>JALAZF010000105.1:10805000-12213338 GCA_022829125.1 Lathyrus tuberosus | reverse complement strand
TTGCTTTTAGGAAGCCTGTGGGTCCTTGTATAATGCCCAAGAGGAGGCCGATGCTTTTAAGAAGCCCGCGGGTCTATTATCTCCTTTCCATTAGGAGAGATAACTATTTTAAAGATAAAAACCACTAGTAAACGTGCGAGGTTTACTATCCAGCGACTTTTAGCTTTTAAAGAGGGTTCCTTAGTTAAGGTCCAAGATTATGACCGTAGTGGGTACCCAAACCCCGAGACATTCAAGGCAAGCTATTCACAAGGAATAGATCAAGTCAGGAAAGTTTGAGAATTTGGAAGAAACTCAAAGATGCCATTCACGGAGAATACATTCATCTTGGGGAGTAGAGCTTCTTGACGATTCCTAAGGAGGACATCCGAAGAGAAGACTGTATCTGGTGCTCCTATTGGGGATCTAGGCGTCTATTTCTACGAATAAATGAAACGGCGTCACCTAGTTCTAGACGTAGTTGCCGGGGAATCTCGAAATATCTATACTATTATTACACAGTAGATATGAGTTTATGAAAGGAGACTTACAGTGAGCAGCCCCACAATACAATTTATAATATGAAAGCAGTAAACGAAAGCGATAACCACTTACTCGGTTGGAGTGCTTCCATGCTGTTTGGTTAGTTGTTCAACAAAGAAAGATTGAAAACAACAATATATTCAAAATCAAAGGAGAAAGTGCTTTGAAAAAGAACGATTTGGGGCTTACAGCTCGAGGAGAGGCCCAGGGTTTTATCAGTGAGCGCACTGTTTGAATTTTGTACAGAGGGACTTATATAAGTGACTGGGGCCCAAAATGGTTTTCTGTACAAAGGGATGGGTCTTACACTCTCTCAAGAGGCCCAAAAAAGGTTTAAAGGAAAAAGAGTGGGGCTTATAACACGAGGGTAGGCCCAAATGATTTTTCGTTTAAAAATGGCGATCGCGCCGAGGTTTTCCTTTTAACGGAGGGACTTATACAATAAGTGAGGCCCAAGATGTTTTGGTTAAAAGGGGGATTGGGTCTTACACTCTAATAGAGGCCCAAAGTGTTTTTAATGGGTCTTATAGCTCAAGGAGAGGCCCAAGGGTTATTTCGAAAAGGGCGACGATCGCGCCGTTTGTTTTTGACGGTATCGGGACTTATACAATATACTGAGGCCCAAAATGATTTGGTCGAAAAAAATGATTGGGCCTTACACTCTACTAGAGGCCCAAAAAGTTTTAAGAAAAAGAAATGGGTCTTACTACTCGAGGGTAGGCCCAAGTTTATTTAAAAAAGGCGACGATCGCGCCGTTTACTTGTACAGAGGGACTTATACAATGAAAGAGTCCCAAAAAGTTTTTGTACAAGGGGGGATGGGTCTTACACTCTCTCAAGAGGCCCAAAAAGGTTTGAAAATGATTTATGAGGGTTGAATTAATCCAAAACCCTAATTTGTTTTCAAAATGTATTTAATTGAATAAAAATTCAATTAAAATGATCAAAAATTGTTTAACACATGGAAAACAAATTGTGATCTTGGATTAATGCTTCAAAAATTAAGTATTGACCTACAAAATAATTAGAAAGCATTAAAAGTTGCAAAATTAATGTAGAAAAAATATTTAAAATGCCAAAAACAATCAAAATATTAATTCTTTGCAAAAATATCAATTATATGAAATAAATAATATTTTTGGGATTTTTTGATAAAATAAAATATTTTAACATTTTTGTGAATTGTTAAAAAAAGAATCAACTCAAAATTATTAAAACTCAGAGAGAAATTAATTTTTGAATCAATTAAACAAAAATTACAAAATTCAAATATTTGAATTTCTAAAAATGGCGCCAAGAACAAGCTGAAGAACACGCGCGTGTTCTTGGTTTCTCAGATTTGCATTTTCTATCCAATCTCCATGAATATGTAATCATATCATGCAATCCACATATCATTATGCTCGTCTCAACCTCACGATCATGTCTATGTACTTTAATTTCATTTAAATTAAACATACAACAAGAAATCACGAAGAGACCTCAAGAACCCTAATTTCTGCATGAAGGCTAGGATTTTTGATACACGATTCAAACAATACAATTAATTGAGGGAAAACATTCCATGCATGATTATGAACATATGGCCAAATTATTGTGCGAGGAAATACGCATAGATTGAGAGATGACCAAGCATGTGCTTACCTCTAGGCCGTGACAGCAAGTTCAAAGTGATCTTTGATTTGGAGGTGTTACAGATGAGTGGTGATGATCTGAACAGCTTCCCTACACCCTATGGATTGTGTTTGGATGGTTGGACTTGATTGAAATTGGCTGGATCATTTTGTGGTACCTCAGCTGCACTTTGGTTAAAACCTTGAGCAACCAGCTGGTGATTTTGTGAAATTGATGTTTCAGAAGTAATCTAAGTGTTTGATCAGCTCATATGTGATGTATGTGAGGTGTGTGAGTGATTGGTTTGATTGGAATTGCTCTCAAACTCAAAACCCGATAGTGACTTGCCTTAGAAGGCAAAATTGGAGTGAAAAAAGAGATTTTGAGGAAAGCATCTATTAGATGGCTTTGGTGTACTCAAACTGATCACAATTGAGCTCTATTTATAGTAGAGCAAGTTTGTTTTGCAAGGAATAGTGCATGGCAGCTGCAGCAGGTGTTTCCTCAATGTTGGCCAATGGAAATGAAAGTCTCCTCTAGCTATTGACTAGAGGTTAGGGCACAGAGCTATGGTCCCCTTGGTCTTGGATAAGTCTTGACTGATTTCAGATGAGAATGGCTCAGTCCATGCCACCTTGATGGTTCCATTGAATGCCTCATTCCAAATTTGAAGTCTTGTCCCTATTTTGGCCATTCTAGGTTCAACATGTTATTTCTTGTTCCATGGACTTTGGAGGCTTGGCTCAGTGACTGTCCCCTTTAGATTCAATCCTCTGAGGCGTCCAAGTGGATAGGAGCAATTGAATTTGGCTGATTTTGGCAAATCGACCAAAGTTGCAAATTCTGCCTTGCTTTGACAGATTTCAGCAAGGCAACTTGCCAATGTTGTATCTCATGATGTAGGTTGAATTTGGAAATGTTCTTGGCCATTTTGGAAAGCTCTTACATGATACAACAACTGTTTGAACAAGTTTGGTTTTGATCTCTTTTGATTCCAAGTGAAAAATCCCCCTACATTTGGCAAAAAGTGAGGCAGAATCTGACTTAGTGAAAATTTCACTAAGTGTTGGAAAAAGTGACATTTTGACTTTTCAGCCACTTTGATCACTCCATAACTCAAAATCCTTAATGAATTGGAATGACTTGTAGTTGAAGTTTTTGTAGGTGATAATGAGGGCTACAAATCCATCTTTGGATGAGAAAAAATGGCCTTGTGGTTTAGGAGTTATGGTCCTCCAAAGTTGGTACCCTTGCCACTTTATTTTTAACTTAGAAAAATTTCTAAGTTTTATGGTTACCCCTTTTACAAGTTATCTCACTTTTCTTGATTTTTCTTGATGAATGATGATTCAAATCATACATTAACATCATTTTAGGGTTAAAAATCCATTTTGGTGAAAAATCTCAAAAAGTCAAAGTTGACTTTTGTGCACAGTTGACTTTTTATCAGATGAATTCCAAACTGTGCAATTCTTCAGGAAATCATGTCCTTGACCTAAATCAAACTTGATGGACATGTTCCATGGGTGTCATAGGGTATATTGAGGTATGTCCTAGGGTTTAGGAGCATGTCTAGGTCAAAAGTCAAAGTTACAGTTGACTTTTCCCTTAAAACCCTAATTGTGGTGCAGATGGAATTGAGACTTATTGCTCAAACTTCTTGGATTAATCCATTGTCCCAAATGGATCAATATGGTATATTAGAGACCCTCAAATCATCTCTTGAGGTCTTGGCTCATGATTTGTCCCAAAAGTCAACTTAGGGGTGAATTAGGTCAAGGAACCCTAATTCCTGATTTTTGATGTATGCATCCCTTGAGGCAAAATTGACTTGATGCATGGGTTCATGAGGTTCCATGAAGTATATTAGGTTATGTTTTGGATCAATGGCTTGTGCCCAGATGAAACTTTTCATCTGGAGGCCCTGGGTGATCAAAACCCTAATTTTGTGACACTGGCGATCTTGAGGCTTGATCCACTTAGAAGGGAGCAACCTTGTGCTTAATCCTTGAAGTGGGAATCCTTTTGATCCTTTGAGGATGTTTGAGAGATTAGACAAGTTGAAAATTAAGTCATTTCTTGATTGAGCCTTTGTCTAAAGCTCAGAGAGAGCTTGAAACCCTAATTTTGATTATAGTGGATGCTCACCCATCTTTGAGGCATTTGGTGAGGCATGATGGTTCATCCATATTGTGATGATGATTTGCACAATGATGGGAAATCTTAGTGGTCAAAATTTGGGGTATGACAGTGGGGAAGGAACTTTTGATGGCGTCCTTTCCTGGCATTTTCGAAGCGGCGAAGGTGACAAATTTATTAGTTTCGGATGCAGGGTATTGGAATGGTATTGATTGGGTTTGGAATCAGTTTGAGTATTTTGCTGGTCGAGCTTTTAATTCCTTGAGGGAGCGTCGGGAGTGGGAGGATTTGTTAGCGGTTATGGCGACGAAAAAATCGATGGAGGAGAGACTGGATACTATTATTTGGAATTGGGAGGAAGGCAATAATTTTACTGTGAAATATGTTTACAGCAGGTGGTCAGAATCAGTTCCATCGCCTGATTGGTTAAGTTCTTCAGCTACGGCCTTAGCCATTTTGTGGAAGGCTGCTATTCCGCTGAGAGTAAAAATCTTTGGGTGGCGGTTGTTAATTGATAGACTGCCGACTAGAGCCAATTTAGCTGTCCGGAACATTATCGACAATGTCCACGATAGGGTGTGTGTGTTCTGTTTTTAGGTTGAGGAGGATGGTAATCATTTGTTCCGAAATTGTATGAAATCGAAGTTGGTTTGGGCTCGAGTTCGGAGATGGTTGGGCTTGAAGGATTTCCCCCATGATGGTTGCATCAACTATATTCTAGAGTGGTGCAATGAGGTTAATAAGGTTAGCGCGTTTCAATTCGTTTCATTAGTTTGGTTCTCTAGTTATTGGGTGATATGGCTCACGAGGAATCGAATCATGTTTAAGGGTGATTACTTTGACGCAGAAAATATTTTCTATAATATTGTAAATATTTCTTGGTGGTGGAGGAATTTGGGTGTCAAAGATAGAAAATATATGTGTAACTATTATGAATGGTTGTCGCAACCATTAGACTTTTTGTAATTCCGAGTTGGTGGTTGTAATTGGGTTGGAGTACCCTAGTACTCCCTTCACTTAATTGTGCTTATTAATATATATATATATATATATATATATATATATATATATATATATATATATATATATATATGTCTTGCTCCAAAATTGCTTAGTTCAAACTCAAAATTCACGGTGTCTTCATGGCGTAGAAATTTGAACTAAAATATAACAAAATGAAACAAAAGTCTCAAATAAATTGATAAAATTAAACCTTTAAAAGTGATAACATTACAACTTATTAAAACCCCATGCTCGAATCATTATTTTTTTCTCAAGCAATTAGCTCACGTTGAAAGTATAACGACAAATCAACTTTCTATATTTTTTTAATACATGCATGTGCAACGACTCACTCGAAACTCACAGGGTCGTTACCCTACATTTAAATTGTTTAAAGCTCGTTTAACTCAAGGATTCTTATAAAACTCTTAACTAGATTCTCCCTAAAAGTGCAAGTTTCCGCCATGGACTTGACTATAAATCTCACATACCTACTGTTTGTCCTTTTAAATATACTCGTGTTTTTGCTAAGGAATTTTATTTATATGATGCTACACATAAATTCCAATTATTGCAGTGCTTTCTTGAGCTCTTTTTTCTCTTTATTTTGGGACCAATCAACTTTTGGGAAGAATAATCGAGTGAGACTTGTCCTACTTACTCCGCTTGATCTTCCTTTATTCATTATAATTTTTTTTATAGGTATTAGAGATCAACTAGAAGCTGGGTTAACTAATTGAGTGAGAGTTATCCTACTTTGCAAGTGCAATTGTCTTTTACTATTTTTATTCTTGTCATTCCTATTTTTCAGCTCAAGAAGACGACTCATAAAATAAGAAAAACAATTGAAATTTATAATGTTAGCTGCACCAATCATGCTTTAATTAGAAAGTTGGTAAAAACAAAGTTTGTAAGTCAAGTTCTAGTAAAAATAAGGTCTAATTGGAAGGCACTAGAAATTAAAATAAGAGCAGATGCTAAATCTAAAACGTTTTTCGAACCTTAGACTTCATTTTTCTGTGGAAATATCGTTTTTTTTTGTACGAATACACATAATCAAAATCCACGTTTTCACAAAAATTTAGCATGATTTCAACAAATAAAAGCAAGGGAATTAAACAGTCGTATTCAACACATGACTAAACAAAAATAATCAAAAGCAATAAAGACAACAATAAAAATAATACTTCCCCTATACTTAAACTAAAAATTGTCCTCAATGTTAAAGCGTTAAGCAAATGAAAGGAGAAGGATAATTCATAAAATCAGTGATATGGGGAAATTCCCACACAACACATTCCATTTGAACATTGTATATATTATCTTGTTCATCATCTAGCCTTGCTTCGTCTGCTCAGATTATATTTGTGCTAGCCATTGAAATTGAATGTAGGCGGTTTGGCCGAGTAACAAATTTTCTCACTAGTATTATAGTCATACGAAATACCACCAATCCACCACTACCAGTCACTCTGGATGCACCCGACATGATAGGACAAGTATTTTTCTCAACGTCGTTTACTGTACCACTGTAAAGTGTAGTACAAAACATGCTCTGATGCCAATTGAAGGTGAAAAAAATACACAAGAATGAGGTTGAATTGTGTAGGATAATTCTTTTTCACTTCTAAAAACAACTTCAGAATCTGAACAAGTTCAGAGTTTGATCAGAAATGTTAATAGCAGGTGAATAGAATAGAGTTCAGAAGCAATAATCAAATCAACACATAGTGTTTATCCTGATTCCTCTTCTAAACTAAGAGTAGTCTAGTCCCCTTGTCCAACAAGATATTTTCACTACAATCAAATTGATTACACTTTTCTCAAGAAAACTAGCAAGAGACTTCAACTGCTCAATCACACTAGAAAGAGACTTCTACTCATGCTCGATGATGTTCTGATGTAGTGTCGTAACATTCTTTCAATCTTTAACTACCTTTTATATAGGCAGAAAAAGAT
Source organism: Lathyrus tuberosus (assembly GCA_022829125.1). Lineage (NCBI taxonomy): Eukaryota > Viridiplantae > Streptophyta > Magnoliopsida > Fabales > Fabaceae > Lathyrus > Lathyrus tuberosus. The sequence goes on along the minus strand of JALAZF010000105.1, from coordinate 12,206,102 downwards.
TCTTTGGAAGGTGACTTGCATAAGAGTTCTTTGTTGAAAAGCATTCCAAGAGAGGTGTTGGAGGATGAAATCGGTTAAGATCATTGTCCATTGAGTAATAGCATTGTCCATAATGTCTTTCTCATACTAGGTATCTACCAAAAGGTTTGGGCAGACTTAAGAGGTCACGTCACCTTTCCTTGATCTTTGCACGACGAAACCCTAGTTGACTTTCTCCATAATTTGGTGTTTTACAAGACTGGTATGCTTTTGAGACAGAGTACGAATCAGAGGTTGGACACCTTTAGCTGAGGTCTTTAGAGTTTGAGTTGTCACCAGAGGCAGGGATGCCATGATCAAATTTCGATCCTTCAGAAGGTGATATATCACGTTCAGAGTCATCAGGATTTGATCCTTTAGAATTTTTTTTTTATAGTCAAAAGAACCACATGACTAAAGGAGCACTCGGGGTGCTCCAACCCACAAAAACAAGATACAACCAACACAGAAAAACCTTGAAAAGTTACATAAAATCTAGCGGGCATTTATACCATTCGTACACACTGCAACAAAATAACCTATAGGGCCTAAGCACCAACCATGGCCAAGACAACACTATGATTCTGTTTTTCAACTCCACCGGGTTTCCTACGGCATTTTCGAAAACAATTTGATTCCGCATAATCCAAATATTCCAAGCTGTCGTAAACCAAATTGTAAATATAGAATTCTCGGGACATTTCCTTCTAAGAAAGCCATCTCATTCACTCATATGATCAACAACCGAAGTCGCCCCCAATTGAGCAAATCCAACCAATCAGCCACAATCCTCCACGCCTCATGAGAAAATGAACAATTGATGAATAAATGATCGGCATCTTCATTATGAAGAAAGCAAAAGACGCAGACTACATCATGTACGCTCGAGACAACATTTCTAATTGCGAGGTTATATCGAGTTGGCAATCTATCTAATAGAACCTTCCAACCAAACATCTTGAATTTGAAGGGAATTAAAGACTTCCACAATTTATTCCACAGACCAGTATTTGAATCAAAATTCTGCATACTTTCATCATTCAAAAGCAGCCCGCGGTAAAAATATTTTACAGTAAAAATCCTAGAGGTATCAAACGGCCAAATGAACTAATCATCACCTCCTGCTGTCAGCACCACATCCATCAGCAGTAGCTTGAGATCCCTTAGTTCAGTGGTAACCAAATTGTTCACCTGCACAAACTCAGCACTCAAATCCCATACCCACACCTGATCCACCCAACCTCCCAAGTCTGACACCGAAGCCAGCTTGTTCCTCATTCCGTCAAACAGATTCGGGAAACGACATATAAACGGTGTGTTTCCCACCCATTTTGAATACCAAAACAAAATTGATTGACCATTGCCACTCTTACATGAAATGGAATCTGCAAGCATCAAACCAACACTAGAATAATTGAGTTTCATCAGATCTTTCCACCATAACGATTCTGAAAATCGATACTTTGCTCCCTCTTTTGAGAACAACCTACATAATAACTTTCTGTATCTCAATCTCAAAATGCCACTCCAAATAGCATTGTTATCATATAGGATTCCCCAAATCCATTTAGATATCAAAGCCTTATTGAAAAGGTTCACATATAAGAATAGTGTCGTCGGCGAACTGCAAAAGATTGATTGAAACATCACCCTCCAGCTTGAAACCTGAGAACATACCTCCTAATTCCGCCCTCTTTAACATGACTGCTACACCTTCCACCACTATTGCAATTAAAAATGGTGATAAGGGATTACCCTGTCGTAATCCCCTCGAAACTTTAAAATCCGTCGTAGTCCCACCATTAATTAATATGGATATGCAGTTAGAAAAAACTGTACCATGAAGCCAACAAATCCAAACTTCACCAAACCTCATAACCTTAAGCACCCCAATGAGAAAGCTCCAATCAACACAATCATACGCCTTAGAAAAATCTATTTTAAAAAGCAAACAACTCCTTTTATTCCTCTTAGCAAAATCAATAATTTCGTTAGCTACCACCACCTCATCCAACAGCTGTCTACCAGGAATGAAGGCTGTCTGGGAAGATGACACAAGCTTACCAATGATCTTCTTCATTCTTGAAGCCAACAACTTTGCTATAATCTTATAAATGCATCCAATGAGACAAATAGGACGGTATTCGTCAAGCCTTTCAGGGTTTAAAACTTTTGGAATCAACGCGGTGAATGGAGATGACAAGGATTTTGGTAACCTAGCAATGTTGTGAAACTCCATCACACAATTAACCACATCCTGACCAACAACTTCCCAACAAGACTTAAGAAATTCCAAATTATAACCATCTGGTCCATGGCTTTTATTATCGTCGTCGTCAAATACCACACTGCGAATGTCTTCAGAGGTAAAAGGTTCTTCAAGACCAGCTTTTTCTATAGGTGAGATGGAAGGAATACCGGTTAAATTCAACCAAGGCCTTTTATCTAACTTGCAATGAAATCTACCCCTAAAATGACTTGCCATAACCTCTTTAATAGGTCTCACACCAGAAAGAACAACATAGTCAGTCTTTAGAGAAGAAATTGCACTGAGTCTGCACCTGGTCCTAAACAACGAATGGAAAAACCTTGTATTGCCCTCCCTTTCTCTCACCCATTTTACTCTAGATTTTTGCTTAATAAAGCTTTCTTTAAGCAACAAATTGTTCCAAACCTCCCTTTGAGCTTCACCTCTACTAATAACAACCTCTTCTTTACTAAATCCATCAGCATCTACCAACTCTTCTTCCAATAAGTTAAGTTTCTCAGCCCACATGTTAACTCTCAAATCAATCCAACCAAATACGTTCTTGTTCCACCAACGCAATCTACTTCTAAGAGCTTTTAGTTTTTTTGACAGCAGCAGAGCCAGAAAACTCAAGAGATTTCCATTCAGAAGTCACAAATTTCAAAAATTCAGGATGTTCAAACCAAGACTTAAATGTCTTGAAAGACTTGGGACCCCAATTAACATGGTTAGCTCTAATCCAAATCGACTTGTGGTCAGAAATGTCTCTATCTACCACCTCTTGAGAAACCAAATTCCACTTAAGCATGAACTCCTCTGACACAAGAAATCGATCTAATCTACTACAACACGATCCAGTTGCATTAAACCAGGTGAACTTGTTTCATATTGCCGGTAAACCCACGACTTCCATGATCTTAATGAAAGACCTAAAGTCCTCCATTTCCACCTCAGACTTGTTATATCTCCCTCTTTTCTCTTCATGCGATTTTGTGGTATTAAAATCCCCCCAATCAACCATTTCCCATCTTGAAATTTAGCTTTCAAATTAATAAGTTCAGTCCATAATTTACGTTTCTCAGCCAAAACGCAAGGAGAGTAGACATTGACTAGGTAAACATTCATACCTTGATATATGACAAGCATTCCCAAAAATCCACCTTCACTGAAACTGAAAAAAGGAATACAACAATTCTTCTTCAAAAATTATAACCATCCCACCAGCTTGGCCTCTAGCATTAGATGCCGACCACTCGCAGTCTTCATTCCCCCAAATATTAGGCACAAATTTATCAATCATGTACTTACATTTAGTTTCTTGAATGAAACAAATCTCCGCCCTTCCTTTCAACATAATTTATTTAATTCTCCTGTGCTTCATAGAATTACCACTCCCTTGGACATTAAAAGTGACGAAATTCATGGAATCACGACTGCTGCCTCCTTTGACTCAGTATAAGCCTTTTTTTCACGCTCTTCCATTCTCTTGATCACCTCCTCGAAATACTCATCATCTTCCTCACCCTCCACACCCATGTTTTTTATTATTTGCCACACTCAGCTAGGAACATCATCAAGTGCCTTTCTAATTCTAGAGTTTCCCTGATTCATATCTGAATCATTGATTGATTCACAACACAAGATCGACCCACCCGAATATCTCGAATTCGAATCCTCCAACACCATGGTTTGGCCCTCTTCCTTAGTGGGGTCTTGATTAGACTGATTGAAATTAGCGTGATTCCCTTTAGCTGAATGAATAAGGTGAGAGTAATAAGCTGGTGAAAAAGGAATTCTAATATTTTGATAAATATCCTTTATGAGTTTCTTTTTCCTGGGTTTTTGTCCGCCACTAAAGAGATTCAACCCATTGGGTGAATTAACAATAGGGTCAGAGCTTTCATGATCCATGTCCCCTAAACTTAAAGGAATTAAGGCCCGATCCAAATTGACCCCACCTCCCTTTTGAAATGTCAACATGTTTCCTTCAGGTCAACCATTTAGCCTTTCCCCTAACAGACCTAGTGGATTAGCCACTTGTCCAATTTGCAGTATGTCATCAATTGGTGTAATTAATGAATCAGCACCGTTCCCATCACTGTAACACCCCAAATTTCGTAAGAATATTTAATTAATTTATTTAAATATTATATTCTTGAATTTCAATGATTTGTGTGGATGTCGGTGATTTTATGAAGTTTTGGGTTATTTAATTAAATGATAGCATATGTTATGGAATATGATGTATTATTATTTAAATTAAATAATATTAGAGGAATTAAGGGCGGAGTGGACATTTGAGGAGAATTAGTGGGGGTAAGATGGGAAGAGCACATTTAGGGGTATTTTAAGAGAGAATAGTGAAAGGAACTCATTATTCGTATTTTCTTGAGGAAGAGGAAAAAGCTGCTCTGAAGAACAAGTGAGAGAGAGGCTAGGGCATAGAAGATTTTCGACGAAACTTCGAGAAAAGATCGAAAGAAGCAAAACTCTAAGGTATGGGGAGTATCGCTCAATATTTGTGATATAAAGATTAGGTGTTGTGGGTAATTGGGGTTTTGTGGGGAAACCTAGGAATTGAGGTTATGGATGATGAATTGTGATGATTTACTATGGGATGATTGTTGTTATTGATGTATACATGATAGTTATAGGTTATAATAACATAATCTGTGATGATTTGAGGAAAAATCTGGGTTTTGGGGTGTGGAATCGCAGATGGGGAAGTGCTGTTATCGCAGGGTTTTTCTGCAGAAATCGCAGAGCCCGTTTAGCGCGGTCTAGTGCGCTTAGCGCGGTCTGAAGAAATTTCGCCTCTTCGAGGCAGTGAGTAGCGCGCTTAGCGCGACCTGGAACCGAAAATATTATTTTTATTGAATTAAAATTCATGAAAAATATCTGCCTTGTATTATATTGATGTTGTGATGTTGCAGTGAATTCTCCTATGTGTTGACGTGTTATATGTGATGAAAATGATGTTTTGATGATTATATGATGATGTGACATTATTGATGCTTATTAGATGTTTGTATGTGATGTTTGATGACAAAATGATGATGTGAAGTACCATGAGTACATTGACGATTATGAGATGACGATTCATGATGTTTTGAGGATTAAATGACGATGTGGATAACATGATATTTGATGAATGATGATGCACTTAATAAATTTTGTTGATGATGATGATTATGACGTTGTGCATCATGCATTCATAGCATTTAGACTTCGGTCTATTGACGATTTAGGACTTTGGTCAAGTGGTGGCTTCAATCCCATTGTGCGGATTGGAGTATTTTGTGACGTGCTCCCTTGTGGAGGGTTGATGGCCTAGTGTCCATTATTATAACGATTTGGTACCACATGCATTCTATGACGTTGCATTTCATCCTTGGTGGCATTGCATAATTGCATATAAGTGATATTGGTGATGTGATGTTTTATGTAATGTTTTATGTGATGTTTTATGTGATGTTTTATATGATGTTTAGGGTGAGAAGCTGTAGTATATGATGAAAACAACTATTGCCTGTTGATGTCTTTTCTTTATATGATTTATATTGAATTGTGATTACTCACCCTGCCTGTTTGAATGTTGCCTCCACGTGGGTAAAGTGCAGGTGATCCGGTTTAGCCGTGGACGTTTTCGAGGACTTGAAGTTTATTTGCTTTGGTCGATTTAGAGGGTCTTGCTCTGATAGTGTAACATCGGGTGGGGGTCCTTTGAATCGAACTATGTTGTTTCTTTATTTTGGTGTTATTTGATGATGTGGTTTTATTTGAATTATTATGACGTTTGTTGAAAACCGTTTTAATTGGCAGTTTTGAATTCCGCTGCCATGTGAAGGATTTTAATTTAAATTTGATGGAAGTCCCTTGGTGTATAGGGTAATTGTGTTATCTTGTGTATTTTCCCGTGTTTATTCGTGGGTTAGAAAAGGGTGTTACATTAGTGGTATGAAAGCAGGTCGGTCCGTTCGGCTAGGTTTTTACTTGACGTCTGTCCCTGTCCGTCGACGAGTGTGTGTACACTGTCGATGTTTTAGTTCTTCTAACCTTGTTGGTGGTGTGCAGGATGGCTGGAAGAAATGATTGTGTGATTGCTAATGCGTTGGAATCGGTTGCTAATATGGTGGCGCAGCTGAATCCAAATGGTAGAGCTCCTGATGAGTTTCGTGCTTTGGGGAAGTTTCAAAGGAACAATCCACCGACTTTTGTGGGTACGCATGATCCAGCAAATGCACACAAGTGGCTGAAGGGGATCAAGAAGATCTTTCGAGTAATGGGGTGTTCTGATGAGCAACAGGTTCAGTTCGGAACGCATATGTTGGAAGAAGAGGCTGATGACTGGTGGGATAACACCTGTTAGAGACTTACGGATGTTGGCACTGTGATAACTTGGGCTATGTTTAAGCAGGAGTTTCTGGGGAAGTATTTTCCAGAGGATGCTCGTGGCAAGAGAGAAGTGGAATTCCTTGAGCTGAATCAAGGAGATATGATTGTGGCGGAGTATGCCGCGAAGTTTGAGGCTTTGGTGAAGTTCTGTCCGCACTACAATCGTGCTAATGCTGAGATGTCTAAGTGTCTCAAATTCGAGAATGGGCTGAGGCCAGAGATTAAGTAGGGTATTGGGTATCAGCAGATCCGCAGGTATGCTGAGTTAGTTGACAAGATCAGAATCTACGATGAGGATAGCCGAGCTCGATCTGCTCACTACAAGCAGTTGAGTGAGAAGAAAGGGCAGTATAGGGGTAAGCCTTATACAACTTCAACTGACAAAGGGAAGCAGAAGGCTTTAGATGGGAAAAAGACAAGTGGGGGAGCACCTCCCGCTTCTGGGAAGTGTCATAAGTGTGGCGAGCAAGGTCACTGTGCTGATGCGTGTACCAATAATGTGCTGAGGTGCTATAGATGCGGTAAGAAAGGTCATCGAGCTACTGATTGCAAAGATGAGGGTCTGACCTATTTCAATTGTGGTGAGAAAGGTCATATCAATACTCAATGTCAGAAGCCGAAGAAGATTGCTACTGCTGCCCAGACCAGTGGCAGAGTGTTTGCTTTGAGTGGTGCAGAGGCGCCAGAGAAGGACAACCTGATTCGAGGTACTTGTTTTATTAATAATATCGAGTTGGTTGCTATTATTGATACTGGTGTTACTCATTCTTTTATCTCGCTTGAATGTGCTAATAGATTGGGTTTGAAGTTATCTGATATGAATGGGAATATGGTAATAGAAACTCCAGCTAATGGTTCTGTTACTACTACCCTTGTGTGTTTGAGATGTCCTGTGATGATTTTTGAGAAGAGCTTTGTGATGGATTTGGTGTGCCTACCCTTGCACCAAATTGACGCGATCTTTGGAATAAACTGGTTGGAGTTCAACTGTGTTCATATTAATTGTTATAACAAGACTGTAGAGTTTCCTGAGGTTGGTGATAGTGGGGAGTTGATGTTCTTGTCTGCTAAGCAAGTAGACGAACTTGTGGAAGATGAAGTTTTGGTGTTTGCAATGTTTGCATCGCTACAAATTGATCATGAAGCTACGAGTGTGGAGTTGTCGGTTGTCTGTGAATTTCCAGATGTGCTTCCAGATGACGTTAGTGATTTGCCTCCAGAGCGTGAGGTAGAGTTTGCAGTGGACTTAATACCAGGTATGAGTCCAGTGTCGATGGCTCCTAATCGGATGTCAGCTTTTGAGTTAAGTGAATTGAATAAACAGTTGGAAGAATTGCTTGATAAGAGTTTTGTTCGACCAAGTGTTTCTCCGTGGGTTGCTCCTGTGTTGTTAGTGAAGAAGAAAGATGGAAGTATGAGGTTGTGCGTTGATTATCGGCAGTTGAATAAAGTGACGATCAAGAATAAGTATCCACTTTCAAGAATCGACGATTTGATGGATCAGCTAGTAGGTGCTTGTGTGTTCAAAAAGATCGATTTGAGGTCAGGTTATCATCAGATTCGAGTTAAGCCTGATGATATTCCGAAGACGGCTTTCAGAACGAGATATGGACACTATGAATACACTGTGATGCCGTTTGGTGTATCTAATGCACCTGGTGTGTTCATGGAGTATATGAATTAGATTTTCCATGAGTATTTGGACAAGTTTGTGGTGGTGTTTATCGATGATATCTTGATATATTCTTGATCTGAAGAAGAGCATGCCAATCATTTAAGAACTGTGTTGCAAGTCTTGAAGGAGAAGAAGTTGTATGCAAAGCTGTCGAAGTGTGAGTTTTGGTTGAAGGAAGTGAGTTTCCTTGGCCATGTGATTTCAAGTGGTGGTGTTGCCGTTGATCCTTCTAAGATTGATGCCGTGTTACAGTGGGAGACTCCGAAGTCTGCGACTAAGATACGAAGTTTTCTGGGATTAACGGGTTACTACCGCAAGTTTATTGAAGGCTTTTCTAAGTTGGCATTACCTTTGACTCAGTTGACTCGAAAGGGCCAGACTTTTGTGTGGGATGTAGCTTGTGAAGAGAGTTTCGTGGAATTGAAGAAGAGATTGACTACTGCTCCAGTGTTGATTTTGCCTAATCCGAGTGAATCTTTTGTGGTGTATTGTGATGCGTCAAAGATGGGTCTTGGTGGAGTATTGATGTAAAATGGACAAGTTGTTGCTTACGCTTCGAGACAATTGCGAGTTCATGAGAGAAATTATCCTACACATGACTTGGAATTGGCCGCGGTGGTGTTTGTGTTGAAAATTTGGAGACATTATCTGTTTGACTCTAAATTTGAGGTGTTCAGTGATCATAAGAGTCTGAAGTATTTGTTTGATCAGAAGGAATTGAATATGAGGCAGAGGAGGTGGTTAGAGCTGTTGAAGGATTTTGATTTTGATTTGAGTTATCATCTGGGCAAAGCAAATGTAGTGGCTGGTGCATTGAGCAGAAAGTCATTGCATATGTCGATGCTTATGGTGAAAGAGTTGGAATTAATTGAGAAATTCAGAGATTTGAGTTTGGTGTGTGAAGCAACTCCTGACAGTGTGAAGTTGGGAATGTTGAATTTGACTAGTAGTATTCTGGAAGAAATCAGAGTGGGACAGCAATCTGATTTAAAGTTGGTTGACCAATTGGTTTTGATTAACCAAGGTAACGGAGGTGACTTCCGAGTTGGTGAGAATGGCGTAATGATGTTCAGAGACAGGGTATGTGTCCCAGATGTTCCAGATATTAAGAAGAGCATTCTTGAAGAAGGACACCGAAGTAGGTTGAGTATTCATCCCGGTGCTACGAAGATGTACCAAGATTTGAAAAAGTTGTTTTGGTGGCCAGGTATGAAGAAGGACGTTGCCGAGTTTGTTTATGCGTGTTTGACTTGTCAGAAGTCGAAGGTTGAGCATCAGAAGCCTTTAGGTATGATGCAGCCGCTGAGGATTCCAGAATGGAAATGGGATAGTATTTCCATGGATTTTGTGGTGGGATTGCCGAAGACTGTTAAGGGAATGATTCAATTTGGGTGATCGTGGATAGATAAACTAAGTCGGCTCATTTCTTGCCGATGAAGATTAATCATTCTATGCAGAAGTTAGCCGAGTTGTACATTGAGGAGATTGTGAAGTTACATGGGGTACCTTCGAGTATTGTGTCAGATAGAGATCTGAGGTTTACATCGAGGTTCTGGAAGAGTTTGCAAGATGCGTTGGGTACCAAGTTGAGGATGAGTTCTACATATCATCCGCAGACGGACGGTCAGACAGAAAGGACGATCCAATATCATTAGAGGATTTACTGAGGGCTTGTGTGTTGGATCATGGAGGATCGTGGGATGGCCATTTACCATTGATTGAGTTCACGTACAATAATAGTTATCATGCTAGTATTGGGATGGCGCCCTATGAGTAACACCTCAAAATTTGCCCTCTTGCTTTTAGCACTAACTGGCTTATGTTTCATTTCATTCTTGCATCATCATCTTTGCATATCATTGGTTCTTAGCATGGGATCAAGGTACTTGGTTTAACTCAAGGGAAGAAGAGGTTTTCAGGGTTTCAAGCAACAGTTCATGTGTATTGTTCAAGGGGCTAAGAGGAGAGAAAATTCTTGATGCTATCAATTCTTGAACCACAAAGGAGCCTTAAGCCTCAAGGTGTCTTAATTGGTCCATCATCTCATCACAAGATCAAGATTGGCAAGAGATTTCAAAGGAATCACACTCTCCTAACCTGATTTCTTAAATTAGGGTTTTGGAGATTCTGGGATCTGACCCCCAAATGAGCAAGCTCTTTGATTCTTTATCATCTCCAAGTGGCACATGAGAATTGGGGATAAAGTCAACTGTGCAGTGAAAAAGTCAAATCCTGACTTTTTGAGGTCAACATCATGATTCTCAAGTCAAATGTGATCATTGCTGAAGATTTGATCAAGAAAATCCAAGAGGTTCATCAAAAATCAAGAAATGTGAGAAGTTGCCATATTTGGAATAGTAGGGTTTCCAAAAATAGTAAGTTTTGGCCATTTTAGCACCTCTCTTTGAGTCAGGTTTTCTCAATTTTAAAGCATCAAATCAAAAATCCACCAGGCCATAACAAAAGATCTTGTTTCAAGTTTCAAATCCATATAAAGAACTCCTCCATTGGATCAAAATTGAGTGAGTTATGATCCATCAAAGTTTGACAAAACTAGGGCAAAAATCAAGTCATGGCAAGGCAATTTCAAGTCACCCGGCCATAATTTCATCAAACATGTGGCGTGCCAAATGTTAAGCCATTTTTCTCCATCAAGAAAGCTTCAAATGAAAAAATTTTGAACATCAAAGTTGTTTATTGCCATCTCCTCTTCAACTTTGATGTTGGGCTTTTCTTCATTTGATCAAAGGATAAGGAGTTACTAAAGCTCAAACATGGTGAGCTCACACTGAAATTCTCATGGGCCATGCTGCCAGGCACGATTTACGTTGACATGCCCATAGGGCCAGTTTTGTTTTATTGATTTCCTTGTTGATTTCAAGTGTGTTAGAGACCTTTGTTCATCATGATTCCAACACCAATCTTATTCCTCACCATGCTAGCTTTACAATGAGCCAAAGAATGTACCATTTGGCAAAGTCTTCATCAAATTATAAGGTTGTAAAGTGGCACACATGGATGAGTTTTGAACATGTTGGCAAGATGCTATTTTTGTTCACATAACATGAATTTCTCTTGCAGCATATTCCTTGCACATGCTAGCCACGTATTTTCCATGCCATATTCTTTGCCAAATTGGACCAAACAATGCCATGTACATATCATACACACACATTCCATTTTTGCCAAAAATTTGAAAAGAGAAGAATGGTACATTCTGACCACACTCATTCCCTCACGTGCCTGCCCCATTTCACCATATTTTCATGACATTTTCCACTCAAATGACTCACTCCACACACCCTCCCATTTGCTTAAGCCGTACCACCTCTCCCTTTTCCATTTTTTTGTAAAAAACTCCAAACAAACCACTCCACATCATATGCCCATTTTAATCTCTCCTAACCCACCATATTTAAAGAGAGAAACCCTAGAATGAAAGAGGAGGGCAGCAGTTGGTAAGTTCAGAGAAAAAATACACACACTCTCTCATTCTTCTCCTTTTCAAATCTGGATTCTGCTGCAATTTCTCCTCATTCTATTGCTTGGTCCATACTCATTGAAGCTTAAAGAAGGATTCTAACCGGTTTTCTGAAGCTCTCACCGTGTTTGAAGAGCCAACGAAGCTTCTCCGTTAGGTAATCTTACTTTCTTCGAATCTCTCATATTAAGTGTGTTATGAGCATATTGTGAGTTCCTCTGAAGTCCTACCTCAGGGTAGGCAATGCTTGAGTATTTGTTTAGCTATTTTGATGAGTTTCAATTTTGAGTACATTAACTTTAGAACTTGGTTACATGAGTTTTGTTGGTTGTTTTTGGAATCTATTTGCATATTTGAAACCTCCTTGGTGTGTGCTACAATATGGTGTATGGCTTGTTTTGTTTTGAACTTATTGTTCGATGAGTGTTGTTCCTTGTTGCTCATTTTTCATGGCTTTAGAGGAGGAATCTTGAGAAGTTAAGTTTATTTTTGGAATGTACGCGAAAAACTAAGGGGGGGGGGGGGGGGGGGTATCATCGTTTTAATTTTCAGGTCGGACCAACCGCCGCCGGCGGTGGCCGGCGTGCCCCTGCATTTTTCTTTTCACTACAACACTGTTCACGTGCTCCTTGTGCATGGCATTGTTGAAGATGATGACATGGCAGTATTTAAGTGGTTATGTTATTAGATTTTGTCCTTTAGTCATTTTAATGAAAAAAGTGACCTATTGATATCTAGTCCACATGATACTTGTTACAACTTATCCCATTTATTTCTTTTCATAAAATGAATTTTGAACATGTGACTTCCCTTCACGGGCCTCCGAAATTTCTCCTTGCACCCCCCTGTACCGGCCCAACTCGTAGCTTCTTTGTTTCATTTGCTAACGCACCCCCGCCATTTAAATCACTCTTTTTTTATTTCTTTTTTTCATTTTCGTTTTATCCTCATTTATTAAAAATATATTCTTTTATTAAAAAATTACAAAAACAATCATGTGTGTATTTTGATGTCTTATTTAATTTTTCATGAATTTTATTTTTATTTTCCATTTATTTTGATAATTAATTCTAATTTTCTTTTCCAAAGTGTCTTCCATGCTTATTCATGTGATTCATGCTTATGTTTTGTGACTTTGCTCATCCTTTTGAAGCTGATTTTTTTGTCATCCTTAGACCTTGATAGGAGGATGTTTTGATGCTGGTTTGGGTTTGGTTTGAGTTGCTTTAGGTGACTTTCCATTCAAGTTTTGTTAGCCCTTGATTCATACTCGGTTATGTGCATATCTTGACTTGTGGAGCACTTTTGAGCATGTTCTTGGTCTAGTTCTGTTGCAATCCTTTTTAACTTGTTAATTGGATGTTTAAAATTGCCTTTAGCTATTTTTTGGGAATTTATTGAACCAATTTACTATTTTTTTTTTATTTTTACTTTTGGTTTAAATGTGATTGAGGCATGCTTAGACACTTGACCTAGTTGGTGTGCATTTGTTTACTTGTGATTGAGTGATGCTTGAGATGCCTGTTTGATATGATCATTTTCTATTTGAGCTTGTTTGTAGCTTTGGAATCATCTTCATTGTTTCATTTTCCTATTTGATTTTGATTTTCTTAGTTGATGCTGTTTTGACTTGAATTCAATGGCATGTTTGACTTAATCTTGTGAAATGTTTCCTTGTTTGATACAACCAATGCATGAGGCCTTTTGTTTGACTTGAATGACATGTTAGAGGATCTGAACCTTTTGGTATAAGTTGCTTTATGTGACATGTTCTCACTCTTTGCTTCACATGTCCTTTGGTTTGCTTGCATGATTGATAAGTTGACGTTTTTGATTAATTTTGATGCATGTTTGGAATGCGTTGCTTAATGATTCATCTTGTGTGACTTGAGTTTGATCTTGATAAGTTGTTGATGCATATGCTACTGCCCTCTTGAGTCTATTACTTGGTTTTCACTTCATATGTTCATTATGGTTTGATTTGTATGATGCATATCATTATCAATTGTTTTGTTGCTTCTTTGGCTCACAATGCATCATGTTGTGAAGCATTCTTATATGTTTGAATTGATTGATTATGATATGTCTTAAGTTCTGACTTGGATTCATGTTCATCTTACTTTATCCATTTCATCTTTGTGTAAAGTTCATTGATACTTAATTGTACTTCTTATGCAAGTTTACTTGCATCCTTTCTTGTGTGCTTTCACTCGTATACTTGAGATGTTCTTGTATGATCTTTGAAGCATGTTTAATATGTGATTTGGATATGATGATTATGATGTGCTTGCTGCCCCATCTCTTTTCTCATTCTTCTCTTTCTTCTTCATCTCTTTCACTCTTTCTTTCCCATTGAATCTCAAGACTTGTTTAAGTCTTGGATTCCTTTCCCCTTAGAGCTACCTAGTCCAACTTAATTTCCGATTAAGCTTGGAGTAGGACTAGCATTAGGTCTTAGGTAGTTGTTTCTCTCCTAAACCTCACAAACCCTAGGATCTCCTTTGCATGTTAGCTTTAGGTTAGAGTTTCCATTGAGTCCTCTCTCTTCTCATCTCATAACTTCTTTAAAACACTTAATAAAAGATAATGAGTATTGCGCACGAGCCTTAAACGTGGGAAGTGAGGAGTGAGGGGTTTCTCTTCATTCTTCTAGGGTACCTAGTGTACGTCCTGTTGGGGACGATACACGAAGTATTCGTTCCTATGTCATGGACTTGGGTGCAATGCAAGTTATGAACTAACTTAAAACACTTCTGTCTAAAAAACACAAAAACAAATTCAAATATTTTTATCCTTCGGGATTGTTTGGTTCCAGACCATTTTCAGAAAAGAGCACGTTACTTTCCGTCTAAGTCGCAAACAGGCATCGACCCTAACTGCTGGACGCGAACTTAACGTCGCTCATAAAAAACACTAACCGACCTCGTTAAGTCTAACTACGACTGCTCTGATTTCCTCTCTCTCGTCCAATTGAGGATACGTAGGCACAAGACGGCGATGTCTTGGCGAGCAACCTTCCCCCTTAGTTCGTGTCCGAACTACGTTGACTCTGATTTTCCTATTCCCGAGGGAATACGTAGGCCTAGGACTCCGAGGACGTCCTATCGAGTCACTTCCTTTTCTTTTCTTCTTCGTTTCTCCGTTCTTTTCCGTTCCCGTTCTTCTCCTTTCCAGTAGCAGTGGAGCTCCAGATGACGACACCCTTTGATCGAGACAGCGAGCATGGATCCCGTCGAGTACGATGGACGTGTTGGGTGCTAACACCTTCCCTTCGCGTAACCGACTCTCTTACCCATTTCTCTTGGTCGTGAGACCATGCTCTTTCCCTTCCCTCAGGTTTACGCAGTGTTTCCTTTCCCTCTCTTGGGATAAATACACATTACTGGCGACTCTATTTTCCGCGCCACTTTCGCGTTTGTACCATGGATGAAAATCCTCGGGAGCGATAGCTGGCGACTCTGCTGGGGACAGGTTGACCTCTTACTGGTCCATCCCCTTTTGCGAGTCAATCCTAGCGCTTGCCTGTTTTATTTCATTGGGTGTTTTTTTGTGGTGCTCTGTTTTGTTGTATATTACTGTATTGTTGTTTACTGTATTTTTGCTTTACTGCTTTACTGTTTTTACCGCATTTTACTGCATTGCATTTCATTATTATGCTGGACTGTGCTGCGCTGTGCTGGTTTTCTGTTTGGCAGGTTGGGAGGTTCTGAGAGATAAGCCCACTACCCAGGCTTGAGCATACACATAGGTATTAGTGTGGGCAGGCGTGACGCTCCCGTGGTGTTGGCCACGTGCGGGTGATCACGATCCCCACAGTCAGACGAGGTTCTATCGAGAGATATCTGCTACTGTATGTTGATACATGCCAGTAGTTATTCTCTTGAGGAACTATCGACTCTGATGATCATTCCCGAGGACTCAGTAATGGCACTCCTCCCGAGAACGATAATGGCAGACCAGAAATGGCAAACCCATTATGATTCTCGACCCGAGGACCCAATGCTGGGAACTTGCCATAGGATATCTTTTTTTTTTAAAGTGAATCAGTGGAGGCGCTCCTCGATTGGCGATAGTACTGTACCCCGAGGGATGAATGTACTATTGCTTCTCGACCTCAGTGCCAGAAGCTGAGGACCTTTCGTTTTGGAGATCAGTTGAGGCCTCCTCGATTGATGATGATGCTAAACCAGAAATGGTGAACGTATCATCATTTCTCGACCTGAGAGCCCGAGATACTGAGGATCTTAGTACCCACATGTGAGAGGGATGGGTGTTTGCAGGTTTGCAGGTGACCTTGACCTTCAACTTACCTGGTTTTCTAGTTTTATCACTGTGGTTGATTTTGTTCTGGGTTTTGGTACAGAGCCTTGATTTGTTCAGTCAGCACAGTGCAACCAGTTTGTGTGGATACCTTGATCCCATGCTTCGCATTGCATTCCATTTTTCTGACATTCATGTTTTTGCATTTCCAGGTAGTATCTAGTCTTTTGATTCCAGTCAGAGGGCGTTCATAGGGATGGACACTAAGAGGGGTAAGAAGCACATCATCGTCTACAAGTTCCCGAAGATCACTCTTGGCCCGTTGAACAGTTTACAGAGTATGGCTGGTCCATAAGTTTTAGGAGTCTTTGAAGAGAAGTATGGTTGGATATTATCCTTGGTTCGGAGCCTCAGTGAATATGAATATAATGGGCTACACACCTTGATGCAGTTTTATGATCCTTCCTTGAGGTGCTTTGTAATGCCAGATTATGTGTTTGTTCCTACCCTGGAAGAGTACTCCAACATTTTAAGGATTCCTGTCAAAGAAGGTGTTCCTTTCTGTGGTTCCCAAGGAGATTGTGATTTCCAAGCAGTGGATGAGGCTCTTTATTTGAGCAAATCGACAGTGGAGGCTGACTTTTCTAAGAAGGGAAAATCCCGAGGCTATCACTTGGAGTACTTGGTGAAGAGGGCTCGAGAAGAAGCTAAGGAGAAGAGGTGGATAGCTTTCAATGCAATATTGGCTCTGTGTATATATGGCATTGTGTTATTCCCTAATGAGTCTGAGTTTGTCGATACAGATGCTATTCAGATATTTACAGCTCAGAATCCGGTACCGACTTTGTTAGGTGATCTCCACTACGCCCTATACAACAGGAATGAGAAAAGACGAGGTGGGGTGGTTTGTTGTTGCGCATCTCTTTTTTACAAGTGGTTTGCCAAACGTTTACCCCGGTCAGATGCTTTTGTGGATTCAAAGACTTCTTTAGAGTGGAGTAAGCGTCTGATGGGCCTAGCTGCTAAAGATATTCTTTGGGTGGATAAGGGATTATTGGGGACTGATATTTTGCAAAGCTGTGGCAAGTATCCTAATGTACCCTTGATCGGAAGAAAAGGAGGTATTAACTACAACCCGTCTTTGGCTATCAGGCAGTTTGCATACGCACTAAAAGATCCTCCAGCTGGAAAAGATTTGGAAGAATCTTTGTATTTTCATATGACTGATGGTGTGGCTATTGCACAAGAAGCTTCTGAAGCTTGGCTCAGCAGACAGAAGAGAGGTAAAACCGTTTTGGGTAAACCCAATAATCAATCTTTCGTTCCATATGTTGAATGGGTAAAGAAGAGGGTAGAAGAGTTCTATTTACCTTTTGATCGGGCGCCTCCCTTGTATCCAGAGATTGTGGAAGAGAGACTCACTGTACCACTCGAAGAATTCGACAAGCAGTGAAAGTTGGTATTTGATCTGAGGGTGGAAAACTCTGATATGAGTAGTCAGCTACAGAATGATCTACATGACAACTTGGAGTTGAAATGGAAAGTTCAAGACATGACAGCGCATCTAGAAAAAGAGAGAAGGATTTTGCCGACAGAGCTCGGCACTTCAAAAAGGTCAGTATGGCTGCTGAATCATCAGGCAAAGCTAAAAGGAAAAACAAGAAGCTTTTGACTAAAGCAAAAGACAAGCTTGCCACGTATCAGGATATGTGGGAGGAGGTCAAGATTGAGAATGGAGAAGTGAAAGAAGAACTTCAGGCAGTGAAAGTAAGGAAAGATCGTTACTTTTCCAAGTGGAAAGAAGCACAGAAGGAAATTGAAGAGCTCAAGTTGTAAGCCGGGGTCAAGAAGTCGAGGCGCGAGGACAACAACGCTGAAGAGCAGATTGTTAAATTGAACCAAGAGATTGCAAAAAAAAACAAGTTGATCAAAGGGCTGATAAAGCAACCTGCACATCCTGACACTGTGGACCTTCTTGAGGACGTTGAAGCTGGTTTGTTTGGAATTGATTTGTAGTTGATTTTGTTGTTTATCTTTTTTGGGATTACCATCAGGTTTGTTGATGGAGTCACCTTTGATTATGCTTGAATTTGTCTGTAGGAACTACTTTGTTTTCGATAATGGAATATTTGGTTTAACTATCTGTGCTCTGGCAGTTCTGGTTTTCAGAGAGGGTTTGTCCCAGTGGTTTGATCCGGTGGTATTTCTGGGTTCGAATTTATTTTCTGATAGTGTGTCTAATCCCTTGCCCGGTTTCATGGAATGGAATTAAAGCGGATGCATCCTGGAAATGTTCAAATATGTTTGTTTGCATTTTTGCATTCGCATTTGCATAATCATAATCATTTTTGCATAACAGGTTTATCTCTGGTTTTCTTATGTTCTCCTTTCTTCAGACAGGATTGCCGACCAACCTATTCATCGATATTCTACTCGACTCAATCAGAAGAGAGTCATGGAACAGATGCAAACTGAGATGGCTACTATGCAGGCGCGTATTGACCAGTTTATGGAAATGATGCAAGGAGTTGCACATGGGCAACAAGAGCTCAGAACCCTGGTGTAACCTCTTGTGGCAAGAATTGACGAGAACGGTATACTACATGGCGGTGCTCATACTCATGTTATTCCTCCTAGCGGAGCTGGTAACGGAAATGTTGCTCAGAATGGAGCTCAAGGTGGAGTGCCAATTCCTTCTTTGGTAGGAGGAGGAAGCACTATTCGTGCAGTTCATGGCCATCACTATGATGACCAGCAAGACGATGTTTTCTCTATGCGAAGCATGGATGCTGGTACCCCTGCTGTTAATGATGAAAGGATTCGGCTGATTGAAGAGCAGTTGAAGGGGGTTGTGGATCAAAATACTCTGGGCATAGACTTGGATGATCTGGGGCTGGTGCTAGGCGTCATTATCCCACATAAGTTTCAGACTCCTACTTTTGAAAAGTACAACGGTATGACTTGCCCAAGGACTCACGTGAGGGCGTACGCAAGTAAAATGGCTGTTCATGCAAAGAATGAGAAGTTGATGATGCATTGCTTTCAGGATAGCCTATCTGGGGCATCCCTGGAATGGTATATGCAGCTAGAGAGGAAAGACGTTCATAGTTGGAGAGAGCTGGCAGGGGCTTTTATCAAACACTATCAATACAACACCGACATGGCTCCCAATGGTACACAGCTACAGAGCATGTCCCAGAAAAATAGTGAAACCTTAAAGGAGTATGCGCAGAGATGGCGCGAGTTGGCGGCGAGGGTGCAGCCGCCAATGTTGGAAACAGAAATGTTAAAGATGTTCATGGACACCTTGCCCAAACATTATTATGAGAAATTGTTGCCTTGCGCGCTAGGCAAGTTCACATATTTGATCATGTTAGGTGAGATGGTAGAAAGTGGGATTAGAGCTGGCAAGGTCTCAGGCAGTGATGAATCATCTTCTGGTCAGGGGAAGAAGTTGTACGTGAACTATAAAAGGAAAAAAGAAGCCAATTCTGTCTTATCCTATAAGGGAAAGGGGAAACAACAACAAAACTATAACCAGCGGGTGGCTTCAGTGGTTATTCCTGCAGCACTTCCACCTCAAGCAGCGCCTCAACAACAGAACCGAGTTCAACGCCAGTATCAAGCCAGACAGAGAACAGCTGATAGACACTTTGATACTCCACCTCTACCGTATTCACAATTGTTTCAGCATTTGCTTCAGTTGAAGTTAGTTGAAAAGAGAACTTTGGCTCCTCCTGTTGGTACTCCGCCTCCCGGGTACAATCCTAACGCCCATTGTGATTTTCATTTTGGGGCACCTGGGCATCATCTTGAGGACTGTAAAGCTTTTAAGAATAAAGTCCAGGACTTGGTAGATTCAAAGGCTATCAGTTTTGCTAATGATGGACCTAATGTTGTGCAGAACCCGATGCCTAACCATGGTGGGCCAGGGGTTAATGCTGTGATAGAAGAGTGTGAGTCTCTGAACCTGGTTATGAATGTGAATGAGTTGAAGACACCGTTGAAGGTAGTAAAGGACAGGCTGCTAAAAGGTGGGGTATATCCCGGCTGTGATGAAAATTGTCCAGAGTGCATGGTACAGATTAATGGTTGTGGTTTATTGAAGTCGGGAATTCAAGGTTTGATTGATGAGGGTTGTTTGCAATTCGACCGATGTGATCAGCAAAAAGAAGTTGTTAATGATGATGTTGCCACTATTATTATTCCTTTCAAAACAGTTGTGATATCAGGACCAGCGAGACCAGCGCCGGTTGTTATTTCAGGTCCTAAATCCATTCCGTATGAAAGTACCCAAGCCGTTCCTTGGAATTATGATGCTAGTGTATTTGTTAATGGGAAGAAGCATGAACTGGTGGAAACTTAGGCAACAAATTCTAGTCCTGAGGGTAAAGTTGAAACTGATGCTATTACAAGGAATGGTAGGGTCTTTATCCCTGATGATGGTCAACCCAGTGGTTCTAGACAAGACAAGGGAAAGAAGATCATGGATGATACCGTGCAGACACCGATAGTGAGTGATTCTACAGTAAAGCCAGCTGAAAACTCTTTTTCAGAGAATGTGGAAGAGTTTATGAGACTTATCAGGAAAAGTGACTACAAGATTATTGATCAATTGCACCAAACACCGTCAAAGATCTCCATCCTATCTCTGTTGTTATGTTCAGAAGCTCACAGAGATGCACTTTTGAAAGTTTTGAACGCCGCTTATGTTCCTCAAGAAATATCTGTCAATCAGCTAGAAGGGGTTGTATTGCATGTGAACACTGGCAATGGTTTGGGTTTCACTGATTTAGATCTGACTCCAGTTGGGAGAAACCACAACAATGCCTTGCATATTTCTGTTGAGTGTCGTGGGTCATTGTTGTCTCATGTACTTGTGGATACTGGGTCTTCGTTGAATGTTCTTCCCAAGAAAGCATTGATGAAGCTAGATACCTGTGGGTTGATATGCACACCAAGTGATTTGGTGGTGCGTGCTTTTGATGGGTCTAAAAGGTCTGTTTTTGGAGAGATTGTGCTACCTATTAAAGTAGGTCCAGAGTTCTTTGATGCTACTTTTTACATCATGGACATCCAGCCGGCCTACAGTTGTTTATTGGGACGCCCATGGATTCACAATGCTGGAGCTGTGACATCTACGCTACACCAGAAGCTGAAATATATGGTGGATGGTCATGTGGTAACAGTTTGTGGGGAGGAAGACATTATGATAAGCCAGTTGTCTACCTTCAAGTATGTAGAAGTTGATGGTGAGATACACGAGACTTTGTGCCAAGGATTCGAGATAATAAAAATTTCTGATGAACCTCCTAAAGATGTTATCCAGTCTGAAGTGGTGGAGCAGCCTGCAGTGGTGAATCAGCCTAAGGTCTCAATGTCTTTATTCAAAGATGCCAAGGCCGTGGTTGAAGCTGGAAGTTCACAAAGGTGGGGCCAAGTTGTTGAGGTTCAAGAGAAGAGGAACACTTATGGGATAGGATACAAACCACATAGGCGTCAGGAGGAACCCCCGAGGTTCTATGGTCCAGTTCATTTTACCAGCGCAGGTGTGTTCTTCGATAGGGTTAATGCTATTGACGAAAATGGGGACAGTGTCTGTGACATGGATAGTTGGATTCCCCCCTGTACACTGGGTCAAAGCCTTTGCAATTGGACATCAGAGAAAGTCATCCAAGTGACCGACTTAGAGTAATTGCTTTTGTTTTCCTGCTATGTTGATCCTATGTTCTGCCCAAGACGTAGTGATTCTTGTTTGTAGGGCTTTAAATTTTTGCGTGTTTACTTCATCATTAATAAAGGACGTTTCCACATTCAAATATTTTTTATCCCTGTTTTTCTATTTTTATTTTTGTGCATAAAAATCACATCAAAATGGAAATGTGTTTCTATTTGTTGCATACATAATAAACATAAATCATCAATCATGCACGTTTCCTTGTTCAGATTCCACCACTCATGGTTCAGCTATGGCCCGATATGACTTCGACAATCCCATTTATCAGGCTGAAGAAGAGACTGTCGAAGATTGTGAACTACCCTAGGAATTGGCCAGACTGTTGAGACAAGAGGAGAAGGTCATTCTTCCTCATTAAGAGGAGATCGAGGTTGTTAACTTGGGAACCGAGGACGCAAAGAAAGAGGTACGGATTAGGGCTGCTTTGGAAGACACTGTCAAGGGAAGATTGATTGAAATGCTTCGAGAGTATGTGGATATCTTCGCCTGGTCTTACCAAGACATGCCTGAGCTCGATACTGACATCGTGGTACACCGGCTACCCCTCAAAGAAGGATGTGCTCCAGTTAAGCAGAAGCTGAGAAGGATGAAACCGAAAATGTCTGTCAAAATTAAAGAAGAGGTTCAAAAACAGTTGGACGCCGGATTTCTCGCTGTGACAAATTATCCTCCATGGGTTGCTAACATTGTGCCTGTGCCTAAGAAAGATGGAAAGGTCAGGATGTGTGTTGATTATAGAGATTTGAATAGAGCAAGCCCGAAGGACGATTTCCTGCTTCCTCACATTGATGTGTTAGTTGACAACACTGCTCAATATTATATGTTTTCCTTCATGGATGGTTTCTCTGGGTATAACCAAATCAAAATGGCCACAGAGGACATGGAGAAGACGACATTCATAACACTGTGGGGAACAATCTGTTACAAAGTGATGCCCTTTGGATTGAAAAATGCAGGGGCAACTTATCAACGGGCAACGGTGACTCTCTTTCATGATATGATTCACAAAGAGATTGAGGTCTATGTTGATGACATGATTGCAAAGTCACAAACTGAGGAAGAGCATCTGGTGAATCTTCAGAAACTGTTTGAAAGGTTAAGAAAGTTCAAACTGAGGTTGAATCCGAACAAGTGCACCGTCGGGGTGAGATCTAGAAAACTACTGGGGTTCATTGTCAGCGAAAAAGGTATTAAAGTTGATCCGGCAAAAGTAAAATCCATACAAGAGATGCCTGAACCGAGAACAGAAAAAGAGGTTCGTGGGTTCTTAGGGAAATTGAACTACATTGCTAGGTTCATCTCTCATCTCACAACCACTTGTGAACCGATATTTAAGTTGTTGAGAAAAGATCAAGCGGTCAGGTGGAACGAGAATTGTCAAAAGGCGTTCGAGAGAATAAAAGATTATTTGCAGGAACCTCCGGTCCTCATGCCGCCAGTGCCAGGAAGGCCATTGATTATGTATCTTACGGTTCTTAAGAACTCAATGGGGTGTGTGCTCGGTCAACAAGACGAGTCAGGTAGAAAAGAGCATGCCATATACTACCTGAGTAAAAAGTTCACTGATTGTGAGTCAAGGTACTCAATGCTGGAAAAAACATGTTGTGCACTCGCTTGGGCAGCTAAGCGTTTAAGGTAGTATATGTTAAACCACACAACCCTTTTGATTTCGAAGATGGATCCGATCAAGTATGTGTTTGAGAAGCATGCGTTTTCTGGTAGAATAGCCCGTTGGCAGATGGTTCTAACAGAATACGATATTTAGTATGTTTCCCAAAAGGCCATTAAGGCAAGTGTTTTGTCAGAATATCTCGCTGAACAACCAATCGAGGATTATCAACCGATGAAGTTTGAATTTCCCGATGAGCATATTATGTATCTGAAGATGAAAGATTGTGAATAACCTTTACCTGATGAAGGACCTGAAATTGGATCTCAATGGAAGTTAGTCTTTGATGGAGCTGTTAACTCATATGGTAACGGAATCGGGACAATCATTACAACTCCAAAGGGTTCTCATATACCTTTTACTGCCCGGTTAGCGCTCGTATGCACCAACAACGAGGCAGAGTATGAAGCATGCATCATGGGGTTAGAAGAAGCGATTGATTTGAGAATCAAAAACCTCGATGTTTATGGTGATTCCGCGTTGGTTGTTAATCAGATCACAGGTGAATGGGAAACTCGTCAAGCGAACTTGGTGCCTTATAACAACTATGCCAGAAGGTTGTTACCTTTCTTTGACAGAATTGACTTTCATCATATCCCTCGATTGGAGAATCAGATGGCCGATGCGTTGGCGACTTTGTCTTTGATGTATAAGGTGAATCGTTGGAATGAAACTCCTTCGATCAGAATCATGCGTCTAGATAGACCAGCTTTTGTGTTTGCAGTTGAAGGTGTGTCAGATGGTAAACCTTGGTATCATGACATTAAAGTTTTCCTGAAGAGTCAGGAGTATCCAGAGGGTGCATCCACCAAGGACAAGAAGACTTTGAGGAGGTTGGCAGGAAATTTCTTTCTGAACAAAGATGATGTGTTATACAAGAGAAACTTTGACATGGTCTTGTTACGTTGTATTGATGAACACGAGGCAAACCTATTAATGGAGGAATTTCATGAAGGATCTTTCGGTACCCATGCCAATGGGCATGCTATGTCTAGAAAACTGTTGAGAGCGGGGTATCACTGGATGACTATAGAGTCTGATTGTTTTAAATACGCCCAGAAATGTCACAAATGCCAGATTTATGCAGATAAGGTACATGTACCGCCTACTCCTCTGAATGTATTGTCATCGCCTTGGCCCTTTACCATGTGGGGCATTGATATGATCGGAAAGATTGAACCTACTGCTTCCAATGGGCATCGTTTCATTTTGGTTGCCATCGATTACTTCACGAAGTGGGTAGAAGCAGCCTCATTTGCCAACGTCACCAGACAAGTGGTAGCCAGGTTTATCAAGAAGGACATCATCTGTCGGTATGGAGTCCCGGAGAGAATCATCACTAATAATGGTTCAAATTTGAATAACAAGAAGATGAAGGAGTTATGTCAGAGCTTTAAGATTGAACATCACAACTCTTCTCCCTATCGTCCGAAGATGAATGGGGCTGTTGAAGCAGCTAATAAGAACATCAAGAAGATTTTGCAGAAAATGGTAGTGACCTATAAAGACTGGCATGAGATGCTGCCTTATGCTTTACATGGTTATCGTACTTCAGTACGCACTTCGACTGGGGCAACTCCTCTCTTACTGGTATATGGTATGGAAGCAGTTCTACCATTAGAGGTTGAGATTCCTTCTTTAAGAATTCTGGCAGACGTGAAGCTTGATGAAGCTGAGTGGGTGATTTCCAGATTGGATCAGTTGAACCTTATTGAAGAGAAGAGGTGGGCAGCCATTGCGCATGGTCGGTTGTATCAGAGCAGGATGAAGAAAGCCTTTGATTAGAAAGTGCGTCCTCGGTGTTTTCAGGCTGGTGAATTGGTTTTGAAAAGGATCCTTCCTCCTCAAACAGATCACAGGGGCAAATGGACTCTAAACTACGAAGGGCCATACGTAGTAAGACAGGTTTTCTCTGGCGGAGCCTTATTGCTCTCAACTATGGATGGCGAAGATTTTACGTCCCCTGTGAACGCAGACGTAGTAAAAAAATACTTTGCATAAAAGAGACCCGCTGGACACAAAAAGAAAGTCCAGGCAAAAAAGGGGCATCCCGGCAAACCATAAAAAGAAAAGGTTCAGGCAAAAATTAGGGATAAAAAGAAAAGAATAAACCCGCAAGGTTGAAAACCTGAAAAGGCAACTTTGGCAAAAATGGGTATCCCGGTGGATTGAAAACCCGAAAAGGGCGATCCAGGCAAAAGTTAGGGATTTTAAAAGCAAAGGCTATGATCTGCGTTTGATCTGTGAACACTTTTGGTATACGGAAATTTTGAAGGAAAGGAATCATTCCAGTCAGTCTTTTTGAAGGCCAAAGCATCTGTGGACAAGCGAGGTATATTGGGTCATAGCTAAATTGAATCATGGTGGATGTCTGTTCCCCACATTGCCGACATGTGTATTTTCTTTTATTTATTTTTGCACAATTACCTCTTTTCAGAAATTGCTTCCAGATGTAAATGCATATTTACAGGCCAATTCATTCAATAAAATTTGCATTTCACTCAAAAAGCTTTCCATTTGTGTTTTTGCTTTTTACTGTTTTGTTTGTGAAAAACGTCCGATATTTTGATAAAACATTGCATGCAAAAATGTTAGGCTTTGCGAAGCATATCAGGAAATAGTGGAAATTGCTTAGGCAACGGTCGTTGTAATGGTAGTAGGA
Organism: Lathyrus tuberosus; assembly: GCA_022829125.1. Taxonomy (NCBI): domain Eukaryota; kingdom Viridiplantae; phylum Streptophyta; class Magnoliopsida; order Fabales; family Fabaceae; genus Lathyrus; species Lathyrus tuberosus. The sequence goes on along the minus strand of JALAZF010000105.1, from coordinate 12,179,957 downwards.
GTAGCCTTTTTGCATATAGAACTTTCTGTTGATTTTGTTTGCAGGATAACAGGTTTGTTCTTCCCCAGTAGAGCTACTCTCCTCGACATTGAAAAGTTCATCCTCCTCAGCAGGTTGTTGTTTTCCTAACCAGAGTGTCGAGAATTATCTTCCTCACCAGAGTACAGAAGATTAATTTCCCAGCTAGAGTTGTGATAGATTCATCACTTTCTCAGCAAACAATCAGAAGTTGATGCTGATGCATCCCCGACAGGAGACTTATGGAATATCTTCTTTGGGTAAAGATGTTATTTTCCCCACAGGATCTGAGCACTCAGCTAATCAAGAAGTGTTTTCCTCACCAGCAACGGTATGAGTTAGTCCCCTCAGACAGGTAGGCTTGATGTTACCTTTTAGCAGAGTTGACTTCATCATCTACCGTTCTCCAAGCAGATTTGCTGGTATTGACTGATATTCCCCAGTGGGGTAAAGGTAAGAGCATCTCCCAAGCAGGTTCGAAATTATTGACTAGTCTCCCCAAGCAGAGTTCGGTGGTAATCCTCGCAGTAGTCTGTTGAAAAGCATTTGACATCCCTAGCCAGTTTTCAGATCCAGATTTTCAGTTCTATCTTCGGTAGAAGTCATTGCTAATCCCCGGCGAAGGAAGTTTCTCTTTGGGTTTTACTTTCAATTTTCATTGTCATCCCCAACAGAGTGGGTTTTCTCTCGGAGTTTTCATCTCCAGCAGAGTTGGCGATCAGTTTCTTTCCCAGCAGAGCAAAATTTTTCTCAGCAGGGTCTCTTATTTCAGAGGACAATTTAGTTTGTCATCCCCAGTGGATTTCCCTTCGCCTTCAGCATTTATTTTGCTGAGGCGTTCCTTTTGCATTGCATAGCATCCTCCCAGACGCGTAGCATTTCCATTTCGTATGGAGCATTACGCCATAGAAAAATTCAAACATATGCATTCGAAGCATAAGCCAGGTTTGATATCCTTTACCGGTTCCTTTCCCTAGCAGAAAGTAACATGATTCAGGAGATTTTGTTCAAACATCACACCGCAACCAGTGGATTCGTCCTCCTTATCGGTCCTCCTTACACTCCCCCGCAGAGTTGCCTGTTTAGATTTCTCTCTTCCCCCAGCGAATTCATCTTTGTAGATCTGTTGATTATACTTATTTCGGGTTTGAAAGTCCATCTTTCCGAGTTCGCCTTCGGCCGTCCTCGTTATCCCAACTATTGGTTGGTACCCTTCGTTTATCCCAACTATTGGTTGGTATCTTTTCTTGGTTATCCCAACTATTGGTTGGTACCCTTCGTTATCCCAACTATTGGTTGGTATCTTTTCTTGGTTATCCCAACTATTGGTTGGTACCCTTCTTTTATCCCAACTATTGGTTGGTATCTTTTCTTGGTTATCCCAACTATTGGTTGGTACCCTTCGTTATCCCAACTATTGGTTGGTATCTTTTCTTGGTTATCCCAACTATTGGTTGGTACCCTTCTTTTATCCCAACTATTGGTTGGTATCTTTTCTTGGTTATCCCAACTATTGGTTGGTACCCTTCGTTATCCCAACTATTGGTTGGTATCTTTTCTTGGTTATCCCAACTATTGGTTGGTACCCTTCGTTATCCCAACTATTGGTTGGTATCGTTTCTTGGTTATCCCAACTATTGGTTGGTGCCCTTCTTTTATCCCAACTATTGGTTGGTATCTTTTCTTGGTTATCCCAACTATTGGTTGGTACCCTTCTTTTATCCCAACTATTGGTTGGTATCTTTTCTTGGTTATCCCAACTATTGGTTGGTATCTTTTCTTGGTTATCCCAACTATTGGTTGGTACCCTTCTTTTATCCCAACTATTGGTTGGTATCTTTTCTTGGTTATCCCAACTATTGGTTGGTACCCTTCGTTATCCCAAATATTGGTTGGTATCTTTTCTTGGTTATCCCAACTATTGGTTGGTACCCTTCTTTTATCCCAACTATTGGTTGGTATCTTTTCTTGGCTATCCCAACTATTGGTTGGTACCCTTCTTTTATCCCAACTATTGGTTGGTATCTACTGTGTCTAAGTCCACTTTCGGTTGGCAAACACTTACCTTTGATCCCCACAGGTTGCAAATTTCCAAGTTCTTTTGTTATTCAATCTCCAAGTATCCTGATTGTCTGAAAGCCCTTTGCTTTCATACTCTCGGATCCAAGAAGTTTGAATAGGGGCAGCTGTAACACCTCAAAATTTGCCCTCTTACTTTTAGAACTAACTGGCTTATGTTTCATTTCATTCTTGCATCATCATCTTTGCATATCATTGGTTCTTAGCATGGGATCAAGGTACTTGGTTTAACTCAAGGGAAGAAGAGGTTTTCAGGGTTTCAAGCAACAGTTCATGTGTATTGTTCAAGGGGCTAAGAGGAGAGAACATTCTTGATGCTATCAATTCTTGAACCACAAAGGAGCCTTAAGCCTCAAGGTGTCTTAATTGGTCCATCATCTCATCACAAGATCAAGATTGGCAAGAGATTTCAAAGGAATCACACTCTCCTAACCTGATTTCTTAATTTAGGGTTTTGGAGATTCTGGGATCTGACCCCCAAATGAGCAAGCTCTTTGATTCTTTATCATCTCCAAGTGGCACATGTCATCATTGGTGGACATGATACACATCATATTCAGAGGAATTTGAATTTGGAGGATGTGATATCTCCTCCTAACCAGAGGGTATCAAAATTAGGGTTTGCTTTAGAATCAGTTTATTTCTGATTTTGGGGGCAAAACTTGATCTCATGGTATCCCTTATGTCCTCAAGTGTCTAGGGATGGAAGATTGCCCATCAATTTGTTTCAGAAGGTTTTCAATTGATCAGAAATTTCAAAATCAGGAGAATTGGGGATAAAGTCAACTGTGCAGTGAAAAAATCAACTCCTGACTTTTTGAGGTCAACATCAGGATTCTCAAGTCAAATGTGATCATTTCTGAAGATTTGATCAAGAAAATCCAAGAGGTTCATCAAAAATCAAGAAATGTGAGAAGTTGCCATATTTGGAATAGTAGGGTTTCCAAAAATAGTAAGTTTTGGCCATTTTAGCACCTCTCTTTGAGTCAGGTTTTCTCAATTTTAAAGCATCAAATAAAAAATCCACCAGGCCACAACAAAAGATCTTGTTTCAAGCTTCAAATCCATATAAAGAACTCCTCCATTGGATCAAAATTGAGTGAGTTATGATCCATCAAAGTTTGACAAACTAGGGCAAAAATCAAGTCAAGGCAAGGCAATTTCAAGCCACCCGGCCATAATTTCATCAAACATGTGGAGTACCAAATGTCAAGCCATTTTTCTCCATCAAGAAAGCTTCAAATGAAAAAATTTTGAACATCAAAGTTGTTCATTGCCATCTCCTCTTCAACTTTGATGTTGGGCTTTTCTTCATTTGATCAAAGGATAAGGAGTTACTAAAGCTCAAACATGGTGAGCTCACACTGAAATTCTCATGGGCTATGCTGCCAGGCACGATTTACGTTGACATGCCCATAGGGCCAGTTTTGTTTTATTGATTTCCTTGTTGATTTCAAGTGTGTTAGAGACCTTTGTTCATCATGATTCCAACACCAATCTTATTCCTCACCATGCTAGCTTTACAATGAGCCCAAGAATGTACCATTTGGCAAAGTCTTCATCAAATTATAAGGTTGTAAAGTGGCACACATGGATGAGTTTTGAACATGTTGGCAAGATGCTATTTTTGTTCACATAACATGAATTTCTCTTGCAGCATATTCCTTGCACATGCTAGCCACGTATTTTCCATGCCATATTCTTTGCCAAATTGGACCAAACAATGCCATGTACATATCATACACACACATTCCATTTTTGCCAAAAATTTGAAAAGAGAAGAATGGTACATTCTGTCCACACTCATTCCCTCACGTGCCTGCCCCATTTCACCATATTTTCATGACATTTTCCACTCAAATGACTCACTCCACACACCCTCCCATTTGCTTAAACCGTACCACCTCTCCCTTTTCCATTTTTTGTAAAAAACTCCAAACAAACCACTCCACATCATAGGCCCATTTTAATCTCTCGTAACCTACCATATTTAAAGAGAGAAACCCTAGAATGAAAGAGGAGGGCAGCAGTTGGTAAGTTCAGAGAAAAAATACACACACTCTCTCATTCTTCTCCTTTTCAAATCTGGATTCTGCTGCAATTTCTCCTCATTCTATTGCTTGGTCCATACTCATTGAAGCTTAAAGAAGGATTCTAACCGGTTTTCTGAAGCTCTCGCCGTGTTTGAAGAGCGAACGAAGCTTCTTCGTTAGGTAATCTTACTTTCTTCGAATCTCTCATATTAAGTGTGTTATGAGCATATTGTGAGTTCCTCTGAAGTCCTACCTCAGGGTAGGCAATGCTTGAGTATTTGTTTAGCTATTTTGATGAGTTTCAATTTTGAGTACATTAACTTTAGCACTTGGTTACATGAGTTTTGTTGGTTGTTTTTGGAATCTATTTGCATATTTGAAACCTCCTTGGTGTGTGCTACAATATGGTGTATGGCTTGTTTTGTTTTGAACTTATTGTTCCATGAGTGTTGTTCCTTGTTGCTCATTTTTCATGGCTTTAGAGGAGGAATCTTGAGAAGGTAAGTTTATTTTTGGAATGTACGCGAAAAACTGAGGGGGGGTATCATCGTTTTAATTTTCAGGTCGGACCAGCCGCCGCCGCCGGTGACCGGCCGGACCAGCCGCCGCCGCCGGTGGCCGGCCGGACCGGCACGGTGGCCGGCGTGCCCCTGCGTTTTTCTTTTCACTACAACACTGTTCACGTGCTCCTTGTGCATGGCATTGTTGAAGATGATGACATGGCAGTATTTAAGTGGTTATGTTATTAGATTTTGTCCTTTAGTCATTTTAATGAAAAAAGTGACCTATTGATATCTAGTCCACATGATACTTGTTACAACTTATCCCATTTATTTCTTTTCATAAAATGAATTCTGAACATGTGACTTCTCTTCATGGGCCTCCGAAATTTCTCCTTGCACCCCCCTGTACCGGCCCAACTCGTAGCTTCTTTGTTTCATTTGCTAAGGCACCCCTTCCATTTAAATCACTCTTTTTTTATTTCTTTTTTTCATTTTCGTTTTATCCTCATTTATTAAAAATATTTTATTTTATTAAAAAATTACAAAAACAATCATGTGTGTATTTTAATGTCTTATTTAATTTTTCATGAATTTTATTTTTATTTTCCATTTATTTTGATAATTAATTTTGATTTTCTTTTCCAAAGTGTCTTCCATGCTTATTCATGTGATTCATGCTTATGTTTTGTGACTTTGCTCATCCTTTTGAAGCTGATTTTTTTGTCATCCTTAGACCTTGATAGGAGGATGTTTTGATGCTGGTTTGGGTATGGTTTGAGTTGCTTTAGGTGAATTTCCATTCAAGTTTTGTTAGCCCTCGATTCATACTCGGTTATGTGCATATCTTGACTTGTGGAGCACTTTTGAGCTTGTTCTTGGTCTAGTTCTGTTCCAATCCTTTTTCACTTGCTAATTGGATGTTTAAACTTGCCTTTATCTAATTTTTGGGAATTTATTGAACCACTTTTCTATTTTTGTTTGATTTTTACTTTTGGTTTAAATGTGATTGAGGCATGCTTAGACACTTGACCTAGTTGGTGTGCATTTGTTTACTTGTGATTGAGTGATGCTTGAGATGCTTGTTTGATATGATCATGTTCTGTTTGAGCTTGTTTGTGGCTTTGGGATCATCTTCATTGATTCATTTTCCTATTTTATTTTGATTTTCTAAGTTGATGTTGTTTTGACTTGAATTCAATGGCATGTTTGACTTAATCTTGTGAAATGTTTCCTTGTTTGATACAACCAATGCATGAGGCCTTTTGTTTGACTTGAATGACATTTTAGAGGATCTGACCCTTTTGGTTTAATTTGCTTTATGTGACATGTTCTCACTCTTTGCTTCACATGTCCTTTGGTTTGCTTGCATGATTGATAAGTGGACGTTTTTGATTAATTTTGATGCATGTTTGGAATGCGTTGCTTAATGATTCATCTTGTGTGACTTGAGTTTGATCTTGATAAGTTGTTGATGCATATGCTACTGCCCTCTTGAGTCCATTACTTGGTTTTCACTTCATATGTTCATTATGGTTTGATTTGTATGATGCATATCATTATCAATTGTTTTGTTGCTTCTTTGGCTCACAATGCATCATGTTGTGAAGCATTCTTATATGTTTGAATTGATTGATTATGAGATGTCTTAAGTTTTAACTTGGATTCATGTTCATCATACTTTATCCATTTCATCTTTGTGTAAAGTTCATTGATGCTTAATTGTACTTCTTATGCAAGTTTACTTGCATCCTTTCTTGTGTGCTTTCACTCGTATACTTGAGATGTTCTTGTATGATCTTTGAAGCATGTTTAATGATGTGATTTGGATATGATGATTATGATGTGCTTGCTGCCCCATCTCTTTTCTCATTCTTCTCTTTCTTCTTCATCTCTTTCACTCTTTCTTTCCCATTGAATCTCAAGACTTGTTTAAGTCTTGGATTCCTTTCCCCTTAGAGCTACCTAGTCCAACTTAATTTCCGATTAAGCTTGGAGTAGGACTAGCATTAGGTCTTAGGTAGTTGTTTCTCTCCTAAACCTCACTAACCCTAGGATCTCCTTTGCATGTTAGCTTTAGGTTAGAGTTTCCATTGAGTCCTCTCTCTTCTCATCTCATAACTTCTTTAAAACACTTAATAAAAGATAATGAGTATTGCGCACGAGCCTTAAACGTGGGAAGTGAGGAGTGAGGGGTTTCCCTTAATTCTTCTAGGGTACCTAGTGTACATCCTGTTGGGGACGATACACGAAGTATTCGTTCCTATGTCATGGACTTGGGTGCAATGCAAGTTATGAACTAACTTAAAACACTTCTGTCTAAAAAACACAAAAACAAATTCAAATCTTTTTATCCTTCGGGGTTGTTTGGTTTCAGACCATTTTCAGAAAAGAGCACGTTACTTTCCGTCTAAGTTGCAAACAGGCATCGACCCTAACTGCCGGACGCGAACTTAAAGTCGCTCATAAAAACCACTAACCGACCTCGTTAAGTCGAACTACGACTGCTCTGATTTCCTCTCTCTCGTCCGATCGAGGATACGTAGGCACAAGACGGCGATGTCTTGGCGAGCAATCTTCCCCCTTAGTTTGTGTTCGAACTACGTTGACTCTGATTTTCCTGTTCCCGAGGGAATACGTAGGCCTAGGACTCCGAGGACGTCCTATCGAGTCACTTCCTTTTCTTTTCTTCTTCGTTTCTCCGTTCTTTTCCGTTCCCATTCTTCTCCTTTCCAGTAGTAGTGGAGCTCAAGATGACGACACCCTTTGATCGAGACAGCGAGCATGGATCTCGTCGAGTACGATGGACGTGTTGGGTGCTAACACCTTCCCTTCGTGTAATCGACTCCTTTACCCATTTCTCTTGGTCGTGAGACCATGCTCTTTCCCTTCCCTCAGGTTTACGCAGTGTTTCCTTTCCCTCTCTTGGGATAAATACACATTGCTGGCGACTCTGTTTTCCGCGCCACTTTCGCGTTTGTACCCTGGATGCAAATCCTCGGGAGCGACACTATGAAGCTTTGTATGGGAGAAGGTGTAGGACTCATTTGTGTTGGTATGAATCGGGCGAGAGTGCTGTACTCGGGCTTGAAATTGTGCAAGAGACGACTGAGAAGATTAGGAAGATACAAGAAAGGATGAAAGCTTCGCAGAGTCGTCAGAAGAGCTACCATGACAAGAGGAGGAAGGCACTTGAATTTCAAGAGGGAGATCACGTGTTTTTGAGGGTGAGGCCAGTGACTGGTGTGGGTCGAGCTTTGAAGTCTAGGAAGCTCACTCCACATTTTGTTGGTCCATACCAGATATCGCAGAGGATAGGAGAGGTAGCCAATCGAATTGCTTTACCACCGTGACTTGCGAATTTGCATGACGTGTTCCATGTGTCTCAATTGAGGAAGTGCATTTCGGATCCGTCGCATGTGATTCAGATGGATGATGTACAAGTGAAGGATAATCTGATTGTGGAAGCGTTGCCGGTGCGTATTGATGGTCGAGAGACGAAGCAACTGTAGGGTAGAGATGTAACTTTGGTGAAGGTGTTGTGGGGTGGACCAGCTGGTGAAAGTTGGACTTAGGAACGTGAAGATCAGATGAGGGAGTCGTATCCGACGCTATTCCCTTGAGGTAATTTTCGAGGGCGAAAATTCTTTAAGTGAAGGAGAATTGTAACGCCCCAAATTTCGTAAGAATATTTAATTAATTTATTTAAATATTATATTCGTGAATTTCGGTGATTTGTGTGGATGTCAGTGATTTTATGAAGTTTTGGGTTATTTAATTAAATGATAGCATATGTTATGGAATATGATGTATTATTATTTAAATTAAATAATATTAGAGGAATTAAAGGTGGAGTGGACATTTGAGGAGAATTAGTGGGGGTAAGATGGTAAGAGCACATTTAGGGGTATTTTAAGAGAGAATAGTGAAAGGAACTCATTATTCGTATTTTCTTGAGGAAGAGGAAAAAGGTGCTCTGAAGAACAAGTGAGAAGGAGGCTAGGGCATAGAAGATTTCCGGCGAAACTTCGAGAAAAGATCAAAAGAAGCAAAACTCTAAGGTATGGGGAGTATCGCTTTACAATATTTGTGATATAAAGACTAGGTGTTGTGGGTAATTGGGGTTTTGTGGGGAAACCTAGGAATTGAGGTTAGGGGTGATGAATTGTGATGATTTACTATGGGATGATTATTGTTATTGATGTATACATTATAGTTATAGGTTATAATAACATAATCAGTGATGATTTGAGGAAAAATATGGGTTTTGGGGTGTGGAATCGCAGATGGGGAAGTGTTGTTATCGCAGGGTTTTTTTGCAGAAATCGCAGAGCCCGCTTAGCACGGTCTAGCGCGCTTAGCGCAGTCTGAAGGAATTTCGCCTCTTCGAGGCAATGAATAGCGCGCTTAGCGCGGGTGGGGCGTGCTTAGCGCGACCTGGAACCGAAAATATTATTTTTATTGAATTAAAATTCATGAAAAATATCTGCCTTGTGTTATATTGATGTTGTGATGTTGCGGTGAATTCTGCTTTGTGTTGACGTGTTATATGTGATGAAAATGATGTTTTGATGATTATATGATGATGTGACGTTATTGATGCTTATTAGATGTTTGTATGTGATGTTTGATGACAAAATGAGGATGTGAAGTACCATGAGTACATTGACGATTATGAGATGACGATTCATGATGTTTGGAGGATTAAATGACGATGTGGATAACACGATATTTGATGAATGATGATGCACTTAATAACTTTTGTTGATGATGATGATTATGATGTTGTGCATCATGCATTCATAGCATTTAGACCTCGGTCTATTGACGATTTAGGACTTTGGTCCAGTGGTGGCTTCAATCCCATTGTGCGGATTGGAGTATTTTGTGATGTGCTCCCTTGTGGAGGGTTGATGGCCTACTGTCCATTATTATGACGATTTGGTACCACATGCATTCTATGACGTTGCATTTCATCCTTGGTGCTCCCTACGGAATAGCTTTCTGTATCTCAATCTCAAAATGCCACTCCAAATAGCATTGTTATCATATAGGATTCCCCAAATCCAGTTAGATATCAAAGCCTTATTGAAAAGGTTCACATATAAGAATAGTGTCGTCGGCGAACTGCAAAAGATTGATTGAAACATCACCCTCCAGCTTGAAACCTGAGAACATACCTCCTGATTCCGCCCTCTTTAACATGACTGCTACACCTTCCACCACTATTGCAATTAAAAATGGTGATAAGGGATTACCCTGTCGTAATCCCCTCGAAACTTTAAAATCCGTCGTAGTCCCACCATTAATCAATATGGACGTGCAGTTAGAAAAAATAGTACCATGAAGCCAACAAATCCAAACTTCACCAAACCTCATAACCTTAAGCACCCCAATGAGAAAGCTCCAATCAACACAATCATACGCCTTAGCAAAATCTATTTTAAAAAGCAAACAACTTCTTTTATTCCTCTTAGCAAAATCAATAATTTCGTTAGCTACCACCACCTCATCCTACAGCTGTCTACCAGGAATGAAGGTTGTCTGGGAAGATGACACAAGCTTACCAATGATCTTCTTCATTGTTGAAACCAACAACTTTGCTATAATCTTATAAATGCATCCAATGAGACAAATAGGACGGTATTCGTCAAGCCTTCCAGGGTTTAAAACTTTTGGAATCAACGCGGTGTATGGAGATGACAAGGATTTTTGTAACCTAGCAGTGCTGTGAAACTCCATCACACAATTAACCACATCCTGAACAACAACTTCCCAACAAGACTTAAGAAATTCCAAATTATAACCATCCGGTCCATGGCTTTTATTATCATCGTCGTCAAATACCACACTGCGAATGTCTTCAGAGGTAAAAGGTTCTTCAAGACCAGCTTTTCCTATAGGTGAGATGGAAGGAATACCAGTTAAATTTAACCAAGGCCTTTTATCTAACTTGCAATGAAATCTACCCCTGAAATGACTTGCCACAACCTCTTTAATAGGTCTCACACCAGAAAGAACAACATAGTCAGTCTTTAGAGAAGAAATTGCACTGAGTCTGCACCTGGTCCTAAACAACGAATGGAAAAACCTTGTATTGCCCTCCCTTTCTCTCACCCATTTTACTCTAGATTTTTGCTTAATAAAGCTTTCTTTAAGCAACAAACTGTTCCAAACCTCCCTTTGAACTTCACCTCTACTAATAACAACCTCTTCTTTACTAAATCCATCAGCATCTACCAACTCTTCTTCCAACAAAGTTAAGTTTCTCAACCCCATGTTAACTCTCAAATCAATCCAACTAAATACATTCTTGTTCCACCAACGCAATCTACCTCTAAGAGCTTTGAGTTTTTTTGACAGGACGACAGCAGCAGAGCCAGAAAACTCAAGAGATTTCCATTCAGAAGTCACAAATTTCAAAAATTCAGGATGTTCAAACCAAGACTTAAATGTCTTGAAAGGCTTGGGACCCCAATTAACACGGTTAGCTCTAATCCAAATCGGCATGTGGTCAGAAATGTCTCTATCTACCACCTCTTGAGAAACCAAATTCCACTTAAGCATGAGCTCCTCTGACACAAGAAATCGATCTAATCTACTACAACACGATCCAGTTGCATTAAACTAGGTGAACTTGTTTCATATTGCCGGTAAACCCACGACTTCCATGATCTTAATGAAAGACTTAAAGTCCTCCATTTCCACCTCAGACTTGTTATATCTCTCTCTTTTCTCTTTATGCGATTTTGTGGTATTAAAATCCCCCCAATCAATCATTTCCCATCTTGAAATTTAGCTTTCAAATTAATAAGTTCAGTCCATAATTTACGTTTCTCAGCCAAAACGCAAGGAGAGTAGACATTGACTAGGTAAACATTCATACCTTGATATATGACAAGCATTCCCAAAAATCCACCTTCACTGAAACTGAAAAATGGAATACAACAATTCTTCTTCAAAAATTATAACCATCCCACCAGCTTGGCCTCTAGCATTAGATGCCGACCACTCGCAGTCTTCATTCCCCCAAATATTAGGCACAAATTTATCAGTCATGTACTTACATTTAGTTTCTTGAATGAAACACATCTCCGCCCTTCCTTTCAACATAATTTATTTAATTTTCCTTTGCTTCATAGAATTACCACTCCCTTGGACATTAAAAGTGACGAAATTCATGGAATCACGACTGCTGCCTCCTTCGACTCAGTATAAGCCTTTTTTTCACGCTCTTCCATTCTCCTGATCACCTCCTCGAAATACTCATCATCTTCCTCACCCTCCACACCCATATTTTTTATTATTTGCCACACTCAGCTAGGAACATCATCAAGCGCCTTTCTAATTCTAGAGTTTCCCTGATTCATATCTGAATCATTGATTGATTCACAACACAAGATCGACCCACCCGAATATCTCGAATTCGAATCCTCCAACACCATGGTTTGGCCCTCTTCCTTAGTGGGGTCTTGATTAGACTGATTGAAATTAGTGTGATTCCCTTTAGCTGAATGAATAAGGTGAGAGTAATAAGCTGGTGAAAAAGGAATTATAATATTTTGATAAATATCCTTTATGAGTTTCTTTTTCCTGGGTTTTTGTCCGCCACTAAAGAGATTCAACCCATTGGGTGAATTAACAATAGGGTCAGAGCTTCCATGATCCATGTCCCCTAAGCTTAAAGGAATTAAGGCCCGATCCAAATTGACCCCACCTCCCTTTTGAAATGTCAACATGTTTCCTTCAGGTCAACCATTTAGCCTTTCCCCTTGCAGACCTAGTGGATTAGCCACTTGTCCAACTTGCAGTATGTCATCAATTGGTGTAATTAATGAATCAGCACCGTTCCCATCACTGTAACGCCCCAAATTTCGTAAGAATATTTAATTAATTTATTTAAATATTATATTCGTCAATTTCGGTGATTTGTGTGGATGTCGGTGATTTTATGAAGTTTTGGGTTATTTAATTAAATGATAGCATATGTTATGGAATATGATGTATTATTATTTAAATTAAATAATATTAGAGGAATTAAGGGCGGAGTGGACATTTGAGGAGAATTAGTGGGGGTAAGATGGGAAGAGCACATTTAGGGATATTTTAAGAGAGAATAGTGAAAGGAACTCATTATTCGTATTTTCTTGAGGAAGATGAAAAAGTTGCTCTGAAGAACAAGTGAGAGAGAGGCTAGGGCATAGAAGATTTCCGGCAAAAATTTGAGAAAAGATCGAAAGAAGCAAAACTCTAAGGTATGGGGAGTATCGCTTTACAATATTTGTGATATAAAGATTAGGTGTTGCGGGTAATTGGGGTTTTGTGGGGAAACCTAGGAATTGAGGTTAGGGATGATGAATTGTGATGATTTGCTATGGGATGATTGTTGTTATTGATGTATACAAGATAGTTATAGGTTATAATAACATAATCTGTGATGATTTGAGGAAAAATCTGGGTTTTGGGGTGTGGAATCGCAGATGGGGAAGTGCTGTTATCGCAGGGTTTTTCTGCAGAAATCGTAGAGCCTGCTTAGCGTGCTTAGCGCGGTCTGAAGAAATTTCGCCTATTCGAGGCAGTAAGTAGCACGCTTAGCGCGGGTGGGGCGTGCTTAGCGCGACCTGGAACCGAAAATATTATTTTTATTGAATTAAAATTCATGAAAAATATCTGCCTTGTGTTATATTGATGTTGTGATGTTGCGGTGAATTCTGCTATGTGTTGACGTGTTATATGTGATGAAAATGATGTTTTGATGATTATATGATGATGTGACGTTATTGATGCTTATTAGATGTTTGTATGTGATGTTTGATGACAAAATGATGATGTGAAGTACCATGAGTACATTGACGATTATGAGATGACGATTCATGATGTTTTGAGGATTAAATGACGATGTGGATAACATGATATTTGATGAATGATGATGCACTTAATAACTTTTGTTGATGATGATGATTATGACGTTGTGCATCATGCATTCATAGCATTTAGACTTCGGTCTATTGACGATTTAGGACTTTGGTCAAGTGGTGGCTTCAATCCCATTGTGCGGATTGGAGTATTTTATGACGTGCTCCCTTGTGGAGGGTTGATGGCCTAGTGTCCATTATTATGATGATTTGATACCACATGCATTCTATGACGTTGCATTTCATCCTTGGTGGCATTGCATAATTGCATATAAGTGATATTGGTGATGTGATGTTTTATGTGAAGTTTTATATGATGTTTAGGGTGAAAAGCTGTAGTATATGATGAAAACAACTATTGCCTGTTGATGTCCTTTCTTTATATGATTTATATTGAATTGTGATTACTCACCCTGCCTGTTCGAATGTTGTCTCCACGTGGGTAACGTGCAGGTGATCTGATTTAGCCGTGGACGTTTTCGAGGACTTGAAGTTTATTTGCTTTGGTCGATTTAGAGGGTCTTGCTCTGATAGTGTAACATCGGGTGGGGGTCCTTTGAGTCGAAATATGTTGTTTCTTTATTTTGGTGTTATTTGATGATGTGGTTTTATTTGAATTATTATGACGTTTGTTGAAAACCGTTTTAATTGGAAGTTTTGAATTCCGCTGCCATGTGAAGGCTTTTAATTTAAATTTGATGGAAGTCCCTTGGTGTATAGGGAAATTGTGTTATTTTGAGTTTATTGAGAAATGTGCACCCTTTGAGGTGATTATTACTCTGATATCTTGTGTATTTTGCCGTGTTTATTCGTGGGTTAGAAAATGGTGTTACATTAGTGGTATCAGAGCAGGTCAGTCCGTCCGGCCAGGTTTTTACTTGATGTCTATCCCTGTCCGTCGACGAGTGTGTGTACAATGTCGATGTTTTAGTTCTTCTAACCTTGTTGGTGGTGTGCAGGATGGCTGGAAGAAATGATCGTGCGATTGCTGATGCATTGGAATCGGTTGCTAATGTGGTGGCGCAGCTGAATCCAAATGGTAGAGCTCCTGATGAGTTTCGTGCTTTGGGGAAGTTTCAAAGGAACAATCCACCGACTTTTGTGGGTACGCATGATCTAGCAAGTGCACACAAGTGGCTGAAGGCGATCGAGAAGATCTTCTGAGTAATGGGGTGTTCTGATGAGCAACAGGTTCAGTTCGGAACGCATATGCTGGAAGAAGAGGCTGAGGACTGGTGGGATAACACCTGTTAGAGACTTACAGATGTTGGCACTGTGATAACTTGGGCTGTGTTTAAGCAAGAGTTTCTGGGGAAGTATTTTCTAGAGGATGCTCGTGGCAACAGAGAAGTGGAATTCCTTGAGCTGAATCAAGGAGATATGACTGTGGCGGAGTATGCCGCGAAGTTCGAGGCTTTGGTGAAGTTCTGTCCGCACTATAATCGTGCTGATACTGAGATGTCTAAGTGTCTCAAATTCGAGAATGGGCTGAGGCCAGAGATTAAGCAGGGTATTGGGTATCAGCAGATCCGCAGGTATGCTGAGTTGGTTGACAAGAGCAGAATCTACGATGAGAATATCCGAGCTCGATCTGCTCACTACAAGCAGTTGAGTGAGAAGAAAGGGCAGTATATGGGTAAGCCTTATACAACTTTAACTGCCAATGGGAAGCAGAAGGCTTCAGATGGGAAAAAGACAAGTGGGGGAGCACTTCCCGCTTCTGGTAAGTGTCATAAGTGTGGCGAGCAAGATCACTGTGTTGATGCGTGTATCAATAATGTGCTGAGGTGCTATAGATGCGGTAAGAAAGGTCATCGAGCTACTGATTGCAAAGATGAGGGTCCGACCTGTTTCAATTATGGTGAGAAAGGTCATATTAGTACTCAATGTCAGAAGCCGAAGAAGATTGCTACTGCTGCCCAGACCAGTGGCAGAGTGTTTTCTTTGAGTGGTTCAGAGGCGCCAGAGAAGGACAACCTGATTCGAGGTACTTGTTTTATTAATAATATCGAGTTGGTTGCTATTATTGATACTGGTGCTACTCATTCTTTTATCTCCCTTGAATGTGCTAATAGATTGGGTTTGAAGTTATCTGATATGAATGGGAATATGGTAATAGAAACTCCAGCTAATGATTCTGTTACTACTACCCTTATGTGTTTGAGATGTCATGTGATGATTTTTTAGAAGAGCTTTGTGATGGATTAGGTGTGCCTACCCTTGCACCAAATTGACGTGATCTTTGGAATGAACTGGTTGGAGTTCAACCGTGTTCATATCAATTGTTATAACAAGACTGTAGAGTTTCCTGAGGTTGGTGATAGTGGGGAGTTGGTGTTTTTGTCTGCTAAGCAAGTAGACGAACTTGTGGAAGACGAAGTTTTGGTGTTTGCAATGTTTGCATCGCTGCAAATTGATCATGAAGCTGCAAGTGTGGAGTTGCGGGTTGTCTGTGAATTCCCAGATGTGTTTCCAGATGACGTCAGTGATTTGCCTCCAGAGCGTGAGGTAGAGTTTGCAGTGGACTTAATACCAGGTACGAGTCCAGTGTCGATGGCTCTTTATCGGATGTCAGCTTCTGAGTTAAGTGAATTGAAGAAACAGTTGGAAGAATTGCTTGATAAGAGGTTTGTTCGACCAAGTGTTTCTCCGTGGGTTACTCCTGTGATGTTAGTGAAGAAGAAAGATGGAAGTATGAGGTTGTGCGTTGATTATCGGCAGTTGAATAAAGTGACGATCAAGAATAAGTATCCACTTTCGAGAATCGACGATTTGATGGATCAGCTAGTAGGTGCTTGTGTGTTCAGCAAGATTGATTTGAGGTCGGGTTATCATCAGATTCGAGTTAAGCCTGATGATATTCTGAAGACGGCTTTCAGAACGAGATATGGGCACTATGAATACACTGTGATGCCGTTTGGTGTATCTAATGCACCTGGTGTGTTCATGGAGTATATGAATCGAATTTTCCATGAGTATTTGGACAAGTTTGTGGTGGTGTTTATCGATGATATCTTGATATATTCTCGATCTGAAGAAGAGCATGCCGATCATTTGAGAACTGTGTTGCAAGTCTTGAAGGAGAAGAAGTTGTATGCAAAGCTGTCGAAGTGTGAGTTTTGGTTGAAGGAAGTGAGTTTCCTTGGCCATGTGATTTCAAGTGGTGGTGTTGTCGTTGATCCTTCTAAGATTGATGCCGTGTTATAGTGGGAGACTCTGAAGTTTGCGACTGAGATACAAAGTTTTCTGGGATTAGCGGGTTACTACCGCAAGTTTATTGAAGGCTTTTCTAAGTTGGCATTACCTTTGACTCAGTTGACTCGAAAGGGCCAGACTTTTGTGTGGGATGTAGCTTGTGAAGAGAGTTTCGTGTAATTGAAGAAGAGATTGACTACAGCTCCAGTGTTGATTTTGCCTAATCCGAGTGAATCTTTTGTGGTGTATTGTGATGCGTCGAAGATGGGTCTTGGTGGAGTATTGTTGCAAAATGGACAAGTTGTTGCTTACGCTTCAAGACAATTGCGAGTTCACGAGAGAAATTATCCTACACATGACTTGGAATTGGCCGCGGTGGTGTTTGTGTTGAAAATTTGGAGACATTATCTGTTTGGCTCTAAATTTGAGGTGTTCAGTGATCATAAGAGTCTGAAGTATTTGTTTGATCATAAGGAATTGAATATGAGGCAGAGGAGGTGGTTAGAGCTGTTGAAGGATTTTGATTTTGATTTGAGTTATCATCTGGGCAAAGCAAATGTAGTGGCTGATGCATTGAGCAGAAAGTCATTGCATATGTCGATGCTTATGGTGAAAGAGTTGGAATTAATTGAGCAATTCAGAGATTTGAGTTTGGTGTGTGAAGCAACTCCTGACAGTGTGAAGTTGGGAATGTTGAAGTTGACTAGTAGTATTCTGGAAGAAATCAGAGTGGGACAGCAATCTGATTTAAAGTTGGTTGACCAATTGGTTTTGATTAACCAAGGTAACGGAGGTGACTTCCGAGTTGGTGAGAATGGCGTAATGATGTTCAGAGACAGGGTGTGTGTCCCAGATGTTCCAGATATTAAGAAGAACATTCTTGAAGAAGGACATCGAAGTAGGTTGAGTATTCATCCCGGTGCTACGAAGATGTACCAAGATTTGAAAAAGTTGTTTTGGTGGCCAGGTATGAAGAAGGACGTTTCCGAGTTTGTTTATGCGTGTTTGACTTGTCAGAAGTCGAAGGTTGAGCATCAGAAGCCTTTAGGTATGATGCAGCTGCTGAGGATTCCAGAATGGAAATGGGATAGTATTTCCATGGATTTTGTGGTGGGATTGCCGAAGACTGTTAAGGGGAATGATTCAATTTGGGTGATCGTGGATAGATTAACTAAGTCGGCTCATTTCTTGCCGATGAAGATTAATCATTCTATGTAGAAGTTAGCCGAGTTGTACATTGAGGAAATTGTGAAGTTACATGGGGTACCTTTGAGTATTGTGTCAGATAGAGATCTGAGGTTTACATCGAGGTTCTGGAAGAGTTTACAAGATGCGTTGGGTACCAAGTTGAGGATGAGTTCTGCATATCATCCGCAGACGGACGGTCAGACAGAAAGGACGATCCAATCATTAGAGGATTTACTGAGGGCTTGTGTGTTGGATCATGGAGGATCGTGGGATAGCCATTTACCGTTGATTGAGTTCACGTACAATAATAGTTATCATGCTAGTATTGGGTTGGCGGCCTATGAAGCTTTGTATGGGAGAAGGTGTAGGACTCCTTTGTGTTGGTATGAATCGGGCGAGAGTGCTGTACTCGGGCCTGAAATTGTGCAAGAGACGACTGAGAAGATTAGGAAGATACAAGAAAGGATGAAAGCTTCGCAGAGTCATCAGAAGAGCTACCATGACAAGAGGAGGAAGGCACTTGAATTCCAAGAGGGAGATCACGTGTTTTTGAGGGTGACGCCAGTGACTGGTGTGGGTCGAGCTTTGAAGTCTAGGAAGCTCACTCCATGTTTTTTTGGTCTATACCAGATATTGCAGAGGATAGGAGAGGTAGCCTATCGAATTTCTTTACCACCGTCACTTGTGAATTTGCATGACGTGTTCCATGTGTCTCAATTGAGGAAGTACATTCCGGATCCGTCGCATGTGATTCAGATGGATGATGTACAAGTGAAGGATAATCTGACTGTGGAAGCGTTGCCGGTGCGTGTTGATGGTCGAGAGACGAAGCAACTGTAGGGTAGAGACGTAACTTTGGTGAAGGTGTTGTGGGGTGGACCAGCTGGTGAAAGTTGGACTTGGGAACGTGAAGATCAGATGAGGGAGTCGTATCCTACTCTATTCCCTTGAGGTAATTTTCGAGGGCGAAAATTCTATAAGTGGGGGAGAGTTGTAACGCCCCAAATTTTGTAAGAATATTTAATTAATTTATTTTAATATTATATTCGTGAATTTCAGTGATTTGTGTGGATGTCGGTGATTTTATGAAGTTTTGGGTTATTTAATTAAATGATAGCATATGTTATGGAATATGATGTATTATTATTTAAATTAAATAATATTAGAGGAATTAAAGGCAGAGTGGACATTTGAGGAGAATTAGTGGGGGTAAGATGGGAAGAGCACATTTTGGGGTATTTTAAGAGAGAATAGTGAAAGGAACTCATTATTCGTATTTTCTTGAGGAAGAGGAAAAAGGTGCTCTGAAGAACAAGTGAGAGGGAGGCTAGGGCATAGAAGATTTCCGGCGAAACTTCGAGAAAAGATCGAAAGAAGCAAAACTCTAAGGTATGGGGAGTATCGCTTTACAATATTTGTGATATAAAGATTAGGTGTTGTGGGTAATTGGGGTTTTGTGGGGAAACATAGGAATTGAGGTTAGGGATGATGAATTGTGATGATTTACTATGGGATGATTGTTGTTATTGATGTAAACATGATAGTTATAGGTTATAATTACATAATCAGTGATGATTTGAGGAAAAATCTAGGTTTTGGGGTGTGGAATCGCAGATGGGGAAGTGATGTTATCGCAGGGTTTTTCTGCAGAAATCGTAGAGCCTGCTTAGCGCGGTTTAGCGCGCTTAGCGCGGTCTGAAGGAATTTCGTCTCTTCGAGGCAGTGAGTAGCGCGCTTAGCGCGGGTAGGGCGCGCTTAGCGCGACCTGGAACTGAAAATATTATTTTTATTGAATTAAAATTCATGAAAAATATCTGCCTTGTGTTATATTGATGTTGTGATGTTGCGGTGAATTCTGCTATGTGTTGACGTGTTATATGTGATGAAAATGATGTTTTGAGGATTATATGATGATGTGACGTTATTGATGCTTATTAGATGTTTGTATGTGATGTTTGATGACAAAATGATGATGTGAAGTACCATGAGTACATTGACGATTATGAGATGACGATTCATGATGTTTTGAGGATTAAATGACGATGTGGATAACATGATATTTGATGAATGATGATGCACTTAATAACTTTTGTTGATGATGATGATTATGGCGTTGTTCATCATGCATTCATAGCATTTAGACCTTGGTCTATTGACGATTTAGGACTTTGGTCCAGTGGTGGTTTCAATCCCATTGTGCGGATTGGAGTATTTTGTGAAGTGCTCCCTTGTGGAGGGTTGATGGCCTAGTGTCTATTATTATGAAGATTTGGTACCACATGCATTCTATGACGTTGCATTTCATCCTTGGTGGCATTGCATAATTGCATATAAGTGATATTGGTGATGTGATGTTTTATGTGATATTTTATGTGATGTTTTATGTGATGTTTTATACGATGTTTAGGGTGAGAAGCTGTAGTATATGATGAAAACAACTATTGCCTGTTGATGTCTTTTCTTTATATGATTTATATTGAATTGTGATTACTCACCCTGCCTGTTTGAATGTTGCCTCCACGTGGGTAACGTGCAGGTGATCAGGTTTAGCCGTGGACGTTTTCGAGGACTTGAAGTTTATTTGCTTTGGTCGATTTAGAGGGTCTTGCTCTGATAGTGTAACATCGGGCGGGGGTCCTTTGAGTCGAACTATGTTGTTTCTTTATTTTGGTGTTATTTGATGATGTGGTTTTATTTGAATTATAATGACGTTTGTTGAAAGCCGTTTTAATTAGAAGTTTTGAATTCCACTGCCATGTGAAGGCTTTTAATTTAAATTTGATGGAAGTCCCTTGGTGTATAGGGCAATTGTGTTATTTTGAGTTTATTGAGAAATGTGCACCCTCTGAGGTGATAATTACTCTGATATTTTGTGTATTTTGCCGTGTTTATTTGTGGGTTAGAAAAGGGTGTTACAATCACCCTTTGCTGACTTGTCGCTTACCCTAACTCCAGAAAACCCCTTTTTTTCTAGCACATCATCTTTGGTAAAACCATTCATCGCTGTCTCCTCGACTTCTGTCTCAGAACTAACCTTTTTGTAACTTGTCACATTATCCGCATCTCCAAGGTCTTCATTACCATAGCCTTCAGATATAGAGTGATTCCTAGAGCCTGACCCGTACATCTCACCACCCACACCCTCATCGTCTTCACTGTCTTCCCACGCGCCTTCCCCATCTTCAATATCAGATTCATCTTTCTCCACCTCCATTGAGACGCCCTCTTTAGCTTTCTTTTTCTCAAATCCCCACGTTGAAGGCCTCGTTGAGATTCAATGAATATTTTGTTCTGACCGCAATTATGGCAACATCTATCTTCGATTTTCTTTCCGTTTCAAGATCACAACAGATGGAAACACCCCATTGACGATTATGAGATGACGATTCATGATGTTTTGAGGATTAAATGACGATGTGGATAACATGATATTTGATGAATGATGATGCACTTAATAACTTTTGTTGATGATGATGATTATGACGTTGTTCATCATGCATTCATAGCATTTAGACCTCGGTCTATTGACGATTTAGGACTTTGGTCCAGTGGTGGTTTCAATCCCATTGTGCGGATTGTAGTATTTTGTGAAGTGCTCCCTTGTGGAGGGTTGATGGCCTAGTGTCCATTATTATGACGATTTGGTACCACATGCATTCTATGACGTTGCATTTCATCCTTGGTGGCATTGCATAATTGCATATAAGTGATATTGGTGATGTGATGTTTTATGTGATATTTTATGTGATGTTTTATGTGATATTTTATGTGATGTTTTATGTGATGTTTTATACGATGTTTAGGGTGAGAAGCTGTAGTATATGATGAAAACAACTATTGCCTGTTGATGTCTTTTCTTTATATGATTTATATTGAATTGTGATTACTCACCCTGCCTGTTTGAATGTTGCCTCCACGTGGGTAACGTGCAGGTGATCAGGTTTAGCCGTGGACGTTTTCGAGGACTTGAAGTTTATTTGCTTTGGTCGATTTAGAGGGTCTTGCTCTGATAGTGTAACATCGGGCGGGGGTCCTTTGAGTCGAACTATGTTGTTTCTTTATTTTGGTGTTATTTGATGATGTGGTTT
This sequence comes from Lathyrus tuberosus, assembly GCA_022829125.1. Classification (NCBI taxonomy): domain Eukaryota; kingdom Viridiplantae; phylum Streptophyta; class Magnoliopsida; order Fabales; family Fabaceae; genus Lathyrus; species Lathyrus tuberosus. The sequence continues at coordinate 12,157,941 of JALAZF010000105.1, read as the reverse complement.
TATTTGAGTTATAATGACGTTTGTTGAAAGCCGTTTTAATTAGAAGTTTTGAATTCCACTGCCATGTGAAGGCTTTTAATTTAAATTTGATGGAAGTCCCTTGGTGTATAGGGCAATTGTGTTATTTTGAGTTTATTGAGAAATGTGCACCCTCTGAGGTGATAATTACTCTGATATTTTGTGTATTTTGCCGTGTTTATTTATGGGTTAGAAAAGGGTGTTACAATCACCCTTCGCTGACTTGTCGCTTACCCTACCTCCAGAAAACCCCTTTTTTTCTAGCACATCATCTTTGGTAAAACCATTCATCGCTGTCTCCTCGACTTCCGTCTCAGAACTAACCTTTTTGTAACTTGTCACATTATCTGCATCTCCAAGGTCTTCATTACCATAGCCTTCAGATATAGAGTGATTCCTAGAGCCTGACCCGTACATCTCACCACCCACACCCTCATCGTCTTCACTGTCTTCCCACGCGCCTTCCCCATCTTCAATATCAGATTCATCTTCCTCCACCTCCATTGAGACGCCCTCTTTAGCTTTCTTTTTCTCAAATCCCCACGTTAAAGGCCTCGTTGAGATTCAATGAATATTTTGTTCTGACCGCAATTATGGCAACATCTATCTTCGATTTTCTTTCCGTTTCAAGATCACAACAGATGGAAACACCCCATTGACGATTATGAGATGACGATTCATGATGTTTTGAGGATTAAATGACGATGTGGATAACATGATATTTGATGAATGATGATGCACTTAATAACTTTTGTTGATGATGATGATTATGACGTTGTTCATCATGCATTCATAGCATTTAGACCTCGGTCTATTGACGATTTAGGACTTTGGTCCAGTGGTGGTTTCAATCCCATTGTGCGGATTGGAGTATTTTGTGAAGTGCTCCCTTGTGGAGGGTTGATGGCCTAGTGTCCATTATTATGACGATTTGGTACCACATGCATTCTATGACGTTGCATTTCATCCTTGGTGGCATTGCATAATTGCATATAAGTGATATTGGTGATGTGATGTTTTATGTGATATTTTATGTGATGTTTTATGTGATGTTTTATACGATGTTTAGGGTGAGAAGCTGTAGTATATGATGAAAACAACTATTGCCTGTTGATGTCTTTTCTTTATATGATTTATATTGAATTGTGATTACTCACCCTGCCTGTTTGAATGTTGCCTCCACGTGGGTAACGTGCAGGTGATCAGGTTTAGCCGTGGACGTTTTCGAGGACTTGAAGTTTATTTGCTTTGGTCGATTTAGAGGGTCTTGCTCTGATAGTGTAACATCGGGCGGGGGTCCTTTGAGTCGAACTATGTTGTTTCTTTATTTTGGTGTTATTTGATGATGTGGTTTTATTTGAATTATAATGACGTTTGTTGAAAGCCGTTTTAATTAGAAGTTTTGAATTCCACTGCCATGTGAAGGCTTTTAATTTAAATTTGATGGAAGTCCCTTGGTGTATAGGGCAATTGTGTTATTTTGAGTTTATTGAGAAATGTGCACCCTCTGAGGTGATAATTACTCTGATATTTTGTGTATTTTGCCGTGTTTATTTGTGGGTTAGAAAAGGGTGTTACAATCACCCTTCGCTGACTTGTCGCTTACCCTACCTCCAGAAAACCCCTTTTTTTCTAGCACATCATCTTTGGTAAAACCATTCATCGCTGTCTCCTCGACTTCCGTCTCAGAACTAACCTTTTTGTAACTTGTCACATTATCCGCATCTCCAAGGTCTTCATTACCATAGCCTTCAGATATAGAGTGATTCCTAGAGCCTGACCCGTACATCTCACCACCCACACCCTCATCGTCTTCACTGTCTTCCCACGCGCCTTCCCCATCTTCAATATCAGATTCATCTTCCTCCACCTCCATTGAGACGCCCTCTTTAGCTTTCTTTTTCTCAAATCCCCACGTTAAAGGCCTCGTTGAGATTCAATGAATATTTTGTTCTGACCGCAATTATGGCAACATCTATCTTCGATTTTCTTTCCGTTTCAAGATCACAATAGATGGAAACACCCCATTGACGATTATGAGATGACGATTCATGATGTTTTGAGGATTAAATGACGATGTGGATAACATGATATTTGATGAATGATGATGCACTTAATAACTTTTGTTGATGATGATGATTATGACGTTGTTCATCATGCATTCATAGCATTTAGACCTCGGTCTATTGACGATTTAGGACTTTGGTCCAGTGGTGGTTTCAATCCCATTGTGCGGATTGGAGTATTTTGTGAAGTGCTCCCTTGTGGAGGGTTGATGGCCTAGTGTCCATTATTATGACGATTTGGTACCACATGCATTCTATGACGTTGCATTTCATCCTTGGTGGCATTGCATAATTGCATATAAGTGATATTGGTGATGTGATGTTTTATGTGATATTTTATGTGATGTTTTATGTGATGTTTTATACGATGTTTAGGGTGAGAAGATGTAGTATATGATGAAAACAACTATTGCCTGTTGATGTCTTTTCTTTATATGATTTATATTGAATTGTGATTACTCACCCTGCCTGTTTGAATGTTGCCTCCACGTGGGTAACGTTCAGGTGATCAGGTTTAGTCGTGGACGTTTTCGAGGACTTGAAGTTTATTTGCTTTGGTCGATTTAGAGGGTCTTGCTCTGATAGTGTAACATCGGGCGGGGGTCCTTTGAGTCGAACTATGTTGTTTCTTTATTTTGGTGTTATTTGATGATGTGGTTTTATTTGAATTATAATGACGTTTGTTGAAAGCCGTTTTAATTGGAAGTTTTGAATTCCACTGCCATGTGAAGGCTTTTAATTTAAATTTGATGGAAGTCCCTTGGTGTATAGGGCAATTGTGTTATTTTGAGTTTATTGAGAAATGTGCACCCTCTGAGGTGATAATTACTCTGATATTTTGTGTATTTTTCCGTGTTTATTTGTGGGTTAGAAAAGGGTGTTACAATCACCCTTCGCTGACTTGTCGCTTACCCTACCTCCAGAAAACCCCTTTTTTTCTAGCACATCATCTTTGGTAAAACCATTCATCGCCGTCTCCTCGACTTCCGTCTCAGAACTAACCTTTTTGTAACTTGTCACATTATCCGCATCTCCAAGGTCTTCATTACCATAGCCTTCAGATATAGAGTGATTCCTAGAGCCTGACCCGTACATCTCACCACCCACACCCTCATCGTCTGCACTGTCTTCCCTTGCGCCTTCCCCATCTTCAATATCAGATTCATCTTCCTCCATCTCCATTGAGACGCCCTCTTTAGCTTTCTTTTTCTCAAATCCCCACGTTAAAGGCCTCGTTGAGATTCAATGAATATTTTGTTCTGACCGCAATTATGGCAACATCTATCTTCGATTTTCTTTCCGTTTCAAGATCACAACAGATGGAAACACCCACACGACTAGAAATGAATTTGAAAAATTTCTTGCACCAAGCATGGCATGGGAGACCCTAGCATCTGAGCCACGTGAGCCTCTCGTTATCAATATCTGATGGAGACCACGGATGAATATCATTGAACCATTTTGAAACCCAGTCTACATCTTCATTAATTAGTGCTTGAATATCCCATTCTTCAGACTCTTCCAGTAAGCATAGGTTAGCACCGAGTGGAGTAGCCAGAATACAAAAATGACCAGATGCTTGTAAAACACTTTGAATGTCATATGTTGTTCCTGGTTCAGCCACTAAACCCACATATGCCTTCTCAAAACGCGATATTTCCTCTTTTCCAATGTTCAATTGAATATGAGCAAATAAGGTGTTGCACCCCAAATTTTACCCTCATTTTTCTGCTAGTTGTTGTTTTATTTTTTTTCTCTATATTTTAATTTAATAATTATCTTAGTTTTCTATTTGTTTTTGTTTTTAGTTTAATTCCAATATGGCTTTTTTTATTTACATTTAAGTCGTTTTATTTTTAGTAATTTAAACTAATCTTAATTTGATTTAATTTTAATAATTAGTTTTAATTAATTAGATTAATTATTCATTTTCATTTTTCTAACTTTTTTTAATTTAGATATTTAGTGTTATTATCGTATTATTAATTCAAAACTAAAAAAGAACTTTTCATTTCCATTCCTCACCTATTTTTTTTCCACCGTGTGTTTTTTATTTCACTATTGGATTTTCTCTCATCAACCAACAACCAATGAAAATCGAGCAAGGCTTTGTTTGACTTTTCAACCCAACTCGTCAGCCTATGGAGCAGCGACACGTGGCACTGAAAAAACCAAAAGCAATCAAATTTGCTCTTCTCCCTTATTCATAGTCACGAGTTTCACTCTACAGCCTTAAGCCAATTCAATTTCATGTCCATAAGTCCCCCAATGGTACACCAGCTTGCAAACGTACGAACCTCTGCAGCACATGACAAAGCTACTCAACCATCTACCTTAACGTTATCCTGCTCCAAACGCTCCCTCTGCAAACTGTGAAAATGACAAGTCCACAACGATCCTAATTTCAAATTAAATTTGAAGAACACATTCTCTTTAAAAAGGTATAGATAGAGCAGAAAGAGGGAGGGGACGACCCTCACTTCAGAAAATCTTTTTCAATACAACCTTCTTCTACCGAAACCCTTAATCTCTCTCCAAAGCACAACAACTTCCATAAACCACCACCATATCTCCAACGAACAAACCACCACCATATCTCACACCCACCTCAACGTCACCCGTTCCGCAAATCATCTTCAACCCAATCTTTCTCAGACCTACAGAACTTCAAACAACCAAAGAAATACCTCCTTCATAATCGTTCCATCACCTGCAATAAACAATCATAACCTTTCCCCAAAACCCACTCAAACCGTCACCTAAAACCACCCTTCACCGAATCTCCTCTTCAACCTTCAATATTCCCTCTTGTTCTTCCATTTTCCTAAATCCCAAATCAAACCCATCTCCTTCTTTTCTTCATCCCCCAACCTCACTCTAACAACAATATTTCACAAACCAAAACAAAACCCATTTTCAACCAATAATCTGACCATACAAATTGAACCAGAGAGAAAATGGAAAAGAAGAGGAAGGAAGACGAAAACAGTACTCCTAAAGCCAAGCTCAGAAATTGATACGAAACCTGTGGATTAAAGTGAAACCGAGAGCGAGTGGGAGAGGATTCAAGGCCGTTTCAATCTTGAACTAAATCTGGAACCTAAAATCCAAATCGCGGCGAAACAAGTTTGTTGTTGTTGTTCGAAGATTCAATCGAGTGAGGGAGGTGGAAGTGTAATAGGGTAGGGTTGAAATCGATTCGAGATTTGTTTCGTTTTCTTATTTCTCTCAGCCAACGTCTTCTTTGAACGAGGCGGAGGCGTGAGGACTTCCTATGTTGTCCAATTTGCCCCTTTTTGTGCTGTTCATTTACACAATCTCACAGGCCCATCTTGTTTTTTTTAGCAATCGTTTTTAGGGTGATGGGCTCAGGAGCCCAGATGACCCCATTTTAACTCTAGCCATATGATTTCAGCGCCTCACACCCCTTTAATCCATTTCAAACCCCTCCTCTTTTTATATTTTATTTTATTTTGCTTTAAAATCTTTTTTGAATATTTAATTTCTGAACTTTAAATGGTTAATAGTGTTTATTTTGATTTTGAGTTTTTTTTCATATTTTGGCCAATGATATTATATAAATCATGACTTGTTGGTTTATTTCTAAATCACTAAAAGTCTAGATTTATAGGAGGCCATCTTTTATTTTGGTCAATGAAAGTTAAAAATCTAAGATTATCGATTTATCGATTAAAACTTGATTTAAACGAGACCAATTTGGTTTTTATTTTATTTTGGTCAATGAAAGTTAAAAATCCAAGATTATCGATTTATCGATTAAATCTTGATTTAAACGAGACCAATTTGGTTTTTATTTTATTTTGGTCAATGAAAGTTAAAAATCCAAGATTATCGATTTATCGATTAAATCTTGATTTAAACGAGACCAATTTGGCCATCTTTTATTTTGGTCGATGAAAGTTAAAAATCCAAGATTATCGATTTGTCGATTAAATCTTGATTTAAACGAGACCAATTTGGTTTTTATTTTATTTTGGTCAATGAAAGTTAAAAATCCAAGATTATCGATTTATCGATTAAATCTTGATTTAAACGAGACGAATTTGGTTTTTATTTTATTTTGGTCAATGAAAGTTAAAAATCCAAGATTATCGATTTATCGATTAAATCTTGATTTAAACGAGACCAATTTGGCCATCTTTTATTTTGGTCGATGAAAGTTAAAAATCCAAGATTATCGATTTGTCGATTAAATCTTGATTTAAACGAGACCAATTTGGTTTTTATTTTTGTTGGTCAATGAAAGTAAAAAATTAAGATTATCGATTTCTCGATTAATTCTTAATTTTGACGAGACCGATTTTATTTCTAATTTCGATCCCACTTTCTTTATTTTGGTCAATGACATAACAAACCTCTTGGTTTGGTCGGTTTCATTGAGTTGACAAAACTTTGATCAACATGAGACCACTTTCTTTTAGTCGATGAAAGTCAAGAATCATTGATTATCGATTTCTCGATTAAATCATGATTAAGACGAGACTATTTCTATTTTATTTCATCTTATGTTTAATCATTGTCTAATATGTTTGTTTCTCACTTTGCATTGATATCATGATTCTCACCCATATCGTTATCTTAATTCATGTATTATTGTATCATCGTATTTACATTATATATCTTGTTATCTTGTTAGTAACTTATAACTATGTTATTCCCCTATTCCAAAGGAAGGTTAAACAGGTTGACTCATAAGTCATTGACCCCCACCTTAACCTAGGTAACCTTTTAGGATAAAACTTCAATTTCTTGGCCTTATTAGAGCCATAGAAATTACAACTAGCATTAGGAGAGAGTTCCTTAACTCTTAGTGATATTCATCATAATGAATTTATCACTTCTCCCGCTAACTAACCTTTAGCATAGAACCCTTTAGCAAACATAAGATAACATTTAACAAGAGGCTCCCGTAGAGTACTACAGACGTTTAGGGTGCTAATACCTTCCCTAGCGTAACCAACCCCCGAACCTTAGATCTTTCCCCTTAGGTTTTTCTAACGATCTTGAACCTTTCCTTTGGATAAATCAAAGTCGGTTGTAAAAGAAATATGATGCAAATTAATTAATAATTTGTTATCCGATTTTCACCGCAACAGAAATGGCGACTTCACTGGGGAAAGTTAGACCTATTGCTGGTCCATTCCTAAGAGGGTTGAGCCTATCTTGCTTTTATGTTATTCATGTTTTGCTTATTTTCTTGTATATGCTTTTGTATGTCGTATTTGCTTATATCTGTATGTTTGTTCTTGCTTGATCTTTTGGGTTGACATGATATCAATGAGTGAGATAAGTCCTAACCCAGACTTGAGAGAACACATATGTTTAGGAATCGTGGACATAGTCAAGGGAACTTTGAGGGAGAAATCCCAAAGGAGGGAACTTGAAGTCCACACTCAGTTGAGGCCCTCTCTTAAGTGGTATATGTTGAACGAGCAATCGTGAATACATTACTACTTTCGACCTAGGAGCCAGGGATACTGATGACCTTTAGTTACCCTTTACCCCACTTGGCCTGTTTAGGACGTAGTGCGAGGACTGTGAGGGAGCAATCCCAAATGGTTGCTACGCGATACTACACTCAGACAAGACTCTCTTGAGAATTTTATTGATTACCGAGCAATTGGGAAGTCGATAAAATCCGAAAGATGGGTTGTCGACTCTGGGAACTTTTTAGAACCCTGTTCTGCAGCTGAAAACCAGTAGTACATACCTATTAGGATGGGTAGACCTTGGCTCCATTCATGTGAACCCTAAACCTAGGATTCGTATGTTTTGTTGTGTGTACATATGTTTTTGCTCGTGTGCTTTATGCATCTTTGCATTCAAGCATTCTTAGCCCTTTGGTTTCGAGGAACTCAAATGTTTGTTTCCTTTTCAAAAGATCAACAGAGCTTGGATTTAAAACAAAAACAAAACTTTTCAATTTTCCAAAAATTTCGCAACTTGCCTTTGAGTTCCTTGAAACCATATGGCTTGCATTAGCATCTCATTCGCATCACGTCATAGCATGTGCATTCTTCCTTGTCCTCTTCTCATGTCGTCATTTTCCCTTCAGAGTCGTCTTTGAACCGTCACCCGAGCCAAACTCGACAAAGGATGTCTAAACAATACGGTGAAATGGACAGAGTCAACAATGAATTGAGTGAGCTCCGAGAAGGAATGGGGCAGATTCTGGAAGCAATTCAAGTTATGAGTGGAAGAATGGATACACAAGCTACGGTGGTCTCCGAGATTATCACTACAACTGTAGAACCTCCCGTTACTATTGTGAACCCCACTTTAGGCATGCCTTTTAACTTTATGCATGCTCCGGCCGTCACCTCTACTCAACAAGTTGTTCCCTTTGTTAATGAGGCTTTTCAAGCTATTCCTACCTTCACTCCAGTAACAGTGCAAGCCCAGATGCACCCAGTTTTTCAGAATCCACCTCTGGTTCATGATCAAGTCAATAGGTCCGAAGAAGGGGATAATCGACATGAAATGTTGGAGAAAAGTGTAGAGACAATGCGGAGTAAATTGGAAGCAATGGAGAGGGGAAATGTATCTAATACTAATGTTAAAGGCATGTTCTTAGTCTCAGGCTTGGTAATTCCACCCAAGTTCAAACTACCCAATTTCGACCTATACTCAGGAGCAACCTGTCCTAAGTCGCATTTGGTTATGTATTACCGACGAATGGCTGCATTTATGGATAATGATAAGTTGATGATCCACTGCTTCCAAGATAGTTTGAAAGGAGCTGCTGCAAAGTGATATTTGACTTTGGACCAATCTAGGATCCGATGCTTTCAAGACGTATCTGATGCTTTTGTAAAGCATTATAGATATAACATGGACCTCGCGCCAGATCGTAGACAACTACTGAGTATGTCTCAGAACGATACTGAGTCTTTTAGAGAGTATGCACAAAGATGGAGAGAGCTGGCTTTACAAGTTGAGCCACCTTTATCTGAAAAGGAGTTAACTGATTGGTTTGTCGACACGGTAAGACCGGAATTCTACGAAAGGATGATCAGTAGCGTGTCTGCTAGTTTTTTTGATATCGTGGTTGTGGGGATTAAAATAGATCTTGGTCTGCAGAGTGGAAAAATGGCCAAGAGAGCTGATAGTTCGAGCCACGATGCCAAGATATCCTTCAAAAGGGAAGGAGATACCAATGTGGTGATGACGAACAAAAGGAAGAAAATTCAGTACTGGAAACGTCAGCAGCAACAACAGTGTTATCCTATTCAGCAACCTTATGTGGCCGCCATTGCGCCAACATTCAACAGTCAAGCTTCTATTTATCAGCCGGTTCCTCAACCGCCAGTATATCAACGAGCGCCCAACGCTCCTGCTTATCTCCAACAGACTCAAGTTTCTCGTCAGAATATTCCAGGCAAAGGAAAGAGTGGAAGGCCTCGGATTTCTCCCATTCCTATGACGTATACAGCATTGTATCCTGTTTTGGTGCAACAAGGATTAATAACTACAAGGTCATCAGGCCCACCTCCTGATCTGCTTCCACCATCTTACAATCCCAATGCTCATTGTGCATTCCATGAAGGTGCACCAGGCCATAATTTAGAAGGTTGCTTTGCTTTGAAGCATATTGTGAAGGACTTAGTGGAGAGAAACATTTTGTCTTTCGACGGCTCCCAGCCTATCATCAAGAACAATCCTTACCCGCTCATGAGATAAGTAATGTTGTGGAGGATGTATCAAGACCAAGATGGACTGTGATTGAGCTCCTCCTTGATTTTCTGCATTTGATTTCCTGAAGCTGGCAATCTGTTGACCGTTTCAGCAATTTATTTATATTTCCTTTGCACTTTGAATTTGTATTTGCTCATAAGCTGTGTTGTACTTTCAAATTGGCAAGATTAATGAAATGTTTGTGCATCTTTTAGATTAAATCCTTTCGTTTCATTCATTTACTGTCATTTTAAAATATATATATATATATTTTTTTTCACCCTGTTTTTCAAACTTTTGTTAAAACAAAGATTGGGGAGGATGATGAAAACCTCATATTCATAATTGTTGTGGTATACTTTCAAATTAACCTCGCCGAGGATGTAAGGCATTGTTTCACATTTCCTAAATATTATTAACCTCTTCGAGCCTAGAAGTAGGAGTTTTCTTTCTTTATACACACAAAATATAACCCTAAATCTCAACCTTGGGGCAGGGTAGTTCTCAGTTTAACTCGGTTATGCATTCAAACACGAGTGTTTCACATAAGGCACCAGTCAGCTTTCAAATCAAGTGACTTCCTACTTTTGGAGAGTTGAACGTATATCTTGAGTTAACTGAGCGTAGGATGTGAGCCTTTATCTTTTGTTTCATAAACCATGAACCATACCACATTACAACCCCTAAAAAGACCTAATTGAGGTAAGGTTGTTTTGAAAAGCATACTACACCAAGGTTGAGTAACCTGACTCCTAATAATCTTTGTTACTCGCGTGTGTTGGTCACTTCCTTAATGACTAGACCCACCTTTGTTTTTGGCTATTTAATCATTTCACTGTGCGTTTTTTATCAAAGCTTTGTTTTCAAACTTTGCATTAAATTTTGCCATTTTTAATGAACAACCCTTGTTCGCAAAAACAATTCGATATCAAAGGAATCCCAACAAATATAGCCAGCTAGGGGATTCAATTTGATAGAGGAAGCTCAGTCAGGGGCAACCAAGCTGAAGGATTTGCCAATCTACAGAATCAGAGGCAGAACTCTGTTATTCAAAATATTGGGGCAAGTCTTCTCCAGATTATCTTATGACAAGTATGGACTCCAGTAACCTATCAGCAGGGGCAAGTTTTGTTCCCCAGTCGTTTCTACTACCATTTATGTATTACGAATACAGTTGAACCGGGGCAACCATGTCTAAGTTCATTTCTTTTCAAAAGTTCGAAGACATTGAAGCATCTGATCGACCAAGCTGACAGGGGCAGAGTTTGTTCCCCAAATCATCAAACAATCAGTCTGAAGCAAGTTCCAAGGCTTTGTTGTGCAAATGCAGTTAATCTGGGGCAGTTACGCCGGGATCTCTCCAAAAGTTTGAAGATATTGAAAGAACTTGTATGCCAATTCTTCTATAAAATCCTCTTGTTATCGTCTTCCGACAAACCATATAGTCTGGGGCAGATAAGACTTGAAGATGATTATTACGTCAGTAGGATACAAAAATACTTTGTTCTTGTGATATCCTTTGATAGCTCCCCAATGAGCTATTACTTCAGCTAATCTTGACAAATCTCCTTGGATTCTCTACCAACGAAGAAATCAAACTCATGATGGCAATCCTCATGATGTTATACCTCAGGTGGAAAACTCTTTTCACCAGTGAAGTTGTTGATTCTTCTTCCCCCCAATATTGGTCCAACCTGTTGAGTTTGGGTTGGGTATCCTTGTCGAGACTTTTTTTTCGTCTCCAGTTTCGCTTTTGTCTGTTTTGTCAGCATGAGCATAAGCATGGCATAAGCACTCATGTGCATAGCTTCTTAGCATTTATGCTTCCCTTCCTGATGTTTACCTGTCTTTGTTCACTTTGGCGATTATCTCCCCAAGTGACTGGGTTTGTCTATTCTCTCCAATAGAAAGTCGGCCCTAGGCATAAAGTGCCCATTCTTTTCTGAATTCCCCACAGAGTTTTATCCTCGTGGATGATGGTTGGTTCAGTTATCTTTTCAACATGTGGATAAGATAAATTCCCATTTGAGTTCTTTCCTCAATTGGAGTCTTGTTTGAGTGTTTCTTTCTAGTTTGTTCCTAGATTGAACTTTGGTCTCTGGCAGATGTGATTTTTCAAACCTATTTTTGAACGTGCATTTATTTTGCATCGTTTCTCGCAAGAAACATCTTTTACAAGATCCTCATTGAAGACATGATTATTTCTCTAACAGTATTGTGATATCAACATATCTTCAAAGCAGCAATCTCTTGAAGAAGCTTGGCAGTCTCTTATAAGTAGCTTATCTATCTCTGGTACTATTTAACCTCTTCGCGACCGTAATTGGGTATTCCCCAGGAAGCCTTATCTTCAGTTACGCAACTCCGGTACTAACCTATCAGATTCTATTCCTTTATTGGGGCCCATTTCTTGGTTCTATCTCCAGTAAGGCTTCTTTTTCCAAAGTACCAACCGGTCATGCTTGAACATGTTGTTCCATTACTTTGGATGCCTTTTCCCAGTGAAGACCGTTTTTCGGTTCAACCTTCATTGCAGATCTTTTCTAGAATGTCATCTAGTCGCGTTTAGCCTTGATGATCAATCATTCTAGATACTTTGTTGGAGCCCATTTCTTGGTTCTATCTCTAACAAGGTTACTTCTAAAGTGCCAACCGGTCATACTTGAACCTGTTGTTCCATCACTTTAGTGGTTACTTCTAAAGAGCCAACCGGTCATACTTGAACCTGTTGTTCCGTCACTTTAGAGGTGTTTCTAGGATGTCATTTAGTCACGTTAGACTTGATGATCAATCATCCTAGATACTTTATTGGAGCCCATTTCTTGGTTCAATCTCCAATAAGGTTCTTCTTTTTTCCAAAGTGCCAACCGGTCATACTTGAACCTGTTGTTCCATCACTTTGGATATCTTTTCCCAGTGAAGACCGTTTTTCGGTTCAGCCTTCATTGTGGATCCTTTCTAGAATGTCATCTATGTTGTGTTCAGCCTTGATGATCAATCATTCTAGACACCTTTATTGGAGTCCATTTCTTGGTTGTATCTCCAATGAGGTTACCCTTCTGGCTCCTACCGGTTTTCCTTCGTGAAGCAGATTATGTGTTATCTCAACCAACTATTATTTGAGTACCAAAGTCTATTCTTGACTCATTAACCATGTTCCCATTTAAACCCCAGCTCTTTATGCAAGAGTCCCTAGAGAAATCAGCTGTTAGACGACAGAATTCTTTCACGGGAATTGTTATTGGTCTTTGAATACAATAACTTCGTCATTTTCATCTGATTCTTGGAAGCGGAAGTTCTAAGAAAACACAAAGATAAATTAAGTTTTACTCTGGAATTAAGAAGTTTTATGGAATCAAGTTGGTACAGGAAGAATTAGTAGTACTGTATCTTTGGCTTGGATTTGCCATCTCCACGAAAAGAAGATTGTTCCGGTTATCCTTGATGTTTGGGTTTCAGGGTGTTGGCTTGTGTTATCCTTTCTTCTTTCCTGTTTTGCGTCGTTCGCGTCATTTCTAGCATATAGCTAAGCATATGCATCATCCCTAGCATCTGTGCATCCTTGTCCTCTGTCTTGCTTGTGGTCTTTTATTGGTACCTGTCTTTATTTCCCCAGTGAAGTAAAGACATTCCCGGTTTGCCTTGTGTCGTGCTTGTTCGGTCTTAACCTTTGCGCGCCAGATTCGAATCTTTAAACCTTTTGCTGTTCCCCAAGAAGTCTAGCATTAAAGATTTTTAAAACTGTTCTCGTTTGAATCGTGTCAAACTTGAACTTGGACTTTGTTTGAATCGTGTCAAGCATTTTCTTGTAAAATTGTTCTCATCTGAATCGTGTCAGACTTGAACTTGTTCTTGTTTGAATCGTGTCAAACTTGAATTTGGACCTTGTTTGAATCGTGTCAAGCATTGTCTTGTAAAATAGTTCTCGTCTGAATCATGTCAGACTTGAACTTGTTCTTGTTTGAATCATGTCAAACTTGAACTTGGACTTTGTTTGAATCGTGTCAAGCACCGTTTTCTTGTTTTAAAACCGTTCTTGTTCGAATCGTGTCGGACATGGAACCCTTTACCTTGGATTTTTGAAAAACTTGCTTTAAAGCTAAGCTTCTTGGAACAAATTTCTTCAACCTTAAGACTCCTACTTGGTGCGCAGGATTTGTCTTTGTCTTCCTGGTTTTTCTTGAAGATCCCATCTTGAACTCTTCGGTATAAGAATCCCCAGGAAGTCTTTGCTTGGTTGTCTGTCCTTGTGACTGATCCCTAGTGATCAGGTTTTTCTTTCTGGTTTCGTGCCCAGTAAGAATGTGGGTTTGTTTTGTCCCCTGTAGTCTATCTCCCCGGTTTTCTTTCCCCAGTGGAGATCGTCTGTGGTCTTTTCCCTGGTGTTTCTTTGGAGTCTCCCCGGTGGGTCTCTTTCGTTGGTTAACCTGTATCCCCAGTGGGTCGTTTCTCATGGATACTAGCTTTCGTCCTTCCCCAGTGAAGCTCTTTGGTCCTCTTGCTTCCTGTTTACTCTTTGGTGTCTCGTTGTGTCTGCATTTTCTTGCATCTCCTTGGTATCACGTTTGTTGCTTTGCATGCGTGTGCATCTGAGGGTAAAATTTTCGGTTATCTGTATTTAAATATCCTTCACTTTTGATTCCATGAGGATCTTCATCTCTCATGTCATCCTGTGAAGATATTTAAATAGGGGCAACTGTTGCACCCCAAATTTTACCCTGATTTTTCTACTAGTTGTTGTTTTATTTTTTTTCTCTATATTTTAATTTAATAATTATCTTAGTTTTCTATTTGTTTTTGTTTTTAGTTTAATTCCAATATGGCTTTTTTTATTTACATTTAAGTCGTTTTAGTTTTAGTAATTTAAACTAATCTTAATTTGATTTAATTTTAATAATTAATTTTAATTAATTAGATTAATTATTCATTTTCATTTTTCTAACTTTTTTTTAATTTAGATATTTAGTGTTATTATCGTATTATTAATTCAAAACTAAAAAAGAACTTTTCATTTCCATTCCTCACCTATTTTTTTCCACCGTGTGTTTTTATTTCACTATTGGATTTTCTCTCATCAACCAACAACCAATGAAAATCGAGCAAGGCTTTGTTTGACTTTTCAACCCAACTCGTCAGCCTATGGAGCAGCGACACGTGGCACTGAAAAAACCAAAAGCAACCAAATTTGCTCTTCTCCCTTATTCATAGTCACGAGTTTCACTCTACAACCTTAAGCCAATTCAATTTCATGTCCATAAGTCCCCCAACGGGACACCAGCTTGCAAACGTACGAACCTCTGCAGCACATGACAAAGCTACTCAACCATCTACCTTAACGTAAACCTGCTCCAAACGCTCCCTCTGCAAACTGTGAAAACGACAAGTCCAGAACGATCCTAATTTCAAATTAAATTTGAAGAATACGTTCTCTTTAAAAAGGGATAGATAGAGCAGAAAGAGGGAGGGGACGACCCTCACTTCAGAAAATCTTCTTCAATACAACCTTCTTCTACCGAAACCCTTAATCTCTCTCCAAAGCACATCAACTTCCATATACCACCACCATATCTCCAACGAACAAACTACCACCATATCTCACACCCACCTCAACGTCACCCGTTCCGCAAATCATCTTCAACCCAATCTTTCTCAGACCTACAGAACTTCAAACAACCAAAGAAATACCTCCTTCATAACCGTTCCATCACCTGCAATAAACAATCATAACCTTTCCCCAAAACCCACTCAAACCGTCACCTAAAACCACCCTTCACCGAATCTCCTCTTCAACCTTCAATATTCCCTCTTGTTCTTCCATTTTCCTAAATCCCAAATCAAACCCATCTCCTTCTTTTCTTCATCCCCCAACCTCACTCTAACAACAATATTTCACAAACCAAAACAAAACCCATTTTCAACCAATAATCTGACCATACAAATTGAACCAGAGAGAAAATGGAAAAGAAGAGGAAGAAAGACTAAAACAGTACTCCTAAAGCCAAGCTCAGAAATTGATACGAAACCTGTGGATTAAAGTGAAACCGAGAGCGAGTGGGAGAGGATTCAAGGCCGTTTTAATCTTGAACTAAATCTGGAACCTAAAATCCAAATCGCGACGAAACAAGTTTGTTGTTGTTGTTCGGAGATTCAATCGAGTGAGGGAGGTGGAAGTGTAACAGGGTAGGGTTGAAATCGATTCGAGATTTGTTTCGTTTTCTTATTTCTCTTAGCCAACGTCTTCTTTGAACGAGGCGAAGGCGTGAGGACTTCCTAGGTTGTCCAATTTGCCCCTTTTTGTGATGTTCATTTACACAATCTCACAGGCCCATCTTGTTTTTTTTTAGCAATCGTTTTTAGGGTGATGGGCTCAGGAGCCCAGATGACCCCATTTTAACTCTAGCCATATGATTTCAGCACCTCACACCCCTTTAATCCATTTCAAACCCCTCCTCTTTTTATATTTTATTTTATTTTGCTTTAAAATCTTTTTTGAATATTTAATTTCTGAACTTTAAATGGTTAATAGTGCTTATTTTGATTTTGAGTTTTTTTTCATATTTTGGCCAATGATATTATATAAATCATGACTTGTTGGTTTATTTCTAAATCACTAAAAGTCTAGATTTATAGGAGGTCATCTTTTATTTTGGTCAATGAAAGTTAAAAATCTAAGATTATCGATTTATCGATTAAATCTTGATTTAAACGAGACCAATTTGGTTTTTATTTTATTTTGGTCAATGAAAGTTAAAAATCCAAGATTATCGATTTATCGATTAAATCTTGATTTAAACGAGACCAATTTGGTTTTTATTTTATTTTGGTCAATGAAAGTTAAAAATCCAAGATTATCGATTTATCGATTAAATCTTGATTTAAACGAGACAAATTTGGCCATCTTTTATTTTGGTCGATGAAAGTTAAAAATCCAAGATTATCGATTTGTCGATTAAATGTTGATTTAAACGAGACCAATTTGGTTTTTATTTTTGTTGGTCAATGAAAGTCAAAAATTAAGATTATCGATTTCTCGATTAATTCTTAATTTAGACGAGACCGATTTTATTTCTCATTTCGATCCCACTTTCTTTATTTTGGTCAATGACATATCAAACCTCTTGGTTTGGTCGGTTTCATTGAGTTGACAAAACTTTGATCAACATGAGACCACTTTCTTTTAGTCGATAAAAGTCAAGAATCATTGATTATCGATTTCTCGATTAAATCATAATTAAGACGAGACTATTTCTATTTTATTTCATCTTATGTTTAATCATTGTCTAATATGTTTGTTTCTCACTTTGCATTGATATCATGATTCTCACCCATATCGTTATCTTAATTCATGTATTATAGTATCATCGTATTTACATTATATCTTGTTATCTTGTTAGTAACTTATAACTATGTTATTCCCCTATTCCAAAGGAAGGTTAAACATGTTGACTCATAAGTCATTGACCCCCACCTTAACCTAGGTAACCTTTTAGGATAAAACTTCAATTTTTTGGCCTCATTAGAGCCATAGAAATTACAACTAGCATTAGGAGAGAGTTTCTTAACTCTTAGTGATATTCATCATAATGAATTTATCACTTCTCCCGCTAACTAACCTTTAGCATAGAACCCTTTAGCAAACATAAGATAACATTTAACAAGAGGCTCCCGTAGAGTACTACGGACGTTTAGGGTGCTAATACCTTCCCTAGGCGTAACCAACCCCCGAACCTTAGATCTTTCCCCTTAGGTTTTTCTAACGATCTTGAACCTTTCCTTTGGATAAATCAAAGTCGGTTGTAAAAGAAATATGATGCAAATTAATTAATAATTTGTTATCCGATTTTCACCGCAACATAAGGGATTAACTCTAGATACTAGATATTGGAAATTTTCCAAAACTTATGGATAACTCTGCTTCACTCTTCACTCGAGTGAATCAACCAACATTGATTTCAAGATTATTCTTGTTGCACAATTGTTAATGGAGGAAGAAAAAGAAAAGAAAAATTTCGAAGTAGAAAGAAATTATGGTTTGGGCAAAATAAAGAAAGAAGAAAAGATTTTCTGCAGAGCTTGTCTCTGTTTCTCAAACTAAGAAATTTTATTCAACTGTGCAATTGCATTTCTGTTGTGTGTTACAATTTATAATATGTTTACTCCCTATTTATAGATTTGGGCTTGCTTGCTCCTCAAGCAAGACTCCAAATACATAATTCTGCTAACACTACAAAATTAGACCTAAGTCGAAATTCCAGTCGAGACATATTTCGACATTTCGACACACACAACATTTCGACGACAATAGATTCTGTCAAAAATAGTGCTTTGACACAAAGAATTATACTTTCAACAAGAAAATCATCAATCGGCTCTGCCGCAACACCCTGCATGATTTCTGCCTAACAAACTTTAACAGAAAAAGAGTTATCCTTTGCACTAATCCATACCACGCGACCAGATACCATTGCAAGATGGACTGAGTTCATTTAGTAGTTGATTCAGCTTCACTAAATCTTCAATAATAGAATTTTCTTGAACGCCTCTATTAATGATGTTCAGGTGAGCATCCCATTTCCAAACCTGCTGACTCCACATTTCCATCTTTCCAACAAGAACCTGCTGACTCCACATTTCCATTTTTCCAACAAGAACCTGCTGACTCCACACTCCCATCTTTCCAACATTAATATTCTTGTTAATCTGTAAGTTGCCTAGGGGACATGACTGCACCATTTAGAAAGCTTGCGGTTTCTAAATAGTATATATTTTAACCAACTCTAGAAAAGTGGGCTAAACGCATGGGAATGAAATAATTCATCAACTAGGTTGTTCAATTTCGTTTTAAAATAGATATAAGAGATATTGCATTGATGGTGTAAAATAATTTTACACTATCAATTAATAGTAATTATGTATTCTGTTAAATAAGAATGAAACTATTTAAATTATTTGCATAATATTGATATTTAGAATCGAATTTATATTTTTAATTGAATTTAATATAAATATTGATAGTGAAATTTATTTACACATATATTCAATTAAATTATTTTATGATGTTTGTTTATTAATTTAACTTTTAAAATATTTTTACAAGTATGTAGTTGGCGTGATATGATGTACATGTAGTTTTATATGCGTAGTAGTAGTACACACAAATTTCCTATTTGTTATTATTTATTAAGTAATTATTTGATTGAGGACATATATAATTAAATAATTGGAAAGTAAAAATAGATCAAAAACGTTAATGAAACTCAATTAATTAATAAAATCTTCTATTTAAGAATAAATAAAAAAATATCAAATGACTTAAAAAAATTTCAATCTATCTCCTTAATATATTTAAGTATATATTCAAACAATTGGATTGGATATCGTTTCATAAATTTAGGCTATTTTTTTTGGTTGCTTCTTCCTATTAGGTTTTATAGATTTTGTTCGGAATTGCGCTTTTCTTTGTTGGTGCGTGTGTTTCTGTAATCAGGTATTCAGATTTCCAAAAGCAGAAGAATACACATTTAAAGGTAATTCCATTATTTGCTGAACGTGTTTTGATGTAATCATTGTTTTGAATAGTAGTTCAATCTTAATAGATTACTTTTGTTTTTAGAGGTGTCAAAATTGATTTTCAAAACTTTAGTTGCAGCCAAATAAAATTTAGTCTAACTTTATTCCCATTCAGTTCGTAGATCCCAATTCAATGCAAGGAGAGAAAAAACCTTTGCTTATGTATTTCACTGGCCAATACCGAAAGACTCAAACATTTTGCAGCATGACAGATCCATCCAAATCCTATTCTACATGGAATCCTGAATTGAGGAAATCAAAGCTACTAACGGTACAACACGGTTGGTATCTTTGGGAAAACAAGATTTCAGAATATGTTAGTAACTTATTTCTTTGGAATCCACATAACCTTAAGAAAATCATGCTTCCATCTCTTCAACACAATGATACTGTTTTTAGTGACTACATTTTGTCATCCCCTCCATCTTCAAATGATCAAACGTGCTCCATTTTTTTATTTCCATCCCATAGCCTTTCAATATTTTACTACCAACTTGGAGATAAGCAATGGACGGAAACTTGTTTTTATAACGACATTGTGAGAATTTTAGCCATGCAGGGTAAAGCTCTTTCGCAAGGAAAGAAAGCCACTTTTTATAACCCTGTTTACTGCAACGGTGGAGTCTATGCAGGATTGTCAACTCGGTCCCATTCTATTATAGTAGTTATTGAAAAACTTCATCTTAATGGCTTTAAAATAAACTGCACACCTAATATCATGATAGCACATCAACCAACTAGTTTTCATGAACTTATAAGTCACTTGATTGGATTCAACAACGTACTATTTCGAATAGAAATTTGCCATGAACGAAATAGGGTTACAGCAGTTTTTATTTTCAAATTTGATTGTTCTCATCAGATGTGGGAAAAGGTGGAAAATATCAAGGATAAAGTGTTCTTTGTATCCAGTCTTGACTCAGCTTTTGCTTGTCAAGCAATCAATCAAGAAACTGAAGGAGGACACATTTATATCGCCCTGAAAGACTGCAATTTTGTCTATATTTACAACATTGAAAACAACTCTCTTGTGACTTCTCAGCCTTTCTCTAATTTATCAAAAAGGCGATCTTATTCAAGATGGTTCATACCAGATACAAGGTATTTTCTTTTTTTGATACATTTGTTTTAAAAATATGTTAGTCCTATATATAACTCCATTATACTTTTAATATATATGTTTTGTAGGATGCCTATTACACTCAAAGAAGAAATTAGAGAAAAAAAAAGTATATGTGATGTAGTCTATTTAAAGGATGCAGAGGAAAAAACTTATGATGAATTTGTACTTCCCCTAGAAGTGGTTGAATTGATTGCAAAACATATTAATGGTGTGCTTGATTATATGCATTTTCGAGCTAGCAATAAATTCCTTCGTCTAGCCGCACCACCGATTCAATGGAGATCTTCTTCTTCCATGTCAATGTCGAGGTTTGATGATCGATCCATGTGTCCTTTATTTGTATTCTCAAAGGACAAGTTCTTCACTTTTGTGAATCCGAAGCATGGTCTCGAGTACAAATACAACATAAACTTTCCTCGAAATCAAGGTTGGAGCTTGAATTACGAAGAGAAAGATTGGAGCTTGAATTTAGAAATTTGCTATTCGAAAGATGGTTGGCTATTACTGGTGTTGGTTAACAAAAGTTTTCAAGTTTTTTTCAATCCTTTTACAAAACAAGTGTTACGACTTCCATTTCGGCATAGAGGAATCCGGAATATCAGGTGTTTTGGCATGTCCCATTCCCCAACCTCTTCTCAATGTATGACTGTTGAGTTGGATAAAGAATACTCAGTATTATCCATTGCTAGTGGATATGTACATCTCCTTTCGGATGCAAGCTATGGCCGTTTCACATTTGAAGACAAGGAATTTACTCTTTACAATGTAAGTCCTGCTTTTCATAATGGATTATTTTATTTTCTTAGCACAACAGGGAAGTTAGCAGTAGTGCAAGCAACAAGGGAAAAATATAGTTGGAAAGTACTTGAGGAGCCTCAAGCTCCATGTAGTACTTGCTTCAACAACTTTCTAGTTGAATGTGATGGCAATCTATTATCAGTATTTGAGAGTCCTATGGCAAAGGGGGTTCAAGTTTTCAAGCTGAATGAGTCTACAATGACATGGATCAAAGTAGAAAGCCTAAAAAATCACATGCTTTTTGTGGGCAAAACATCCTTTTCTGCTGTGGCTAACATTCCTGGAATGGAAAATAAAATTTATTTTCCAAGATTTTATGGGCAGAATTTTGTGTTTTATTCTTTAGAAACAAACAACTATCACACGTTTCAAAATGATCAAGTGGTGAATTTTCATCATGTTAGAGAACACTTGTCTGGTACTTGGATTCAACCAAGATGGATATAAGTTTAAGCTCTTGGTAATCTATGAAATTGCACTTTTGTTTATGAGTTTTTGATAATTATTATTATTATTATTATTATTATTATTATTACATTTTTTTGAGCCGTATTATTTTGATTACATAAAAAATATAGTTACAATTTTTTGTTGTTGTTAGGAAAAACTTCAATCTCTTAACTTTATTTCTTAATCATTATAATATTTAGTTTGGTAATATTTTTTTTAAATTATGATGGACATGTATTTATGGGCTTTCTTGGTTCATGAACTAAACCGAAACGCATTAATAGTTTAAGTATATTTGTAAAAATCATTTTAATAAATAATAAAAAATCAATCAACTTAAAAACTGGTTGGTGTTTAGTCTAAAACTGTTTCTGAACCAGTTCTTCTTTATAAATCAGTTCATAATTAGTTTCTATTTATATACTAGAGATTACCATTTGAAAAAAACGCATAGAAATTACCGTTGGATAAAGAATTTTCTTCTACTAGGCTCCATGTCATGTCAGACATTTAATTTCCCACAACAAATCAGAAAGAAACTATACAAATAGCCCCATTGAAAATGATATTATTCTTACTTCTCTAGATATTTCAGATAACCGTCATCCAAATAACTCCTGCATAATCCTTCTTATCCTTGTGAATCATACCACTAGAGGTGGCAATTAGATCTATTAAAGTAAAATCCATCCAATCTATTTATCAAAAAATCAATTTAATATATTCACCACATAAAAAATAAGTTAATAGATTTGATTAAATCCATCCATTTAATATGGATGAATTAGTTCAATCCATTCAACATATTTTAAGAATCTAATGAATTATTTTTATCTACGTTAGATTTATTTTTTAAAAAATAATTAAAAATGAATTTTTTTTAAAAAGAATTTATTTTTTCCCATAAAAAAACCAAATTTTTTTCAAAAAAAAATTGATTTTTTTTTTCGGAAAAAAACCGATTTTTTTCCGAAAAAAACTGATTTTTTTCCCAAAAAAAAACTGATTTTTTCCGGAAAAAAACCGACTTTTTTTCCGAAAAAAAAACCGATTTTTTTTTCGAAAAAAAAAACCAAATTTTTTTCCAAAAAAAAAGCCAAATTTCTTTACGAAAAAAAAACCCGCCTTTTTTTTTCTAAAAAAAAGGGACTTTTTTTTCCAAAAAAAACCCGACTTTTTTTCCGATAAAAACCGAATTTTTTTTCAAAAAAAACTGATTTTTTTCAAAAAAAAAAGTATTTTTTTTTCGAAAAAAAAAATCGTTTTTTTTTAAATGAAAAAAAATTTGGATTGATGGATATTCATCCATTAAAAATATGTTAATGGATGGATTGGATGAATTTTATTATTAACGGATGTATTGGATTGAATAATTTGAAAAAAAATTTAGTAAATTGTTAATGGACTAATGGATTGTTTTAATTCATCCATTAACAATCCATATCCATTCAATCCATTTATTTTGTCACCCCTACTTACCACAATTGATCCAAGACAAAAAATTCTCCCAAATAAATTCTTTAAATATCATGACAGCTCATGTCCACTCAAAAACTTAGATGTTTTCATGCTAAACATATACGTCTTCCTTTTAATGACAACTATTTTTCCATGATTGTTTTGATCTTATACATTCGGATATCTAGGTCCCTTTCTCTGTGCCTTCTTTATAAGGTTGTAGATATTCTTAACCATTGTTGGCAATCATAGTAGGTTTTGTTGGATATACTTAATCAGATCAAAGTCTACGACCCTTAATTTAGTTAAAGTTTTAGTATCTCTTTTAAAACACAATTTCAAACATGTACCAAAATATTCCACACAAATAATGGCCATGGATTTACTTGTCAATATTTATGGGATCCATCATCAGACTTAGTGTGATAAAACACCATAACAAAAATAGTTGGGTTAAATATACGGGTTAAATATACGATTCCCTCTTGAAGTTTTTTTTTTGTGATTTCTCTCTTGTAAAACCAAGATGTTGTTTGCAGAACCCCCTATACTTTGTTTGACTGACTGGGCATGGAGAATCTGCACACGTGGCATTTAGAGTCTGCTGACTGTGCTTATTTTTAATTTTTTAAAATTCTTTTTATTTAATTTTTTTTAGTTTATGCTTATTTTAATTAATTTTACTTATTTGTATTTGTTATTTTAAATAATCAAAATATTAAACTTGAGCTTAAGTCCATTTTTATTTCAAGACAAATACACATAATTCAAAACTATTATCAAAATATTAAACTTAAGCTTAAGTCCATTTTTATTTCAAGACAAACACACATTATTCAAGACTATTTTCAATTCATTACCATTTATGATTGATTGGTATATATAGACTCGTTTTCCTTCTATACCAACCGATGTGGGACTTTAAGATACCCATTAGCTTAAATTCAATGAGACATTGCAAACATTAGCTTAAACTCAATGCCATTTTCTACCTGTTCACTTTGACTGGCATCAAAGACAGTCTTGGTTCACATGGGCATGTAAAAAAATGTAATTAGTTTTTATTGTAGTATGTTTGATTTTATAGTGACTTATGAATGAACATTATGTGAGACAAAATATACATATAAGGATTTACTCAATCTATTAAACAACAGAATTTGCAACACTTAGTGAGTTTTAACAGTTACAGTAACATAAGGCATATAGCTATCTAAGTAAAACTAATTGTCTACAAGCTTAAGGCCCCAACTCATATCCTCACAGTGCTTTACATGTGGAACAAATTCCAACTGAGATCATCTCACAGTGCCTCTACTTCTTGAGATAAGTTAATATTTCTTTCGCACCAATCTTGTATATGATAAATATATATTGATGTATTTTAACTGAATTGTGTACATGATTTTACTAACAGGTTGTCTTAAATTGTGGCAAATATTGTTATGACCATTGCAAGTAATGTGGGTAAATGAAAGAGAGGCGCTGTTGTCTGAAAGAGACAACTTACAGACTCGTGGTGCACAAGCAAAGGAGAGAACTGAAATAAATGAAATAACTGAAATTATTCTGCTGTGATAAATGGTAGTTAATGGAAGCTGAATTAGTTGGATTGTTAGATGCTAAATTTTCCATCATGGCAGAAGGAGATTGGATCAATGGAGAAAATGGTTGAATTTTTTGAGCGAAAGGACGGAGAAGATAAGGAGGTGGTGGTGGTGGAGGAGGGTCCATTTGATTTGACATAGATCTTGAAGCAACAGAAGAACCGAAAAGATCCGGCCTTGTTCTTGGAAAAGGTGAAGAAAACGGTGGTGCTGGTATACCGGTGAATTCCTGAACCATGGCTCTGAAGAAAACTGGCACAATGTATTCCCAAAATTAAAAGAGGTCAAGGTTCAACATTGCAGAAATTTAGAATATGGGAAGGTGGAACAAGAGAGAGATTGCAAAGAAAAGACAAAACAAGTTGCTAACAATTTAGTCCCACATTAATTGTAACAAAGACCACATAAGAGTTTATAACGCCAACACACATATCAATTTATGAATTGAAAAATAGATTGTCTAAATAGGTTATCATAATTAAAATAAGGGATTTAGGTGCAGTTATTAAATTTTAATAATTAATATTTAAATTACATAAATAATTAACTGGCATTAAAAAACAGTAAAAACTAAAATTAGTTGGCATAAAGAATAAGATTAAAAAAACACTAATACCTACATTTTAGGTGTAGCCAGAGCAATTCTCTTTCATGCCCACTAACCATATTGTTTTTGAATAAACATACGGTGAGGCTACTCGCACATGATAATTATAAACATATTTGCATAAAGCAAAATAAAAACGAATAAGAAATAGAGATATAATAAAACAGAACCTAAATTATTGAATAAAAAGTAAAATTATGCACAGAAAGTCAATTTGATTAAGCCTGTATTGAGAAGAATGAATGAGACCCCTTAGAACAGTTCATTACAATGATTAAGTAGCCTCTAACCTATTAAGATAGGAAATGATTCACATTTAGGCCATAGTTTATCAATGAGTAAAAGAAAGAAAGCCAAAAGGCCAAGAAATAAAACAACAAAATTTCTGAATCTCATTAGTCACTAGAGTTATTATGGTCGTAATGTCCATTACCAACTAGCTGTAATGGCTAGTGCATTATGCTAAAATTTTCATTTTTAGAAAGTCTTGTCCCTGACTCATTATGTTCGTAATGGCCATTACAACTAAGCCCTAATGTCATATGTCTTGCTCCAACCAGGATCAGATTGATGGAAGAAGAGTGGGGGCTGGAGAAGGAATCAGAGTCGGTTCAGAACTCGACGGAAGAGGTTTCTGATGATGAGGTAGGTGAAGAGGAGGAAGCTATCAGCAACATCGGCGGTGAGGTGGGTGAAGGTGAACTTTACGAGGATGGTGCGGATCCCATGAGAATCAGAGATTTTGAGGGGATTGAGGTTATTGAGGGTGATGTTTCAAAGGTCAAAAGGAATAGGGTGTCAGAGGTAGGTGCCGCAGGTGGTACAGGTGGTGATAAGATAGGAGAGGAATTTATACAGCAAGTTGATGGGAGCGTTGGGGTTCGTGTGTTATCTGCTGACATTCCCAATCTGGTTGAACCTGTAGCTACTTTTAAGGAGACTGAAAAGGTTTATGAATCATTGAGGGATGGGGACGTGGAAAAGCTTCAAGGCTTTTCTGAGGGCAACACAGGGGGTGTTGACTTTTCAGATGACGATGAGGTGGAGTCTACTTTTAATGACACGGAGGAAGGTAAAGTGTTGGATGGCGTTTTGAGTAGTGGGCCTTCGAAGGAATTGGGCCTTTCAGGTCCAGCTTTGGGTGAGTCATTGGGTCATATGGATTCGAATCCTGTTACTGATCCTATTTCCCAATTTTCGGGTGGGCCCATTGCTGAGTCTTTCGTTAGAAAAGCGAGTAAAAAGAAGAGCCTGGCAGAAATTTGCGAAAAAATAAATATCCCATTTGAACCCTCTTATTTCGCCACCCTAATGCATTCGATGAATCGGACCGGTCCGTCTGGTAATGATGCAAAGAAGGGAGATGACTTGATTTTGAAGAACTCTATAGGGGTGGCTGAATCTATCATCAGGAGTGAGGTTAGTGTTGACTC
Organism: Lathyrus tuberosus; assembly: GCA_022829125.1. Lineage (NCBI taxonomy): Eukaryota > Viridiplantae > Streptophyta > Magnoliopsida > Fabales > Fabaceae > Lathyrus > Lathyrus tuberosus. The sequence continues at coordinate 12,131,116 of JALAZF010000105.1, read as the reverse complement.
TCAACGATTCTGATTTCAAGCAAGGGAATTTAAGGGTTGAGAGAGCTTTGGAAGGGGTTCCGGGTAGAGTGTGGTGGTCGATGAAGGAATTAGGGTTAGAAGGTAATGCTGATGATGAGGTGTATGAAGGTATCTTAAGAAGATTATAAGAAAGAGACAAATTAGAATTTGTGAGTAAGAAGTGGGCAGCTAATTATTGCTCATGAATATAGTGTCCTATAACATACGAGGAGGAGGGAGACCTTTGAAGAGAAATAGGATCAGGAAAGCGATTGTAGAAGGGAAAGCATGGATGGGATTCTTCCAGGAAACAAAATTTTCGTGTGCTACGGAGGGTTTAGTTAACAGTATTTGGGGAGATGATCGCATCGGGTGGTCAGCGGTAAATGCCATTGGGAGTGCAGGTGGCACTCTAATTGTTTGGAAGGAGAATCTTATTGAGCCAGTATTCAGTTTCAGAGGCACAGGTTTCTTGGGGATTAACGCAAAGTGGAAGAATTTGAACTGTTACTTCATAAATGTATATGCTCCGTGTGATGGTGGGGGTAAACAGAAGTTGTGGGCAGACCTTGTGGACGTGAAAATCAAGTTTCCAAAAGGAGAGTGGTTTTTGGCCGGGGATTTCAACGCAATTAAATTACCGGAAGAAAGACGTGGTGTGGGAAGGTTAGACTGGTCTAATATGGAGGATTTTTCATCTTTTATAGAGTCAATGGAGTTGGTCGATCTGCCGGTGACTGGGAACAAATTTACCTGGTTTAAAGATAACGGTTTATGCAAAAGCAGGCTGGACCGGTTTCTTATTTCAGGCGATCTCATCGACAGTTGGAGACTTGTAGCCCAGCATGTTGGCATCAGAGACGTTTCAGATCATAGAGCAATTTGGGTTAGGGCCGATTCGAGGAACTGGGGGGCTAAGCCTTTCAAGTTCTTTGCGTGCTGGCTGTATCACCCGGGATTCATGGACTTTGTGAAGGCTGAATGGGAAGCTATGAAAGTTAAGGGATCTGCTGCCCACATTCTGAGCGAGAAACTGAAAGCCTTAAGAATTAGACTAAGGTGGTGGAATAAGCACATGTTTGGTTATGTGGACTTGGCTATCAAGGAGAAAATGCAAGTGTTAGACAAGCTGGATAATGATTCGAGTTTGAACTATGAAGGCGATCTGCTCAGCGTAACTGAGACTTATAGAGCAGCTCATGAAGATTTATGGAACAAACTAATGCTGCAGGAAAGTATTTTGAAACAAAAAGCGAGGATCAACTGGGGCAGATATGGAGATTTAAACACTAAGTTTTTCCACACGGTCATGAGTAACAGAAAGCACAGGAATAACTTAGCTTTTATCCAGACTGAGCACGGGATCGTTGAAGAGGTTAGTGATGTCAAGAAGTATATCAAAATTTTCTATCAGACCTTGTTCACTGCTGATATGAGGGTGCACCCCAGACTTTTATTAGAGGATCTGAACAGAATTAACGAAGAAGATAGAAGGTTTCTTGAGGGGAATTTTTCTGAAGAGGAGATTCGAAATATTGTATTCAGTAGTGATGGATCGAAGAGTCCGGGGCCAGACGGTTATAGTCTCGATTTTATCAAAGGTTATTAGGATGTTGTTGGGCAGGATGTAGTGAAGTGTATCGTTGAGTTTCATTCCACGGCAAAATTACCCAAAACGATGTGTTCCTCCTTCATAGCTCTGATTCCGAAAGTGGAGAATCCTCAGTGGTTGAAGGAGTACAGGCCCATATGTTTAATAGGATGTGTATACAAAATAATATCTAAACTTCTTGCAGCTCGTTTGAAATTAGTTATTGGCAAGGTCATATCTCAATCCCAGACAGCGTTTATTCCAGGTAGAAATATTCTAGATGGTGTGGTTGTGCTTAATGAATTGGAGGATCTGGCTAAGAGAAAGAAGACGAAGGGCATTATGCTTAAACTGGATTTCGAACGTGCTTACGATTGTGTGAACTGGGAGTACTTAATCTCTTTATTGGAATCGGCTGGTTTTGGGGAGAAATGGATTGGCTGGTTGAAGGGAACTGTTTTCAATAGCAGCTTGTCAGTTCTGGTTAATGTTGGCACGACTTCCGACTTCAGAGCCACGAAAGGTCTGCGACAGGGGGATCCTTTATCTCCTTTTCTGTTTACTCTGGTTGTGGAAGGCCTCGCGTTGTTGGTTCGTAAAAGTAGCAGAATAGGGAAGTTGACGGGTATTTCTATAGGTAACAACACTTGTTACAATTTGCTTTAATTCGCGGATGACACAATGTTGTTGTGTGACGCCACGTGGGATAATCTTTGGGGTTTGAACTCCATCCTCCGCGGTTTTGAATTGGTATCAGGTCTCCGAATCAACGCTTGGAAAAGTAGTATTATTGGGATGAATGTGAGCTCTGAATTTATTTCTGCTTCTTCGCAATTCCTCGCTTGTAGGGTTGGCTCCTTTCCTTTTAAATTCTGGGCATCACTATAGGGGAAATCACAGATTGATTTCGTTCTGGAAATCAACTATTAATTTGTTCAAAGTGAGACTTTCCTCGTGGAAAAGCAAGTTATTATCGATAGGTGGGAGGGTCACGTTATTAAACTTGGTTTTGGCTAATTTGCTAATCCATTTGTTTTCTTTTTATTTGGCTCCATCAGCGGTGTTGAAGGAAATCATTTCCATTCAACGGAAGTTCTTATGGGTTGGTATAGCAGTCAAATCTTCGGTGGCTTGGGTGAGTTGGAAGGATGTCTGTTGTGAGAAAGAAAGAGGGGGGCTTGGCATTCGGGATATTAGGATCTTCAATAAGGCTCTGATGACAAAGTGGTTGTGGCGTCTTTCGAAAGAAAATGATGCTTTATGGAGTGAGATTATCAGAGAAAGATATGGAGAGGTTAATATAGCGTTATCTAGTAGGGAGGTCTCGGTCAATAGAATAGGTATATCACGGTGGTGGCATGATATCCTCAATCTTAGGGATGAAACAGGCGCTGGGAGTTTTGTTAATGGCAGGGGTACGGTTCTGGGAAATGGTGAGACTACTCTTTTTTGGAAGAACAATTGGGTGGGTGTAGCGAGCGATTTTGGACGCGGTTCTTAAGCGCTGGTCGCTCTCTGCGGTTTGAGCTTAAACTACAGGTCGATTCATTTTTTATCCTATTGTGAGCTGAATAAGGAAGGGAAATAGATGTCTCCAATTAACCCTGCTTGCATACTGAGTTTAAACAGCGGTCTATTAAGTTACGGATGCTATCAATGTGGGGGGGGCCTTTGTTCTGGTTATTTGTATTTTCGCCAATACTGTTTCTTTCTTTTTACCTGGGCAGAGGGTTTCTGACGGGGAACAAGGATTAGGATGTTAGGACTGATGCTTTTGAATTACTGCTTTTTGATTGATGGAGATATGGGATTTGGGTTTTTTTGTTGATTGCGCTCGCTAAGATCTTTTCTTTCGATCTTATGCCTACGTATTCCCGTTTACCAAAACAGGGAAATTAGAGCGTTCGTAGTTCCTCCTAGTCTATGGGAGGAAATGGTGTTTTGGTGTCTTGTTCAAAGCCCAAGACGTGAAGCGAAAGGTGGTTTGTATCTTGTTCAAAGCCCAAGATGTGAAGCTAAAAGGTCTATTTGTGTCTTGTTTAAAGCCCAAGACGTGAAGCTGAAAGACCTCGGTTTTAGAGAGAATTTGTCATCTCTAAAGAAGGGAAAAGGAGAATTACTTTAACTGGGATACGCGGATCCGAGCAATGCCATAATTTCCGAAGAAAAGGGTTTTAACCTGAAGGAGAAGACTTTAACTCAGTGTAGAGCAATGCCATCTTTCCTTAGGAATTTCTCATGCTAAAAGAGGGACAGTGGCATGGATGTAGATGATCCAGAGGCTTGCCGCTTATAGCGATTAGATGAAGGGAAAGGAGTTGTTGATGTTTGTGTACTGTGAACGAGGCACAACTTTGATGCTAAAAGGTTGATTGGATCAACCAGTGGTTTTCTTATACAAAGCCTAAGAGGAGGCTATTATGTGTCTCGTACAAAGCCCGAGAGAGAGGCTAAAAAGGTTTTGACTCAACGGTGGAATCTTTTGGTATCTCGTATAAAGCCCGAGATAGAGGCTATTGGACTCAACAAGGGAGTTTTTGTATCTCGTACGAAGCCTGAGATGGAGGCTGTTGTTTATTTGGCTCAGTGAGAACCTTTTTGTATCTCGTATAAAGCCCAAGATGGAGGCGAAAAGGGGGATTGACTCAACGAGGGAGTCTCTTTATGTGTCTCGTACAAAGCCCGAGAGAGAAGCTAAACGTTGTTTGACTCCGCTGGGGAGAATCATTTGTACAAAGCCCAAGAGGAGGCTAAGGTGACTGTTTCAGTTGAGTGACAGGTCTAGTATACTGATTTTGAAAGAGAAAATCAGTTCTTATATGAGCAATACCATACTCATGGATTAGATCTGAGGATCGGGGTGGTTTCCTTTCCTTCGAGGAAACGGGAAATCCGAAGGGTATTGAGACTGTCCGAGTCTGCGGGTTTCCTTCCTATTTAACGAAAAGGTGCTTGGGAATGTTTTTGAGACTCAAGGAAGTTAGACTGTCCATGTCTAGAGTTTTATCTTTTGTACTATGCTGTGAGAAACAGTAGTAGACTCTATGAAAGGACTGTTCTATGCAGATGACTAAGTTCTGTTCCTATACCTCTAGGAGGTCGTCAGGACAATTTGTACAAAGCCCAAGAGGAGGCTGGAAACTTTTAAGAAGCCGATGTGTCCTTGTACTAAGCCCAAGAGGAGGCTATCATTCCCGGAAGAAGAGGTCATTATACGAAGCCTAAGAGGAGGTTGTGAATACTTCTAAGAAGCCGTAGGGTCCTTGTACTAAGCCCAAGAGGAGGCGGGGTTGCTTTTAGGAAGCCTGTGGGTCCTTGTATAATGCCCAAGAGGAGGCCGATGCTTTTAAGAAGCCCGCGGGTCTATCATCTCCTTTCCATTAGGAGAGATAACTCTTTTAAAGATAAAAACCACTGGTAAACGTGCGAGGTTTACTATCCAGCGACTTTTAGCTTTTAAAGAGGGTTCCTTAGTTAAGGTCCAAGATTATGATCGTAGTGGGTACCCAAACCCCGAGACATTCAAGGCAAGCTATTCACAAGGAATAGATCAAGTCAGGAAAGTTCGAGAATTTGGAAGAAACTCAAAGATGCCATTCACGGAGAATACATTCATCTTGGGGAGTAGAGCTTCTTGACGATTTCTAAGGAGGACAGTCGAAGAGAAGACTGTATCTGGTGCTCCTATTGGGGATCTAGGCGTCTATTTCTACGAATAAATGAAACGGCGTCACCTAGTTCTAGACGTAGTTGTCGGGGAAACTCGAAATATCTATACTATTATTACACAGTAGATATGAGTTTATGAAAGGAGACTTACAGTGAGCAGCCCCACAATACAGTTTATAATATGAAAGCAGTAAACGAAAGCGATAACCACTTACTCGGTTGGAGTGCTTCCATGCTGTTTGGTTAGTTGTTCAACAAAGAAAGATTGAAAACAACAGTATATTCAAAATTAAAGGAGAAAGTGCTTTGAAAAAGAAATATTTGGGGCTTACAACTCAAGGAGAGGCCCAGGGTTTTATCAGTGAGCGCACTGTTTGAATTTTGTACAGAGGGACTTATATAAGTGACTGGGGCCCAAAATGGTTTTCTGTACAAAGGGATGGGTCTTACACTCTCTCAAGAGGCCCAAAAAAGGTTTAAAGGAAAAAGAGTGGGGCTTATAACACGAGGGTAGGCCCAAATGATTTTTCGTTTAAAAATGGCGATCGCGCCGAGGTTTTCCTTTTAACGGAGGGACTTATACAATAAGTGAGGCCCAAGATGTTTTGGTTAAAAGGGGGATTGGGTCTTACACTCTAATAGAGGCCCAAAGTGTTTTTAATGGGTCTTATAGCTCAAGGAGAGGCCCAAGGGTTATTTCGAAAAGGGCGACGATCGCGCCGTTTGTTTTTAACGGTATCGGGACTTATACAATATACTGAGGCCCAAAATGATTTGGTCAAAAAAAAGGATTGGGTCTTACACTCTACTAGAGGCCCAAAAAGTTTTAAGAAAAAGAAATGGGTCTTACTACTCGAGGGTAGGCCCAAGTTTATTTAAAAAAGGCGACGATCGCGCCGTTTACTTGTACAGAGGGACTTATACAATGAATGAGGCCCAAAAAGTTTTTGTACAAGGGGGGATGGGTCTTGCACTCTCTCAAGAGGCCCAAAAAGTTTTGAAAATGATTTATGAGGGTTGAATTAATCCAAAACCCTAATTTGTTTTCAAAATGTATTTAATTGAATAAAAATTCAATTAAAATGATCAAAAATTGTTTAACACATAGAAAATAAATTGTGATCTTGGATTAATGCTTCAAAAATTAAGTATTGACCTACAAAATAATTAGAAAGCATTAAAAGTTGCAAAATCAATGTAGAAAAAATATTTAAAATGCCAAAAACAATCAAAATATTAATTCTTTGTAAAAATATCAATTATATGAAATAAATAATATTTTTGGGATTTTTTGATAAAATAAAATATTTTAACATTTTTGTGAATGGTTAAAAAAAGAATCAACTCAAAATTATTAAAACTCAGAGAGAAATTATTTTTTGAATCCATTAAACAAAAATCACAAAATTCAAATATTTGAATTTCTAAAAATGGCGCCAAGAACAAGATGAAGAACACGCGCGTGTTCTTGGTTTCTCAGATTTGCATTTTCTATCCAATCTCCATGAATACGTAATCATATCATGCAATCCACATATCATTATGCTCGTCTCAACCTCACGATCATGTCTATGTACTTTAATTTCATTTAAATTAAACATACAACAAGAAATCACGAAGAGACCTCAAGAACCCTAATTTCTGCATGAAGGCTAGGATTTTTGATACACGATTCAAACAATACAATTAATTGAGGGAAAACATTCCATGCATGATTATGAACATATGGCCAAATTATTGTGCGAGGAAATACGCATAGATTGAGAGATGACCAAGCATGTGCTTACCTCTAGGCCGTGACAGCAAGTTCAAAGTGATATTTGATTTGGAGGTGTTACAGATGAGTGGTGATGATCTGAACAGCTTCCCTACACCCTATGGATTGTGTTTGGATGGTTGGACTTGATTGAAATTGGCTGGATCATTTTGTGGTACCTCAGCTGCACTTTGGTTAAAACCTTGAGCAACCAGCTGGTGATTTTGTGAAATTGATGTTTCAGAAGTAATCTAAGTGTTTGATCAGCTCATATGTGATGTATGTGAGGTGTGTGAGTGATTGGTTTGATTGGAATTGCTCTCAAACTCAAAACCCGATAGTGACTTGCCTTAGAAGGCAAAATTGGAGTGAAAAAAGAGATTTTGAGGAAAGCATCTATTAGATGGCTTTGGTGTACTCAAACTAATCACAATTGAGCTCTATTTATAGTAGAGCAAGTTTGTTTTGCAAGGAATAGTGCATGGCAGCTGCAGCAGGTGTTTCCTCAATGTTGGCCAAGGGAAATGAAAGTCTCCTCTAGCTATTGACTAGAGGTTAGGGCACAGAGCTATGGTCCCCTTGGTCTTGGATAAGTCTTGACTGATTTCAGATGAGAATGGCTCAGTCCATGCCACCTTGATGGTTCCATTGAATGCCTCATTCCAAATTTGGAGTCTTGTCCCTATTTTGGCCATTCTAGGTTCAACATGTTATTTCTTGTTCCATGGACTTTGGAGGCTTGGCTCAGTGACTGTCCCCTTTAGATTCAATCCTCTGAGGCGTCCAAGTGGATAGGAGCAATTGAATTTGGCTGATTTTGGCAAATCGACCAAAGTTGCAAATTCTGCCTTGCTTTGACAGATTTCAGCAAGGCAACTTGCCAATGTTGTATCTCATGATGTAGGTTGAATTTGGCAATGTTCTTGGCCATTTTGGAAAGCTCTTACATGATACAACAACTGTTTGAACAAGTTTGGTTTTGATCTCTTTTGATTCCAAGTGAAAAATCCCCCTACATTTGGCAAAAAGTGAGGCAGAATCTGACTTAGTGAAAATTTCACTAAGTGTTGGAAAAAGTGACATTTTCACTTTTCAGCCACTTTGATCACTCCATAACTCAAAATCCTTAATGAATTGGAATGACTTGTAGTTGAAGTTTTTGTAGGTGATAATGAGGGCTACAAATCCATCTTTGGATGAGAAAAAATGGCCTTGCGGTTTAGGAGTTATGGTCCTCCAAAGTTGGTACCCTTGCCACTTTATTTTTAACTTAGAAAAATTTCTAAGTTTTATGGTTACCCCTTTTACAAGTTATCTCACTTTTCTTGATTTTTCTTGATGAATGATGATTCAAATCATACATTAACATCATTTTAGGGTTAAAAATCCATTTTGGTGAAAAATCTCAAAAAGTCAAAGTTGACTTTTGTGCACAGTTGACTTTTTATCAGATGAATTCCAAACTGTGCAATTCTTCAGGAAATCATGTCCTTGACCTAAATCAAACTTGATGGACATGTTCCATGGGTGTCATAGGGTATATTGAGGTATGTCCTAGGGTTTAGGAGCATGTCTAGGTCAAAAGTCAAAGTTACAGTTGACTTTTCCCTTAAAACCCTAATTGTGGTGCAGATGGAATTGAGACTTATTGCTCAAACTTCTTGGATTAATCCATTGTCCCAAATGGATCAATATGGTATATTAGAGACCCTCAAATCATCTCTTGAGGTCTTGGCTCATGATTTGTCCCAAAAGTCAACTTAGGGGTGAATTAGGTCAAGGAACCCTAATTCCTGATTTTTGATGTATGCATCCCTTGAGGCAAAATTGACTTGATGCATGGGTTCATGAGGTTCCATGAAATATATTAGGTTATGTTTTGGATCAATGGCTTGTGCCCAGATGAAACTTTTCATCTGGAGGCCCTGGGTGATCAAAACCCTAATTTTGTGACACTGGCGATCTTGAGGCTTGATCCACTTAGAAGGGAGCAACCTTGTGCTTAATCCTTGAAGTGGGAGTCCTTTTGATCCTTTGAGGATGTTTGAGAGATTAGACAAGTTGAAAATCAAGTCATTTCTTGATTGAGCCTTTGTCTAAAGCTCAGAGATGGCTTGAAACCCTAATTTTGATTATAGTGGATGCTCACCCATCTTTGAGGCATTTGGTGAGGCATGATGGTTCATCCATATTATGATGATGATTTGAACAATGATGGGAAATCTTAGTGGTCAAAATTTGGGGTATGACAGATGCCCCTATTTAATCTTCTTGGACCCGAAGGTGTGAATGACGAAGGTGTTCGGGCATTCGGGGTGCAAGAGGATTAAATATCGGAATACCCAAAATTTTGATGGTGGTTATGAATGGTAGCTTACGCATTCATCTTCTTTAGCTAAGCGATGATGCTTAGAAAAGGTAAACTTCCCCTCGATCCTGGTCTCCTACCAAGGATCTGGTCTTAGTTTCTGATTGTCAACTTCCCCTCGTTCTTGGTTTCCTACCAAGGAACTGGTCTTAGTTTCTGATTTAAACTTCCCCTCGTTCTTGGTTTCCTACCAAGGAACTGGTCTTAGTTTCTGATTTAAACTTCCCCTCGTTCTTGGTTTCCTACCAAGGAACTGGTCTTAGTTTCTTTTGTCAATAAACTTTACTGACAAGGGACGTTATTCGTAGCGGCTTTCCTTCAAACTTCTCGCCGAATTTTCCTGGGGAGATGCCATTTGAGTGGAAAAAGTTTTGATGTCAGACTTGCTGGGGAACCCATTCGTCTGAATTGCAGAGGTACACAAACTTCTCTGTTTTGGAGACGCCATTTGTCGATTCTACTGGGGAAAGCGAGTCTCTTGAGAGACTGTTTTCGTTTGGGGTTACATCATACTTTTCTCGGGATCTTCCCGGAGAAATGCCATATGATGGGATCCAATTTTGAGGTGCCAATGACCTTCTCATCAGTGATTTTTCAGAGCAAAAATGGCGTGCTGCCGAATCTCTGATCACGAGGCTTTCTCTGTGGATTTTCCTTAATCCGGGAAAGCAAGGATATCATCTTCAATGACGAAGAGTGATGTTTATTGAAAGTTTTCTCTGGCTTTTCAGAGGTTCAAGTTATCAAAGTGGTCAAGGACCAACTTCTTTCCAGAATTAAATTGGAAGCGAGATTGTTTAGACCCAGTATTTCCTGATGAGGCAAGAACTGACAACTCGATTGAGAGGACTTCTACCACTAGGGGACAAGACCGACTAGAGTGATAGTGATGCAATATGGAATGTGAATGCAAATAAAAAATGCATGATGTATGTATGTATATGCTGACAAAACAGACGTGACATACAAACTAATGGATGAACACAATTGGATACTCGACCATCGCGGGGCGAAGAAGTACCGTTGATTCAAAATAGCAATTCCACCTTGCTTAGGAGAGATAGTCCCGTTGGGAGCTATGTTGATCGGGCTTAGGAGATGAGAACTCGGCCGAGGATGTCAGACGAAACATGGTCTCTGACATTATTGATCCTTCATTCAAGAGTACTGGTCTAGAAGGAGTACCTTGATTCTGCACTTTGAAGTTCGCTTACTTCGGGAGAAGCGATCGATGTTCTTCTGATGTTCAACAGTAAAAAGAAATGCCATCTTTGATTTAAAAGCAGAAAAAGTTTTAACAAGTAAATTCATTTTTGTCTTATTTCAAGAATCGCTGATTAAATTTAAACAACGTCGTTCTGTAAAGCTAAAACAAGTAAAGAATTATAAACACAAGCACAAGGGCTCAAATTTTATTGATAAGGTGGAGATCAGCCAAACGCGTGATTCCAAAGAGTATATACTAAGTTAGAAAATGGTAATTTACAGGGAAAAGGGCTACGTTGAAACATAACGACCACTATCCTTCTACCAACTTTGAGTTCGGGACATCCTGAGCTTCTGTCGAGGATGACCTTTGACGGGAGATTTCCTCCGATGGATGCTGTAACTGCTGCTGAGGGACTTGCCTCTGTTGAACATAGTTACTTGCCATTATCCCTAACTTTTTCCTGGATTGTACTATGAGATTCCCAATCCATCGGGATGATTTTTTTCATGTCTCTAACTTTTGCCTGGACCGCCCTTTCGGGTTTTCAATCCACCGAGACGTTTTTTTTTTAGCTTTTAGGCGAAGTATTTCTTGACTACATCAACATTCGTGGGGTAGGCAAATTCTTCTCCGTCCATGGTTGTAAGTCTCAAGGCACCGCCTGAGAAAGCTTTCGTGACCACATAGGGGCCATCATAATTTGGGGTCCATTTGCCCTGAGAATCAGTGAGAAATGATTGTATCTTCTTGAGCACGAGGTCTCCTTTTCTGAAAACACGAGGTCGGACCTTTTTGTCGAACGCCCTCTTCATTCTCTGTTGATACAACTGACCATGGCATAGTGCCGTGATTCGCTTCTCTTCGATCAGGTTCAGTTCGTCGTGTCGACTTTGACACCATTCAGCTTCGGTGAGCTTAGCTTCCATCAATACCCGGATTGATGGGATCTCTACTTCTATCGGGAGAACTGCCTCCATGCCATATACTAGAGAGAAAAGGGTTTCCCCTGTTGAAGTGCGGACAGATGTTTGATAACCGTGAAGAGCAAAGGGTAGCATCTCGTGCCAATCTTTGTAGGTTACAACCATCTTTTGAACGATCTTCTTGATGTTCTTGTTAGCCGCTTCTACCGCTCCGTTCATCTTGGGTCGGTAGGGAGATGAGTTATGGTGTTCGATCTTGAACTCAGCACACAACTCCTTCATCATCTTATTGTTCAAGTTAGATCCATTATCAGTAATGATCTCGCTGGGAACACCATAACGGCAGATGATATTGTTTTTGATAAATCGGACCACCACTTGTCGGGTTACATTGGCGAATGACGCTGCTTCGACCCACTTGGTGAAATAGTCAATGGCTACAAGGATGAACCGATGTCCGTTTGAAGCCTTAGGTTCGATCAAGCCAATCATGTCGATCCCCCATATGGAAAAAGGCCACGGGGAAGAAAGAACTTTGAGATGTGATGGCGGTACATGAATTTTGTCGGAGTATATCTGACACTTGTGACGCCTCTTTATGTACTTGTAGCAGTCGGATTCTATTGTCAACCAATAGTACCCTGCTCTGAGAATTTTTCTCGCCATTGTGTGTCCGTTGGCATGTGTGCCAAAGGATCCTTCATGAATTTCTTTCATAAGCATGTCTGCTTCTGGTCTGTCTACGCATCGGAGCAAGACCATGTCGAAATTTCTCTTATAAAGAGTGTCACCGCTCAGAAAGAAGTTTCCAGCCAATCTTCTAAGGGTTTTTCTGTCTTTCCTGGATGCCCCAGGTGTGTACTCTTGTTTTTGAAGGAAGCATTTGATATCGTGATACCAGGGTCTGTCGTCTATGACTGCTTCAATCGCGAAGATGTAAGCGGGCCGTTCAAGGCGCATGATGTCGATCTTAGGTATGTCATTCCATCGACCTACACTAATCATGGAAGAGAGAGTGGCTAATGCATCAGCCATGTGATTCTCATCACGAGGGATGTGATGAAATTCGACTCTGTTGAAGAAGGGTAACAACCTCCTTGCATAGTCTTTGTAAGGAATCAATCCTGATTGGTATGTGTTCCAATCTCCTGTGATCTGGTTAATAACCAAGGCTGAATCGCCGTATACGTCCAAGTTTTTGATCCTTAAATCAATCGCTTCTTCGAGACCCATAATACAAGCTTCGTATTCGGCCTCGTTGTTCGTAGATTTGAACGTAAGTCTGGCAGTGAAAGGAATGTGGGAACCCTGAGGGGTAACAATGATTGCCCCAATTCCGTTTCCATAATGGTTGACTGCTCCGTCAAAGATAAGTCCCCACTGGGAACCTGGTTCTGGCCCTTCACTGGGTAGCGGTTCATCGCAATCTTTCATTTTTAGATACGTGACATCTTCGTCTGGGAAGTCAAACCCGATTGATTCTTGATCATCAATCGGTTGATAAGCCAAATGATCGGCTAAAATACTTCCTTCAACGGCTTTCTGAGCGTGGTACTCTATGTCATATTCTGATAGTAACATCTGCCAACGGGCAATTCTTCCCGTAAGAGCAGATTTTTCGAAGACGTACTTGATTGGATCCATTTTGGAGACCAACCAAGTAGTGTGACGAATCATGTATTGGCGAAGACGTTTGGCTGCCCAAGCCAAAGCGCAACAAGTTTTTTCAAGCATTGTGTACCGAGTCTCGCAGTCGGTGAATTTCTTGCTTAGATAGTAAATGGCAGACTCTTTCCATTTAGTTTCGTCTTGTTGGCCAAGTACATATCCCATTGAGTCCTCTAGGACTGTGAGGTAAATGATCAGTGGTATTCCTACCACTGGAGGTGATAGAATCGGAGGATTCAACAGATATTCCTTGATACTGTCGAAGGTGGTTTGGCAATCATCTGACCAAACGCAATCCTGATTCTTTTTGAGTAATTTGAAAATCGGCGCACACGTCGCGGTCATAAGGAATATGAATCTGGAGATGTAGTTTAAACGTCCCAGGAATCCTCTGACTTGTTTTTCAGTTTTTGGAGAAGGCATTTCTTGAATGGCCTTGACCTTGTCAGGATCAACCTCAATTCCTTTCTGGCTAACGATGAACCCTAGTAGTTTCCCTGAACGGACACCGAAGGTGCACTTGTTGGGATTCAAGCGGAGCTTGAATTTTCTTAGACGTTCGAACAATTTGGACAGATGTTCAACGTGCTCATCCTCTGTTCTTGATTTTGCAATCATATCATCGACATATACTTCGATTTCCTTGTGTATCATGTCATGAAACAGAGTAGTCATGGCCCTTTGATAGGTTGCCCCGGCGTTCTTCAAACCGAACGGCATTACCTTGTAACAAAAGGTACCCCATGGGGTAATGAACGAAGTTTTCTCCATGTCGTTCGGCGCCATTTTGATCTAATTATAGCCCGAGAATCCATCCATGAAGGAGAATACTTTGAATTTTGCTGTGCTGTCAATCAGCATGTCAATGTGTGGTAAAGGAAAGTCGTCCTTTGGACTTGCCTTGTTCAGATCCCTGTAATCAACACACATTCTGACCTTTCCATCATTTTTCGGAATGGGTACGATGTTGGCTAACCATTGAGGATATTCAGATGTAGCGAGGAAACCCGCGTCAATCTGTTTCTGTACCTCCTCTTTGATTTTGATGGCCATGTCCGGGTGAGTGCATCTCAACCTTTGCTTTACTGGCAAACATTCTGATCTTAACGGTAAGTGATGTTCCACGATGCTGGTATCCAACCCTGGCATATCCTGATAGGACCAAGCGAACACATCGGGAAACTCTTTGAGAAGCTTTATCAAACCCTCTCTAACAGTTGGACTGAGCAGTGCCCCAATCCTGATTTCTTTTCTCTCTTTTTCCGAACCCAAGTTAACCGTTTCCAACGGCTCTTTGTGAGGTTCAATGGACCTTTCCTCTTGTCTGAGTAATCGGGAGATCTCTTCTGGAATTTCGTTGTCAACTTCTTCTTCAGCCCCAAATACCGGGAACTCAAAGTCGGGAGAAGGCATCGGATCGTATGTTTCAACGGGGTGTAAAACAAGCAATCTGCATGACGTGATGATTCGTGTTTAGAATAGATAGAGAAAATGCAACTGTGTGCAGTGTTTTGATTTTACTGCTTGTTTTTATTTGAATTATTTTTTAGGATTACCATTTTCTGAAAAAGCAAAAAGAGAAAATAACAATTAATGCGGAAATTACAGAATGACGTTATTTTATTAATAGGCAAGTCGAATCTTGAAACTACAACCCTATAAAACAAAACTCTGTCGCTTTGGGCAAAGCGAAGAGGGAAATTTACAGAAAACGAGCCCTATCAAAACATCCGTTTCACCTGGGCAGGGTGAAAGGTTAAAGATGGCAATTACTTTGACTGATGAACGACCTTCGGAACCTCGACGGAAACCCATTGGCGGCGAACTCCTCAGTGAATCACAAAGTCTGGCACCTTCCTTGATTTGTCTTTAGAAATGACACTGATTTCTGGTGGAGCAGGATCATTGGAATCTGTCTCCCAGGCAGAATTTTCGTAGGAGGATTCCTCTGTTGCATTTTGCATAGCATTGGTACTCTCAACTGTATCTCCCCATCCAGTTGGCCGGATATCTTCGAGCTTGATACGAGAGCTTTCGGGAGCAGTGTACTTGACCATAAAGTCGTATTTTCCACTTGGTTGTCCCAGAGTGTCCCAAACTTCTTTGGAACTGGAGAAGCCATCCCTCTCGATGACGTTGACCTCGGGAAAAGCATAATTGATGAATTCTAGTCCTGCAAACGTTGCGAATTCATCGTCATGTTGAGTAATTTCTGAATGACCTGAGTGTTGATCCCATGACATGGTGGGGACACAGGTATTCTGTTCAGTGATGCTTAGCTGAGCTTCATTACTCGGCTGACTTTCTTGCCCCAAGTTTCCTGGGTAAGGCCGCCACATTGGCAGGCCATCCATCGGGCCATAGTAATTGTGGTCAAAGTTGTCTTTCATCAGAGTGTCCTCCTCTAATGAATTTGGCGGAGCACGGCATCCTTCCGGATCACACTCTCCGTAGATCATTTTGACATCTGATCTTGGTATAAATCTCGGACTTTCTGTAGGAAAGCAAAAAGGCATAGGCACCTCTTCCTGAGACATATACCCGTCCTTGTTAAGATAGGACTTCCATTTTTCATCCGTGTCAGAGGAATCTTCCTCATTGATAACATGAACTGTCTGAGACACTGGGTGAAGAAAACCTCCACTGTGGAAGAAGTTTTGAAGGGGATGAAGACTTTCATCGTTGGCAACTGTCTGGGTACAGGTTGCAGAAAAACCAAGACCCTTCTTTGTTTTATTGTCAATAGGAACGACAAGCCGTCCCCATCCTGTCGTATTGGTACTCTCGACCGCTTTGATAGCATCTTTGTATGAAGAAATTAAAGTTCCTTCTTTAAACTGATTGTCTTTGCTCACCGATAGTGCTTGGAACTGAGTTCCAATAACCTCCTCGGGTTCTATACCAGCAGATGATGACAAGTTACTCATAAGCAAGGCTTGTTCCCCACAAACCGTGACAAGTTGATCGTTCTTGACGAACTTTAGCTTTTGGTGGAGGGTCAAAGTAACCGCTCCAGCCTGATGTATCCAAGGTCTTCCTAATAAACAACTGTATGTTGCCCGGATGTCCATGACCTGGAAAGTGATTTGGAAAGTGTGAGGACCAATAGTTATGGGAAGATCAACTTCGTCGGTAACTGTTTTCTTGGATCCGTCGAATGCTTTGACGACGACCTCACTGACTCTCATCGGAGGGCCCTTGAATGATAATTGCATCAAAGTGGACTTCGGCATAACATTCAGGGCTGACCCTGTGTCTACCAGTACGTTGGCTAAAGCATCGCCCTGGCAGTTAACTGTAATGTTGAGCGCCATGTTATGACGGCGACCCTCTTCAGGTAATTCTTCATCACTAAATCCTAAATTATTGCAGGAAGTGATGTTAGAGACAATGCTATCGAATTGTCTGATTGTTACATCCTGTTCCACAAAGGCTTGCTCCAAGACTTTCTGTAGAGCCTCTCTGTGTGCTTCTGAACTGAGTAACAGTGATAATACTGAGATCTTTGAAGGAGTCTGTAACAGTTGATCAACAATGTTATATTCACTCCTTTGGATGAGCTTTAGCATCTCATCCTTGTCTTTTGAAAAGTCGGGATTACTAGATTGACCGACTGGCGGATCAGGAATTTCTGCCTGAAGTTCCTTTTCTTTGTTGGATTCTCCAACCCCTCAGTTGAAGATTCGACCGCTCTGTGTTACACGACTGATGTCTGCAATATTCACGACGGAGGGTAATGGAATTTCCTTTCCATTCTCGATTATTGTTGCACCGTATTTGTAAGGGATTGCCTTAGCTGATTCATACGGTAGTGGCCCCGGTAGATAGATGACTATGGGAACCTTCTGATTTTTCTGACCATCGTAAGTGACCTCGATCCGTTCCTGGTTGGGAACTTTAGATTCGTCAAGTAGAGGGATGATGGCAAAAACATCCCTGGCCCTATGATGACTAGCGATTGTGGCAACATCCTCGACTTGATCGGCAAGGTAGTTCGGCGTCCAGTTGATGGGTCCAGAACCTGGATATGGACGAATTTCTCCATGATCAACTTGACCCTGAAGAGCTGCTCTCACAAGGTAACACCTTTGGTTACTTTCCGAACAGATGCTACAACTGTCATAGTTGTGTGGAGGCACCTGGCCACGCCCACTTTGAATACAATGTAACCTCACTAGGTTACCTTCCATTGATCGGACATCCTGACTTTGACGACGAGTAGGATTCCTGTTATTGATACTAATCCGCTGAGTATCTTCATCCATGTAGATTGGCATCCACCAGTGATTTAACAAGTGCTGAAGCGCCTCCTGGACAAGGGTACAACCTCGATCGTTTTTACAACCTGCTTTACAGCTTTGATAGTCATGTGATATTGAGAATCCAAGTCGGACCTGCTCAGCATGTAACTCTACCAGGTTGGTATTCATTAAGCGGATATCGAAGATCTGAACCATGTTGATTTGATAGGAGTTCCTATCATGGTAGTTTTGGATCCATCCAAGATCCATCTGACGCTGGAGGGCTTCTTGTATGAAAGAGCATCCCTGTTTATTTACCGAGCAAATCAGACAGGAACTATAATCGTGTCGTGGCAGATTATGATACTGGCTTTGCCTTGAGTGCATCGCCACCAAGTTGACATTCATTGCACGGATGTCGTGGTTCTGAATGACGTTGGAATTCGTGTAAACCATGTTAACTCCACGAACTCGGTGCTCTTGGATCCATCCGAGATCCATCTGTTCCTGTAGAGCTGATTGCACTACCGAACATCCTTGATTGTCTTTAGAGCAGGTATCACACTGGTGATAGTTATGAGGTGGAACATGGCCATATCCACTCTGTCTACAATGCATCTTGGCCAGATTGGTTTTCAACAAGAATACATCGTGAATTTGATAGACATTGTTAGTCTCTTTCTCAATTAGATTGACTGCAGCTTTCTCATGTTGAGGTAGCGAGTTTGTGAGAACATTAGGATTCGTATCTTTAAAAGATAAGAGCCCGCTCCTAACAAGCTTTTGCACGTCAGATTTGAAATTGAGACAAGTCTCAATGTTATGCCCTGAACCTCCTTGATGATAAGGGCATGTTTGATCCGCCTTAAACCAAAAAGGCGGATTTTCCGAAACTATAAGAGGAGACTTAGTCTGAATGTGCCCCTTAGCCAGTAGTAACGGAAATAATTCTGCGTACAACATGGGTATAGGATCAAATCCTGGTGGCCGTGTTGTACGGTTGTTGTTATATAGAGGAAGAGCCTGCTGAAGAGGCTGTTGTGTCCTTTGCTGATCAGGTTGGCTCTGCGCAACCTGAGGTTGATACATAGGAACAGGCGCGGGGCCGATAGCAGGAGTTACAGCCGCTACTGGCTGATAACGTCGCCTTTGCTTTCTGAGAGAGATATTCCCAATATCTTGCTCTTTTTTCTTAGGGAGAGCACTACCGTATTTTTTAGTACCGCTCGCTGATCCAGTGTCTTTTACCAAACGTCCTTCTCGGACGGCTTCCTCAAGACGTACACCCATGCCGACCATTTCGGTGAAATCACTGGGCGCACTAGCAACCATTCGGTCATAGTAAAATGAGCTTAAGGTCTTTAAGAAGATTTTTGTCATCTTTTTTTCCTCAAGAGGTGGACAAATTTGAGCTGAAATTTCATGCCACCTCTGAGCATACTCCTTAAAGGTTTCTTTGTTCTTTTGCGACATTGATTTGAGTTGATCTCTGTCGGGTGCCATGTCCAAATTGTACTTGTATTGTTGGACGAAGGCAGTACCAAGATCTCTGAAAGTGTTGATTGTAGCACGATTTAAACCCATGTACCATTTGAGTGCGGCACCGGTTAAACTATCTTGGAAGTACTGAATCAGCAGGTCCTAATTCTCCGTCTGAGCTGACATCCGCCGAGCGTACATCACCAGATGGCTCTGAGGGCAAGAGTTACCCTTGTATTTTTCAAAGTCGGGCACTTGGAACTTGTGCGGGACTTTCACATTTGGGACTAAGCAGAGGTCCGCGGCGTCCTTTCCAAATAGATCCTGACCGCGAATGGCTTGCAGCTCTTTCTGCATTTCCAAGAACTGCTCCTGGAATTCATCCATTCTGTCAAACATAGTTTCCTTCTTACCAGAAGGTGTCTGTGGAATCTGTCCTTCCGGGACAGTGTGCATCACAGGGGGTGGTACCGTGACTACGGCAGTAAGTCTTGGCGTCTCCCAAAGTTTGTAACCTTCAGGAGTCTTCAGTATGCCCCTGGCATCTTCGCTTTCCCGAAGTTTGTAACCTTCAGGCCCAGCGGCTTCTGTTGCGATTCCCTGATCTTCAGTGATCGGCGGAACATATCCTTCCGGGATATAGTTAACAGGCATGCCCCACGGACGATCTTTCGGCATCTGATACCTAGGATCATACTTTTCTATGATGGGCGTTGAGGTGATCTCTGAGATCACAGTTCTTTGTAGCTGAGCTTCTGCCATGGCCTGCATGTCGTTACGAAGCTTTCTCATATCCTCTCTCAGAGCGTCGATCTCTTCTTTCAACTCTCTGTTTTCTTCCTCAAGATCATCCATCTTTTTCTGACGATTGGCCCGAGTATTATACGAATGAGACAGTTTGACTCTAGAATCGAGACACAAACGTGAGATTCGTAGGTAAGAAGAATACGCGATGTGAGAATGATGAATGCAATGATTATATTAATTGTTCTTTTTGGTTTAATCAAAATAAACTTCGACAATTAGATTGCAAATATCAAACAGTGGGGAAACCCCTTTTTATTGAATTCCAAAGGATTACAGAAATGGAAATACAGTAGATTACAACGTGCAGAAACAGGAACCTAAACTAATGGGTTCCGAGTCCTCTTATTTGACCGGGGCGCTTGGGCCATTGTCGGGCTGTCATTCCTTTGCCAGGTGAAAGGAGCGAACAAATTCCTTTGGTCATCTTGATCCTCTACAGCATGCTGCTCCAAAATTTCAATCAGAGCATCTTTCTCTTTTAGTAGTTGCTGTATTTGGATACACTCTACGTCGAGGGTGCGGTACTTGTTCTTCCAAGATCTTCTTTCCTTTTGAACTTTGTTGAGAGTAACCTGAAGCCTTTCAGTTTCCGTCATGAAGTACATGACAGTTTCCCTCGGTGGAAGAACTTCGTAACGAGGATAAGGCATCTTTAGCTTGAGAGCTCTAGTTTGTACCCAATGGAGATAAGGCTCCACCGAGACACAGCCCGGTTTTCCCAGAGACTCTCGTCCTTTCTTATGAACATGTTTCCAAGCTTGCACTATTTCCATCTTTAGTGTTCTGTCACTTTCTCCTTCTTTGAAGAAAAGACCTTCCAGATGAACACCCAGTGGGATGTGTCTCATCGGGTATCCAAATTGACGAAGAACCAATGTCGGATGATAGTTGATTCCTCCTTTAGTTCCTATGAGGGGTACGTTGGGGAAGTTTCCACAACGGTCAATGATTCTGATTCCCTCATAAATCCTATTACACCAATCTATATCGGAATTGGTGAGAGACATGATCTTCTGCGACCAACGTAAGACACTCTTGCAATCCCAAAAAGCAGCAGACTTGGACAAGTGAGAGATAAACCATTTGTAGAGCAAAGGTACACAGCATGTGACCTCCCCTCCGCTGTACAAATTTCCCAAGTGTACAGAATGATACGCATCTGCGAGCAAAGTCGGCACAGGGTTTCCAATGAGAAAAACCTTAATAGCGTTGATATCGACGAAGTTATTGATGTTGGGAAACAAAAATAACCCGTAGGTGAGCAAGACAAAGATGCTTTCAAAAGCAGTCGTGTTCCCTATACTAGCAAAGTACAGGGCTTTCTTTGTCAAGAACTGGGCTGGCAAACCTTGGATGCCACCCTTAGTGGTCATGTGAGTCCTGACCTCAGACTCGTCCAAATGAATTGCTATTGCAATAGTCTGATTCTTTGGAATTTCTTCCAGTCCAGAAAATGGAGCTCGATCAGTGATATGTAAATCAGTTAGATGAGAATACTCCTCCAGCGTTGGTGCAAGCTGGTAATCCGGGAATGTGAAACAGTGATAAACCGGATCGTAGAACTGAATGAGCGTGTCCATGGTCCCCTTAATCACATAGACTCTTAACAGTGGTAGCAAACCACCGTGCTTGGCTCTGAAAGCCTCTGGGTTAACGATCATCCTCGTTAACTTTCTCAAATCCTCTAGCTTTGGAACCTTGAAGGTATACTGGTGAGTTCTCCTTCTACCGAAATCCATTAATGCACTCTTTTTCTCTGATATTTGCAATCACAGTCTTAGTTTAATTTGAAAAATAGAGAGACTAGAAGAGAAGTTTTTTGAATGTTTTAATGTTTTATTAAAATGGATGCATGAATGCAGCACACAAAAACATAGAAAAAACATGGGGTCAAAGGGTCGTTGTCATGAAGTCAAGGCTCTACCCATCCCCAAAGGTTTATACTAGGGTGATTTTTGTACCTGTACTCATTATCATCAGCTCCTCCCAGGAAAGCAAAACAACAAGCGGATCGCCAGCGAGTTGTAGAGCAATCTTAGAGTAAGTGCCATTCACCGAGAATAGATCACCAGCCTCAAATGAGGGTAGTATCGCGTAACAACTATTTCCGATAGTTTCCGCACTACGAAAGGGTTTGGCTCCTCAGCTTCTCAGACTTAACAACCGGCCCATTGGCTAGAAGAGTGAATGGGTTGCGTTGGTCAGCCTCCACTGAGGTTGATGGTCGACCCCGTCGCCATCACTTATCTTAAGTGTATACTCATTCTCACCACATGCGGCATCACACGCATTCCCAGTAGCAGAAAAATAAACACATAGCAATTAGGAAAAGCAGTATATATATTTGTCCTAAACATCCTAAACCTTTAAAGCTAAGGATCCTAAGTTCCTGACAGAAAATGGGTTCCCCGGCGGAAGCCCCAATCTGTGGTATTCACACAAGTGAAGAGAAAAAAGGAAAAAGAAAGAAGGGCCCCACGGTGGGCGCCATTTTTCTGTTGGCGGCCACCGCCATGAAAATGACTTACCCAAGGTTTAAATTGTAAGAAAGAAAAAAAGGGGCCCCACTGTGGGCGCCATTTTTCTGTAGCGAGCGATTTTGGACGCGGTTCTTAAGCGCTGGTCGCTCTCTGCGGTTTGAACTTAAACTACAGGTCGATTCATTTTTTATCCTATTGTGAGCTGAATAAGGAAGGGAAATAGATGTCTCCAATTAACCCTGCTTGCATACTGAGTTTAAACAGTGGTCTGTTAAGTTACGGATGCTATCAATGTGGGGGGGCCTTTGTACTGGTTATTTGTATTTTCGCCAATACTGTTTCTTTCTT
This sequence comes from Lathyrus tuberosus, assembly GCA_022829125.1. Lineage (NCBI taxonomy): Eukaryota > Viridiplantae > Streptophyta > Magnoliopsida > Fabales > Fabaceae > Lathyrus > Lathyrus tuberosus. The sequence continues at coordinate 12,108,576 of JALAZF010000105.1, read as the reverse complement.
TTTACCTGGGCAGGGGGTTTCTGACGGGGAACAAGGATTAGGATGTTAGGACTGATGCTTTTGAATTACTGCTTTTTTATTGATGGAGATATGGGATTTGGGTTTTTTGTTGATTGCGCTCGCTAAGATCTTTTCTTTCGATCTTATGCCTACGTATTCCCGTTTACCGAAACAGGGAAATCAGAGCGTTCGTAGTTCCTCCTAGTCTATGGGAGGAAATGGTGTTTTGGTGTCTTGTTCAAAGCCCAAGACGTGAAGCGAAAGGTGGTTTGTATCTTGTTCAAAGCCCAAGATGTGAAGCTAAAAGGTCTATTTGTGTCTTGTTTAAAGCCCAAGACGTGAAGCTGAAAAACCTCGGTTTTAGAGAGAATTTGTCATCTCTAAAGAGGGGAAAAGGAGAATTACTTTAACTGGGATACGCGGATCCGAGCAATGCCATAATTTCCGAAGAAAAGGGTTTTAACCTGAAGGAGAAGACTTTAACTCAGTGTAGAGCAATGCCATCTTTCCTTAGGAATTTCTCATGCTAAAAGAGGGACAGTGACATGGATGTAGATGATCCAGAGGCTTGCCGCTTACAGCGATTAGATGAAGGGAAATGAGTTGTTGATGTTTGTGTACTGTGAACGAGGCACAGCTTTGATGCTAAAAGGTTGATTGGATCAACCAGTGGTTTTCTTATACAAAGCCTAAGAGGAGGCTATTATGTGTCTCGTACAAAGCCCGAGAGAGAGGCTAAAAAGGTTTTGACTCAACGGTGGAATCTTTTGGTATCTCGTATAAAGCCCGAGATGGAGGCTATTGGACTCAACAAGGGAGTTTTTGTATCTCGTACGAAGCCCGAGATGGAGGATGTTGTTTATTTGGCTCAGTGAGAACCTTTTTGTATCTCTTATAAAGCCCGAGATAGAGGCGAAAAGGGGGATTGACTCAACGAGGGAGTCTCTTTATGTGTCTCGTACAAAGCCCGAGAGAGAAGCTAAACGTTGTTTGACTCCGCTGGGGAGAATCATTTGTACAAAGCCCAAGAGGAGGCTAGGGTGACTGTTTCAGTTGAGTGACAGGTCTAGTATACTGATTTAGAAAGAGAAAATCAGTTCTTATATGAGCAATACCGTACTCATGGATTAGATCTGAGGATCGGGGTGGTTTCCTTTCCTTCGAGGAAACGGGAAATCCGAAGGGTATTGAGACTGTCCGAGTCTGTGGGTTTCCTTCCTATTTAACGAAGGGGTGCTTGAGAATGTCTTTGAGACTCAAGGAAGTTAGACTGTCCGTGTCTAGAGTTTTATCTTTTGTATTATGCTGTGAGAAACAGTAGTAGACTCTATGAAAGGACTGTTCTATGCAGATGACTAAGTTCTGTTCCTATACCTCTAGGAGGTCGTCAGGACAATTTGTACGAAGCCCAAGAGGAGGCTGGAAACTTTTAAGAAGCTGACGTGTCCTTGTACTAAGCCCAAGAGGAGGCTATCATTCCCGGAGGAAGAGATCATTATACGAAGCCTAAGAGGAGGCTGTGAATACTTCTAAGAAGCCGTAGGGTCCTTGTACTAAGCCCAAGAGGAGGCGGGGTTGCTTTTAGGAAGCCTGTGGGTCCTTGTATAATGCCCAAGAGGAGGCCGATGCTTTTAAGAAGCCCGCGGGTCTATTATCTCCTTTCCATTAGGAGAGATAACTATTTTAAAGATAAAAACCACTAGTAAACGTGCGAGGTTTACTATCCAGCGACTTTTAGCTTTTAAAGAGGGTTCCTTAGTTAAGGTCCAAGATTATGACCGTAGTGGGTACCCAAACCCCGAGACATTCAAGGCAAGCTATTCACAAGGAATAGATCAAGTCAGGAAAGTTTGAGAATTTGGAAGAAACTCAAAGATGCCATTCACGGAGAATACATTCATCTTGGGGAGTAGAGCTTCTTGACGATTCCTAAGGAGGACATCCGAAGAGAAGACTGTATCTGGTGCTCCTATTGGGGATCTAGGCGTCTATTTCTACGAATAAATGAAACGGCGTCACCTAGTTCTAGACGTAGTTGCCGGGGAAACTCGAAATATCTATACTATTATTACACAGTAGATATGAGTTTATGAAAAGAGACTTACAGTGAGCAGCCCCACAATACAATTTATAATATGAAAGCAGTAAACGAAAGCGATAACCACTTACTCGGTTGGAGTGCTTCCATGCTGTTTGGTTAGTTGTTCAACAAAGAAAGATTGAAAACAACAATATATTCAAAATCAAAGGAGAAAGTGCTTTGAAAAAGAACGATTTGGGGCTTACAGCTCGAGGAGAGGCCCAGGGTTTTATCAGTGAGCGCACTGTTTGAATTTTGTACAGAGGGACTTATATAAGTGACTGGGGCCCAAAATGGTTTTCTGTACAAAGGGATGGGTCTTACACTCTCTCAAGAGGCCCAAAAAAGGTTTAAAGGAAAAAGAGTGGGGCTTATAACACGAGGGTAGGCCCAAATGATTTTTCGTTTAAAAATGGCGATCGCGCCGAGGTTTTCCTTTTAACGGAGGGACTTATACAATAAGTGAGGCCCAAGATGTTTTGGTTAAAAGGGGGATTGGGTCTTACACTCTAATAGAGGCCCAAAGTGTTTTTAATGGGTCTTATAGCTCAAGGAGAGGCCCAAGGGTTATTTCGAAAAGGGCGACGATCGCGCCGTTTGTTTTTGACGGTATCGGGACTTATACAATATGCTGAGGCCCAAAATGATTTGGTCGAAAAAAATGATTGGGCCTTACACTCTACTAGAGGCCCAAAAAGTTTTAAGAAAAAGAAATGGGTCTTACTACTCGAGGGTAGGCCCAAGTTTATTTAAAAAAGGCGACGATCGCGCCGTTTACTTGTACAGAGGGACTTATACAATGAAAGAGTCCCAAAAAGTTTTTGTACAAGGGGGGATGGGTCTTACACTCTCTCAAGAGGCCCAAAAAGGTTTGAAAATGATTTATGAGGGTTGAATTAATCCAAAACCCTAATTTGTTTTCAAAATGTATTTAATTGAATAAAAATTCAATTAAAATGATCAAAAATTGTTTAACACATGGAAAACAAATTGTGATCTTGGATTAATGCTTCAAAAATTAAGTATTGACCTACAAAATAATTAGAAAGCATTAAAAGTTGCAAAATTAATGTAGAAAAAATATTTAAAATGCCAAAAACAATCAAAATATTAATTCTTTGCAAAAATATCAATTATATAAAATAAATAATATTTTTGGGATTTTTTGATAAAATAAAATATTTTAACATTTTTGTGAATTGTTAAAAAAAGAATCAACTCAAAATTATTAAAACTCAGAGAGAAATTAATTTTTGAATCAATTAAACAAAAATTACAAAATTCAAATATTTGAATTTCTAAAAATGGCGCCAAGAACAAGCTGAAGAACACGCGCGTGTTCTTGGTTTCTCAGATTTGCATTTTCTATCCAATCTCCATGAATATGTAATCATATCATGCAATCCACATATCATTATGCTCGTCTCAACCTCACGATCATGTCTATGTACTTTAATTTCATTTAAATTAAACATACAACAAGAAATCACGAAGAGACCTCAAGAACCCTAATTTCTGCATGAAGGCTAGGATTTTTGATACACGATTCAAACAATACAATTAATTGAGGGAAAACATTCCATGCATGATTATGAACATATGGCCAAATTATTGTGCGAGGAAATACGCATAGATTGAGAGATGACCAAGCATGTGCTTACCTCTAGGCCGTGACAGCAAGTTCAAAGTGATCTTTGATTTGGAGGTGTTACAGATGAGTGGTGATGATCTGAACAGCTTCCCTACACCCTATGGATTGTGTTTGGATGGTTGGACTTGATTGAAATTGGCTGGATCATTTTGTGGTACCTCAGCTGCACTTTGGTTAAAACCTTGAGCAACCAGCTGGTGATTTTGTGAAATTGATGTTTCAGAAGTAATCTAAGTGTTTGATTAGCTCATATGTGATGTATGTGAGGTGTGTGAGTGATTGGTTTGATTGGAATTGCTCTCAAACTCAAAACCCGATAGTGACTTGCCTTAGAAGGCAAAATTGGAGTGAAAAAAGAGATTTTGAGGAAAGCATCTATTAGATGGCATTGGTGTACTCAAACTGATCACAATTGAGCTCTATTTATAGTAGAGCAAGTTTGTTTTGCAAGGAATAGTGCATGGCAGCTGCAGCAGGTGTTTCCTCAATGTTGGCCAATGGAAATGAAAGTCTCCTCTAGCTATTGACTAGAGGTTAGGGCACAGAGCTATGGTCCCCTTGGTCTTGGATAAGTCTTGACTGATTTCAGATGAGAATGGCTCAGTCCATGCCACCTTGATGGTTCCATTGAATGCCTCATTCCAAATTTGAAGTCTTGTCCCTATTTTGGCCATTCTAGGTTCAACATGTTATTTCTTGTTCCATGGACTTTGGAGGCTTGGCTCAGTGACTGTCCCCTTTAGATTCAATCCTCTGAGGCGTCCAAGTGGATAGGAGCAATTGAATTTGGCTGATTTTGGCAAATCGACCAAAGTTGCAAATTCTGCCTTGCTTTGACAGATTTCAGCAAGGCAACTTGCCAATGTTGTATCTCATGATGTAGGTTGAATTTGGAAATGTTCTTGGCCATTTTGGAAAGCTCTTACATGATACAACAACTGTTTGAACAAGTTTGGTTTTGATCTCTTTTGATTCCAAGTGAAAAATCCCCCTACATTTGGCAAAAAGTGAGGCAGAATCTGACTTAGTGAAAATTTCACTAAGTGTTGGAAAAAGTGACATTTTGACTTTTCAGCCACTTTGATCACTCCATAACTCAAAATCCTTAATGAATTGGAATGACTTGTAGTTGAAGTTTTTGTAGGTGATAATGAGGGCTACAAATCCATCTTTGGATGAGAAAAAATGGCCTTGTGGTTTAGGAGTTATGGTCCTCCAAAGTTGGTACCCTTGCCACTTTATTTTTAACTTAGAAAAATTTCTAAGTTTTATGGTTACCCCTTTTACAAGTTATCTCACTTTTCTTGATTTTTCTTGATGAATGATGATTCAAATCATACATTAACATCATTTTAGGGTTAAAAATCCATTTTGGTGAAAAATCTCAAAAAGTCAAAGTTGACTTTTGTGCACAGTTGACTTTTTATCAGATGAATTCCAAACTGTGCAATTCTTCAGGAAATCATGTCCTTGACCTAAATCAAACTTGATGGACATGTTCCATGGGTGTCATAGGGTATATTGAGGTATGTCCTAGGGTTTAGGAGCATGTCTAGGTCAAAAGTCAAAGTTACAGTTGACTTTTCCCTTAAAACCCTAATTGTGGTGCAGATGGAATTGAGACTTATTGCTCAAACTTCTTGGATTAATCCATTGTCCCAAATGGATCAATATGGTATATTAGAGACCCTCAAATCATCTCTTGAGGTCTTGGCTCATGATTTGTCCCAAAAGTCAACTTAGGGGTGAATTAGGTCAAGGAACCCTAATTCCTGATTTTTGATGTATGCATCCCTTGAGGCAAAATTGACTTGATGCATGGATTCATGAGGTTCCATGAAGTATATTAGGTTATGTTTTGGATCAATGGCTTGTGCCCAGATGAAACTTTTCATCTGGAGGCCCTGGGTGATCAAAACCCTAATTTTGTGACACTGGCGATCTTGAGGCTTGATCCACTTAGAAGGGAGCAACCTTGTGCTTAATCCTTGAAGTGGGAATCCTTTTGATCCTTTGAGGATGTTTGAGAGATTAGACAAGTTGAAAATTAAGTCATTTCTTGATTGAGCCTTTGTCTAAAGCTCAGAGAGAGCTTGAAACCCTAATTTTGATTATAGTGGATGCTCACCCATCTTTGAGGCATTTGGTGAGGCATGATGGTTCATCCATATTGTGATGATGATTTGCACAATGATGGGAAATCTTAGTGGTCAAAATTTGGGGTATGACAGTGGGGAAGGAACTTTTGATGGCGTCCTTTCCTGGCATTTTCGAAGCGGCGAAGGTGACAAATTTATTAGTTTCGGATGCAGGGTATTGGAATGGTATTGATTGGGTTTGGAATCAGTTTGAGTATTTTGCTGGTCGAGCTTTTAATTCCTTGAGGGAGCGTCGGGAGTGGGAGGATTTGTTAGCGGTTATGGCGACGAAAAAACCGATGGAGGAGAGACTGGATACTATTATTTGGAATTGGGAGGAAGGCAATAATTTTACTGTGAAATATGTTTACAGCAGGTGGTCAGAATCAGTTCCATCGCCTGATTGGTTAAGTTCTTCAGCTACGGCCTTAGCCATTTTGTGGAAGGCTGCTATTCCGCTGAGAGTAAAAATCTTTGGGTGGCGGTTGTTAATTGATAGACTGCCGACTAGAGCCAATTTAGCTGTCCGGAACATTATCGACAATGTCCACGATAGGGTGTGTGTGTTCTGTTTTCAGGTTGAGGAGGATGGTAATCATTTGTTCCAAAATTGTATGAAATCGAAGTTGGTTTGGGCTCGAGTTCGGAGATGGTTGGGCTTGAAGGATTTCCCCCATGATGGTTGCATCAACTATCTTCTAGAGTGGTGCAATGAGGTTAATAAGGTTAGCGCGTTTCAATTCGTTTCATTAGTTTGGTTCTCTAGTTATTGGGTGATATGGCTCACGAGGAATCGAATCATGTTTAAGGATGATTACTTTGACGCAGAAAATATTTTCTATAATATTGTAAATATTTCTTGGTGGTGGAGGAATTTGGGTGTCAAAGATAGAAAATATATGTGTAACTATTATGAATGGTTGTCGCAACCATTAGACTTTTTGTAATTCCGAGTTGGTGGTTGTAATTGGGTTGGAGTACCCTAGTACTCCCTTCACTTAATTGTGCTTATTAAAATATATATATATATATATATATATATATGTCTTGCTCCAAAATTGCTTAGTTCAAACTCAAAATTCACGGTGTCTTCATGGCGTAGAAATTTGAACTAAAATATAACAAAATGAAACAAAAGTCTCAAATAAATTGATAAAATTAAACCTTTAAAAGTGATAACATTACAACTTATTAAAACCCCATGCTCGAATCATTATTTTTTTCTCAAGCAATTAGCTCACGTTGAAAGTATAACGACAAATCAACTTTCTATATTTTTTTAATACATGCATGTGCAACGACTCACTCGAAACTCACAGGGTCGTTACCCTACGTTTAAATTGTTTAAAGCTCGTTTAACTCAAGGATTCTTATAAAACTCTTAACTAGATTCTCCCTAAAAGTGCAAGTTTCCGCCATGGACTTGACTATAAATCTCACATACCTACTGTTTGTCCTTTTAAATATACTCGTGTTTTTGCTAAGGAATTTTATTTATATGATGCTACACATAAATTCCAATTATTGCAGTGCTTTCTTGAGCTCTTTTTTCTCTTTATTTTGGGACCAATCAACTTTTGGGAAGAATAATCGAGTGAGACTTGTCCTACTTACTCCGCTTGATCTTCCTTTATTCATTATAATTTTTTTTATAGGTATTAGAGATCAACTAGAAGCTGGGTTAACTAATTGAGTGAGAGTTATCCTACTTTGCAAGTGCAATTGTCTTTTACTATTTTTATTCTTGTCATTCCTATTTTTCAGCTCAAGAAGACGACTCATAAAACAAGAAAAACAATTGAAATTTATAATGTTAGCTGCACCAATCATGCTTTAATTAGAAAGTTGGTAAAAACAAAGTTTGTAAGTCAAGTTCTAGTAAAAATAAGGTCTAATTGGAAGGCACTAGAAATTAAAATAAGAGCAGATGCTAAATCTAAAACGTTTTTCGAACCTTAGACTTCATTTTTCTGTGGAAATATCGTTTTTTTTTGTACGAATACACATAATCAAAATCCACGTTTTCACAAAAATTTAGCATGATTTCAACAAATAAAAGCAAGGGAATTAAACAGTCGTATTCAACACATGACTAAACAAAAATAATCAAAAGCAATAAAGACAACAATAAAAATAATACTTCCCCTATACTTAAACTAAAAATTGTCCTCAATGTTAAAGCGTTAAGCAAATGAAAGGAGAAGGATAATTCATAAAATCAGTGATATGGGGAAATTCCCACACAACACATTCCATTTGAACATTGTATATATTATCTTGTTCATCATCTAGCCTTGCTTCGTCTGCTCAGATTATATTTGTGCTAGCCATTGAAATTGAATGTAGGCGGTTTGGCCGAGTAACAAATTTTCTCACTAGTATTATAGTCATACGAAATACCACCAATCCACCACTACCAGTCACTCTGGATGCACCCGACATGATAGGACAAGTATTTTTCTCAACGTCGTTTACTGTACCACTGTAAAGTGTAGTACAAAACATGCTCTGATGCCAATTGAAGGTGAAAAAAATACACAAGAATGAGGTTGAATTGTGTAGGATAATTCTTTTTCACTTCTAAAAACAACTTCAGAATCTGAACAAGTTCAGAGTTTGATCAGAAATGTTAATAGCAGGTGAATAGAATAGAGTTCAGAAGCAATAATCAAATCAACACATAGTGTTTATCCTGATTCCTCTTCTAAACTAAGAGTAGTCTAGTCCCCTTGTCCAACAAGATATTTTCACTACAATCAAATTGATTACACTTTTCTCAAGAAAACTAGCAAGAGACTTCAACTGCTCAATCACACTAGAAAGAGACTTCTACTCATGCTCGATGATGTTCTGATGTAGTGTCGTAACATTCTTTCAATCTTTAACTACCTTTTATATAGGCAGAAAAAGATTCTTTGGAAGGTGACTTGCATAAGAGTTCTTTGTTGAAAAGCATTCCAAGAGAGGTGTTGGAGGATGAAATCGGTTAAGATCATTGTCCATTGAGTAATAGCATTGTCCATAATGTCTTTCTCATACTAGGTATCTACCAAAAGGTTTGGGCAGACTTAAGAGGTCACGTCACCTTTCCTTGATCTTTGCACGACGAAACCCTAGTTGACTTTCTCCATAATTTGGTGTTTTACAAGACTGGTATGCTTTTGAGACAGAGTACGAATCAGAGGTTGGACACCTTTAGCTGAGGTCTTTAGAGTTTGAGTTGTCACCAGAGGCAGGGATGCCATGATCAAATTTCGATCCTTCAGAAGGTGATATATCACGTTCAGAGTCATCAAGATTTGATCCTTTAGAATTTTTTTTTTATAGTCAAAAGAACCACATGACTAAAGGAGCACTCGGGGTGCTCCAACCCACAAAAACAAGATACAACCAACACAGAAAAACCTTGAAAAGTTACATAAAATCTAGCGGGCATTTATACCATTCGTACACACTGCAACAAAATAACCTATAGGGCCTAAGCACCAACCATGGCCAAGACAACACTATGATTCTGTTTTTCAACTCCACCGGGTTTCCTACGGCATTTTCGAAAACAATTTGATTCCGCATAATCCAAATATTCCAAGCTGTCGTAAACCAAATTGTAAATATAGAATTCTCGTGACATTTCCTTCTAAGAAAGCCATCTCATTCACTCATATGATCAACAACCGAAGTCGCCCCCAATTGAGCAAATCCAACCAATCAGCCACAATCCTCCACGCCTCATGAGAAAATGAACAATTGATGAATAAATGATCGGCATCTTCATTATGAAGAAAGCAAAAGACGCAGACTACATCATGTACGCTCGAGACAACATTTCTAATTGCGAGGTTATATCGAGTTGGCAATCTATCTAATAGAACCTTCCAACCAAACATCTTGAATTTGAAGGGAATTAAAGACTTCCACAATTTATTCCACAGACCAGTATTTGAATCAAAATTCTGCATACTTTCATCATTCAAAAGCAGCCCGCGGTAAAAATATTTTACAGTAAAAATCCTAGAGGTATCAAACGGCCAAATGAACTAATCATCACCTCCTGCTGTCAGCACCACATCCATCAGCAGTAGCTTGAGATCCCTTAGTTCAGTGGTAACCAAATTGTTCACCTGCACAAACTCAGCACTCAAATCCCATACCCACACCTGATCCACCCAACCTCCCAAGTCTGACACCGAAGCCAGCTTGTTCCTCATTCCGTCAAACAGATTCGGGAAACGACATATAAACGGTGTGTTTCCCACCCATTTTGAATACCAAAACAAAATTGATTGACCATTGCCACTCTTACATGAAATGGAATCTGCAAGCATCAAACCAACACTAGAATAATTGAGTTTCATCAGATCTTTCCACCATAACGATTCTGAAAATCGATACTTTGCTCCCTCTTTTGAGAACAACCTACATAATAGCTTTCTGTATCTCAATCTCAAAATGCCACTCCAAATAGCATTGTTATCATATAGGATTCCCCAAATCCATTTAGATATCAAAGCCTTATTGAAAAGGTTCACATATAAGAATAATGTCGTCGGCGAACTGCAAAAGATTGATTGAAACATCACCCTCCAGCTTGAAACCTGAGAACATACCTCCTAATTCCGCCCTCTTTAACATGACTGCTACACCTTCCACCACTATTGCAATTAAAAATGGTGATAAGGGATTACCCTGTCGTAATCCCCTCGAAACTTTAAAATCCGTCGTAGTCCCACCATTAATTAATATGGATATGCAGTTAGAAAAAACTGTACCATGAAGCCAACAAATCCAAACTTCACCAAACCTCATAACCTTAAGCACCCCAATGAGAAAGCTCCAATCAACACAATCATACGCCTTAGAAAAATCTATTTTAAAAAGCAAACAACTCCTTTTATTCCTCTTAGCAAAATCAATAATTTCGTTAGCTACCACCACCTCATCCAACAGCTGTCTACCAGGAATGAAGGCTGTCTGGGAAGATGACACAAGCTTACCAATGATCTTCTTCATTCTTGAAGCCAACAACTTTGCTATAATCTTATAAATGCATCCAATGAGACAAATAGGACGGTATTCGTCAAGCCTTTCAGGGTTTAAAACTTTTGGAATCAACGCGGTGAATGGAGATGACAAGGATTTTGGTAACCTAGCAATGTTGTGAAACTCCATCACACAATTAACCACATCCTGACCAACAACTTCCCAACAAGACTTAAGAAATTCCAAATTATAACCATCTGGTCCATGGCTTTTATTATCGTCGTCGTCAAATACCACACTGCGAATGTCTTCAGAGGTAAAAGGTTCTTCAAGACCAGCTTTTTCTATAGGTGAGATGGAAGGAATACCGGTTAAATTCAACCAAGGCCTTTTATCTAACTTGCAATGAAATCTACCCCTAAAATGACTTGCCATAACCTCTTTAATAGGTCTCACACCAGAAAGAACAACATAGTCAGTCTTTAGAGAAGAAATTGCACTGAGTCTGCACCTGGTCCTAAACAACGAATGGAAAAACCTTGTATTGCCCTCCCTTTCTCTCACCCATTTTACTCTAGATTTTTGCTTAATAAAGCTTTCTTTAAGCAACAAATTGTTCCAAACCTCCCTTTGAGCTTCACCTCTACTAATAACAACCTCTTCTTTACTAAATCCATCAGCATCTACCAACTCTTCTTCCAATAAGTTAAGTTTCTCAACCCACATGTTAACTCTCAAATCAATCCAACCAAATACGTTCTTGTTCCACCAACGCAATCTACTTCTAAGAGCTTTTAGTTTTTTTGACAGCAGCAGAGCCAGAAAACTCAAGAGATTTCCATTCAGAAGTCACAAATTTCAAAAATTCAGGATGTTCAAACCAAGACTTAAATGTCTTGAAAGACTTGGGACCCCAATTAACATGGTTAGCTCTAATCCAAATCGACTTGTGGTCAGAAATGTATCTATCTACCACCTCTTGAGAAACCAAATTCCACTTAAGCATGAACTCCTCTGACACAAGAAATCGATATAATCTACTACAACACGATCCAGTTGCATTAAACCAGGTGAACTTGTTTCATATTGCCGGTAAACCCACGACTTCCATGATCTTAATGAAAGACCTAAAGTCCTCCATTTCCACCTCAGACTTGTTATATCTCCCTCTTTTCTCTTCATGCGATTTTGTGGTATTAAAATCCCCCCAATCAACCATTTCCCATCTTGAAATTTAGCTTTCAAATTAATAAGTTCAGTCCATAATTTACGTTTCTCAGCCAAAACGCAAGGAGAGTAGACATTGACTAGGTAAACATTCATACCTTGATATATGACAAGCATTCCCAAAAATCCACCTTCACTGAAACTGAAAAAAGGAATACAACAATTCTTCTTCAAAAATTATAACCATCCCACCAGCTTGGCCTCTAGCATTAGATGCCGACCACTCGCAGTCTTCATTCCCCCAAATATTAGGCACAAATTTATCAGTCATGTACTTACATTTAGTTTCTTGAATGAAACAAATCTCCGCCCTTCCTTTCAACATAATTTATTTAATTCTCCTGTGCTTCATAGAATTACCACTCCCTTGGACATTAAAAGTGACGAAATTCATGGAATCACGACTGCTGCCTCCTTTGACTCAGTATAAGCCTTTTTTTCACGCTCTTCCATTCTCTTGATCACCTCCTCGAAATACTCATCATCTTCCTCACCCTCCACACCCATGTTTTTTATTATTTGCCACACTCAGCTAGGAACATCATCAAGTGCCTTTCTAATTCTAGAGTTTCCCTGATTCATATCTGAATCATTGATTGATTCACAACACAAGATCGACCCACCCGAATATCTCGAATTCGAATCCTCCAACACCAAGGTTTGGCCCTCTTCCTTAGTGGGGTCTTGATTAGACTGATTGAAATTAGCGTGATTCCCTTTAGCTGAATGAATAAGGTGAGAGTAATAAGCTGGTGAAAAAGGAATTCTAATATTTTGATAAATATCCTTTATGAGTTTCTTTTTCCTGGGTTTTTGTCCGCCACTAAAGAGATTCAACCCATTGGGTGAATTAACAATAGGGTCAGAGCTTTCATGATCCATGTCCCCTAAACTTAAAGGAATTAAGGCCCGATCCAAATTGACCCCACCTCCCTTTTGAAATGTCAACATGTTTCCTTCAGGTCAACCATTTAGCCTTTCCCCTAACAGACCTAGTGGATTAGCCACTTGTCCAATTTGCAGTATGTCATCAATTGGTGTAATTAATGAATCAGCATCGTTCCCATCACTGTAACACCCCAAATTTCGTAAGAATATTTAATTTATTTATTTAAATATTATATTCTTGAATTTCAATGATTTGTGTGGATGTCGGTGATTTTATGAAGTTTTGGGTTATTTAATTAAATGATAGCATATGTTATGGAATATGATGTATTATTATTTAAATTAAATAATATTAGAGGAATTAAGGGCGGAGTGGACATTTGAGGAGAATTAGTGGGGGTAAGATGGGAAGAGCACATTTAGGGGTATTTTAAGAGAGAATAGTGAAAGGAACTCATTATTCGTATTTTCTTGAGGAAGAGGAAAAAGCTGCTCTGAAGAACAAGTGAGAGAGAGGCTAGGGCATAGAAGATTTTCGACGAAACTTCGAGAAAAGATCGAAAGAAGCAAAACTCTAAGGTATGGGGAGTATCGCTCAATATTTGTGATATAAAGATTAGGTGTTGTGGGTAATTGGGGTTTTGTGGGGAAACCTAGGAATTGAGGTTATGGATGATGAATTGTGATGATTTACTATGGGATGATTGTTGTTATTGATGTATACATGATAGTTATAGGTTATAATAACATAATCTGTGATGATTTGAGGAAAAATCTGGGTTTTGGGGTGTGGAATCGCAGATGGGGAAGTGCTGTTATCGCAGGGTTTTTCTGCAGAAATCGCAGAGCCCGTTTAGCGCGGTCTAGTGCGCTTAGCGCGGTCTGAAGAAATTTCGCCTCTTCGAGGCAGTGAGTAGCGCGCTTAGCGCGACCTGGAACCGAAAATATTATTTTTATTGAATTAAAATTCATGAAAAATATCTGCCTTGTATTATATTGATGTTGTGATGTTGCAGTGAATTCTCCTATGTGTTGACGTGTTATATGTGATGAAAATGATGTTTTGATGATTATATGATGATGTGACATTATTGATGCTTATTAGATGTTTGTATGTGATGTTTGATGACAAAATGATGATGTGAAGTACCATGAGTACATTGACGATTATGAGATGACGATTCATGATGTTTTGAGGATTAAATGACGATGTGGATAACATGATATTTGATGAATGATGATGCACTTAATAAATTTTGTTGATGATGATGATTATGACGTTGTGCATCATGCATTCATAGCATTTAGACTTCGGTCTATTGACGATTTAGGACTTTGGTCAAGTGGTGGCTTCAATCCCATTGTGCGGATTGGAGTATTTTGTGACGTGCTCCCTTGTGGAGGGTTGATGGCCTAGTGTCCATTATTATAACGATTTGGTACCACATGCATTCTATGACGTTGCATTTCATCCTTGGTGGCATTGCATAATTGCATATAAGTGATATTGGTGATGTGATGTTTTATGTAATGTTTTATGTGATGTTTTATGTGATGTTTTATATGATGTTTAGGGTGAGAAGCTGTAGTATATGATGAAAACAACTATTGCCTGTTGATGTCTTTTCTTTATATGATTTATATTGAATTGTGATTACTCACCCTGCCTGTTTGAATGTTGCCTCCACGTGGGTAAAGTGCAGGTGATCCGGTTTAGCCGTGGACGTTTTCGAGGACTTGAAGTTTATTTGCTTTGGTCGATTTAGAGGGTCTTGCTCTTATAGTGTAACATCGGGTGGGGGTCCTTTGAATCGAACTATGTTGTTTCTTTATTTTGGTGTTATTTGATGATGTGGTTTTATTTGAATTATTATGACGTTTGTTGAAAACCGTTTTAATTGGCAGTTTTGAATTCCGCTGCCATGTGAAGGATTTTAATTTAAATTTGATGGAAGTCCCTTGGTGTATAGGGTAATTGTGTTATCTTGTGTATTTTCCCGTGTTTATTCGTGGGTTAGAAAAGGGTGTTACATTAGTGGTATGAAAGCAGGTCGGTCCGTTCGGCTAGGTTTTTACTTGACGTTTGTCCCTGTCCGTCGACGAGTGTGTGTACACTGTCGATGTTTTAGTTCTTCTAACCTTGTTGGTGGTGTGCAGGATGGCTGGAAGAAATGATCGTGCGATTGCTAATGCGTTGGAATCGGTTGCTAATATGGTGGCGCAGCTGAATCCAAATGGTAGAGCTCCTGATGAGTTTCGTGCTTTGGGGAAGTTTCAAAGGAACAATCCACCGACTTTTGTGGGTACGCATGATCCAGCAAATGCACACAAGTGGCTGAAGGGGATCAAGAAGATCTTTCGAGTAATGGGGTGTTCTGATGAGCAACAGGTTCAGTTCGGAACGCATATGTTGGAAGAAGAGGCTGATGACTGGTGGGATAACACCTGTTAGAGACTTACGGATGTTGGCACTGTGATAACTTGGGCTGTGTTTAAGCAGGAGTTTCTGGGGAAGTATTTTCCAGAGGATGCTCGTGGCAAGAGAGAAGTGGAATTCCTTGAGCTGAATCAAGGAGATATGATTGTGGCGGAGTATGCCGCGAAGTTTGAGGCTTTGGTGAAGTTCTGTCCGCACTACAATCGTGCTAATGCTGAGATGTCTAAGTGTCTCAAATTCGAGAATGGGCTGAGGCCAGAGATTAAGTAGGGTATTGGGTATCAGCAGATCCGCAGGTATGCTGAGTTAGTTGACAAGATCAGAATCTACGATGAGGATAGCCGAGCTCGATCTGCTCACTACAAGCAGTTGAGTGAGAAGAAAGGGCAGTATAGGGGTAAGCCTTATACAACTTCAACTGACAAAGGGAAGCAGAAGGCTTTAGATGGGAAAAAGACAAGTGGGGGAGCACCTCCCGCTTCTGGGAAGTGTCATAAGTGTGGCGAGCAAGGTCACTGTGCTGATGCGTGTACCAATAATGTGCTGAGGTGCTATAGATGCGGTAAGAAAGGTCATCGAGCTACTGATTGCAAAGATGAGGGTCTGACCTATTTCAATTGTGGTGAGAAAGGTCATATCAATACTCAATGTCAGAAGCCGAAGAAGATTGCTACTGCTGCCCAGACCAGTGGCAGAGTGTTTGCTTTGAGTGGTGCAGAGGCGCCAGAGAAGGACAACCTGATTCGAGGTACTTGTTTTATTAATAATATCGAGTTGGTTGCTATTATTGATACTGGTGTTACTCATTCTTTTATCTCGCTTGAATGTGCTAATAGATTGGGTTTGAAGTTATCTGATATGAATGGGAATATGGTAATAGAAACTCCAGCTAATGGTTCTGTTACTACTACCCTTGTGTGTTTGAGATGTCCTGTGATGATTTTTGAGAAGAGCTTTGTGATGGATTTGGTGTGCCTACCCTTGCACCAAATTGACGCGATCTTTGGAATAAACTGGTTGGAATTCAACTGTGTTCATATCAATTGTTATAACAAGACTGTAGAGTTTCCTGAGGTTGGTGATAGTGGGGAGTTGATGTTCTTGTCTGCTAAGCAAGTAGACGAACTTGTGGAAGACGAAGTTTTGGTGTTTGCAATGTTTGCATCGCTGCAAATTGATCATGAAGCTACGAGTGTGGAGTTGTCGGTTGTCTGTGAATTTCCAGATGTGCTTCCAGATGACGTTAGTGATTTGCCTCCAGAGCGTGAGGTAGAGTTTGCAGTGGACTTAATACCAGGTACGAGTCCAGTGTCGATGGCTCCTTATCGGATGTCAGCTTCTGAGTTAAGTGAATTGAATAAACAGTTGGAAGAATTGCTTGATAAGAGTTTTGTTCGACCAAGTGTTTCTCCGTGGGTTGCTCCTGTGTTGTTAGTGAAGAAGAAAGATGGAAGTATGAGGTTGTGCGTTGATTATCGGCAGTTGAATAAAGTGACGATCAAGAATAAGTATCCACTTTCAAGAATCGACGATTTGATGGATCAGCTAGTAGGTGCTTGTGTGTTCAAAAAGATCGATTTGAGGTCAGGTTATCATCAGATTCGAATTAAGCCTGATGATATTCCGAAGACGGCTTTCAGAACGAGATATGGACACTATGAATACACTGTGATGCCGTTTGGTGTATCTAATGCACCTGGTGTGTTCATGGAGTATATGAATCAGATTTTCCATGAGTATTTGGACAAGTTTGTGGTGGTGTTTATCGATGATATCTTGATATATTCTTGATCTGAAGAAGAGCATGCCAATCATTTGAGAACTGTGTTGCAAGTCTTGAAGGAGAAGAAGTTGTATGCAAAGCTGTCGAAGTGTGAGTTTTGGTTGAAGGAAGTGAGTTTCCTTGGCCATGTGATTTCAAGTGGTGGTGTTGCCGTTGATCCTTCTAAGATTGATGCCGTGTTACAGTGGGAGACTCCGAAGTCTGCGACTGAGATACGAAGTTTTCTGGGATTAACGGGTTACTACCGCAAGTTTATTGAAGGCTTTTCTAAGTTGGCATTACCTTTGACTCAGTTGACTCGAAAGGGCCAGACTTTTGTGTGGGATGTAGCTTGTGAAGAGAGTTTCGTGGAATTGAAGAAGAGATTGACTACTGCTCCAGTGTTGATTTTGCCTAATCCGAGTGAATCTTTTGTGGTGTATTGTGATGCGTCAAAGATGGGTCTTGGTGGAGTATTGATGTAAAATGGACAAGTTGTTGCTTACGCTTCGAGACAATTGCGAGTTCATGAGAGAAATTATCCTACACATGACTTGGAATTGGCCGCGGTGGTGTTTGTGTTGAAAATTTGGAGACATTATCTGTTTGACTCTAAATTTGAGGTGTTCAGTGATCATAAGAGTCTGAAGTATTTGTTTGATCAGAAGGAATTGAATATGAGGCAGAGGAGGTGGTTAGAGCTGTTGAAGGATTTCGATTTTGATTTGAGTTATCATCTGGGCAAAGCAAATGTAGTGGCTGATGCATTGAGCAGAAAGTCATTGCATATGTCGATGCTTATGGTGAAAGAGTTGGAATTAATTGAGAAATTCAGAGATTTGAGTTTGGTGTGTGAAGCAACTCCTGACAGTGTGAAGTTGGGAATGTTGAATTTGACTAGTAGTATTCTGGAAGAAATCAGAGTGGGACAGCAATCTGATTTAAAGTTGGTTGACCAATTGGTTTTGATTAACCAAGGTAACGGAGGTGACTTCCGAGTTGGTGAGAATGGCGTAATGATGTTCAGAGACAGGGTATGTGTCCCAGATGTTCCAGATATTAAGAAGAGCATTCTTGAAGAAGGACACCGAAGTAGGTTGAGTATTCATCCCGGTGCTACGAAGATGTACCAAGATTTGAAAAAGTTGTTTTGGTGGCCAGGTATGAAGAAGGACGTTGCCGAGTTTGTTTATGCGTGTTTGACTTGTCAGAAGTCGAAGGTTGAGCATCAGAAGCCTTTAGGTATGATGCAGCCGCTGAGGATTCCAGAATGGAAATGGGATAGTATTTCCATGGATTTTGTGGTGGGATTGCCGAAGACTGTTAAGGGAATGATTCAATTTGGGTGATCGTGGATAGATAAACTAAGTCGGCTCATTTCTTGCCGATGAAGATTAATCATTCTATGCAGAAGTTAGCCAAGTTGTACATTGAGGAGATTGTGAAGTTACATGGGGTACCTTCGAGTATTGTGTCAGATAGAGATCTGAGGTTTACATCGAGGTTCTGGAAGAGTTTGCAAGATGCGTTGGGTACCAAGTTGAGGATGAGTTCTACATATCATCCGCAGACGGACGGTCAGACAGAAAGGACGATCCAATATCATTAGAGGATTTACTGAGGGCTTGTGTGTTGGATCATGGAGGATCGTGGGATGGCCATTTACCATTGATTGAGTTCACGTACAATAATAGTTATCATGCTAGTATTGGGATGGCGCCCTATGAGTAACACCTCAAAATTTTCCCTCTTGCTTTTAGCACTAACTGGCTTATGTTTCATTTCATTCTTGCATCATCATCTTTGCATATCATTGGTTCTTAGCATGGGATCAAGGTACTTGGTTTAACTCAAGGGAAGAAGAGGTTTTCAGGGTTTCAAGCAACAGTTCATGTGTATTGTTCAAGGGGCTAAGAGGAGAGAAAATTCTTGATGCTATCAATTCTTGAACCACAAAGGAGCCTTAAGCCTCAAGGTGTCTTAATTGGTCCATCATCTCATCACAAGATCAAGATTGGCAAGAGATTTCAAAGGAATCACACTCTCCTAACCTGATTTCTTAAATTAGGGTTTTGGAGATTCTGGGATCTGACCCCCAAATGAGCAAGCTCTTTGATTCTTTATCATCTCCAAGTGGCACATGAGAATTGGGGATAAAGTCAACTGTGCAGTGAAAAAGTCAAATCCTGACTTTTTGAGGTCAACATCATGATTCTCAAGTCAAATGTGATCATTGCTGAAGATTTGATCAAGAAAATTCAAGAGGTTCATCAAAAATCAAGAAATGTGAGAAGTTGCCATATTTGGAATAGTAGGGTTTCCAAAAATAGTAAGTTTTGGCCATTTTAGCACCTCTCTTTGAGTCAGGTTTTCTCAATTTTAAAGCATCAAATCAAAAATCCACCAGGCCATAACAAAAGATCTTGTTTCAAGTTTCAAATCCATATAAAGAACTCCTCCATTGGATCAAAATTGAGTGAGTTATGATCCATCAAAGTTTGACAAAACTAGGGCAAAAATCAAGTCATGGCAAGGCAATTTCAAGTCACCCGGCCATAATTTCATCAAACATGTGGCGTGCCAAATGTTAAGCCATTTTTCTCCATCAAGAAAGCTTCAAATGAAAAAATTTTGAACATCAAAGTTGTTTATTGCCATCTCCTCTTCAACTTTGATGTTGGGCTTTTCTTCATTTGATCAAAGGATAAGGAGTTACTAAAGCTCAAACATGGTGAGCTCACACTGAAATTCTCATGGGCCATGCTGCCAGGCACGATTTACGTTGACATGCCCATAGGGCCAGTTTTGTTTTATTGATTTCCTTGTTGATTTCAAGTGTGTTAGAGACCTTTGTTCATCATGATTCCAACACCAATCTTATTCCTCACCATGCTAGCTTTACAATGAGCCAAAGAATGTACCATTTGGCAAAGTCTTCATCAAATTATAAGGTTGTAAAGTGGCACACATGGATGAGTTTTGAACATGTTGGCAAGATGCTATTTTTGTTCACATAACATGAATTTCTCTTGCAGCATATTCCTTGCACATGCTAGCCACGTATTTTCCATGCCATATTCTTTGCCAAATTGGACCAAACAATGCCATGTACATATCATACACACACATTCCATTTTTGCCAAAAATTTGAAAAGAGAAGAATGGTACATTCTGACCACACTCATTCCCTCACGTGCCTGCCCCATTTCACCATATTTTCATGACATTTTCCACTCAAATGACTCACTCCACACACCCTCCCATTTGCTTAAGCCGTACCACCTCTCCCTTTTCCATTTTTTTGTAAAAAACTCCAAACAAACCACTCCACATCATAGGCCCATTTTAATCTCTCCTAACCCACCATATTTAAAGAGAGAAACCCTAGAATGAAAGAGGAGGGCAGCAGTTGGTAAGTTCAGAGAAAAAATACACACACTCTCTCATTCTTCTCCTTTTCAAATCTGGATTCTGCTGCAATTTCTCCTCATTCTATTGCTTGGTCCATACTCATTGAAGCTTAAAGAAGGATTCTAACCGGTTTTCTGAAGCTCTCACCGTGTTTGAAGAGCCAACGAAGCTTCTCCGTTAGGTAATCTTACTTTCTTCGAATCTCTCATATTAAGTGTGTTATGAGCATATTGTGAGTTCCTCTGAAGTCCTACCTCAGGGTAGGCAATGCTTGAGTATTTGTTTAGCTATTTTGATGAGTTTCAATTTTGAGTACATTAACTTTAGAACTTGGTTACATGAGTTTTGTTGGTTGTTTTTGGAATCTATTTGCATATTTGAAACCTCCTTGGTGTGTGCTACAATATGGTGTATGGCTTGTTTTGTTTTGAACTTATTGTTCGATGAGTGTTGTTCCTTGTTGCTCATTTTTCATGGCTTTAGAGGAGGAATCTTGAGAAGTTAAGTTTATTTTTGGAATGTACGCGAAAAACTAAGGGGGGGGGGTATCATCGTTTTAATTTTCAGGTCGGACCAACCGCCGCCGGCGGTGGCCGGCGTGCCCCTGCATTTTTCTTTTCACTACAACACTGTTCACGTGCTCCTTGTGCATGGCATTGTTGAAGATGATGACATGGCAGTATTTAAGTGGTTATGTTATTAGATTTTGTCCTTTAGTCATTTTAATGAAAAAAGTGACCTATTGATATCTAGTCCACATGATACTTGTTACAACTTATCCCATTTATTTCTTTTCATAAAATGAATTCTGAACATGTGACTTCCCTTCACGGGCCTCCGAAATTTCTCCTTGCACCCCCCTGTACCGGCCCAACTCGTAGCTTCTTTGTTTCATTTGCTAACGCACCCCCGCCATTTAAATCACTCTTTTTTTATTTCTTTTTTTCATTTTCGTTTTATCCTCATTTATTAAAAATATATTCTTTTATTAAAAAATTACAAAAACAATCATGTGTGTATTTTGATGTCTTATTTAATTTTTCATGAATTTTATTTTTATTTTCCATTTATTTTGATAATTAATTCTAATTTTCTTTTCCAAAGTGTCTTCCATGCTTATTCATGTGATTCATGCTTATGTTTTGTGACTTTGCTCATCCTTTTGAAGCTGATTTTTTTGTCATCCTTAGACCTTGATAGGAGGATGTTTTGATGCTGGTTTGGGTTTGGTTTGAGTTGCTTTAGGTGACTTTCCATTCAAGTTTTGTTAGCCCTTGATTCATACTCGGTTATGTGCATATCTTGACTTGTGGAGCACTTTTGAGCATGTTCTTGGTCTAGTTCTGTTCCAATCCTTTTTAACTTGTTAATTGGATGTTTAAAATTGCCTTTAGCTATTTTTTGGGAATTTATTGAACCAATTTACTATTTTTTTTTATTTTTACTTTTGGTTTAAATGTGATTGAGGCATGCTTAGACACTTGACCTAGTTGGTGTGCATTTGTTTACTTGTGATTGAGTGATGCTTGAGATGCTTGTTTGATATGATCATTTTCTATTTGAGCTTGTTTGTAGCTTTGGAATCATCTTCATTGATTCATTTTCCTATTTGATTTTGATTTTCTTAGTTGATGCTGTTTTGACTTGAATTCAATGGCATGTTTGACTTAATCTTGTGAAATGTTTCCTTGTTTGATACAACCAATGCATGAGGCCTTTTGTTTGACTTGAATGACATGTTAGAGGATCTGAACCTTTTGGTATAAGTTGCTTTATGTGACATGTTCTCACTCTTTGCTTCACATGTCCTTTGGTTTGCTTGCATGATTGATAAGTTGACGTTTTTGATTAATTTTGATGCATGTTTGGAATGCGTTGCTTAATGATTCATCTTGTGTGACTTGAGTTTGATCTTGATAAGTTGTTGATGCATATGCTACTGCCCTCTTGAGTCTATTACTTGGTTTTCACTTCATATGTTCATTATGGTTTGATTTGTATGATGCATATCATTATCAATTGTTTTGTTGCTTCTTTGGCTCACAATGCATCATGTTGTGAAGCATTCTTATATGTTTGAATTGATTGATTATGATATGTCTTAAGTTCTGACTTGGATTCATGTTCATCTTACTTTATCCATTTCATCTTTGTGTAAAGTTCATTGATACTTAATTGTACTTCTTATGCAAGTTTACTTGCATCCTTTCTTGTGTGCTTTCACTCGTATACTTGAGATGTTCTTGTATGATCTTTGAAGCATGTTTAATATGTGATTTGGATATGATGATTATGATGTGCTTGCTGCCCCATCTCTTTTCTCATTCTTCTCTTTCTTCTTCATCTCTTTCACTCTTTCTTTCCCATTGAATCTCAAGACTTGTTTAAGTCTTGGATTCCTTTCCCCTTAGAGCTACCTAGTCCAACTTAATTTCCGATTAAGCTTGGAGTAGGACTAGCATTAGGTCTTAGGTAGTTGTTTCTCTCCTAAACCTCACAAACCCTAGGATCTCCTTTGCATGTTAGCTTTAGGTTAGAGTTTCCATTGAGTCCTCTCTCTTCTCATCTCATAACTTCTTTAAAACACTTAATAAAAGATAATGAGTATTGCGCACGAGCCTTAAACGTGGGAAGTGAGGAGTGAGGGGTTTCTCTTCATTCTTCTAGGGTACCTAGTGTACGTCCTGTTGGGGACGATACACGAAGTATTCGTTCCTATGTCATGAACTTGGGTGCAATGCAAGTTATGAACTAACTTAAAACACTTCTGTCTAAAAAACACAAAAACAAATTCAAATATTTTTATCCTTCGGGATTGTTTGGTTCCAGACCATTTTCAGAAAAGAGCACGTTACTTTCCGTCTAAGTCGCAAACAGGCATCGACCCTAACTGCTGGACGCGAACTTAACGTCGCTCATAAAAAACACTAACCGACCTCGTTAAGTCTAACTACGACTGCTCTGATTTCCTCTCTCTCGTCCAATTGAGGATACGTAGGCACAAGACGGCGATGTCTTGGCGAGCAACCTTCCCCCTTAGTTCGTGTCCGAACTACGTTGACTCTGATTTTCCTATTCCCGAGGGAATACGTAGGCCTAGGACTCCGAGGACGTCCTATCGAGTCACTTCCTTTTCTTTTCTTCTTCGTTTCTCCGTTCTTTTCCGTTCCCGTTCTTCTCCTTTCCAGTAGCAGTGGAGCTCCAGATGACGACACCCTTTGATCGAGACAGCGAGCATGGATCCCGTCAAGTACGATGGACGTGTTGGGTGCTAACACCTTCCCTTCGCGTAACCGACTCTCTTACCCATTTCTCTTGGTCGTGAGACCATGCTCTTTCCCTTCCCTCAGGTTTACGCAGTGTTTCCTTTCCCTCTCTTGGGATAAATACACATTACTGGCGACTCTGTTTTCCGCGCCACTTTCGCGTTTGTACCATGGATGAAAATCCTCGGGAGCGACAGCTGGCGACTCTGCTGGGGACAGGTTGACCTCTTGCTGGTCCATCCCCTTTTGCGAGTCAATCCTAGCGCTTGCCTGTTTTATTTCATTGGGTGTTTTTTTGTGGTGCTCTGTTTTGTTGTATATTACTGTATTGTTGTTTATTGTATTTTTGCTTTACTGCTTTACTGTTTTTACCGCATTTTACTGCATTGCATTTCATTATTATGCTGGACTGTGCTGCGCTGTGCTGGTTTTCTGTTTGGCAGGTTGGGAGGTTCTGAGAGATAAGCCCACTACCCAGGCTTGAGCATACACATAGGTATTAGTGTGGGCAGGCGTGACGCTCCCGTGGTGTTGGCCACGTGCGGGTGATCACGATCCCCACAGTCAGACGAGGTTCTATCGAGAGATATCTGCTACTGTATGTTGATACATGCCAGTAGTTATTCTCTTGAGGAACTATCGACTCTGATGATCATTCCCGAGGACTCAGTAATGGCACTCCTCCCGAGAACGATAATGACAGACCAGAAATGGCAAACCCATTATGATTCTCGACCCGAGGACCCAATGCTGGGAACTTGCCATAGGATATCTTTTTTTTTTAAAGTGAATCAGTGGAGGCGCTCCTCGATTGGCGATAGTACTGTACCCCGAGGGATGAATGTACTATTGCTTCTCGACCTCAGTGCCAGAAGCTGAGGACCTTTCGTTTTGGAGATCAGTTGAGGCCTCCTCGATTGATGATGATGCTAAACCAGAAATGGTGAACGTATCATCATTTCTCGACCTGAGAGCCCGAGATACTGAGGATCTTAGTACCCACATGTGAGAGGGATGGGTGTTTGCAGGTTTGCAGGTGACCTTGACCTTCAACTTACCTGGTTTTCTAGTTTTATCACTGTGGTTGCTTTTGTTCTGGGTTTTGGTACAGAGCCTTGATTTGTTCAGTCAGCACAGTGCAGCCAGTTTGTGTGGATACCTTGATCCCATGCTTCGCATTGCATTCCATTTTTATGACATTCATGTTTTTACATTTCCAGGTAGTATCTAGTCTTTTGATTCCAGTCAGAGGGCGTTCATAGGGATGGACACTAAGAGGGGTAAGAAGCACATCATCGTCTACAAGTTCCCGAAGATCACTCTTGGCCCGTTGAACAATTTACAGAGTATGGCTGGTCCATAAGTTTTAGGAGTCTTTGAAGAGAAGTATGGTTGGATATTATCCTTGGTTCGGAGCCTCAGTGAATATGAATATAATGGGCTACACACCTTGATGCAGTTTTATGATCCTTCCTTGAGGTGCTTTGTGATGCCAGATTATGTGTTTGTTCCTACCCTGGAAGAGTACTCCAACATTTTGAGGATTCCTGTCAAAGAAGGTGTTCCTTTCTGTGGTTCCCAAGGAGATTGTGATTTCCAAGCAGTGGATGAGGCTCTTTATTTGAGCAAATCGACAGTGGAGGCTGACTTTTCTAAGAAGGGAAAATCCCGAGGCTATCACTTGGAGTACTTGGTGAAGAGGGCTCGAGAAGAAGCTAAGGAGAAGAGGTGGATAGCTTTCAATGCAATATTGGCTCTGTGTATATATGGCATTGTGTTATTCCCTAATGAGTCTGAGTTTGTCGATACAGATGCTATTCAGATATTTACAGCTCAGAATCCGGTACCGACTTTGTTAGGTGATCTCCACTACGCCCTATACAACAGGAATGAGAAAAGACGAGGTGGGGTGGTTTGTTGTTGCGCATCTCTTTTTTACAAGTGGTTTGCCAAACGTTTACCCCGGTCAGATGCTTTTGTGGATTCAAAGACTTCTTTAGAGTGGAGTAAGCGTCTGATGGGCCTAGCTGCTAAAGATATTCTTTGGGTGGATAAGGGATTATTGGGGACTGATATTTTGCATAGCTGTGGCAAGTATCCTAATGTACCCTTGATCGGAAGAAAAGGAGGTATTAACTACAACCCGTCTTTGGCTATCAGGCAGTTTGCATACGCACTAAAAGATCCTCCAGCTGGAAAAGATTTGGAAGAATCTTTGTATTTTCATATGACTGATGGTGTGGCTATTGCACAAGAAGCTTCTGAAGCTTGGCTCAGCAGACAGAAGAGAGGTAAAACCGTTTTGGGTAAACCCAATAATCAATCTTTCGTTCCATATGTTGAATGGGTAAAGAAGAGGGTAGAAGAGTTCTATTTACCTTTTGATCGGGCGCCTCCCTTGTATCCAGAGATTGTGGAAGAGAGACTCACTGTACCACTCGAAGAATTCGACAAGCAGTGAAAGTTGGTATTTGATCTGAGGGTGGAAAACTCTGATATGAGTAGTCAGCTACAGAATGATCTACATGACAACTTGGAGTTGAAATGGAAAGTTCAAGACATGACAGCGCATCTAGAAAAAGAGAGAAGGATTTTGCCGACAGAGCTCGGCACTTCAAAAAGGTCAGTATGGCTGCTGAATCATCAGGCAAAGCTAAAAGGAAAAACAAGAAGCTTTTGACTAAAGCAAAAGACAAGCTTGCCACGTATCAGGATATGTGGGAGGAGGTCAAGATTGAGAATGGAGAAGTGAAAGAAGAACTTCAGGCAGTGAAAGTAAGGAAAGATCGTTACTTTTCCAAGTGGAAAGAAGCACAGAAGGAAATTGAAGAGCTCAAGTTGTAAGCCGGGGTCAAGAAGTCGAGGCGCGAGGACAACAACGCTGAAGAGCAGATTGTTAAATTGAACCAAGAGATTGCAAAAAAAAACAAGTTGATCAAAGGGCTGATAAAGCAACCTGCACATCCTGACACTGTGGACCTTCTTGAGGAAGTTGAAGCTGGTTTGTTTGGAATTGATTTGTAGTTGATTTTGTTGTTTATCTTTTTTGGGATTACCATCAGGTTTGTTGATGGAGTCACCTTTGATTATGCTTGAATTTGTCTGTAGGAACTACTTTGTTTTCGATAATGGAATATTTGGTTTAACTATCTGTGCTCTGGCAGTTCTGGTTTTCAGAGAGGGTTTGTCCCAGTGGTTTGATCCGGTGGTATTTCTGGGTTCGAATTTATTTTCTGATAGTGTGTCTAATCCCTTGCCTGGTTTCATGGAATGGAATTAAAGCGGATGCATCCTGGAAATGTTCAAATATGTTTGTTTGCATTTTTGCATTCGCATTTGCATAATCATAATCATTTTTGCATAACAGGTTTATCTCTGGTTTTCTTATGTTCTCCTTTCTTCAGACAGGATTGCCGACCAACCTATTCATCGATATTCTACTCGACTCAATCAGAAGAGAGTCATGGAACAGATGCAAACTGAGATGGCTACTATGCAGGCGCGTATTGACCAGTTTATGGAAATGATGCAAGGAGTTGCACATGGGCAACAAGAGCTCAGAACCCTGGTGTAACCTCTTGTGGCAAGAATTGACGAGAACGGTATACTACATGGCGGTGCTCATACTCATGTTATTCCTCCTAGCGGAGCTGGTAACGGAAATGTTGCTCAGAATGGAGCTCAAGGTGGAGTGCCAATTCCTTCTTTGGTAGGAGGAGGAAGCACTATTCGTGCAGTTCATGGCCATCACTATGATGACCAGCAAGACGATGTTTTCTCTATGCGAAGCATGGATGCTGGTATCCCTGTTGTTAATGATGAAAGGATTCGGCTGATTGAAGAGCAGTTGAAGGGGGTTGTGGATCAAAATACTCTGGGCATAGACTTGGATGATCTGGGGCTGGTGCTAGGCGTCATTATCCCACATAAGTTTCAGACTCCTACTTTTGAAAAGTACAACGGTATGACTTG
Source organism: Lathyrus tuberosus (assembly GCA_022829125.1). Taxonomy (NCBI): domain Eukaryota; kingdom Viridiplantae; phylum Streptophyta; class Magnoliopsida; order Fabales; family Fabaceae; genus Lathyrus; species Lathyrus tuberosus. Next base: position 12,080,764 of record JALAZF010000105.1, on the reverse strand, counting down.
CCCAAGGACTCACGTGAGGGCGTACGCAAGTAAAATGGTTGTTCATGCAAAGAATGAGAAGTTGATGATGCATTGCTTTCAGGATAGCCTATCTGGGGCATCCCTGGAATGGTATATGCAGCTAGAGAGGAAAGACGTTCATAGTTGGAGAGAGCTGGCAGGGGCTTTTATCAAACACTATCAATACAACACCGACATGGCTCCCAATGGTACACAGCTACAGAGCATGTCCCAGAAAAATAGTGAAACCTTAAAGGAGTATGCGCAGAGATGGCGCGAGTTGGCGGCGAGGTGCAGCCGCCAATGTTGGAAACAGAAATGTTAAAGATGTTCATGGACACCTTGCCCAAACATTATTATGAGAAATTGTTGCCTTGCGCGCTAGGCAAGTTCACATATTTGATCATGTTAGGTGAGATGGTAGAAAGTGGGATTAGAGCTGGCAAGGTCTCAGGCAGTGATGAATCATCTTCTGGTCAGGGGAAGAAGTTGTACGTGAACTATAAAAGGAAAAAAGAAGCCAATTCTGTCTTATCCTATAAGGGAAAGGGGAAACAACAACAAAACTATAACCAGCGGGTGGCTTCAGTGGTTATTCCTGCAGCACTTCCACCTCAAGCAGCGCCTCAACAACAGAACCGAGTTCAACGCCAGTATCAAGCCAGACAGAGAACAGCTGATAGACACTTTGATACTCCACCTCTACCGTATTCACAATTGTTTCAGCATTTGCTTCAGTTGAAGTTAGTTGAAAAGAGAACTTTGGCTCCTCCTGTTGGTACTCCGCCTCCCGGGTACAATCCTAACGCCCATTGTGATTTTCATTTTGGGGCACCTGGGCATCATCTTGAGGACTGTAAAGCTTTTAAGAATAAAGTCCAGGACTTGGTAGATTCAAAGGCTATCAGTTTCGCTAATGATGGACCTAATGTTGTGCAGAACCCGATGCCTAACCATGGTGGGCCAGGGGTTAATGCTGTGATAGAAGAGTGTGAGTCTCTGAACCTGGTTATGAATGTGAATGAGTTGAAGACACCGTTGAAGGTAGTAAAGGACAGGCTGCTAAAAGGTGGGGTATATCCCGGCTGTGATGAAAATTGTCCAGAGTGCATGGTACAGATTAATGGTTGTGGTTTATTGAAGTCGGGAATTCAAGGTTTGATTGATGAGGGTTGTTTGCAATTCGACCGATGTGATCAGCAAAAAGAAGTTGTTAATGATGATGTTGCCACTATTATTATTCCTTTCAAAACAGTTGTGATATCAGGACCAGCGAGACCAGCGCCGGTTGTTATTTCAGGTCCTCAATCCATTCCGTATGAAAGTACCCAAGCCGTTCCTTGGAATTATGATGCTAGTGTATTTGTTAATGGGAAGAAGCATGAACTGGTGGAAACTTAGGCAACAAATTCTAGTCCTGAGGGTAAAGTTGAAACTGATGCTATTACAAGGAATGGTAGGGTCTTTATCCCTGATGATGGTCAACCCAGTGGTTCTAGACAAGACAAGGGAAAGAAGATCATGGATGATACCGTGCAGACACCGATAGTGAGTGATTCTACAGTAAAGCCAGCTGAAAACTCTTTTTCAGAGAATGTGGAAGAGTTTATGAGACTTATCAGGAAAAGTGACTACAAGATTATTGATCAATTGCACCAAACACCGTCAAAGATCTCCATCCTATCTCTGTTGTTATGTTCAGAAGCTCACAGAGATGCACTTTTGAAAGTTTTAAACGCCGCTTATGTTCCTCAAGAAATATCTGTCAATCAGCTAGAAGGGGTTGTATTACATGTGAACACTGGCAATGGTTTGGGTTTCACTGATTTAGATCTGACTCCAGTTGGGAGAAACCACAACAATGCCTTGCATAATTCTGTTGAGTGTCGTGGGTCATTGTTGTCTCATGTACTTGTGGATACTGGGTCTTCGTTGAATGTTCTTCCCAAGAAAGCATTGATGAAGCTAGATACCTGTGGGTTGATATGCACACCAAGTGATTTGGTGGTGCGTGCTTTTGATGGGTCTAAAAGGTCTGTTTTTGGAGAGATTGTGCTACCTATTAAAGTAGGTCCAGAGTTCTTTGATGCTACTTTTTGCATCATGGACATCCAGCCGGCCTACAGTTGTTTATTGGGACGCCCATGGATTCACAATGCTGGAGCTGTGACATCTACGCTACACCAGAAGCTGAAATATATGGTGGATGGTCATGTGGTAACAGTTTGTGGGGAGGAAGACATTATGATAAGCCAGTTGTCTACCTTCAAGTATGTAGAAGTTGATGGTGAGATACACGAGACTTTGTGCCAAGGATTCGAGATAATAAAAATTTCTGATGAACCTCCTAAAGATGTTATCCAGTCTGAAGTGGTGGAGCAGCCTGCAGTGGTGAATCAGCCTAAGGTCTCAATGTCTTTATTCAAAGATGCCAAGGCCGTGGTTGAAGCTGGAAGTTCACAAAGGTGGGGCCAAGTTGTTGAGGTTCAAGAGAAGAGGAACACTTATGGGATAGGATACAAACCACATAGGCGTCAGGAGGAACCCCCGAGGTTCTATGGTCCAGTTCATTTTACCAGCGCAGGTGTGTTCTTCGATAGGGTTAATGCTATTGACGAAAATGGGGACAGTGTCTATGACATGGATAGTTGGATTCCCCCCTGTACAATGGGTCAAAGCCTTTACAATTGGACATCAGAGAAAGTCATCCAAGTGACCGACTTAGAGTAATTGCTTTTGTTTTCCTGCTATGTTGATCCTATGTTCTGCCCAAGACGTAGTGATTCTTGTTTGTAGGGCTTTAACTTTTTGCGTGTTTACTTCATCATTAATAAAGGACGTTTCCACATTCAAATATTTTTGATCCCTGTTTTTCTATTTTTATTTTTGTGCATAAAAATCACATCAAAATGGCAATGTGTTTCTATTTGTTGCATACATAATAAACATAAATCATCAATCATGCACGTTTCCTTGTTCAGATTCCACCACTCATGGTTCAGCTATGGCCCGATATGACTTCGACAATCCCATTTATCAGGCTGAAGAAGAGACTGTCGAAGATTGTGAACTACCCTAGGAATTGGCCAGACTGTTGAGACAAGAGGAGAAGTTCATTCTTCCTCATTAAGAGGAGATCGAGGTTGTTAACTTGGGAACCGAGGACGCAAAGAAAGAGGTACGGATTAGGGCTGCTTTGGAAGACACTGTCAAGGGAAGATTGATTGAAATGCTTCGAGAGTATGTGGATATCTTCGCCTGGTCTTACCAAGACATGCCTGAGCTCGATACTGACATCGTGGTACACCGGCTACCCCTCAAAGAAGGATGTGCTCCGGTTAAGCAGAAGCTGAGAAGGATGAAACCGAAAATGTCTGTCAAAATTAAAGAAGAGGTTCAAAAACAGTTGGACGCCGGATTTCTCGCTGTGACAAATTATCCTCCATGGGTTGCTAACATTGTGCCTGTGCCTAAGAAAGATGGAAAGGTCAGGATGTGTGTTGATTATAGAGATTTGAATAGAGCAAGCCCGAAGGACGATTTCCTGCTTCCTCACATTGATGTGTTAGTTGACAACACTGCTCAATATTATATGTTTTCCTTCATGGATGGTTTCTCTGGGTATAACCAAATCAAAATGGCCACAGAGGACATGGAGAAGACGACATTCATAACACTGTGGGGAACAATCTGTTACAAAGTGATGCCCTTTGGATTGAAAAATGCAGGGGCAACTTATCAACGGGCAACGGTGACTCTCTTTCATGATATGATTCACAAAGAGATTGAGGTCTATGTTGATGACATGATTGCAAAGTCACAAACTGAGGAAGAGCATCTGGTGAATCTTCAGAAACTGTTTGAAAGGTTAAGAAAGTTCAAACTGAGGTTGAATCCGAACAAGTGCACCGTCGGGGTGAGATCTAGAAAACTACTGGGGTTCATTGTCAGCGAAAAAGGTATTAAAGTTGATCCGGCAAAAGTAAAATCCATACAAGAGATGCCTGAACCGAGAACAGAAAAAGAGGTTCGTGGGTTCTTAGGGAAATTGAACTACATTGCTAGGTTCATCTCTCATCTCACAACCACTTGTGAACCGATATTTAAGTTGTTGAGAAAAGATCAAGCGGTCAGGTGGAACGAGAATTGTCAAAAGGCGTTCGAGAGAATAAAAGATTATTTGCAGGAACCTCCGGTCCTCATGCCGCCAGTGCCAGGAAGGCCATTGATTATGTATCTTACGGTTCTTAAGAACTCAATGGGGTGTGTGCTCGGTCAACAAGACGAGTCAGGTAGAAAAGAGCATGCCATATACTACCTGAGTAAAAAGTTCACTGATTGTGAGTCAAGGTACTCAATGCTGGAAAAAACATGTTGTGCACTCGCTTGGGCAGCTAAGCGTTTAAGGTAGTATATGTTAAACCACACAACCCTTTTGATTTCGAAGATGGATCCGATCAAGTATGTGTTTGAGAAGCATGCGTTTTCTGGTAGAATAGCCCGTTGGCAGATGGTTCTAATAGAATACGATATTTAGTATGTTTCCCAAAAGGCCATTAAGGCAAGTGTTTTGTCAGAATATCTCGCTGAACAACCAATCGAGGATTATCAACCGATGAAGTTTGAATTTCCCGATGAGCATATTATGTATCTGAAGATGAAAGATTGTGAATAACCTTTACCTGATGAAGGACCTGAAATTGGATCTCAATGGAAGTTAGTCTTTGATGGAGCTGTTAACTCATATGGTAACGGAATCGGGACAATCATTACAACTCCAAAGGGTTCTCATATACCTTTTACTGCCCGGTTAGCGCTCGTATGCACCAACAACGAGGCAGAGTATGAAGCATGCATCATGGGGTTAGAAGAAGCGATTGATTTGAGAATCAAAAACCTCGATGTTTATGGTGATTCCGCGTTGGTTGTTAATCAGATCACAGGTGAATGGGAAACTCGTCAAGCGAACTTGGTGCCTTATAACAACTATGCCAGAAGGTTGTTACCTTTCTTTGACAGAATTGACTTTCATCATATCCCTCGATTGGAGAATCAGATGGCCGATGCGTTGGCGACTTTGTCTTTGATGTATAAGGTGAATCGTTGGAATGAAACTCCTTCGACAAGAATCATGCGTCTAGATAGACCAGCTTTTGTGTTTGCAGTTGAAGGTGTGTCAGATGGTAAACCTTGGTATCATGACATTAAAGTTTTCCTGAAGAGTCAGGAGTATCCAGAGGGTGCATCCACCAAGGACAAGAAGACTTTGAGGAGGTTGGCAGGAAATTTCTTTCTGAACAAAGATGATGTGTTATACAAGAGAAACTTTGACATGGTCTTGTTACGTTGTGTTGATGAACACGAGGCAAACCTATTAATGGAGGAATTTCATGAAGGATCTTTCGGTACCCATGCCAATGGGCATGCTATGTCTAGAAAACTGTTGAGAGCGGGGTATCACTGGATGACTATAGAGTCTGATTGTTTTAAATACGCCCAGAAATGTCACAAATGCCAGATTTATGCAGATAAGGTACATGTACCGCCTACTCCTCTGAATGTATTGTCATCGCCTTGGCCCTTTACCATGTGGGGCATTGATATGATCGGAAAGATTGAACCTACTGCTTCCAATGGGCATCGTTTCATTTTGGTTGCCATCGATTACTTCACGAAGTGGGTAGAAGCAGCCTCATTTGCCAACGTCACCAGACAAGTGGTAGCCAGGTTTATCAAGAAGGACATCATCTGTCGGTATGGAGTCCCGGAGAGAATCATCACTAATAATGGTTCAAATTTGAATAACAAGAAGATGAAGGAGTTATGTCAGAGCTTTAAGATTGAACATCACAACTCTTCTCCCTATCGTCCGAAGATGAATGGGGCTGTTGAAGCAGCTAATAAGAACATCAAGAAGATTTTGCAGAAAATGGTAGTGACCTATAAAGACTGGCATGAGATGCTGCCTTATGCTTTACATGGTTATCGTACTTCAGTACGCACTTCGACTGGGGCAACTCCTTTCTTACTGGTATATGGTATGGAAGCAGTTCTACCATTAGAGGTTGAGATTCCTTCTTTAAGAATTCTGGCAGACGTGAAGCTTGATGAAGCTGAGTGGGTGATTTCCAGATTGGATCAGTTGAACCTTATTGAAGAGAAGAGGTGGGCAGCCATTGCGCATGGTCGGTTGTATCAGAGCAGGATGAAGAAAGCCTTTGATTAGAAAGTGCGTCCTCGGTGTTTTCAGGCTGGTGAATTGGTTTTGAAAAGGATCCTTCCTCCTCAAACAGATCACAGGGGCAAATGGACTCTAAACTACGAAGGGCCATACGTAGTAAGACAGGTTTTCTCTGGCGGAGCCTTATTGCTCTCAACTATGGATGGCGAAGATTTTACGTCCCCTGTGAACGCAGACGTAGTAAAAAAATACTTTGCATAAAAGAGACCCGCTGGACACAAAAAGAAAGTCCAGGCAAAAAAGGGGCATCCCGGCAAACCATAAAAAGAAAAGGTTCAGGCAAAAATTAGGGATAAAAAGAAAAGAATAAACCCGCAAGGTTGAAAACCTGAAAAGGCAACTTTGGCAAAAATGGGTATCCCGGTGGATTGAAAACCCGAAAAGGGCGATCCAGGCAAAAGTTAGGGATTTTAAAAGCAAAGGCTATGATCTGCGTTTGATCTGTGAACACTTTTGGTATACGGAAATTTTGAAGGAAAGGAATCATTCCAGTCAGTCTTTTTGAAGGCCAAAGCATCTGTGGACAAGCGAGGTATATTGGGTCATAGCTAAATTGAATCATGGTGGATGTCTGTTCCCCACATTGCCGACATGTGTATTTTCTTTTATTTATTTTTGCACAATTACCTCTTTTCAGAAATTGCTTCCAGATGTAAATGCATATTTACAGGCCAATTCATTCAATAAAATTTGCATTTCACTCAAAAAGCTTTCCATTTGTGTTTTTGCTTTTTACTGTTTTGTTTGTGAAAAACGTCCGATATTTTGATAAAACATTGCATGCGAAAATGTTAGGCTTTGCGAAGCATATCAGGAAATAGTGGAAATTGCTTAGGCAACGGTCGTTGTAATGGTAGTAGGAGTAGCCTTTTTGCATATAGAACTTTCTGTTGATTTTGTTTGCAGGATAACAGGTTTGTTCTTCCCCAGTAGAGCTACTCTCCTCGACATTGAAAAGTTCATCCTCCTCAGCAGGTTGTTGTTTTCCTAACCAGAGTGTCGAGAATTATCTTCCTCACCAGAGTACAGAAGATTAATTTCCCAGCTAGAGTTGTGATAGATTCATCACTTTCTCAGCAAACAATCAGAAGTTGATGCTGATGCATCCCCGACAGGAGACTTATGGAATATCTTCTTTGGGTAAAGATGTTATTTTCCCCACAGGATCTGAGCACTCAGCTAATCAAGAAGTGTTTTCCTCACCAGCAACGGTATGAGTTAGTCCCCTCAGACAGGTAGGCTTGATGTTACCTTTTAGCATAGTTGACTTCATCATCTACCGTTCTCCAAGCAGATTTGCTGGTATTGACTGATATTCCCCAGTGGGGTAAAGGTAAGAGCATCTCCCAAGCAGGTTCGAAATTATTGACTAGTCTCCCCAAGCAGAGTTCGGTGGTAATCCTCGCAGTAGTCTGTTGAAAAGCATTTGACATCCCTAGCCAGTTTTCAGATCCAGATTTTCAGTTCTATCTTCGGTAGAAGTCATTACTAATCCCCGGCGAAGGAAGTTTCTCTTTGGGTTTTACTTTCAATTTTCATTGTCATCCCCAACAGAGTGGGTTTTCTCTCGGAGTTTTCATCTCCAGCAGAGTTGGCGATCAGTTTCTTTCCCAGCAGAGCAAAATTTTTCTCAGCAGGGTCTCTTATTTCAGAGGACAATTTAGTTTGTCATCCCCAGTGGATTTCCCTTCGCCTTCAGCATTTATTTTGCTGAGGCGTTCCTTTTGCATTGCATAGCATCCTCCCAGACGCGTAGCATTTCCATTTCGTATGGAGCATTACGCCATAGAAAAATTCAAACATATGCATTCGAAGCATAAGCCAGGTTTGATATCCTTTACCGGTTCCTTTCCCTAGCAGAAAGTAACATGATTCAGGAGATTTTGTTCAAACATCACACCGCAACCAGTGGATTCGTCCTCCTTATCGGTCCTCCTTACACTCCCCCGCAGAGTTGCCTGTTTAGATTTCTCTCTTCCCCCAGCAGATTCATCTTTGTAGATCTGTTGATTATACTTATTTCGGGTTTGAAAGTCCATCTTTCCGAGTTCGCCTTCGGCCGTCCTCGTTATCCCAACTATTGGTTGGTACCCTTCGTTTATCCCAACTATTGGTTGGTATCTTTTCTTGGTTATCCCAACTATTGGTTGGTACCCTTCGTTATCCCAACTATTGGTTGGTATCTTTTCTTGGTTATCCCAACTATTGGTCGGTACCCTTCTTTTATCCCAACTATTGGTTGGTATCTTTTCTTGGTTATCCCAACTATTGGTTGGTACCCTTCGTTATCCCAACTATTGGTTGGTATCTTTTCTTGGTTATCCCAACTATTGGTTGGTACCCTTATTTTATCCCAACTATTGGTTGGTATCTTTTCTTGGTTATCCCAACTATTGGTTGGTACCCTTCGTTATCCCAACTATTGGTTGGTATCTTTTCTTGGTTATCCCAACTATTGGTTGGTACCCTTCGTTATCCCAACTATTGGTTGGTATCGTTTCTTGGTTATCCCAACTATTGGTTGGTGCCCTTCTTTTATCCCAACTATTGGTTGGTATCTTTTCTTGGTTATCCCAACTATTGGTTGGTACCCTTCTTTTATCCCAACTATTGGTTGGTATCTTTTCTTGGTTATCCCAACTATTGGTTGGTATCTTTTCTTGGTTATCCCAACTATTGGTTGGTACCCTTCTTTTATCCCAACTATTGGTTGGTATCTTTTCTTGGTTATCCCAACTATTGGTTGGTACCCTTCATTATCCCAAATTTTGGTTGGTATCTTTTCTTGGTTATCCCAACTATTGGTTGGTACCCTTCTTTTATCCCAACTATTGGTTGGTATCTTTTCTTGGCTATCCCAACTATTGGTTGGTACCCTTCTTTTATCCCAACTATTGGTTGGTATCTACTGTGTCTAAGTCCACTTTCGGTTGGCAAACACTTACCTTTGATCCCCACAGGTTGCAAATTTCCAAGTTCTTTTGTTATTCAATCTCCAAGTATCCTGATTGTCTGAAAGCCCTTTGCTTTCATACTCTCGGATCCAAGAAGTTTGAATAGGGGCAGCTGTAACACCTCAAAATTTGCCCTCTTACTTTTAGAACTAACTGGCTTATGTTTCATTTCATTCTTGCATCATCATCTTTGCATATCATTGGTTCTTAGCATGGGATCAAGGTACTTGGTTTAACTCAAGGGAAGAAGAGGTTTTCAGGGTTTCAAGCAACAGTTCATGTGTATTGTTCAAGGGGCTAAGAGGAGAGAACATTCTTGATGCTATCAATTCTTGAACCACAAAGGAGCCTTAAGCCTCAAGGTGTCTTAATTGGTCCATCATCTCATCACAAGATCAAGATTGGCAAGAGATTTCAAAGGAATCACACTCTCCTAACCTGATTTCTTAATTTAGGGTTTTGGAGATTCTGGGATCTGACCCCCAAATGAGCAAGCTCTTTGATTCTTTATCATCTCCAAGTGGCACATGTCATCATTGGTGGACATGATACACATCATATTCAGAGGAATTTGAATTTGGAGGATGTGATATCTCCTCCTAACCAGAGGGTATCAAAATTAGGGTTTGCTTTAGAATCAGTTTATTTCTGATTTTGGGGGCAAAACTTGATCTCATGGTATCCCTTATGTCCTCAAGTGTCTAGGGATGGAAGATTGCCCATCAATTTGTTTCAGAAGGTTTTCAATTGATCAGAAATTTCAAAATCAGGAGAATTGGGGATAAAGTCAACTGTGCAGCGAAAAAGTCAACTCCTGACTTTTTGAGGTCAACATCAGGATTCTCAAGTCAAATGTGATCATTTATGAATATTTGATCAAGAAAATCCAAGTGGTTCATCAAAAATCAAGAAATGTGAGAAGTTGCCATATTTGGAATAGTAGGGTTTCCAAAAATAGTAAGTTTTGGCCATTTTAGCACCTCTCTTTGAGTCAGGTTTTCTCAATTTTAAAGCATCAAATAAAAAATCCACCAGGCCACAACAAAAGATCTTGTTTCAAGCTTCAAATCCATATAAAGAACTCCTCCATTGGATCAAAATTGAGTGAGTTATGATCCATCAAAGTTTGACAAACTAGGGCAAAAATCAAGTCAAGGCAAGGCAATTTCAAGCCACCCGGCCATAATTTCATCAAACATGTGGCATACCAAATGTCAAGCCATTTTTCTCCATCAAGAAAGCTTCAAATGAAAAAATTTTGAACATCAAAGTTGTTCATTGCCATCTCCTCTTCAACTTTGATGTTGGGCTTTTCTTCATTTGATCAAAGGATAAGGAGTTACTAAAGCTCAAACATGGTGAGCTCACACTGAAATTCTCATGGGCTATGCTGCCAGGCACGATTTACGTTGACATGCCCATAGGGCCAGTTTTGTTTTATTGATTTCCTTGTTGATTTCAAGTGTGTTAGAGACCTTTGTTCATCATGATTCCAACACCAATCTTATTCCTCACCATGCTAGCTTTACAATGAGCCCAAGAATGTACCATTTGGCAAAGTCTTCATCAAATTATAAGGTTGTAAAGTGGCACACATGGATGAGTTTTGAACATGTTGGCAAGATGCTATTTTTGTTCACATAACATGAATTTCTCTTGCAGCATATTCCTTGCACATGCTAGCCACGTATTTTCCATGCCATATTCTTTGCCAAATTGGACCAAACAATGCCATGTACATATCATACACACACATTCCATTTTTGCCAAAAATTTGAAAAGAGAAGAATGGTACATTCTGTCCACACTCATTCCCTCACGTGCCTGCCCCATTTCACCATATTTTCATGACATTTTCCACTCAAATGACTCACTCCACACACCCTCCCATTTGCTTAAACCGTACCACCTCTCCCTTTTCCATTTTTTGTAAAAAACTCCAAACAAACCACTCCACATCATAGGCCCATTTTAATCTCTCTTAACCCACCATATTTAAAGAGAGAAACCCTAGAATGAAAGAGGAGGGCAGCAGTTGGTAAGTTCAGAGAAAAAATACACACACTCTCTCATTCTTCTCCTTTTCAAATCTGGATTCTGCTGCAATTTCTCCTCATTCTATTGCTTGGTCCATACTCATTGAAGCTTAAAGAAGGATTCTAACCGGTTTTCTGAAGCTCTCGCCGTGTTTGAAGAGCGAACGAAGCTTCTTCGTTAGGTAATCTTACTTTCTTCGAATCTCTCATATTAAGTGTGTTATGAGCATATTGTGAGTTCCTCTGAAGTCCTACCTCAGGGTAGGCAATGCTTGAGTATTTGTTTAGCTATTTTGATGAGTTTCAATTTTGAGTACATTAACTTTAGCACTTGGTTACATGAGTTTTGTTGGTTGTTTTTGGAATCTATTTGCATATTTGAAACCTCCTTGGTGTGTGCTACAATATGGTGTATGGCTTGTTTTGTTTTGAACTTATTGTTCCATGAGTGTTGTCCCTTGTTGCTCATTTTTCATGGCTTTAGAGGAGGAATCTTGAGAAGGTAAGTTTATTTTTGGAATGTACGCGAAAAACTGAGGGGGGGTATCATCGTTTTAATTTTCAGGCCGGACCAGCCGCCGCCGCCGGTGGCCGGCCGGACCAGCCGCCGCCGGAGGTGGCCGGCCGGACCGGCACGGTGGCTGGCGTGCCCCTGCCTTTTTCTTTTCACTACAACACTGTTCACGTGCTCCTTGTGCATGGCATTGTTGAAGATGATGACATGGCAGTATTTAAGTGGTTATGTTATTAGATTTTGTCCTTTAGTCATTTTAATGAAAAAAGTGACCTATTGATATCTAGTCCACATGATACTTGTTACAACTTATCCCATTTATTTCTTTTCATAAAATGAATTCTGAACATGTGACTTCTCTTCATGGGCCTCCGAAATTTCTCCTTGCACCCCCCTGTACCGGCCCAACTCGTAGCTTCTTTGTTTCATTTGCTAAGGCACCCCTTCCATTTAAATCACTCTTTTTTTATTTCTTTTTTTCATTTTCGTTTTATCCTCATTTATTAAAAAATTACAAAAACAATCATGTGTGTATTTTAATGTCTTATTTAATTTTTCATGAATTTTATTTTTATTTTCCATTTATTTTGATAATTAATTTTGATTTTCTTTTCCAAAGTGTCTTCCATGCTTATTCATGTGATTCATGCTTATGTTTTGTGACTTTGCTCATCCTTTTGAAGCTGATTTTTTTGTCATCCTTAGACCTTGATAGGAGGATGTTTTGATGCTGGTTTGGGTATGGTTTGAGTTGCTTTAGGTGAATTTCCATTCAAGTTTTGTTAGCCCTCGATTCATACTCGGTTATGTGCATATCTTGACTTGTGGAGCACTTTTGAGCTTGTTCTTGGTCTAGTTCTGTTCCAATCCTTTTTCACTTGCTAATTGGATGTTTAAACTTGCCTTTATCTAATTTTTGGGAATTTATTGAACCACTTTTCTATTTTTGTTTGATTTTTACTTTTGGTTTAAATGTGATTGAGGCATGCTTAGACACTTGACCTAGTTGGTGTGCATTTGTTTACTTGTGATTGAGTGATGCTTGAGATGCTTGTTTGATATGATCATGTTCTGTTTGAGCTTGTTTGTGGCTTTGGGATCATCTTCATTGATTCATTTTCCTATTTTATTTTGATTTTCTAAGTTGATGTTGTTTTGACTTGAATTCAATGGCATGTTTGACTTAATCTTGTGAAATGTTTCCTTGTTTGATACAACCAATGCATGAGGCCTTTTGTTTGACTTGAATGACATTTTAGAGGATCTGACCCTTTTGGTTTAATTTGCTTTATGTGACATGTTCTCACTCTTTGCTTCATATGTCCTTTGGTTTGCTTGCATGATTGATAAGTGGACGTTTTTGATTAATTTTGATGCATGTTTGGAATGCGTTGCTTAATGATTCATCTTGTGTGACTTGAGTTTGATCTTGATAAGTTGTTGATGCATATGCTACTGCCCTCTTGAGTCCATTACTTGGTTTTCACTTCATATGTTCATTATGGTTTGATTTGTATGATGCATATCATTATCAATTGTTTTGTTGCTTCTTTGGCTCACAATGCATCATGTTGTGAAGCATTCTTATATGTTTGAATTGATTGATTATGAGATGTCTTAAGTTTTAACTTGGATTCATGTTCATCTTACTTTATCCATTTCATCTTTGTGTAAAGTTCATTGATGCTTAATTGTACTTCTTATGCAAGTTTACTTGCATCCTTTCTTGTGTGCTTTCACTCGTATACTTGAGATGTTCTTGTATGATCTTTGAAGCATGTTTAATGATGTGATTTGGATATGATGATTATGATGTGCTTGCTGCCCCATCTCTTTTCTCATTCTTCTCTTTCTTCTTCATCTCTTTCACTCTTTCTTTCCCATTGAATCTCAAGACTTGTTTAAGTCTTGGATTCCTTTCCCCTTAGAGCTACCTAGTCCAACTTAATTTCCGATTAAGCTTGGAGTAGGACTAGCATTAGGTCTTAGGTAGTTGTTTCTCTCCTAAACCTCACTAACCCTAGGATCTCCTTTGCATGTTAGCTTTAGGTTAGAGTTTCCATTGAGTCCTCTCTCTTCTCATCTCATAACTTCTTTAAAACACTTAATAAAAGATAATGAGTATTGCGCACGAGCCTTAAACGTGGGAAGTGAGGAGTGAGGGGTTTCCCTTAATTCTTCTAGGGTACCTAGTGTACATCCTGTTGGGGACGATACACGAAGTATTCGTTCCTATGTCATGGACTTGGGTGCAATGCAAGTTATGAACTAACTTAAAACACTTCTGTCTAAAAAACACAAAAACAAATTCAAATCTTTTTATCCTTCGGGGTTGTTTGGTTTCAGACCATTTTCAGAAAAGAGCACGTTACTTTCCGTCTAAGTCGCAAACAGGCATCGACCCTAACTGCCGGACGCGAAGTTAAAGTCGCTCATAAAAACCACTAACCGACCTCGTTAAGTCGAACTACGACTGCTCTGATTTCCTCTCTCTCGTCCGATCGAGGATACGTAGGCACAAGACGGCGATGTCTTGGCGAGCAATCTTCCCCCTTAGTTTGTGTTCGAACTACGTTGACTCTGATTTTCCTGTTCCCGAGGGAATACGTAGGCCTAGGACTCCGAGGACGTCCTATCGAGTCACTTCCTTTTCTTTTCTTCTTCGTTTCTCCGTTCTTTTCCGTTCCCATTCTTCTCCTTTCCAGTAGCAGTGGAGCTCAAGATGACGACACCCTTTGATCGAGACAGCGAGCATGGATCTCGTCGAGTACGATGGACGTGTTGGGTGCTAACACCTTCCCTTCGTGTAATCGACTCCCTTACCCATTTCTCTTGGTCGTGAGACCATGCTCTTTCCCTTCCCTCAGGTTTACGCAGTGTTTCCTTTCCCTCTCTTGGGATAAATACACATTGCTGGCGACTCTGTTTTCCGCGCCACTTTCGCGTTTGTACCCTGGATGCAAATCCTCGGGAGCGACACTATGAAGCTTTGTATGGGAGAAGGTGTAGGACTCATTTGTGTTGGTATGAATCGGGCGAGAGTGCTGTACTCGGGCTTGAAATTGTGCAAGAGACGACTGAGAAGATTAGGAAGATACAAGAAAGGATGAAAGCTTCGCAGAGTCGTCAGAAGAGCTACCATGACAAGAGGAGGAAGGCACTTGAATTTCAAGAGGGAGATCACGTGTTTTTGAGGGTGAGGCCAGTGACTGGTGTGGGTCGAGCTTTGAAGTCTAGGAAGCTCACTCCACATTTTGTTGGTCCATACCAGATATCGCAGAGGATAGGAGAGGTAGCCAATCGAATTGCTTTACCACCGTGACTTGCGAATTTGCATGACGTGTTCCACGTGTCTCAATTGAGGAAGTGCATTTCGGATCCGTCGCATGTGATTCAGATGGATGATGTACAAGTGAAGGATAATCTGATTGTGGAAGCGTTGCCGGTGCGTGTTGATGGTCGAGAGACGAAGCAACTGTAGGGTAGAGATGTAACTTTGGTGAAGGTGTTGTGGGGTGGACCAGCTGGTGAAAGTTGGACTTGGGAACGTGAAGATCAGATGAGGGAGTCGTATCCGACGCTATTCCCTTGAGGTAATTTTCGAGGGCGAAAATTCTTTAAGTGAGGGAGAATTGTAACGCCCCAAATTTCGTAAGAATATTTAATTAATTTATTTAAATATTATATTCGTGAATTTCGGTGATTTGTGTGGATGTCAGTGATTTTATGAAGTTTTGGGTTATTTAATTAAATGATAGCATATGTTATGGAATATGATGTATTATTATTTAAATTAAATAATATTAGAGGAATTAAAGGTGGAGTGGACATTTGAGGAGAATTAGTGGGGGTAAGATGGTAAGAGCACATTTAGGGGTATTTTAAGAGAGAATAGTGAAAGGAACTCATTATTCGTATTTTCTTGAGGAAGAGGAAAAAGGTGCTCTGAAGAACAAGTGAGAAGGAGGCTAGGGCATAGAAGATTTCCGGCGAAACTTCGAGAAAAGATCGAAAGAAGCAAAACTCTAAGGTATGGGGAGTATCGCTTTACAATATTTGTGATATAAAGACTAGGTGTTGTGGGTAATTGGGGTTTTGTGGGGAAACCTAGGAATTGAGGTTAGGGGTGATGAATTGTGATGATTTACTATGGGATGATTGTTGTTATTGATGTATACATTATAGTTATAGGTTATAATAACATAATCAGTGATGATTTGAGGAAAAATATGGGTTTTGGGGTGTGGAATCGCAGATGGGGAAGTGTTGTTATCGCAGGGTTTTTTTGCAGAAATCGCAGAGCCCGCTTAGCACGGTCTAGCGCGCTTAGCGCAGTCTGAAGGAATTTCGCCTCTTCGAGGCAATGAATAGCGCGCTTAGCGTGGGTGGGGCGTGCTTAGCGCGACCTGGAACCGAAAATATTATTTTTATTGAATTAAAATTCATGAAAAATATCTGCCTTGTGTTATATTGATGTTGTGATGTTGCGGTGAATTCTGCTATGTGTTGACGTGTTATATGTGATGAAAATGATGTTTTGATGATTATATGATGATGTGACGTTATTGATGCTTATTAGATGTTTGTATGTGATGTTTGATGACAAAATGATGATGTGAAGTACCATGAGTACATTGACGATTATGAGATGACGATTCATGATGTTTGGAGGATTAAATGACGATGTGGATAACACGATATTTGATGAATGATGATGCACTTAATAACTTTTGTTGATGATGATGATTATGATGTTGTGCATCATGCATTCATAGCATTTAGACCTCGGTCTATTGACGATTTAGGACTTTGGTCCAGTGGTGGCTTCAATCCCATTGTGCGGATTGGAGTATTTTGTGATGTGCTCCCTTGTGGAGGGTTGATGGCCTACTGTCCATTATTATGACGATTTGGTACCACATGCATTCTATGACGTTGCATTTCATCCTTGGTGCTCCCTACGGAATAGCTTTCTGTATCTCAATCTCAAAATGCCACTCCAAATAGCATTGTTATCATATAGGATTCCCCAAATCCAGTTAGATATCAAAGACTTATTGAAAAGGTTCACATATAAGAATAGTGTCGTCGGCGAACTGCAAAAGATTGATTGAAACATCACCCTCCAGCTTGAAACCTGAGAACATACCTCCTGATTCCGCCCTCTTTAACATGACTGCTACACCTTCCACCACTATTGCAATTAAAAATGGTGATAAGGGATTACCCTGTCGTAATCCCCTCGAAACTTTAAAATCCGTCGTAGTCCCACCATTAATCAATATGGATGTGCAGTTAGAAAAAATAGTACCATGAAGCCAACAAATCCAAACTTCACCAAACCTCATAACCTTAAGCACCCCAATGAGAAAGCTCCAATCAACACAATCATACGCCTTAGCAAAATCTATTTTAAAAAGCAAACAACTTCTTTTATTCCTCTTAGCAAAATCAATAATTTCGTTAGCTACCACCACCTCATCCTACAGCTGTCTACCAGGAATGAAGGTTGTCTGGGAAGATGACACAAGCTTACCAATGATCTTCTTCATTGTTGAAACCAAGAACTTTGCTATAATCTTATAAATGCATCCAATGAGACAAATAGGACGGTATTCGTCAAGCCTTCCAGGGTTTAAAACTTTTGGAATCAACGCGGTGTATGGAGATGACAAGGATTTTTGTAACCTAGCAGTGCTGTGAAACTCCATCACACAATTAACCACATCCTGAACAACAACTTCCCAACAAGACTTAAGAAATTCCAAATTATAACCATCCGGTCCATGGCTTTTATTATCATCGTCGTCAAATACCACACTGCGAATGTCTTCAGAGGTAAAAGGTTCTTCAAGACCAGCTTTTCCTATAGGTGAGATGGAAGGAATACCAGTTAAATTTAACCAAGGCCTTTTATCTAACTTGCAATGAAATCTACCCCTGAAATGACTTGCCACAACCTCTTTAATAGGTCTCACACCAGAAAGAACAACATAGTCAGTCTTTAGAGAAGAAATTGCACTGAGTCTGCACCTGGTCCTAAACAACGAATGGAAAAACCTTGTATTGCCCTCCCTTTCTCTCACCCATTTTACTCTAGATTTTTGCTTAATAAAGCTTTCTTTAAGCAACAAACTGTTCCAAACCTCCCTTTGAACTTCACCTCTACTAATAACAACCTCTTCTTTACTAAATCCATCAGCATCTACCAACTCTTCTTCCAACAAAGTTAAGTTTCTCAACCCCCATGTTAACTCTCAAATCAATCCAACTAAATACATTCTTGTTCCACCAACGCAATCTACCTCTAAGAGCTTTGAGTTTTTTTGACAGGACGACAGCAGCAGAGCCAGAAAACTCAAGAGATTTCCATTCAAAAGTCACAAATTTCAAAAATTCAGGATGTTCAAACCAAGACTTAAATGTCTTGAAAGGCTTGGGACCCCAATTAACACGGTTAGCTCTAATCCAAATCGGCATGTGGTCAGAAATGTCTCTATCTACCACCTCTTGAGAAACCAAATTCCACTTAAGCATGAGCTCCTCTGACACAAGAAATCGATCTAATCTACTACAACACGATCCAGTTGCATTAAACTAGGTGAACTTGTTTCATATTGCCGGTAAACCCACAACTTCCATGATCTTAATGAAAGACTTAAAGTCCTCCATTTCCACCTCAGACTTGTTATATCTCTCTCTTTTCTCTTTATGCGATTTTGTGGTATTAAAATCCCCCCAATCAATCATTTCCCATCTTGAAATTTAGCTTTCAAATTAATAAGTTCAGTCCATAATTTACGTTTCTCAGCCAAAACGCAAGGAGAGTAGACATTGACTAGGTAAACATTCATACCTTGATATATGACAAGCATTCCCAAAAATCCACCTTCACTGAAACTGAAAAATGGAATACAACAATTCTTCTTCAAAAATTATAACCATCCCACCAGCTTGGCCTCTAGCATTAGATGCCGACCACTCGCAGTCTTCATTCCCCCAAATATTAGGCACAAATTTATCAGTCATGTACTTACATTTAGTTTCTTGAATGAAACACATCTCCGCCCTTCCTTTCAACATAATTTATTTAATTTTCCTTTGCTTCATAGAATTACCACTCCCTTGGACATTAAAAGTGACGAAATTCATGGAATCACGACTGCTGCCTCCTTCGACTCAGTATAAGCCTTTTTTTCACGCTCTTCCATTCTCCTGATCACCTCCTCGAAATACTCATCATCTTCCTCACCCTCCACACCCATATTTTTTATTATTTGCCACACTCAGCTAGGAACATCATCAAGCGCCTTTCTAATTATAGAGTTTCCCTGATTCATATCTGAATCATTGATTGATTCACAACACAAGATCGACCCACCCGAATATCTCGAATTCGAATCCTCCAACACCATGGTTTGGCCCTCTTCCTTAGTGGGGTCTTGATTAGACTGATTGAAATTAGCGTGATTCCCTTTAGCTAAATGAATAAGGTGAGAGTAATAAGCTGGTGAAAAAGGAATTATAATATTTTGATAAATATCCTTTATGAGTTTCTTTTTCCTGGGTTTTTGTCCGCCACTAAAGAGATTCAACCCATTGGGTGAATTAACAATAGGGTCAGAGCTTCCATGATCCATGTCCCCTAAGCTTAAAGGAATTAAGGCCCGATCCAAATTGACCCCACCTCCCTTTTGAAATGTCAACATGTTTCCTTCAGGTCAACCATTTAGCCTTTCCCCTTGCAGACCTAGTGGATTAGCCATTTGTCCAACTTGCAGTATGTCATCAATTGGTGTAATTAATGAATCAGCACCGTTCCCATCACTGTAACGCCCCAAATTTCGTAAGAATATTTAATTAATTTATTTAAATATTATATTCGTCAATTTCGGTGATTTGTGTGGATGTCGGTGATTTTATGAAGTTTTGGGTTATTTAATTAAATGATAGCATATGTTATGGAATATGATGTATTATTATTTAAATTAAATAATATTAGAGGAATTAAGGGCGGAGTGGACATTTGAGGAGAATTAGTGGGGGTAAGATGGGAAGAGCACATTTAGGGATATTTTAAGAGAGAATAGTGAAAGGAACTCATTATTCGTATTTTCTTGAGGAAGATGAAAAAGGTGCTCTAAAGAACAAGTGAGAGAGAGGCTAGGGCATAGAAGATTTCCGGCAAAAATTTGAGAAAAGATCGAAAGAAGCAAAACTCTAAGGTATGGGGAGTATCGCTTTACAATATTTGTGATATAAAGATTAGGTGTTGCGGGTAATTGGGGTTTTGTGGGGAAACCTAGGAATTGAGGTTAGGGATGATGAATTGTGATGATTTGCTATGGGATGATTGTTGTTATTGATGTATACAAGATAGTTATAGGTTATAATAACATAATCTGTGATGATTTGAGGAAAAATCTGGGTTTTGGGGTGTGGAATCGCAGATGGGGAAGTGTTGTTATCGCAGGGTTTTTCTGCAGAAATCGTAGAGCCTGCTTAGCGTGCTTAGCGCGGTCTGAAGAAATTTCGCCTCTTCGAGGCAGTAAGTAGCACGCTTAGCGCGGGTGGGGCGCGCTTAGCGCGACCTGGAACCGAAAATATTATTTTTATTGAATTAAAATTCATGAAAAATATCTGCCTTGTGTTATATTGATGTTGTGATGTTGCGGTGAATTCTGCTATGTGTTGACGTGTTATATGTGATGAAAATGATGTTTTGATGATTATATGATGATGTGACGTTATTGATGCTTATTAGATGTTTGTATGTGATGTTTGATGACAAAATGATGATGTGAAGTACCATGAGTACATTGACGATTATGAGATGACGATTCATGATGTTTTGAGGATTAAATGACGATGTGGATAACATGATATTTGATGAATGATGATGCACTTAATAACTTTTGTTGATGATGATGATTATGACGTTGTGCATCATGCATTCATAGCATTTAGACTTCGGTCTATTGACGATTTAGGACTTTGGTCAAGTGGTGGCTTCAATCCCATTGTGCGGATTGGAGTATTTTATGACGTGCTCCCTTGTGGAGGGTTGATGGCCTAGTGTCCATTATTATGATGATTTGGTACCACATGCATTCTATGACGTTGCATTTCATCCTTGGTGGCATTGCATAATTGCATATAAGTGATATTGGTGATGTGATGTTTTATGTGAAGTTTTATATGATGTTTAGGGTGAAAAGCTGTAGTATATGATGAAAACAACTATTGCCTGTTGATGTCCTTTCTTTATATGATTTATATTGAATTGTGATTACTCACCCTGCCTGTTCGAATGTTGTCTCCACGTGGGTAACGTGCAGGTGATCCGATTTAGCCGTGGACGTTTTCGAGGACTTGAAGTTTATTTGCTTTGGTCGATTTAGAGGGTCTTGCTCTGATAGTGTAACATCGGGTGGGGGTCCTTTGAGTCGAAATATGTTGTTTCTTTATTTTGGTGTTATTTGATGATGTGGTTTTATTTGAATTATTATGACGTTTGTTGAAAACCGTTTTAATTGGAAGTTTTGAATTCCGCTGCCATGTGAAGGCTTTTAATTTAAATTTGATGGAAGTCCCTTGGTGTATAGGGAAATTGTGTTATTTTGAGTTTATTGAGAAATGTGCACCCTTTGAGGTGATTATTACTCTGATATCTTGTGTATTTTGCCGTGTTTATTCGTGGGTTAGAAAATGGTGTTACATTAGTGGTATCAGAGCAGGTCAGTCCGTCCGGCCAGGTTTTTACTTGATGTCTATCCCTGTCCGTCGACGAGTGTGTGTACAATGTCGATGTTTTAGTTCTTCTAACCTTGTTGGTGGTGTGCAGGATGGCTGGAAGAAATGATCGTGCGATTGCTGATGCATTGGAATCGGTTGCTAATGTGGTGGCGCAGCTGAATCCAAATGGTAGAGCTCCTGATGAGTTTCGTGCTTTGGGGAAGTTTCAAAGGAACAATCCACCGACTTTTGTGGGTACGCATGATCCAGCAAGTGCACACAAGTGGCTGAAGGCGATCGAGAAGATCTTCTGAGTAATGGGGTGTTCTGATGAGCAACAGGTTCAGTTCGGAACGCATATGCTGGAAGAAGAGGCTGAGGACTGGTGGGATAACACCTGTTAGAGACTTACAGATGTTGGCACTGTGATAACTTGGGCTGTGTTTAAGCAAGAGTTTCTGGGGAAGTATTTTCTAGAGGATGCTCGTGGCAACAGAGAAGTGGAATTCCTTGAGCTGAATCAAGGAGATATGACTGTGGCGGAGTATGCCGCGAAGTTCGAGGCCTTGGTGAAGTTCTGTCCGCACTATAATCGTGCTGATACTGAGATGTCTAAGTGTCTCAAATTCGAGAATGGGCTGAGGCCAGAGATTAAGCAGGGTATTGGGTATCAGCAGATCCGCAGGTATGCTGAGTTGGTTGACAAGAGCAGAATCTACGATGAGAATATCCGAGCTCGATCTGCTCACTTCAAGCAGTTGAGTGAGAAGAAAGGGCAGTATATGGGTAAGCCTTATACAACTTTAACTGCCAATGGGAAGCAGAAGGCTTCAGATGGGAAAAAGACAAGTGGGGGAGCACTTCCCGCTTCTGGTAAGTGTCATAAGTGTGGCGAGCAAGATCACTATGTTGATGCGTGTATCAATAATGTGCTGAGGTGCTATAGATGCGGTAAGAAAGGTCATCGAGCTACTGATTGCAAAGATGAGGGTCCGACCTGTTTCAATTATGGTGAGAAAGGTCATATTAGTACTCAATGTCAGAAGCCGAAGAAGATTGCTACTGCTGCCCAGACCAGTGGCAGAGTGTTTTCTTTGAGTGGTTCAGAGGCGCCAGAGAAGGACAACCTGATTCGAGGTACTTGTTTTATTAATAATATCGAGTTGGTTGCTATTATTGATACTGGTGCTACTTATTCTTTTATCTCCCTTGAATGTGCTAATAGATTGGGTTTGAAGTTATCTGATATGAATGGGAATATGGTAATAGAAACTCCAGCTAATGATTCTGTTACTACTACCCTTATGTGTTTGAGATGTCATGTGATGATTTTTTAGAAGAGCTTTGTGATGGATTAGGTGTGCCTACCCTTGCACCAAATTGACGTGATCTTTGGAATGAACTGGTTGGAGTTCAACCGTGTTCATATCAATTGTTATAACAAGACTGTAGAGTTTCCTGAGGTTGGTGATAGTGGGGAGTTGGTGTTTTTGTCTGCTAAGCAAGTAGACGAACTTGTGGAAGACGAAGTTTTGGTGTTTGCAATGTTTGCATCGCTGCAAATTGATCATGAAGCTGCAAGTGTGGAGTTGCGGGTTGTCTGTGAATTCCCAGATGTGTTTCCAGATGACGTCAGTGATTTGCCTCCAGAGCGTGAGGTAGAGTTTGCAGTGGACTTAATACCAGGTACGAGTCCAGTGTCGATGGCTCTTTATCGGATGTCAGCTTCTGAGTTAAGTGAATTAAAGAAACAGTTGGAAGAATTGCTTGATAAGAGGTTTGTTCGACCAAGTGTTTCTCCGTGGGTTACTCCTGTGATGTTAGTGAAGAAGAAAGATGGAAGTATGAGGTTGTGCGTTGATTATCGGCAGTTGAATAAAGTGACGATCAAGAATAAGTATCCACTTTCGAGAATCGACGATTTGATGGATCAGCTAGTAGGTGCTTGTGTGTTCAGCAAGATTGATTTGAGGTCGGGTTATCATCAGATTCGAGTTAAGCCTGATGATATTCTGAAGACGGCTTTCAGAACGAGATATGGGCACTATGAATACACTGTGATGCCGTTTGGTGTATCTAATGCACCTGGTGTGTTCATGGAGTATATGAATCGAATTTTCCATGAGTATTTGGACAAGTTTGTGGTGGTGTTTATCGATGATATCTTGATATATTCTCGATCTGAAGAAGAGCATGCCGATCATTTGAGAACTGTGTTGCAAGTCTTGAAGGAGAAGAAGTTGTATGCAAAGCTGTCGAAGTGTGAGTTTTGGTTGAAGGAAGTGAGTTTCCTTGGCCATGTGATTTCAAGTGGTGGTGTTGTCGTTGATCCTTCTAAGATTAATGCCGTGTTATAGTGGGAGACTCCGAAGTTTGCGACTGAGATACGAAGTTTTCTGGGATTAGCGGGTTACTACCGCAAGTTAATTGAAGGCTTTTCTAAGTTGGCATTACCTTTGACTCAGTTGACTCGAAAGGGCCAGACTTTTGTGTGGGATGTAGCTTGTGAAGAGAGTTTCGTGTAATTGAAGAAGAGATTGACTACTGCTCCAGTGTTGATTTTGCCTAATCCGAGTGAATCTTTTGTGGTGTATTGTGATGCGTCGAAGATGGGTCTTGGTGGAGTATTGCTGCAAAATGGACAAGTTGTTGCTTACGCTTCAAGACAATTGCGAGTTCACGAGAGAAATTATCCTACACATGACTTGGAATTGGCCGCGGTGGTGTTTGTGTTGAAAATTTGGAGACATTATCTGTTTGGCTCTAAATTTGAGGTGTTCAGTGATCATAAGAGTCTGAAGTATTTGTTTGATCATAAGGAATTGAATATGAGGCAGAGGAGGTGGTTAGAGCTGTTGAAGGATTTTGATTTTGATTTGAGTTATCATCTGGGCAAAGCAAATGTAGTGGCTGATGCATTGAGCAGAAAGTCATTGCATATGTCGATGCTTATGGTGAAAGAGTTGGAATTAATTGAGCAATTCAGAGATTTGAGTTTGGTGTGTGAAGCAACTCCTGACAGTGTGAAGTTGGGAATGTTGAAGTTGACTAGTAGTATTCTGGAAGAAATCAGAGTGGGACAGCAATCTGATTTAAAGTTGGTTGACCAATTGGTTTTGATTAACCAAGGTAACGGAGGTGACTTCCGAGTTGGTGAGAATGGCGTAATGATGTTCAGAGACAGGGTGTGTGTCCCAGATGTTCCAGATATTAAGAAGAACATTCTTGAAGAAGGACATCGAAGTAGGTTGAGCATTCATCCCGGTGCTACGAAGATGTACCAAGATTTGAAAAAGTTGTTTTGGTGGCCAAGTATGAAGAAGGACGTTTCCGAGTTTGTTTATGCGTGTTTGACTTGTCAGAAGTCGAAGGTTGAGCATCAGAAGCCTTTAGGTATGATGCAGCTGCTGAGGATTCCAGAATGGAAATGGGATAGTATTTCCATGGATTTTGTGGTGGGATTGCCGAAGACTGTTAAGGGGAATGATTCAATTTGGGTGATCGTGGATAGATTAACTAAGTCGGCTCATTTCTTGCCGATGAAGATTAATCATTCTATGTAGAAGTTAGCCGAGTTGTACATTGAGGAAATTGTGAAGTTACATGGGGTACCTTCGAGTATTGTGTCAGATAGAGATCTGAGGTTTACATCGAGGTTCTGGAAGAGTTTACAAGATGCGTTGGGTACCAAGTTGAGGATGAGTTCTGCATATCATCCGCAGACGGACGGTCAGACAGAAAGGACGATCCAATCATTAGAGGATTTACTGAGGGCTTGTGTGTTGGATCATGGAGGATCGTGGGATAGCCATTTACCGTTGATTGAGTTCACGTACAATAATAGTTATCATGCTAGTATTGGGTTGGCGGCCTATGAAGCTTTGTATGGGAGAAGGTGTAGGACTCCTTTGTGTTGGTATGAATCAGGCGAGAGTGCTGTACTCGGGCCTGAAATTGTGCAAGAGACGACTGAGAAGATTAGGAAGATACAAGAAAGGATGAAAGCTTCGCAGAGTCATCAGAAGAGCTACCATGACAAGAGGAGGAAGACACTTGAATTCCAAGAGGGAGATCACGTGTTTTTGAGGGTGACGCCAGTGACTGGTGTGGGTCGAGCTTTGAAGTCTAGGAAGCTCACTCCATGTTTTTTTGGTCTATACCAGATATTGCAGAGGATAGGAGAGGTAGCCTATCGAATTTCTTTACCACCGTCACTTGTGAATTTGCATGACGTGTTCCATGTGTCTCAATTGAGGAAGTACATTCCGGATCCGTCGCATGTGATTCAGATGGATGATGTACAAGTGAAGGATAATCTGACTGTGGAAGCGTTGCCGGTGCGTGTTGATGGTCGAGAGACGAAGCAACTGCAGGGTAGAGACGTAACTTTGGTGAAGGTGTTGTGGGGTGGACCAGCTGGTGAAAGTTGGACTTGGGAACGTGAAGATCAGATGAGGGAGTCGTATCCTACTCTATTCCCTTGAGGTAATTTTCGAGGGCGAAAATTCTTTAAGTGGGGGAGAGTTGTAACGCCCCAAATTTTGTAAGAATATTTAATTAATTTATTTAAATATTATATTCGTGAATTTCAGTGATTTGTGTGGATGTCGGTGATTTTATGAAGTTTTGGGTTATTTAATTAAATGATAGCATATGTTATGGAATATGATGTATTATTATTTAAATTAAAAAATATTAGAGGAATTAAAGGCAGAGTGGACATTTGAGGAGAATTAGTGGGGGTAAGATGGGAAGAGCACATTTAGGGGTATTTTAAGAGAGAATAGTGAAAGGAACTCATTATTCGTATTTTCTTGAGGAAGAGGAAAAAGGTGCTCTGAAGAACAAGTGAGAGGGAGGCTAGGGCATAGAAGATTTCCGGCGAAACTTCGAGAAAAGATCGAAAGAAGCAAAACTCTAAGGTATGGGGAGTATCGCTTTACAATATTTGTGATATAAAGATTAGGTGTTGTGGGTAATTGGGGTTTTGTGGGGAAACATAGGAATTGAGGTTAGGGATGATGAATTGTGATGATTTACTATGGGATGATTGTTGTTATTGATGTAAACATGATAGTTATAGGTTATAATTACATAATCAGTGATGATTTGAGGAAAAATCTAGGTTTTGGGGTGTGGAATCGCAGATGGGGAAGTGATGTTATCGCAGGGTTTTTCTGCAGAAATCGTAGAGCCTGCTTAGCGCGGTTTAGCGCGGTCTGAAGGAATTTCGTCTCTTCGAGGCAGTGAGTAGCGCGCTTAGCGCGGGTAGGGCGCGCTTAGCGCGACCTGGAACCGAAAATATTATTTTTATTGAATTAAAATTCATGAAAAATATCTGCCTTGTGTTATATTGATGTTGTGATGTTGCGGTGAATTCTGCTATGTGTTGACGTGTTATATGTGATGAAAATGATGTTTTGATGATTATATGATGATGTGACGTTATTGATGCTTATTAGATGTTTGTATGTGATGTTTGATGACAAAATGATGATGTGAAGTACCATGAGTACATTGACGATTATGAGATGACGATTCATGATGTTTTGAGGATTAAATGACGATGTGGATAACATGATATTTGATGAATGATGATGCACTTAATAACTTTTGTTGATGATGATGATTATGGCGTTGTTCATCATGCATTCATAGCATTTAGACCTCGGTCTATTGACGATTTAGGACTTTGGTCCAGTGGTGGTTTCAATCCCATTGTGCGGATTGGAGTATTTTGTGAAGTGCTCCCTTGTGGAGGGTTGATGGCCTAGTGTCTATTATTATGAAGATTTGGTACCACATGCATTCTATGACGTTGCATTTCATCCTTGGTGGCATTGCATAATTGCATATAAGTGATATTGGTGATGTGATGTTTTATGTGATATTTTATGTGATGTTTTATGTGATGTTTTATACGATGTTTAGGGTGAGAAGCTGTAGTATATGATGAAAACAACTATTGCCTGTTGATGTCTTTTCTTTATATGATTTATATTGAATTGTGATTACTCACCCTGCCTGTTTGAATGTTGCCTCCACGTGGGTAACGTGCAGGTGATCAGGTTTAGCCGTGGACGTTTTCGAGGACTTGAAGTTTATTTGCTTTGGTCGATTTAGAGGGTCTTGCTATGATAGTGTAACATCGGGCGGGGGTCCTTTGAGTCGAACTATGTTGTTTCTTTATTTTGGTATTATTTGATGATGTGGTTTTATTTGAATTATAATGACGTTTGTTGAAAGCCGTTTTAATTAGAAGTTTTGAATTCCACTGCCATGTGAAGGCTTTTAATTTAAATTTGATCGAAGTCCCTTGGTGTATAGGGCAATTGTGTTATTTTGAGTTTATTGAGAAATGTGCACCCTCTGAGGTGATAATTACTTTGATATTTTGTGTATTTTGCCGTGTTTATTTGTGGGTTAGAAAAGGGTGTTACAATCACCCTTTGCTGACTTGTCGCTTACCCTACCTCCAGAAAACCCCTTTTTTTCTAGCACATCATCTTTGGTAAAACCATTCATCGCTGTCTCCTCGACTTCTGTCTCAGAACTAACCTTTTTGTAACTTGTCACATTATCCGCATCTCCAAGGTCTTCATTACCATAGCCTTCAGATATAGAGTGATTCCTAGAGCCTGACCCGTACATCTCACCACCCACACCCTCATCGTCTTCACTGTCTTCCCACGCGCCTTCCCCATCTTCAATATCAGATTCATCTTCCTCCACCTCCATTGAGACGCCCTCTTTAGCTTTCTTTTTCTCAAATCCCCACGTTAAAGGCCTCGTTGAGATTCAATGAATATTTTGTTCTGACCGCAATTATGGCAACATCTATCTTCGATTTTCTTTCCGTTTCAAGATCACAACAGATGGAAACACCCCATTGACGATTATGAGATGACGATTCATGATGTTTTGAGGATTAAATGACGATGTGGATAACATGATATTTGATGAATGATGATGCACTTAATAACTTTTGTTGATGATGATGATTATGACGTTGTTCATCATGCATTCATAGCATTTAGACCTCGGTCTATTGACGATTTAGGACTTTGGTCCAGTGGTGGTTTCAATCCCATTGTGCGGATTGGAGTATTTTGTGAAGTGCTCCCTTGTGGAGGGTTGATGGCCTAGTGTCCATTATTATGACGATTTGGTACCATATGCATTCTATGACGTTGCATTTCATCCTTGGTGGCATTGCATAATTGCATGTAAGTGATATTGGTGATGTGATGTTTTATGTGATATTTTATGTGATGTTTTATGTGATGTTTTATACGATGTTTAGGGTGAGAAGCTGTAGTATATGATGAAAACAACTATTGCCTGTTGATGTCTTTTCTTTATATAATTTATATTGAATTGTGATTACTCACCCTGCCTGTTTGAATGTTGCCTCCACGTGGGTAACGTGCAGGTGATCAGGTTTAGCCGTGGACGTTTTCGAGGACTTGAAGTTTATTTGCTTTGGTCGATTTAGAGGGTCTTGCTCTGATAGTGTAACATCGGGCGGGGGTCCTTTGAGTCGAACTATGTTGTTTCTTTATTTTGGTGTTATTTGATGATGTGGTTTTATTTGAATTATAATGACGTTTGTTGAAAGCCGTTTTAATTAGAAGTTTTGAATTCCACTGCCATGTGAAGGCTTTTAATTTAAATTTGATGGAAGTCCCTTGGTGTATAGGGCAATTGTGTTATTTTGAGTTTATTGAGAAATGTGCACCCTCTGAGGTGATAATTACTCTGATATTTTGTGTATTTTGCCGTGTTTATTTGTGGGTTAGAAAAGGGTGTTACAATCACCCTTCGCTGACTTGTCGCTTACCCTACCTCCAGAAAACCCCTTTTTTTCTAGCACATCATCTTTGGTAAAACCATTCAGCGCTGTCTCCTCGACTTCCGTCTCAGAACTAACCTTTTTGTAACTTGTCACATTATCCGCATCTCCAAGGTCTTCATTACCATAGCCTTCAGATATAGAGTGATTCCTAGAGCCTGACCCGTACATCTCACCACCCACACCCTCATCGTCTTCACTGTCTTCCCACGCGCCTTCCCCATCTTCAATATCAGATTCATCTTCCTCCACCTCCATTGAGACGCCCTCTTTAGCTTTCTTTTTCTCAAATCCCCACGTTAAAGGCCTCGTTGAGATTCAATGAATATTTTGTTCTGACCGCAATTATGGCAACATCTATCTTCGATTTTCTTTCCGTTTCAAGATCACAATAGATGGAAACACCCCATTGACGATTATGAGATGACGATTCATGATGTTTTGAGGATTAAATGACGATGTGGATAACATGATATTTGATGAATGATGATGCACTTAATAACTTTTGTTGATGATGATGATTATGACGTTGTTCATCATGCATTCATAGCATTTAGACCTCGGTCTATTGACGATTTAGGACTTTGGTCCAGTGGTGGTTTCAATCCCATTGTGCGGATTGGAGTATTTTGTGAAGTGCTCCCTTGTGGAGGGTTGATGGCCTAGTGTCCATTATTATGACGATTTGGTACTACATGCATTCTATGACGTTGCATTTCATCCTTGGTGGCATTGCATAATTGCATATAAGTGATATTGGTGATGTGATGTTTTATGTGATATTTTATGTGATGTTTTATGTGATGTTTTATACGATGTTTAGGGTGAGAAGATGTAGTATATGATGAAAACAACTATTGCCTGTTGATGTCTTTTCTTTATATGATTTATATTGAATTGTGATTACTCACCCTGCCTGTTTGAATGTTGCCTCCACGTGGGTAACGTTCAGGTGATCAGGTTTAGTCGTGGACGTTTTCGAGGACTTGAAGTTTATTTGCTTTGGTCGATTTAGAGGGTCTTGCTCTGATAGTGTAACATCGGGCGGGGGTCCTTTGAGTCGAACTATGTTGTTTCTTTATTTTGGTGTTATTTGATGATGTGGTTTTATTTGAATTATAATGACGTTTGTTGAAAGCCGTTTTAATTGGAAGTTTTGAATTCCACTGCCATGTGAAGGCTTTTAATTTAAATTTGATGGAAGTCCCTTGGTGTATAGGGCAATTGTGTTATTTTGAGTTTATTGAGAAATGTGCACCCTCTGAGGTGATAATTACTCTGATATTTTGTGTATTTTTCCGTGTTTATTTGTGGGTTAGAAAATGGTGTTACAATCACCCTTCGCTGACTTGTCGCTTACCCTACCTCCAGAAAACCCCTTTTTTTCTAGCACATCATCTTTGGTAAAACCATTCATCGCCGTCTCCTCGACTTCCGTCTCAGAACTAACCTTTTTGTAACTTGTCACATTATCCGCATCTCCAAGGTCTTCATTACCATAGCCTTCAGATATAGAGTGATTCCTAGAGCCTGACCCGTACATCTCACCACCCACACCCTCATCGTCTGCACTGTCTTCCCTTGCGCCTTCCCCATCTTCAATATCAGATTCATCTTCCTCCATCTCCATTGAGACGCCCTCTTTAGCTTTCTTTTTCTCAAATCCCCACGTTAAAGGCCTCGTTGAGATTCAATGAATATTTTGTTCTGACCGCAATTATGGCAACATCTATCTTCGATTTTCTTTCCGTTTCAAGATCACAACAGATGGAAACACCCCATTGACGATTATGAGATGACGATTCATGATGTTTTGAGGATTAAATGACGATGTGGATAACATGATATTTGATGAATGATGATGCACTTAATAACTTTTGTTGATGATGATGATTATGACGTTGTTCATCATGCATTCATAGCATTTAGACCTCGGTCTATTGACGATTTAGGACTTTGGTCCAGTGGTGGTTTCAATCCCATTGTGCGGATTGGAGTATTTTGTGAAGTGCTCCCTTGTGGAGGGTTGATGGCCTAGTGTCCATTATTATGACGATTTGGTACCACATGCATTCTATGACGTTGCATTTCATCCTTGGTGGCATTGCATAATTGCATATAAGTGATATTGGTGATGTGATGTTTTATGTGATATTTTATGTGATGTTTTATGTGATGTTTTATACGATGTTTAGGGTGAGAAGCTGTAGTATATGATGAAAACAACTATTGCCTGTTGATGTCTTTTCTTTATATGATTTATATTGAATTGTGATTACTCACCCTGCCTGTTTGAATGTTGCCTCCACGTGGGTAACGTGCAGGTGATCAGGTTTAGCCGTGGACGTTTTCGAGGACTTGAAGTTTATTTGCTTTGGTCGATTTAGAGGGTCTTGCTCTGATAGTGTAACATCGGGCGGGGGTCCTTTGAGTCGAACTATGTTGTTTCTTTATTTTGGTGTTATTTGATGATGTGGTTTTATTTGAATTATAATGACGTTTGTTGAAAGCCGTTTTAATTAGAAGTTTTGAATTCCACTGCCATGTGAAGGCTTTTAATTTAAATTTGATGGAAGTCCCTTGGTGTATAGGGCAATTGTGTTATTTTGAGTTTATTGAGAAATGTGCACCCTCTGAGGTGATAATTACTCTGATATTTTGTGTATTTTGCCGTGTTTATTTGTGGGTTAGAAAAGGGTGTTACAATCACCCTTCGCTGACTTGTCGCTTACCCTACCTCCAGAAAACCCCTTTTTTTCTAGCACATCATCTTTGGTAAAACCATTCATCGCTGTCTCCTCGACTTCCGTCTCAGAACTAACCTTTTTGTAACTTGTCACATTATCCGCATCTCCAAGGTCTTCATTACCATAGCCTTCAGATATAGAGTGATTCCTAGAGCCTGACCCGTACATCTCACCACCCACACCCTCATCGTCTTCACTGTCTTCCCACGCACCTTCCCCATCTTCAATATCAGATTCATCTTCCTCCACCTCCATTGAGACGCCCTCTTTAGCTTTCTTTTTCTCAAATCCCCACGTTAAAGGCCTCGTTGAGATTCAATGAATATTTTGTTCTGACCGCAATTATGGCAACATCTATCTTCGATTTTCTTTCCGTTTCAAGATCACAATAGATGGAAACACCCCATTGACGATTATGAGATGACGATTCATGATGTTTTGAGGATTAAATGACGATGTGGATAACATGATATTTGATGAATGATGATGCACTTAATAACTTTTGTTGATGATGATGATTATGACGTTGTTCATCATGCATTCATAGCATTTAGACCTCGGTCTATTGACGATTTAGGACTTTGGTCCAGTGGTGGTTTCAATCCCATTGTGCGGATTGGAGTATTTTGTGAAGTGCTCCCTTGTGGAGGGTTGATGGCCTAGTGTCCATTATTATGACGATTTGGTACCACATGCATTCTATGACGTTGCATTTCATCCTTGGTGGCATTGCATAATTGCATATAAGTGATATTGGTGATGTGATGTTTTATGTGATATTTTATGTGATGTTTTATGTGATGTTTTATACGATGTTTAGGGTGAGAAGATGTAGTATATGATGAAAACAACTATTGCCTGTTGATGTCTTTTCTTTATATGATTTATATTGAATTGTGATTACTCACCCTGCCTGTTTGAATGTTGCCTCCACGTGGGTAACGTTCAGGTGATCAGGTTTAGTCGTGGACGTTTTCGAGGACTTGAAGTTTATTTGCTTTGGTCGATTTAGAGGGTCTTGCTCTGATAGTGTAACATCGGGCGGGGGTCCTTTGAGTCGAACTATGTTGTTTCTTTATTTTGGTGTTATTTGATGATGTGGTTTTATTTGAATTATAATGACGTTTGTTGAAAGCCGTTTTAATTGGAAGTTTTGAATTCCACTGCCATGTGAAGGCTTTTAATTTAAATTTGATGGAAGTCCCTTGGTGTATAGGGCAATTGTGTTATTTTGAGTTTATTGAGAAATGTGCACCCTCTGAGGTGATAATTACTCTGATATTTTGTGTATTTTTCCGTGTTTATTTGTGGGTTAGAAAATGGTGTTACAATCACCCTTCGCTGACTTGTCGCTTACCCTACCTCCAGAAAACCCCTTTTTTTCTAGCACATCATCTTTGGTAAAACCATTCATCGCCGTCTCCTCGACTTCCGTCTCAGAACTAACCTTTTTGTAACTTGTCACATTATCCGCATCTCCAAGGTCTTCATTACCATAGCCTTCAGATATAGAGTGATTCCTAGAGCCTGACCCGTACATCTCACCACCCACACCCTCATCGTCTGCACTGTCTTCCCTTGCGCCTTCCCCATCTTCAATATCAGATTCATCTTCCTCCATCTCCATTGAGACGCCCTCTTTAGCTTTCTTTTTCTCAAATCCCCACGTTAAAGGCCTCGTTGAGATTCAATGAATATTTTGTTCTGACCGCAATTATGGCAACATCTATCTTCGATTTTCTTTCCGTTTCAAGATCACAACAGATGGAAACACCCACACGACTAGAAATGAATTTGAAAAATTTCTTGCACCAAGCATGGCATGGGAGACCCTAGCATCTGAGCCACGTGAGCCTCTCGTTATCAATATCTGATGGAGACCACGGATGAATATCATTGAACCATTTTGAAACCCAGTCTACATCTTCATTAATTAGTGCTTGAATATCCCATTCTTCAGACTCTTCCAGTAAGCATAGGTTAGCACCGAATGGAGTAGCCAGAATACAAAAATGACCAGATGCTTGTAAAACACATTGAATGTCATATGTTGTTCCTGGTTCAGCCACTAAACCCACATATGCCTTCTCAAAACGCGATATTTCCTCTTTTCCAATGTTCAATTGAATATGAGCAAATAAGGTGTTGCACCCCAAATTTTACCCTCATTTTTCTGCTAGTTGTTGTTTTATTTTTTTTCTCTATATTTTAATTTAATAATTATCTTAGTTTTCTATTTGTTTTTGTTTTTAGTTTAATTCCAATATGGCTTTTTTTATTTACATTTAAGTCGTTTTATTTTTAGTAATTTAAACTAATCTTAATTTGATTTAATTTTAATAATTAGTTTTAATTAATTAGATTAATTATTCATTTTCATTTTTCTAACTTTTTTTAATTTAGATATTTAGTGTTATTATCGTATTATTAATTCAAAACTAAAAAAGAACTTTTCATTTCCATTCCTCACCTATTTTTTTTCCACCGTGTGTTTTTTATTTCACTATTGGATTTTCTCTCATCAACCAACAACCAATGAAAATCGAGCAAGGCTTTGTTTGACTTTTCAACCCAACTCGTCAGCCTATGGAGCAGCGACACGTGGCACTGAAAAAACCAAAAGCAATCAAATTTGCTCTTCTCCCTTATTCATAGTCACGAGTTTCACTCTACAACCTTAAGCCAATTCAATTTCATGTCCATAAGTCCCCCAATGGTACACCAGCTTGCAAACGTACGAACCTCTGCAGCACATGACAAAGCTACTCAACCATCTACCTTAACGTTATCCTGCTCCAAACGCTCCCTCTGCAAACTGTGAAAATGACAAGTCCACAACGATCCTAATTTCAAATTAAATTTGAAGAACACATTCTCTTTAAAAAGGTATAGATAGAGCAGAAAGAGGGAGGGGACGACCCTCACTTCAGAAAATCTTTTTCAATACAACCTTCTTCTACCGAAACCCTTAATCTCTCTCCAAAGCACAACAACTTCCATAAACCACCACCATATCTCCAACGAACAAACCACCACCATATCTCACACCCACCTCAACGTCACCCGTTCCGCAAATCATCTTCAACCCAATCTTTCTCAGACCTACAGAACTTCAAACAACCAAAGAAATACCTCCTTCATAATCGTTCCATCACCTGCAATAAACAATCATAACCTTTCCCCAAAACCCACTCAAACCGTCACCTAAAACCACCCTTCACCGAATCTCCTCTTCAACCTTCAATATTCCCTCTTGTTCTTCCATTTTCCTAAATCCCAAATCAAACCCATCTCCTTCTTTTCTTCATCCCCCAACCTCACTCTAACAACAATATTTCACAAACCAAAACAAAACCCATTTTCAACCAATAATCTGACCATACAAATTGAACCAGAGAGAAAATGGAAAAGAAGAGGAAGGAAGACGAAAACAGTACTCCTAAAGCCAAGCTCAGAAATTGATACGAAACCTGTGGATTAAAGTGAAACCGAGAGCGAGTGGGAGAGGATTCAAGGCCGTTTCAATCTTGAACTAAATCTGGAACCTAAAATCCAAATCGCGGCGAAACAAGTTTGTTGTTGTTGTTCGAAGATTCAATCGAGTGAGGGAGGTGGAAGTGTAATAGGGTAGGGTTGAAATCGATTCGAGATTTGTTTCGTTTTCTTATTTCTCTCAGCCAACGTCTTCTTTGAACGAGGCGGAGGCGTGAGGACTTCCTATGTTGTCCAATTTGCCCCTTTTTGTGCTGTTCATTTACACAATCTCACAGGCCCATCTTGTTTTTTTTAGCAATCGTTTTTAGGGTGATGGGCTCAGGAGCCCAGATGACCCCATTTTAACTCTAGCCATATGATTTCAGCGCCTCACACCCCTTTAATCCATTTCAAACCCCTCCTCTTTTTATATTTTATTTATTTTGCTTTAAAATCTTTTTTGAATATTTAATTTCTGAACTTTAAATGGTTAATAGTGTTTATTTTGATTTTGAGTTTTTTTTCATATTTTGGCCAATGATATTATATAAATCATGACTTGTTGGTTTATTTCTAAATCACTAAAAGTCTAGATTTATAGGAGGCCATCTTTTATTTTGGTCAATGAAAGTTAAAAATCTAAGATTATCGATTTATCGATTAAAACTTGATTTAAACGAGACCAATTTGGTTTTTATTTTATTTTGGTCAATGAAAGTTAAAAATCCAAGATTATCGATTTATCGATTAAATCTTGATTTAAACGAGACCAATTTGGTTTTTATTTTATTTTGGTCAATGAAAGTTAAAAATCCAAGATTATCGATTTATCGATTAAATCTTGATTTAAACGAGACCAATTTGGCCATCTTTTATTTTGGTCGATGAAAGTTAAAAATCCAAGATTATCGATTTGTCGATTAAATCTTGATTTAAACGAGACCAATTTGGTTTTTATTTTATTTTGGTCAATGAAAGTTAAAAATCCAAGATTATCGATTTATCGATTAAATCTTGATTTAAACGAGACGAATTTGGTTTTTATTTTATTTTGGTCAATGAAAGTTAAAAATCCAAGATTATCGATTTATCGATTAAATCTTGATTTAAACGAGACCAATTTGGCCATCTTTTATTTTGGTCGATGAAAGTTAAAAATCCAAGATTATCGATTTGTCGATTAAATCTTGATTTAAACGAGACCAATTTGGTTTTTATTTTTGTTGGTCAATGAAAGTCAAAAATTAAGATTATCGATTTCTCGATTAATTCTTAATTTTGACGAGACCGATTTTATTTCTAATTTCGATCCCACTTTCTTTATTTTGGTCAATGACATAACAAACCTCTTGGTTTGGTCGGTTTCATTGAGTTGACAAAACTTTGATCAACATGAGACCACTTTCTTTTAGTCGATGAAAGTCAAGAATCATTGATTATCGATTTCTCGATTAAATCATGATTAAGACGAGACTATTTCTATTTTATTTCATCTTATGTTTAATCATTGTCTAATATGTTTGTTTCTCACTTTGCATTGATATCATGATTCTCACCCATATCGTTATCTTAATTCATGTATTATTGTATCATCGTATTTACATTATATATCTTGTTATCTTGTTAGTAACTTATAACTATGTTATTCCCCTATTCCAAAGGAAGGTTAAACAGGTTGACTCATAAGTCATTGACCCCCACCTTAACCTAGGTAACCTTTTAGGATAAAACTTCAATTTCTTGGCCTTATTAGAGCCATAGAAATTACAACTAGCATTAGGAGAGAGTTCCTTAACTCTTAGTGATATTCATCATAATGAATTTATCACTTCTCCCGCTAACTAACCTTTAGCATAGAACCCTTTAGCAAACATAAGATAACATTTAACAAGAGGCTCCCGTAGAGTACTACAGACGTTTAGGGTGCTAATACCTTCCCTAGCGTAACCAACCCCCGAACCTTAGATCTTTCCCCTTAGGTTTTTCTAACGATCTTGAACCTTTCCTTTGGATAAATCAAAGTCGGTTGTAAAAGAAATATGATGCAAATTAATTAATAATTTGTTATCCGATTTTCACCGCAACAGAAATGGCGACTTCACTGGGGAAAGTTAGACCTATTGCTGGTCCATTCCTAAGAGGGTTGAGCCTATCTTGCTTTTATGTTATTCATGTTTTGCTTATTTGCTTGTATATGCTTTTGTATGTCGTATTTGCTTATATCTGTATGTTTGTTCTTGCTTGATCTTTTGGGTTGACATGATATCAATGAGTGAGATAAGTCCTAACCCAGACTTGAGAGAACACATATGTTTAGGAATCGTGGACATAGTCAAGGGAACTTTGAGGGAGAAATCCCAAAGGAGGGAACTTGAAGTCCACACTCAGTTGAGGCCCTCTCTTAAGTGGTATATGTTGAACGAGCAATCGTGAATACATTACTACCTTCGACCTAGGAGCCAGGGATACTGATGACCTTTAGTTACCCTTTACCCCACTTGGCCTGTTTAGGACGTAGTGCGAGGACTGTGAGGGAGCAATCCCAAATGGTTGCTACGCGATACTACACTCAGACAAGACTCTCTTGAGAATTTTATTGATTACCGAGCAATTGGGAAGTCGATAAAATCCGAAAGATGGGTTGTCGACTCTGGGAACTTTTTAGAACCCTGTTCTGCAGCTGAAAACCAGTAGTACATACCTATTAGGATGGGTAGACCTTGGCTCCATTCATGTGAACCCTAAACCTAGGATTCGTATGTTTTGTTGTGTGTACATATGTTTTTGCTCGTGTGCTTTATGCATCTTTGCATTCAAGCATTCTTAGCCCTTTGGTTTCGAGGAACTCAAATGTTTGTTTCCTTTTCAAAAGATCAACAGAGCTTGGATTTAAAACAAAAACAAAACTTTTCAATTTTCCAAAAATTTCGCAACTTGCCTTTGAGTTCCTTGAAACCATATGGCTTGCATTAGCATCTCATTCGCATCACGTCATAGCATGTGCATTCTTCCTTGTCCTCTTCTCATGTCGTCATTTTCCCTTCAGAGTCGTCTTTGAACCGTCACCCGAGCCAAACTCGACAAAGGATGTCTAAACAATACGGTGAAATGGACAGAGTCAACAATGAATTGAGTGAGCTCCGAGAAGGAATGGGGCAGATTCTGGAAGCAATTCAAGTTATGAGTGGAAGAATGGATACACAAGCTACGGTGGTCTCCGAGATTATCACTACAACTGTAGAACCTCCCGTTACTATTGTGAACCCCACTTTAGGCATGCCTTTTAACTTTATGCATGCTCCGGCCGTCACCTCTACTCAACAAGTTGTTCCCTTTGTTAATGAGGCTTTTCAAGCTATTCCTACCTTCACTCCAGTAACAGTGCAAGCCCAGATGCACCCAGTTTTTCAGAATCCACCTCTGGTTCATGATCAAGTCAATAGGTCCGAAGAAGGGGATAATCGACATGAAATGTTGGAGAAAAGTGTAGAGACAATGCGGAGTAAATTGGAAGCAATGGAGAGGGGAAATGTATCTAATACTAATGTTAAAGGCATGTTCTTAGTCTCAGGCTTGGTAATTCCACCCAAGTTCAAACTACCCAATTTCGACCTATACTCAGGAGCAACCTGTCCTAAGTCGCATTTGGTTATGTATTACCGACGAATGGCTGCATTTATGGATAATGATAAGTTGATGATCCACTGCTTCCAAGATAGTTTGAAAGGAGCTGCTGCAAAGTGATATTTGACTTTGGACCAATCTAGGATCCGATGCTTTCAAGACGTATCTGATGCTTTTGTAAAGCATTATAGATATAACATGGACCTCGCGCCAGATCGTAGACAACTACTGAGTATGTCTCAGAACGATACTGAGTCTTTTAGAGAGTATGCACAAAGATGGAGAGAGCTGGCTTCACAAGTTGAGCCACCTTTATCTGAAAAGGAGTTAACTGATTGGTTTCTCGACACGGTAAGACCGGAATTCTACGAAAGGATGATCAGTAGCGTGTCTGCTAGTTTTTTTGATATCGTGGTTGTGGGGATTAAAATAGAGCTTGGTCTGCAGAGTGGAAAAATGGCCAAGAGAGCTGATAGTTCAAGCCACGATGCCAAGATATCCTTCAAAAGGGAAGGAGATACCAATGTGGTGATGACGAACAAAAGGAAGAAAATTCAGTACTGGAAACGTCAGCAGCAACAGCAGTGTTATCCTATTCAGCAACCTTATGTGGCCGCCATTGCGCCAACATTCAACAGTCAAGCTTCTATTTATCAGCCGGTTCCTCAACCGCCAGTATATCAACGAGCGCCCAACGCTCCTGCTTATCTCCAACAGACTCAAGTTTCTCGTCAGAATATTCCAGGCAAAGGAAAGAGTGGAAGGCCTCGGATTTCTCCCATTCCTATGACGTATACAGCATTGTATCCTGTTTTGGTGCAACAAGGATTAATAACTACAAGGTCATCAGGCCCACCTCCTGATCTGCTTCCACCATCTTACAATCCCAATGCTCATTGTGCATTCCATGAAGGTGCACCAGGCCATAATTTAGAAGGTTGCTTTGCTTTGAAGCATATTGTGAAGGACTTAGTGGAGAGAAACATTTTGTCTTTCGACGGCTCCCAGCCTATCATCAAGAACAATCCTTACCCGCTCATGAGATAAGTAATGTTGTGGAGGATGTATCAAGACCAAGATGGACTGTGATTGAGCTCCTCCTTGATTTTCTGCATTTGATTTCCTGAAGCTGGCAATCTGTTGACCGTTTCAGCAATTTATTTATATTTCCTTTGCACTTTGAATTTGTATTTGCTCATAAGCTGTGTTGTACTTTCAAATTGGCAAGATTAATGAAATGTTTGTGCATCTTTTAGATTAAATCCTTTCGTTTCATTCATTTACTGTCATTTTAAAATATATATATATATTTTTTTTCACCCTGTTTTTCAAACTTTTGTTAAAACAAAGATTGGGGAGGATGATGAAAACCTCATATTCATAATTGTTGTGGTATACTTTCAAATTAACCTCGCCGAGGATGTAAGGCATTGTTTCACATTTCCTAAATATTATTAACCTCTTCGAGCCTAGAAGTAGGAGTTTTCTTTCTTTATACACACAAAATATAACCCTAAATCTCAACCTTGGGGCAGGGTAGTTCTCAGTTTAACTCGGTTATGCATTCAAACACGAGTGTTTCACATAAGGCACCAGTCAGCTTTCAAATCAAGTGACTTCCTACTTTTGGAGAGTTGAACGTATATCTTGAGTTAACTGAGCGTAGGATGTGAGCCTTTATCTTTTGTTTCATAAACCATGAACCATACCACATTACAACCCCTAAAAAGACCTAATTGAGGTAAGGTTGTTTTGAAAAGCATACTACACCAAGGTTGAGTAACCTGACTCCTAATAATCTTTGTTACTCGCGTGTGTTGGTCACTTCCTTAATGACTAGACCCACCTTTGTTTTTGGCTATTTAATCATTTCACTGTGCGTTTTTTATCAAAGCTTTGTTTTCAAACTTTGCATTAAATTTTGCCATTTTTAATGAACAACCCTTGTTCGCAAAAACAATTCGATATCAAAGGAATCCCAACAAATATAGCCAGCTAGGGGATTCAATTTGATAGAGGAAGCTCAGTCAGGGGCAACCAAGCTGAAGGATTTGCCAATCTACAGAATCAGAGGCAGAACTCTGTTATTCAAAATATTGGGGCAAGTCTTCTCCAGATTATCTTATGACAAGTATGGACTCCAGTAACCTATCAGCAGGGGCAAGTTTTGTTCCCCAGTCATTTCTACTACCATTTATGTATTACGAATACAGTTGAACCGGGGCAACCATGTCTAAGTTCATTTCTTTTCAAAAGTTCGAAGACATTGAAGCATCTGATCGACCAAGCTGACAGGGGCAGAGTTTGTTCCCCAAATCATCAAACAATCAGTCTGAAGCAAGTTCCAAGGCTTTGTTGTGCAAATGCAGTTAATCTGGGGAAGTTACGCCGGGATCTCTCCAAAAGTTTGAAGATATTGAAAGAACTTGTATGCCAATTCTTCTATAAAATCCTCTTGTTATCGTCTTCCGACAAACCATATAGTCTGGGGCAGATAAGACTTGAAGATGATTATTACGTCAGTAGGATACAAAACTACTTTGTTCTTGTGATATCCTTTGATAGCTCCCCAATGAGCTATTACTTCAGC
This sequence comes from Lathyrus tuberosus, assembly GCA_022829125.1. Classification (NCBI taxonomy): domain Eukaryota; kingdom Viridiplantae; phylum Streptophyta; class Magnoliopsida; order Fabales; family Fabaceae; genus Lathyrus; species Lathyrus tuberosus. The sequence goes on along the minus strand of JALAZF010000105.1, from coordinate 12,038,997 downwards.
TAATCTTGACAAATCTCCTTGGATTCTCTACCAACGAAGAAATCAAACTCATGATGGCAATCCTCATGATGTTATACCTCATGTGGAAAACTCTTTTCACCAGTGAAGTTGTTGATTCTTCTTCCCCCCAATATTGGTCCAACCTGTTGAGTTTGGGTTGGGTATCCTTGTCGAGACTTTTTTTTCGTCTCCAGTTTCGCTTTTGTCTGTTTTGTCAGCATGAGCATAAGCATGGCATAAGCACTCATGTGCATAGCTTCTTAGCATTTATGCTTCCCTTCCTGATGTTTACCTGTCTTTGTTCACTTTGGCGATTATCTCCCCAAGTGACTGGGTTTGTCTATTCTCTCCAATAGAAAGTCGGCCCTAGGCATAAAGTGCCCATTCTTTTCTGAATTCCCCACAGAGTTTTATCCTCGTGGATGATGGTTGGTTCAGTTATCTTTTCCACATGTGGATAAGATAAATTCCCATTTGAGTTCTTTCCTCAATTGGAGTCTTGTTTGACTGTTTCTTTCTAGTTTGTTCCTAGATTGAACTTTGGTCTCTGGCAGATGTGATTTTTCAAACCTATTTTTGAACGTGCATTTATTTTGCATCGTTTCTCGCAAGAAACATCTTTTACAAGATCCTCATTGAAGACATGATTATTTCTCTAACAGTATTGTGATATCAACATATCTTCAAAGCAGCAATCTCTTGAAGAAGCTTGGCAGTCTCTTATAAGTAGCTTATCTATCTCTGGTACTATTTAACCTCTTCGCGACCGTAATTGGGTATTCCCCAGGAAGCCTTATCTTCAGTTACGCAACTCCGATACTAACCTATCAGATTCTATTCCTTTATTGGGGCCTATTTCTTGGTTCTATCTCCAGTAAGGCTTCTTTTTCCAAAGTACCAACCGGTCATGCTTGAACATGTTGTTCCATTACTTTGGATGCCTTTTCCCAGTGAAGACCGTTTTTCGGTTCAACCTTCATTGCAGATCTTTTCTAGAATGTCATCTAGTCGCGTTTAGCCTTGATGATCAATCATTCTAGATACTTTGTTGGAGCCCATTTCTTGGTTCTATCTCTAACAAGGTTACTTCTAAAGTGCCAACCGGTCATACTTGAACCTGTTGTTCCATCACTTTAGTGGTTACTTCTAAAGAGCCAACCGGTCATACTTGAACCTGTTGTTCCGTCACTTTAGAGGTGTTTCTAGGATGTCATTTAGTCACGTTAGACTTGATGATCAATCATCCTAGATACTTTATTGGAGCCCATTTCTTGGTTCAATCTCCAATAAGGTTCTTCTTTTTTCCAAAGTGCCAACCGGTCATACTTGAACCTGTTGTTCCATCACTTTGGATATCTTTTCCCAGTGAAGACCGTTTTTCGGTTCAGCCTTCATTGTGGATCCTTTCTAGAATGTCATCTATGTTGTGTTCAGCCTTGATGATCAATCATTCTAGACACCTTTATTGGAGTCCATTTCTTGGTTGTATCTCCAATGAGGTTACCCTTCTGGCTCCTACCGGTTTTCCTTCGTGAAGCAGATTATGTGTTATCTCAACCAACTATTATTTGAGTACCAAAGTCTATTCTTGACTCATTAACCATGTTCCCATTTAAACCCCAGCTCTTTATGCAAGAGTCCCTAGAGAAATCAGCTGTTAGACGACAGAATTCTTTCACGGGAATTGTTATTGGTCTTTGAATACAATAACTTCGTCATTTTCATCTGATTCTTGGAAGCGGAAGTTCTAAGAAAACACAAAGATAAATTAAGTTTTACTCTGGAATTAAGAAGTTTTATGGAATCAAGTTGGTACAGGAAGAATTAGTAGTACTGTATCTTTGGCTTGGATTTGCCATCTCCACGAAAAGAAGATTGTTCCGGTTATCCTTGATGTTTGGGTTTCAGGGTGTTGGCTTGTGTTATCCTTTCTTCTTTCCTGTTTTGCGTCGTTCGCGTCATTTCTAGCATATAGCTAAGCATATGCATCATCCCTAGCATCTGTGCATCCTTGTCCTCTGTCTTGCTTATGGTCTTTTATTGGTACCTGTCTTTATTTCCCCAGTGAAGTAAAGACATTCCCGGTTTGCCTTGTGTCGTGCTTGTTCGGTCTTAACCTTTGCGCGCCAGATTCGAATCTTTAAACCTTTTGCTGTTCCCCAAGAAGTCTAGCATTAAAGATTTTTAAAACTGTTCTCGTTTGAATCGTGTCAAACTTGAACTTGGACTTTGTTTGAATCGTGTCAAGCATTTTCTTGTAAAATTGTTCTCATCTGAATCGTGTCAGACTTGAACTTGTTCTTGTTTGAATCGTGTCAAACTTGAATTTGGACCTTGTTTGAATCGTGTCAAGCATTGTCTTGTAAAATAGTTCTCGTCTGAATCATGTCAGACTTGAACTTGTTCTTGTTTGAATCATGTCAAACTTGAACTTGGACTTTGTTTGAATCGTGTCAAGCACCGTTTTCTTGTTTTAAAACCGTTCTTGTTCGAATCGTGTCGGACATGGAACCCTTTACCTTGGATTTTTGAAAAACTTGCTTTAAAGCTAAGCTTCTTGGAACAAATTTCTTCAACCTTAAGACTCCTACTTGGTGCGCAGGATTTGTCTTTGTCTTCCTGGTTTTTCTTGAAGATCCCATCTTGAACTCTTCGGTATAAGAATCCCCAGGAAGTCTTTGCTTGGTTGTCTGTCCTTGTGACTGATCCCTAGTGATCAGGTTTTTCTTTCTGGTTTCGTGCCCAGTAAGAATGTGGGTTTGTTTTGTCCCCTGTAGTCTATCTCCCCGGTTTTCTTTCCCCAGTGGAGATCGTCTGTGGTCTTTTCCCTGGTGTTTCTTTGGAGTCTCCCCGGTGGGTCTCTTTCGTTGGTTAACCTGTATCCCCAGTGGGTCGTTTCTCATGGATACTAGCTTTCGTCCTTCCCCAGTGAAGCTCTTTGGTCCTCTTGCTTCCTGTTTACTCTTTGGTGTCTCGTTGTGTCTGCATTTTCTTGCATCTCCTTGGTATCACGTTTGTTGCTTTGCATGCGTGTGCATCTGAGGGTAAAATTTTCGGTTATCTGTATTTAAATATCCTTCACTTTTGATTCCATGAGGATCTTCATCTCTCATGTCATCCTGTGAAGATATTTAAATAGGGGCAACTGTTGCACCCCAAATTTTACCCTCATTTTTCTGCTAGTTGTTGTTTTATTTTTTTTCTCTATATTTTAATTTAATAATTATCTTAGTTTTCTATTTGTTTTTGTTTTTAGTTTAATTCCAATATGGCTTTTTTTATTTACATTTAAGTCGTTTTAGTTTTAGTAATTTAAACTAATCTTAATTTGATTTAATTTTAATAATTAATTTTAATTAATTAGATTAATTATTCATTTTCATTTTTCTAACTTTTTTTTAATTTAGATATTTAGTGTTATTATCGTATTATTAATTCAAAACTAAAAAAGAACTTTTCATTTCCATTCCTCACCTATTTTTTTCCACCGTGTGTTTTTATTTCACTATTGGATTTTCTCTCATCAACCAACAACCAATGAAAATCGAGCAAGGCTTTGTTTGACTTTTCAACCCAACTCGTCAGCCTATGGAGCAGCGACACGTGGCACTGAAAAAACCAAAAGCAACCAAATTTGCTCTTCTCCCTTATTCATAGTCACGAGTTTCACTCTACAACCTTAAGCCAATTCAACTTCATGTCCATAAGTCCCCCAACGGGACACCATCTTGCAAACGTACGAACCTCTGCAGCACATGACAAAGCTACTCAACCATCTACCTTAACGTAAACCTGCTCCAAACGCTCCCTCTGCAAACTGTGAAAACGACAAGTCCAGAACGATCCTAATTTCAAATTAAATTTGAAGAATACGTTCTCTTTAAAAAGGGATAGATAGAGCAGAAAGAGGGAGGGGACGACCCTCACTTCAGAAAATCTTCTTCAATACAACCTTCTTCTACCGAAACCCTTAATCTCTCTCCAAAGCACAACAACTTCCATATACCACCACCATATCTCCAACGAACAAACTACCACCATATCTCACACCCACCTCAACGTCACCCGTTCCGCAAATCATCTTCAACCCAATCTTTCTCAGACCTACAGAACTTCAAACAACCAAAGAAATACCTCCTTCATAACCGTTCCATCACCTGCAATAAACAATCATAACCTTTCCCCAAAACCCACTCAAACCGTCACCTAAAACCACCCTTCACCGAATCTCCTCTTCAACCTTCAATATTCCCTCTTGTTCTTCCATTTTCCTAAATCCCAAATCAAACCCATCTCCTTCTTTTCTTCATCCCCCAACCTCACTCTAACAACAATATTTCACAAACCAAAACAAAACCCATTTTCAACCAATAATCTGACCATACAAATTGAACCAGAGAGAAAATGGAAAAGAAGAGGAAGAAAGACTAAAACAGTACTCCTAAAGCCAAGCTCAGAAATTGATACGAAACCTGTGGATTAAAGTGAAACCGAGAGCGAGTGGGAGAGGATTCAAGGCCGTTTTAATCTTGAACTAAATCTGGAACCTAAAATCCAAATCGCGACGAAACAAGTTTGTTGTTGTTGTTCGGAGATTCAATCGAGTGAGGGAGGTGGAAGTGTAACAGGGTAGGGTTGAAATCGATTCGAGATTTGTTTCGTTTTCTTATTTCTCTTAGCCAACGTCTTCTTTGAACGAGGCGAAGGCGTGAGGACTTCCTAGGTTGTCCAATTTGCCCCTTTTTGTGATGTTCATTTACACAATCTCACAGGCCCATCTTGTTTTTTTTTAGCAATCGTTTTTAGGGTGATGGGCTCAGGAGCCCAGATGACCCCATTTTAACTCTAGCCATATGATTTCAGCACCTCACACCCCTTTAATCCATTTCAAACCCCTCCTCTTTTTATATTTTATTTTATTTTGCTTTAAAATCTTTTTTGAATATTTAATTTCTGAACTTTAAATGGTTAATAGTGCTTATTTTGATTTTGAGTTTTTTTTCATATTTTGGCCAATGATATTATATAAATCATGACTTGTTGGTTTATTTCTAAATCACTAAAAGTCTAGATTTATAGGAGGTCATCTTTTATTTTGGTCAATGAAAGTTAAAAATCTAAGATTATCGATTTATCGATTAAATCTTGATTTAAACGAGACCAATTTGGTTTTTATTTTATTTTGGTCAATGAAAGTTAAAAATCCAAGATTATCGATTTATCGATTAAATCTTGATTTAAACGAGACCAATTTGGTTTTTATTTTATTTTGGTCAATGAAAGTTAAAAATCCAAGATTATCGATTTATCGATTAAATCTTGATTTAAACGAGACCAATTTGGCCATCTTTTATTTTGGTCGATGAAAGTTAAAAATCCAAGATTATCGATTTGTCGATTAAATGTTGATTTAAACGAGACCAATTTGGTTTTTATTTTTGTTGGTCAATGAAAGTCAAAAATTAAGATTATCGATTTCTCGATTAATTCTTAATTTAGACGAGACCGATTTTATTTCTCATTTCGATCCCACTTTCTTTATTTTGGTCAATGACATAACAAACCTCTTGGTTTGGTCGGTTTCATTGAGTTGACAAAACTTTGATCAACATGAGACCACTTTCTTTTAGTCGATAAAAGTCAAGAATCATTGATTATTGATTTCTCGATTAAATCATAATTAAGACGAGACTATTTCTATTTTATTTCATCTTATGTTTAATCATTGTCTAATATGTTTGTTTCTCACTTTGCATTGATATCATGATTCTCACCCATATCGTTATCTTAATTCATGTATTATAGTATCATCGTATTTACATTATATCTTGTTATCTTGTTAGTAACTTATAACTATGTTATTCCCCTATTCCAAAGGAAGGTTAAACATGTTGACTCATAAGTCATTGACCCCCACCTTAACCTAGGTAACCTTTTAGGATAAAACTTCAATTTTTTGGCCTCATTAGAGCCATAGAAATTACAACTAGCATTAGGAGAGAGTTTCTTAACTCTTAGTGATATTCATCATAATGAATTTATCACTTCTCCCGCTAACTAACCTTTAGCATAGAACCCTTTAGCAAACATAAGATAACATTTAACAAGAGGCTCCCGTAGAGTACTACAGACGTTTAGGGTGCTAATACCTTCCCTAGGCGTAACCAACCCCCGAACCTTAGATCTTTCCCCTTAGGTTTTTCTAACGATCTTGAACCTTTCCTTTGGATAAATCAAAGTCGGTTGTAAAAGAAATATGATGCAAATTAATTAATAATTTGTTATCCGATTTTCAACGCAACATAAGGGATTAACTCTAGATACTAGATATTGGAAATTTTCCAAAACTTATGGATAACTCTGCTTCACTCTTCACTCGAGTGAATCAACCAACATTGATTTCAAGATTATTCTTGTTGCACAATTGTTAATGGAGGAAGAAAAAGAAAAGAAAAATTTCGAAGTAGAAAGAAATTATGGTTTGGGCAAAATAAAGAAAGAAGAAAAGATTTTCTGCAGAGCTTGTCTCTGTTTCTCAAACTAAGAAATTTTATTCAACTGTGCAATTGCATTTCTGTTGTGTGTTACAATTTATAATATGTTTACTCCCTATTTATAGATTTGGGCTTGCTTGCTCCTCAAGCAAGACTCCAAATACATAATTCTGCTAACACTACAAAATTAGACCTAAGTCGAAATTCCAGTCGAGACATATTTCGACATTTCGACACACACAACATTTCGACGACAATAGATTCTGTCAAAAATAGTGCTTTGACACAAAGAATTATACTTTCAACAAGAAAATCATCAATCGGCTCTGCCGCAACACCCTGCATGATTTCTGCCTAACAAACTTTAACAGAAAAAGAGTTATCCTTTGCACTAATCCATACCACGCGACCAGATACCATTGCAAGATGGACTGAGTTCATTTAGTAGTTGATTCAGCTTCACTAAATCTTCAATAATAGAATTTTCTTGAACGCCTCTATTAATGATGTTTAGGTGAGCATCCCATTTCCAAACCTGCTGACTCCACATTTCCATCTTTCCAACAAGAACCTGCTGACTCCACATTTCCATTTTTCCAACAAGAACCTGCTGACTCCACACTCCCATCTTTCCAACATTAATATTCTTGTTAATCTGTAAGTTGCCTAGGGGACATGACTGCACCATTTAGAAAGCTTGCGGTTTCTAAATAGTATATATTTTAACCAACTCTAGAAAAGTGGGCTAAACGCATGGGAATGAAATAATTCATCAACTAGGTTGTTCAATTTCGTTTTAAAATAGATATAAGAGATATTGCATTGATGGTGTAAAATAATTTTACACTATCAATTAATAGTAATTATGTATTCTGTTAAATAAGAATGAAACTATTTAAATTATTTGCATAATATTGATATTTAGAATCGAATTTATATTTTTAATTGAATTTAATATAAATATTGATAGTGAAATTTATTTACACATATATTCAATTAAATTATTTTATGATGTTTGTTTATTAATTTAACTTTTAAAATATTTTTACAAGTATGTAGTTGGCGTGATATGATGTACATGTAGTTTTATATGCGTAGTAGTAGTACACACAAATTTCCTATTTGTTATTATTTATTAAGTAATTATTTGATTGAGGACATATATAATTAAATAATTGGAAAGTAAAAATAGATCAAAAACGTTAATGAAACTCAATTAATTAATAAAATCTTCTATTTAAGAATAAAAAAAAAATATCAAATGACTTAAAAAAATTTCAATCTATCTCCTTAATATATTTAAGTATATATTCAAACAATTGGATTGGATATCGTTTCATAAATTTAGGCTATTTTTTTTGGTTGCTTCTTCCTATTAGGTTTTATAGATTTTGTTCGGAATTGCGCTTTTCTTTGTTGGTGCGTGTGTTTCTGTAATCAGGTATTCAGATTTCCAAAAGCAGAAGAATACACATTTAAAGGTAATTCCATTATTTGCTGAACGTGTTTTGATGTAATCATTGTTTTGAATAGTAGTTCAATCTTAATAGATTACTTTTGTTTTTAGAGGTGTCAAAATTGATTTTCAAAACTTTAGTTGCAGCCAAATAAAATTTAGTCTAACTTTATTCCCATTCAGTTCGTAGATCCCAATTCAATGCAAGGAGAGAAAAAACCTTTGCTTATGTATTTCACTGGCCAATACCGAAAGACTCAAACATTTTGCAGCATGACAGATCCATCCAAATCCTATTCTACATGGAATCCTGAATTGAGGAAATCAAAGCTACTAACGGTACAACACGGTTGGTATCTTTGGGAAAACAAGATTTCAGAATATGTTAGTAACTTATTTCTTTGGAATCCACATAACCTTAAGAAAATCATGCTTCCATCTCTTCAACACAATGATACTGTTTTTAGTGACTACATTTTGTCATCCCCTCCATCTTCAAATGATCAAACGTGCTCCATTTTTTTATTTCCATCCCATAGCCTTTCAATATTTTACTACCAACTTGGAGATAAGCAATGGACGGAAACTTGTTTTTATAACGACATTGTGAGAATTTTAGCCATGCAGGGTAAAGCTCTTTCGCAAGGAAAGAAAGCCACTTTTTATAACCCTGTTTACTGCAACGGTGGAGTCTATGCAGGATTGTCAACTCGGTCCCATTCTATTATAGTAGTTATTGAAAAACTTCATCTTAATGGCTTTAAAATAAACTGCACACCTAATATCATGATAGCACATCAACCAACTAGTTTTCATGAACTTATAAGTCACTTGATTGGATTCAACAACGTACTATTTCGAATAGAAATTTGCCATGAACGAGATAGGGTAACAGCAGTTTTTATTTTCAAATTTGATTGTTCTCATCAGATGTGGGAAAAGGTGGAAAATATCAAGGATAAAGTGTTCTTTGTATCCAGTCTTGACTCAGCTTTTGCTTGTCAAGCAATCAATCAAGAAACTGAAGGAGGACACATTTATATCGCCCTGAAAGACTGCAATTTTGTCTATATTTACAACATTGAAAACAACTCTCTTGTGACTTCTCAGCCTTTCTCTAATTTATCAAAAAGGCGATCTTATTCAAGATGGTTCATACCAGATACAAGGTATTTTCTTTTTTTGATACATTTGTTTTAAAAATATGTTAGTCCTATATATAACTCCATTATACTTTTAATATATATGTTTTGTAGGATGCCTATTACACTCAAAGAAGAAATTAGAGAAAAAAAAAGTATATGTGATGTAGTCTATTTAAAGGATGCAGAGGAAAAAACTTATGATGAATTTGTACTTCCCCTAGAAGTGGTTGAATTGATTGCAAAACATATTAATGGTGTGCTTGATTATATGCATTTTCGAGCTAGCAATAAATTCCTTCGTCTAGCCGCACCACCGATTCAATGGAGATCTTCTTCTTCCATGTCAATGTCGAGGTTTGATGATCGATCCATGTGTCCTTTATTTGTATTCTCAAAGGACAAGTTCTTCACTTTTGTGAATCCGAAGCATGGTCTCGAGTACAAATACAACATAAACTTTCCTCGAAATCAAGGTTGGAGCTTGAATTACGAAGAGAAAGATTGGAGCTTGAATTTAGAAATTTGCTATTCGAAAGATGGTTGGCTATTACTGGTGTTGGTTAACAAAAGTTTTCAAGTTTTTTTCAATCCTTTTACAAAACAAGTGTTACGACTTCCATTTCGGCATAGAGGAATCCGGAATATCAGGTGTTTTGGCATGTCCCATTCCCCAACCTCTTCTCAATGTATGACTGTTGAGTTGGATAAAGAATACTCAGTATTATCCATTGCTAGTGGATATGTACATCTCCTTTCGGATGCAAGCTATGGCCGTTTCACATTTGAAGACAAGGAATTTACTCTTTACAATGTAAGTCCTGCTTTTCATAATGGATTATTTTATTTTCTTAGCACAACAGGGAAGTTAGCAGTAGTGCAAGCAACAAGGGAAAAATATAGTTGGAAAGTACTTGAGGAGCCTCAAGCTCCATGTAGTACTTGCTTCAACAACTTTCTAGTTGAATGTGATGGCAATCTATTATCAGTATTTGAGAGTCCTATGGCAAAGGGGGTTCAAGTTTTCAAGCTGAATGAGTCTACAATGACATGGATCAAAGTAGAAAGCCTAAAAAATCACATGCTTTTTGTGGGCAAAACATCCTTTTCTGCTGTGGCTAACATTCCTGGAATGGAAAATAAAATTTATTTTCCAAGATTTTATGGGCAGAATTTTGTGTTTTATTCTTTAGAAACAAACAACTATCACACGTTTCAAAATGATCAAGTGGTGAATTTTCATCATGTTAGAGAACACTTGTCTGGTACTTGGATTCAACCAAGATGGATATAAGTTTAAGCTCTTGGTAATCTATGAAATTGCACTTTTGTTTATGAGTTTTTGATAATTATTATTATTATTATTATTATTATTACATTTTTTTGAGCCGTATTATTTTGATTACATAAAAAATATAGTTACAATTTTTTGTTGTTGTTAGGAAAAACTTCAATCTCTTAACTTTATTTCTTAATCATTATAATATTTAGTTTGGTAATATTTTTTTTAAATTATGATGGACATGTATTTATGGGCTTTCTTGGTTCATGAACTAAACCGAAACGCATTAATAGTTTAAGTATATTTGTAAAAATCATTTTAATAAATAATAAAAAATCAATCAACTTAAAAACTGGTTGGTGTTTAGTCTAAAACTGTTTCTGAACCAGTTCTTCTTTATAAATCAGTTCATAATTAGTTTCTATTTATATACTAGAGATTACCATTTGAAAAAAAACGCATAGAAATTACCGTTGGATAAAGAATTTTCTTCTACTAGGCTCCATGTCATGTCAGACATTTAATTTCCCACAACAAATCATAAAGAAACTATACAAATAGCCCCATTGAAAATGATATTATTCTTACTTCTCTAGATATTTCAGATAACCGTCATCCAAATAACTCCTGCATAATCCTTCTTATCCTTGTGAATCATACCACTAGAGGTGGCAATTAGATCTATTAAAGTAAAATCCATCCAATCTATCTATCAAAAAATCAATTTAATATATTCACCACATAAAAAATAAGTTAATAGATTTGATTAAATCCATCCATTTAATATGGATGAATTAGTTCAATCCATTCAACATATTTTAAGAATCTAATGAATTATTTTTATCTACGTTAGATTTATTTTTTAAAAAATAATTAAAAATGAATTTTTTTTAAAAAGAATTTATTTTTTCCCATAAAAAAACCAAATTTTTTTCAAACAAAAATTGATTTTTTTTTTTCGGAAAAAAAACCGATTTTTTTCCGAAAAAAACTATTTTTTTCCCAAAAAAAACTGATTTTTTCCGAAAAAAAAACCGACATTTTTTCCGAAAAAAAAAACCAAATTTTTTTCCAAAAAAAAAAACCAAATTTCTTTCCGAAAAAAAAACCCGCCTTTTTTTTTCTAAAAAAAAGGGACTTTTTTTTCCGAAAAAAACCCGACTTTTTTTCCGATAAAAACCGAATTTTTTTTCAAAAAAAAAAAGTCTTTTTTTTTCAAAAAAAAAAAGTCTTTTTTTTTCGAAAAAAAAAAATCGTTTTTTTTTTAATGAAAAAAAAATTTGGATTGATGGATATTCATCCATTAAAAATATGTTAATGGATGGATTGGATGAATTTTATTATTAACGGATGTATTGGATTGAATAATTTGAAAAAAAATTTAGTAAATTGTTAATGGACTAATGGATTGTTTTAATTCATCCATTAACAATCCATATCCATTCAATCCATTTATTTTGTCACCCCTACTTACCACAATTGATCCAAGACAAAAAATTCTCCCAAATAAATTCTTTAAATATCATGACAGCTCATGTCCATCAAAAACTTAGATGTTTTCATGCTAAACATATACGTCTTCCTTTTAATGACAACTATTTTTCCATGATTGTTTTGATCTTATACATTCGGATATCTAGGTCCCTTTCTCTGTGCCTTCTTTATAAGGTTGTAGATATTCTTAACCATTGTTGGCAATCATAGTAGGTTTTGTTGGATATACTTAATCAGATCAAAGTCTACGACCCTTAATTTAGTTAAAGTTTTAGTATCTCTTTTAAAACACAATTTCAAACATGTACCAAAATATTCCACACAAATAATGGCCATGGATTTACTTGTCAATATTTATGGGATCCATCATCAGACTTAGTGTGATAAAACACCATAACAAAAATAGTTGGGTTAAATATACGGGTTAAATATACGATTCCCTCTTGAAGTTTTTATTTTGTGATTTCTCTCTTGTAAAACCAAGATGTTGTTTGCAGAACCCCCTATACTTTGTTTGACTGACTGGGCATGGAGAATCTGCACACGTGGCATTTAGAGTCTGCTGACTGTGCTTATTTTTAATTTTTTAAAATTCTTTTTATTTAATTTTTTTTAATTTATGCTTATTTTAATTAATTTTACTTATTTATATTTGTTATTTTAAATTATCAAAATATTAAACTTGAGCTTAAGTCCATTTTTATTTCAAGACAAATACACATAATTCAAAACTATTATCAAAATATTAAACTTAAGCTTAAGTCCATTTTTATTTCAAGACAAACACACATTATTCAAGACTATTTTCAATTCATTACCATTTATGATTGATTGGTATATATAGACTCGTTTTCCTTCTATACCAACCGATGTGGGACTTTAAGATACCCATTAGCTTAAATTCAATGAGACATTGCAAACATTAGCTTAAACTCAATGCCATTTTCTACCTGTTCACTTTGACTGGCATCAAAGACAGTCTTGGTTCACATGGGCATGTAAAAAAATGTAATTAGTTTTTATTTTAGTATGTTTGATTTTATAGTGACTTATGAACGAACATTATGTGAGACAAAATATACATATAAGGATTTACTCAATCTATTAAACAACAGAATTTGCAACACTTAGTGAGTTTTAACAGTTACAGTAACATAAGGCATATAGCTATCTAAGTAAAACTAATTGTCTACAAGCTTAAGGCCCCAACTCATATCCTCACAGTGCTTTACATGTGGAACAAATTCCAACTGAGATCATCTCACAGTGCCTCTACTTCTTGAGATAAGTTAATATTTCTTTCGCACCAATCTTGTATATGATAAATATATATTGATGTATTTTAACTGAATTGTGTACATGATTTTACTAACAGGTTGTCTTAAATTGTGGCAAATATTGTTATGACCATTGCAAGTAATGTGGGTAAATGAAAGAGAGGCGCTGTTGTCTGAAAGAGACAACTTACAGACTCGTGGTGCACAAGCAAAGGAGAGAATTGAAATAACTGAAATAACTGAAATTATTCTGCTGTGATAAATGGTAGTTAATGGAAGCTGAATTAGTTGGATTGTTAGATGCTAAATTTTCCATCATGGCAGAAGGAGATTGGATCAATGGAGAAAATGGTTGAATTTTTTGAGCGAAAGGACGGAGAAGATAAGGAGGTGGTGGTGGTGGAGGAGGGTCCATTTGATTTGACATAGATCTTGAAGCAACAGAAGAACCGAAAAGATCCGGCCTTGTTCTTGGAAAAGGTGAAGAAAACGGTGGTGCTGGTATACCGGTGAATTCCTGAACCATGGCTCTGAAGAAAACTGGCACAATGTATTCCCAAAATTAAAAGAGGTCAAGGTTCAACATTGCAGAAATTTAGAATATGGGAAGGTGGAACAAGAGAGAGATTGCAAAGAAAAGACAAAACAAGTTGCTAACAATTTAGTCCCACATTAATTGTAACAAAGACCACATAAGAGTTTATAACGCCAACACACATATCAATTTATGAATTGAAAAATAGATTGTCTAAATAGGCTATCATAATTAAAATAAGGGATTTAGGTGCAGTTATTAAATTTTAATAATTAATATTTAAATTACATAAATAATTAACTGGCATTAAAAAACAGTAAAAACTAAAATTAGTTGGCATAAAGAATAAGATTAAAAAAACACTAATACCTACATTTTAGGTGTAGCCAGAGCAATTCTCTTTCATGCCCACTAACCATATTGTTTTTGAATAAACATACGGTGAGGCTACTCGCACATGATACTTATAAACATATTTGCATAAAGCAAAATAAAAACGAATAAGAAATAGAGATATAATAAAACAGAACCTAAATTATTGAATAAAAAGTAAAATTATGCACAGAAAGTCAATTTGATTAAGCCTGTATTGAGAAGAATGAATGAGACCCCTTAGAACAGTTCATTACAATGATTAAGTAGCCTCTAACCTATTAAGATAGGAAATGATTCACATTTAGGCCATAGTTTATCAATGAGTAAAAGAAAGAAAGCCAAAAGGCCAAGAAATAAAACAACAAAATTTCTGAATCTCATTAGTCACTAGAGTTATTATGGTCGTAATGCCCATTACCAACTAGCTGTAATGGCTAGTGCATTATGCTAAAATTTTCATTTTTAGAAAGTCTTGTCCCTGACTCATTATGTTCGTAATGGCCATTACAACTAAGCCCTAATGTCATATGTCTTGCTCCAACCAAGATCAGATTGATGGAAGAAGAGTGGGGGCTGGAGAAGGAATCGGAGTCGGTTCAGAACTCGTCGGAAGAGGTTTCTGATGATGAGGTAGGTGAAGAGGAGGAAGCTATCAGCAACATCGACGGTGAGGTGGGTGAAGGTGAACTTTACGAGGATGGTGCGGATCCCATGAGAATCAGAGATTTTGAGGGGATTGAGGTTATTGAGGGTGATGTTTCAAAGGTCAAAAGGAATAGGGTGTCAGAGGTAGGTGCCGCAGGTGGTACAGGTGGTGATAAGATAGGAGAGGAATTTATACAGCAAGTTGATGGGAGCGTTGGGGTTCGTGTGTTATCTGCTGACATTCCCAATCTGGTTGAACCTGTAGCTACTTTTAAGGAGACTGAAAAGGTTTATGAATCATTGAGGGATGGGGACGTGGAAAAGCTTCAAGGCTTTTCTGAGGGCAACACAGGGGGTGTTGACTTTTCAGATGATGATGAGGTGGAGTCTACTTTTAATGACACGGAGGAAGGTAAAGTGTTGGATGGCGTTTTGAGTAGTGGGCCTTCGAAGGAATTGGGCCTTTCAGGTCCAGCTTTGGGTGAGTCATTGGGTCATATGGATTCGAATCCTGTTACTGATCCTATTTCCCAATTTTCGGGTGGGCCCATTGCTGAGTCTTTCGTTAGAAAAGCGAGTAAAAAGAAGAGCCTGGCAGAAATTTGCGAAAAAATAAATATCCCATTTGAACCCTCTTATTTAGCCACCCTAATGCATTCGATGAATCGGATCGGTCCATCTGGTAATGATGCAAAGAAGGGAGATGACTTGATTTTGAAGAACTCTATAGGGGTGGCTGAATCTATCATCAGGAGTGAGGTTAGTGTTGACTCTCTTAACGATTCTAATTTCAAGCAAGGGAATTTAAGGGTTGAGAGAGCTTTGGAAGGGGTTCCGGGTAGAGTGTGGTGGTCGATGAAGGAATTAGGGTTAGAAGGTAATGCTGATGATGAGGTGTATGAAGGTATCTTAAGAAGATTATAAGAAAGAGACAAATTAGAATTTGTGAGTAAGAAGGGGGCAGCTAATTATTGCTCATGAATATAGTGTCCTATAACATACGAGGAGGAGGGAGACCTTTGAAGAGAAATAGGATCAGGAAAGCGATTATAGAAGGGAAAGCATGGATGGGATTCTTCCAGGAAACAAAATTTTCGTGTGCTACGGAGGGTTTAGTTAACAGTATTTGGGGAGATGATCGCATCGGGTGGTCAGCGGTAAATGCCATTGGGAATGCAGGTGGCACTCTAATTGTTTGGAAGGAGAATCTTATTGAGCCAGTATTCAGTTTCAGAGGCACAGGTTTCTTGGGGATTAACGCAAAGTGGAAGAATTTGAACTGTTACTTCATAAATGTCTATGCTCCGTGTGATGGTGGGGGTAAACAGAAGTTGTGGGCAGACCTTGTGGACGTGAAAATCAAGTTTCCAAAAGGAGAGTGGTTTTTGGCCGGGGATTTCAACGCAATTAAATTACCGGAAGAAAGACGTGGTGTGGGAAGGTTAGACTGGTCTGATATGGAGGATTTTTCATCTTTTATAGACTCAATGGAGTTGGTCGATCTGCCGGTGACTGGGAACAAATTTACCTGGTTTAAAGATAACGGTTTATGCAAAAGCAGGTTGGATCGGTTTCTTATTTCAGGCGATCTCATCGACAGTTGGAGACTTGTAGCCCAGCATGTTGGCATCAGAGACGTTTCAGATCATAGAGCAATTTGGGTTAGGGCCGATTCGAGGAACTAGGGGGCTAAGCCTTTCAAGTTCTTTGCGTGCTGGCTGGATCACCCGGGATTCATGGACTTTGTGAAGGCTGAATGGGAAGCTATGAAAGTTAAGGGATCAGCTGCCCACATTCTGAGCGAGAAACTGAAAGCCTTAAGAATTAGACTAAGGTGGTGGAATAAGCACATGTTTGGTTATGTGGACTTGGCTATCAAGGAGAAAATGCAGGTGTTAGACAAGCTGGATAATGATTCGAGTTTGAACTATGAAGGCGATCTGCTCAGCGTAACTGAGACTTATAGAGCAGCTCATGAAGATTTATGGAACAAACTAATGCTGCAGGAAAGTATTTTGAAACAAAAAGCGAGGATCAACTGGGGCAGATATGGAGATTTAAACACTAAGTTTTTCCACACGGTCATGAGTAACAGAAAGCGCAGGAATAACTTAGCTTTTATCCAGACTGAGCACGGGATCATTGAAGAGGTTAGTGATGTCAAGAAGTATATCAAAATTTTCTATCAGACCTTGTTCACTGCTGATATGAGGGTGCACCCCAGACTTTTATTAGAGGATCTGAACAGAATTAACGAAGAAGATAGAAGGTTTCTTGAGAGGAATTTTTCTGAAGAGGAGATTCGAAATATTGTATTCAGTAGTGATGGATCGAAGAGTCCGGGGCCAGACGGTTATAGTCTTGATTTTATCAAAGGTTATTAGGACGTTGTTGGGCAGGATGTAGTGAAGTGTATCGTTGAGTTTCATTCCACGGCAAAATTACCCAAAACGATGTGTTCCTCCTTCATAGCTCTGATTCCGAAAGTGGAGAATCCTCAGTGGTTGAAGGAGTACAGGCCCATATGTTTAATAGGATGTGTATACAAAATAATATCTAAACTTCTTGCAGCTCGTTTGAAATTAGTTATTGGCAAGGTCATATCTCAATCCCAGACAGCGTTTATTCCAGGTAGAAATATTCTAGATGGTGTGGTTGTGCTTAATGAATTGGAGGATCTGGCTAAGAGAAAGAAGACGAAGGGCATTATGCTTAAACTGGATTTCGAACGTGCTTACGATTGTGTGAACTGGGAG
The DNA here is from genome assembly GCA_022829125.1 of Lathyrus tuberosus. Lineage (NCBI taxonomy): Eukaryota > Viridiplantae > Streptophyta > Magnoliopsida > Fabales > Fabaceae > Lathyrus > Lathyrus tuberosus. The sequence goes on along the minus strand of JALAZF010000105.1, from coordinate 12,021,541 downwards.
TACTTAATCTCTTTATTGGAATCGGCTGGTTTTGGGGAGAAATGGATTGGCTGGTTGAAGGGAACTGTTTTCAATAGCAGCTTGTCAGTTCTGGTTAATGGTGGCACGACTTCCGACTTCAGAGCCACGAAAGGTCTGCGACAGGGGGATCCTTTATCTCCTTTTCTGTTTACTCTGGTTGTGGAAGGCCTCGCGTTGTTGGTTCGTAAAAGTAGCAGAATGGGGAAGTTGACGGGTATTTCTATAGGTAACAACACTTGTTACAATTTGCTTTAATTCGCGGATGACACAATGTTGTTGTGTGACGCCACGTGGGATAATCTTTGGGGTTTGAAACCCATCCTCCGCGGTTTTGAATTGGTATCAGGTCTCCGAATCAACGCTTGGAAAAGTAGTATTATTGGGATGAATGTGAGCTCTGAATTTATTTCTGCTTCTTCGCAATTCCTCGCTTGTAGGGTTGGCTCCTTTCCTTTTAAATTTCTGGGCATCACTATAGGGGAAATCACAGATTGATTTCGTTCTGGAAATCAACTATTAATTTGTTCAAAGTGATACTTTCCTCGTGGAAAAGCAAGTTATTATCGATAGGTGGGAGGGTCACGTTATTAAACTCGATTTTGGCTAATTTGCCAATCCATTTGTTTTCTTTTTATTTGGCTCCATCAGCGGTGTTGAAGGAAATCATTTCCATTCAACGGAAGTTCTTATGGGTTGGTACAGCAGTTAAATCTTCGGTGGCTTGGGTGAGTTGGAAGGATGTCTGTTGTGAGAAAGAAAGAGGGGGGCTTGGCATTCGGGATATTAGGATCTTCAATAAGGCTCTGATGACAAAGTGGTTGTGGCATCTTTCGAAAGAAAATGATGCTTTATGGAGTGAGATTATCAGAGAAAGATATGGAGAGGTTAATATAGCGTTATCTAGTAGGGAGGTCTCGGTCAATAGAATAGGTATATCACGGTGGTGGCATGATATCCTCAATCTTAGGGATGAAACAGGCGCTGGGAGTTTTGTTAATGGCAGGGGTACGGTTCTGGGAAATGGTGAGACTACTCTTTTTTGGAAGAACAATTGGGTGGGTGTAGCGAGCGATTTTGGACGCGGTTCTTAAGCGCTGGTCGCTCTCTGCGGTTTGAGCTTAAACTACAGGTCGATTCATTTTTTATCCTATTGTGAGCTGAATAAGGAAGGGAAATAGATGTCTCCAATTAACCCTGCTTGCATACTGAGTTTAAACAACGGTCTATTAAGTTACGGATGCTATCAATGTGGGGGGGGCCTTTGTACTGGTTATTTGTATTTTCGCCAATACTGTTTCTTTCTTTTTACCTGGGCAGAGGGTTTCTGACGGGGAACAAGGATTAGGATGTTAGGACTGATGCTTTTGAATTACTGCTTTTTGATTGATGGAGATATGGGATTTGGGTTTTTTTGTTGATTGCGCTCGCTAAGATCTTTTCTTTCGATCTTATGCCTACGTATTCCTGTTTACCGAAACAGGGAAATCAGAGCGTTCGTAGTTCCTCCTAGTCTATGGGAGGAAATGGTGTTTTGGTGTCTTGTTCAAAGCCCAAGACGTGAAGCGAAAGGTGGTTTGTATCTTGTTCAAAGCCCAAGATGTGAAGCTAAAAGGTCTATTTGTGTCTTGTTTAAAGCCCAAGACGTGAAGCTGAAAGACCTCGGTTTTAGAGAGAATTTGTCATCTCTAAAGAAGGGAAAAGGAGAATTACTTTAACTGGGATACGCGGATCCGAGCAATGCCATAATTTCCGAAGAAAAGGGTTTTAACCTGAAGGAGAAGACTTTAACTCAGTGTAGAGCAATGCCATCTTTCCTTAGGAATTTCTCATGCTAAAAGAGGGACAGTGGCATGGATGTAGATGATCCAGAGGCTTGCCGCTTACAGCGATTAGATGAAGGGAAAGGAGTTGTTGATGTTTGTGTACTGTGAACGAGGCACAACTTTGATGCTAAAAGGTTGATTGGATCAACCAGTGGTTTTCTTATACAAAGCCTAAGAGGAGGCTATTATGTGTCTCGTACAAAGCCCGAGAGAGAGGCTAAAAAGGTTTTGACTCAACGGTGGAATCTTTTGGTATCTCGTATAAAGCCCGAGATAGAGGCTATTGGACTCAACAAGGGAGTTTTTGTATCTCGTACGAAGCCCGAGATGGAGGCTGTTGTTTATTTGGCTCAGTGAGAACCTTTTTGTATCTCGTATAAAGCCCAAGATGGAGGCGAAAAGGGGGATTGACTCAACGAGGGAGTCTCTTTATGTGTCTCGTACAAAGCCCGAGAGAGAAGCTAAACGTTGTTTGACTCCGCTGGGGAGAATCATTTGTACAAAGCCCAAGAGGAGGCTAGGGTGACTGTTTCAGTTGAGTGACAGGTCTAGTATACTGATTTTGAAAGAGAAAATCAGTTCTTATATGAGCAATACCATACTCATGGATTAGATCTGAGGATCGGGGTGGTTTCCTTTCCTTCGAGGAAACGGGAAATCCGAAGGGTATTGAGACTGTCCCAGTCTGCGGGTTTCCTTCCTATTTAACGAAAGGGTGCTTGGGAATGTTTTTGAGACTCAAGGAAGTTAGACTGTCCATGTCTAGAGTTTTATCTTTTGTACTATGCTGTGAGAAACAGTAGTAGACTCTATGAAAGGACTGTTCTATGCAGATGACTAAGTTCTGTTCCTATACCTCTAGGAGGTCGTCAGGATAATTTATACAAAGCCCAAGAGGAGGCTGGAAACTTTTAAGAAGCCGACGTGTCCTTGTACTAAGCCCAAGAGGAGGCTATCATTCCCGGAAGAAGAGATCATTATACGAAGCCTAAGAGGAGGTTGTGAATACTTCTAAGAAGCCGTAGGGTCCTTGTACTAAGCCCAAGAGGAGGCGGGGTTGCTTTTAGGAAGCCTGTGGGTCCTTGTATAATGCCCAAGAGGAGGCCGATGCTTTTAAGAAGCCCGCGGGTCTATCATCTCCTTTCCATTAGGAGAGATAACTCTTTTAAAGACAAAAACCACTGGTAAACGTGCGAGGTTTACTATCCAGCGACTTTTAGCTTTTAAAGAGGGTTCCTTAGTTAAGGTCCAAGATTATGACCGTAGTGGGTACCCAAACCCCGAGACATTCAAGGCAAGCTATTCACAAGGAATAGATCAAGTCAGGAAAGTTCGAGAATTTGGAAGAAACTCAAAGATGCCATTCACGGAGAATACATTCATCTTGGGGAGTAGAGCTTCTTGACGATTTCTAAGGAGGACAGTCGAAGAGAAGACTGTATCTGGTGCTCCTATTGGGGATCTAGGCGTCTATTTCTACGAATAAATGAAACGGCGTCACCTAGTTCTAGACGTAGTTGCCGGGGAAACTCGAAATATCTATACTATTATTACACAGTAGATATGAGTTTATGAAAGGAGACTTACAGTGAGCAGCCCCACAATACAGTTTATAATATGAAAGCAGTAAACGAAAGCGATAACCACTTACTCGGTTGGAGTGCTTCCATGTTGTTTGGTTAGTTGTTCAACAAAGAAAGATTGAAAACAACAGTATATTCAAAATTAAAGGAGAAAGTGCTTTGAAAAAGAAATATTTGGGGCTTACAGCTCAAGGAGAGGCCCAGGGTTTTATCAGTGAGCGCACTGTTTGAATTTTGTACAGAGGGACTTATATAAGTGACTGGGGCCCAAAATGGTTTTCTGTACAAAGGGATGGGTCTTACACTCTCTCAAGAGGCCCAAAAAAGGTTTAAAGGAAAAAGAGTGGGGCTTATAACACGAGGGTAGGCCCAAATGATTTTTCGTTTAAAAATGGCGATCGCGCCGAGGTTTTCCTTTTAACGGAGGGACTTATACAATAAGTGAGGCCCAAGATGTTTTGGTTAAAAGGGGGATTGGGTCTTACACTCTAATAGAGGCCCAAAGTGTTTTTAATGGGTCTTATAGCTCAAGGAGAGGCCCAAGGGTTATTTCGAAAACGGCGACGATCGCGCCGTTTGTTTTTAACGGTATCGGGACTTATACAATATACTGAGGCCCAAAATGATTTGGTCAAAAAAAAGGATTGGGTCTTACACTCTACTAGAGGCCCAAAAAGTTTTAAGAAAAAGAAATGGGTCTTACTACTCGAGGGTAGGCCCAAGTTTATTTTAAAAAGGCGACGATCGCGCCGTTTACTTGTACAGAGGGACTTATACAATGAATGAGGCCCAAAAAGTTTTTGTACAAGGGGGGATGGGTCTTACACTCTCTCAAGAGGCCCAAAAAGTTTTGAAAATGATTTATGAGGGTTGAATTAATCCAAAACCCTAATTTGTTTTCAAAATGTATTTAATTGAATAAAAATTCAATTAAAATGATCAAAAATTGTTTAACACATGGAAAATAAATTGTGATCTTGGATTAATGCTTCAAAAATTAAGTATTGACCTACAAAATAATTAGAAAGCATTAAAAGTTGCAAAATCAATGTAGAAAAAATATTTAAAATGCCAAAAACAATCAAAATATTAATTCTTTGCAAAAATATCAATTATATGAAATAAATAACATTTTTGGGATTTTTTGATAAAATAAAATATTTTAACATTTTTGTGAATGGTTAAAAAAAGAATCAACTCAAAATTATTAAAACTCAGAGAGAAATTAATTTTTGAATCAATTAAACAAAAATCACAAAATTCAAATATTTGAATTTCTAAAAATGGCGCCAAGAACAAGATGAAGAACACGCGCGTGTTCTTGGTTTCTCAGATTTGCATTTTCTATCCAATCTCCATGAATACGTAATCATATCATGCAATCCACATATCATTATGCTCGTCTCAACCTCACGATCATGTCTATGTACTTTAATTTCATTTAAATTAAACATACAACAAGAAATCACGAAGAGACCTCAAGAACCCTAATTTCTGCATGAAGGCTAGGATTTTTGATACACGATTCAAACAATGCAATTAATTGAGGAAAAACATTCCATGCATGATTATGAACATATGGCCAAATTATTGTGCGAGGAAATACGCATAGATTGAGAGATGACCAAGCATGTGCTTACCTCTAGGCCGTGACAGCAAGTTCAAAGTGATCTTTGATTTGGAGGTGTTACAGATGAGTGGTGATGATCTGAACAGCTTCCCTACACCCTATGGATTGTGTTTGGATGGTTGGACTTGAGTGAAATTGGCTGGATCATTTTGTGGTACCTCAGCTGCACTTTGGTTAAAACCTTGAGCAACCAGCTGGTGATTTTGTGAAATTGATGTTTCAGAAGTAATCTAAGTGTTTGATCAGCTCATATGTGATGTATGTGAGGTGTGTGAGTGATTGGTTTGATTGGAATTGCTCTCAAACTCAAAACCCGATAGTGACTTGCCTTAGAAGGCAAAATTGGAGTGAAAAAAAAGATTTTAAGGAAAGCATCTATTAGATGGCTTTGGTGTACTCAAACTGATCACAATTGAGCTCTATTTATAGTAGAGCAAGTTTGTTTTGCAAGGAATAGTGCATGGCAGCTGCAGCAGGTGTTTCCTCAATGTTGGCCAATGGAAATGAAAGTCTCCTCTAGCTATTGACTAGAGGTTAGGGCACAGAGCTATGGTCCCCTTGGTTTTGGATAAGTCTTGACTGATTTCAGATGAGAATGGCTCAGTCCATGCCACCTTGATGGTTCCATTGAATGCCTCATTCCAAATTTGAAGTCTTGTCCCTATTTTAGCCATTCTAGGTTCAACATGCTATTTCTTGTTCCATGGACTTTGGAGGCTTGGCTCAGTGATTGTCCCCTTTAGATTCAATCCTCTGAGGCGTCCAAGTGGATAGGAGCAATTGAATTTGGTTGATTTTGGCAAATCGACCAAAGTTGCAAATTCTGCCTTGCTTTGACAGATTTCAGCAAGGCAACTTGCCAATGTTGTATCTCATGATGTAGGTTGAATTTGGCAATGTTCTTGGCCATTTTGGAAAGCTCTTACATGATACAACAACTGTTTGAACAAGTTTGGTTTTGATCTCTTTTGATTCCAAGTGAAAAATCCCCCTACATTTGGCAAAAAGTGAGGCAGAATCTGACTTAGTGAAAATTTCACTAAGTGTTGGAAAAAGTGACATTTTCACTTTTCAGCCACTTTGATCACTCCATAACTCAAAATCCTTAATGAATTGGAATGACTTGTAGTTGAAGTTTTTGTAGGTGATAATGAGGGCTACAAATCCATATTTGGATGAGAAAAAATGGCCTTGCGGTTTAGGAGTTATGGTCCTCCAAAGTTGGTACCCTTGCCACTTTATTTTTAACTTAGAAAAATTTCTAAGTTTTATGGTTACCCCTTTTACAAGTTATCTCACTTTTCTTGATTTTTCTTGATGAATGATGATTCAAATCATACATTAACATCATTTTAGGGTTAAAAATCCATTTTGGTGAAAAATCTCAAAAAGTCAAAGTTGACTTTTGTGCACAGTTGACTTTTTATCAGATGAATTCCAAACTGTGCAATTCTTCAGGAAATCATGTCCTTGACCTAAATCAAACTTGATGGACATGTTCCATGGGTGTCATAGGGTATATTGAGGTATGTCCTAGGGTTTAGGAGCATGTCTAGGTCAAAAGTCAAAGTTACAGTTGACTTTTCCCTTAAAACCCTAATTGTGGTGCAGATGGAATTGAGACTTATTGCTCAAACTTCTTGGATTAATCCATTGTCCCAAATGGATCAATATGGTATATTAGAGACCCTCAAATCATCTCTTGAGGTCTTGGCTCATGATTTGTCCCAAAAGTCAACTTAGGGGTGAATTAGGTCAAGGAACCCTAATTCCTGATTTTTGATGTATGCATCCCTTGAGGCAAAATTGACTTGATGCATGGGTTCATGAGGTTCCATGAAATATATTAGGTTATGTTTTGGATCAATGGCTTGTGCCCAGATGAAACTTTTCATCTGGAGGCCCTGGGTGATCAAAACCCTAATTTTGTGACACTGGCGATCTTGAGGCTTGATCCACTTAGAAGGGAGCAACCTTGTGCTTAATCCTTGAAGTGGGAGTCCTTTTGATCCTTTGAGGATGTTTGAGAGATTAGACAAGTTGAAAATCAAGTCATTTCTTGATTGAGCCTTTGTCTAAAGCTCAGAGAGGGCTTGAAACCCTAATTTTGATTATAGTGGATGCTCACCCATCTTTGAGGCATTTGGTGAGGCATGATGGTTCATCCATATTGTGATGATGATTTGAACAATGATGGGAAATCTTAGTGGTCAAAATTTGGGGTATGACAGATGCCCCTATTTAATCTTCTTGGACCTGAAGGTGTGAATGACGAAGGTGTTCGGGCATTCGGGGTGCAAGAGGATTAAATATCGGAATACCCAAAATTTTGATGGTGGTTATGAATGGTAGCTTACGCATTCATCTTCTTTAGCTAAGCGATGATGCTTAGAAAAGGTAAACTTCCCCTCGATCCTGGTCTCCTACCAAGGATCTGGTCTTAGTTTCTGATTGTCAACTTCCCCTCGTTCTTGGTTTCCTACCAAGGAACTGGTCTTAGTTTCTAATTTAAACTTCCCCTCGTTCTTGGTTTCCTACCAAGGAACTGGTCTTAGTTTCTGATTTAAACTTCCCCTCGTTCTTGGTTTCCTACCAAGGAACTGGTCTTAGTTTCTTTTGTCAATAAACTTTACTGACAAGGGACGCTATTCGTAGCGGCTTTCCTTCAAACTTCTCGCCGAATTTTCCTGGGGAGATGCCATTTGAGTGGAAAATGTTTTGATGTCAGACTTGCTGGGGAACCCATTTGTCTGAATTGCAGAGGTACACAAACTTCTCTGTTTTGGAGACGCCATTTGTCGATTCTACTGGGGAAAGCGAGTCTCTTGAGAGACTGTTTTCGTTTGGGGTTACATCATACTTTTCTCGGGATCTTCCCGGAGAAATACCATATGATGGGATCCAATTTTGAGGTGCCAATGACCTTCTCATCAGTGATTTTTCAGAGCAAAACTGGCGTGCTGCCGAATCTCTGATCACGAGGCTTTCTCTGTGGATTTTCCTTAATCCGGGAAAGCAAGGATATCATCTTCAATGACGAAGAGTGATGTTTATTGAAAGTTTTCTCTGGCTTTTCAGAGGTTCAAGTTATCAAAGTGGTCAAGGACCAACTTCTTTCCAGAATTAAACTGGAAGCGAGATTGTTTAGACCCAGTATTTCCTGACGAGGCAAGAACTGACAACTCGATTGAGAGGACTTCTACCACTAGGGGACAAGACCGACTAGAGTGATAGTGATGCAATATGGAATGTGAATGCAAATAAAAAATGCATGATGTATGTATGTATATGCTGACAAAACAGACGTGACATACAAACTAATGGATGAACACAATTGGATACTCGGCCATCGCGGGGCGAAGAAGTACCGTTGATTCAAAATAGCAATTCCACCTTGCTTAGGAGAGATAGTCCCGTTGGGAGCTATGTTGATCGGGCTTAGGAGATGAGAACTCGGCCGAGGATGTCAGACGAAACATGGTCTCTGACATTATTGATCCTTCATTCAAGAGTACTGGTCTAGAAGGAGTACCTTGATTCTGCACTTTGAAGTTCGTTTACTTCGGGAGAAGCGATCGATGTTCTTCTGATGTTCAACAGTAAAAAGAAATACCATCTTTGATTTAAAAGCAGAAAAAGTTTTAACAAGTAAATTCATTTTTGTCTTATTTCAAGAATCACTGATTAAATTTAAACAACGTCGTTCTGTAAAGCTAAAACAAGTAAAGAATTACAAACACAAGCACAAGGGCTCAAATTTTATTGATAAGGTGGAGATCAGCCAAACGCGTGATTCCAAAGAGTATATACAAAGTTAGAAAATGGTAATTTACAGGGAAAAGGCCTACGTTGAAACATAACGACCACTATCCTTCTACCAACTTTGAGTTCGGGACATCCTGAGCTTCTGTCGAGGATGACCTTTGATGGGAGATTTCCTCCGATGGATGCTGTAACTGCTGCTGAGGGACTTGCCTCTGTTGAACATAGTTACTTACCATTATCCCTAACTTTTGCCTGGATTGTACTATGAGATTCCCAATCCATCGGGATGATTTTTTTCATGTCTCTAACTTTTACCTGGACCGCCCTTTCGGGTTTTCAATCCACCGAGACGTTTTTTTTTTTAGTTTTTAGGCGAAGTATTTCTTGACTACATCAACATTCGTGGGGTAGGCAAATTCTTCTCCGTCCATGGTTGCAAGTCTCAAGGCACCGCCTGAGAAAGCTTTTGTGACCACATAGGGGCCATCATAATTTGGGGTCCATTTGCCCTGAGAATCAGTGAGAAATGATTGTATCTTCTTGAGCACGAGGTCTCCTTTTCTGAAAACACGAGGTCGGACCTTTTTGTCAAACGCCCTCTTCATTCTCTGTTGATACAACTGACCATGGCATAGTGTCGTGATTCGCTTCTCTTCGATCAGGTTCAGTTCGTCGTGTCGACTTTGACATCATTCAGCTTCGGTGAGCTTAGCTTCCATCAATACCCGGATTGATGGGATCTCTACTTCTATCGGGAGAACTGCCTCCATGCCATATACTAAAGAGAAAGGGGTTTCCCCTGTTGAAGTGCGGACAGATGTTTGATAACCGTGAAGAGCAAAGGGTAGCATCTCGTGCCAATCTTTGTAGGTTACAACCATCTTTTGAACGATCTTCTTGATGTTCTTGTTAGCCGCTTCTACCGCTCCGTTCATCTTGGGTCGGTAGGGAGATGAGTTATGGTGTTCGATCTTGAACTCAGCACACAACTCCTTCATCATCTTATTGTTCAAGTTAGATCCATTATCAGTAATGATCTCGCTGGGAACACCATAACGGCAGATGATATTGTTTTTGATAAATCGGACCACCACTTGTCGGGTTACATTGGCGAATGACGCTGCTTCGACCCACTTGGTGAAATAGTCAATGGCTACAAGGATGAACCGATGTCCGTTTGAAGCCTTAGGTTCGATCAAGCCAATCATGTCGATCCCCCATATGGAAAAAGGCCACGGGGAAGAAAGAACTTTGAGATGTGATGGCGGTACATGAATTTTGTCGGAGTATATCTGACACTTGTGACACCTCCTTATGTACTTGTAGCAGTCGGATTCTATTGTCAACCAATAGTACCCTGCTCTGAGAATTTTTCTCGCCATTGTGTGTCCGTTGGCATGAGTGCCAAAGGATCCTTCATGAATTTCTTTCATAAGCATGTCTGCTTCTGGTCTGTCTACGCATCGGAGCAAGACCATGTCGAAATTTCTCTTATAAAGAGTGTCACCGCTCAGAAAGAAGTTTCCAGCCAATCTTCTAAGGGTTTTTCTGTCTTTCCTGGATGCCCCAGGTGTGTACTCTTGTTTCTGAAGGAAGCATTTGATATCGTGATACCAGGGTCTGTCGTCTATGACTGCTTCAATCGCGAAGATGTAAGCGGGCCGTTCAAGGCGCATGATGTCGATCTTAGGTATGTCATTCCATCGACCTACACTAATCATGGAAGAGAGAGTGGCTAATGCATCAGCCATGTGATTCTCATCACGAGGGATGTGATGAAATTCGACTCTGTTGAAGAAGGGTAACAACCTCCTTGCATAGTCTTTGTAAGGAATCAATCCTGATTGGTATGTGTTCCAATCTCCTGTGATCTGGTTAATAACCAAGGCTGAATCGCCGTATACGTCCAAGTTTTTTATCCTTAAATCAATCGCTTCTTCGAGACCCATAATACAAGCTTCGTATTCGGCCTCGTTGTTCGTAGATTTGAACGTAAGTCTGGCAGTGAAAGGAATGTGGGAACCCTGAGGGGTAAAAATGATTGCCCCAATTCCGTTTCCATAATGGTTGACTGCTCCGTCAAAGATAAGTCCCCACTGGGAACCTGGTTCTGGCCCTTCACTGGGTAGCGGTTCATCACAATCTTTCATTTTTAGATACATGACATCTTCGTCTGGGAAGTCAAACCCGATTGATTCTTGATCATCAATCGGTTGATAAGCCAAATGATCGGCTAAAATACTTCCTTTAACGGCTTTCTGAGCGTGGTACTCTATGTCATATTCTGATAGTAACATCTGCCAACGGGCAATTCTTCCCGTAAGAGCAGATTTTTCGAAGACGTACTTGATTGGATCCATTTCGGAGACCAACCAAGTAGTGTGACGAATCATGTATTGGCGAAGACGTTTGGCTGCCCAAGCCAAAGCGCAATAAGTTTTTTCAAGCATTGTGTACCGAGTCTCGCAGTCGGTGAATTTCTTGCTTAGATAGTAAATGGTAGACTCTTTCCGTTTAGTTTTGTCTTGTTGGCCAAGTACACATCCCATTGAGTCCTCTAGGACTGTGAGGTAAATGATCAGTGGTATTCCTTCCACTGGAGGTGATAGAATCGGAGGATTCAACAGATATTCCTTGATACTGTCGAAGGTGGTTTGGCAATTATCTGACCAAACGCAATCCTGATTCCTTTTGAGTAATTTGAAAATCGGCGCACACGTCGCGGTCATAAGGAATATGAATCTGGAGATGTAGTTCAAACGTCCCAGGAATCCTCTGACTTGTTTTTCAGTTTTTGGAGAAGGCATTTCTTGAATGGCCTTGACCTTGTCAGGATCAACCTCAATTCCTTTCTGGCTGACGATGAACCCTAGTAGTTTCCCTGAACGGACACCGAAGGTGCACTTGTTGGGATTCAAGCGGAGCTTGAATTTTCTTAGACGTTCGAATAATTTGGACAGATGTTCAACGTGCTCATCCTCTGTTCTTGATTTTGCAATCATATCATCGACATATACTTCGATTTCCTTGTGTATCATGTCATGAAACAGAGTAGTCATGGCCCTTTGATAGGTTGCCCCGGCGTTCTTCAAACCGAACGACATTACCTTGTAACAAAAGGTACCCCATGGGGTAATGAACGAAGTTTTCTCCATGTCTTTCGGCGCCATTTTGATCTAATTATAGCCCGAGAATCCATCCATGAAGGAGAATACTTTGAATTTTGCTGTGCTGTCAATCAGCATGTCAATGTGTGGTAAAGGAAAGTCGTCCTTTGGACTTGCCTTGTTTAGATCCCTGTAATCAACACACATTCTGACCTTTCCATCCTTTTTCGGAACGGGTACGATGTTGGCTAACCATTGAGGATATTCAGATGTAGCGAGGAAACCCGCGTCAATCTGTTTCTGTACCTCCTCTTTGATTTTGATGGCCATGTCCGGGTGAGTGTGTCTCAACCTTTGCTTTACTGGCAAACATTCTGATCTTAACGGTAAGTGATGTTCCACGATGCTGGTATCCAACCCTGGCATATCCTGATAGGACCAAGCGAACACATCGGGAAACTCTTTGAGAAGCTTTATCAAACCCTCTCTAACAGTTGGACTGAGCAGTGCCCCAATCCTGATTTCTTTTCTCTCTTTTTCCGAACCCAAGTTAACCATTTCCAACGGCTCTTTGTGAGGTTCAATGGACCTTTCCTCTTGTCTGAGTAATCGGGAGATCTCTTCTGGAATTTCGTTGTCAACTTCTTCTTCAGCCCCAAATACCGGGAACTCAAAGTCGGGAGAAGGCATCGGATCGTATGTTTCAACGGGGTGTAAAACAAGCAATCTGCATGACGTGATGATTCGTGTTTAGAAGAGATAGAGAAAATGCAACTGTGTGCAGTGTTTTGATTTTACTGCTTGTTTTTATTTGAATTATTTTTTAGGATTACCATTTTCTGAAAAAGCAAAAAGAGAAAACAACAATTAATGCGGAAATTACAGAATGACGTTATTTTATTAATAGGCAAGTCGAATCTTGAAACTACAACCCTATAAAACAAAACTCTGTCGCTTTGGGCAAAGCGAAGAGGGAAATTTACAAAAAACGAGCCCTATCAAAACATCCGTTTCACCTGGGCAGGGTGAAAGGTTAAAGATGGCAATTACTTTGACTGATGAACGACCTTCGGAACCTCGACGGAAACCCATTGGCGGCGAACTCCTCGGTGAATCACAAAGTCTGGCACCTTCCTTGATTTGTCTTTAGAAATGACACTGATTTCTGGTGGAGCAGGATCATTGGAATCTGTCTCCCAGGCAGAATTTTCGTAGGAGGATTCCTCTGTTGCATTTTGCATAGCATTGGTACTCTCAGCTGTATCTCCCCATCCAGTTGGCCGGATATCTTCGAGCTTGATACGAGAGCTTTCGGGAGCAGTGTACTTGACCATAAAGTCGTATTTTCCACTTGGTTGTCCCAGAGTGTCCCAAACTTCTTTGGAACTGGAGAAGCCATCCCTCTCGATGACGTTGACCTCGGGAAAAGCATAATTGATGAATTCTAGTCCTGCAAACGTTGCGAATTCATCGTCATGTTGAGTAATTTCCGAATGACCTGAGTGTTGATCCCATGACATGGTGGGGACACAGGTATTCTGTTCAGTGATGCTCAGCTGAGCTTCATTACTCGGATGACTTTCTTGCCCCAAGTTTCCTGGGTAAGGCCGCCACATTGGCAGGCCATCCATCGGGCGATAGTAATTGTGGTCAAAGTTGTCGTTCATCAGAGTGTCCTCCTCTAATGAATTTGGCGGAGCACGACATCCTTCCGGATCACACTCTCCGTAGATCATTTTGACATCTGATCTTGGTATAAATCTCGGACTTTCTGTAGGAAAGCAAAAAGGCATAGGCACCTCTTCCTGAGACATATACCCGTCCTTGTTAAGATAGGACTTCCATTTTTCATCCGTGTCAGAGGAATCTTCCTCATTGATAACATGAACTGTCTGAGACACTGGGTGAAGAAAACCTCCACTGTGGAAGAAGTTTTGAAGGGGATGAAGACTTTCATCGTTGGCAACTGTCTGGGTACAGGTTGCAGAAAAACCAAGACCCTTCTTTGTTTTATTGTCAATAGGAACGACAAGCCGTCCCCATCCTGTCGTATTGGTACTCTCGACCGCTTTGATAGCATCTTTGTATGAAGAAATTAAAGTTCCTTCTTTAAACTGATTGTATTTGCTCACCGATAGTGCTTGGAACTGAGTTCCAATCACCTCCTCGGGTTCTATACCAGCAGATGATGACAAGTTACTCATAAGCAAGGCTTGTTCCCCACAAACCATGACAAGTTGATCGTTCTTGACGAACTTTAGCTTTTGGTGGAGGGTCGAAGTAACCGCTCCAGCCTGATGTATCCAAGGTCTTCCTAATAAACAACTGTATGTTGCCCGGATGTCCATGACCTGAAAAGTGATTTGGAAAGTGTGAGGACCAATAGTTATGGGAAGATCAACTTCGTCGGTAACTGTTTTCCTGGATCCGTCGAATGCTTTGACGACGACCTCACTGACTCTCATCGGAGGGCCCTTGAATGATAATTGCATCAAAGTGGACTTCGGCATAACATTCAGGGCTGACCCTGTGTCTACCAGTACGTTGGCTAAAGCATCGCCCTGGCAGTTACCTGTAATGTTGAGCGCCATGTTATGACGGCGACCCTCTTCAGGCAATTCTTCATCACTAAATCCCAAATTATTGCAGGAAGTGATGTTAGAGACAATGCTATCGAATTGTCTGATTGTTACATCCTGTTCCACAAAGGCTTGCTCCAAGACTTTCTGTAGAGCCTCTCTGTGTGCTTCTGAACTGAGTAACAGTGATAATACTGAGATCTTTGAAGGAGTCTGTAACAGTTGATCAACAATGTTATATTCACTCCTTTGGATGAGCTTTAGCATCTCATCCTTGTCTTTTGAAAAGTCGGGATTACTAGATTGACCGACTGGCGGATCAGGAATTTCTGCCTGAAGTTCCTTTTCTTTGTTGGATTCTCCAACCCCTCGGTTGAAGATTCGACCGCTCCGTGTTACACGACTGATGTCTGCAATATTCACGACGGAGGGTAATGGAATTTCCTTTCCATTCTCGATTATTGTTGCACCGTATTTGTAAGGGATTGCCTTAGCTGATTCATACGGTAGTGGCCCCGGTAGATAGATGACTATGGGAACCTTCTGATTTTTCTGACCATTGTAAGTGACCTCGATCTGTTCCTGGTTGGGAACTTTAGATTCGTCAAGTAGAGGGATGATGGCAAAAACATCCCTGGCCCTATGATGACCAGCGATTGTGGCAACATCCTCGACTTGATCGGCAAGGTAGTTCGGCGTCCAGTTGATGGGTCCAGAACCTGGATATGGACGAATTTCTCCATGATCGACTTGACCCTGAAGAGCTGCTCTCACAAGGTAACACCTTTGGTTACTTTCTGAACAGACGCTACAACTGTCATAGTTGTGTGGAGGCACCTGGCCACGCCCACTTTGAATACAATGTAACCTCACTAGGTTACCTTCCATTGATCGGACATCCTGACTTTGACGACGAGTAGGATTCCTGTTATTGATACTAATCCGCTGAGTATCTTCATCCATGTAGATTGGCATCCACCAGTGATTTAACAAGTGCTGAAGCGCCTCCTGGACAAGGGTACAACCTCGATCATTTTCGCAACCTGCTTTACAGCTTTGATAGTCATGTGATATTGAGAATCCAAGTCGGACCTGCTCAGCATGTAACTCTACCAGGTTGGTATTCATTACGCGGATATCGAAGATCTGAACCATGTTGATTTGATAGGAGTTCCTATTATGGTAGTCTTGGATCCATCCAAGATCCATCTGACGCTGGAGGGCTTCTTGTATGAAAGAGCATCCCTGTTTGTTTACCGAGCAAATCAGACAGGAACTATAATCGTGTCGTGGCAGATTATGATACTGGCTTTGCCTTGAGTGCATCGCCACCAAGTTCACATTCATTGCACGGATGTCGTGGTTCTGAATGACGTTGGAATTCGTGTAAACCATGTTAACTCCACGAACTCGGTGCTCTTGGATCCATCCGAGATCCATCTGTTCCTGTAGAGCTGATTGCACTACCGAACATCCTTGATTGTCTTTAGAGCAGGTATCACACTGGTGATAGTTATGATGTGGAACATGGCCATATCCACTCTGTCTACAATGCATCTTGGCCAGATTGGTTTTCAACAAGAATACATCGTGAATTTGATAGACATTGTTAGTCTCTTTCTCAATCAGATTGACTGCAGCTTTCTCATGTTGAGGTAGCGGGTTTGTGAGAACATTAGGATTCGTATCTTTGAAAGATAAGAGCCCGCTCCTAACAAGCTTTTGCACGTCAGATTTGAAATTGAGACAAGTCTCAATGTTATGCCCTGAACCTCCTTGATGATAAGGGCATGTTTGATCCGCCTTAAACCAAAAAGGCGGATTTTCCGGAACTGTAAGAGGAGACTTAGTCTGAATGTGCCCCTTAGCCAGTAGTAACGGAAATAATTCTGCGTACAACATGGGTATAGGATCAAATCCTGGTGGCCATGTTGTACGGTTGTTGTTATATAGAGGAAGAGCCTGCTGAAGAGGCTGTTGTGTCCTTTGCTGATCAGGTTGGCTCTGCGCAACCTGAGGTTGATACATAGGAACAGGCGCGGGGCCGATAGCAGGAGTTACAGCCGCTACTGGCTGATAACGTCGCCTTTGCTTTCTGAGAGAGATATTCCCAATATCTTGCTCTTTTTTCTTAGGGAGAGCACTACTGTATTTTTTAGTACCGCTCGCTGATCTAGTGTCTTTTACCAAACGTCCTTCTCGGACGGCTTCCTCAAGACGTACACCCATGCCGACCATTTCGGTGAAATCACTGGGCGCACTAGCAACCATTCGGTCATAGTAAAATGAGCTTAAGGTCTTTAAGAAGATTTTTGTCATCTCTTTTTCCTCAAGAGGTGGACAAATTTGAGCGGAAATTTCATGCCACCTCTGAGCATACTCCTTAAAGGTTTCTTTGTCCTTTTGCGACATTGATTTGAGTTGATCTCTGTCGGGTGCCATGTCCAAATTGTACTTGTATTGTTGGACAAAGGCAGTACCAAGATCTCTGAAAGTGTTGTTTGTAGCACGATTTAAACCCATGTACCATTTGAGTGCGGCACCGGTTAAACTATCCTGGAAGTAGTGAATCAGCAGGTCCTAATTCTCCGTCTGAGCTGACATCCGCCGAGCGTACATCACCAGATGGCTCTGAGGGCAAGAGTTACCCTTGTATTTTTCAAAGTCGGGCACTTGGAACTTGTGCGGGACTTTCACATTTGGGACTAAGCAGAGGTCCGCGGCGTCCTTTCCAAATAGATCCTGACCGCGAATGGCTTGCAGCTCTTTCTGCATTTCCAAGAACTGCTCCTGGAATTCATCCATTCTGTCAAACATAGTTTCCTTCTTACCAGAAGGTGTCTGTGGAATCTGTCCTTCCGGGACAGTGTGCATCACAGGGGGTGGTACCGTGACTACGGCAGTAAGTCTTGGCGTCTCCCGAAGTTTGTAACCTTCAGGAGTCTTCAGTATGCCCCTGGCATCTTCGCTTTCCCGAAGTTTGTAACCTTCAGGCCCGGCGGCTTCTGTTGCGATTCCCTGATCTTCAGTGATCGGCGGAACATATCCTTCCGGGATATAGTTAACAGGCATGCCCCACGGACGATCTTTCGGCATCTGATACCTAGGATCATACTTTTCTATGATGGGCGTTGAGGTGATCTCTGAGATCACAGTTCTTTGTAGCTGAGCTTCTGCCATGGCTTGCATGTCGTTACGAAGCTTTCTCATATCCTCTCTCAGAGCGTCGATCTCTTCTTTCAACTCTCTGTTTTCTTCCTCAAGATCATCCATCTTTTTCTGACGATTGGCCCGAGTATTATACGAATGAGACAGTTTGACTCTAGAATCGAGACACAAACGTGAGATTCGTAGGTAAGAAGAATACGCGATGTGAGAATGATGAATGCAATGATTATATTAATTGTTCTTTTTGGTTTAATCAAAATAAACTTCGACAATTAGATTGCAAATATCAAACAGTGGGGAAACCCCTTTTTATTGAATTCCAAAGGATTACAGAAATGGAAATACAGTAGATTACAACGTGCAGAAACAGGAACCTAAACTAATGGGTTCCGAGTCCTCTTATTTGACTGGGGCGCTTGGGCCGTTGTCGGGCTGTCATTCCTTTGCCAGGTGAAAGGAGCGAACAAATTCCTTTGGTCATCTTGATTCTCTACAGCATGCTGCTCCAAAATTTCAATCAGAGCATCTTTCTCTTTTAGTAGTTGCTGTATTTGGATACACTCTACGTCGAGGGTGCGGTACTTGTTCTTCCAAGATCTTCTTTCCTTTTGAACTTTGTTGAGAGTAACCTGAAGCCTTTCAGTTTCCGTCATGAAGTACATGACAGTTTCCCTCGGTGGAAGAATTCTGTAACGAGGATAAGGCATCTTTAGCTTGAGAGCTCTAGTTTGTACCCAATGGAGATAAGGCTCCACCGAGACACAGTCCGGTTTTCCCAGAGACTCTCGTCCTTTCTTATGAACATGTTTCCAAGCTTGCACTATTTCCATCTTTAGTGCTCTGTCACTTTCTCCTTCTTTGAAGAAAAGACCTTCCAGATGAACACCCAGTGGGATGTGTCTCATCGGGTATCCAAATTGACGAAGAACCAATGTCGGATGATAGTTGATTCCTCCTTTAGTTCCTATGAGGGGTACGTTGGGGAAGTTTCCACAACGGTCAATGATTCTGATTCCCTCATAAATCCTATTACACCAATCTATATCAGAATTGGTGAGAGACATGATCTTCTGCGACCAACGTAAGACACTCTTGCAATCCCAAAAAGCAGCAGACTTGGGCAAGTGAGAGATAAACCATTTGTAGAGCAAAGGTACACAGCATGTGACCTCCCCTCCGCTGTACAAATTTCCCAAGTGTACAGAATGATACGCATCTGCGAGCAAAGTCGGCACAGGGTTTCCAAT
This sequence comes from Lathyrus tuberosus, assembly GCA_022829125.1. NCBI lineage: Eukaryota > Viridiplantae > Streptophyta > Magnoliopsida > Fabales > Fabaceae > Lathyrus > Lathyrus tuberosus. The sequence goes on along the minus strand of JALAZF010000105.1, from coordinate 12,002,618 downwards.
GAGAAAAACCTTAATAGCGTTGATATCGACGAAGTTATTGATGTTGGGAAACAAAAATAACCCGTAGGTGAGCAAGACAAAGATGCTTTCAAAAGCAGTCGTGTTCCCTATACTAGCGAAGTACAGGCCTTTCTTTGTCAAGAACTGGGCTGGCAAACCTTGGATGCCACCCTTAGTGGTCATGTGAGTCCTGACCTCAGACTCGTCCAAATGAATTGCTATTGCAATAGTCTGATTCTTTGGAATTTCTTCCAGTCCAGAAAATGGAGCTCGATCAGTGATATGTAAATCAGTCAGATGAGAATACTCCTCCAGCGTTGGTGCAAGCTGGTAATCCAGGAATGTGAAACAGTGATAAACCGGATCGTAGAACTGAATGAGCGCGTCCATGGTCCCCTTAATCACATGGACTCTTAACAGTGGTAGCAAACCACCGTGCTTGGCTCTGAAAGCCTCTGGGTTAACGATCATCCTCGCTAACTTTCTCAAATCCTCTAGCTTTGGAACCTTGAAGGTATACTGGTGAGTTCTCCTTCTACCGAAATCCATTAATGCACTCTTTTTCTCTGATATTTGCAATCACAGTCTTAGTTTAATTTGAAAAACAGAGAGACTAGAAGAGAAGTTTTTTGAATGTTTTAATGTTTTATTAAAATGGATGCATGAATGCAGCACACAAAAACATAGAAAAAACATGGGGTCAAAGGGTCGTTGTCATGAAGTCAAGGCTCTACCCATCCCCAAAGGTTTATACTAGGGTGATTTTTGTATCTGTACTCATTATCATCAGCTCCTCCCAGGAAAGCAAAACAACAAGTGGATCGCCAGCGAGTTGTAGAGCAATCTTAGAGTAAGTGCCATTCACCGAGAATAGATCACCAGCCTCAAATGAGGGTAGTATCGCGTAACAACTATTTCCGATAGTTTCCGCACTACGAAAGGGTTTGGCTCCTCAGCTTCTCAGACTTAACAACCGGCCCATTAGCTAGAAGAGTGAATGGGTTGCGTTGGTCAGCCTCCACTGAGGTTGATGGTCGACCCCGTCGCCATCACTTATCTTAAGTGTATACTCATTCTCACCACATGCGGCATCACACGCATTCCCAGTAGCAGAAAAATAAACACATAGCAATTAGGAAAAGCAGTATATATATTTGTCCTAAACATCCTAAACCTTTAAAGCTAAGGATCCTAAGTTCCTGACAGAAAATGGGTTCCCCGGCGGAAGCCCCAATCTGTGGTATTCACACAAGTGAAGAGAAAAAAGGAAAAAGAAAGAAGGGCCCCACGGTGGGCGCCATTTTTCTGTTGGCGGCCACCGCCATGAAAATTACTTACCCAAGGTTTAAATTGTAAGAAAGAAAAAAAGGGGCCCCACTGTGGGCGCCATTTTTCTGTAGCGAGCGATTTTGGACGCGGTTCTTAAGCGCTGGTCGCTCTCTGCGGTTTGAACTTAAACTACAGGTCGATTCATTTTTTATCCTATTGTGAGCTGAATAAGGAAGGGAAATAGATGTCTCCAATTAACCCTGCTTGCATACTGAGTTTAAACAGTGGTCTGTTAAGTTACGGATGCTATTAATGTGGGGGGGCCTTTGTACTGGTTATTTGTATTTTCGCCAATACTGTTTCTTTCTTTTTACCTGGGCAGGGGGTTTCTGACGGGGAACAAGGATTAGGATGTTAGGACTGATGCTTTTGAATTACTGCTTTTTTATTGATGGAGATATGGGATTTGGGTTTTTTGTTGATTGCGCTCGCTAAGATCTTTTCTTTCGATCTTATGCCTACGTATTCCCGTTTACCGAAACAGGGAAATCAGAGCGTTCGTAGTTCCTCCTAGTCTATGGGAGGAAATGGTGTTTTGGTGTCTTGTTCAAAGCCCAAGACGTGAAGCGAAAGGTGGTTTGTATCTTGTTCAAAGCCCAAGATGTGAAGCTAAAAGGTCTATTTGTGTCTTGTTTAAAGCCCAAGACGTGAAGCTGAAAAACCTCGGTTTTAGAGAGAATTTGTCATCTCTAAAGAGGGGAAAAGGAGAATTACTTTAACTGGGATACGCGGATCCGAGCAATGCCATAATTTCCGAAGAAAAGGGTTTTAACCTGAAGGAGAAGACTTTAACTCAGTGTAGAGCAATGCCATCTTTCCTTAGGAATTTCTCATGCTAAAAGAGGGACAGTGACAAGGATGTAGATGATCCAGAGGCTTGCCGCTTACAGCGATTAGATGAAGGGAAATGAGTTGTTGATGTTTGTGTACTGTGAACGAGGCACAACTTTGATGCTAAAAGGTTGATTGGATCAACCAGTGGTTTTCTTATACAAAGCCTAAGAGGAGGCTATTATGTGTCTCGTACAAAGCCCGAGAGAGAGGCTAAAAAGGTTTTGACTCAACGGTGGAATCTTTTGGTATCTCGTATAAAGCCCGAGATGGAGGCTATTGGACTCAACAAGGGAGTTTTTGTATCTCGTACGAAGCCCGAGATGGAGGCTGTTGTTTATTTGGCTCAGTGAGAACCTTTTTGTATCTCGTATAAAGCCCGAGATGGAGGCGAAAAGGGGGATTGACTCAACGAGGGAGTCTCTTTATGTGTCTCGTACAAAGCCCGAGAGAGAAGCTAAACGTTGTTTGACTCCGCTGGGGAGAATCATTTGTACAAAGCCCAAGAGGAGGCTAGGGTGACTGTTTCAGTTGAGTGACAGGTCTAGTATACTGATTTTGAAAGAGAAAATCAGTTCTTATATGAGCAATACCGTACTCATGGATTAGATCTGAGGATCGGGGTGGTTTCCTTTCCTTCGAGGAAACGGGAAATCCGAAGGGTATTGAGACTGTCCGAGTCTGCGGGTTTCCTTCCTATTTAACGAAGGGGTGCTTGAGAATGTCTTTGAGACTCAAGGAAGTTAGACTGTCCGTGTCTAGAGTTTTATCTTTTGTACTATGCTGTGAGAAACAATAGTAGACTCTATGAAAGGACTGTTCTATGCAGATGACTAAGTTCTGTTCCTATACCTCTAGGAGGTCGTCAGGACAATTTGTACGAAGCCCAAGAGGAGGCTGGAAACTTTTAAGAAGCTGACGTGTCCTTGTACTAAGCCCAAGAGGAGGCTATCATTCCCGGAGGAAGAGATCATTATACAAAGCCTAAGAGGAGGCTGTGAATACTTCTAAGAAGCCGTAGGGTCCTTGTACTAAGCCCAAGAGGAGGCGGGGTTGCTTTTAGGAAGCCTGTGGGTCCTTGTATAATGCCCAAGAGGAGGCCGATGCTTTTAAGAAGCCCGCGGGTCTATCATCTCCTTTCCATTAGAAGAGATAACTATTTTAAAGATAAAAACCACTAGTAAACGTGTGAGGTTTACTATCCAGCGACTTTTACCTTTTAAAGAGGGTTCCTTAGTTAAGGTCCAAGATTATGACCGTAGTGGGTACCCAAACCCCGAGACATTCAAAGCAAGCTATTCACAAGGAATAGATCAAGTCAGGAAAGTTTGAGAATTTGGAAGAAACTCAAAGATGTCATTCACGGAGAATACATTCATCTTGGGGAGTAGAGCTTCTTAACGATTCCTAAGGAGGACAGCCGAAGAGAAGACTGTATCTGGTGCTCCTATTGGGGATCTAGGCGTCTATTTCTACGAATAAATGAAACGGCGTCACCTAGTTCTAGATGTAGTTGCCGGGGAAACTCGAAATATCTATACTATTATTACACAGTAGATATGAGTTTATGAAAGGAGACTTACAGTGAGCAGCCCCACAATACAGTTTATAATATGAAAGCAGTAAACGAAAACGATAACCACTTACTCGGTTGGAGTGCTTCCATGCTGTTTGGTTAGTTGTTCAACAAAGAAAGATTGAAAACAACAATATATTCAAAATCAAAGGAGAAAGTGCTTTGAAAAAGAACGATTTGGGGCTTACAGCTCGAGGAGAGGCCCAGGGTTTTATCAGTGAGCGCACTGTTTAAATTTTGTACAGAGGGACTTATATAAGTGACTGGGGCCCAAAATGGTTTTCTGTACAAAGGGATGGGTCTTACACTCTCTCAAGAGGCCCAAAAAAGGTTTAAAGGAAAAAGAGTGGGGCTTATAACACGAGGGTAGGCCCAAATGATTTTTCGTTTAAAAATGGCGATCGCGCCGAGGTTTTCCTTTTAACGGAGGGACTTATACAATAAGTGAGGCCCAAGATGTTTTGGTTAAAAGGGGGATTGGGTCTTACACTCTAATAGAGGCCCAAAGTGTTTTTAATGGGTCTTATAGCTCAAGGAGAGGCCCAAGGGTTATTTCGAAAAGGGCGACGATCGCGCCGTTTGTTTTTGACGGTATCGGGACTTATACAATATACTGAGGCCCAAAATGATTTGGTCGAAAAAAATGATTGGGTCTTACACTCTACTAGAGGCCCAAAAAGTTTTAAGAAAAAGAAATGGGTCTTACTACTCGAGGGTAGGCCCAAGTTTATTTAAAAAAGGCGACGATCGCGCCGTTTACTTGTACAGAGGGACTTATATAATGAATGAGTCCCAAAAAGTTTTTGTACAAGGGGGGATGGGTCTTACACTCTCTCAAGAGGCCCAAAAAGTTTTGAAAATGATTTATGAGGGTTGAATTAATCCAAAACCCTAATTTGTTTTCAAAATGTATTTAATTGAATAAAAATTCAATTAAAATGATCAAAAATTGTTTAACACATGGAAAACAAATTGTGATCTTGGATTAATGCTTCAAAAATTAAGTATTGACCTACAAAATAATTAGAAAGCATTAAAAGTTGCAAAATCAATGTAGAAAAAATATTTAAAATGCCAAAAACAATCAAAATATTAATTCTTTGCAAAAATATCAATTATATGAAATAAATAATATTTTTGGGATTTTTTGATAAAATAAAATATTTTAACATTTTTGTGAATTGTTAAAAAAAGAATCAACTCAAAATTATTAAAACTCGGAGAGAAATTAATTTTTGAATCAATTAAACAAAAATCACAAAATTCAAATATTTGAATTTCTAAAAATGGCGCCAAGAACAAGCTGAAGAACACGCGCGTGTTCTTGGTTTCTCAGATTTGCATTTTCTATCCAATCTCCATGAATACGTAATCATATCATGCAATCCACATATCATTATGCTCGTCTCAACCTCACGATCATGTCTATGTACTTTAATTTCATTTAAATTAAACATACAACAAGAAATCACGAAGAGACCTCAAGAACCCTAATTTCTGCATGAAGGCTAGGATTTTTGATACACAATTCAAACAATGCAATTAATTGAGGGAAAACATTCCATGCATGATTATGAACATATGGCCAAATTATTGTGCGAGGAAATACGCATAGATTGAGAGATGACCAAGCATGTGCTTACCTCTAGGCCGTGACAGCAAGTTCAAAGTGATTTTTGATTTGGAGGTGTTACCGATGAGTGGTGATGATCTGAACAGCTTCCCTACACCCTATGGATTGTGTTTTGATGGTTGGACTTGATTGAAATTGGCTGGATCATTTTGTGGTACCTCAGCAGCACTTTGGTTAAAACCTTGAGCAACCAGCTGGTGATTTTGTGAAATTGATGTTTCAGAAGTAATCTAAGTGTTTGATCAGCTCATATGTGATGTATGTGAGGTGTGTGAGTGATTGGTTTGATTGGAATTGCTCTCAAACTCAAAACCCGATAGTGACTTGCCTTAGAAGGCAAAATTGGAGTGAAAGAAGAGATTTTGAGGAAAGCATCTGTTAGATGGCTTTGGTGTACTCAAACTGATCACAATTGAGCTTTATTTATAGTAGAGCAAGTTTGTTTTGCAAGGAATAGTGCATGGCAGCTGCAGCAGGTGTTTCCTCAATGTTGGCCAATGGAAATGAAAGTCTCCTCTAGCCATTGACTAGAGGTTAGGGCACAGAGCTATAGTCCCCTTGGTCTTGGATAAGTCTTGACTGATTTCAGATGAGAATGGCTCAGTCCATGCCACCTTGATGGTTCCATTGAATGCCTCATTCCAAATTTGAAGTCTTGTCCCTATTTTGGCCATTCTAGGTTCAACATGTTATTTCTTGTTCCATGGACTTTGGAGGCTTGGCTCAGTGATTGTCCCCTTTAGATTCAATCCTCTGAGGTGTCCAAGTGGATAGGAGCAATTGAATTTGGCTGATTTTGGCAAATCGACCAAAGTTGCAAATTTTGCCTTGCTTTGACAGATTTCAGCAAGGCAACTTGCCAATGTTGTATCTCATGATGTAGGTTGAATTTGGAAATGTTCTTGGCCATTTTGGAAAGCTCTTACATGATACAATAACTGTTTGAACAAGTTTGGTTTTGATCTCTTTTGATTCCAAGTGAAAAATCCCCCTACATTTGGCAAAAAGTGAGGCAGAATCTGACTTAGTGAAAATTTCACTAAGTGTTGGAAAAAGTGACATTTTCACTTTTCAGCCACTTTGATCACTCCATAACTCAAAATCCTTAATGAATTGGAATGACTTGTAGTTGAAGTTTTTGTAGGTGATAATGAGGGCTACAAATCCATCTTTGGATGAGAAAAAATGGCCTTGTGGTTTAGGAGTTATGGTCCTCCAAAGTTGGTACCCTTGCCACTTTATTTTTAACTTAGAAAAATTTCTAAGTTTTATGGTTACCCCTTTTACAAGTTATCTCACTTTTCTTGATTTTTCTTGATGAATGATGATTCAAATCATACATTAACATCATTTTAGGGTTAAAAATCCATTTTGGTGAAAAATCTCAAAAAGTCAAAGTTGACTTTTGTGCACAGTTGACTTTTTATCAGATGAATTCCAAACTGTGCAATTCTTCAGGAAATCATGTCCTTGACCTAAATCAAACTTGATGGACATGTTCCATGGGTGTCATAGGGTATATTGAGGTATGTCCTAGGGTTTAGGAGCATGTCTAGGTCAAAAGTCAAAGTTACAGTTGACTTTTCCCTTAAAACCCTAATTGTGGTGCAGATGGAATTGAGACTTATTGCTCAAACTTCTTGGATTAATCCATTGTCCCAAATGAATCAATATGGTATATTAGAGACCCTCAAATCATCTCTTGAGGTCTTGTCTCATGATTTGTCCCAAAAGTCAACTTAGGGGTGAATTAGGTCAAGGAACCCTAATTCCTGATTTTTGATGTATGCATCCCTTGAGGCAAAATTGACTTGATGCATGGGTTCATGAGGTTTCATGAAGTATATTAGGTTATGTTTTGGATCAATGGCTTGTGCCCAGATGAAACTTTTCATCTGGAGGCCCTGGGTGATCAAAACCCTAATTTTGTGACACTGGCGATCTTGAGGCTTGATCCACTTAGAAGGGAGCAACCTTGTGCTTAATCCTTGAAGTGGGAATCCTTTTGATCCTTTGAGGATGTTTGAGAGATTAGACAAGTTGAAAATTAAGTCATTTCTTGATTGAGCCTTTGTCTAAAGCTCAGAGAGAGCTTGAAACCCTAATTTTGATTATAGTGGATGCTCACCCATCTTTGAGGCATTTGGTGAGGCATGATGGTTCATCCATATTGTGATGATGATTTGCACAATGATGGGAAATCTTAGTGGTCAAAATTTGGGGTATGACAGTGGGGAAGGAACTTTTGATGGCGTCCTTTCCTGGCATTTTCGAAGCGGCGAAGGTGACAAATTTATTAGTTTCGGATGCAGGGTATTGGAATGGTATTGATTGGGTTTGGAATCAGTTTGAGTATTTTGCTGGTCGAGCTTTTAATTCCTTGAGGGAGCGTCGGGAGTGGGAGGATTTGTTAGCGGTTATGGCGACGAAAAAACCGATGGAGGAGAGACTGGATACTATTATTTGGAATTGGGAGGAAGGCAATAATTTTACTGTGAAATATGTTTACAGCAGGTGGTCAGAATCAGTTCCATCGCCTGATTGGTTAAGTTCTTCAGCTACGGCCTTAGCCATTTTGTGGAAGGCTGCTATTCCGCTGAGAGTAAAAATCTTTGGGTGGCGGTTGTTAATTGATAGACTGCCGACTAGAGCCAATTTAGCTGTCCGGAACATTATCGACAATGTCCACGATAGGGTGTGTGTGTTCTGTTTTCAGGTTGAGGAGGATGGTAATCATTTGTTCCGAAATTGTATGAAATCGAAGTTGGTTTGGGCTCGAGTTCGGAGATGGTTGGGCTTGAAGGATTTTCCCCATGATGGTTGCATCAACTATCTTCTAGAGTGGTGCAATGAGGTTAATAAGGTTAGCGCGTTTCAATTCGTTTCATTAGTTTGGTTCTCTAGTTATTGGGTGATATGGCTCACGAGGAATCGAATCATGTTTAAGGATGATTACTTTGACGCAGAAAATATTTTCTATAATATTGTAAATATTTCTTGGTGGTGGAGGAATTTGGGTGTCAAAGATAGAAAATATATGTGTAACTATTATGAATGGTTGTCGCAACCATTAGACTTTTTGTAATTCCGAGTTGGTGGTTGTAATTGGGTTGGAGTACCCTAGTACTCCCTTCACTTAATTGTGCTTATTAATATATATATATATATATATATATATATATATATATATATATATATATGTCTTGCTCCAAAATTGCTTAGTTCAAACTCAAAATTCACGGTGTCTTCATGGCGTAGAAATTTGAACTAAAATATAACAAAATGAAACAAAAGTCTCAAATAAATTGATAAAATTAAACCTTTAAAAGTGATAACATTACAACTTATTAAAACCCCATGCTCGAATCATTATTTTTTTCTCAAGCAATTAGCTCACGTAGAAAGTATAACGACAAATCAACTTTCTATATTTTTTTAATACATGCATGTGCAACGACTCACTCGAAACTCACAGGGTCGTTACCCTACGTTTAAATTGTTTAAAGCTCGTTTAACTCAAGGATTCTTATAAAACTCTTAACTAGATTCTCCCTAAAAGTGCAAGTTTCCGCCATGGACTTGACTATAAATCTCACATACCTACTGTTTGTCCTTTTAAATATACTCGTGTTTTTGCTAAGGAATTTTATTTATATGATGCTACACATAAATTCCAATTATTGCAGTGCTTTCTTGAGCTCTTTTTTCTCTTTATTTTGGGACCAATCAACTTTTGGGAAGAATAATCGAGTGAGACTTGTCCTACTTACTCCGCTTGATCTTCCTTTATTCATTATAATTTTTTTTATAGGTATTAGAGATCAACTAGAAGCTGGGTTAACTAATTGAGTGAGAGTTATCCTACTTTGCAAGTGCAATTGTCTTTTACTATTTTTATTCTTGTCATTCCTATTTTTCAGCTCAAGAAGACGACTCATAAAACAAGAAAAACAATTGAAATTTATAATGTTAGCTGCACCAATCATGCTTTAATTAGAAAGTTGGTAAAAACAAAGTTTGTAAGTCAAGTTCTAGTAAAAATAAGGTCTAATTGGAAGGCACTAGAAATTAAAATAAGAGCGGATGCTAAATCTAAAACGTTTTTCGAACCTTAGACTTCATTTTTCTGTGGAAATATCGTTTTTTTTTTGTACGAATACACATAATCAAAATCCACGTTTTCACAAAAATTTAGCATGATTTCAACAAATAAAAGCAAGGGAATTAAACAGTCGTATTCAACACATGACTAAACAAAAATAATCAAAAGCAATAAAGACAACAATAAAAATAATACTTCCCCTATACTTAAACTAAAAATTGTCCTCAATGTTAAAGCGTTAAGCAAATGAAAGGAGAAGGATAATTCATAAAATCAGTGATATGGGGAAATTCCCACACAACACATTCCATTTGAACATTGTATATATTATCTTGTTCATCATCTAGCCTTGCTTCGTCTGCTCAGATTATATTTGTGCTAGCCATTGAAATTGAATGTAGGCGGTTTGGCCGAGTAACAAATTTTCTCACTAGTATTATAGTCATACGGAATACCACCAATCCACCATTACCAGTCACTCTGGATGCACCCGACATGATAGGACAAGTATTTTTCTCAACGTCGTTTACTGTACCACTGTAAAGTGTAGTACAAAACATGCTCTGATGCCAATTGAAGGTGAAAAAAATACACAATAATGAGGTTGAATTGTGTAGGATAATTCTTTTTCACTTCTAAAAACAACTTCAGAATCTGAACAAGTTCAGAGTTTGATCAGAAATGTTAATAGCAGGTGAATATAATAGAGTTCAGAAGCAATAATCAAATCAACACATAGTGTTTATCCTGATTCCTCTTCTAAACTAAGAGTAGTCTAGTCCCCTTGTCCAACAAGATATTTTCACTACAATCAAATTGATTACACTTTTCTCAAGAAAACTAGCAAGAGACTTCAACTGCTCAATCACACTAGAAAGAGACTCCTACTCATGCTCGATGATGTTCTGATGTAGTGTCGTAACATTCTTTCAATCTTTAACTACCTTTTATATAGGCAGAAAAAGATTCTTTGGAAGGTGACTTGCATAAGAGTTCTTTGTTGAAAAGCATTCCAAGAGAGGCGTTGGAGGATGAAATCGGTTAAGATCATTGTCCATTGAGTAATAGCATTGTCCATAATGTCTTTCTCATACTAGGTATCTACCAAAAGGTTTGGACAGACTTAAGAGGTCACGTCACCTTTCCTTGATCTTTGCACGACGAAACCCTAGTTGACTTTCTCCATAATTTGGTGTTTTACAAGACTGGTATGCTTTTGAGACAGAGTACGAATCAGAGGTTGGACACCTTTAGCTGAGGTCTTTAGAGTTTGAGTTGTCACCAGAGGCAGGGATGCCATGATCAAATTTCGATCCTTCAGAAGGTGATATATCACGTTCAGAGTCATCAGGATTTGATCCTTTAGAATTTTTTTTTTATAGTCAAAAGAACCACATGACTAAAGGAGCACTCGGGGTGCTCCAACCCACAAAAACAAGATACAACCAACACAGAAAAAACTTGAAAAGTTACATAAAATCTAGCGGGCATTTATACCATTCGTACACACTGCAACAAAATAACCTATAGGGCCTAAGCACCAACCATGACCAAGACAACACTATGATTCTGTTTTTCAACTCCACCGGGTTTCCTACGGCATTTTCGAAAACAATTTGATTCCGCATAATCCAAATATTCCAAGCTGTCACAAACCAAATTGTAAATATAGAATTCTCGTGACATTTCCTTCTAAGAAAGCCATCTCATTCACTCATATGATCAACAACCGAAGTCGCCCCCAATTGAGCAAATCCAACCAATCAGCCACAATCCTCCACGCCTCATGAGAAAATGAACAATTGATGAATAAATGATCGGCATCTTCATTATGAAGAAAGCAAAAGACGCAGACTACATCATGTACGCTCGAGACAACATTTCTAATTGCGAGGTTATATCGAGTTGGCAATCTATCTAATAGAACCTTCCAACCAAACATCTTGAATTTGAAGGGAATTAAAGACTTCCACAATTTATTCCGCAGACCAGTATTTGAATCAAAATTCTGCATACTTTCATAATTCAAAAGCAGCCCGCGGTAAAAATATTTTACAGTAAAAATCCTAGAGGTATCAAATGGCCAAATGAACTGATCATCACCTCCTGCTGTCAGCACCACATCCATCAGCAGTAGCTTGAGATCCCTTAGTTCAGTGGTAACCAAATTGTTCACCTGCACAAACTCAGCACTCAAATCCCATACCCACACCTGATCCACCCAACCTCCCAAGTCTGACACCGAAGCCAGCTTGTTCCTCATTCCGTCAAACAGATTCGGGAAACGACATATAAACGGTGTGTTTCCCACCCATTTTGAATACCAAAACAAAATTGATTGACCATTGCCACTCTTACATGAAATGGAATCTGCAAGCATCAAACCAACACTAGAATAATTGAGTTTCATCAGATCTTTCCACCATAACGATTCTGAAAATCGATACTTTGCTCCCTCTTTTGAGAACAACCTACATAATAGCTTTCTGTATCTCAATCTCAAAATGCCACTCCAAATAGCATTGTTATCATATAGGATTCCCCAAATCCATTTAGATATCAAAGCCTTATTGAAAAGGTTCACATATAAGAATAATGTCGTCGGCGAACTGCAAAAGATTGATTGAAACATCACCCTCCAGCTTGAAACCTGAGAACATACCTCCTGATTCCGCCCTCTTTAACATGACTGCTACACCTTCCACCACTATTGCAATTAAAAATGGTGATAAGGGATTACCCTGTCATAATCCCCTCGAAACTTTAAAATCCGTCGTAGTCCCACCATTAATCAATATGGATATGCAGTTAGAAAAAACTGTACCATGAAGCCAACAAATCCAAACTTCACCAAACCTCATAGCCTTAAGCACCCCAATGAGAAAGCTCCAATCAACACAATCATACGCCTTAGAAAAATCTATTTTAAAAAGCAAACAACTCCTTTTATTCCTCTTAGCAAAATCAATAATTTCGTTAGCTACCACCACCTCATCCAACAGCTGTCTACCAGGAATGAAGGCTGTCTGGGAAGATGACACAAGCTTACCAATGATCTTCTTCATTCTTGAAGCCAACAACTTTGCTATAATCTTATAAATGCATCCAATGAGACAAATAGGACGGTATTCGTCAAGCCTTTCAGGGTTTAAAACTTTTGGAATCAATGCGGTGAATGGAGATGACAAGGATTTTGGTAACCTAGCAATGTTGTGAAACTCCATCACACAATTAACCACATCCTGACCAACAACTTCCCAACAAGACTTAAGAAATTCCAAATTATAACCATCCGGTCCATGGCTTTTATTATCGTCGTCGTCAAATACCACACTGCGAATGTCTTCAGAGGTAAAAGGTTCTTCAAGACCAGCTTTTTCTATAGGTGAGATGGAAGGAATACCGGTTAAATTCAACCAAGGCCTTTTATCTAACTTGCAATGAAATCTAACCCTAAAATGACTTGCCATAACCTCTTTAATAGGTCTCACACCAGAAAGAACAACATAGTCAGTCTTTAGAGAAGAAATTGCACTGAGTCTGCACCTGGTCCTAAACAACGAATGGAAAAACCTTGTATTGCCCTCCCTTTCTCTCACCCATTTTACTCTAGATTTTTGCTTAATAAAGCTTTCTTTAAACAACAAATTGTTCCAAACCTCCCTTTGAGCTTCACCTCTACTAATAACAACCTCTTCTTTACTAAATCCATCAACATCTACCAACTCTTCTTCCAATAAGTTAAATTTCTCAACCCACATGTTAACTCTCAAATCAATCCAACCAAATACGTTCTTGTTCCACCAACGCAATCTACTTCTAAGAGCTTTGAGTTTTTTTGACAGGATGACAGCAGCAGAGCCAGAAAACTCAAGAGATTTCCATTCAGAAGTCACAAATTTCAAAAATTCAGGATGTTCAAACCAAGACTTAAATGTCTTGAAAGACTTGGGACCCCAATTAACATGGTTAGCTCTAATCCAAATCGACTTGTGGTCAGAAATGTCTCTATCTACCACCTCTTGAGAAACCAAATTCCACTTAAGCATGAACTCTTCTGACACAAGAAATCGATCTAATCTACTACAACACGATCCAGTTGCATTAAACCAGGTGAACTTGTTTCATATTGCCGGTAAACCCACGACTTCCATGATCTTAATGAAAGACCTAAAGTCCTCCATTTCCACCTCAGACTTGTTATATCTCCCTCTTTTCTCTTCATGCGATTTTGTGGTATTAAAATCCCCCCAATCAACCATTTCCCATCTTGAAATTTAGCTTTCAAATTAATAAGTTCAGTCCATAATTTACGTTTCTCAGCCAAAACGCAAGGAGAGTAGACATTGACTAGGTAAACATTCATACCTTGATATATGACAAGCATTCCCAAAAATCCACCTTCACTGAAACTGAAAAAAGGAATACAACAATTCTTCTTCAAAAATTATAACCATCCCACCAGCTTAGCCTCTAGCATTAGATGCCGACCACTCGCAGTCTTCATTCCCCCAAATATTAGGCACAAATTTATCAGTCATGTACCTACATTTAGTTTCTTGAATGAAACAAATCTCCGCCCTTCCTTTCAACATAATTTATTTAATTCTCCTGTGCTTCATAGAATTACCACTCCCTTGGACATTAAAAGTGACGAAATTCATGGAATCACGACTGCTGCCTCCTTTGACTCAGTATAAGCCTTTTTTTCACGCTCTTCCATTCTCTTGATCACCTCCTCGAAATACTCATCATCTTCCTCACCCTCCACACCCATGTTTTTTATTATTTGCCACACTCAGCTAGGAACATCATCAAGTGCCTTTCTAATTCTAGAGTTTCCCTGATTCATATCTGAATCATTGATTGATTCACAACACAAGATCGACCCACCCGAATATCTCGAATTCGAATCCTCCAACACCATGGTTTGGCCCTCTTCCTTAGTGGGGTCTTGATTAGACTGATTGAAATTAGCGTGATTCCCTTTAGCTGAATGAATAAGGTGAGAGTAATAAGCTGGTGAAAAAGGAATTCTAATATTTTGATAAATATCCTTTATGAGTTTCTTTTTCCTGGGTTTTTGTCCGCCACTAAAGAGATTCAACCCATTAGGTGAATTAACAATAGGGTCAGAGTTTCATGATCCATGTCCCCTAAGCTTAAAGGAATTAAGGCCCGATCCAAATTGACCCCACCTCCCTTTTGAAATGTCAACATGTTTCCTTCAGGTCAACCATTTAGCCTTTCCCCTAACAGACCTAGTGGATTAGCCACTTGTCCAATTTGCAGTATGTCATCAATTGGTGTAATTAATGAATCAGCACCGTTCCCATCACTGTAACACCCCAAATTTCGTAAGAATATTTAATTAATTTATTTAAATATTATATTCTTGAATTTCAATGATTTGTGTGGATGTCGGTGATTTTATGAAGTTTTGGGTTATTTAATTAAATGATAGCATATGTTATGGAATATGATGTATTATTATTTAAATTAAATAATATTAGAGGAATTAAAGGCGGAGTGGACATTTGAGGAGAATTAGTGGGGGTAAGATGGGAAGAGCACATTTAGGGGTATTTTAAGAGAGAATAGTGAAAGGAACTCATTATTCGTATTTTCTTGAGGAAGAGGAAAAAGCTGCTCTGAAGAACAAGTGAGAGAGAGGCTAGGGCATAGAAGATTTTCGACGAAACTTCGAGAAAAGATCGAAAGAAGCAAAACTCTAAGGTATGGGGAGTATCGCTCAATATTTGTGATATAAAGATTAGGTGTTGTGGGTAATTGGGGTTTTGTGGGGAAACCTAGGAATTGAGGTTATGGATGATGAATTGTGATGATTTACTATGGGATGATTGTTGTTATTGATGTATACATGATAGTTATAGGTTATAATAACATAATCTGTGATGATTTGAGGAAAAATATGGGTTTTGGGGTGTGGAATCGCAGATGGGGAAGTGCTGTTATCGCAGGGTTTTTCTGCAGAAATCGCAGAGCCCGTTTAGCGCGGTCTAGTGCGCTTAGCGCGGTCTGAAGAAATTTCGCCTCTTCGAGGCAGTGAGTAGCGCGCTTAGCGCGGGTGGGGCGCGCTTAGCGCGACCTGGAACCGAAAATATTATTTTTATTGAATTAAAATTCATGAAAAATATCTGCCTTGTATTATATTGATGTTGTGATGTTGCAGTGAATTCTCCTATGTGTTGACGTGTTATATGTGATGAAAATGATGTTTTGATGATTATATGATGATGTGACGTTATTGATGCTTATTAGATGTTTGTATGTGATGTTTGATGACAAAATGATGATGTGAAGTACCATGAGTACATTGACGATTATGAGATGACGATTCATGATGTTTTGAGGATTAAATGACGATGTGGATAACATGATATTTGATGAATGATGATGCACTTAATAAATTTTGTTGATGATGATGATTATGACGTTGTGCATCATGCATTCATAGCATTTAGACTTCGGTCTATTGACGATTTAGGACTTTGGTCAAGTGGTGGCTTCAATCCCATTGTGCGGATTGGAGTATTTTGTGACGTGCTCCCTTGTGGAGGGTTGATGGCCTAGTGTCCATTATTATAACGATTTGGTACCACATGCATTCTATGACGTTGCATTTCATCCTTGGTGGCATTGCATAATTGCATATAAGTGATATTGGTGATGTGATGTTTTATGTAATGTTTTATGTGATGTTTTATGTGATGTTTTATATGATGTTTAGGGTGAGAAGCTGTAGTATATGATGAAAACAACTATTGCCTGTTGATGTCTTTTCTTTATATGATTTATATTGAATTGTGATTACTCACCCTGCCTGTTTGAATGTTGCCTCAACGTGGGTAAAGTGCAGGTGATCCGGTTTAGCCGTGGACGTTTTCGAGGACTTGAAGTTTATTTGCTTTGGTCGATTTAGAGGGTCTTGCTCTTATAGTGTAACATCGGGTGGGGGTCCTTTGAGTCGAACTATGTTGTTTCTTTATTTTGGTGTTATTTGATGATGTGGTTTTATTTGAATTATTATGACGTTTGTTGAAAACCGTTTTAATTGGAAGTTTTGAATTCCGCTGCCATGTGAAGGATTTTAATTTAAATTTGATGGAAGTCCCTTGGTGTATAGGGTAATTGTGTTATCTTGTGTATTTTCCCGTGTTTATTCGTGGGTTAGAAAAGGGTGTTACATTAGTGGTATGAAAGCAGGTCGGTCCGTTCGGCTAGGTTTTTACTTGACGTCTGTCCCTGTCCGTCGACGAGTGTGTGTACACTGTCGATGTTTTAGTTCTTCTAACCTTGTTGGTGGTGTGCAGGATGGCTGGAAGAAATGATCGTGCGATTACTAATGCATTGGAATCGGTTGCTAATATGGTGGCACAGCTGAATCCAAATGGTAGAGCTCCTGATGAGTTTCGTGCTTTGGGGAAGTTTCAAAGGAACAATCCACCGACTTTTGTGGGTACGCATGATCCAGCAAATGCACACAAGTGGCTGAAGGGGATCAAGAAGATCTTTCGAGTAATGGGGTGTTCTGATGAGCAACAGGTTCAGTTCGGAACGCATATGTTGGAAGAAGAGGCTGATGACTGGTGGGATAACACCTGTTAGAGACTTACGGATGTTGGCACTGTGATAACTTGGGCTGTGTTTAAGCAGGAGTTTCTGGGGAAGTATTTTCCAGAGGATGCTCGTGGCAAGAGAGAAGTGGAATTCCTTGAGCTGAATCAAGGAGATATGATTGTGGCGGAGTATGCCGCGAAGTTTGAGGCTTTGGTGAAGTTCTGTCCGCACTACAATCGTGCTGATGCTGAGATGTCTAAGTGTCTCAAATTCGAGAATGGGCTGAGGCCAGAGATTAAGCAGGGTATTGGGTATCAGCAGATCCGCAGGTATGCTGAGTTAGTTGACAAGATCAGAATCTACGATGAGGATAGCCGAGCTCGATCTGCTCACTACAAGCAGTTGAGTGAGAAGAAAGGGCAGTATAGGGGTAAGCCTTATACAACTTCAACTGACAAAGGGAAGCAGAAGGCTTCAGATGGGAAAAAGACAAGTGGGGGAGCACCTCCCGCTTCTGGGAAGTGTCATAAGTGTGGCGAGCAAGGTCACTGTGCTGATGCGTGTACCAATAATGTGCTGAGGTGCTATAGATGCGGTAAGAAAGGTCATCGAGCTACTGATTGCAAAGATGAGGGTCTGACCTATTTCAATTGTGGTGAGAAAGGTCATATCAATACTCAATGTCAGAAGCCGAAGAAGATTGCTACTGCTGCCCAGACCAGTGGCAGAGTGTTTGCTTTGAGTGGTGCAGAGGCGCCAGAGAAGGACAACCTGATTCGAGGTACTTGTTTTATTAATAATATCGAGTTGGTTGCTATTATTGATACTGGTGTTACTCATTCTTTTATCTCGCTTGAATGTGCTAATAGATTGGGTTTGAAGTTATCTGATATGAATGGGAATATGGTAATAGAAACTCCAGCTAATGGTTCTGTTACTACTACCCTTGTGTGTTTGAGATGTCCTGTGATGATTTTTGAGAAGAGCTTTGTGATGGATTTGGTGTGCCTACCCTTGCACCAAATTGACGCGATCTTTGGAATAAACTGGTTGGAGTTCAACTGTGTTCATATCAATTGTTATAACAAGACTGTAGAGTTTCCTGAGGTTGGTGATAGTGGGGAGTTGATGTTCTTGTCTGCTAAGCAAGTAGACGAACTTGTGGAAGACGAAGTTTTGGTGTTTGCAATGTTTGCATCGCTGCAAATTGATCATGAAGCTACGAGTGTGGAGTTGTCGGTTGTCTGTGAATTTCCAGATGTGCTTCCAGATGACGTTAGTGATTTGCCTCCAGAGCGTGAGGTAGAGTTTGCAGTGGACTTAATACCAGGTACGAGTCCAGTGTCGATGGCTCCTTATCGGATGTCAGCTTCTGAGTTAAGTGAATTGAATAAACAGTTGGAAGAATTGCTTGATAAGAGTTTTGTTCGACCAAGTGTTTCTCCGTGGGTTGCTCATGTGTTGTTAGTGAAGAAGAAAGATGGAAGTATGAGGTTGTGCGTTGATTATCGGCAGTTGAATAAAGTGACGATCAAGAATAAGTATCCACTTTCGAGAATCGACGATTTGATGGATCAGCTAGTAGGTGCTTGTGTGTTCAAAAAGATTGATTTGAGGTCAGGTTATCATCAGATTCGAGTTAAGCCTGATGATATTCCGAAGACGGCTTTCAGAACGAGATATGGACACTATGAATACACTGTGATGCCGTTTGGTGTATCTAATGCACCTGGTGTGTTCATGGAGTATATGAATCAGATTTTCCATGAGTATTTGGACAAGTTTGTGGTGGTGTTTATCGATGATATCTTGATATATTCTTGATCTGAAGAAGAGCATGCCGATCATTTGAGAACTGTGTTGCAAGTCTTGAAGGAGAAGAAGTTGTATGCAAAGCTGTCGAAGTGTGAGTTTTGGTTGAAGGAAGTGAGTTTCCTTGGCCATGTGATTTCAAGTGGTGGTGTTGTCGTTGATCCTTCTAAGATTGATGCCGTGTTACAGTGGGAGACTCTGAAGTCTGCGACTGAGATACGAAGTTTTCTGGGATTAACGGGTTACTACCGCAAGTTTATTGAAGGCTTTTCTAAGTTGGCATTACCTTTGACTCAGTTGACTCGAAAGGGCTAGACTTTTGTGTGGGATGTAGCTTGTGAAGAGAGTTTCGTGGAATTGAAGAAGAGATTGACTACTGCTCCAGTGTTGATTTTGCCTAATCCGAGTGAATCTTTTGTGGTGTATTGTGATGCGTCAAAGATGGGTCTTGGTGGAGTATTGATGTAAAATGGACAAGTTGTTGCTTACGCTTCGAGACAATTGCGAGTTCATGAGAAAAATTATCCTACACATGACTTGGAATTGGCCGCGGTGGTGTTTGTGTTGAAAATTTGGAGACATTATCTGTTTGGCTCTAAATTTGAGGTGTTCGGTGATCATAAGAGTCTGAAGTATTTGTTTGATCAGAAGGAATTGAATATGAGGCAGAGGAGGTGGTTAGAGCTGTTGAAGGATTTCGATTTTGATTTGAGTTATCATCTGGGCAAAGCAAATGTAGTGGATGATGCATTGAGCAGAAAGTCATTGCATATGTCGATGCTTATGGTGAAAGAGTTGGAATTAATTGAGAAATTCAGAGATTTGAGTTTGGTGTGTGAAGCAACTCCTGACAGTGTGAAGTTGGGAATGTTGAATTTGACTAGTAGTATTCTGGAAGAAATCAGAGTGGGACAACAATCTGATTTAAAGTTGGTTGACAAATTGGTTTTGATTAACCAAGGTAACGGAGGTGACTTCCGAGTTGGTGAGAATGGCGTAATGATGTTCAGAGACAGGGTATGTGTCCCAGATGTTCCAGATATTAAGAAGAGCATTCTTGAAGAAGGACACCGAAGTAGGTTGAGTATTCATCCCGGTGCTACGAAGATGTACCAAGATTTGAAAAAGTTGTTTTGGTGGGCAGGTATGAAGAAGGACGTTGCCGAGTTTGTTTATGCGTGTTTGACTTGTCAGAAGTCGAAGGTTGAGCATCAGAAGCCTTTAGGTATGATGCAGCCGCTGAGGATTCCAGAATGGAAATGGGATAGTATTTCCATGGATTTTGTGGTGGGATTACCGAAGACTGTTAAGGGAATGATTCAATTTGGGTGATCGTGGATAGATAAACTAAGTCGGCTCATTTCTTGCCGATGAAGATTAATCATTCTATGCAGAAGTTAGCCGAGTTGTACATTGAGGAGATTGTGAAGTTACATGGGGTACCTTCGAGTATTGTGTCAGATAGAGATCTGAGGTTTACATCGAGGTTCTGGAAGAGTTTGCAAGATGCGTTGGGTACCAAGTTGAGGATGAGTTCTACATATCATCCGCAGACGGACGGTAAGACAGAAAGGACGATCCAATATCATTAGAGGATTTACTGAGGTCTTGTGTGTTGGATCATGGAGGATCATGGGATGGCCATTTACCATTGATTGAGTTCACGTACATTAATAGTTATCATGCTAGTATTGGGATGGCGCCCTATGAGTAACACCTCAAAATTTGCCCTCTTACTTTTAGCACTAACTGGCTTATGTTTCATTTCATTCTTGCATCATCATCTTTGCATATCATTGGTTTTTAGCATGGGATCAAGGTACTTGGTTTAACTCAAGGGAAGAAGAGGTTTTCAGGGTTTCAAGCAACAGTTCATGTGTATTGTTCAAGGGGCTAAGAGGAGAGAAAATTCTTGATGCTATCAATTCTTGAACCACAAAGGAGCCTTAAGCCTCAAGGTGTCTTAATTGGTCCATCATCTCATCACAAGATCAAGATTGGCAAGAGATTTCAAAGGAATCACACTCTCCTAACCTGATTTCTTAAATTAGGGTTTTGGAGATTCTGGGATCTGACCCCCAAATGAGCAAGCTCTTTGATTCTTTATCATCTCCAAGTGGCACATGTCATCATTGGTGGACATGATACACATCATATTCAGAGGAATTTGAATTTGGAGGATGTGTTATCTCCTCCTAACTAGAGGGTACCAAAATTAGGGTTTGCTTTAGAATCAGTTTATTTCTGATTTTTGGGGCAAGACTTGATCTCATGGTATCGTTTATGTCTTCAAGTGTCTAGGGATGAAAGATTGCCCATCAATTTGTTTAATAAGGTTTTCAATTGATCAGAAATTTCAAAATCAGGAGAATTGGGGATAAAGTCAACTGTGCAGTGAAAAAGTCAAATCCTGACTTTTTGAGGTCAACATCATGATTCTCAAGTCAAATGTGATCATTGCTGAAGATTTGATCAAGAAAATCCAAGAGGTTCATCAAAAATCAAGAAATGTGAGAAGTTGCCATATTTGGAATAGTAGGGTTTCCAAAAATAGTAAGTTTTGGCCATTTTAGCACCTCTCTTTGAGTCAGGTTTTCTCAATTTTAAAGCATCAAATCAAAAATCCACCAGGCCATAACAAAAGATCTTGTTTCAAGTTTCAAATCCATATAAAGAACTCCTCCATTGGATCAAAATTGAGTGAGTTATGATCCATCAAAGTTTGACAAAACTAGGGCAAAAATCAAGTCATGGCAAGGCAATTTCAAGTCACCCGGCCATAATTTCATCAAACATGTGGCGTGCCAAATGTTAAGCCATTTTTCTACATCATGAAAGCTTCAAATGAAAAAATTTTGAACATCAAAGTTGTTTATTGCCATCTCCTCTTCAACTTTGATGTTGGGCTTTTCTTCATTTGATCAAAGGATAAGGAGTTACTAAAGCTCAAACATGGTGAGCTCACACTGAAATTCTCATGGGCCATGCTGCCAGGCACGATTTACGTTGACATGCCCATAGGGCCAGTTTTGTTTTATTGATTTCCTTGTTGATTTCAAGTGTGTTAGAGACCTTTGTTCATCATGATTCCAACACCAATCTTATTCCTCACCATGCTAGCTTTACAATGAGCCAAAGAATGTACCATTTGGCAAAGTCTTCATCAAATTATAAGGTTGTAAAGTGGCACACATGGATGAGTTTTGAACATGTTGGCAAGATGCTATTTTTGTTCACATAACATGAATTTCTCTTGCAGCATATTCCTTGCACATGCTAGCCACGTATTTTCCATGCCATATTCTTTGCCAAATAGGACCAAACAATGCCATGTATATATCATACACACACATTCCATTTTTGCCAAAAATTTGAAAAGAGAAGAATGGTACATTCTGTCCACACTCATTCCCTCACGTGCCTGCCCCATTTCACCATATTTTCATGACATTTTCCACTCAAATGACTCACTCCACACACCCTCCCATTTGCTTAAACCGTGCCACCTCTCCCTTTTCCATTTTTTGTAAAAAACTCCAAACAAACCACTCCACATCATAGGCCCATTTTAATCTCTCTTAACCCACCATATTTAAAGAGAGAAACCCTAGAATGAAAGAGGAGGGCAGCAGTTGGTAAGTTCAGAGAAAAAATACACACACTCTCTCATTCTTCTCCTTTTCAAATCTGGATTCTGCTGCAATTTCTCCTCATTCTATTGCTTGGTCCATACTCATTGAAGCTTAAAGAAGGATTCTAACCGGTTTTCTGAAGCTCTCGCCGTGTTTGAAGAGCCAACGAAGCTTCTTCGTTAGGTAATCTTACTTTCTTCGAATCTCTCATATTAAGTGTGTTATGAGCATATTGTGAGTTCCTCTGAAGTCCTACCTCAGGGTAGGCAATGCTTGAGTATTTGTTTAGCTATTTTGATGAGTTTCAATTTTGAGTACATTAACTTTAGCACTTGGTTACATGAGTTTTGTTGGTTGTTTTTGGAATCTATTTGCATATTTGAAACCTCCTTGGTGTGTGCTACAATATGGTGTATGGCTTGTTTTGTTTTGAACTTATTGTTCCATGAGTGTTGTTCCTTGTTGCTCATTTTTCATGGCTTTAGAGGAGGAATCTTGAGAAGGTAAGTTTATTTTTGGAATGTACGCGAAAAACTAAGGGGGGGTATCATCGTTTTAATTTTCAGGCCGGACCAGCCGCCGCCGGCGGTGGCCGGCCGGACCGGCACGGTGGCCGGCGTGCCCCTGCATTTTTCTTTTCACTACAACACTGTTCACGTGCTCCTTGTGCATGGCATTGTTGAAGATGATGACATGGCAGTATTTAAGTGGTTATGTTATTAGATTTTGTCCTTTAGTCATTTTAATGAAAAAAGTGACCTATTGATATCTAGTCCACATGATACTTGTTACAACTTATCCCATTTATTTCTTTTCATAAAATGAATTCTGAACATGTGACTTCCCTTCATGGGCCTCCGAAATTTCTCCTTGCACCCCCCTGTACCGGCCCAACTCGTAGCTTCTTTGTTTCATTTGCTAACGCACCCCCGCCATTTAAATCACTCTTTTTTTATTTCTTTTTTTCATTTTCGTTTTATCCTCATTTATTAAAAATATATTCTTTTATTAAAAAATTACAAAAACAATCATGTGTGTATTTTGATGTCTTATTTAATTTTTCATGAATTTTATTTTTATTTTCCATTTATTTTGATAATTAATTCTAATTTTCTTTTCCAAAGTGTCTTCCATGCTTATTCATGTGATTCATGCTTATGTTTTGTGACTTTGCTCATCCTTTTGAAGCTGATTTTTTTGTCATCCTTAGACCTTGATAGGAGGATGTTTTGATGCTGGTTTGGGTTTGGTTTGAGTTGCTTTAGGTGACTTTCCATTCAAGTTTTGTTAGCCCTTGATTCATACTCGGTTATGTGCATATCTTGACTTGTGGAGCACTTTTGAGCATGTTCTTGGTCTAGTTCTATTCCAATCCTTTTTAACTTGTTAATTGGATGTTTAAAATTGCCTTTAGCTATTTTTTGGGAATTTATTGAACCAATTTACTATTTTTGTTTGATTTTTACTTTTGGTTTAAATGTGATTGAGGCATGCTTAGACACTTGACCTAGTTGGTGTGCATTTGTTTACTTGTGATTGAGTGATGCTTGAGATGCTTGTTTGATATGATCATTTTTTATTTGATCTTGTTTGTAGCTTTGGAATCATCTTCATTGATTCATTTTCCTATTTGATTTTGATTTTCTTAGTTGATGCTGTTTTGACTTGAATTCAATGGCATGTTTGACTTAATCTTGTGAAATGTTTCCTTGTTTGATACAACCAATGCATGAGGCCTTTTGTTTGACTTGAATGACATGTTAGAGGATCTGAACCTTTTGGTATAAGTTGCTTTATGTGACATGTTCTCACTCTTTGCTTCACATGTCCTTTGGTTTGCTTGCATGATTGATAAGTTAACGTTTTTTATTAATTTTGATGCATGTTTGGAATGCGTTGCTTAATGATTCATCTTGTGTGACTTGAGTTTGATCTTGATAAGTTGTTGATGCATATGCTACTGCCCTCTTGAGTCCATTACTTGGTTTTCACTTCATATGTTCATTATGGTTTGATTTGTATGATGCATATCATTATCAATTGTTTTGTTGCTTCTTTGGCTCACAATGCATCATGTTGTGAAGCATTCTTATATGTTTGAATTGATTGATTATGATATGTCTTAAGTTCTGACTTGGATTCATGTTCATCTTACTTTATCCATTTCATCTTTGTGTAAAGTTCATTGATACTTAATTGTACTTCTTATGCAAGTTTACTTGCATCCTTTCTTGTGTGCTTTCACTCGTATACTTGAGATGTTCTTGTATGATCTTTGAAGCATGTTTAATATGTGATTTGGATATGATGATTATGATGTGCTTGCTGCCCCATCTCTTTTCTCATTCTTCTCTTTCTTCTTCATCTCTTTCACTCTTTCTTTCCCATTGAATCTCAAGACTTGTTTAAGTCTTGGATTCCTTTCCCCTTAGAGCTACCTAGTCCAACTTAATTTCCGATTAAGTTTGGAGTAGGACTAGCATTAGGTCTTAGGTAGTTGTTTCTCTCCTAAACCTCACTAACCCTAGGATCTCCTTTGCATGTTAGCTTTAGGTTAGAGTTTCCATTGAGTCCTCTCTCTTCTCATCTCATAACTTCTTTAAAACACTTAATAAAAGATAATGAGTATTGCGCACGAGCCTTAAACGTGGGAAGTGAGGAGTGAGGGGTTTCTCTTCATTCTTCTAGGGTACCTAGTGTACGTCCTGTTGGGGACGATACACGAAGTATTCGTTCCTATGTCATGGACTTGGGTGCAATGCAAGTTATGAACTAACTTAAAACACTTCTGTCTAAAAAACACAAAAACAAATTCAAATATTTTTATCCTTCGGGATTGTTTGGTTCCAGACCATTTTCAGAAAAGAGCACGTTACTTTCCGTCTAAGTCGCAAACAGGCATCGACCCTAACTGCTGGACGCGAACTTAACGTCGCTCATAAAAAACACTAACCGACCTCGTTAAGTCTAACTACGACTGCTCTGATTTCCTCTCTCTCGTCCAATTGAGGATACGTAGGCACAAGACGACGATGTCTTGGCGAGCAACCTTCCCCCTTAGTTCGTGTCCGAACTACGTTGACTCTGATTTTCCTATTCCCGAGGGAATACGTAGGCCTAGGACTTCGAGGACGTCCTATCGAGTCACTTCCTTTTCTTTTCTTCTTCGTTTCTCCGTTCTTTTCCGTTCCCGTTCTTCTCCTTTCCAGTAGCAGTGGAGCTCCAGATGACGACACCCTTTGATCGAGACAGCGAGCATGGATCCCGTCGAGTACGATGGACGTGTTGGGTGCTAACACCTTCCCTTCGTGTAACCGACTCTCTTACCCATTTCTCTTGGTCGTGAGACCATGCTCTTTCCCTTCCCTCAGGTTTACGCAGTGTTTCCTTTCCCTCTCTTGGGATAAATACACATTACTGGCGACTCTATTTTCCGCGCCACTTTCGCGTTTGTACCATGGATGAAAATCCTCGGGAGCGACAGCTGGCGACTCTGCTGGGGACAGGTTGACCTCTTGCTGGTCCATCCCCTTTTGCGAGTCAATCCTAGCGCTTGCCTATTTTATTTCATTGGGTGTTTTTTTGTGGTGCTCTGTTTTGTTGTATATTACTGTATTGTTGTTTACTGTATTTTTGCTTTACTGCTTTACTGTTTTTACCGCATTTTACTGCATTGCATTTCATTATTATGCTGGACTGTGTTGCGCTGTGCTGGTTTTCTGTTTGGCAGGTTGGGAGGTTATGAGAGATAAGCCCACTACCCAGGCTTGAGCATACACATAGGTATTAGTGTGGGCAGGCGTGACGCTCCCGTGGTGTTGGCCACGTGTGGGTGATCACGATCCCCACAGTCAGACGAGGTTCTATCGAGAGATATCTGCTACTGTATGTTCATACAGGCCAGTAGTTATTCTCTTGAGGAACTGTCGACTCTGATGACCATTCCCGAGGACTCAGTAATGGCACTCCTCCCGAGAACGATAATGGCAGACCAGAAATGGCAAACCCATTATGATTCTCGACCCGAGGACCCAATGCTGGGAACTTGCCATAGGATATCTTTTTTTTTAAAGTGAATCAGTGGAGGCGCTCCTCGATTGGCGATAGTACTGTACCCCGAGGGATGAATGTACTATTGCTTCTCGACCTCAGTGCCAGAAGCTGAGGACCTTTCGTTTTGGAGATCAGTTGAGGCCTCCTCGATTGATGATGATGCTAAACCAGAAATGGTGAACGTATCATCATTTCTTGACCTGAGAGCTCGAGATACTGAGGATCTTAGTACCCACATGTGAGAGGGATGGGTGTTTGCAGGTTTGCAGGTGACCTTGACCTTCAACTTATCTGGTTTTCTAGTTTTATCACTGTGGTTGCTTTTGTTCTGGGTTTTGGTACAGAGCCTTGATTTGTTCAGTCAGCACAGTGCAGCCAGTTTATGTGGATACCTTGATCCCATGCTTCGCATTGCATTCCATTTTTCTGACATTCATGTTTTTGCATTTCCAGGTAGTATCTAGTCTTTTGATTCCAGTCAGAGGGCGTTCATAGGGATGGACACTAAGAGGGGTAAGAAGCACATCATCGTCTACAAGTTCCCGAAGATCACTCTTGGCCCGTTGAACAGTTTACAGAGTATGGCTGGTCCATAAGTTTTGGGAGTCTTTGAAGAGAAGTATGGTTGGATATTATCCTTGGTTCGGAGCCTCAGTGAATATGAATATAATGGGCTACACACCTTGATGCAGTTTTATGATCCTTCCTTGAGGTGCTTTGTGATGCCAGATTATGTGTTTGTTCCTACCCTGGAAGAGTACTCCAACATTTTGAGGATTCCTGTCAAAGAAGGTGTTCCTTTCTGTGGTTCCCAAGGAGATTGTGATTTCCAAGCAGTGGCTGAGGCTCTTTATTTGAGCAAATCGACAGTGGAGGCTGACTTTTCTAAGAAGGGAAAATCCCGAGGCTATCACTTGGAGTACTTGGTGAAGAGGGCTCGAGAAGAAGCTAAGGAGAAGAGGTGGATAGCTTTCAATGCAATATTGGCTCTGTGTATATATGGCATTGTGTTATTCCCTAATGAGTCTGAGTTTGTCGATACAGATGCTATTCAGATATTTACAGCTCAGAATCCGGTACCGACTTTATTAGGTGATCTCCACTACGCCCTATACAACAGGAATGAGAAAAGACGAGGTGGGGTGGTTTGTTGTTGCGCATCTCTTTTTTACAAGTGGTTTGCCAAACGTTTACCCCGGTCAGATGCTTTTGTAGATTCAAAGACTTCTTTAGAGTGGAGTAAGCGTCTGATGGGCCTAGCTGCTAAAGATATTCTTTGGGTGGATAAGGGATTATTGGGGACTGATATTTTGCATAGCTGTGGCAAGTATCCTAATGTACCCTTGATCGGAAGAAAAGGAGGTATTAACTACAACCCGTCTTTGGCTATCAGGCAGTTTGCATACGCACTAAAAGATCCTCCAGCTGGAAAAGATTTGGAAGAATCTTTGTATTTTCATATGACTGATGGTGTGGCTATTGCACAAGAAGCTTCTGAAGCTTGGCTCAGCAGACAGAAGAGAGGTAAAACCGTTTTGGGTAAACCCAATAATCAAGCTTTCGTTCCATATGTTGAATGGGTAAAGAAGAGGGTAGAAGAGTTCTATTTACCTTTTGATCGGGCGCCTCCCTTGTATCCAGAGATTGTGGAAGAGAGACTCACTGTACCACTCGAAGAATTCGACAAGCAGCGAAAGTTGGTATTTGATCTGAGGGTGGAAAACTCTGATATGAGTAGTCAGCTACAGAATGATCTACATGACAACTTGGAGTTGAAATGGAAAGTTCAAGACATGACAGCGCATCTAGAAAAAAAGAGAGAAGGATTTTGCCGACAGAGCTCGGCACTTCAAAAAGGTCAGTATGGCTGCTGAATCATCAGGCAAAGCTAAAAGGAAAAACAAGAAGCTTTTGACTAAAGCAAAAGACAAGCTTGCCACGTATCAGGATATGTGGGAGGAGGTCAAGATTGAGAATGGAGAACTGAAAGAAGAACTTCAGGCAGTGAAAGTAAGGAAAGATCGTTACTTTTCCAAGTGGAAAGAAGCACAGAAGGAAATTGAAGAGCTCAAGTTGTAAGCCGAGGTCAAGAAGTCGAGGCGTGAGGACAACAACGCTGAAGAGCAGATTGTTAAATTGAACCAAGAGATTGCAAGAAAAACAAGTTGATCAAAGGGCTGATAAAGCAACCTGCACATCCTGACACTATGGACCTTCTTGAGGAAGTTGAAGCTAGTTTGTTTGGAATTGATTTGTAGTTGATTTTGTTGTTTATCTTTTTTGGGATTACCATCAGGTTTGTTGATGGAGTCACCTTTGATTATGCTTGAATTTGTCTGTAGGAACTACTTTGTTTTCGATAATGGAATATTTGGTTTAACTATCTGTGCTCTGGCAGTTCTGGTTTTCAGAGAGGGTTTGTCCCTGTGGTTTGATCCGGTGGTATTTCTGGGTTCGAATTTATTTTCTGATAGTGTGTCTAATCCCTTGCCCGGTTTCATGGAATGGAATTAAAGCGGATGCATCCTAGAAATGTTCAAATATGTTTGTTTGCATTTTTGCATTCGCATTTGCATAATCATAATCATTTTTGCATAACAGGTTTATCTCTGGTTTTCTTATGTTCTCCTTTCTTCAGACAGGATTGCCGACCAACCAATTCATCGATATTCTACTCGACTCAATCAGAAGAGAGTCATGGAACAGATGCAAACTGAGATGGCTGCTATGCAGGCGCGTATTGACCAGTTTATGGAAATGATGCAAGGAGTTGCACATGGGCAACAAGAGCTCAGAACCCTGGTGTAACCTCTTGTGGCAAGAATTGACGAGAACGGTATACTACATGGCGGTGCTCATACTCATGTTATTCCTCCTAGCGGAGCTGGTAACGGAAATGTTGCTCAGAATGGAGCTCAAGGTTGAGTGCCAATTCCTTCTTTGGTAGGAGGAGGAAGCACTATTCGTGCAGTTCATGGCCATCACTATGATGACCAGCAAGACGATGTTTTCTCTATGCGAAGCATGGATGCTGGTATCCCTGTTGTTAATGATGAAAGGATTCGGCTGATTGAAGAGCAGTTGAAGGGGGTTGTGGATCAAAATACTCTGGGCATAGACTTGGATGATCTGGGGCTGGTGCTAGGCGTCATTATCCCACATAAGTTTCAGACTCCTACTTTTGAAAAGTACAACGGTATGACTTGCCCAAGGACTCACGTGAGGGCGTACGCAAGTAAAATGGCTGCTCATGCAAAGAATGAGAAGTTGATGATGCATTGCTTTCAGGATAGCCTATCTGGGGCATCCCTGGAATGGTATATGTAGCTAGAGAGGAAAGACGTTCATAGTTGGAGAGAGCTGGCAGGGGCTTTTATCAAACACTATCAATACAACACCGACATGGCTCCCAATGGTACACAGCTACAGAGCATGTCCCAGAAAAATAGTGAAACCTTTAAGGAGTATGCGCAGAGATGGCGCGAGTTGGCGGCGAGGGTGCAGCCGCCAATGTTGGAAACAGAAATGTTAAAGATGTTCATGGACACCTTGCCCAAACATTATTATGAGAAATTGTTGCCTTGCGCGCTAGGCAAGTTCACATATTTGATCATGTTAGGTGAGATGGTAGAAAGTGGGATTAGAGCTGGCAAGGTCTCAGGCAGTGATGAATCATCTTCTGGTCAGGGGAAGAAGCTGTACGTGAACTATAAAAGGAAAAAAGAAGCCAATTCTGTCTTATCCTATAAGGGAAAGGGGAAACAACAACAAAACTATAACCAGCGGGTGGCTTCAGTGGTTATTCCTGCAGCACTTCCACCTCAAGCAGCGCCTCAACAACAGAACCGAGTTCAACGCCAGTATCAAGCCAGACAGAGAATAGCTGATAGACACTTTGATACTCCACCTCTACCGTATTCACAATTGTTTCAGCATTTGCTTCAGTTGAAGTTAGTTGAAAAGAGAACTTTGGCTCCTCCTGTTGGTACTCCGCCTCCCGGGTACAATCCTAACGCCCATTGTGATTTTCATTTTGGGGCACCTGGGCATCATCTTGAGGACTGTAAAGCTTTTAAGAATAAATTCCAGGACTTGGTAGATTCAAAGGCTATCAGTTTCGCTAATGATGGACCTAATGTTGTGCAGAACCCGATGCCTAACCATGGTGGGCCAGGGGTTAATGCTGTGATAGAAGAGTGTGAGTCTCTGAACCTGGTTATGAATGTGAATGAGTTGAAGACACCGTTGAAGGTAGTAAAGGACAGGCTACTAAAAGGTGGGGTATATCCCGGCTGTGATGAAAATTGTCCAGAGTGCATGGTACAGATTAATGGTTGTGGTTTATTGAAGTCGGGAATTCAAGGTTTGATTGATGAGGGTTGTTTGCAATTCGACCGATGTGATCAGCAAAAAGAAGTTGTTAATGATGATGTTGCCACTATTATTATTCCTTTCAAAACAGTTGTGATATCAGGACCAGCGAGACCAGCGCCGGTTGTTATTTCAGGTCCTAAATCCATTCCGTATGAAAGTACCTAAGCCGTTCCTTGGAATTATGATGCTAGTGTATTTGTTAATGGGCAGAAGCATGAACTGGTGGAAACTTAGGCAACAAATTCCAGTCCTGAGGGTAAAGTTGAAACTGATGCTATTACAAGGAGTGGTAGGGTCTTTATCCCTGATGATGGTCAACCCAGTGGTTCTAGACAAGACAAGGGAAAGAAGATCATGGATGATACCGTGCAGACACCGATAGTGAGTGATTCTACAGTAAAGCCAGCTGAAAACTCTTTTTCAGAGAATGTGGAAGAGTTTATGAGACTTATCAGGAAAAGTGACTACAAGATTATTGATCAATTGCACCAAACACCGTCAAAGATCTCCATCCTATCTCTGTTGTTATGTTCAGAAGCTCACAGAGATGCACTTTTGAAAGTTTTGAACGCCGCTTATGTTCCTCAAGAAATATCTGTCAATCAGCTAGAAGGGGTTGTATTGCATGTGAACGCTGGCAATGGTTTGGGTTTCACTGATTTAGATCTGACTCCAGTTGGGAGAAACCACAACAATGCCTTGCATATTTCTGTTGAGTGTCGTGGGTCATTGTTGTCTCATGTACTTGTGGATACTGGGTCTTCGTTGAATGTTCTTCCCAAGAAAGCATTGATGAAGCTAGATACCTGTGGGTTGATATGCACACCAAGTGATTTGGTGGTGAGTGCTTTTGATGGGTCTAAAAGGTCTGTTTTTGGAGAGATTGTGCTACCTATTAAAGTAGGTCTAGAGTTCTTTGATGCTACTTTTTACATCATGGACATCCAGCCGGCCTACAGTTGTTTATTGGGACGCCCATGGATTCACAATGCTGGAGCTGTGACATCTATGCTACACCAGAAGCTGAAATATATGGTGGATGGTCATGTGGTAACAGTTTGTGGGGAGGAAGACATTATGATAAGCCAGTTGTCTACCTTCAAGTATGTAGAAGTTGATGGTGAGATACACGAGACTTTGTGCCAAGGATTCGAGATAATAAAAATTTCTGATGAACCTCCTAAAGGTGTTATCCAGTCTGAAGTGGTGGAGTAGCCTGCAGTGGTGAATCAGCCTAAGGTCTCAATGTCTTTATTCAAAGATGCCAAGGCCGTGGTTGAAGCTGGAAGTTCACAAAGGTGGGGCCAAGTTGTTGAGGTTCAAGAGAAGAGGAACACTTATGGGATAGGATACAAACCACATAGGCGTTAGGAGGAACCCCCGAGGTTCTATGGTCCAGTTCATTTTACCAGCGCAGGTGTGTTCTTCGATAGGGTTAATGCTATTGACGAAAATGGGGACAATGTCTGTGACATGGATAGTTGGATTCCCCCCTGTACACTGGGTCAAAGCCTTTGCAATTGGACATCAGAGAAAGTCATCCAAGTGACCGGCTTAGAGTAATTGCTTTTGTTTTCCTGCTATGTTGATCCTATGTTCTGCCCAAGACGTAGTGATTCTTGTTTGTAGGGCTTTAACTTTTTGCGTGTTTACTTCATCATTAATAAAGGACGTTTCCACATTCAAATATTTTTTATCCCTGTTTTTCTATTTTTATTTTTGTGCATAAAAATCACATCAAAATGGCAATGTGTTTCTATTTGTTGCATACATAATAAACATAAATCATCAATCATGCACGTTTCCTTGTTCAGATTCCACCACTCATGGTTCAGCTATGGCCCGATATGACTTCGACAATCCCATTTATCAGGCTGAAGAAGAGACTGTCGAAGATTGTGAACTACCCTAGGAATTGGCCAGACTGTTGAGACAAGAGGAGAAGGTCATTCTTCCTCATTAAGAGGAGATCGAGGTTGTTAACTTGGGAACCGAGGACGCAAAGAAAGAGGTACGGATTAGGGCTGCTTTGGAAGACACTGTCAAGGGAAGATTGATTGAAATGCTTCGAGAGTATGTGGATATCTTCGCCTGGTCTTACCAAGACATGCCTGAGCTCGATACTGACATCGTGGTACACCGGCTACCCCTCAAAGAAGGATGTGCTCCGGTTAAGCAGAAGCTGAGAAGGATGAAATCGAAAATGTCTGTCAAAATTAAAGAAGAGGTTCAAAAACAGTTGGACGCCGGATTTCTCGCTGTGACAAATTATCCTCCATGGGTTGCTAACATTGTGCCGGTGCCTAAGAAAGATGGAAAGGTCAGGATGTGTGTTGACTATAGAGATTTGAATAGAGCAAGCCCGAAGGACGATTTCCTGCTTCCTCACATTGATGTGTTAGTTGACAACACTGCTCAATATTATATGTTTTCCTTCATGGATGGTTTCTCTGGGTATAACCAAATCAAAATGGCCACAGAGGACATGGAGAAGACGACATTCATAACACCGTGGGGAACAATCTGTTACAAAGTGATGCCCTTTGGATTGAAAAATGCAGGGGCAACTTATCAACGGGTAACGGTGACTCTCTTTCATGATATGATTCACAAAGAGATTGAGGTCTATGTTGATGACATGATTGCAAAGTCACAAACTGAGGAAGAGCATCTGGTGAATCTTCAGAAACTGTTTGAAAGGTTAAGAAAGTTCAAACTGAGGTTGAATCCGAACAAGTGCACCGTCGGGGTGAGATCTAGAAAACTACTGGGGTTCATTGTCAGCGAAAAAGGTATTAAAGTTGATCCGGCAAAAGTAAAATCCATACAAGAGATGCCTGAACCGAGAACAGAAAAAGAGGTTCGTGGGTTCTTAGGGAAATTGAACTACATTGCTAGGTTCATCTCTCATCTCACAACCACTTGTGAACCGATATTTAAGTTGTTGAGAAAAGATCAAGCGGTCAGGTGGAACGAGAATTGTCAAAAGGCGTTCGAGAGAATAAAAGATTATTTGCAGGAACCTCCGGTCCTCATGCCGCCAGTGCCAGGAAGGCCATTGATTATGTATCTTACGGTTCTTAAGAACTCAATGGGGTGTGTGCTCGGTCAACAAGACGAGTCAGGTAGAAAAGAGCATGCCATATACTACCTGAGTAAAAAGTTCACTGATTGTGAGTCAAGGTACTCAATGCTGGAAAAAACATGTTGTGCACTCGCTTGGGCAGCTAAGCGTTTAAGGTAGTATATGTTAAACCACACAACCCTTTTGATTTCGAAGATGGATCCGATCAAGTATGTGTTTGAGAAGCATGCGTTTTCTGGTAGAATAGCCCGTTGGCAGATGGTTCTAACAGAATACGATATTTAGTATGTTTCCCAAAAGGCCATTAAGGCAAGTGTTTTGTCAGAATATCTCGCTGAACAACCAATCGAGGATTATCAACCGATGAAGTTTGAATTTCCCGATGAGCATATTATGTATCTGAAGATGAAAGATTGTGAAGAACCTTTACCTGATGAAGGACCTGAAATTGGATCTCAATGGAAGTTAGTCTTTGATGGAGCTGTTAACTCATATGGTAACGGAATCGGGACAATAATTACAACTCCAAAGGGTTCTCATATACCTTTTACTGCCCGGTTAGCGTTCGTATGCACCAACAACGAGGCAGAGTATGAAGCATGCATCATGGGGTTAGAAGAAGCGATTGATTTGAGAATCAAAAACCTCGATGTTTATGGTGATTCCGCGTTGGTTGTTAATCAGATCACAGGTGAATGGGAAACTCGTCAAGCGAACTTGGTTCCTTATAACAACTATGCCAGAAGGTTGTTACCTTTCTTTGACAGAATTAACTTTCATCATATCCCTCGATTGGAGAATCAGATGGCCGATGCGTTGGCGACTTTGTCTTTGATGTATAAGGTGAATCGTTGGAATGAAACTCCTTCGATCAGAATCATGCGTCTAGATAGACCAGCTTTTGTGTTTGCAGTTGAAGGTGTGTCAGATGGTAAACCTTGGTATCATGACATTAAAGTTTTCCTGAAGAGTCAGGAGTATCCAGAGGGTGCATCCACCAAGGACAAGAAGACTTTGAGGAGGTTGGCAGGAAATTTCTTTCTGAACAAAGATGATGTGTTATACAAGAGAAACTTTGACATGGTCTTGTTACGTTGTGTTGATGAACACAAGGCAAACCTATTAATGGAGGAATTTCATGAAGGATCTTTCGGTACCCATGCCAATGGGCATGCTATGGCTAGAAAACTGTTGAGAGCGGGGTATCACTGGATGACTATAGAGTCTGATTGTTTTAAATACGCCCAGAAATGTCACAAATGCCAGATTTATGCAGATAAGGTACATGTACCGCCTACTCCTCTGAATGTATTGTCATCGCCTTGGCCCTTTGCCATGTGGGGCATTGATATGATCGGAAAGATTGAACCTACTGCTTCCAATGGGCATCGTTTCATTTTGGTTGCCATCGATTACTTCACGAAGTGGGTAGAAGCAGCCTCATTTGCCAACGTCACCAGACAAGTGGTAGCCAGGTTTATCAAGAAGGACATCATCTGTCGGTATGGAGTCCCGGAGAGAATCATCACTAATAATGGTTCAAATTTGAATAACAAGATGATGAAGGAGTTATGTCAGAGCTTTAAGATTGAACATCACAACTCTTCTCCCTATCGTCCGAAGATGAATGGGGCTGTTGAAGCAGCTAATAAGAACATCAAGAAGATTTTGCAGAAAATGGTAGTGACCTATAAAGACTGGCATGAGATGCTGCCTTATGCTTTACATGGTTATCGTACTTCAGTACGCACTTCGACTGGGGCAACTCCTTTCTTACTGGTATATGGTATGGAAGCAGTTCTACCATTAGAGGTTGAGATTCCTTCTTTAAAAATTCTGGTAGACGTGAAGCTTGATGAAGCTGAGTGGGTGATTTCCAGATTGGATCAGTTGAACCTTATTGAAGAGAAGAGGTGGGCAGCCATTGCGCATGGTCGGTTGTATCAGAGCAGGATGAAGAAAGCCTTTGATTAGAAAGTGCGTCCTCGGTGTTTTCAGGCTGGTGAATTGGTTTTGAAAAGGATCCTTCCTCCTCAAACAGATCACAGGGGCAAATGGACTCTAAACTACGAAGGGCCATACGTAGTAAGACAGGTTTTCTCTGGCGGAGCCTTATTGCTCTCAACTATGGATGGCGAAGATTTTACGTCCCCTGTGAACGCAGACGTAGTAAAAAAATACTTTGCATAAAAGAGACCCGCTGGACACAAAAAGAAAGTCCAGGCAAAAAAGGGGCATCCCGGCAAACCATAAAAAGAAAAGGTTCAGGCAAAAATTAGGGATAAAAAGAAAAGAATAAACCCGCAAGGTTGAAAACCTGAAAAGGCAACTTTGGCAAAAATGGGTATCCCGGTGGATTGAAAACCCGAAAAGGGTGATCCAGGCAAAAGTTAGGGATTTTAAAAGCAAAGGCTATGATCTGCGTTTGATTTGTGAACACTTTTGGTATACGGAAATTTTGAAGGAAAGGAATCATTCCAGTCAGTCTTTTTGAAGGCCAAAGCATCTGCGGACAAGCGAGGTATATTGGGTCATAGCTAAATTGAATCATGGTGGATGTCTGTTCCCCACATTGCCGACATGTGTATTTTCTTTTATTTATTTTTGCGCAATTACCTCTTTTCAGAAATTGCTTCCAGATGTAAATGCATATTTACAGGCCAATTCATTCAATAAAATTTGCATTTCACTCAAAAAGCTTTCCATTTGTGTTTTTGCTTTTTACTGTTTTGTTTGTGAAAAACGTCCGATATTTTGATAAAACATTGCATGCGAAAATGTTAGGCTTTGCGAAGCATATCAGGAAATAGTGGAAATTGCTTAGGCAACGGTCGTTGTAATGGTAGTAGGAGTAGCCTTTTTGCATATAGAACTTTCTGTTGATTTTGTTTGCAGGATAACAGGTTTGTTCTTCCCCAGTAGAGCTACTCTCCTCGACATTGAAAAGTTCATCCTCCTCAGCAGGTTGTTGTTTTCCTAACTAGAGTGTCGAGAATTATCTTCCTCACTAGAGTACAGAAGATTAATTTCCCAGCTAGAGTTGTGATAGATTCATCACTTTCTCAGCAAACAATCAGAAGTTGATGCTGATGCATCCCCGACAGGAGACTTATGGAATATCTTCTTTGGGTAAAGATGTTATTTTCCCCACAGGATCTGAGCACTCAGCTAATCAAGAAGTGTTTTCCTCACCAGCAACGGTATGAGTTAGTCCCCTCAGACAGGTAGGCTTGATGTTACCTTTTAGCAGAGTTGACTTCATCATCTACCGTTCTCCAAGCAGATTTGCAGGTATTGACTGATATTCCCCAGTGGGGTAAAGGTAAGAGCATCTCCCAAGCAGGTTCAAAATTATTGACTGGTCTCCCCAAGCAGAGTTCGGTGGTAATCCTCGCAGTAGTCTGTTGAAAAGCATTTGACATCCCTAGCCGGTTTTCAGATCCAGATTTTCAGTTCTATCTTCGGTAGAAGTCATTGCTAATCCCCGACGAAGGAAGTTTCTCTTTGGGTTTTACTTTCAATTTTCATTGTCATCCCCAACAGAGTGGGTTTTCTCTCGGAGTTTTCATCTCCAGCAGAGTTGGCGATCAGTTTCTTTCCCAGCAGAGCAAAATTTTTCTCAGCAGGGTCTCTTATTTCAGAGGACAATTTAGTTTGTCATCCCCGGTGGATTTCCCTTCGCCTTCAGCATTTATTTTGCTGAGGCGTTCCTTTTGCATTGCATAAGCATTTTGCATAGCATCCTCCCAGACGCGTAGCATTTCCATTTCGTATGGAGCATTACGCCATAGAAAAATTCAAACATATGCATTCGAAGCATAAGCCAGGTTTGATATCCTTTACCGGTTCCTTTCCCTAGCAGAAAGTAACATGATTCAGGAGATTTTGTTCAAACATCACACCGCGACCAGTGGATTCGTCCTCCTTATCGGTCCTCCTTACACTCCCCCGCAGAGTTGCCTGTTTAGATTTCTCTCTTCCCCCAGCGGATTCATCTTTGTAGATCTGTTGATTATACTTATTTCGGGTTTGAAAGTCCATCTTTCCGAGTTCGCCTTCGGCCGTCCTCGTTATCCCAACTATTGGTTGGTACCCTTCGTTTATCCCAACTATTGGTTGGTATCTTTTCTTGGTTATCCCAACTATTGGTTGGTACCCTTCGTTATCCCAACTATTGGTTGGTATCTTTTCTTGGTTATCCCAACTATTGGTTGATACCCTTCTTTTATCCCAACTATTGGTTGGTATCTTTTCTTGGTTATCCCAACTATTGGTTGGTACCCTTCGTTATCCCAACTATTGGTTGGTATCTTTTCTTGGTTATCCCAACTATTGGTTGGTACCCTTCTTTTATCCCAACTATTGGTTGGTATCTTTTCTTGGTTATCCCAACTATTGGTTGGTACCCTTCGTTATCCCAACTATTGGTTGGTATCTTTTCTTGGTTATCCCAACTATTGGTTGGTACCCTTCGTTATCCCAACTATTGGTTGGTATCTTTTCTTGGTTATCCCAACTATTGGTTGGTGCCCTTCTTTTATCCCAACTATTGGTTGGTATCTTTTCTTGGTTATCCCAACTATTGGTTGGTACCCTTCTTTTATCCCAACTATTGGTTGGTATCTTTTCTTGGTTATCCCAACTATTGGTTGGTATATTTTCTTGGTTATCCCAACTATTGGTTGGTACCCTTCTTTTATCCCAACTATTGGTTGGTATCTTTTCTTGGTTATCCCAACTATTGGTTGGTACCCTTCGTTATCCCAACTATTGGTTGGTATCTTTTCTTGGTTATCCCAACTATTGGTTGGTACCCTTCTTTTATCCCAACTATTGGTTGGTATCTTTTCTTGGCTATCCCAACTATTGGTTGGTACCCTTCTTTTATCCCAACTATTGGTTGGTATCTACTGTGTCTAAGTCCACTTTCGGTTGGCAAACACTTACCTTTGATCCCCACAGGTTGCAAATTTCCAAGTTCTTTTGTTATTCAATCTCCAAGTATCCTGATTGTCTGAAAGCCCTTTGCTTTCATACTCTCGGATCCAAGAAGTTTGAATAGGGGCAGCTGTAACACCTCAAAATTTGCCCTCTTACTTTTAGCACTAACTGGCTTATGTTTCATTTCATTCTTGCATCATCATCTTTGCATATCATTGGTTCTTAGCATGGGATCAAGGTACTTGGTTTAACTCAAGGGAAGAAGAGGTTTTCAGGGTTTCAAGCAACAGTTCATGTGTATTGTTCAAGGGGCTAAGAGGAGAGAACATTCTTGATGCTATCAATTCTTGAACCACAAAGGAGCCTTAAGCCTCAAGGTGTCTTAATTGGTCCATCATCTCATCACAAGATCAAGATTGGCAAGAGATTTCAAAGGAATCACACTCTCCTAACCTGATTTCTTAATTTAGGGTTTTGGAGATTCTGGGATCTGACCCCCAAATGAGCAAGCTCTTTGATTCTTTATCATCTCCAAGTGGTACATGTCATCATTGATGGACATGATACACATCATATTCAGAGGAATTTGAATTTGGAGGATGCGATATCTCCTCCTAACCAGAGGGTATCAAAATTAGGGTTTGCTTTAAAATCAGTTTATTTCTGATTTTGGGGGAAAAACTTGATCTCATGGTATCCCTTATGTCCTCAAGTGTCTAGGGATGGAATATTGCCCATCAATTTGTTTCAGAAGGTTTCAATTGATCAGAAATTTCAAAATCAGGAGAATTGGGGATAAAGTCAACTGTGCAGTGAAAAAGTCAACTCCTGACTTTTTGAGGTCAACATCAGGATTCTCAAGTCAAATGTGATCATTTCTGAAGATTTGATCAAGAAAATCCAAGAGGTTCATCAAAAATCAAGAAATGTGA
This sequence comes from Lathyrus tuberosus, assembly GCA_022829125.1. Taxonomy (NCBI): domain Eukaryota; kingdom Viridiplantae; phylum Streptophyta; class Magnoliopsida; order Fabales; family Fabaceae; genus Lathyrus; species Lathyrus tuberosus. The sequence goes on along the minus strand of JALAZF010000105.1, from coordinate 11,962,737 downwards.
GAAGTTGCCATATTTGGAATAGTAGGGTTTCCAAAAATAGTAAGTTTTGGCCATTTTAGCACCTCTCTTTGAGTCAGGTTTTCTCAATTTTAAAGCATCAAATAAAAAATCCACCAGGCCACAACAAAAGATCTTGTTTCAAGCTTCAAATCCATATAAAGAACTCCTCCATTGGATCAAAATTGAGTGAGTTATGATCCATCAAAGTTTGACAAACTAGGGCAAAAATCAAGTCATGGCAAGGCAATTTCAAGCCACCCGGCCATAATTTCATCAAACATGTGGCGTACCAAATGTCAAGCCATTTTTATCCATCAAGAAAGCTTCAAATGAAAAAATTTTGAACATCAAAGTTGTTCATTGCCATCTCCTCTTCAACTTTGATGTTGGGCTTTTCTTCATTTGATCAAAGGATAAGGAGTTACTAAAGCTCAAACATGGTGAGCTCACCTTGAAATTCTCATGGGCCATGCTGCCAGGCACGATTTACGTTGACATGCCCATAGGGCCAGTTTTCTTTTATTGATTTCCTTGTTGATTTCAAGTGTGTTAGAGACCTTTGTTCATCATGATTCCAACACCAATCTTATTCCTCACCATGCTAGCTTTACAATGAGCCCAAGAATGTACCATTTGGCAAAGTCTTCATCAAATTATAAGGTTGTAAAGTGGCACACATGGATGAGTTTTGAACATGTTGGCAAGATGCTATTTTTGTTCACATAACATGAATTTCTCTTGCAGCATATTCCTTGCACATGCTAGCCACGTATTTTCCATGCCATATTCTTTGCCAAATTGGACCAAACAATGCCATGTACATATCATACACACACATTCCATTTTTGCCAAAAATTTGAAAAGAGAAGAATGGTACATTCTGTCCACACTCATTCCCTCACGTGCCTGCCCCATTTCACCATATTTTCATGACATTTTCCACTCAAATGACTCACTCCACACACCCTCCCATTTGCTTAAACCGTGCCACCTCTCCCTTTTCCATTTTTTGTAAAAAAACTCCAAACAAACCACTCCACATCATAGGACCATTTTAATCTCTCTTAACCCACCATATTTAAAGAGAGAAACCCTAGAATGAAAGAGGAGGGCAGCAGTTGGTAAGTTCAGAGAAAAAATACACACACTCTCTCATTCTTCTCCTTTTCAAATCTGGATTCTGCTGCAATTTCTCCTCATTCTATTGCTTGGTCCATACTCATTGAAGCTTAAAGAAGGATTCTAACCGGTTTTCTGAAGCTCTCGCCGTGTTTGAAGAGCCAACGAAGCTTCTTCGTTAGGTAATCTTACTTTCTTCGAATCTCTCATATTAAGTGTGTTATGAGCATATTGTGAGTTCCTCTGAAGTCCTACCTCAGGGTAGGCAATGCTTGAGTATTTGTTTAGCTATTTTGATGAGTTTCAATTTTGAGTACATTAACTTTAGCACTTGGTTACATGAGTTTTGTTGGTTGTTTTTGGAATCTATTTGCATATTTGAAACCTCCTTGGTGTGTGCTACAATATGGTGTATGGCTTGTTTTGTTTTGAACTTATTGTTCCATGAGTGTTGTTCCTTGTTGCTCATTTTTCATGGCTTTAGAGGAGGAATCTTGAGAAGGTAAGTTTATTTTTGGAATGTACGCGAAAAACTAAGGGGGGGTATCATCGTTTTAATTTTCAGGCCGGACCAGCCGCCGCCGCCGGTGGCCGGCCGGACCGGCACGGTGGCCGGCGTGCCCCTGCGTTTTTCTTTTCACTACAACACTGTTCACGTGCTCCTTGTGCATGGCATTGTTGAAGATGATGACATGGCAGTATTTAAGTGGTTATGTTATTAGATTTTGTCCTTTAGTCATTTTAATGAAAAAAGTGACCTATTGATATCTAGTCCACATGATACTTGTTACAACTTATCCCATTTATTTCTTTTCATAAAATGAATTCTGAACATGTGACTTCTCTTCATGGGCCTCCGAAATTTCTCCTTGCACCCCCCTGTACCGGCCCAACTCGTAGCTTCTTTGTTTCATTTGCTAAGGCACCCCCTCCATTTAAATCACTCTTTTTTTATTTCTTTTTTTCATTTTCGTTTTATCCTCATTTATTAAAAATATTTTATTTTATTAAAAAATTACAAAAACAATCATGTGTGTATTTTAATGTCTTATTTAATTTTTCATGAATTTTATTTTTATTTTCCATTTATTTTGATAATTAATTTTGATTTTCTTTTCCAAAGTGTCTTCCATGCTTATTCATGTGATTCATGCTTATGTTTTGTGACTTTGCTCATCCTTTTGAAGCTGATTTTTTTGTCATACTTAGACCTTGATAGGAGGATGTTTTGATGCTGGTTTGGGTATGGTTTGAGTTGCTTTAGGTGACTTTCCATTCAAGTTTTGTTAGCCCTCGATTCATACTCGGTTATGTGCATATCTTGACTTGTGGAGCACTTTTGAGCTTGTTCTTGGTCTAGTTCTGCTCCAATCCTTTTTCACTTGCTAATTGGATGTTTAAACTTGCCTTTATCTAATTTTTGGGAATTTATTGAACCACTTTTCTATTTTTGTTTGATTTTTACTTTTGGTTTAAATGTGATTGAGGCATGCTTAGACACTTGACCTAGTTGGTGTGCATTTGTTTACTTGTGATTGAGTGATGCTTGAGATGCTTGTTTGATATGATAATGTTCTGTTTGAGCTTGTTTGTGGCTTTGGGATCATCTTCATTGATTCATTTTCCTATTTTATTTTGATTTTCTAAGTTGATGTTGTTTTGACTTGAATTCAATGGCATGTTTGACTTAATCTTGTGAAATGTTTCCTTGTTTGATACAACCAATGCATGAGGCCTTTTGTTTGACTTGAATGACATTTTAGAGGATCTGACCCTTTTGGTTTAATTTGCTTTATGTGACATGTTCTCACTCTTTGCTTCACATGTCCTTTGGTTTGCTTGCATGATTGATAAGTGGACGTTTTTGATTAATTTTGATGCATGTTTGGAATGCGTTGCTTAATGATTCATCTTGTGTGACTTGAGTTTGATCTTGATAAGTTGTTGATGCATATGCTACTGCCCTCTTGAGTCCATTACTTGGTTTTCACTTCATATGTTCATTATGGTTTGATTTGTATGATGCATATCATTATCAATTGTTTTGTTGCTTCTTTGGCTCACAATGCATCATGTTGTGAAGCATTCTTATATGTTTGAATTGATTGATTATGAGATGTCTTAAGTTTTAACTTGGATTCATGTTCATCTTACTTTATCCATTTCATCTTTGTGTAAAGTTCATTGATGCTTAATTGTACTTCTTATGCAAGTTTACTTGCATCCTTTCTTGTGTGCTTTCACTCGTATACTTGAGATGTTCTTGTATGATCTTTGAAGCATGTTTAATGATGTGATTTGGATATGATGATTATGATGTGCTTGCTGCCCCATCTCTTTTCTCATTCTTCTCTTTCTTCTTCATCTCTTTCACTCTTTCTTTCCCATTGAATCTCAAGACTTGTTTAAGTCTTGGATTCCTTTCCCCTTAGAGCTACCTAGTCCAACTTAATTTCTGATTAAGCTTGGAGTAGGACTAGCATTAGGTCTTAGGTAGTTGTTTCTCTCCTAAACCTCACTAACCCTAGGATCTCCTTTGCATGTTAGCTTTAGGTTAGAGTTTCCATTGAGTCCTCTCTCTTCTCATCTCATAACTTCTTTAAAACACTTAATAAAAGATAATGAGTATTGCGCACGAGCCTTAAATGTGGGAAGTGAGGAGTGAGGGGTTTCCCTTAATTCTTCTAGGGTACCTAGTGTACATCCTGTTGGGGACGATACACGAAGTATTCGTTCCTATGTCATGGACTTGGGTGCAATGCAAGTTATGAACTAACTTAAAACACTTCTGTCTAAAAAACACAAAAACAAATTCAAATCTTTTTATCCTTCGGGGTTGTTTGGTTTCAGACCATTTTCAGAAAAGAGCACGTTACTTTCCGTCTAAGTCGCAAACAGGCATCGACCCTAACTGCCGGACGCGAACTTAAAGTCACTCATAAAAACCACTAACCGACCTCGTTAAGTCGAACTACGACTGCTCTGATTTCCTCTCTCTCGTCCGATCGAGGATACGTAGGCACAAGATGGCGATGTCTTGGCGAGCAATCTTCCCCCTTAGTTTGTGTTCGAACTACGTTGACTCTGATTTTCCTGTTCCCGAGGGAATACGTAGGCCTAGGACTCCGAGGACGTCCTATCGAGTCACTTCCTTTTCTTTTCTTCTTCGTTTCTCCGTTCTTTTCCGTTCCCATTCTTCTCCTTTCCAGTAGCAGTGGATCTCGTCGAGTACGATGGACGTGTTGGGTGCTAACACCTTCCCTTCGTGTAATTGACTCCCTTACCCATTTCTCTTGGTCGTGAGACCATGCTCTTTCCCTTCCCTCAGGTTTACGCAGTGTTTCCTTTCCCTCTCTTGGGATAAATACACATTGCTGGCGACTCTGTTTTCCGCGCCACTTTCGCGTTTGTACCCTGGATGCAAATCCTCGGGAGCGACACTATGAAGCTTTGTATGGGAGAAGGTGTAGGACTCATTTGTGTTGGTATGAATCGGGCGAGAGTGCTGTACTCGGGCTTGAAATTGTGCAAGAGACGACTGAGAAGATTAGGAAGATACAAGAAAGGATGAAAGCTTCGCAGAGTCGTCAGAAGAGCTACCATGACAAGAGGAGGAAGGCACTTGAATTTCAAGAGGGAGATCACGTGTTTTTGAGGGTGAGGCCAGTGACTGGTGTGGGTCGAGCTTTGAAGTCTAGGAAGCTCACTCCACATTTTGTTGGTCCATACCAGATATCGCAGAGGATAGGAGAGGTAGCCAATCGAATTTCTTTACCACCGTGACTTGCGAATTTGCATGACGTGTTCCATGTGTCTCAATTGAGGAAGTACATTTCGGATCCGTCGCATGTGATTCAGATGGATGATGTACAAGTGAAGGATAATCTGATTGTGGAAGCGTTGCCGGTGCGTGTTGATGGTCGAGAGACGAAGCAACTGTAGGGTAGAGATGTAACTTTGGTGAAGGTGTTGTGGGGTGGACCAGCTGGTGAAAGTTGGACTTGGGAACGTGAAGATCAGATGAGGGAGTCGTATCCGACGCTATTCCCTTGAGGTAATTTTCGAGGGCGAAAATTCTTTAAGTGGGGGAGAATTGTAACGCCCCAAATTTCGTAAGAATATTTAATTAATTTATTTAAATATTATATTCGTGAATTTCGGTGATTTGTGTGGATGTCAGTGATTTTATGAAGTTTTGGGTTATTTAATTAAATGATAGCATATGTTATGGAATATGATGTATTATTATTTAAATTAAATAATATTAGAGGAATTAAAGGTGGAGTGGACATTTGAGGAGAATTAGTGGGGGTAAGATGGTAAGAGCACATTTAGGGGTATTTTAAGAGAGAATAGTGAAAGGAACTCATTATTCGTATTTTCTTGAGGAAGAGGAAAAAGGTGCTCTGAAGAACAAGTGAGAAGGAGGCTAGGGCATAGAAGATTTCCGGCGAAACTTCGAGAAAAGATCGAAAGAAGCAAAACTCTAAGGTATGGGGAGTATCGCTTTACAATATTTGTGATATAAAGACTAGGTGTTGTGGGTAATTGGGGTTTTGTGGGGAAACCTAGGAATTGAGGTTAGGGGTGATGAATTGTGATGATTTACTATGGGATGATTGTTGTTATTGATGTATACATTATAGTTATAGGTTATAATAACATAATCAGTGATGATTTGAGGAAAAATATGGGTTTTGGGGTGTGGAATCGCAGATGGGGAAGTGTTGTTATCGCAGGGTTTTTCTGCAGAAATCGCAGAGCCCGCTTAGGGCGGTCTAGCGCGCTTAGCGCAGTCTGAAGGAATTTCGCCTCTTCGAGGCAATGAATAGCGCGCTTAGCGCGGGTGGGGCGTGCTTAGCGCGACCTGGAACCGAAAATATTATTTTTATTGAATTAAAATTCATGAAAAATATCTGCCTTGTGTTATATTGATGTTGTGATGTTGCGGTGAATTCTGCTATGTGTTGACGTGTTATATGTGATGAAAATGATGTTTTGATGATTATATGATGATGTGACGTTATTGATGCTTATTAGATGTTTGTATGTGATGTTTGATGACAAAATGATAATGTGAAGTACCATGAGTACATTGACGATTATGAGATGACGATTCATGATGTTTGGAGGATTAAATGACGATGTGGATAACACGATATTTGATGAATGATGATGCACTTAATAACTTTTGTTGATGATGATGATTATGACGTTGTGCATCATGCATTCATAGCATTTAGACCTCGGTCTATTGACGATTTAGGACTTTGGTCCAGTGGTGGCTTCAATCCCATTGTGCGGATTGGAGTATTTTGTGATGTGCTCCCTTGTGGAGGGTTGATGGCCTAGTGTCCATTATTATGACGATTTGGTACCACATGCATTCTATGACGTTGCATTTCATCCTTGGTGCTCCCTACGGAATAGCTTTCTGTATCTCAATCTCAAAATGCCACTCCAAATAGCATTGTTATCATATAGGATTCCCCAAATCCAGTTAGATATCAAAGCCTTATTGAAAAGGTTCACATATAAGAATAGTGTCGTCGGCGAACTGCAAAAGATTGATTGAAACATCACCCTCCAGCTTGAAACCTGAGAACATACCTCCTGATTCCGCCCTCTTTAACATGACTGCTACACCTTCCACCACTATTGCAATTAAAAATTGTGATAAGGGATTACCCTGTCGTAATCCCCTCGAAACTTTAAAATCCGTCGTAGTCCCACCATTAATCAATATGGACATGCAGTTAGAAAAAATAGTACCATGAAGCCAACAAATCCAAACTTCACCAAACCTCATAACCTTAAGCACCCCAATGAGAAAGCTCCAATCAACACAATCATACGCCTTAGCAAAATCTATTTTAAAAAGCAAACAACTTCTTTTATTCCTCTTAGCAAAATCAATAATTTCGTTAGCTACCACCACCTCATCCTACAGCTGTCTACCAGGAATGAAGGTTGTCTGGGAAGATGACACAAGCTTACCAATGATCTTCTTCATTGTTGAAACCAACAACTTTGCTATAATCTTATAAATGCATCCAATGAGACAAATAGGACGATATTCGTCAAGCCTTTCAGGGTTTAAAACTTTTGGAATCAACGCGGTGTATGGAGATGACAAGGATTTTGGTAACCTAGCAGTGCTGTGAAACTCCATCACACAATTAACCACATCCTGAACAACAACTTCCCAACAAGACTTAAGAAATTCCAAATTATAACCATCCGTTCCATGGCTTTTATTATCGTCGTCGTCAAATACCACACTACGAATGTCTTCAGAGGTAAAAGGTTCTTCAAGACCAGCTTTTCCTATAGGTGAGATGGAAGGAATACCAGTTAAATTTAACCAAGGCCTTTTATCTAACTTGCAATGAAATCTACCCCTGAAATGACTTGCCACAACCTCTTTAATAGGTCTCACACCAGAAAGAACAACATAGTCAGTCTTTAGAGAAGAAATTGCACTGAGTCTGCACCTGGTCCTAAACAACGAATGGAAAAACCTTGTATTGCCCTCCCTTTCTCTCACCCATTTTACTCTAGATTTTTGCTTAATAAAGCTTTCTTTAAGAAACAAACTGTTCCAAACCTCCCTTTGAACTTCACCTCTACTATTAACAACCTCTTCTTTACTAAATCCATCAGCATCTACCAACTCTTCTTCCAACAAAGTTAAGTTTCTCAACCCCCATGTTAACTCTCAAATCAATCCAACTAAATACATTCTTGTTCCACCAACGCAATCTACCTCTAAGAGCTTTGAGTTTTTTTGACAGGACGACAGCAGCAGAGCCAGAAAACTCAAGAGATTTCCATTCAGAAGTCACAAATTTCAAAAATTCAGGATGTTCAAACCAAGACTTAAATGTCTTGAAAGGCTTGGGACCCCAATTAACACGGTTAGCTCTAATCCAAATCGGCATGTGGTCAGAAATGTCTATATCTACCACCTCTTGAGAAACCAAATTCCACTTAAGCATGAGCTCCTCTGACACAAGAAATCGATCTAATCTACTACAACACGATCCAGTTGCATTAAACTAGGTGAACTTGTTTCATATTGCCGGTAAACCCACGACTTCCATGATCTTAATGAAAGACTTAAAGTCCTCCATTTCCACCTCAGACTTGTTATATCTCTCTCTTTTCTCTTCATGCGATTTTGTGGTATTAAAATCCCCCCAATCAACCATTTCCCATCTTGAAATTTAGCTTTCAAATTAATAAGTTCAGTCCATAATTTACGTTTCTCAGCCAAAACGCAAGGAGAGTAGACATTGACTAGGTAAACATTCATACCTTGATATATGACAAGCATTCCCAAAAATCCACCTTCACTGAAACTGAAAAAAGGAATACAACAATTCTTCTTCAAAAATTATAACCATCCCACCAGCTTGGCCTCTAGCATTAGATGCCGACCACTCGCAGTCTTCATTCCCCCAAATATTAGGCACAAATTTATCAGTCATGTACTTACATTTAGTTTCTTGAATGAAACACATCTCCGCCCTTCCCTTCAACATAATTTATTTAATTTTCCTTTGCTTCATAGAATTACCACTCCCTTGGACATTAAAAGTGACGAAATTCATGGGATCACGACTGCTGCCTCCTTCGACTCAGTATAAGCCTTTTTTTCACGCTCTTCCATTCTCCTGATCACCTCCTCGAAATACTCATCATCTTCCTCACCCTCCACACCCATATTTTTTATTATTTGCCACACTCAGCTAGGAACATCATCAAGCGCCTTTCTAATTCTAGAGTTTCCCTGATTCATATCTGAATCATTGATTGATTCACAACACAAGATCGACCCACCCGAATATCTCGAATTCGAATCCTCCAACACCATGGTTTGGCCCTCTTCCTTAGTGGGGTCTTGATTAGACTGATTGAAATTAGCGTGATTCCCTTTAGCTGAATGAATAAGGTGAGAGTAATAAGCTGGTGAAAAAGGAATTCTAATATTTTGATAAATATCCTTTATGAGTTTCTTTTTCCTGGGTTTTTGTCCGCCACTAAAGAGATTCAACCCATTGGGTGAATTAACAATAGGGTCAGAGCTTCCATGATCCATGTCCCCTAAGCTTAAAGGAATTAAGGCCCGATCCAAATTGACCCCACCTCCCTTTTGAAATGTCAACATGTTTCCTTCAGGTCAACCATTTAGCCTTTCCCCTTGCAGACCTAGTGGATTAGCCACTTGTCCAACTTGCAGTATGTCATCAATTGGTGTAATTAATGAATCAGCACCGTTCCCATCACTGTAACGCCCCAAATTTCGCAAGAATATTTAATTAATTTATTTAAATATTATATTCGTCAATTTCGGTGATTTGTGTGGATGTCGGTGATTTTATGAAGTTTTGGGTTATTTAATTAAATGATAGCATATGTTATGGAATATGATGTATTATTATTTAAATTAAATAATATTAGAGGAATTAAGGGAGGAGTGGACATTTGAGGAGAATTAGTGGGGGTAAGATGGGAAGAGCACATTTAGGGATATTTTAAGAGAGAATAGTGAAAGGAACTCATTATTCGTATTTTCTTGAGGAAGATGAAAAAGGTGCTCTGAAGAACAAGTGAGAGAGAGGCTAGGGCATAGAAGATTTCCGGCAAAAATTTGAGAAAAGATCGAAAGAAGCAAAACTCTAAGGTATGGGGAGTATCGCTTTACAATATTTGTGATATAAAGATTAGGTGTTGCGGGTAATTGGGGTTTTGTGGGGAAACCTAGGAATTGAGGTTAGGGATGATGAATTGTGATGATTTACTATGGGATGATTGTTGTTATTGATGTATACAAGATAGTTATAGGTTATAATAACATAATCTGTGATGATTTGAGGAAAAATCTAGGTTTTGGGGTGTGGAATCGCAGATGGGGAAGTGCTGTTATCGCAGGGTTTTTCTGCAGAAATCGCAGAGCCCGCTTAGCGTGCTTAGCGCGGTCTGAAGAAATTTCGCCTCTTCGAGGCAGTAAGTAGCGCGCTTAGCGCGGGTGGGGCGCGCTTAGCGCGACCTGGAACCGAAAATATTATTTTTATTGAATTAAAATTCATGAAAAATATCTGCCTTGTGTTATATTGATGTTGTGATGTTGCGGTGAATTCTGCTATGTGTTGACGTGTTATATGTGATGAAAATGATGTTTTGATGATTATATGATGATGTGACGTTATTGATGCTTATTAGATGTTTGTATGTGATGTTTGATGACAAAATGATGATGTGAAGTACCATGAGTACATTGACGATTATGAGATGACGATTCATGATGTTTTGAGGATTAAATGACGATGTGGATAACATGATATTTGATGAATGATGATGCACTTAATAACTTTTGTTGATGATGATGATTATGACGTTGTGCATCATGCATTCATAGCATTTAGACTTCGGTCTATTGACGATTTAGGACTTTGGTCAAGTGGTGGCTTCAATCCCATTGTGCGGATTGGAGTATTTTATGACGTGCTCCCTTGTGGAGGGTTGATGGCCTAGTGTCCATTATTATGATGATTTGGTACCACATGCATTCTATGACGTTGCATTTCATCCTTGGTGGCATTGCATAATTGCATATAAGTGATATTGGTGATGTGATGTTTTATGTGATGTTTTATATGATGTTTAGGGTGAAAAGCTGTAGTATATGATGAAAACAACTATTGCCTGTTGATGTCCTTTCTTTATATGATTTATATTGAATTGTGATTACTCACCCTGCCTGTTCGAATGTTGTCTCCACGTGGGTAACGTGCAGGTGATCCGATTTAGCCGTGGACGTTTTCGAGGACTTGAAGTTTATTTGCTTTGGTCGATTTAGAGGGTCTTGCTCTGATAGTGTAACATCGGGTGGGGGTCCTTTGAGTCGAAATATGTTGTTTCTTTATTTTGGTGTTATTTGATGATGTGGTTTTATTTGAATTATTATGACGTTTGTTGAAAACCGTTTTAATTGGAAGTTTTGAATTCCGCTGCCATGTGAAGGCTTTTAATTTAAATTTGATGGAAGTCCCTTGGTGTATAGGGAAATTGTGTTATTTTGAGTTTATTGAGAAATGTGCACCCTTTGAGGTGATTATTACTCTGATATCTTGTGTATTTTGCCGTGTTTATTCGCGGGTTAGAAAAGGGTGTTACATTAGTGGTATCAGAGCAGGTCGGTCCGTCCGGCCAGGTTTTTACTTGATGTCTATCCCTGTCCGTCGACGAGTGTGTGTACAATGTCGATGTTTTAGTTCTTCTAACCTTGTTGGTGGTGTGCAGGATGGCTGGAAGAAATGATCGTGCGATTGCTGATGCATTGGAATTGGTTGCTAATGTGGTGGCGCAGCTGAATCCAAATGGTAGAGCTCCTGATGAGTTTCGTGCTTTGGGGAAGTTTCAAAGGAACAATCCACCGACTTTTGTGGGTACGCATGATCCAGCAAGTGCACACAGTGGCTGAAGGCGATCGAGAAGATCTTCTGAGTAATGGGGTGTTCTGATGAGCAACAGGTTCAGTTCGGAACGCATATGCTGGAAGAAGAGGCTGAGGACTGGTGGGATAACACCTGTTAGAGACTTACAGATGTTGGCACTGTGATAACTTGGGCTGTGTTTAAGCAAGAGTTTCTGGGGAAGTATTTTCTAGAGGATGCTCGTGGCAAGAGAGAAGTGGAATTCCTTGAGCTGAATCAAGGAGATATGACTGTGGCGGAGTATGCCGCGAAGTTCGAGGCTTTGGTGAAGTTCTGTCCGCACTATAATCGTGCTGATACTGAGATGTCTAAGTGTCTCAAATTCGAGAATGGGCTGAGGCCAGAGATTAAGCAGGGTATTGGGTATCAGCAGATCCGCAGGTATGCTGAGTTGGTTGACAAGAGCAGAATCTACGATGAGAATATCCGAGCTCGATCTGCTCACTACAAGCAGTTGAGTGAGAAGAAAGGGCAGTATATGGGTAAGCCTTATACAACTTTAACTGCCAATGGGAAGCAGAAGGCTTCAGATGGGAAAAAGACAAGTGGGGGAGCACTTCCCACTTCTGGTAAGTGTCATAAGTGTGGCGAGCAAGATCACTGTGTTGATGCGTGTATCAATAATGTGCTGAGGTGCTATAGATGCGGTAAGAAAGGTCATCGAGCTACTGATTGCAAAGATGAGGGTCCGACCTGTTTCAATTATGGTGAGAAAGGTCATATTAGTACTCAATGTCAGAAGCCGAAGAAGATTGCTACTGCTGCCTAGACCGGTGGCAGAGTGTTTGCTTTGAGTGGTGCAGAGGCGCCAGAGAAGGACAACCTGATTCGAGGTACTTGTTTTATTAATAATATCGAGTTGGTTGCTATTATTGATACTGGTGCTACTCATTCTTTTATCTCGCTTGAATGTGCTAATAGATTGGGTTTGAAGTTATCTGATATGAATGGGAATATGGTAATAGAAACTCCAGCTAATGATTCTGTTACTACTACCCTTGTGTGTTTGAGATGTCATGTGATGATTTTTTAGAAGAGCTTTGTGATGGATTTGGTGTGCCTACCCTTGCACCAAATTGACGTGATCTTTGGAATGAACTGGTTGGAGTTCAACCGTGTTCATATCAATTGTTATAACAAGACTGTAGAGTTTCCTGAGGTTGGTGATAGTGGGGAGTTGATGTTTTTGTCTGCTAAGCAAGTAGACGAACTTGTGGAAGACGAAGTTTTGGTGTTTGCAATGTTTGCATCGCTGCAAATTGATCATGAAGCTGCAAGTGTGGAGTTGCGGGTTGTCTGTGAATTCCCAGATGTGTTTCCAGATGACGTCAGTGATTTGCCTCCAGAGCGTGAGGTAGAGTTTGCAGTGGACTTAATACCAGGTACGAGTCCAGTGTCGATGGCTCTTTATCGGATGTCAGCTTCTGAGTTAAGTGAATTGAAGAAACAGTTGGAATAATTGCTTGATAAGAGGTTTGTTCGACCAAGTGTTTCTCCGTGGGTTACTCCTGTGATGTTAGTGAAGAAGAAAGATGGAAGTATGAGGTTGTGCGTTGATTATCGGCAGTTGAATAAAGTGACGATCAAGAATAAGTATCCACTTTCGAGAATCGACGATTTGATGGATCAGCTAGTAGGTGCTTGTGTGTTCAGCAAGATTGATTTGAGGTCGGGTTATCATCAGATTCGAGTTAAGCCTGATGATATTCTAAAGACGGCTTTCAGAACGAGATATGGACACTATGAATACACTGTGATGCCATTTGGTGTATCTAATGCACCTGGTGTGTTCATGGAGTATATGAATCGAATTTTCCATGAGTATTTGGACAAGTTTGTGGTGGTGTTTATCGATGATATCTTGATATATTCTCGATCTGAAGAAGAGCATGCCGATCATTTGAGAACTGTGTTGCAAGTCTTGAAGGAGAAGAAGTTGTATGCAAAGCTGTCGAAGTGTGAGTTTTGGTTGAAGGAAGTGAGTTTCCTTGGCCATGTGATTTCAAGTGGTGGTGTTGCCGTTGATCCTTCTAAGATTGATGCCGTGTTATAGTGGGAGACTCTGAAGTTTGCGACTGAGATACAAAGTTTTCTGGGATTAGCGGGTTACTACCGCAAGTTTATTGAAGGCTTTTCTAAGTTGGCATTACCTTTGACTCAGTTGACTCGAAAGGGCCAGACTTTTGTGTGGGATGTAGCTTGTGAAGAGAGTTTCGTGTAATTGAAGAAGAGATTGACTACTGCTCCAGTGTTGATTTTGCCTAATCCGAGTGAATCTTTTGTGGTGTATTGTGATGCGTCGAAGATGGGTCTTGGTGGAGTATTGTTGCAAAATGGACAAGTTGTTGCTTACGCTTCAAGACAATTGCGAGTTCACGAGAGAAATTATCCTACACATGACTTGGAATTGGCCGCGGCGGTGTTTGTGTTGAAAATTTGGAGACATTATCTGTTTGGCTCTAAATTTGAGGTGTTCAGTGATCATAAGAGTCTGAAGTATTTGTTTGATCAGAAGGAATTGAATATGAGGCAGAGGAGGTGGTTAGAGCTGTTGAAGGATTTTGATTTTGATTTGAGTTATCATCTGGGCAAAGCAAATGTAGTGGCTGATGCATTGAGCAGAAAGTCATTGCATATGTCGATGCTTATGGTGAAAGAGTTGGAATTAATTGAGCAATTCAGAGATTTGAGTTTGGTGTGTGAAGCAACTCCTGACAGTGTGAAGTTGGGAATGTTGAAGTTGACTAGTAGTATTCTGGAAGAAATCAGAGTGGGACAGCAATCTGATTTAAAGTTGGTTGACCAATTGGTTTTGATTAACCAAGGTAACGGAGGTGACTTCCGAGTTGGTGAGAATGGCGTAATGATGTTCAGAGATAGGGTGTGTGTCCCAGATGTTCCAGATATTAAGAAGAACATTCTTGAAGAAGGACATCGAAGTAGGTTGAGTATTCATCCCGGTGCTACGAAGATGTACCAAGATTTGAAAAAGTTGTTTTGGTGGCCAGGTATGAAGAAGGACGTTTCCGAGTTTGTTTATGCGTGTTTGACTTGTCAGAAGTCGAAGGTTGAGCATCAGAAGCCTTTAGGTATGATGCAGCTGCTGAGGATTCCAGAATGGAAATGGGATAGTATTTCCATGGATTTTGTGGTGGGATTGCCGAAGACTGTTAAGGGGAATGATTCAATTTGGGTGATCGTGGATAGATTAACTAAGTCGGCTCATTTCTTGCCGATGAAGATTAATCATTCTATGTAGAAGTTAGCCGAGTTGTACATTGAGGAAATTGTGAAGTTACATGGGGTACCTTCGAGTATTGTGTCAGATAGAGATCCGAGGTTTACATCGAGGTTCTGGAAGAGTTTACAAGATGCGTTGAGTTCTGCATATCATCCGCAGACGGACGGTCAGACAGAAAGGACGATCCAAACATTAGAGGATTTACTGAGGGCTTGTGTGTTGGATCATGGAGGATCGTGGGATAGCCATTTACCGTTGATTGAGTTCACGTACAATAATAGTTATCATGCTAGTATTGGGTTGGCGGCCTATGAAGCTTTGTATGGGAGAAGGTGTAGGACTCCTTTGTGTTGGTATGAATCGGGCGAGAGTGTTGTACTCGGGCCTGAAATTGTGCAAGAGACGGCTGAGAAGATTAGGAAGATACAAGAAAGGATGAAAGCTTCGCAGAGTCATCAGAAGAGCTACCATGACAAGAGGAGGAAGGCACTTGAATTCCAAGAGGGAGATCACGTGTTTTTGAGGGTGACGCCAGTGACTGGTGTGGGTCGAGCTTTGAAGTCTAGGAAGCTCACTCCATGTTTTGTTGGTCTATACCAGATATCGCAGAGGATAGGAGAGGTAGCCTATCGAATTTCTTTACCACCGTCACTTGTGAATTTGCATGACGTGTTCCATGTGTCTCAATTGAGGAAGTACATTCCGGATCCGTCGCATGTGATTCAGATGGATGATGTACAAGTGAAGGATAATCTGACTGTGGAAGCGTTGCCGGTGCGTGTTGATGGTCGAGAGACGAAGCAACTGCAGGGTAGAGACGTAACTTTGGTGAAGGTGTTGTGGGGTGGACCAGCTGGTGAAAGTTGGACTTGGGAACGTGAAGATCAGATGAGGGAGTCGTATCCTACTCTATTCCCTTGAGGTAATTTTCGAGGGCGAAAATTCTTTAAGTGGGGGAGAGTTGTAACGCCCCAAATTTCGTAAGAATATTTAATTAATTTATTTAAATATTATATTCGTGAATTTCAGTGAGTTGTGTGGATGTCGGTGATTTTATGAAGTTTTGGGTTATTTAATTAAATGATAGCATATGTTATGGAATATGATGTATTATTATTTAAATTAAATAATATTAGAGGAATTAAAGGCAGAGTGGACATTTGAGGAGAATTAGTGGGGGTAAGATGGGAAGAGCACATTTAGGGGTATTTTAAGAGAGAATAGTGAAAGGAACTCATTATTCGTATTTTCTTGACGAAGAGGAAAAAGGTGCTCTGAAGAACAAGTGAGAGGGAGGCTAGGGCATAGAAGATTTCCGGCGAAACTTCGAGAAAAGATCGAAAGAAGCAAAACTCTAAGGTATGGGGAGTATCGCTTTACAATATTTGTGATATAAAGATTAGGTGTTGTGGTAATTGGGGTTTTGTGGGGAAACATAGGAATTGAGGTTAGGGATGATGAATTGTGATGATTTACTATGGGATGATTGTTGTTATTGATGTAAACATGATAGTTATAGGTTATAATAACATAATCAGTGATGATTTGAGGAAAAATCTAGGTTTTGGGGTGTGGAATCGCAGATGGGGAAGTGATGTTATCGCAGGGTTTTTCTGCAGAAATCGTAGAGCCTGCTTAGCGCGGTCTAGCGCGCTTAGTGCGGTCAGAAGGAATTTCGTCTCTTCGAGGCAGTGAGTAGCGCGCTTAGCGCGGGTAGGGCGCGCTTAGCGCGACCTGGAACCGAAAATATTATTTTTATTGAATTAAAATTCATGAAAAATATCTGCCTTGTGTTATATTGATGTTGTGATGTTGCGGTGAATTCTGCTATGTGTTGACGTGTTATATGTGATGAAAATGATGTTTTGATGATTATATGATGATGTGACGTTATTGATGCTTATTAGATGTTTGTATGTGATGTTTGATGACAAAATGATGATGTGAAGTACCATGAGTACATTGACGATTATGAGATGACGATTCATGATGTTTTGAGGATTAAATGACGATGTGGATAACATGATATTTGATGAATGATGATGCACTTAATAACTTTTGTTGATGATGATGATTATGATGTTGTTCATCATGCATTCATAGCATTTAGACCTCGGTCTATTGACGATTTAGGACTTTGGTCCAGTGGGGGTTTCAATCCCATTGTGCGGATTGGAGTATTTTGTGAAGTGCTCCCTTGTGGAGGGTTGATGGCCTAGTGTCCATTATTATGACGATTTGGTACCACATGCATTCTATGACATTGCATTTCATCCTTGGTGGCATTGCATAATCGCATATAAGTGATATTGGTGATGTGATGTTTTATGTGATATTTTATGTGATGTTTTATGTGATGTTTTATACGATGTTTAGGGTGAGAAGCTGTAGTATATGATGAAAACAACTATTGCCTGTTGATGTCTTTTCTTTATATGATTTATATTGAATTGTGATTACTCACCCTGCCTGTTTGAATGTTGCCTCCACGTGGGTAACGTGCAGGTGATCAGGTTTAGCCGTGGACGTTTTCGAGGACTTGAAGTTTATTTGCTTTGGTCGATTTAGAGGGTCTTGCTCTGATAGTGTAACATCGGGCGGGAGTCCTTTGAGTCGAACTATGTTGTTTCTTTATTTTGGTGTTATTTGATGATGTGGTTTTATTTGAATTATAATGACATTTGTTGAAAGCCGTTTTAATTAGAAGTTTTGAATTCCACTGCCATGTGAAGGCTTTTAATTTAAATTTGATGGAAGTCCCTTGGTGTATAGGGCAATTGTGTTATTTTGAGTTTATTGAGAAATGTGCACCCTCTGAGGTGATAATTACTCTGATATTTTGTGTATTTTGCCGTGTTTATTTGTGGGTTAGAAAAGGGTGTTACAATCACCCTTCGCTGACTTGTCGCTTACCCTACCTCCAGAAAACCCCTTTTTTTCTAGCACATCATCTTTGGTAAAACCATTCATCGCTGTCTCCTCGACTTCCATCTCAGAACTAACCTTTTTGTAACTTGTCACATTATCCGCATCTCCAAGGTCTTCATTACCATAGCCTTCAGATATAGAGTGATTCCTAGAGCCTGACCCGTACATGTCACCACCCACACCCTCATCGTCTTCACTGTCTTCCCACGCGCCTTCCCCATCTTCAATATCAGATTCATCTTCCTCCACCTCCATTGAGACGCCCTCTTTAGCTTTCTTTTTCTCAAATCCCCACGTTAAAGGCCTCGTTGAGATTCAATGAATATTTTGTTCTGACCGCAATTATGGCAACATCTATCTTCGATTTTCTTTCCGTTTCAAGATCACAACAGATAGAAACACCCCATTGACGATTATGAGATGACGATTCATGATGTTTTGAGGATTAAATGACGATGTGGATAACATGATATTTGATGAATGATGATGCACTTAATAACTTTTGTTGATGATGATGATTATGACGTTGTTCATCATGCATTCATAGCATTTAGACCTCGGTCTATTGACGATTTAGGACTTTGGTCCAGTGGTGGTTTCAATCCCATTGTGCGGATTGGAGTATTTTGTGAAGTGCTCCCTTGTGGAGGGTTGATGGCCTAGTGTCCATTATTATGACGATTTGGTACCACATGCATTCTATGACGTTGCATTTCATCCTTGGTGGCATTGCATAATTGCATATAAGTGATATTGGTGATGTGATGTTTTATGTGATATTTTATGTGATGTTTTATGTGATGTTTTATACGATGTTTAGGGTGAGAAGCTGTAGTATATGATGAAAACAACTATTGCCTGTTGATGTCTTTTCTTTATATGATTTATATTGAATTGTGATTACTCACCCTGCTTGTTTGAATGTTGCCTCCACGTGGGTAACGTGCAGGTGATCAGGTTTAGTCGTGGACGTTTTCGAGGACTTGAAGTTTATTTGCTTTGGTCGATTTAGAGGGTCTTGCTCTGATAGTGTAACATCGGGCGGGGGTCCTTTGAGTCGAACTATGTTGTTTATTTATTTTGGTGTTATTTGATGATGTGGTTTTATTTGAATTATAATGACGTTTGTTGAAAGCCGTTTTAATTGGAAGTTTTGAATTCCACTGCCATGTGAAGGCTTTTAATTTAAATTTGATGGAAGTCCCTTGGTGTATAGGGCAATTGTGTTATTTTGAGTTTATTGAGAAATGTGCACCCTCTGAGGTGATAATTACTCTGATATTTTGTGTATTTTTCCGTGTTTATTTGTGGGTTAGAAAAGGGTGTTACAATCACCCTTCGCTGACTTGTCGCTTACCCTACCTCCAGAAAACCCCTTTTTTTCTAGCACATCATCTTTGGTAAAACCATTCATCGCCGTCTCCTCGACTTCCGTCTCAGAACTAACCTTTTTGTAACTTGTCACATTATCCGCATCTCCAAGGTCTTCATTACCATAGCCTTCAGATATAGAGTGATTCCTAGAGCCTAACCCGTACATCTCACCACCCACACCCTCATCGTCTTCACTGTCTTCCCACGCGCCTTCCCTATCTTCAATATCAGATTCATCTTCCTCCATCTCCATTGAGACGCCCTCTTTAGCTTTCTTTTTCTCAAATCCCCACGTTAAAGGCCTCGTTGAGATTCAATGAATATTTTGTTCTGACCGCTATTATGGCAACATCTATCTTCGATTTTCTTTCCGTTTCAAGATCACAACAGATGGAAACACCCACACGACTAGAAATGAATTTGAAAAATTTCTTGCACCAAGCATGGCATGGGAGACCCTAGCATCTGAGCCACGTGAGCCTCTCGTTATCAATATCTGATGGAGACCACGGATGAATATCATTGAACCATTTTGAAACCCAGTCTACATCTTCATTAATTAGTGCTTGAATATCCCATTCTTCAGACTCTTCCAGTAAGCATAGGTTAGCACCGAGTGGAGTAGCCAGAATACAAAAATGACCAGAAGCTTGTAAAACACTTTGAATGTCATATGTTGTTCCTGGTTCAGCCACTAAACCCACATATGCCTTCTCAAAACGCGATATTTCCTCTTTTCCAATGTTCAATTGAATATGAGCAAATAAGGTGTTGCACCCCAAATTTTACCCTCATTTTTCTGCTAGTTGTTGTTTTATTTTTTTTCTCTATATTTTAATTTAATAATTATCTTAGTTTTCTATTTGTTTTTGTTTTTAGTTTAATTCCAATATGGCTTTTTTTATTTACATTTAAGTCGTTTTATTTTTAGTAATTTAAACTAATCTTAATTTGATTTAATTTTAATAATTAGTTTTAATTAATTAGATTAATTATTCATTTTCATTTTTCTAACTTTTTTTTAATTTAGATATTTAGTGTTATTATCGTATTATTAATTCAAAACTAAAAAAGAACTTTTCATTTCCATTCCTCACCTATTTTTTTTCCACCGTGTGTTTTTTATTTCACTATTGGATTTTCTCTCATCAACCAACAACCAATGAAAATCGAGCAAGGCTTTGTTTGACTTTTCAACCCAACTCGTCAGCCTATGGAGCAGCGACACGTGGCACTGAAAAAACCAAAAGCAACCAAATTTGCTCTTCTCCCTTATTCATAGTCACGAGTTTCACTCTACAACCTTAAGCCAATTCAATTTCATGTCCATAAGTCCCCCAATGGTACACCAGCTTGCAAACGTACGAACCTCTGCAGCACATGACAAAGCTACTCAACCATCTACCTTAACGTAAACCTGCTCCAAATGCTCCCTCTGCAAACTGTGAAAATGACAAGTCCACAACGATCCTAATTTCAAATTAAATTTGAAGAACACATTCTCTTTAAAAAGGGATAGATAGAGCAGAAAGAGGGAGGGGACGACCCTCACTTCAGAAAATCTTTTTCAATACAACCTTCTTCTACCGAAACCCTTAATCTCTCTCCAAAGCACAACAACTTCCATAAACCACCACCATATCTCCAACGAACAAACCACCACCATATCTCACACCCACCTCAACGTCACCCGTTCCGCAAATCATCTTCAACCCAATCTTTCTCAGACCTACAGAACTTCAAACAACCAAAGAAATACCTTCTTCATAATCGTTCCATCACCTGCAATAAACAATCATAACCTTTCCCCAAAACCCACTCAAACCGTCACCTAAAACCACTCTTCACCGAATCTCCTCTTCAACCTTCAATATTCCCTCTTGTTCTTCCATTTTCCTAAATCCCAAATCAAACCCATCTCCTTCTTTTCTTCATCCCCCAACCTCACTCTAACAACAATATTTCACAAACCAAAACAAAACCCATTTTCAACCAATAATCTGACCATACAAATTGAACCAGAGAGAAAATGGAAAAGAAGAGGAAGGAAGACGAAAATAGTACTCCTAAAGCCAAGCTCAGAAATTGATACGAAACCTGTGGATTAAAGTGAAACCGAGAGCGAGTGGGAGAGGATTCAAGGCCGTTTCAATCTTGAACTAAATCTGGAACCTAAAATCCAAATCGCGGCGAAACAAGTTTGTTGTTGTTGTTCGAAGATTCAATCGAGTGAGGGAGGTGGAAGTGTAACAGGGTAGGGTTGAAATCGATTCGAGATTTGTTTCGTTTTCTTATTTCTCTCAGCCAACGTCTTCTTTGAACGAGGCGGAGGCGTGAGGACTTCCTATGTTGTCCAATTTGCCCCTTTTTGTGCTGTTCATTTACACAATCTCACAGGCCCATCTTGTTTTTTTTAGCAATCGTTTTTAGGGTGATGGGCTCAGGAGCCCAGATGACCCCATTTTAACTCTAGCCATATGATTTCAGCGCCTCACACCCCTTTAATCCATTTCAAACCCCTCCTCTTTTTATATTTTATTTTATTTTGCTTTAAAATCTTTTTTGAATATTTAATTTCTGAACTTTAAATGGTTAATAGTGTTTATTTTGATTTTGAGTTTTTTTTCATATTTTGGCAAATGATATTATATAAATCATGACTTGTTGGTTTATTTCTAAATCACTAAAAGTCTAGATTTATAGGAGGCCATCTTTTATTTTGGTCAATGAAACTTAAAAATCCAAGATTATCGATTTATCGATTAAATCTTGATTTAAACGAGACCAATTTGGTTTTTATTTTATTTTGGTCAATGAAAGTTAAAAATCCAAGATTATCGATTTATCGATTAAATCTTGATTTAAACGAGACCAATTTGGCCATCTTTTATTTTGGTCGATGAAAGTTAAAAATCCAAGATTATCGATTTGTCGATTAAATCTTGATTTAAACGAGACCAATTTGGTTTTTATTTTTGTTGGTCAATGAAAGTCAAAAATTAAGATTATCGATTTCTCGATTAATTCTTAATTTTGACGAGACCGATTTTATTTCTCATTTCGATCCCACTTTCTTTATTTTGGTCAATGACATAACAAACCTCTTGGTTTGGTCGGTTTCATTGAGTTGACAAAACTTTGATCAACATGAGACCACTTTCTTTTAGTCGATGAAAGTCAAGAATCATTGATTATCGATTTCTCGATTAAATCATGATTAAGACGAGACTATTTCTATTTTATTTCATCTTATGTTTAATCATTGTCTAATATGTTTGTTTCTCACTTTGCATTGATATCATGATTCTCACCCATATCGTTATCTTAATTCATGTATTATTGTATCATCGTATTTACATTATATCTTGTTATCTTGTTAGTAACTTATAACTATGTTATTCCCCTATTCCAAAGGAAGGTTAAACAGGTTGACTCATAAGTCATTGACCCCCACCTTAACCTAGGTAACCTTTTAGGATAAAACTTCAATTTCTTGGCCTTATTAGAGCCATAGAAATTACAACTAGCATTAGGAGAGAGTTCCTTAACTCTTAGTGATATTCATCATAATGAATTTATCACTTCTCCCGCTAACTAACCTTTAGCATAGAACCTTTTAGCAAACATAAGATAACATTTAACAAGAGGCTCCCGTAGAGTACTACGGACGTTTAGGGTGCTAATACCTTCCCTAGCGTAACCAACCCCCGAACCTTAGATCTTTCCCCTTAGGTTTTTCTAACGATCTTGAACCTTTCCTTTGGATAAATCAAAGTCGGTTGTAAAAGAAATATGATGCAAATTAATTAATAATTTGTTATCCGATTTTCACCGCAACAGAAATGGCGACTTCACTGGGGAAAGTTAGACCTATTGCTGGTCCATTCCTAAGAGGGTTGAGCCTATCTTGCTTTTATGTTATTCATGTTTTGCTTATTTGCTTGTATATGCTTTTGTATGTCGTATTTGCTTATATCTGTATGTTTGTTCTTGCTTGATCTTTTGGGTTGACATGATATCAATGAGTGAGATAAGTCCTAACCCAGACTTGAGAGAACACATATGTTTAGGAATCGTGGACATAGTCAAGGGAACTTCGAGGGAGAAATCCCAAAGGAGGGAACTTGAAGTCCACACTCAGTTGAGGCCCTCTCTTAAGTGGTATATGTTGAACGAGCAATCGTGAATACGTTACTACTTTCGACCTAGGAGCCAGGGATACTGATGACCTTTAGTTACCCTTTACCCCACTTGGCCTGTTTAGGACGTAGTGCGAGGACTGTGAGGGAGCAATCCCAAATGGTTGCTACGCGATACTACACTCAGACAAGACTCTCTTGAGAATTTTATTGATTATCGAGCAATTGGGAAGTCGATAAAATCCGAAAGATGGGTTGTCGACTCTGGGAACTTTTTAGAACCCTGTTCTGCAGCTGAAAACCAGTAGTACATACCTATTAGGATGGGTAGACCTTGGCTCCATTCATGTGAACCCTAAACCTAGGATTCGTATGTTTTGTTGTGTGTACATATGTTTTTGCTCGTGTGCTTTATGCATCTTTGCATTCAAGCATTCTTAGCCCTTTGGTTTCGAGGAACTCAAATGTTTGTTTCCTTTTCAAAAGATCAACAGAGCTTGGATTTAAAACAAAAACAAAACTTTTCAATTTTCCAAAAATTTCGCAACTTGCCTTTGAGTTCCTTGAAACCATATGGCTTGCATTAGCATCTCATTCGCATCACGTCATAGCATGTGCATTCTTCCTTGTCCTCTTCTCATGTCGTCATTTTCCCTTCAGAGTCGTCTTTGAACCGTCACCCGAGCCAAACTCGACAAAGGATGTCTGAACAATACGGTGAAATGGACAGAGTCAACAATGAATTGAGTGAGCTCCGAGAAGGAATGGGGCAGATTCTGGAAGCAATTCAAGTTATGAGTGGAAGAATGGATACACAAGCGACGGTGGTCTCCGAGATTATCACTACAACTGTAGAACCTCCCGTTACTATTGTGAACCCCACTTTAGGCATGCCTTTTAACTTTATGCGTGCTCCGGCCGTCACCTCTACTCAACAAGTTGTTCCCTTTGTTAATGAGGCTTTTCAAGCTATTCCTACCTTCACTCCAGTAACAGTGCAAGCCCAGATGCACCCAGTTTTTCAGAATCCACCTCTGGTTCATGATCATGTCAATAGGTCAGAAGAAGGGGATAATCGACATGAAATGTTGGAGAAAAGTGTAGAGACAATGCGGAGTAAATTGGAAGCAATGGAGAGGGGAAATGTATCTAATACTAATGTTAAAGGCATGTTCTTAGTCTCAGGCTTGGTAATTCCACCCAAGTTCAAACTACCCAATTTCGACCTATACTCAGGAGCAACCTGTCCTAAGTCGCATTTGGTTATGTATTACCGACGAATGGCTGCATTTATGGATAATGATAAGTTTATGATCCACTGCTTCCAAGATAGTTTGAAAGGAGCTGCTGCAAAGTGATATTTGACTTTGGACCAATCTAGGATCCGATGCTTTCAAGACGTATCTGATGCTTTTGTAAAGCATTATAGATATAACATGGACCTCGCGCCAGATCGTAGACAACTACTGAGTATGTCTCAGAACAATACTGAGTCTTTTAGAGAGTATGCACAAAGATGGAGAGAGCTGGCTTCACAAGTTGAGCCACCTTTATCTGAAAAGGAGTTAACTGATTGGTTTGTCGACACGGTAAGACCGGAATTCTACGAAAGGATGATCAGTAGCGTGTCTGCTAGTTTTTTTTGATATCGTGGTTGTGGGGATTAAAATAGAGCTTGGTCTGCAGAGTGGAAAAATGGCCAAGAGAGCTGATAGTTCGAGCCACGATGCCAAGATATCCTTCAAAAGGGAAGGAGATACCAATGTGGTGATGACGAACAAAAGGAAGAAAATTCAGTACTGGAAACGTCTGCAGCAACAACAGTGTTATCCTATTCAGCAACCTTATGTGGCCGCCATTGCGCCAACATTCAACAGTCAAGCTTCTATTTATCAGCCGGTTCCTCAACCGCCAGTATATCAACGAGCGCCCAACGCTCCTGCTTATCTCCAACAGACTCAAGTTTCTCGTCAGAATATTCCAGGCAAAGGAAAGAGTGGAAGGCCTCGGATTTCTCCCATTCCTATGACGTATACAGCATTGTATCCTGTTTTGGTGCAACAAGGATTAATAACTACAAGGTCATCAGGCCCACCTCCTGATCTGCTTCCACCATCTTACAATCCCAATGCTCATTGTGCATTCCATGAAGGTGCACCAGGCCATAATTTAGAAGGTTGCTTTGCTTTGAAGCATATTGTGAAGGACTTAGTGGAGAGAAACATTTTGTCTTTCGACGGCTCCCAGCCTATCATCAAGAACAATCCTTACCCGCTCATGAGATAAGTAATGTTGTGGAGGATGTATCAAGACCAAGATGGACTGTGATTGAGCTCCTCCTTGATTTTCTGCATTTGATTTCCTGAAGCTGGCAATCTGTTGACCGTTTCAGCAATTTATTTATATTTCCTTTGCACTTTGAATTTGTATTTGCTCATAAGCTGTGTTGTACTTTCAAATTGGCAAGATTAATGAAATGTTTGTGCATCTTTTAGATTAAATCCTTTCGTTTCATTCATTTACTGTCATTTTAAAATATATATATTTTTTTTTTCACCCTGTTTTTCAAACTTTTGTTAAAACAAAGATTGGGGAGGATGATGAAAACCTCATATTCATAATTGTTGTGGTATACTTTCAAATTAACCTCGCCGAGGATGTAAGGCATTGTTTCACATTTCCTAAATATTATTAACCTCTTCGAGCCTAGAAGTAGGAGTTTTCTTTCTTTATACACACAAAATATAACCCTAAATCTCAACCTTGGGGCAGGGTAGTTCTCAGTTTAACTCGGTTATGCATTCAAACACGAGTGTTTCACATAAGGCACCAGTCAGCTTTCAAATCAAGTGACTTCCTACTTTTGGAGAGTTGAACGTATATCTTGAGTTAACTGAGCGTAGGATGTGAGCCTTTATCTTTTGTTTCATAAACCATGAACCATACCACATTACAACCCCTAAAAAGACCTAATTGAGGTAAGGTTGTTTTGAAAAGCATACTACACCAAGGTTGAGTAACCTGACTCCTAATAATCTTTGTTACTCGCGTGTGTTGGTCACTTCCTTAATGACTAGACCCACCTTTGTTTTTGGCTATTTAATCATTTCACTGTGCGTTTTTTATCAAAGCTTTGTTTTCAAACTTTGCATTAAAACTTTGCATTAAATTTTGCCATTTTTAATGAACAACCCTTGTTCGTAAAAACAATTCGATATCAAAGGAATCCCAACAAATATAGCCAACTAGGGGATTCAATTTGATAGAGGAAGCTCAGTCAGGGGCAACCAAGCTGAAGGATTTGCCAATCTACAGAATCAGAGGCAGAACTCTGCTATTCAAAATATTGGGGCAAGTCTTCTCCAGATTATCTTATGACAAGTATGGACTCCAGTAACCTATCAGCAGGGGCAAGTTTTGTTCCCCAGTCGTTTCTACTACCATTTATGTATTACGAATACAGTTGAACTGGGGCAACCATGTCTAAGTTCATTTCTTTTCAAAAGTTCGAAGACATTGAAGCATCTGATCGACCAAGCTGACAGGGGCAGAGTTTGTTCCCCAAATCATCAAACAATCAGTCTGAAGCAAGTTCCAAGGCTTTGTTGTGCAAATGCAGTTAATCTGGGGCAGTTACGTCGGGATCTCTCCAAAAGTTTGAAGATATTGAAACAACTTGTATGCCAATTCTTCTATAAAATCCTCTTGTTATCATCTTCCGACAAACCATATAGTCTGGGGCAGAGAAGACTTGAAGATGATTATTACGTCAGTAGGATACAAAACTACTTTGTTCTTGTGATATCCTTTGATAGCTCCCCAATGAGCTATTACTTCAGCTAATCTTGACAAATCTCCTTGGATTCTCTACCAACGAAGAAATCAAACTCATGATGGCAATCCTCATGATGTTATACCTCAGGTGGAAAACTCTTTTCACCAGTGAAGTTGTTGATTCTTCTTCCCCCCAATATTGGTCCAACCTGTTGAGTTTGGGTTGGGTATCCTTGTCGAGACTTTTTTTTCGTCTCCAGTTTCGCTTTTGTCTGTTTTGTCAGCATGAGCATAAGCATGGCATAAGCACTCATGTGCATAGCTTCTTAGCATTTATGCTTCCCTTCCTGATGTTTACCTGTCTTTGTTCACTTTGACGATTATCTCCCCAAGTGACTGGGTTTGTCTATTCTCTCCAATAGAAAGTCGGCCCTAGGCATAAAGTGCCCATTCTTTTCTGAATTCCCCACAGAGTTTTATCCTCGTGGATGATGGTTGGTTCAGTTATCTTTTCCACATGTGGATAAGATAAATTCCCATTTGAGTTCTTTCCTCAATTGGAGTCTTGTTTGGCTGTTTCTTTCTAGTTTGTTCCTAGATTGAACTTTGGTCTCTGGCAGATGTGATTTTTCAAACCTATTTTTGAACGTGCATTTATTTTGCATCGTTTCTCGCAAGAAACATCTTTTACAAGATCCTCATTGAAGACATGATTATTTCTCTAACAGTATTGTGATATCAACATATCTTCAAAGCAGCAATCTCTTGAAGAAGCTTGGCAGTCTCTTATAAGTAGCTTATCTATCTCTGGTACTATTTAACCTCTTCGCGACCGTAATTGGGTATTCCCCAGGAAGCCTTATCTTCAGTTACGCAACTCCGGTACTAACCTATCAGATTCTATTCCTTTATTGGGGCCCATTTCTTGGTTCTATCTCCAGTAAGGCTTCTTTTTCCAAAGTACCAACCGGTCATGCTTGAACATGTTGTTCCATTACTTTGGATGCCTTTTCCCAGTGAAGACCGTTTTTCGGTTCAACCTTCATTGCGGATCTTTTCTAGAATGTCATCTAGTCGCGTTTACCCTTGATGATCAATCATTCTAGATACTTTGTTGGAGCCCATTTCTTGGTTCTATCTCCAACAAGGTTACTTCTAAAGTGCCAACCGGTCATACTTGAACCTGTTGTTCCATCACTTTAGTGGTTACTTCTAAAGAGCCAACCGGTCATACTTGAACCTGTTGTTCCATCACTTTAGAGGTGTTTCTAGGATGTCATTTAGTCACGTTAGACTTGATGATCAATCATCCTAGATACTTTATTGGAGCCCATTTCTTGGTTCAATCTCCAATAAGGTTCTTCTTTTTTCCAAAGTGCCAACCGGTCATACTTGAACCTGTTGTTCTATCACTTTGGAGATCTTTTCCCAGTGAAGACCGTTTTTCGGTTCAGCCTTCATTGTGGATCCTTTCTAGAATGTCATCTATGTTGCGTTCAGCCTTGATGATCAATCATTCTAGACACCTTTATTGGAGTCCATTTCTTGGTTGTATCTCCAATGAGGTTACCCTTCTGGCTCCTACCGGTTTTCCTTCGTGAAGCAGATTATGTGTTATCTCAACCAACTATTATTTGAGTACCAAAGTCTATTCTTGACTCATTAACCATGTTCCCATTTAAACCCCAGCTCTTTATGCAAGAGTCCCTAGAGAAATCAGCTGTTAGACGACAGAATTCTTTCACGGGAATTGTTATTGGTCTTTGAATACAATAACTTCGTCATTTTCATCTGATTCTTGGAAGCGGAAGTTCTAAGAAAACACAAAGATAAATTAAGTTTTACTCTGGAATTAAGAAGTTTTATGGAATCAAGTTGGTACAGGAAGAATTAGTAGACTGTATCTTTGGCTTGGATTTGCCATCTCCACGAAAAGAAGATTGTTCCGGTTATCCTTGATGTTTGGGTTTCAGGGTGTTGGCTTATGTTATCCTTTCTTCTTTCCTGTTTTGCGTCGTTCGCGTCATTTCTAGCATATAGCTAAGCATATGCATCATCCCTAGCATCTGTGCATCCTTGTCCTCTGTCTTGCTTGTGGTCTTTTATTGGTACCTGTCTTTATTTCCCCAGTGAAGTAAAGACATTCCCGGTTTGCCTTGTGTCGTGCTTGTTCGGTCTTAACCTTTGCGCGCCAGATTCGAATCTTTAAACCTTTTGCTGTTCCCCAAGAAGTCTAGCATTAAAGATTTTTAAAACTGTTCTCATTTGAATCGTGTCAAACTTGAACTTGGACTTTGTTTGAATCGTGTCAAGCATTTTCTTGTAAAATTGTTCTCATCTGAATCGTGTCAGACTTGAACTTGTTCTTGTTTGAATCGTGTCAAACTTGAATTTGGACCTTGTTTGAATCGTGTCAAGCATTGTCTTGTAAAATAGTTCTCGTCTGAATCATGTCAGACTTGAACTTGTTCTTGTTTGAATCATGTCAAACTTGAACTTGGACTTTGTTTGAATCGTGTCAAGCACCGTTTTCTTGTTTTAAAACCGTTCTTGTTTGAATCGTGTTGGACATGGAACCCTTTACCTTGGATTTTTGAAAAACTTGCTTTAAAGCTAAGCTTCTTGGAACAAATTTCTTCAACCTTAAGACTCCTACTTGGTGCGCAGGATTTGTCTTTGTCTTCCTGGTTTTTCTTGAAGATCCCATCTTGAACTCTTGGGTATAAGAATCCCCAGGAAGTCTTTGCTTGGTTGTCTGTCCTTGTGACTGATCCCTAGTGATCAGGTTTTTCTTTCTGGTTTCGTGCCCAGTAAGAATGTGGGTTTGTTTTGTCCCCTGTAGTCTATCTCCCCGGTTTTCTTTCCCCAGTGGAGATCGTCTGTGGTCTTTTCCCTGGTGTTTCTTTGGAGTCTCCCCGGTTGGTCTCTTTCGTTGGTTAACCTGTATCCCCAGTGGGTCGTTTCTCATGGATACTAGCTTTCGTCCTTCCCCAGTGAAGCTCTTTGGTCCTCTTGCTTCCTGTTTACTCTTTGGTGTCTCATTGTGTCTGCATTTTCTTGCATCTCCTTGGTATCACGTTTGTTGCTTTGCATGCGTGTGCATCTGAGGGTAAAATTTTCGGTTATCTGTATTTAAATATCCTTCACTTTTGATTCCATGAGGATCTTCATCTCTCATGTCATCCTGTGAAGATATTTAAATAGGGGCAACTGTTGCACCCCAAATTTTACCCTCATTTTTCTGCTAGTTGTTGTTTTATTTTTTTTTCTCTATATTTTAATTTAATAATTATCTTAGTTTTCTATTTGTTTTTGTTTTTAGTTTAATTCCAATATGGCTTTTTTTATTTACATTTAAGTCGTTTTAGTTTTAGTAATTTAAACTAATCTTAATTTGATTTAATTTTAATAATTAATTTTAATTAATTAGATTAATTATTCATTTTCATTTTTCTAACTTTTTTTTAATTTAGATATTTAGTGTTATTATCGTTTTATTAATTCAAAACTAAAAAAGAACTTTTCATTTCCATTCCTCACCTATTTTTTTCCACCGTGTGTTTTTATTTCACTATTGGATTTTCTCTCATCAACCAACAACCAATGAAAATCGAGCAAGGCTTTGTTTGACTTTTCAACCCAACTCGTCAGCCTATGGAGCAGCGACACGTGGCACTGAAAAAACCAAAAGCAACCAAATTTTCTCTTCTCCCTTATTCATAGTCACGAGTTTCACTCTACAACCTTAAGCCAATTCAATTTCATGTCCATAAGTCCCCCAACGGGACACCAGCTTGCAAACGTACGAACCTCTGCAGCACATGACAAAGCTACTCAACCATCTACCTTAACGTAAACCTGCTCCAAACGCTCCCTCTGCAAACTGTGAAAACGACAAGTCCAGAACGATCCTAATTTCAAATTAAATTTGAAGAATACGTTCTCTTTAAAAAGGGATAGATAGAGCAGAAAGAGGGAGGGGACGACCCTCACTTCAGAAAATCTTCTTCAATACAACCTTCTTCTACCGAAACCCTTAATCTCTCTCCAAAGCACAGCAACTTCCATATACCACCACCATATCTCCAACGAACAAACTACCACCATATCTCACACCCACCTCAACGTCACCCGTTCCGCAAATCATCTTCAACCCAATCTTTCTCAGACCTACAGAACTTCAAACAACCAAAGAAATACCTCCTTCATAACCGTTCCATCACCTACAATAAACAATCATAACCTTTCCCCAAAACCCACTCAAACCGTCACCTAAAACCACCCTTCACCGAATCTCCTCTTCAACCTTCAATATTCCCTCTTGTTCTTCCATTTTCCTAAATCCCAAATCAAACCCATCTCCTTCTTTTCTTCATCCCCCAACCTCACTCTAACAACAATATTTCACAAACCAAAACAAAACCCATTTTCAACCAATAATCTGACCATACAAATTGAACCAGAGAGAAAATGGAAAAGAAGAGGAAGAAAGACTAAAACAGTACTCCTAAAGCCAAGCTCAGAAATTGATACGAAACCTGTGGATTAAAGTGAAACCGAGAGCGAGTGGGAGAGGATTCAAGGCCGTTTTAATCTTGAACTAAATCTGGAACCTAAAATCCAAATCGTGACGAAACAAGTTTGTTGTTGTTGTTCAGAGATTCAATCGAGTGAGGGAGGTGGAAGTGTAACAGGGTAGGGTTGAAATCGATTCAAGATTTGTTTCGTTTTCTTATTTCTCTTAGCCAACGTCTTCTTTGAACGAGGCGAAGGCGTGAGGACTTCCTAGGTTGTCCAATTTGCCCCTTTTTGTGATGTTCATTTACACAATCTCACAGGCCCATCTTGTTTTTTTTTAGCAATCGTTTTTAGGGTGATGGGCTCAGGAGCCCAGATGACCCCATTTTAACTCTAGCCATATGATTTCAGCACCTCACACCCCTTTAATCCATTTCAAACCCCTCCTCTTTTTATAATTTATTTTATTTTGCTTTAAAATCTTTTTTGAATATTTAATTTCTGAACTTTAAATGGTTAATAGTGCTTATTTTGATTTTGAGTTTTTTTTCATATTTTGGCCAATGATATTATATAAATCATGACTTGTTGGTTTATTTCTAAATCACTAAAAGTCTAGATTTATAGGAGGTCATCTTTTATTTTGGTCAATGAAAGTTAAAAATCTAAGATTATCGATTTATCGATTAAATCTTGATTTAAACGAGACCAATTTGGTTTTTATTTTATTTTGGTCAATGAAAGTTAAAAATCCAAGATTATCGATTTATCGATTAAATCTTGATTTAAACGAGACCAATTTGGTTTTTATTTTATTTTGGTCAATGAAAGTTAAAAATCCAAGATTATCGATTTATCGATTAAATCTTGATTTAAACGAGACCAATTTGGCCATCTTTTATTTTGGTCGATGAAAGTTAAAAATCCAAGATTATCGATTTGTCGATTAAATCTTGATTTAAACGAGACCAATTTGGTTTTTATTTTTGTTGGTCAATGAAAGTCAAAAATTAAGATTATCGATTTCTCGATTAATTCTTAATTTAGACGAGACCGATTTTATTTCTCATTTCGATCCCACTTTCTTTATTTTGGTCAATGACATAACAAACCTCTTGGTTTGGTCGGTTTCATTGAGTTGACAAAACTTTGATCAACATGAGACCACTTTCTTTTAGTCGATAAAAGTCAAGAATCATTGATTTTCGATTTCTCGATTAAATCATAATTAAGACGAGACTATTTCTATTTTATTTCATCTTATGTTTAATCATTGTCTAATATGTTTGTTTCTCACTTTGCATTGATATCATGATTCTCACCCATATCGTTATCTTAATTCATGTATTATAGTATCATCGTATTTACATTATATCTTGTTATCTTGTTAGTAACTTATAACTATGTTATTCCCCTATTCCAAAGGAAGGTTAAACATGTTGACTCATAAGTCATTGACCCCCACCTTAACCTAGGTAACCTTTTAGGATAAAACTTCAATTTTTTGGCCTCATTAGAGCCATAGAAATTACAACTAGCATTAGGAGAGAGTTCCTTAACTCTTAGTGATATTCATCATAATGAATTTATCACTTCTCCCGCTAACTAACCTTTAGCATAGAACCCTTTAGCAAACATAAGATAACATTTAACAAGAGGCTCCCGTAGAGTACTACGGACGTTTAGGGTGCTAATACCTTCCCTAGGCGTAACCAACCCCCGAACCTTAGATCTTTCCCCTTAGGTTTTTCTAACGATCTTGAACCTTTCCTTTGGATAAATCAAAGTCGGTTGTAAAAGAAATATGATGCAAATTAATTAATAATTTGTTATCCGATTTTCACCGCAACATAAGGGATTAACTCTAGATACTAGATATTGGAAATTTTCCAAAACTTATGGATAACTCTGCTTCACTCTTCACTCGAGTGAATCAACCAACATTGATTTCAAGATTATTCTTGTTGCACAATTGTTAATGGAGGAAGAAAAAGAAAAGAAAAATTTCGAAGTAGAAAGAAATTATGGTTTGGGCAAAATAAAGAAAGAAGAAAAGATTTTCTGCAGAGCTTGTCTCTGTTTCTCAAACTAAGAAATTTTATTCAACTGTGCAATTGCATTTCTGTTGTGTGTTACAATTTATAATATGTTTACTCCCTATTTATAGATTTGGGCTTGCTTGCTCCTCAAGCAAGACTCCAAATACATAATTCTGCTAACACTATAAAATTAGACCTAAGTCGAAATTCCAGTCGAGACATATTTCGACATTTCGACACACACAACATTTCGACGACAATAGATTCTGTCAAAAATAGTGCTTTGACACAAAGAATTATACTTTCAACAAGAAAATCATCAATCGGCTCTGCCGCAACACCCTGCATGATTTCTGCCTAACAAACTTTAACAGAAAAAGAGTTATCCTTTGCACTAATCCATACCACGCGACCAGATACCATTGCAAGATGGACTGAGTTCATTTAGTAGTTGATTCAGCTTCACTAAATCTTCAATAATAGAATTTTCTTGAACGCCTCTATTAATGATGTTCAGGTGAGCATCCCATTTCCAAACCTGCTGACTCCACATTTCCATCTTTCCAACAAGAACCTGCTGACTCCACATTTCCATCTTTCCAACAAGAACCTGCTGACTCCACACTCCCATCTTTCCAACATTAATATTCTTGTTAATCTGTAAGTTGCCTAGGGGACATGACTGCACCATTTAGAAAGCTTGCGGTTTCTAAATAGTATATATTTTAACCAACTCTAGAAAAGTGGGCTAAACGCATGGGAATGAAATAATTCATCAACTAGGTTGTTCAATTTCGTTTTAAAATAGATATAAGAGATATTGCATTGATGGTGTAAAATAATTTTACACTATCAATTAATAGTAATTATGTATTCTGTTAAATAAGAATGAAACTATTTAAATTATTTGCATAATATTGATATTTAGAATCGAATTTATATTTTTAATTGAATTTAATATAAATATTGACAGTGAAATTTATTTACACATATATTCAATTAAATTATTTTATGATGTTTGTTTATTAATTTAACTTTTAAAATATTTTTACAAGTATGTAGTTGGCGTGATATGATGTACATGTAGTTTTATATGCGTAGTAGTAGTACACACAAATTTCCTATTTGTTATTATTTATTAAGTAATTATTTGATTGAGGCAAGGCCGGCCCTAGGGGTAGGCCACCAAGGCTACCGCCTAGGGCCTCAATCTTTTTATATCTATATAACTTATTTTGATTAGTTTGCTATTTAACAAAATAACGATAATTCTCTAAATTATTTTTTTTTTGACAATTAAATAGTGATATCTAATTAAAATGCGTATAATAATATACATTTAAAATATGTATTGTAGAATTGATTAATTTAAAAATCACACTTGAAGATAACAAATTTTTAAGTCCTCTTACATAATAGAAGACTTAACAATTAATTTTTTTAAAAGAATTGTGGCAATGCTTTTTCTACTATAAGTTTTTCAAAAAGGATGAGAAGAGTGCATATATTGATTTTATAATCAATTGAAGACAAAATATTAAACATAACTAATAAAATTATTTAATTTTATTCTTTCAAAAACTTAAAATTAAAATATATTAATTTTACTAAAATATTATTATTATTATTATTTTTATTATTATTATTATTATTATTATGTTAAAAAAAATTAATTTTAAATTTCGCCTTAGCCTCGAGATGTGTTGGGCCGGCCCTGGATTGAGGACATATATAATTAAATAATTGGAAAGTAAAAATAGATCAAAAACGTTAATGAAACTCAATTAATTAATAAAATCTTCTATTTAAGAATAAATAAAAAAATATCAAATGACTTAAAAAAATTTCAATCTATCTCCTTAATATATTTAAGTATATATTCAAACAATTGGATTGGATATCGTTTCATAAATTTAGGCTATTTTTTTTGGTTGCTTCTTCCTATTAGGTTTTATAGATTTTGTTCGGAATTGCGTTTTTCTTTGTTGGTGCGTGTGTTTCTGTAATCAGGTATTCAGATTTCCAAAAGCAGAAGAATACACATTTAAAGGTAATTCCATTATTTGCTGAACGTGTTTTGATGTAATCATTGTTTTGAATAGTAGTTCAATCTTAATAGATTACTTTTGTTTTTAGAGGTGTCAAAATTGATTTTCAAAACTTTAGTTGCAGCCAAATAAAATTTAGTCTAACCTTTATTCCATTCAGTTCGTAGATCCCAATTCAATGGAAAGAGAGAAAAAACCTTTGCTTATGTATTTCACTGGGCAATCCCGAAAGACTCAAACATTTTGCAGCATGACAGATCCATCCAAATCCTATTCTACATGGAATCCTGAATTGAGGAAATCAAAGCTACTAACGGTACAACACGGTTGGTATCTTTGGGAAAACAAGATATCAGAATATGTTAGTAACTTATTTCTTTGGAATCCACATAACCTTAAGAAAATCATGCTTCCATCTCTTCAACACAATGATACTGTTTTTAGTGACTACATTTTGTCATCCCCTCCATCTTCAAATGATCAAACGTGCTCCATTTTTTTATTTCCATCCCATAGCCTTTCAATATTTTACCACGAACTTGGAGATAAGCAATGGACGGAAACTTGTTTTTATAACGACATTGTGAGAATTTTAGCCATGCAGGGTAAAGCTCTTTTGCAAGGAAAGACAGCCAATTTTGATAACCCAGTTTGCTGCAATGGTCGCGTCTATGCAGGGATGTGGACTCGGTCCCATTCTATTATAGTAGTTATTGAAAAACTTCATCTTAATGGCTTTAAAATAAACTGCACACCTAATATCATGATAGCACATCAGCCAACTAGTTTTCATGAACTTATAAGTCACTTGATTGGATTCAACAACGTACTATTTCGAATAGAAATTTGCCACGAACGAGATAGGGTTACAGCAGTTTTTATTTTCAAATTTGATTGTTCTCATCGGATGTGGGAAAAGGTGGAAAATATCAAGGATAAAGTGTTCTTTGTATCCAGTCTTGACTCAGCTTTTGCTTGTCAAGCAATCAATCAAGAAACTGAAGGAGGACACATTTATATCGCCCTGAAAGACTGCAATTTTGTCTATATTTACAACATTGAAAACAATTGTCTTGTGACTTCTCAGCCTTTCTCTAATTTATCAAAAAGGCGATCTTATTCAAGATTGTTCATAACAGATACAAGGTATTTCCTTTTTTTGATCCATTTGTTTTAAAAATATGTTGGTCCTATATATAACTCCATTATACTTTTAATATATATGTTTTGTAGGATGCCTATTACACTCAAAGAAGAAATTAGAGAAAAAAAAAGTATATGTGATGTAGTCTATTTAAAGGATGCAGAGGAAAAAACTTATGATGAATGTGTACTTCCCCTAGAAGTGGTTGAATTGGTTGCAAAACATATTAATGGTGTGCTTGATTATATGCATTTTCGAGCTAGCAATAAATTCCTTCGTCTAGCCGCACCACCGATTCAATGGAGATCTTCTTCTTCCATGTCAATGTCGAGGTTTGATGATCGATCCATGTGTCCTTTATTTGTATTCTCAAAGGACAAGTTCTTCACTTTTGTGAATCCGAAGCATGGTCTCGCGTACAAATACAACATAAACTTTCCTCGAAATCAAGGTTGGAGCTTGAATTACGAAGAGAAAGGTTGGAGCTTGAATTTAGAAATTTGCTATTCAAAAGATGGTTGGCTATTACTGGTGTTGGTTAACAAAAGTTTTCAAGTTTTTTTCAATCCTTTTACAAAACAAGTGTTACGACTTCCATTTCGGCATAGAGGAATCCGGAATATCAGGTGTTTTGGCATGTCCCATTCCCCAACCTCTTCTCAATGTATGACTGTTGAGTTGGATAAAGAATACTCAGTATTATCCATTGCTAGTGGATATGTACATCTCCTTTCGGATTCAAGCTATGGCCGTTTCACATTTGAAGACAAGGAATTTACTCTTTACAATGTAAGTCCCGCTTTTCATAATGGATTATTTTATTTTCTTAGCACAACAGGGAAGTTAGCAGTAGTGCAAGCAACAAGAGAAAAATATAGTTGGAAAGTACTTGAGGAGCCTCAAGCTCCATGTAGTACTTGCTTCA
The DNA here is from genome assembly GCA_022829125.1 of Lathyrus tuberosus. NCBI lineage: Eukaryota > Viridiplantae > Streptophyta > Magnoliopsida > Fabales > Fabaceae > Lathyrus > Lathyrus tuberosus. The sequence goes on along the minus strand of JALAZF010000105.1, from coordinate 11,924,989 downwards.
ACAACTTTCTAGTTGAATGTGATGGCAATCTATTATCAGTATTTGAGAGTCCTATGGCAAAGGGGGTTCAAGTTTTCAAGTTGAATGAGTCTACAATGACATGGATCAAAGTGGAAAGCCTAAAAAATCACATGCTTTTTGTTGGCAAAACATCCTTTTCTGCTGTGGCTAACATTCCTGGAATGGAAAATAAAATTTATTTTCCAAGATTTTATGGGCAGAATTTTGTGTTTTATTCTTTAGAAACAAACAACTACCACACGTTTCAAAATGATCAAGTGGTGAATTTTCATCATGTTAGAGAACACTTGTCTGGTACTTGGATTCAACCAAGATGGAATTAAGTTTAAGCTCTTGGCAGGGCCGGCCCAACACATCTCGAGGCCTAAGGCGAAATTTAAAATTAATTTTTTTTAACATAATAATAATAATAATAATAATAAAAATAATAATAATAATAATATTTTAGTAAAATTAATATATTTTAATTTTAAGTTTTTGAAAGAATAAAATTAAATAATTTTATTAGTTATGTTTAATATTTTGTCTTCAATTGATTATAAAATCAATATATGCACTCTTCTCATCCTTTTTGAAAAATTTATAGTAGAAAAAGCATTGCCACAATTCTTTTAAAAAAATTAATTGTTAAGTCTTCTATTATGTAAGAGGACTTAAAAATTTGTTATCTTCAAGTGTGATTTTTAAATTAATCAATTCTACAATACATATTTTAAATGTATATTATTATACGCATTTTAATTAGATATCACTATTTAATTGTCAAAAAAAAAAAAAATTTAGAGAATTATCGTTATTTTGTTAAATAGCAAACTAATCAAAATAAGTTATATAGATATAAAAAGATTGAGGCCCTAGGCGGTAGCCTTGGTGGCCTACCCCTAGGGCCGGCCCTGGCTCTTGGTAATCTATGAAATTGCACTTTTTGTTTATGAGTTTTTGATAATTATTATTATTATTATTATTACATTTTTTTGAGCCGTATTATTTTGATTACATAAAAAATATAGTTACAATTTTTTGTTGTTATTTTTAACTTGATTTTTTAATCATTATAATATTTAGTTTGGTATTTTTTTTTTTAAATTATGATGAACATGTATTTATGGACTTTCTTGGTTCATGAACTAAACCGAAACGCATTAATAGTTTCAGTATATTTGTAAAAATCATTTTAATAAATAATAAAAAATCAATCAACTTAAAAACTGGTTGAGTACCAACACCACATAAGAAGAAGTTCGATCCCTGTTTTAACTCTTCATCCTGAACTTTTTTAACTGAGTTTCGTTTCATTTTTCATCTTGATATTCAAATTATTTGGGATTATACTGGTTAGTGTTTTTGGCTTAAACTCCTAGCCTTAGGGCTAGGGGCCTTGGCACTTGTCTTCCATTTTTCCAGATAGTTTGGAGGTACAGTGTGGTGAGATCTTCTGTGCGAAATCATGGATTGGGTTGAAGTAAATAGGAAGAAAAAAGGAGCTGAAATTCTAAGGTATTCTGTTTGGAAAGAGAGAACTGGAAAGCATCTGGGTAACAATGAGGCAATATCTTCGTTTTTCTTCGCGGAGATTCCGAATCAATACAATGCAGGAGAGATGGCAAACGTGTTTAAGGAGTTTGGGACTGTGTTGGAGGTGTTTATCCCGGCTAGGAAGGATAAAGGAGGGAAGCGGTATGGGTTTGTGAGGTTCAAGAAGGTTGAGGATGAAAGAATATTTGCCATTGAACTTGACAATATCCTGATCAATGGGCGTAAAATTTTTGTCAATATACTGAGGTTCGAGAGGAGAAGGGAGGTGGTCAACAATGTGACTAAGGCAAAACTTATGGAAATGAGAGTAAACAACATTGATGGAGGTGATAATAATTCATGGAAACCGGTGAGGCAAGGGAGGTCGTTTGTGGAGGTTATTAGAGGAGATGAAGGTGGAGAATACAAGTACTTCAAAAATGTGAATACGGAGAAAAAGATGGAGGGACGAAGATCTACAGCAAACTGGAAGGGATTGATGTTCGATATAGAAGAGGAGGAGATTAAACGATTTGAAAACGCATTCGTTGGTGAGATTAAGGATGTTGGGAATTCTTATAATATTCAGGAAATTTTTCATAAAGAAGGTTTTTTTCAGATCAAAGTGACTCCAATGGGTGCCAATATGTGCTTATTGGAAGACTTGGAAATGAATGCACTAAAAACGCTAGTGAAAGAAGAAGAAGCTTGGCTGAAGAACTGGTTCTCTGACATTAGAGGTTGGACTCCTGCCGAAGTTGATAAGGAAAGGCTAACTTGGGTAAAGTGTTTTGGCATTCCATGTCACGCGTGGAGGAACGATTTTTTCAAATATATATCTAGTCGGATTGGAGTGTTTATTCGATGTGACAAAGAAACTACATCTCAAGCTAAGTTTGATGTAGCAAGGATCCTGATTAAGACTAGATATACTAGCAATTTGAATGAGATTATAAACATTGAGATTAATGGTGTGGAGTTCATTATTAAATTAGTGGAAGATAACCATGGACCTAAACGTATCATCCATAAGGCTTTGAAGAGGAGTAGGAGATCAGTTGATTCAGATGAGTCTGTTGTAGAAGAAACAGAGGATGATATGGGGGACGAAGATCTTGACGAAGATTCTGAAAATGGCAATCCTTTGTTAGAACACAAACCAGTGGATACTGGATCATACAAGGATGGAGAAGATGGTTCTGGGGAAAGAGAGAGTAGGTCGTCTGGGCCTAAGAATAGGGGTCTAGAAATGGTGGCAGGTCAAAAGCGTGGAAATATTTTGTATCTCGAGGATAACTTGGAAGCTTTTTCTGACAAATCCAAAAAGTTGTATTTTGGAGGTAATATCATAGAGAGTCACATCTCTGAGGAGGTTGTAGGAGCGGAAGCTTTTAATGATTTGGGGTCCCAAGGACAGGCGAAGAGACAGTTGATTAAGACTGGGGTAGGGAGGAGTGGGAAAGTCAGTATAGGGGTATTGGGGGAGGATTTAGATTGTACTAACGAAAAAGTTGGTGATGGAGCATTAGAGGATCAGGCCTTGATATTGGGCTCACCTAAGTCTGTTGTGTTGGGCCTAAGGGTTGGGCCTATTGAGGAAAGGTTAACTGGGCCACAGAGGTGTTTGGAAACAAACCAAAAAAGCATAAGAAAGAAGAAGACGTTGGAAGAGATTTATGAGAATGTGAAGATTCCATATGAACCTTCGTATTTTGCAACATTATTACACTCTGCAGCCGAGATGAAAGTGGATAACACAAGAACGGGATTAACGGATACAACAGTGGTTAATTCTTCTCATTCTGGCACAAACGGTTCTAGATACTCTGGTGGTTCCATTCTATGTTGTGATTCTATTTCAGATATTGATGTGAAGAAGGGTAATGAGAGAATTCTAAGGAGAGCTGAAGATGTTCCAAGTAGAGTTTGGACCATTCTTAAAACCTTGGGTATAGAAGGTGAGGAAGACGATGAAGTCCTAGAAGGGATCTTGAGGAAGATGGAAAAAGGAGATTTTTCTAAAAGACAGGTTCAGAGGGAGATACAAATGATTGAACCATGAATTTGACAACATATAACATTAGAGCGTGCAATTCTTCTATTAAAAGAAGAAGGCTCAAGATGATGATCGAGAAAGACAATATTTAGTTTATCTTGTTACAAGAAACAAAATGTAAAAAAGTAGATCATGGCTTTGTTAAAAGCATTTGGGGTAATGATGATTTGGATTGGTCCTCTTCTGACTCTATTGGCCAATCCGGAGGTATGCTATCAATTTGGGATAAGAAATCCTTTTGCTCAATCTTTAGTTTCACTGGCATAGGGTATTTAGGTGTGTTTGGTAGATGGAGAGGTAGATATATCTATATTGTTAATATTTACTCGTCTTGTGCAACAGCAGAAAAAAGAATGATGTGGGGGAAACTTATTAACTTAAAGTTGAATATGCCTATAGGGGATTGGATTATAGGAGGGGATTTCAATACTATAAGGTATAAAGAAGAGAGAAGAGGTAGAGGGCGCTATAATCTAAATGAAATGGAGGAGTTTGATGTGTTTATTGAGGATTTGGAACTATTAGACCTGCCTACAGTAGGAAACAGGTTTACTTGGTTCAAGGCTAATGGGTCGTGTAGTAGCAGACTAGACCAGATTCTTATCAGTGATGAGTTATACAATTATTGGAAAGTGATTAATCAGAAGGTGGGATTGAGAGATATATCTGATCATAGACCTGTATCTCTGGTGTTGAACAATAGGAATTGGGGTCCTAAACCTTTCAAGTCGTTAAATGCTTGGCTGGATCATCCTAATTTCTTAGAGTTGGTTAAAGAAAGCTGGAATTTTGTGAGAACTTCAGGGTCTGCGGGTAATGTTTTGGTTCAGAAACTGAGTCACTTAAAAAGAAAGCTGAGAGAGTGGAACTGGAAGGTCTTTGGCATTTGTGATCTAAAAATTAAAGAAGATATCAACAGGATCAATGTTTTGGAAGAAGCGATGGCTGAGAAGGAAGATGCTATATCTGAGGAGGTATTAAAGGAAAGGTGTAGAGTTGTGGGGGAGATGTGGAGCAAACTGCACACTAAAGAGAGTATTCTTCTACAGAAAGCCAGAATAAAATGGAAAAATGAAGGTGATTTCAACACAAAAATTTTTCATTCAACCATTAATAGGAGGAGGAGACTGAATTCTATTTCACCTTCGTGTGTTGGGTTGGAGGAAGAGGTTAGTGTGGAGAATGTTAAATAGGTTGTGCATGATTTTTTTGAAGAGAAATACAAGAATAAGGAAAATGATTGTTTTGACATGGATCTTTCTTTTTTGAACAAATTGTCTGAAGAAGATAAAGTTATGTTAGAAGAGCCATTCTTATATGATGAAGTGGTGGAAGCAGTGAACTCTTGCGAAGGTGATAGAAGTCCTGGCCCAGACGGCTTTAACTTTAAATTCTTGAGGAAAACGTGGGAGATTGTTGGACAAGACTTTTATAACTGCATTGCTGAATTCCATGATAAGTCTTACCTTTCTAAATCTTTTTGCTCAGCTTTTTTCGTTCTTATACCTAAGGTAGAAAACCCTCAAAGTCTGTTGGAGTTTAGACCTATAGCTTTGATTGGTAGTGTTCACCAGATTTTATCTAAGTTACTTGTTGCTAGATTGAAGAGGGTGATAGGTAAACTGATATCTACTAATCAAACAACTTTTGTACCAGGCAGGAAATTGTTAGATGGGGTTCTGGTGGCGAATGAAATTTTAGATTATGCTAGAAAGAGAAAAAGGAAAGGGTTTACGTTTAAAGTAGACTTTGCACAAGCTTACGATTGTGTAAATTGGAATTTTCTATGTAAGGTCATGGCTTCTATGAATTTTAGTACTAAGTGGATCAGTTGGATTAAAGGTTTAGTTTGCAGAAGTTATGGATCAGTGGTAGTAAACGGGAGTTCTTCAAAGGACTTTGTGATCAAGAAGGGTTTAAAGCAAGGTGATCCCATATCCCTTTTCCTATTTGTTTTAATCACAGAATGTTTGGCTTTGATGTTCAGGAAGGCTGAATCGACTGGTTTGATTAAAGGAATTGTAATGGAAAATAATATTACCACATCTCTCTTAAAATTTGCGGATGACACATTGATTATTTGTGATGATTCTTGGAATAATATTTGGGGAATTAAAGCTGGTCTTAGGGGTTTTTAGGCTTTGTCAGGGCTCAAAATAAACTACTTCAAAAGTAGTATCATGGGTATTGGGCTAGAGGAGGGTAAGATTCAAGCGGTTTCTTCTTTCTTGAGCTGTAAGGTTGGCAAATTCCCTTTCAAGTTCCTAGGGCTATCTGTTGGAGGAAGATTTAAAAATGTTGAGTTTTGGAAACCTGTCATTTCTTCTTTGAAGAACCGACTGGGCTCATGGAGAGGGAGAATGTTATCAATTGGAGGGAGAGTCACCTTGATTAATTCTGTTCTAACTAACTTACCTATTCACTACCTTGCATTATTCTTAGCTCCTGCAGTGGTTATCAAGGAAATTAAAGATATCCAAAGAAGGTTCTTGTGTTCGGGAGATGGAGATAAGGTGAGCATAGCTTGGGTTAAATGGTCCTTGGTCTGTAAACCTAAAGATCAAGGAGGTTTAGGTTTGAAAGACATTTATACCTTTAATAGGGCTCTGGTGGCTAAATGGCTGTGGAGAATTTCATACGACTAGGATGCAATTTGGTCCAAGGTTATTAAGGCAAGGTATGAGGGTGGATTTTCTAGTCTGTTCCTTAAACAACCAGATTATCCAAACAAACACAATTCATGCTGGTGGAATGATTTGGCTCATCTTGTAAAGTATTCCAATAATCAAGTGTTATTTAGGTTGTTGTTGTGGAAAGTTGGTGATGGCAGAAAAACATTATTTTGGAAATCCAAATTGACTGGTGGTAATGCACTTTATTTACAATATCCTTCTTTATTTGAGTCCTCCCCAAACAAGGATATTCTGGTGAGGGACTGTGGCTACTGGTCTGAGGATAGGTGGAAGTGGGACATTGTTGGGAGGAATGTGGTTCAGGCTAGGATAGATGATGAGTTAGTCGATGAACTTCAACAGCAAATAGAGGAAATTACTCTACAATCTCAGGTGGAAGATATTATCAAGTGGCCAAGTGATATTCACAATTCTTTTAGTGTCAAAGAATGCTACAAACTATGGAATAAGAGAGGAGTTAAGGATATGATGGATAATAATATTAAGGAAGCTCTGGAATGCTTGTGGAAGGTTAAGGCTCCATTGAAGGTGTTGGTTTTTGGATGGAGATTGCTTTTGGACAGGTTGCCTACGCATGGGAATCTCAGGAAAAGAGGAGTGATTTCCGATCCATTCCAATCATCATGTGTGTTTTGTTTTAGGGAGGTCGAAGATAGTAATCATTTGATTCTTGGTTGTGAGTTTAGTAAAGCAGTTTGGAGGTTCATGGAGGATTGGATTGGTGTGAAACTTCAAGGAGGCGTGAGCAGGTGCGAAATGTTTGTAAATTGGGCTAAGGTTGGCATAATAGGTTCCTCACTTGCTTACTTGTGGCTGGTCTCTTCATGGTGTATATGGAAAACCAGAAATGAGATTATCTTTAACGACATAATGCCGGATTCGAGGAACTTGTTTCAAGACATCCAATTGTATTCTTGGAACTGGAAGAGGATAAAACATAAGAATGTTTATCGAGGAAGCTTTTATGAATGGACCAAATTGCCTTTGGATTCAAACATCTAATTGAGTTATTGGTGTGTTGGTGGTGGAACATGTTTTTGTTCTGCTATAGGTCTTTAGAGCGGCTGTTATTTTTTGTTGATCTGGTGTGGGATATGTAAATAATGTTGGGCTTCACTTTTTCAGTTTCAATGTAATGTTGTTGGGTTCATTTTTAATGAAAAATCTCTGAGTATTAAAAAAAAACTTAAAAACTGGTTAGGGTTTAGTTTAAAACTGTTTCTGAACCAGTTCTTATTTATAAATCAGTTCATAATTAGTTTCTATTTATATACTAGAGATTACCGTTGAAAAAAACGCATAGAAATTACAGTTGGAAAAAGAATTTTCTTCTACTAGGCTCCATTGTCATGCCAGACATTTAATTTCCCACAACAAATCAGAAACTATACAAATAGCCCCATTGAAAATGATATTATTCTTACTTCTCTAGATACTTAAGATAACCGCCATCCAAATGACTCCTGCGTAATCCTTCTTATCCTTGTGAATCTTACCACAATTGATCCAAGACAAAAAATTCTCCCAAATAAATTCTTTAAATACCATGACAGCTCATGTCCACTTAAAAACTTAGATGTTTTCATGCTAAACATATACGTCTTCCTTTTAATGACAACTATTTTTCCATGATTGTTTTGATCTTATACATTCGGATATCTATGTCCCTTTCTCTGTGCCTTCTTTATAAGGTTGTAGATATTCTTAACCATTGTTGGCAATCATAGTAGGTTTTGTTGGATATACTTAATCAGATCAAAGTCTACGACCCTTAATTTAGTTAAAGTTTTAGTATCTCTTGTTAAAACACAATTTCAAACATGTACCAAAATATTCCACACAAATAATGGCCATGGATTTACTTGTCAATATTTATGGGATCCATCATCAGACTTCGTGTCATAAAACACCATAACAAAAATAGTTGGTTAAATATACGATCCCCCCTGCCATTAGAGCGAGCTTTGGTTTTCCCCCTGAAGTTTTTTTTTTGTGATTTTCTCTTTGTAAAACCAAGATTCTGTTTGCAGAACCCCCTATACCTTGTTTGGCTGACTGGGCATGGAGAATCTGCACACGTGGCATTTAGGGTCTGCTGACTGGGTTTATTTTTAATTTTTTTAATTTTTTTAATTTAATCTATCATATAAGAAAATTAGGTGGTCTTAAAAACCCCTAATTATCCTTCTTATCCCATAATTTTCCACGTGGCTATGTTTAGCAATAAGCAACCTATTTTTCTTGGATTAACACTCATAAATTCAAATAATAAATTACAATTAATTAATAAAAATGTTATTAAAACTCAATTCCCCTTCCTCATTCAATGCACGGTTTAATAAAAAACGGTTTCTTTTCCATCTACACAAACTTCTCTTCCATCTACACAAATCCTCCCTCACTCATTCCAACCACGATCCTCTCCTTTTCCCATGTCTCACATCCATCCCCTCTATGTTCTTCCATTCATTTTGAAATCTTACAACTTCCGCCAACTTCTTCATCTTTCCCTCTCTCTCTCTCTCTCTCTCTCGTCCTTTCTCTTTATCTTTTTCTCTCTTCTTCTTCCTTCTTTCTCTTCTTCTTCTTTCTCTCTCTTTTTCTTCCTTCGTCCTCTTCTCTGCACACCGTAATGATAACATCAAATTTCTTCCAATAACAAATCCAGATCTTTCAGATGCGATTTTGTATCTTCGCAAAGTTACAAATGCCTTTATCTTGTCATTCTGTATCTGAACTTTTGTTGTTATTCTTTCAGGACATATGGAACCGGGATTCGAGGTAAGCAATGTTTTGGTTACTTCAATCTATGTTTCCGCTAAAACCCAATCTTCTCAAGCAAACCCTAAAAGCTGAGACGTTGATTCAAAAAGGTTAGTACAAAACAAGGTTTGTGACAATGATGCTCTAAGCTCGGCGGCGTATTCGCCGGTGCGGAGTAATCCGCAACAGTTTTATCCAAAAATTGTGCCTTTTGAGGATAAAAAAGCTAAAGAGAATGTTACTGTGACGGTTCTGTTCCGGACTTTGAAGTAAGTCTTTTATTTACTGAGTAATGTATTATAGTTATTGTGACTGTTGTGTTATCGTTGTTGATGTTAATTTGATTGAGGTCTGGTTTTTGCGTGTCACAGTCTTAGAGAAATTTGTCATGTGGTCTGGTTCTTTGTTGCTGTATATGATGGTTGGGCTAAACTTAATCACGATGATAAGGTATATTCTACAGATGAAATGTGCAAATTTTTTAGTTTCAGTGATGTATCATGTCGGTTATAAATGTTATTTTAAGTTTAAATTTATGAAGCCCAAATGTGATTCACACTTTTCTTGCAGAGCCTGCCACTGTTGTCAACTGAGCCTAATTGATGCGAGCGGGCATTTTCCGAACAACACAATTGGTCAGGCAAATGGCATGTATGACAAACCATTAGATCTTCGGAAATGTGACTTTACAAATGAAAAAACCAACCTAAAGGGGAATACGCTGTCTGCAGCACTGATGTCAGATGCCAAGTTCGATGCAATGCAACCTCAATTGTGGTGAAGTTATTGTTTTTTGCAGCCCAAACTAAGGTCTCAAACATTCATTTAAATCATGTGATGTTATACCATGTATGATTAATTAGCAAAAGACTTTTATTAGAATATAGATAGATCAATGTAAGTTATATTTTTATTGCTGCTACATATTTTACTAATCTTACTTGATTTTAAGAATGTTAATGTTATGGTCACAATGATGGTTATTGTAAGAAATTGAAGAGAGAAGTAGATACGAGCTTCAATGTCACAACCTAGGTCGTTAGATGTTGGTTTGGAATATAAGTAGTGCTCTGTCCAAGCACTGCTTTGGGATATCAGGAGAAATCAAAATTTCTTAAAAGGAATAGAGGCGGTAGAAGCCAAAGAAAAGTATTTCAAGGCTCGAATGACTATATGAATTTCCCCCCTAAAACTAATGGGAATATGAAACTAATGGAATCTCTGAAACTAATGGAATCTCTGAAACTAATGGAATCTCTTTAACGCAGTTGTCATCAATGTTTTATTTGTCTCTGAAACTAATGGAATCTCTTTCAATGTATATTTCTATTGCTGACTGGCACGATTTAATCAATTTAATGCACAGGTACATTCCAAATTGCACAAATAACAATAGCACTTTCATTTAACATCAGCTACGGGGATATGAAGCCTCAACTTACTGAATTAGCTGGACTAATAGCTCATGAGTTAGATGTTAATACTTCCCAGGTTAGAAAATAGTTACTATGTTGCAGTGTTATTCAAAAGCATGGATTTCATCATACAAATTTCTCTTCCTCTCAGACAGTTTTAATCTCTAACGGCAACCGTAGTGCAAGTGTTTGTTCACTCCTGGTTTTTTCCTACTCCTTGAATTTTGTTAACATCTGACATTATTTCAGCTTTTGGAGTGGCCATGCTACATACAATTGGTTATATCTACACAGGAAAAGCAGCAAAAGAAATCGGAAAGGATATTCGCTTTATAAACGCTCCCTTCTTGGCCAAGTGGGTTTGAGACAAAGGAAATCGTATAAAGTCTCAAGTGACAACAACCACGGGTACTTGACTAATTATTATAATTGTGCAATCTATCAAGTTGAAAGAGTTTTTCAGCGTTCGTAGATTCTAACGGAACTTAACTGCTTCTGTAGGAGTTGTGTCCCTAATTCAAATACAAGAAGAGCTCAAGCAGCTAAATCAAGGAGAAAATCAAGAAGAAAATGTGTAATAACAATGAACTTAACTGCTTCCTGCTATAGTTTATTCATTGTCGAAAAAAGACCAGTTCAAGGTAAGCAATGAACTTAAAATTTTTAAAGTCCTTATTTTGGAGTGAAATGATTAGTTGATGGTGCACACTGGTTTTATGTTATTTTCCTTTTCTGTTTCGATGATGTAATCGAGGTTTTCTGTTTTGGCCAACAATTATTGCATATGAATTTTTTTAATTTGAGTTTGATTTTTCAGATATGGAGTCTAGTCGTTGTCCACAACCTAAGAATCCCTCTACGACGTCATTTGCTACCTCCAAGAATCCCACTCTAATGTTATCTTCCTGAATTATTATTTATTATAACACTAATAATACTTTTTGATTTTATATTAAATGGAGATTTTAGGTTCAGTTCATAATTTGATATCATACATGGTCTTGCTTATGGTAGGTATTGTTTCATGTAAAACACATACCAGAAGCAAAGAGATATTTTCAACGTTCCATAATGATGAACTAATGGCTAATGATTATTTATTTGTCAGGGTTTGCCAGGGTTGGAGCAGAAAACACCTCCACAAGGCTATGTATGTCACAGATGCAATATGCATGGTATGTCATAATTTTTAAATTTTATAATTCTCCACCTGCTTGCGAAATGCTGGATACCAATGTCAGTTTGGATACCTTTAACGAATAATATGCTTTCTAAATTACTTGGTGCTATATCACATTTCCATGCTGAGCTGGAGGATAACCATAACACATTCTTAACTTTCGGTGCAGCACTTGGAAACAATAACTTGTACAAGTTACCACCACTTAACTTTTGGAATATTGATGTATTGATAGATACGGTCAAGAGTCTTGTGAGTTTTTGTAAATACATGTGCCTATTACGTTGTAAGGTTTTAGTTCAGTTATAGGAATTGGAATCAAATAAGTAAACACTTTATTTTTTCCATGCTTTTCATATCTTATATAGGTACCACAAACCAATTGAATATGTGTTATTGAAAATCTTGATCGTGAAGGATTTACCTTCTAAGTGAAGAAGCATTCTCTTTTCTTATGACTGTTCATAAACATGCCTGTAAGGTAATATATAATAATGGTAAATATGATTTTCTTGGTGCTTAACTTATGAACATGCAACCTTTATGACAAGAAATTTAGAATGATTTTAATTGCACCTTGGAGGAACCATTTCCGCTCCACGCCGTCTGCAGGTCTATTTGGAAGAATACCGATGGCCAACTGTCTTTCCTTAAATATGTTGTATCTACACCTCCATAAATGTTTACATTTACACACGCATTTAGGAAACGGGTAATATTCTCATTCTTCACATTTGTTTGTCATTTGTTGTTCCATTCCAAATCATGTGTGGAATGATGTTCATATCAAGATTGCAAAAATTACTAATTTTAGAGTGTTTTGTGATGCATATCACTTATTTTACACAGTTGTAGTTTAGAATAGTTTATTTTTATCCTGAATAAAGAGGTTTAGTTGGATATATCTTTCCTACCAGTGCATTGACTTGTGTGATGAATAAATTTTTTTCACCCTTATAGTATTCCATTAAAGCCAAAAGATCTTTATGCGACTTCAAACATTCACCGTTATAAACTGTGCCTTTCAATCATAATAATCTATTGTTATGCTGCACAATCTTAAGTAGACTCTTATATCATCATGCTTCTTTGGATATATACATATCTTAAGTATAATACTTATATTTCCAAATCTACTTGGACAGAGCACTGCTTTGGGATATTAGGAGAAATCCAAATTCGTCATGTTGCAGAGCACTGCTTTGGGATATCAGGAGAAATCAAAATTTCTTAAAAGGAATAGAGGCGATAGAAGCCAAAGCAAAGTCTTTCAAGGCTCGAATGACTGTATGAATTTCCCCCCTAAAACTAATGGGGATATGAAACTAATGGAATCTCTTTAAGGCAGTTGTCATCATGCTTTTATTTGTTTCTGAAACTAATGGAATCTCTTTCAATGTATATTTCTATTGCTGACTGACATGATTTAATCAATTTAATGCACAGGTACATTCCAAATTGCACAAATAACAATAGCACTTTCATTTAACATCAGCTACGGGGATATGAAGCCTCAACTTACTGAATTAGCTGGACTAATAGCTCATGAGTTAGATGTTAATACTTCCCAGGTTAGAAAATAGTTACTATGTTGCAACGTTATCAAATTGCGGTGCCATGGCCGCTATGACCGTTATACATGGCGGTTTTTGGGCTTGCCACAATTGTAAATATGGTCCACTATTGCGCGATTTTCCACCATAATCCGCAATAACGGCGCCGCAAAGCGGCCGGTATGGCGGGATTTTGGCTCTGCCATGGACTGCCGTCTTTCATCGACAACACTGCTATGTTGCAAACATTTTATAGTATAATTACACCTTCATGTTTGATTAACTATATGCATGTATTTAGGTTGCTAATTGGGTGGCTAGGTTTCATATTGTGGTAGATGTTCCTAAGTTTAAAGTTCCAAGTCGTGATGCAAATTTTCCAAAACGCCTATATAAACCATGCATTTTCTATATCTTTTCTATGTGATATGTTTTATGGTTATTCTTTGATAAATTGGTAATGACACTTTGGTGGATGTTCACAGATCCAGTTACTGAATTTTACCTCTTTTGGAAATGACTCCCTCTCTAGATGGGCCATAACCCCGAGGCCACATGCTGATTAATTTTCTAACACCACTGTAATGGTAAGTCAATATTTGTGAATCTGCATTTGTTTGGAGACTTCCCATATGACTGATTTCTATGTGCAGAGTATAATTGGACGACTTGAACACCACATGGAACTTCCCAATACCTTTGGAAATTATAAGTTGATTGATTGGAATGTTGAACCTCTATAAAAAAGGTAAGTTCTTTCTTGAATGGATAAATACTTTAAATTTGGAAAATTGTTACTTCCTCTTAGAATTGTGTTGAGTCTAACACAATCTCACATTTAGAATAGAAATTCTTAGGTAGGCATACAATTAGATTGGATGAGAAAAAACATTGTTTAAAGAGAATGTTTTAACTGACTTTTCACATGTTTAGAGTAAGTTTTCTAATATTGAATCAAATGCCTATGGTGAGCAGTGTCTATCCCAAAATTTATCATCATTGAATTCAACATGTCTGCAATCACTTGAGATATTAACATGCTTTTTCTGAAACTATTTAGGAATTGGTGGCAGCGATATTACAAGGTTGTGGGTTTAGTTGTTCTGCTTACTTTGCTTCTAGGATTATCAACATATGGTATATTCTTAATTTGGAAAAAAAGACAGCAAAGTGAGCATTCATACAAGCCTGTTAATGTGGCTGTTTTTGGGCAAGAACTCCAGCCATTATGAGCTAAGTTAATGATATTGCTGCTTCATATTATGCATCGTTAGTCACAGTAGCGTATTCAGTTGCTATCAAAAGCAGGTTACACAAACCTTAGTCACTGAGCTGCTCAAGTTTTTTATTTGAAAGAAGTCAGAATGTCCACAATATACAGTGATCATTGAACCCTGACAAAGGTACATAAAAAACTCTAGATATTCTATCATCTGTAAAGGATTTTCGTTGTGTATATTGTAATATAATCAAAGGGTGACATCACAAGCTTGAAATACAATTTACATATATTGTAATTTTTACATTTCACTTACCTGTTTTGTTTACCATGGTTGGTATGAATTAGACTAAACTTTTTAAAATTTATTTTAAAATGTATTGTTCATATCGATTGTATAAATATCAGTAAATACATTTTATTATGTATTAAATATTTATGAAAAATATTGATAACTTTAACATTTTATTCTAGAAATGAGTCAAATATCAATACTTGAAATTTCAAATTTATTTTTAAAAGTCAATAATTATTTAAAATTTTGTTACTTGATTTTTATCTTTATGGTATGCCGCAATAGAGATATTTTTAATAATACTTACATAAATTAGGAGATTTTAAGAGAAAATATATATTTACGGGAAAAACTGAATTACTGAAACGGGGAAAATGAAGTCATGAATAATATAGAAAAACATATGAGACAAAAAATTTTATACACGAGAAAGATTTAAATATTTTAGATTGAACTTTATTTTTATATATGAAAAAAAGTGTTTGAATGATCCAAATACTTTTATAATTTGGGAACAAGTTTTTATTCATCAAAATATTTTTATAAATGATTGCATAAATATTTTTATAAATAATATCAACCGGTGTCCATGGGTATTGATTCTATTGTTTTTAAAATATAAATTATATTTTTTATATTTATTTATTTTTTTCAAATTTTAAATGTAGACAAATGCGCGTCACCGACGGATACCGTGCGAAGGCACGGGTAGCCCGCTAGTTTTTTTTAGTTTACGCTTATTTAATTTTTTTTAGATTTTATATAATTTATAATTTTGTTATTTATTAAATTTTTTCTTTAATTAATTTTCGTATTAATTTTAATTAATCAAAATTTAAACTTGGGCCTAAGCCCATTTTTATTTCATGACAAACACATAATCTAAGACTATTTTCAATTCATTACCATATATAATTGATTGGTATATATAGACTCGTTTTTCTTCTATAGCAACTGATGTGAGACTTTAAGATACCCATTAGCTTAAATTCAATGAGACATTGCAAACATTAGCTTAAACTCAATGCCATTTTCTACCTGCTCACTTTGACTGGCATCAAAGACAGTCTTGGTTCACATAGGCATGTAAAAAAATGTTAGTGATGCAAAACTGTAATTAGTTTTTATTTTAGTATGTTTGATTTTATAGTGACTTATGAATGAACATTATATGAGACAAAATATACATATGAGGATTTACTCAATCTATTGTACAACAAAATTTGCAACACTTAGTGAGTTTTAACAGTTACAGTAGTATAAGACATATAGCTATCTAAGTAAAACTAATTGTCTACAAGCTTAAGGCCCCAACTCATATCCTCACAGTGCCTTACATGTGGAACAAATTCCAACTGAGATCATCTCACAGTGCCTCTACTTCTTGAGATAAGTTAATATTTCTTACGCACCAATCTCGTATATGATAAATATATATTGATGTATTTTAACTGAATTGTGTACATGATTTTACTAACAGGTTGTCTTAAAGTATGGCAAATATTGTTATGACCATTGCAAGTAATGTGGGTAAATGAAAGAGAGGCGTTGTTGTCTAGAGACAACTTGCAGACTCGTGTTGCACAAGCAAAGGAGAGAACTAAAATAACTGAAATTATTCTGCTGTGATAAATGGTAGTTAATGGAAGCTGAATTAGTTGGATTGTTAGATGCTAAATTTTCCATCATGGAAGAAGGAGATTGGATCAATGGAGAAAAGGGTTGAATTTTTTGAGCGAAAGGACGGAGAAGATAAGGAGGTGGTGGTGGTGGAGGAGGGTCCATTTGATTTGACATAGATCTTGAAGCAACAGAAGAACCGAAAAGATCCGGCCTTGTTCTTGGAAAAGGTGAAGAAAACGGTGGTGCTGGTATACCGGTGAATTCCTGAACCATGGCTCTGAAGAAAACTGGCACAATGTATTCCCAAAATTAAAAGAGGTCAAGGTTCAACATTGCAGAAATTTAGAATATGGGAAGGTGGAACAAGAGAGAGATTGCAAAGAAAAGACAAAATAAGTTGCTAACAATTTAGTCCCACATTAGTTGTAACAAAGACCACATAAGAGTTTATAACGCCAACACACATATCAATTTATGAATTGAAAAACAGACTGTCTAAATGGACTATCATGATTAGAATAAGGGATTTAGGCGCAGTTATTAAATTTTAATAATTAATATTTAAATTACCTACATTTAAATTACCTGGCATTAAAAAACAGTAAAAACTAAAATGAGTTGGCATAAAGAATAAGATTAAAAAAACACTAATACCTACATTTTAGGTGTAGCCTGAGCAATTCTCTTTCATGCCCACTTACCATATTGTTTTTGAATAAACATACGGTGAGGCTACTCGCACATGATAATTATAAACATATTTGCATAAAGCAAAATAAAAACGAATAAGAAATAGAGATATAATAAAACAGAACCTAAATTATTGAATAAAAAGTATAGCAGTAAGGTTTTTCTCCAATGGAGTCTTTGAACAGAAAGTAAAATTATGCACAGAAAGTCAATTTGATTAAGTCTGTATTGAGAAGAATGAATGAGACCCCTTAGAACAGTTCATTACAATGATTAAGTAGCCTCTAACCTATTAAGATAGGAAATGATTCACATTTAGGCCATAGTTTATCAATGAGTAAAAGAAAGAAAGCCAAAAGGCCAAGAAATAAAACAACAAAATTTCTGAATCTCATTAGTCACTAGAGCTATTACGGTCGTAATGCCCATTACCGACTAGCTGGAATGGCTAGTGCATTATGCTAAAATTTTCATTTTTAGAAAGTCTTGTCCCTGACTCATTATGTTCGTAATGGCCATTACATCCAGGCCCTAATGTTATATGTCTTGCTCCAACCAGGATCAGATTGATGGAAGAAGAGTGGGGGATGGAGAAGGAATCAGAGTTGGTTCAGAACTCGTCGGAAGAGGTTTCCGATGATGAGGTAGGTGAAGAGGAGGAAGCTATCAGCAACATCGGCGGTGAGGTGGGTGAAGGTGAACTTTACGAGGATGGTGCGGATCCCATGAGAATAAGAGATTTTGAGGGGATTGAGGTTATTGAGGGTGATGTTTCAAAGGTCAAAAGGAATAGGGTGTCAGAGGTAGGTGCCGCAGGTGGTACAGGTGGTGATAAGATAGGAGAGGAATTTATACAGCAAGCTGATGGGAGCGTTGGGGTTCATGTGTTATCTGCTGACATTCCCAATCTGGTCGAACCTGTAGCTACTTTTAAGGAGACTGAAAAGGTTTATGAATCATTGAGGGATGGGGACATGGAAAAGCTTCAAGGCTTTTCTGAGGGCAACACAGGGGGTGTTGACTTTTCAGATGATGATGAGGTGGAGTCTACTTTTAATGACATGGAGGAAGGTAAAGTGTTGGATGGCGTTTTGAGTAGTGGGCCTTCGAAGGAATTGGGCCTTTCAGGTCCAGCTTTGGGTGAGTCATTGGGTCATATGGATTCGGATCCTGTTACTGATCCTATTTCCCAATTTTCGGGTGGGCCCATTACTGAGTCTTTCGTTAGAAAAGCGAGTAAAAAGAAGAGCCTGGCAGAAATTTGCGAAAAAATAAATATCCCATTTGAACCCTCTTATTTCGCCACCCTAATGCATTCAATGAATCGGACCGGTCCGTCTGGTAATGATGCAAAGAAGGGAGATGACTTGATTTTGAAGAACTCTATAGGGGTGGCTGAATCTATCATCGGGAGTGCGGTTAGTGTTGACTCTCTTAACGATTCTGATTTCGAGCAAGGGAATTTATGGGTTGAGAGAGCTTTGGAAGGGGTTCCGGGTAGAGTGTGGCGGTCGATGAAGGAATTAGGGTTAGAAGGTAATGCTGATGATGAGGTGTATGAAGGTATCTTAAGAAGATTAGAAGAAAGAGACAAATTAGAATTTGTGAGTAAGAAGGGGGCAGCTAATTATTGCTCATGAATATAGTGTCCTATAACATACGAGGAGGAGGGAGACCTTTGAAGAGAAAGAGGATCAGGAAAGCAATTATAGAAGGGAAAGAAGAGATGGGATTCTTCCAGGAAACAAAATTTCCGTGTACTACGGAGGGTTTGGTTAACAGTATTTGGGGAGATGATCGCATCGGGTGGTCAGCGGTAAATGCCATTGGGAGTGCAGGTGGCACTCTAATTGTTTGGAAGGAGAATCTTATTGAGCCGGTATTCAGTTTCAGAGGCACAGGTTTCTTGGGGATTAACGCAAAGTGGAAGAATTTGAACTGTTACTTCATAAATTTCTATGCTCCGTGTGATGGTGGGGGTAAACAGAAGTTGTGGGCAGACCTTGTGGACGTGAAAATCAAGTTTCCAAAAGGATAGTGGTTTTTGGCCGGGGATTTCAACGCAATTAAATTACCGAAAGAAAGACGTGGTGTGGGAAGGTCAGACTGGTCTGATATGGAGGATTTTTCAGCTTTTATAGAGTCAATGGAGTTGGTCGATCTGTCGGTGACTGGGAACAAATTTACCTGTTTTAAAGATAACGGTTTATGCAAAAGCAGGCTGGACCGATTTCTTATTTCAGGCGATCTCATCGACAGTTGGAGACTTGTAGCCCAGCATGTTGGCATCAGAGACGTTTCAGATCATAGAGCAATTTGGGTTAGTGCCGATTCGAGGAACTGGGGGGCTAAGCCTTTCAAGTTCTTTGCGTGCTGGCTGGATCACCCGGGATTCATGGACTTTGTTAAGGCTGAATGGGAAGATATGAAAGTTAAGGGATCTGCTGCCCACATTCTGAGCGAGAAACTAAAAGCCTTAAGAATTAGACTAAGGTGGTGGAATAAGCACACGTTTGGTAATGTGGACTTGGCTATCAAGGAGAAAATGCAGGTGTTAGACAAGCTGGATGATGATTCGAGTTTGAACTATGGAGGGGATCTGCTCAGCGTAACTGAGACTCATAGAGCAACTCATGAAGATTGATGGAACAAACTAATGCTACAGGAAAGTATTTTGAAACAAAATGCGAGGATCAACTGGGGTAGATATGGAGATTTAAACACTAAGTTTTTCCACACGGTCATGAGTAACAGAAAGCGCAGGAATAACTTAGCTTTTATCCAAACTGAGCACGGGATCATTGAAGAGGTTAGTGATGTCAAGGAGTATATCAAAAGTTTCTATCAGGCCTTGTTCACTGCTGATATGAGGGTGCAACCCAGACTTTTATTAGAGGATCTGAATAGAATTAACGAAGAAGATAGAAGGTTTCTTGAGAGGAATTTTTCTGAAGAGGAGATTCGAAATATTGTATTCAGTAGTGATGGATCGAAGAGTCCGGGGCCAGATAGTTATAGTCTCGATTTTATCAAAGGTTGTTGGGACGTTGTTGGGCAGGATGTAGTGAAGTGTATCGTTGAGTTTCATTCCACGGCAAAATTACCCAAAACGATGTGTTCCTCCTTCATAGCTCTGATTCCGAAAGTGGAGAATCCTCAGTGGTTGAAGAAGTATAGGCCCATATGTTTAATAGGATGTATGTACAAAATAATATCTAAACTTATTGCAGCTCGTTTGAAATTAGTTATTGGCAAGGGCATATCTCAATCCCATACAGCGTTTATTCCAGGTAGAAATATTCTAGATGGTGTGGTTGTGCTTAATGAATTGGCGGATCTGACTAAGAGAAAGAAGACGAAGGGCATTATGCTTAAACTGGATTTCGAATGTGCTTACGATTGTGTGAACTGGGAGTACTTAATCTCTTTATTGGAATCGGCTGGTTTTGGGGAGAAATGGATTGGCTGGTTGAAGGGAACTGTTTTCAATAGCAGCTTGTCAGTTCTGGTTAATGGTGGCACGACTTCCGACATCAGAGCCACGAAAGGTCTGCGGCAGGGGGATCCTTTATCTCCTTTTCTGTTTACTCTGGTTGTGGAAGGCCTCGCGTTGTTGGTTCGTAAAAGTAGCAGAATGGGGAAGTTGACGGGTATTTCTATAGGTAACAACACTTGTTACAATTTGCTTCAATTCGCGGACGACACAATGTTGTTGTGTGACGCCACGTGGGATAATCTTTGGGTTTGAAATCCATCCTCCGCGGTTTTGAATTGGTATCAGGTCTCCGAATCAACGCTTGGAAAAGTAGTATTATTGGGATGAATGTGAGCTTTGAATTTATTTCTGCTTCTTCGCAATTCCTCGCTTGTAGGGTCGGCTCCTTTCCTTTTAAATTTCTGGGCATCACTATAGAGGGAAATCACAGATTGATTTCGTTCTGGAAATCAACTATTAATTTGTTCAAAGTGAGACAAATTTGCCAATTCAAAGTGATACAAATGGATTGGCAAATTAGCCAAAACCGAGTTTAACAACTTTCAAACCGAGTTACTATCGGTTTTGGCTAATTTGCCAATCCATTTGTTTTCTTTTTATCAGGCTCCATCAGCGGTGTTGAAGGAAATCATTTCCATTCAACGGAAGTTCTTATGGGCTGGTACAACAGTCAAATCTTCGGTGGCTTGGGTGAGTTGGAAGGATGTCTGTTGTGAGAAAGAAAGAGGGGGGCTTGACATTCGGGATATTAGGATCTTCAATAAGGCTCTGATGACAGAGTGGTTGTGGCATCTTTCGAAAGAAAAGGATGCTTTATGGAGTGGGATTATCAGAGAAAGATATGGAGAGGTTAATATAGCGTTATCTAGTAGGGAGGTCTCAGTCAATAGAATAGGTATATCACGGTGGTGGCATGATATCCTCAATCTTAGGGATGAAACAGGCGCTGAGAGTTTTGTTAATGGCAGGGGTACGGTTCTGGGAAATGGTGAGACTACTCTTTTTTGGAAGAACAATTGGGTGGGGAAGGAACTTTTGATGGCGTCCTTTCCTGGCATTTTCGAAGCGGCGAAGGTGACAAATTTATTAGTTTCGGATGCAGGGTATTGGAATGGTATTGATTGGGTTTGGAATCAGTTTGAGTATTTTGCTGGTCGAGCTTTTAATTCCTTGAGGGAGCGTCAGGAGTGGGAGGCTTTGTTAGCGGTTGTGGCGACGAAAAAACCGATGGAGGAGAGACTGGATACTATTATTTGGAATTGGGAGGAAGGTGATAATTTTACTGTGAAATCTGTTTACAACAGGTGGTCAGAATCAGTTCCATCGCCTGATTGGTTAAGTTCTTCAGCTACAACCTTAGCCATTTTGTCGAAGGCTGCTATTCCACTGAGAGTAAAAATCTTTGGGTGGCGGTTGTTAATTGATAGACTGTCGACTAGAGCCAATTTAGCTGTCCGAAACATTATCGACAATGTGCACGATAGCTGTCCGGAACATTATCGCTTCATTGGTTTGGTTCTCTAGTTGTTGGGTGCTATGGCTCACGAGGAATCGAATCATGTTTAAGGATGATTACTTTGACGCAGCAAATATTTTCTATAATATTGTAAATATTTCTTGGTGGTGGAGGAATTTGGGTGTCAAAGATAGAAAATATAAGTGTAGCTATTATGAATGGTTGTCGCAACCATTAGACTTTTTGTAATTCCGAGTTGGTGGTTGTAATTGGGTTGGAGTACCCCTAGTACTCCCTTCAATTAATTGTGCTTATTAAAAAAAAATATATATGTCTTGCTCCAAAATTGCTTAGTTCAAACTCAAAATTCACGGTGTCTTCAGACATCTTCTTGGCGTAGAAATTTGAACTAAAATATAACAAAATGAAACAAAAGTCTCAAATAAATTGATAAAATTAAACCTTTAAAAGTGATAACATTACAACTTATTAAAACCCCATGCTCGAATCATTATTTTTTTCTCAAGCAATTAGCTCATGTAGAAAGTATAAAGACAAATCAACTTTCTATATTTTTTTAATCAGGTTTGCTATCTTAACACCCATTTCCTACACCTACACCGTATGTCCGTATTGTACGGACGATACTGTTTATGTACGGACAACACTGTTCACTGTACGGACGACACTATTCATTATACGGAAATACGCACTGTTCATGTACGGACACCACTGTTCACTGTACGGACGGGTGTAGGTGTAATATTGGGTGTCAAAATATCATTTTTGTTTTTTAATACATGCATGTGCAACGACTCACTCAAAACTCACAGGGTCGTTACCCTACGTTTAAATTGTTTAAAGCTCGTTTAACTCAAGGATTCTTATAAAACTCTTAACTAGATTCTCCCTAAAAGTGCAAGTTTCCGCCATGGACTTGACAATAAATCTCATATACCTACTGTTTGTCCTTTTAATATACTCGTGTTTTTGCTAAGGAATTTTATTTATATGATGCTACACATAAATTCCAATTATTGCAGTGCTTTCTTGAGCTCTTTTTTCTCTTTATTTTGGGACCAATCATCTTATGGGAAGAATAATCGAGTGAGACTTGTCCTACTTACTCCGCTTGATCTTCCTTTATTCATTATAATTTTTTTTATAGGTATTAGAGATCAACTGGAAGCTGGGTTAACTAATTGAGTGAGAGTTATCCTACTTTGCAAGTGCAATTGTCTTTTACTGTTTTTATTCTTGTCATTCCTATTTTTCAGCTCATGAAGACGACTCATAAAACAAGAAAAACAATTGAAATTTATAATGTTAGCTGCACCAATCATGCTTTAATTAGAAAGTTGGTAAAAACAAAGTTTGTAAGTCAAGTTCTAGTAAAAATAAGGTCTAATTGGAAGGCACTAGAAATTAAAATAAGAGCGGATGCTAAATCTAAAAAGTTTTTCTAACCTTAGGCTTCATTTTTCTGTGGAAATATCGTTTTTTTTTTTTGGTACGAATACACATAATCAAAATCCACGTTTTCACAAAAATTTAGCATGATTTCAACAAATAAAAGCAAGGGAATTAAATAGTCGTATTCAACACATGACTAAACAAAAATACTCAAAAGCAATAAAGACAACAATAAAAATAATACTTCCCCTATACTTAAACTAAAAATTGTCCTCAATATTAAAAGAAAGGAGAAGTATAATTCATAAAATCAGTGACATGGGGAAATTCCCACACAACACATTCCATTTGAACATTGTATATATTATCTTGTTCATCATCTAGCCTTGCTTCGTCTGCTCAGATTATATTTGTTCTAGCCATTGAAATTGAATGTAGGCGGTTTGGCCGAGTAACAAATTTTCTCACTAGTATTATAGTCATACGGAATACCACCACTACCAGTCGCTCTGGATGCACCCGACATGATAGGACAAGTATTTTTCTCAACGTCGTTTACTGTACCGCTGTAAAGTGTTTAGTACAAAACGTGCTCTGATGTCAATTGAAAGTGAGAAAAATACACAAGAATGAGGTTGAATTGTGTAGGATAATTATTTTTCACTTCTGAAAACAACTTCAGAATCTGAACAAGTTCAGAGTCTGATAAAAAATGTTAATAGCAGGTGAATAGAATAGAGTTCAGAAGCAATAATCAAATCAACACATAGAGTTTATCCCGGTTCCTCTTCTAAACTAAGAGTAGGTCAGTCTCCTTATCCAACAAGATATTTTCACTACAATCAAATTGATTACACTTTTATCAAGAAAACTAGCAAGAGACTTCAACTGCTCAATCACACTAGAAAGAGACTTCTACTCATGCACGATGATGTTCTGATGTAGTGTTGTAACATTCTTTCAATCTTTAACTCCCTTTTATAGAGGCAGAAAAAGATTCGTTGGAAGGTGACTTGCATAAGAGTTCTTTGTTGAGAAGCATTCCAAGAGAGGCGTTGGAGGATGAAATCGGTTAAGATCATTGTCCATTGAGTAATAGCATTGTCCATAGTGTCTTTCTCATACTAGGTATCTACCAAAATGTTTGGGCAGACTTAAGAGGTCACTTCACATTTCCTTGATCTTTGGACGACGAAACCCTAGTTGACTTTCTCCATAATTTGGTGTTTTAGAAGACTGGTATGCTTTTCAGACAGAGTACGAATCAGAGGTTGGACACCTTTAGCTGAGGTCTTTAGAGTTTGAGTTGTCACCAGAGGTAGGGATGCCATGATCAAATTTCGATCCTTCAGAAGGTGATATATCACGTTCAGAGTCATCAGACTTTGATCCTTTAGATTTTTTTTTTTTTGATAGTCAAAAGAACCACATGACTAAAGGAGCACTCGGGGTGCTCCAACCCACAAAAACAAGATACAACCAACACAGAAAAAACCTGAAAAGTTACATAAAATCTAGCGGGCATTTATACCATTCGTACAAATTGCAACAAAACAACCTATAGGGCCTAAGCACCAACCATGACCAAGACAACACTATGATTCTGTTTTTCAACTCCACCGGGTTTCCTACGGCATTTTCGAAAACAATTTGATTCCGCATAATCCAAATATTCCAAGCTGTCGTAAACCAAATTGTAAATATAGAATTCTCGTGACATTTCCTTCTAAGAAAGCCATCTCATTCACTCATATGATCAACAACCGAAGTCGCCCCCAATTGAGCAAATCCAACTAATCAGCCACAATCCTCCACACCTCATGGGAAAACGAACAGTTGATGAATAAATGATCGGCATCTTCATCATGAAGAAAGCAAAAAGACGCAGACTACATCATGTACGCTCGAGACAACATTTCTAATTGCAAGGTTATATCGAGTTGACAATCTATCTAATAGAACCTTCCAACCAAACATCTTGAATTTGAAGGGAATTAAAGACTTCCACAATTTATTTCACAGACCAGTATTTGAATTAAAATTCTGCATACTTTCATCATTCAAAAGCAGCCTGCTGTAAAAAGATTTTACAGTAAAACTCCTAGTGGTATCAAACGGCCAAATGAACTGATCATCACCTCTTGCTGTCAGCACCACATTCATCAGCAGTAGCTTGAGATCCCTTAGTTCAGTGGTAACCAAATTGTTCACCTGCACAAACTCAGCACTCAAATCCCATACCCACACCTGATCCACCCAACCTCCCAAGTCTGACACCGAAGCCAGCTTGTTCCTCATTCCGTCAAACATATTCGGGAAACGACACATAAACGGTGTATTTCCCACCCATTTTGAATACCAAAAACAAAATTGATTGACCATTTCCACTCTTACATGAAATGGAACCTGCAAGCAGCAAACCAACACTAGAATCTTTGAATTTCATCAGATCTTTCCACCATAACGATTCTGAAAATCGATACTTTGCTCCCTCTTTTGAGAACAACCTACGGAATAGCTTTCCGTATCTCAATCTCAAAATGTCACTCCAAATAGAATTGTTATCATATAGGATTCCCCAAATCCATTTAGATATCAAAGCCTTATTAAAAAGGTCCACATCCTTAATACCAAAGCCACCACACTCTTTAGGCAAACAGATTTTTTCCAGCTAACCCACGATATTATTATCTTATCCGACAAACTTTCCCAGAGGAAATTCCTTTGAATAGTTATAATAGTTCTAATAACCTTTCTTGGAGCTTTGAAGAAAGCAAGATGGTGAATCAGAAGGTTAGCCAGCACATAATTTAACAAGGAAATTCTACCTCCGATAGATAACGTTTTACCCTTCTAAGACGACAATATAGCTCTGAGGCACGAAATAACCAGAGCCCAAAAATAAATTCTTCTATGGTTGCCACCAATACTTAAGCCAGGGAATCTGAAAGGTAAACAATCCTTCTTGCAAGCCAAAAATTGAGAAGCTTCCTCCATAAATGAGTCTTCAACGCCGATACCGTAAAGTCTACTTTTCCAAGAATTGATTTGAAGTCCAGAAATCATTTCAAATCCCTTTAACAAATCCTTGATACCCCAAATATTTTTCCAAGAACCATCACATATAAGAATAGTGTCGTCGGCGAACTGCAAAAGTTTGATTGAAACATCACCCTCCAGCTTGAAACCTGAGAACATACCTCCTGATTCCGCCCTCTTTAACATGACTGCTACACCTTCCACCACTATTGCAATTAAAAATGGTGATAAGGGATTACCCTGTCGTAATCCCCTCGAAACTTTAAAATCCGTCGTAGTCCCACCATTAATCAATATGGACATGCAGTTAGAAAAAACAGTACCATGAAGCCAACAAATCCAAACTTCACCAAACCTCATAACCTTAAGCATCCCAAAGAGAAAGCTCCAATCAACACAATCATACGCCTTAGCAAAATCTATTTTAAAAGCAAACAACTCCTTTTATTCCTCTTAGCAAAATCAATAATTTCGTTAGCTACCACCACCTCATCCAACAGCTGTCTACCAGGAATGAAGGCTGTCTGGGAAGATGACACAAGCTTACCAATGATCTTCTTCATTCTTGAAGCCAACAACTTTGCTAAATCTTATAAACGCATCAATGAGACAAATAGGACGGTATTCGTCAAGCCTTTCAGGGTTTAAAACTTTTGGAATCAACGCGATGAATGAAGATGACAAGGATTTTGGTAACCTAGCAGTGCTGTGAAACTCCATCACACAATTAACCACATCCTGACCAACAACTTCCCAACAAGACTTAAGAAATTCCAAATTATAATCGTCCGATCCATGGCTTTTATTGCCGTCGTCGTCAAATACCACACTGCGAATCTCTTCAGAGGTAAAAGGTTCTTCGAGACCATCTTTTTCTATAGGTGAGATGGAAGGAATACCAGTTAAATTCAACCAAGGCCTTTTATCTAACTTGCAACGAAATCTACCCCTGAAATGACTTACCACAACCTCTTTAATAGGTCTCACACCAGAAAGAACAACAGAGTCAGTCTTTAGATAAGAAATTGCATTGAGTCTGCACCTGGTCCTAAACAACGAATGGAAAAACCTTGTATTGCCCTCCCTTTCTCTCACCCATTTTACTCTAGATTTTTGCTTAATAAAGCTTTCTTTAAGCAACAAATTGTTCCAAACCTCCCTTTGAGCTTCACCTCTACTAATAACAACCTCTTCTTTACTAAATCCATCAGCATCTACCAACTCTTCTTCCAATAAGTTAAGTTTCTCAACCCCCATGTTAACTCTCAAATCAATCCAACCAAATACGTTCTTGTTCCACCAACGCAATCTACCTCTAAGAGCTTTGAGTTTTTTTGACAGGACGACAGCAGCAGTGCCAGAAAACTCAAGAGATTTCTATTCAGAAGTCACAAATTTCAAAAATGCAGGATGTTCAAACTAAGACTTAAATGTCTTGAAAGGCTTGGGACCCCAATTAACATGGTTAGCTCTAATCCAAATCGGCATGTGGTCAGAAATATTTCTATCTCCCACCTCATGAGAAACCAAATTCCACTTAAGCATGAGCTCCTTTGACACAAGAAATCGATCTAATCTGCTACAACACAATCCATTTGCGTTAAACCAGGTGAACTTGTTTCCTATTGCCGGTAAATCCACGACTTCCATGATCTTAATGAAAGACCTAAAATCCTCCATTTCCACCTCAGACTTGTTACATCTCCCTATTTTCTCTTCATGCGATTTTATGGTATTAAAATCCCCCCAATCAACCATTTCTCATCTTGAAATTTAGCTTTCAAATTAATAAGTTCAGTCCATAATTTACGTTTCTCAGCCAAAACGCAAGGAGAGTAGACATTGACTAGGTAAACATTCATACCTTGATATATGACAAGCATTCCCAAAAATCCACCTTCACTGAAACTGAAAAAAGGAATACAACAATTCTTCTTCCAAATTATAACCATCCCACCAGATTGGCCTCTAGCATTAGATGCCGACCACTCGCAATCTTCATCCCCCAAAATATTATGCACAAATTTATCAGTCATGTACTTACATTTGGTTTCTTGAATGAAACACATCGCTGCCCTTCCTTTCAACATCATTTATTTAATTCTCCTTTGCTTCACAGAATTACCACTCCCTCGGACATTAAAAGTGACGACATTCATGGAATCACGACTACTCCCTTCTTCGACTCAGTATAAGCCTTTTTTTTCACGCTCTTCTATTCTCCTGATCACCTCCTCGAAATACTCATCATCTTCCTCACCCTCCATACCCATGTTTTTGATTATTTGCCGCACTCAGCTAGGAACACCATCAAGCGCCTTTCTAATTCTAGAGTTTCCATGATTCACATCTGAATCATTGATTGATTCACAACACAAGATCGACCCACCTGAATATCTCGAATTCGAATCCTCCAACGCCATGGTTTGGCCCTCTTCCTTAGTGGGGTCTTGATTAGACTAACTGAAATTAGTGTGATTCCCTTTAGCTGAATGAATAAGGTGAAAGTAATAAGCTGGTGAAAAAGGAATTCTAATATTTTGATAAATATCTTTTGTGAGTTTCTTTTTCCTGGGTTTTTGTCCGCCAATAAAGAGATTCAATCGATTGGGTTAATTAACAATAGGGTCAGAGCTTCCATGATCCATGTCCCCTAAGCCTAAAGGAATTAAGGCTCGATCCAAATTGACCCCACCTCCCTTTTGAAATGTCAACATGTTTCCTTCATGTCAACCATTTAGCCTTTCCCCTTGCAGACCTAGTGGATTAGCCACTTGTCCAATTTGTAGTATGTCATCAATTGGTGTAATTAATGAATCAGCATCGTTCCCATCACCCTTCGCTAACTTGTCGCTTACCCTACCTCCAGAAAACCCTTTTTTTCTAACACATCATCTTTGGTAAAACCATCTATCGCCGTCTCCTCGACTTCCGTCTCAGAACAAACCTTTTTGCAACTTGTCACATTATCCGCATCTCTAAGGTCTTCATTACCATAGCCTTCAGATATAGAGTGATTCCTAGAGCCTGACCCGTACATCTCACCACCCACACCCTCATCGTCTTCACTGTCTTCCCACGCGCCTTCCCCATCTTCAATATCATATTCATCTTCCTCCACCTCCATTGAGACGCCCTCTTTAGCTTTCTTTTTCACAAATCCCCACGTTAAAAGCCTCGTTGAGATTCAATGAATATTTTGTTCTGACCAAAATTATGGCAACATCCATCTTCAATTTTCTTTCCATTTCAGGATCACAACAGATGAAAACACCCACACGACCAGAAATGAATTTGAAAAATTCCTTGCACCAAGCATGGCATGGGAGACCCTAGCATCTGAGTCACGTGAGCCTCTCGTTATTAATATCTGACGGAGACCACGGATGAATGTCATTGAACCATTTTGAAACCCAGTCTACATCTTCATTAATTAGTGCTTGAATATCCCATTCTTCAGACTCTTCCAGTAAGCATATGTTAGCACCGAGTGGAGTAACCAGAATACAAAAATGACCAGAAGCTTGTAAAACACTTTGAATGTCATATGTTGTTCCTGGTTCAGCCACTAAACCCACATATGCCTTCTCTAAACGCGATATTTCCTCTTTTCCAATGTTCAATTGAATATGAGCAAATAAAGGTTTAACTTCTTTTCTGAAATTCAAAGTTTTCACGTTGTATATCTGTTGTGGTGAGAATCAAATACCAAGTTATTAATTAACTTAAATCACAAAACATGAAATTCACCACCGAGCTTTGATTTATCCAAAGGAAAAGGTAAAGATCGAAGAAAACCCTAATAAGAGATCTAAGGTTTAGGGTTGGTTATACCTAGGGAAGGTGTTAGCATCCTAAGTATCTGTAGTACTCTACAGGAACCTCTTGTTAGTATTTGTGTTATTCTAAAGTTTGCTTGCTAAGGGAAAAGTGCTAAGGTAAAGACCTAAGGTATATACACTAACTATGCTCGCCAAGACATCGCATCTCGTGCCTACGTATCCTGACGGGAATGGAATCAGAGCAATCGTAGTTGCCCTCACTAAGGGGTAAAAAGGGTGTAAAATAGAAAGGTGGAAAAAAGAAAAGGTAGAAAAAAGAAAAGGTGGAAAAAATAAAAGGTGGCTCGCTAGGATCTCGCAATCCTATGTCTACGTATTCTCAAGATGAACTTGAGAAATCAGAGCGTCCGCAGTTCCCCTCAATGGGGGTGAGGAACTCTTGACTGTGGTCAAGGTTCCAGGGGAAGGTATGGTCTCACAGCAAGACACCTACGTGGAGTGCGTCGACTCCAATCCTAAGGCTAGGTAAAACGAGAATGTAAGTCTCAAAGAGAAAGTGGGGTCTGACAGCAAGACACCTACGTAGAGTGCGGCGACTCCAAACAGGGAAAGAAAGTCTCGATCGTGTGGCGGCGCGAGATAAAGGAATGAAGGATAAGGCTATGACATGATAGTCAACAGGAACATCCTTTCCTTTGGAATAGGGGATAAGTGACAGAGGAACCAAGAGGAAAATCTCGGATGTCACGAATAAAGTAAACAGTAATATATACAGCAAGTGTAACAAGATTTAAATGAAAAATAAATATTAGTGTTGCACCCCAAATTTTACCCTCAGATTTGTCTTATCATTATCATATCATTTTTTTATCAGCGATATTTTGTTTTTAGCCATTTTATAATTTCACTTTAGAATTTGCCTTATTTTAAAATTTATTTAGAATTTGACTAAGTTTACTTTTTAGTTTAATTATGACATAATTATTAATATAGTTCAGATTTTAATATAGTCAATTAGTTTAATGTTTATTGATCCGATGTACACGAACTGGTCCACGCGGGCTGGTCGTTATGGAGGTGCCCGGATGGGTGCTGGTCGTACTCGCTGTCTGGTAAGTGATTGAGGAGAGGTGGTGGTGTACCTGCAAGGCACTCCGACGCTCAAGTAAGAAAGGGTCAGAGAAAAGGGGCAAGTACAAAGTATTAGTTCGTAGGGTGAATATTTGATACCTGACCCTCTCAAGTGAGAGGGTTTATATAGGGCTCTAAGTGCGTGGCTAACAGTCCTATTTTCGGGGCGACATAACCGTTTTCCCTAAAGAATCGATCGCTGCCCAAACTAGCCGTTACGACGGGCAGGGTGTCCAAAACTAGCCGTTATGTCGGGCATATGCTTAGTTTCAGGCATCTGCCCATGGCTGTTCGGGGAGCACTGAAGCTGTGTGTGTCGGGCAGAATGTCTGGGGAGGAACGTTATGTTCCTTGCCCAGTAGGAGGGGCAGAAAGGTAACTTTTGCCCCTTCTGTGGATTGGACTTAGGCGATTTGGGCCGCTCTGTAGCAGAGGCTTATTGGGCCAATTCTATCCATTGGTCCAGTCCAGAACAGGAGCCCCCCAAGTCGTTGCTCCCGAGCATGGGAGTGATGACTTAAGGACTCCTCGTTGTCCCGGGGAACTATCATGAAGTCGTCGTTGGATACGAGGACGGCTGCCTCGAGGTACTCGTGGTTCTCCATGTCCGTGATATTCGTGGTCGATTCCATATTGCCCGGTATTCGGGGAGGTGACGCGTCAGATGGAATGGGAAACGTTGGGTCGCCACGTGTGCATCGAGACCTGTGTAGCAGTTACCTAGGCAATTATGGCTAGTGGGCCGTCATTATTGCCTACGGGCGCGTGTGTGCACGTGCCCCTTGGTATAAAATGGGGGAAACCGTCCCATTTTCCACTTTTCCTTCTTCTGATTCTTCCTCGTCACCAGTGCGTTTGCCCGTCACCTTCTTCAAGCAGCCGACCGCCGTGCCGACCACCGTGACAAGTTTCGAGCAACCGTTTTCTTCCACTTTCTTCTAGTAAAATCAAGTAAGTATCCTGATTTTTTTCTTGTTTTGCTTCCTTTTGTTGTTAGTGGTAGATTTCATGCGGCTAGGGTTAGTTCTAGATGGCAAAATAGGTAGATTTTCGGCGAGTGTTGGTGGTGGGCGGAGGTTCTGCCTTTTTTCTGTACCAAATGTCTCGCCGGATTAGGTAGCACGTTTGGTGGTCGTGGTGGCCCACGTGGTGGTTGCGAGTCGTGACCATCGCGTCCTATCATCCGTTGATGGATTTGGTGAGTTTCCCGCTAGGACGTTTCCAGATTCTGGTAGAGTTTCGATGGAATCTGGGTACAGGCGCAGGGAGGTTGCTCGTAGGAAGTGGAAGGGTCTCGGGTATCTCCTCGCGGGGATATTTTCTCCTTCTTTGTTTGATGTTAGGGCTTAGGCCGGGGACGTAGTTCCTAGCCTCTCGCGCGCCCTTTCACTTGTCTTAGCGGTGGAAGGGTGGATTTGATTTCCTGTCGAATTCACTGTCTTTCTCTGCTTTTTCAGGTGATCATAGTGGTGATGGAGCCCGAAAGGGAGGTTATACCCGTTACGTCCGAGGAGGAAACTGTCTCCGAGGGAAGTAGTAGTACAACGGCCTCGAGCTCCGCGTCCTCGAGTTCGACGGCCTCGAGTTCCGCAAGCGAAGTCGAGGGGGGAGCAGATGGAGCCGAGGAGGAGGAGGACTTAGACGTCGCTGAGGGAGACCTGATGGAGGAGGACACTGATGGCTTTGCCCGGAGGAATGGGAGGTGGCGGAACCTTCCGAGCATATGTCCTCGTTTGCCAGGTACGCGGGGGATGTCTTCACCGAGGTAGGGCCAGTTGGGGAGTGGAGAGTGCTTCTGCAAAATACGGAAGAGCGGGTCTGCTCGGACTTCGGGGACTGCTTTTCCATGTACGAGTATGCGTTCAAGGAATTGAGGCTGAGGTTGCCTTTCACCGACTTCCAGCGGTCGGTGTTCGACCATCTGAAGTTGGCGCCTTCCCAGCTCCACCCTAATTCGCTGGCCTTCATACGGGTTTTTGAGTTGGTGTGCGAGCACCTTGCTTTGGGGACCACCATCCCTTTGTTCTTTGCTGTTTTCCACCTTCAGCGGCAGCTGGCGGGGAAGAGGTACGGATGGGTCTCTTTGAAGCAGCCCAAGAAACTGTTCAAGCCGTTCTCGGAGTCCATCCGGCACTTCAAAGCGCGGTACTTCATTGTTGAGCCGTTGTCCGAGGCTGCTAAGGACAGCACATACTGCTGGGAGGTGGAATATGATGAGAACGGGGATGAGTTGATTAACGAGGAAGGGAAGTACATTAGGGAGAGACTGTATAAGTTCCCAATCCGTTGGACGCCCGACCACTTCTCAAAGAAGCCTGGCGCCTACGTCTTTGAACCGAGCGATTTACGCGGGCAAGATGCCGTGTCTTACGAGGCCCTGGTGAAGTGGGTCAACTCCTTTCAGCTCGCGACCTATTGGACGAGCAATAATGATCCTATCCTCGAGGAGGATGGGAGTCAGAGGGTTGAGAGGAGGTTTATCAACGTGAAGGCACTGCTGGAGTGTAAGACTTCTGCGGACGTAACGAAGTTGGTCGGTAGTCATAGTTGTTTATATCTTGTTTGTGTTATTTCCTTTCCTGATGACTGATGTGTTCATTTTGTTTGTGCAGGTGAGATGCCTCAGGCCCGTGACCGTGTGGTGAGGAACGCCATGGCGAGGGGCAAAGCTGGGCCGACTCCCTCCAAGACCCGGGCTGCTGCTGGTGCTCGTGCGCCTCCTGCTGTTCAAACCGCCCCGGGGACATCCTGTTCTCCCACTCCCTGTCCACGGGATTCTCCGCTGCCTTTGGTCGGGCGACAGAAGCGCCTCCGGACCACAAATACGGTGGATCTGAGGGGGGCAGTTGAGAAGGGGAAGTTCGAACTTCCTCTGTGCATCAACGATATGAGGTTCTTCGAGGGTAATGCCTTGGTTGTTCCTCGGGCTGAATCTCTTAGCCTGGGGAACATGGATCGCGGGGGCAAAAGGGCGATGGTGGCCAGGGATGCTTCTGCCCTCGTGAGGATGCTCGAGATGGCAGCTGTGTACGCTGAGGGGGACCACGTGCTCGAGGCTGAGCTTACTGCTGCTCGGGCCTCCGAAGCGACGCTGAAAGAGGAGGTCCGGTGTGCCCGTGAGGCGAAGAAGAAAGCCGAGGAAGAGGCGACAACGCTGAGGGAGGAAGTCACCAAGCTAAGGTCGGAGAAGAAGGCGTCCGAGGAGTTGAACGCGGAGTTGATGGCGGCCAATGCCCCGGGTGATGACGAACCAGAGGAGATAAGAGTGTTGAAGACTCGGGCAGAGCTGGTCGCTGGCATTCTGCAGGCCGAGGATGATGGTATTGCTGTGGCCGCGGAGTCTTTTGACAGTGCGGTGGCCCAGTTGCGAGTGGTGAACCCTGGGCTCGAGATTTCGACCGGGGGTACTCACTACCTAGCTCGTGTGGAGGGTGGCCGCATTGTCCTGCCCGAGGGTCTTATTCTCGATACTCCCGAGGAACATATCGAGGATCAGCCCGTGGAGGAGCCGAGGCCTGAAGCTGCGTCAACCGAGCGTGTGGAAGACTGAAGAGTTTTTGTTGCTTAGCTGTATCTTGTCCGGCCTGCGTGCCGTTGAACTCGTTGTAATCTTATTTTTGTTCTGGGGCCGTGGCCCCCTTTTTAATGTAACAAGCACAATCTTTGGCCCTTGTGGCCTTTTAATTTAATGCCCGGTTAATTTATACAACTTCTGTTTATACTGTTGTACTTTGTTTTAGTTGTGCATGTGTGACTGCCCGTCGGAGGGTGTGTTTGTCAACAAGGCTTATTTTTGACAGATTACTCGTTGCGTTATGAATTCGCCAGTGCGGGGAACTGGTCGAACAGCCGGGGAAGATCCTGGCGAGGTTGCGGATCTCATGTCGCGATTGAGGCCTGAGGTCGCGGCGTGAACGTCCCATCGTGAGCTGGGGTTCTGCCAATCATGGTAATTGGGCGAAGGCGGTGCTCGATCGAGGACCGCCGACGAGCGGAGCTCCGGCTCATTTATTTGAGCGGGATTCCACTTTGTACGTATGCGTCGTTTGTACCTGAACGAGCATGATGGCCGTTAGACGGCCTTGTGACGCGAGGAAGCTTCTTGTGCCTTTTAGCTGTAGTATTGCTTAAGTTTTTCAGTGTTCCATGGTCGAGGGAGCGTTTCCCCGTTGAGGTTTTCGAGGAAGTATGCGCCGTTCCCCGTTTTGGCGCGGACTCGGTATGGTCCTTCCCAGTTGGCCGCCAGTTTACCTTCGCGGGAGTCCTTGTGGTTTCTTTGCAGGACAAGGCTGCCCACGTCAAACTCCCGTCGCAAGACTTTGGCGTTGTGCCTGATCGCTATTTTTTGCTTAAGAGATGCCTCGCGGAGGGCTGCTCCCGTTCGGATTTCCTCGACGAGGTCGAGCTCCTCTCTTATCGCTTCGTCGTTCATTTCCTCGTCCATGGGTGATTCCGTCCTCCTGGACGGTACGTGGATTTCAATGGGTATGACTGCCTCGGTGCCATATGCCAAACGGAAAGGTGTTTCCCCGGTGGTGGATTGGGGAGTGGTGCGGTATGCCCACAGGACACTGTGAAGCTCCTCGACCCAGGCTTTCTTTGTTTCATCCAGTCTTCGCTTGAGGCCGCGCAGTATGACACGATTGTCCGCTTCTGCCTGCCCGTTGGTTTGGGGATGCTCTACGGAAGCGAAGTGTTGCCTCGTTCCGAGGTGTGCGACAAAGTCTTGGAATTTTTTGTCTGTGAATTGTGTTCCATTTTCCGTGACAATTGCTTGGGGGATCCCAAACCGGGCAAGGATATTCCGCTTGTAGAAGCGTAGAATGTTGAGCGCTGTTATCTTGGCTAAAGCTTCTGCTTCTATCCACTTTGTGAAGTAATCTACGCCCACTATCAGGTATTTATTTTGGCTGGACCCCGTCACGAAGGGTCCTAGGATGTCCAGGCCCCACCAGGCGAATGGCCACGGGGAGGTCATGCTTTTTAGTTCGTTTGGCGGAGCTAGGTGCATATCCCCGTGCCGTTGGCATTTGTCGCATTTATTCACATGCTCTTTGGCGTCTTGTTGCATGGTCGGCCAATAGTACCCTGCTCGGAGGGCCTTACGGGCAAGGGACTTTCCTCCGAGGTGTTGGGCGTTGATGCCTTCATGGATTTCTCGTAATACGTGGGGGACGACCTCCTCTTCTATGCATTTAAGAAGTGGGATGGAGAAGCCCCGCCGGTAGAGTTTATTTTCGAGGATAACGTACGAGCAGGCCCTTCGTTTGATGGTGCTGGCCTCCTTGGGATCCTCTAGAAGTTCGTCCCTGGTGAGGTAGTTGTAAACGGGCGTCATCCAGCAATCGCTATCCCCGATTGCGTGTACGTGTAGGGTCAAAGATCCCTTAGTGATGCTGGACCGGGGAAGTATCTCTTGGATGACTGACCTGTTTCCGCCTTTCCTCTTGGTGCTTGTCAGTTTTGACAATACGTCTGCTCGTACGTTGTGTTCGCGTGGAACGTGTCTTACTTCCACTGTTCTGAATTTTGACATCTTTTCCCTGACGATGGTGAGGTATTCTGAAAGACTTTCGTTTTTGGCTTGATATTCCCCGGATACCTGGTTGGCTACGAGCTGCGAGTCCGTGCAGATGATGACTTCCTCGGCCCCCAGATCTTCGGCTAGGCGTAGTCCGGCGAGGAAGGATTCGTACTCGGCCTGGTTGTTCGACGTGGGAAAAGACAATGTGAGGGAAGCCTCGACTATGGTTCCTTCGTCGTTTTCCAGAATTACGCCTGCCCCGCTGCCACTAGAGCTGGATGCTCCGTCCACATAGATGGTCCATCTGTTTGCTAGGTGGGGCGAGGGGTTTGAGAAAGTTACCTCTGCTACGAAATCAGCCAGGGCCTGAGCCTTAAGAGCTTTCCTGCTTTCGTACTGGATGTCGAATTCGGACAATTCTAATGACTATCTGAGCATTCGCCCCGCCATGTCTGGTCGTCCCAGTAGCTGCTTGATGGGCTGATTGGTCCTTACTACGATTGTGTGGTCCAAGAAGTAGTGTCTTAGCCGTCTGGCAGCGTTGACGAAGGCCAACGCTACCTTTTCTATCTGCTGATATCTCAATTCTGTGTCCTGCAATGCCTTGCTCGTGATATATACCGGCTTTTGCCCGCTAGGATTTTCGCGGATGAGAACGGCGCTAACAGCCTCGGCGGAGACGGCGAGGTACAGGAACAAGACCTCCCCGGTATCTGGTCGTGACAACACGGGCGGTTCCGATAGAGCTTGCTTCAAGTGGAGGAGGGACGCCTCGCATTCTTCGGTCCATTCAAACGCTGCTTCTTTTTGCAAGAGCTTGAAGAAAGGAAGGGCGTGCTGGGCGGACTTTGTGACGAAGCGGGATAGCGAGGTCAGTACTCCGTTGAGGGATTGGATGTTCTTTTTAGACGTGGGCGTTGGGAACTCGGAGAATGCCCGGCATTTGTCGGGGTTAGCCTCTATTCCTCGTTCTGTTAGGTAGAAACCGAGGAACTTACCTGCCCGTACCCCGAACGTGCACTTCTCCGGGTTGAAACGCATTTGGTATTTCCTTGCCTGCTCGAAAATTTTGCGGAGGTGGGCGACATGGTCTAGTTCCTCGTGGGATTTGACGATCATGTCGTCCATGTATACCTCGAGCATATCGCCTATCTGTTCGTGGAAGACTTTGTTCATCATTCGTTGGTATGTAGCGCCGGCGTTCTTCAGTCCGAAGGGCATTACGTTGTAGTAATAGTTGCCCGATTCGGTCATGAAGGCTGTGTAAGTTTTATCACTCGCGGCCATTGGTATTTGGTTATAGCCCGAGTAGGCGTTGGGAAACAATAAAAGTTTAAAGCCGAATTATCTACGAGTTTGTCTATATTGGGGAGGGGGTAGACGTCCTTCGGACAGGCCTTATTAACATCAGTATAATCAACGCACATCCTCCATTTGCCATTATTTTTTCGTACAAGTACAACATTAGAGAGCCATGTAGTATATTTGGCCTCGGAAATAAACCTAGCTTCTAGAAGGTCTTTGACAGCTTTCTCCACGGCTTCTGTCTTCTCCGGGGATTGCTTCCTTCTGCGCTGGGCAACGGCTTTGACGGTCGGGTTGATCGTGAGCTAGTGGCAGGCGACGGAGGGGGTCCAATCCGGGCATCTCAGCAGCGCTCCACGCGAACAGGTCTGCGTTTTCGCGGAGGCATGCTTTCAGTTGTCTTCTGGCCAGGTCGGGCAGATCTGCTCCGATCTTCACTCCCCGTTGGGGGTCTTCTCCGAACGGAATGATCTCGAAGTTGCCATCTGGGACAGGTCGTAGGAGATGGCCGCTGTTGTCGGACTTACTGCCCGACGGCGTTGGAACCTTGGCACGATCTTCTTCGCTGAACCGGCTGTCTAGATCGATTGATTCGACCTGGGGAAGTGGTCTTGGCTGCTCGGAGCTGCTGGGCAGGGGGGACGACCAGATGCTCTTGGCTTCGCCGAGATGGTGTTAAGTCCCTTTGACGCTGCTTCAAAGCAGCGGCGGGCAGCCTCGATGTCGCCGTGGAGGGTGGCGACCATCCCTTCAGAAGTGTAGTACTTTATTTTGAGATGTACGGTAGAAGGTACTGCAATCAACTCTGCCAGGGTTGGCCTTCCGAAGATGCACTGGTATAGTGACGGGCAATCGATTACCAGAAACTGTGCCTTGATTGCTCGGGTTGTCTTTCCTGAACCGAAGGTTACGATGAGCTCTACGTAACCTTGGGGCTTTGTCACCGCTCCGTTGAACCTTTGCAGGTCAGATCCGACGTATGGAGTGAGGTGAGAGTCGTTCAGCTGCAATGTCTCGAACAGGTGGTTGTACATTATGTCAACCGAACTTCCCTGGTCCACGAGTATCCTTCGGACATCAAAATTCGCCATCCTTGCCCGGATAAGCAGTGGGATGTTCAAATTCGGTGCCCCGCCGAGGAGTTCTTCCTTGTAGAAGGAAATGGGAGCGGACCCTTTGTGCGTGGTGTCCAGCGTGGTGACCTCGTTGGAGCTTTTGCTGATCAGTTGGTCGAATCTCCTTTTGACCGAGCCAACTGTGACTTTGTTGAATCCACACCCGGAGATCACCATGGCCGACGGGAAGGCCTCCCATGGGCTGCTGGCAGCGAGGTATGTGGAGGCGAGCAGATCGTCCGGGATGCGAAAGTCTTCTGGTCGGGTAACGGACATAGCGACCTGGACGTTGGCGTCGTCGGAGGGCGGAATTTCCTCTGCGACCTGTTTGCTTTCCTGGACCTCTTGCCGGGGAGCGTCCTTCTTTTTTGCGAACTGCTTCAGATGGCCGTCGCGAATGAGGATCTCTATGGCATCTCTGAGGTGGATGCACTCTTCCGTTGTATGGTCGTGACTCTTGTGGAAACACTACAAGAAAATTGTCAAGTTGCGACGGTTAATATTGGCAGATTACGGCGGTTTGAACCGCCACAATTTACTAGTCGCGACGGTTTTGCTTCTGTCGCAAAAACGTGTGTCGCCAGGCTATATCGCGACAGTTCCTAAAACCGCCACTCCAACCGTCGTTCTATGTTGCGACGGGTAAGGAATTGTAGTAAATTGAAAATTGCGGCGGTTAAAACCGCCATAAATATTTGGTTTTGTTATCCAAAAAAAAAAACATAGGTATTTTACAAGGTAAATCCGCAGGAAATGTAAAATCCGCAGGTAATTCCGCAGCAAATATATTTCTAAATTTAAAAAAAAAAATCAAATGAACTTTTATAAGAACATTGATATTATTAATGATTGACTCCAGGACACAAGCTCCACAGGAAGCCAAATTCTTACTAGCCATTCAACATTACAAATAAGATGACTAAAAATGATCTAATTGTGCTTTATAGAAAGTCTCTAATTTGCTGAATAATTAGTTTTCATTTCACAACACATACTGAAAATAAAAAGTCTTAAATCATTACATATTCTCATAAGAGAGTACTATTACAACAATCACAGAGAAACTCAAACATCAAACATCTTTTACTAAAACTATAATCACATGCCCGAAGCACCACGAACTCGCAGTTTTGGAACCCAAATGAAATTATCTGCAGGAAAAAAGTGACAGACAGAATAACTTCCCGGCGAAACACCAAGAACCTGAAATGAAACATGACCGTGTCCCCAATGAGAAGTATCCATATGACAAACAACCATAGCTTCAACCATATCACCATTATCACCGACAAGCGAGACTCTATATAACCTATTCTCACTTTCTTGACTATGACAGTAATAAACAGCATAAGGGTAAGGCATAGTGTGACATGCCACCATCTTTGGAGCTGAAATCCGAACAATATTTTCCAAAATAAAAACAAAAATCAGAACAAGTTTTGCAGGCATTCATTGCTCGAGAACTGTATCAATAGTTGGCATTGCTTTTTCTAATCTAACAAAGATAGAGATACTAGCTTCCATTGATAGAGATACCAGACCAGGGAATTCAGTCAAAAACATCATTTATACATTGTCTATAAATATAACATGAAAGAGCAAGAACAGAGCCATAAAAGTTAACATCTTAATATGTAGAAATGTTAAAAGAGAACATACAAAGCAATGGCAGAAGTAAAGCGTCCGTCCCCTTCAAACTTATTAACAAAGGATGTCACTACAACTGCAATTTGCTCAGACCAAAACCATTTATTTACTTCAGGCTGTTTGGCTGATAAGTTCTCTCTGATTAAGCTCTCCAAGGGAGCAGATAGCCTTAGCAAGCATGTTATATGAGAGTGCTAAATAGTTGTCATCTTCAACCAAAGTAACGTTAAAAACTGGCAATTCGTTGGATAGGAAATACAAAGTTACTAAAACAGAGATAGATATAGCTTAATACTATTCAATAAATAAAGTAAAGCACAATTACAACCCAATTGTCCCAAAAATAATACCAGTGAGTTTTCTACTCTAGGAGTCTGACCAAGTATCTCAATATCCATAAGTTTTCCCAAGTAAAAATCACGTTCCTTCTCAAAGCTATCAACAGATAACTTCAATTTTGTCATTTCTTATCAACTGATATTAGATCTAAGAACTTATAATAATTAATAATTCACTTGACTTTATTTTTAAGATGATAAAAACAGAACCTGTTGATCATATGTAGGGTTTACAGCAACAGCAGGGGCATAAGGCCTTATGACTCTTACAGCCCTATGAATTGCAGGGTGGTTAGCAGTAGACACGTCATTTCTTCAAGAATTATGGGAAGATTGAGGCCTGTGTGCAGCAGTAGAATCACCCTTAGTTGAATCCATATTGTATATAAATAAGCAGAATCCATATTGTATATAAATAAGTAGAATCACCCTTAGTTGAATCCATATTGTATATAGAAAGCAGAATCCATATTGTATATAAATAAGCATGTGCCAATAACCTGTTAGTGAACCATTGTCTGTATGCCATCCACACCAAGAGGACATGGAGTTGTCACCTGAGATTCTGTAACAAGTCACGTGTATCTTAATAATACACCTGATAGTAATTGAAAGCTACAATACAAATTATTGAATTAAACAACATTTGAAATGAACTAAAATATTTATGATTCAAGACTTTAGCCAAGCCTAGAAGTGAAGGTATAGATGAAATCAAACAGTTTTATTGCGCATCAGTGATGTAGAATGTTCAATTGTATATCTTGGTTGTCATAAACTCATGCCATTGTCTAACTCACGATTCTTCAAACTGAAAATTGAAATGGAAAAGAGAAAGTAAAGACATTATATATAATGCACCAAGATGCAGAACAATAGGAATCAACTTGAAAAGCATAGGTGTAGTCGATGCACAAAAAGAGAAACACTTACAGGAGCAGGTCCTTCGTTTATTTGTCATAAACTCATGCCATTGTCTAACTCACGATTCACCAAAAAGAAGCCATTATTCTTGCAGAGGAACCAAACATGCAAGTCCCTAACAAGTTGCAATACTCAGGGCCATACGCGTGCACATCGCTTCTTGCTGATATGGATCCCTCTGTAACTCATCTTAAACCTGCAAAAATTATCCAAATAGCTCACATGAAATTCATAATATCCAATGTTGTCAAAATGCAAATATGCCCAGTAGTAGAACACACTAATATTTTACGAAATCTACATCTAACTACACTTGTCAACAAACCAACAGACTAAGCCAGACAGATTACCGAATTGAGTGCGAAATCACATTGGGACATCAGAAGTAAAAAAATTTCCAACAGAAATTCAATCCCTGCAAAGCTTTAAACACCTCTACCATTATTTTATGAGGTTGGGCTCAAGACTATCAAAAGTAAAAAATATATCAGCTACAAGTAACTATCAAAACAAACAAGAACATCAAAATGAAGCATTACGTAGATAATCCAACACAGAAATGCATAGTTCTGTTCAATAAATAGTTTAGGCAGTCAGTAACTTTGTATTGCCTAGTAATAGGTATATGTAGTATTGCTCATGGACATAATTAGAAGAAAAATTCCCTTCAATAAGTGTATGCAAGACTTTCATTTAAACTTGAAGCGATAGAAATAACAAATAAGAAAATGATTCATGTTATTATACAAAACTGTTTTAAGAAGCACACATAGGTTGGTTTGACAATTCCGATGCCATGAAATTAGTGGAATTTGCTGAATGTTGTTTGTGTGGCGGCACAATCGACGTTAGATTCATTCCTAGATTTGGAAGTACGTAGGTTTTCAGATGCCTTCCGTGAGGGGGTTTAACAATTTCTACAGACCTATGGTAAAAACAAATCATTAGTTACATCATTCAACATATTAAAATATCTTTAGTATCATCAAAAAGTATCGAGAATCGGTACTAACATCTATTTTTTAAAACAACTATCACTTTGGTTTAGTTTTGTTGAAACAGGCTGCACTATCAATATAAGTACGAACATTAGAACTACTACATATGGATGGAATAGAAATACTTTATAGCACAACATAACCAAATTTAGAGGAATTGTATGTTTTATACAATATTGATAACATGATCCATAGATAACTTCAGCAAGAATAATTGGTTGATATAGAAATGTCAATACTTGTGTTTAAGTGGGAAACTAAGCTATTTGAGATAAAGTAGGAAGTTGTGATAACCAAATTTAGTTATTAATTTAATGAGAACCATATAAATTAACAAATAACTTGGAGTTGAGTATAGAGTCGTGCATTGTCAAGAAGTATGATGCAATGACACCTCGAAAACGAATTCGTA
Source organism: Lathyrus tuberosus (assembly GCA_022829125.1). NCBI lineage: Eukaryota > Viridiplantae > Streptophyta > Magnoliopsida > Fabales > Fabaceae > Lathyrus > Lathyrus tuberosus. The sequence goes on along the minus strand of JALAZF010000105.1, from coordinate 11,881,386 downwards.
AGTGACATGGCATACTCACAAAAGTCGGTGCCGGTGTGCGTCACCTCAAACTTTGAATGCATATGTTGTGAATTTTCTTGGAGAATGTACAAAGAAATGTGAAAGAAATAATATGTGCATGAGGCCTAATTTTTTATTTACAAACCAATACTGCAATAATAACAATTTCATGTACCAAAAAGTCTATATAATTAATATTGATAGTTGGAAGTTGACCATTTTCCATTAATGACTGGTGTAAGTTAAAAGTAGTATATAATGTTGCAGTAAGCTATGAAAGGATTGGTTGTACCAATTCTTATAAATTCAATCATAATAATATATACTTTGTACTTTATATTAAATTCTTAACAGGTTGGAGGTATTAGTAAAATGTATAAGTTGAAGTTTCCTAGAAAAAGAAAGTGCACCTGCTAGTAAACGTGCATTTAACAAACGACTATAAAAACTTATATCAATGAACATCATTACTACTTAACTAATAAAACTATAACAATGGAACTAATGATGAATTTCATATGTACACTCTAAAATTCCTTCCAAAGTTTGATCTAGAAAAATCTCAATCTATTAGTGAATATTCTGAAACCAAGCATATTAAATTCATTGCTTCAATCTGTTCATCTATTCACTTTTATTCTAATAAATATAAAAGCTAAAGCTTTTAAAGATTCAAGTTTTTCTCCTTTTCACAGCTAGTATGTATGAGCATAAATGGAGAACTTACTCGTGTCAAATCGTGAAATGCTGTGAGGAACATTAGAGCAAACTATATGAATGGCTTAACTGTGGCGGTGGGAGACACGCTTGGAAACACACGAATTGACAGACTGTGAGTAGGGTAGCGGCAGCAGCAACAAGACTATGAGCAAAGTTGCCGCAGCAGTAGCGAGGCTGTGAGTAAAGTGGCGATGGCGGTAGTGAGACTGAGCGAAGTTGTGATGGCAACAATAAAACTGATCCATTGCTTTTTAATAAAAACTCAAGTCAATAACTCGATAAGCACACAAGCATTAAACTGATTTAGAGAATCAAATATCCACAATCCAGACAAGCATTTTAGGTACCGTATATCTGAGTATTGACTTAAACATTGATGATTGATCTTACAAATGCAACTCTTCTGGTTGACATATTTCTCAAGCATACAAAATTGCAGGGATGTGTTGAACCTTTCACATAACCAATTCTCCATTTTATAATTGGTGGTAAACTGGCACACTAAAGGAAATTAAGATTTCGCTAACACCTGAGTAGCACGACAAGCTTGAAAATATAAGCTTTATCCACTGAAGTGTGAAATTTGGCGATAATTGATGTTTACGCCACCCCTAAAGCGGGTCAGAATGGTTTTGGAGTTGATATTGAAATCATTGTCTGCAACGGAGAGAAATAATAGGAATAAGCATATATGAAACAACACATTCATTTCTTGGGATTCCTACCAAAGTAAGTGCAAAAAACACCAATAAATAAACAATAGAAACTAAGTACCAAACCATTCTTTTAAGTTGTGATACAGATCGTAGCGTACAATTGTTGATGGAATCCGCATTGCAGAGTAACATTGTTGATGGGTAGTCTCAACAATGACACTGGAACGGCAATTACAGTGTGCTTTAAAATCCCATAGCTTGAGCACCTCCTCATCTTCTTGTTACTGGTCACAAAAGAAAATACACCACCATCTAGTTTGTATCCACCATGATAGTATTCCCCACAAACAAATCCCTAATATTGATACTCAAGTGCGTCAAAAATTTAAAATTGTTGAAACTTTAAATCGAAAAAGGAACGAAACCTAAATACCAAAATCGAAAAAAACATAGTCAAGAAATGATTCCATGGGCATTAATACCGATAAAACCTATATTCCCAAATCGAAACAAACATCTTTAGAGAAATCAAAAACATAAAACGTGAGTAAAACATACCTTCACTAAGTATCTTTGAAACATATATGCCATCTTTAAATGCAAGTCAAAAACTTGTTAAGACCTGTGAATAATTTGAGAAGTTTCATAAGCTTATCCAGATGGAAGTACCAGAACAAGGGTGAACATAGTTTGTACATGATCTGTTCGAGAAGAATTGGATCTTGCGATTTCGAGATTTGAAAGACAAGAATGATGACATTCAAGAGTTTGGTAATTTTAGGAGAAATGGTATAAGAATTAGAACTTGAGGAAAAGGAAAAAAGGTTTACGATTCTAGGGAAGATGAAAGTGAGATAGAAATTGTGAAGTGAGATAGAAATGGTATAATTAAAGGAACACGCTAGCAAAAGGAGAACAATTGTGAAGCAAGGTCGGTTCCACTTACTGCCGCGAAAACCGTCGTGAGTAAGGAATTAGGGCAGTTTTTTGATAACCGTCGCAACAAATGTGTCGCAAATCTCATTTTTTTTTGTAGTGAAACGGCAGTACTTGGACTTGTCCATCCCTGGCCTGACCGGCAGCTGCTTGGGGAAACGGACTCCCGCCTGTTTGAACTCCGAGTTGGCGCACTCGGACAATATTTTCTCCCTCGAGGCAGTGAGGGGGGTATAATCGTGGAATCGCCCGGAGGGTGCTCTCTGCTCGCGTGTATCGCGAGGTCGATCGTCGCGTCTCTTGTCTCCTCGATGGGACGTCGAGGGTTATTCAACTCTGGACGTCCGGGCACCTTCTTGGTTGCGAGATGTCCGAACCGAGTGGGCAGCGACCTTCTCCTCGTACTGTATATGTGACTGGGCCTGGTGGAGAAGTGCATTGAGATTCCTCGGTGAGTCGAGGCCGATGGCTTTCGCGAAATCGGAACCAGGACGTAACCCTTGCTCGAGCAAGAATTTCTTCATGGCGTCGGTCGTTGGTACTTGTACAGCCTCCTTGTTGAAGCGCTCGATATAAGCCCGGAGAGGCTCATCTTTGCCTTGTACGACGGCTCCCAGGGACGCCTCGGTCTTGGGGTGGCGTCGTGAAGCAGTGAAGTGACGGGAGAAGATCCTCCCCAGCTGTCTCCATGACGTGATGGATTCCTCGGGCAGCTGCTTGTACCACGTCATTGCTCCTTTACGGAGCGTGGTCGGGAACAGGCGGCACTTGATGGCTCCCCGTACCCCTCTGTAATCCAAGAGAGCGTCGATGTTCTCTATATGCTCGTCCGGGTCGGCGGTTCCATCGTACATCCCCAGCGACGGAGGCTTCTCCAGCCCCTTAGGAAGGCGGGTTGCTAGGATCTCCTGGGACTACGGGCCGCGAGGTTCGTCATCGCTATCTGAACTTGGCTCTGATGGTGACCGTCGTCTGCGCTCGCGGCGACGGTTTCTGCGAGGTGAGGGTGAACGGGTCCGGTCACGAGGTCTGCCCGGCGGGGAGGGCCTATCTTGCCTCGTTCTTTTGCGTCTCGACGGGGATCGATCTCACGGGGAGATCTGGTCGCGCTTGCGAGTGGGTCGTATCTCAGGCTCGTGCCTAACCGCACGGTCTTCTCCGCGCCTAGGTGGCGGGCTTTTGGATCTTCGGGCTTTATTCCGGGGAGGAGAGGATCTTGGGAAAGATGCCTCCTCAAGAGCTCCTATCCTTTCTCCTTGTTGTAGGATGAGGAGGTTGGTGCGGTTAACAGCTTCCAGAAGGGCTGCCACGGCCAAGTCGGCGCTGGGCGGACCGGGAACTGGCCGGTCTTCCGATGGGATCTGCCTTGCCCGGTGGGAGGAGGAGTTGGAGATGCAGTAGCCCCGTCCCGACGGAAACGGGGGTCAGAAAGTAACGAAGAATGGCCGTCAACGTCCATCTTGTTGACGGGGACGAGAACAGTGGTGTCAGCACCTATCGCGGAATTCTGGGCAGCCATACGTGGGCGGATCAAAGAGAATATGTTTTGATCTTTCGGTTTCCGAGGAGGAATGAAAGAAGAGGAGAACAAGAAGTTCCCACAGACGGCGCCACTGATCCGATGTACACGAACTGGTCCACGCGGGCTGGTTGTTATGGAGGTGCCCGGATGGGTGCTGGTCGTACTCACTGTCCGGTAAGTGATTGAGGAGAGGTGGTGGTGTACCTGCAAGGCACTCCGACGCTCAAGTAAGAAAGGGTCAGAGAAAAGGGGCAAGTACAAAGTATTAGTTCGTAGGGTGAATATTTGATACCTGACCCTCTCAAGTGAGAGGGTTTATATAGGGCTCTAAGTGCGTGGGTAACGGTCCTATTTTCGGGGTGAAATAACCGTTTTCCCTAAAGAATCGGTCGCTGCCCAAACTAGCCGTTACGACGGGCAGGGTGTCCAAAACTAGCCGTTATGTCGGGCATATGCTTAGTTTCGGGCATCTGCCCATGGCTGTTCGGGGAGCACTGAAGCTGTGTGTGTCGGGCAGAATGTCCGGGGAGGAACGTTATGTTCCTTGCCCGGTAGGAGGGGCAGAAAGGTAACTTTTGCCCCTTCTGTGGATTGGATTTAGGCGATTTGGGCCGCTCTGTAGCAGAGGCTTATTGGGCCAATTCTATCCATTGGTCCAGTCCAGAACATTTATTATTTTCATTTTCTTCTATTTTTAATTTAGTGTTGAATTATTTTTTATCTTTTCAATTGTTTTTAATTTTAATTATAACATAGATTTAGTTTTAATTAGTGCATCTAATCTTTTTAATCATTTTGGCTAAGCAAATTACAGAGCATGTTACTTTTATTTATTTTTGGTATATTACAAGGTAAGAAAGAGAGCATTTCTTCACATGAATCGTGAACCACACCAAGTCTAACTCTGCAACTACCATGATATAATGTATTTAACAATTACTTTAAGTCTGTTACATTAAAAAGGAAAAAGCAATAGTGGTAATTTTCTTCCCACTTCATCGTACAAAAGCAAAGCCATTTTTCACACCATATCTCTGCTCATCCGTACGAACCAATGCAGCCTGCTCAACGTAAACATGCTGTACGACCAACAAACCCTCTGCAGCCTGAATAACAACATACAACGGTCATTTTTTTTAAAATTGAAAAGAAGAAGAGGACCTGTATAAGAAAAACGAGAACGAAGGGAGGAGGGGGCAGCACAAAAACCTGTGTAAAAAACCAAACCAGCCCAGAGCAAGTTTTCACAACAAAACCAACCAAGACACTTTCAGCTTCTTATGACAACCTTCAAACAACCATCTCAGTTTACTCAGTTCAACCTAAACCAGGAACACATTCAAAACCATAACCAAATTCAAATAGAATCCTAACATCAAAAATCAGTTTACAAGTTCAAAGACAAATTTTCCATATCGAAAAAACCAGAAGAATTTTCAAGGACGCTAAAACAGAGTTGTAAAACCAAAAAACAAAACCATACCTCACCGGAAACGAAAATCTCCACGGCACCGTCCTAAACCGATTTGCAATACCATACATATCCATCTTCTTCAAACTTTATTCCAATTCTTTCTACAACCTTCAACTACCTTGAACCTTTCCTTGACAACTTCTTCACCAATCTCAACTTGACTTCTTCCAGTTACGCACAAAACTGCATCGGTTCTCCTCACTATCAATCCGAAAAGAACCTGCATCATTCATCATCACCTATAGAACACCATAGGTTAGCGACTCAAAATCCTTCTTCAAAGAAACGAGAAATAGGGAAGAAACAAGTCAGACCACCAGAAGAACAACATCAGAAAAGTAGAAATCGGGAGGAGATCAGAAGCACGTACATGGTCATCTATCGTCGCCAAATCGCACCGGACTTTGCTCCAGTCAGGTAACCTCGAGACCTCTTTCATCGTTTTCTCATATTATCTTGTAGAGCTCATTCTGCTAATCCAAACACCCTCACCATACTTTCAATGAATCAACTCAGTCCATCTCCCTCTATTCTTCCCCCAAATCTCGTCGCCTGAAAATAACCGTGCACTACTGTACGCTCACCTTAATAATTCCTCTACATCTCCATTTCACACGTCTGATGCATAAACGCCACAACAGCTTCAGAGAAAACCACTACTTTGACCCACCTTCTTTATCCTTGGACCACCCTTTGGGCCTGTGTGCCATTATGTTTTCATTTCAAAGTCTTAAAGCATACTTTTCACTTTCAATTAGTTAATGTTAAGTAAATTTAACTTTAATTTCATTTAGTTAATTTAGGATTAAGGCTAACATTTTTTTTCTTTTATTTAGGTTTTTATAACTTTCTTTAGTTAGTTTTTTATATATTCTAATTTTGGTTGTATTTTTAATTAGAAATTTGGATTAGTAACCTTTTTAATAGTAAAACTCCAAAGATATTTAATCCCTATTTAATCCTCTTTAGTAATTAATCTTAAATTTTATTTAAGATTAATTATTAATGTGTGAGTTTTATTCTTCTATCTTGGGTAAATTGCTAGACTTTGTTCACAACTTTATTTGATAAATCTTGAATTAATTCACTAATTTTTATTTAAAAGTCTTGAACAAATTTATCCTTTGTTTGATTCGTCATATAGTTGCTAACTTAACATATGAACTTTGTTCTTCTATTTGAATATCATCCTTGATTAATCTCATGCCTAATCACGTTCTTTGACTTGTGATTGTTGCTTGTGGCATATTTCTCAAGCGTATATATTTGATTTGTCTTTAGCTTTCATAATCTGTGTAATATTCATACTTATGTCTATTCATTATTTATCATGAAGCATCTCTTGTCATGCTTATGCTATTGATGCCTTCTTATCATTTATCATCTTATATCATTGTGCTATCATTTCTCTTATTCTATAACTGTTTATCTTATCCTCATTCCAAAGGAAGGTTAATAATGTTGACTCTTAAAGTCATTGACCCCCGTCTTAACCTAAGTAACCTCTTAGGAAGAAACTTTATTTCTTGGCCACATTAGAGCCATAGAAATTATAACTAGCTTTAGGAAGAGTTCTTCAACTCTTAGTGATATTCATCATAATGAATTTATCACTTTACCTACTGACTAAACTTCAACTTAGGTCCATTTCAACTAGATTTAGAGAGTTCCTAAACTCTACAATGAGCTTGTACTCATTTCCCCTCTGAATATTGACCACCGTCAATCATTCAGTAGAAGTAGAACTATGCATACTCTGATTCTATTCCCGAGGATACGTAGGCGTAAAGTGCGATGCTTTATCGAGTATACTTAGATACTAACTGTAACAGCCCGATTATGATTATCTCCATTTTGTGCTAATTTGTATTATTTTGTTGAGTCTTTTATTTAATTTGGGTGATAATAATGTTATTGTGAAATTGATGTTTTAATCTGATATGTTGGCGTGTTATATTATTTCACCGTTTTTGAGAGTTTTCGGGGGAAATTAGATTGGAGGGTATTTTAGACATTTCATAATTATTGTTAAGTTAGAATTTTAGTGAGGAATGATTTAAGGGTATTTGTGAGATATTTAAAGTAAAGAAAAGAAAGTAGTAAGAAAAGAAATAGAGAGAAAAGGAGAGTTAGAGAGAAAAATAGAGAGAAAGAAGAACAAGAGAAGAAAAAGAGAAGAAAAGATTGGAAAAGCTAGGAAATCGTCAAGACAACTCTAGGAATCGAATTTAATCGGGTAAGGGTGTGAAATATTGTTATCCTAACTTTGTGTATGATTATGTATGTGTTTTGTGTGGATGTTTTGGTTGGTTTTCCATATGTTTCCGTTTATGCCGTATTTGACGAAATCGATAGAAACCGATGTTTTTACGGTCGAAAAGTCGTATAAGTACATGTGTTGGTTGGATATATGTATGTGAGCTGCTGTTTAAAGTTTCATGAAGTTTGGTTATGTTTTGGTTAGTTTTCGGTATGTTTCCGTTGTTGTTTCCGTTTAGGTCGAATTGTAGGAAATCGATAGAAACCGATGTTTTCACGGATGAATTTCGAAATAAATTATGTAGTTGTATCGAGTAAGGTTAGGTCGTCGTATAACGTGCTTTTTATTCGATTTGGTGATGTTTGAAAATTCTGGTTTTTGAAAGGTTGAAATTTAATCGAAAAATCGAATGTCGTAGAAATTTCGTTTATGTGTTCTAAATTGTTCTTATGTATTTGGTGGTTGCGCGTATATGTTTGTTTCGGTGAAAATGTTCGATTTAGTCGAGTTTCGGGCATTTCGGAAAAGTTACAGCAAGTGTGTAAATTGAGAAATCTGATTTTTGAGAAAAACAGGGCTATGAATCGATACATAACAGCTATGTATCGATACGAAATTATTTATGTATGGATACATAACCCTTATGCATCGATACATACTGAAGAAATTTGAGAAAACAGCATTTTCACTACAGCATGCGTCGACACATGCGTGCTATGTATCGATACATGTGGCCTCTATGCGTCGATACATAAGCCTATGTATCGATACATACTGTGCTGAACCAGAAAATTCTGGTTTGTCGGGGAAACTTCGGAAATTCATATCTCTTGAACCGTAAGTCGGTTTTGACCCCCATTCGAAGCGTTGGGAAGCTAACGAGATGTTCTTTCTAGGAAAAATGGTTTTGAGGTCTAAACCTGGTCCAATTGGAATAGTATTTTCGAACCGTTTCGTAGTGTCGGGCCTCTGGTTTATGTTTTTGCGTTATTTTGAAATATACATATCTTCTTCGTTATTTATCGGATTTAAGTGTTCTTTATATCGAATCGAAGCTGTGGATGAGTAATTTTTGATGATGATGTAAAATATTATTTTTAGCCGACTTTTAACCGACTTTTCCGGTAAACCGTAAATCGAATTGTTTGGTTATTTGTGAAAACGTTCGGTTGCCGTTTGGCACAATTGATGTGAATGTATGTGGGTTGTGTGTGATGAATGCATGACTATATTGTGAATATTTATGCATGTCAAGAGTGTCATGAGTCATGTTGTATGTGAAGCATCATGATTGCATTCTTGCATTGTGGGGTTCTAAGATGAATCCGTTGTAACGTCGTAAGCCTTTTGAGAGGTGGGGGCGATGATTACAAACGATTGTAAGCCTTTTGAGAGGTGGGAGCAATCAGATTGTAAGCCTTTTGAGAGGTGGGGGCAATCCATAAACATTGTAAGCCTTTTGAGAGGTGGTAGCAATGGGTGAACATCGTATGCCCGACGGGGAGTTACACTAAGTAACGAGCGATAGTTCCAATAAGTTCTTCAATTGAACTTGAGATGAAATGAGTCGGTACCGCATTGCATTTGCATAGAGTCGTGAGTCGGTCTCTATGATTTGCATTGGTCATCCTTGTATTTGTGCATGGGTGAATGAACATGAATAAATGTGTTTATGTTGAATGATAAGCATTGTGATGAATATGCTTGGTTTTGTATATAATATATATATATATATATGCCTTGCGATGTATATTGAATGGGATGTGATGAATTGTTATAAGAATCGTATCATTGTAATGATGCATTGAAGAATGAATATAATATGTATGTTTATGTGGAATGGTAGAATGGTGAGAATGTGTTATGTGTATACTTTTGTGTTGAGATATATGATTATATGCATTGTTATTATGATAATATTTCTCACCCTTCTGCTGTTTTATGATGCTCTACGAGGCATTGCAGATTAGGTATCTGGTGGTCTTTTGTGAAGTGTGTCTTCATACCTTTTTGGTCGGTTGGCTCTGATATGTAGCACCGGGTAGCTAGGATGCTTATGTTTGATTCCTTTTTGTGATACATTCGTGTATGTATCTTGCTGATGAATTTGTGTATATAAACACGAATGATGTTGTTGTATCATACTTGTTGATGTATATATATATATATATATATATAATGTATATATGTTTGATGTTATCAATGTTTAGATTTTCCGCTTTTATTCTAAATATTGAGATGTGGGTGTAAGGACTGAGTTCCTACGTTGAAAGTTACCCCACTGTTGCATATCATTTGTTGAGCAGGTGTTATATGTTTTAATTTCAAGCATAATGCGACATGCCTTTTTATGCCGTGTTTACAATTATACTCTGATGAAATTTCCAATACGTGCCTAAATGATTTATTTGATTATTTGGGGGTATAGAAAGGGGGTGTTACATTAAGTGGTATCAGAGCCAAGGTTGAGTCAGTCGTGTCTGTCTCGTTGTTGTGTTGGTTGAACTGTTGTTTAACCTTTGTTGTTATTTTTGGGAGTAATCAGAATATGGCTGGTAGAAACGATAATGCGATGGCTGCTGCTATGGAAGCAATGACTAGGGCGGTGCAGGGTGCGCCGAATGTAAGTGCTAATGAAGAGTTCAGGAAGAATCAACCACCGGTCTTCAAAGGAATATTTGATCCCGATGGTGCTCAACTTTGGCTGAAAGAGATTGAAAGAATCTTCAGAGTCATGGATTGTGCGGAAGAGAATAAGGTGAGGCTTGGATCTCACATGCTGAGGGAAGAAGCCGACGATTGGTGGGTCGGTATGCGTGAAATTCTTGAGGTGGATAATGAAGAGGTAACTTGGGAATTGTTTCGTACCGAGTTTTTGCTGAAGTATTACCCTGAAAGTGTGAAAGGGAAGAAAGAGATGGAATTCCTGGAATTGAAACAAGGTGGTATGTCAGTGGTGGACTATACTGCTAAGTTTGTGGAATTGGTTCAATTTCATTCTCATTATGCTGCGATTGCTGCTGAGTTCTCAAAGTGTATTAAATATGAGAATGGTTTGCGTCCTGAGATTAAGCAAGCTATGGGATATCAAAGGATTAGGAGGTTTTCGAATTTGACTGAATGTTGTAGAATCTTCGAGGAAGATAGCAAAGCTCGTTCTACACATTACAAGAGTGTGAATGAGAGGAGAGGGAAACAGCAAGCTAGAAGTGGACCTTGTGTGACCCCCGCTGATAAGGGTAAATATAAGGGAAACTTTGATAAGAGATCTAGAGGAGGAAGTTCTGGGTTCATTAAGTGTTTCAATTGTGGTGGAATGGGTCATAAAGCAACTGAGTGTAGGAAGGCCGTTGGGAGATGTTCTAACTGTGGAGGTATTGAGCATTCTACTGCTGAGTGTAGGAGGAATATGGTGAAGTGTTTTAACTGTGGAGAAGTGGGTCACGTTAGTACTAAGTGTACTAAGCCGAAACAAGCTCAAGCGGGCGGAAAGGTGTTTGCATTGGCGGGGACTCAGACCACTAGTGCAAACCGTTTGATTAAAGGTACATGCTTTATTAATAGTACACCTTTAGTTGTTGTTATTGATACGGGAGCGATTCATTCGTTTATTTCGCCTGAGTGCGCGGAGCGTTTGAATGTTGTGTTGTCTTTGATGGGTATTGAGATGGTTATTGAGACTCCTGCTTCAGGGTCGGTAACTACGTCTTTGGTGTGTGTAAGTTGTCCTTTGACCATTTATGGTAAAGACTTCATTATGGATTTAGTGTGTTTGCCGTTGGAGGGATTGGATGTAATCTTGGGTATGAACTGGTTGCAATTTAATTGAGTTCATATAGATTGCTATCATAAGTTGGTAAGGTTTCCTTCTTTGGAAGATGATGAAGATGAGAGTTTCCTATCCACTAAAGAGTTGAAGAAACTTTTAGCGGATGAAGCTCAATTGTTTGGTTTGTTTGCATCATTGTCAGTGGGGAGTAAGATTGGTATTGATGTGTTTCCAGTGGTGTGTGATTTTCCAGAAGTGTTTCCGGAGGATATTACGGATGTACCGCCGGAAAGAGAAGTTGAGTTCTCTATTGATCTAGTTCCTGGCACTAGACCGATTTCGATGGCACCGTATCGTATGTCGGCATCGGAGTTGATAGAATTGATGAAGCAGTTGAATGACTTGTTGGACAAAAGATTTATAAGGCCAAGTGTTTCTCCTTGGGGTGCTCCGGTATTGTTGGTAAAGAAAAAGGATGGAAGTATGCGGTTATGTATTGATTATCGACAGTTGAACAAGGTGACAATTAAGAACAAGTATCCGCTTCCAAGGATTGATGATTTGATGGACCAATTGGTTGGTGCGCGTGTCTTTAGCAAGATTGATTTGAGATCGGGATATCACCAAATTCGTGTGAAAAGCGAGGATATTCAGAAGACAGCATTTAGGACACGGTATGGTCATTACGAATATTCCGTGATGCCATTCGGGGTTTCTAATGCGTCGGGGGTGTTTATGGAATACATGAATCGTATTTTTGATGAACAGTTGGATCATTTTGTGGTTGTGTTCATCGATGATATTTTGATTTATTCTAAGTCTCAAGAAGAGCATGAAGAGCATTTGAGAATTGTGTTGCAAATTTTGAGAGAGAAACAATTATATGCTAAGTTGTCAAAATGTGACTTTTGGCTATCGGAAGTAAGTTTTCTTGGACATGTTATCTCCGGGAGTGGTATTAGTGTTGATCCATCTAAGATTGATGCGGTGATGCAGTGGGAGACTCCTAGATCGGTTACGGAAATTCGAAGCTTTTTAGGCTTGGCGGGTTATTATCGGAGGTTTATAGAGGGATTTTCGAAGTTGGAACTTCCGTTAACGCAATTGACTTGTAAAGGAAAGGCTTTCATTTGGGATATAGATTGTGAAAAGAGTTTCATGGAGCTAAAAAGAAGGTTGACAACGGCTCCGATCTTGATTTTGCCGAATCCTAATGAACCATTTGTTGTATATTGTGATGCTTCATTGATTGGTTTAGGTGGTGTTTTGATGCAAGATGGAAAAGTTGTGGCATATGCTTCAAGACAATTGAGAGTGCATGAAAAGAATTATCCTACGCATGACTTGGAGTTAGCGGCGGTGGTGTTTGTTTTGAAAATTTGGAGGCATTACCTTTATGGTGCAAGATTTGAAGTTTTTAGTGATCACAAAAGCTTAAGATATTTATTTGATCAGAAAGAATTGAACATGAGACAACGAAGATGGTTAGAGCTTTTGAAGGATTTTGATTTTAGTTTGAATTACCATCCGGGTAAGGCGAATGTGGTAGCCGATGCCTTAAGTCGAAAGTTGTTACATATGTCCGCATTAATGATGACAGAATGATAACTTTTGGAGGATTTCAGAGATTTGAGTTTGGTTTGTGAAATGACGCCGCGAAGTGTGAGACTTGGTATGTTACATGTTACGAATGATTTTCTTGCAACGGTTAGTGAAAAGCAAAAGTTGGATTTGAAGTTCGTTGATTTAATGATGAATGAGAATGAGGATTTCAAGGTTGATAACTTTGGAGTTTTGAGATTCTGTGGTCGTATTTGTATTCCCGACGACGCGGAGTTGAAAAAGATGATTTTAGAGGAAGGACACCGAAGTAATTTAAGTATTCATCCGGGTGCGAATAAGATGTATCAAGATTTGAAGAAGATCTTTTGGTGGTCCGGTTTAAAGAGGGATGTGGCTCGATTTGTGTATGCGTGTTTGACTTGTCAAAAGTCGAAGGTGGAACATCAGAAGCCTAGTGGTTTGTTGCAACCGTTGGATATTCCGGAATGGAAATGGGATAGTATATCGATGGATTTTGTTACGGGATTGCCGAATACGCAAAGAGGTCATAATGCTATTTGGGTGATTGTTGATAGGCTTACTAAATCTGCTCACTTTATTCCAATTGACATTAGTTATCCTTTGGAGAAGTTAGCCGAGATTTATGTTCGTGTGATTGTGAAGTTACATGGTGTTCCTAAGAGTATTGTATCGGATCGAGATCCGAGATTTACATCGAGATTTTGGGTGAGTTTACAAGAGGCTTTGGGTTCTAAGCTAAGATTGAGTTCGGCTTACCATCTGCAAACAGATGGTCAAACCGAGAGGACGATTCAATCGTTGGAGGATTTGTTGCGTGCTTGTGTGCTAGAGCAAGGTGGTGCTTGGGATAGTTATTTAGCGTTGATTGAGTTCACCTATAATAACAATTTTCATTCGAGTATTGGTATGGCACCATTTGAGGCTTTGTATGGTCGGAGATGTCGAACACCTTTGTGTTGGCATGAAACTGGTGAGAGGGCGATTGTTGGACCGGAATTGGTACAAGAAACGACGGAGAAAGTGAAGTTTATTCGGGAGAAGATGAAAGCTTCTCAAAGTAGACAAAAGAGCTATCATGATAAGAGAAGGAAAGATCTTGAGTTTCAAGAAGGCGACCATGTGTTTTTGAGAGTTACACCGGTTACGGGTGTGGGTCGTGCTTTGAAGTCGAAGAAGTTGACTTCTCGTTTTATTGGTCCGTATCAGATTACTGCACGTGTTGGCGCTGTGGCTTATCGTGTGGCGTTGCCTCCGAATCTTTCGAATTTGCATGACGTTTTCCATGTTTCGCAACTTCGGAAGTATGTTCCGGATCCGTCACATATTATTCCTATGGACGAAGTAGAAGTGAGAGATAATCTTACGGTTGAAGTTTTACCGATTAAGAATTTGGATCGTGAAGTTAAGAAGCTAAGAGGCAAGGATATTGCGCTTGTGAAAGTAGCGTGGGGAGGCGCTTCGGAGGGCAATATGACTTGGGAATTAGAGAGTGGGGTGCGAGAGTCGTATCTGGAGTTGTTTGAATCAGGTAATATTTTCGAGGACGAAAATTTCAAAAGTGGGGGAGAGTTGTAACAGCCCGATTATGATTATCTCCATTTTGTGCTAATTTGTATTATTTTGTTGAGTCTTTTATTTAATTTGGGTGATAATAATGTTATTGTGAAATTGGTGTTTTAATCTGATATGTTGGCGTGTTATATTATTTCACCGTTTTTGAGAGTTTTCGGGGGAAATTAGATTGGAGGGTATTTTAGACATTTCATAATTATTGTTAAGTTAGAATTTTAGTGAGGAATGATTTAAGGGTATTTGTGAGATATTTAAAGTAAAGAAAAGAAAGTAGTAAGAAAAGAAATAGAGAGAAAAGGAGAGTTAGAGAGAAAAATAGAGAGAAAGAAGAACAAGAGAAGAAAAAGAGAAGAAAAGATTGGAAAAGCTAGGAAATCGTCAAGACAACTCTAGGAATCGAATTTAATCGGGTAAGGGTGTGAAATATTGTTATCCTAACTTTGTGTATGATTATGTATGTGTTTTGTGTGGATGTTTTGGTTGGTTTTCCATCTGTTTCCGTTTATGCCGTATTTGACGAAATCGATAGAAACCGATGTTTTTACGGTCGAAAAGTCGTATAAATACATGTGTTGGTTGGATATATGTATGTGAGCTTCTGTTTAAAGTTTCATGAAGTTTGGTTATGTTTTGGTTAGTTTTCGGTATGTTTCCGTTGTTGTTTCCGTTTAGGTCGAATTGTAGGAAATCGATAGAAACCAATGTTTTCACGGATGAATTTCGAAATAAATTACGTAGTTGTATCGAGTAAGGTTAGGTCGTCGTATAGCGTGCTTTTTATTCGATTTGGTGATGTTTGAAAATTCTGGTTTTTGAAAGGTTGAAATTTAATCGAAAAATCGAACGTCGTAGAAATTTCGTTTATGTGTTCTAAATTGTTCTTATGTATTTGGTGGTTGCGCGTATATGTTTGTTTCGGTGAAAATGTTCGATTTAGTCGAGTTTCGGGCATTTCGGAAAAGTTACAGCAAGTGTGTAAATTGAGAAATTTGATTTTTGAGAAAAACAGGGCTATGAATCGATACATAACAGCTATGTATCGATACGAAATAATTTATGTATCGATACATAACCCTTATGCATCGATACATACTGAAGAAATTTGAGAAAACAGCATTTTCACTACAGCATGCGTCGACACATGCGTGCTATGTATCGATACATGTGGCCTCTATGCGTCGATACATAAGCCTATGTATCGATACATACTGTGCTGAACCAGAAAATTCTGGTTTGTCGGGGAAACTTCGGAAATTCATATCTCTTGAACCGTAAGTCGGTTTTGACCCCCGTTCAAAGCGTTGGGAAGCTAACGAGATGTTCTTTCTAGGAAAAATGGTTTTGAGGTCTAAACCTGGTCCAATTGGAACAGTATTTTCGAACCGTTTCGTAGTGTCGGGCCTCTGGTTTATGTTTTTGCGTTATTTTGAAATATACATATCTTCTTCGTTATTTATCGGATTTAAGTGTTCTTTATATCGAATCGAAGTTGTGGATGAGTACTTTTTTATGATGATGGAAAATATTATTTTTAGCTGACTTTTAACCGACTTTTCCGGTAAACCGTAAATCGAATTGTTTGGTTATTTGTGAAAACGTTCGGTTGCCGTTTGGCACAATTGATGTGAATGTATGTGGGTTGTGTGTGATGAATGCATGACTATATTGTGAATATTTATGCATGTCAAGAGTGTCATGAGTCATGTTGTATGTGAAGCATCATGATTGCATTCTTGCATTGTGGGGTCCTAAGATGAATCCGTTGTAACATCGTAAGCCTTTTGAGAGGTGGGGGCGATGATTACAAACGATTGTAAGCCTTTTGAGAGATGGGAGCAATCGGATTGTAAGCCTTTTGAGAGGTGGGGGCAATCCATAAACATTATAAGCCTTTTGAGAGGTGGTAGCAATGGGTGAACATCGTATGCCCGACGGGGAGTTACACTAAGTAACGAGCGATAGTTCCAATAAGTTCTTCAATTGAACTTGAGATGAAATGAGTCGGTACCGCATTGCATTTGCATAGAGTCGTGAGTCGGTCTCTATGATTTGCATTGGTCATCCTTGTATTTGTGCATGGGTGAATGAACATGAATAAATGTGTTTATGTTGAATGATAAGCATTGTGATGAATATGCTTGGTTTTGTATATAATATATATATATATATATATATATATATATATATATATATATATATGCCTTGCGATGTATATTGAATGGGATGTGATGAATTGTGATAAGAATCGTATCATTGTAATGATGCATTGAAGAATGAATATAATATGTATGTTTATGTGGAATGGTAGAATGGTGAGAATGTGTTATGTGTATACTTTTGTGTTGAGATATATGATTATATGCATTGTTATTATGATAATATTTCTCACCCTTCTACTGTTTTATGATGCTCTACGAGGCATTGCAGATTAGGTATCTGGTGGTCTTTTGTGAAGTGTGTCTTCATACCTTTTTGGTCGGTTGGCTCTGATATGTAGCACCGGGTAGCTAGGATGCTTATGTTTGATTCCTTTTTGTGATACATTCGTGTATGTATCTTGCTGATGAATTTGTGTATATAAACACGAATGATGTTGTTGTATCATACTTGTTGATGTATATATATATATATATATATATATATATATATATATATATATATATATTGTATATATGTTTGATGTTATCAATGTTTAGATTTTCCGCTTTTATTCTAAATATTGAGATGTGGGTGTAAGGACTGAGTTCCTACGTTGAAAGTTACCCCACTGTTGCATATCATTTGTTGAGAAGGTATTGTATGTTTTAATTTCAAGCATAATGTGACATGCCTTTTTATGCCGTGTTTACAATTATACTCTGATGAAATTTCCAATACGTGCCTAAATGATTTATTTGATTATTTGGGGGTATAGAAAGGGGGTGTTACACTAACCCCTAGGGTTTTCAACCTTTAGCATAGAACCTTTAGCAAACATAAGATAACATTAGAACAAGAGGTTCCTGTAGAGTACTACAAATACTTAGGGTGCTAATACATTCCCTTTGTATAACCCACCCCCGAACCTTATATATCTTCCCCTTTAGGTTTTTCTAACGATTTTGAACCTTTCCTTTGGATAAATCAAAGTCGGTTGTAAAAGAAAATGATGCAAATTAATTAATAATTTGTTGTCCGAATTTCACCGCAACAATTAGGAATAAACAAAAATGAAAATACGGAGTGTAAAGATAAATTTAAGAATTAATTAACAAAACTAACAAGAGCTAATTCTAAAAACTAATTTAAAATTAAAAATCTATTTAAAACTAAATAACAAATTCTAATTAAAAACTAATAGCTAATTAAACTAAATAAATTAAAATTGATTAACCAAATTCTAATTAAAATTAACTAAACTCTAATTAAAATCTAATTAAAATTAAAACTAATTCTAAGATTATTAACTATAAGTAAATAACTACCTCTAATACTAATTCTAACTAAAAGGGTTTAAAAAGCTAATAACTATTATACTAATTGAATAATTTTAATTAAAACTAATTCTAAAACCTAAATATAATTCTAAATAACACAAATACAAACAAGATAGGCTTAACCCTCAAGCAAGTTCCCCAATGAAGTCGTCATTTCTGTTGCGGTGAGAATCGGATATCAAGCTATTGAATTAACTTGAATCACAAATCATGAAGTTCACCACCGAGCTTTGATTTATCCAAAGGAAAGGGTAAAGATCGAAAAAAACCCTAAGTGCGCTACGTAGGAACACATCTAAGAGATCTGAGGTTCGGGGTTGGTTATACCTAGGGAAGATGTTAGCATCCTAAGTATCTGTAGTACTCTACAGGAACTTCTTGTTAGTATTTGTGTTATTCTAAAGTTTGTTTGTTAAGGGAAAATGCTAAGGTAAAGACCTAAGGTATATACACTAAGTATGCTCGCCAAGACATCGCATCTCGTGCCTACATATCCTGACGGGAATGGAATCAGGGCATTCGTAGTTCCCCTCACTAAGGGGTAAAAAGGGTGTAAAATAGAAAGGTGGAAAAAAGAAAAGGTGGAAAAAAGAAGAGGTGGCTCGCTAGGATCTCGCAATCCTATGCCTACGTATTCTCAAGATGAACTTGAGAAATCAGAGCGTCCGTAGTTCCCCTCAATGGGGGTGAGGAACTCTTGACTTTGGCCAAGGTTCCAGGGGAAGGTAGGGTCTGACAGCAAGACACCTACATGGAGTGCGGCGACTCCAAACAGGAAAAGAAAGCCTCGATCGCGTGGCGGCGCGAGATAAGGGAATGAAGGATAAGGCTATGACATGATAGTTAATAGGAACGATCCTTTCCTTTGGAATAGGGGATAAGTGACAGAGGAACCAAGAGGAAAATCTCGGATGTCACGAACAAAGTAAACAATAATATATACAACAAGTGTAACAAGATTTAAATGAAAAATAAATATTAGGAATAAACAAAAATGAAAATACGGAGCGTAAAGATAAATTTAAGAATTAATTAACAAAACTACCAAGAGCTAATTCTAAAAACTAATTTAAAATTAAAAATCTATTTAAAACTAAATAACAAATTCTAATTAAAAACTAATAGCTAATTAAACTAAATAAATTAAAATTGATTAACCAAATTCTACTTAAAATTAACTAAACTCTAATTAAAATCTAATTAAAATTAAAACTAATTCTAAGATTATTAACTAAAAGTAAATAACTACCTCTAATACTGATTCTAACTAAAAGGGTTTAAAAAGCTAATAACTATTAGACTAATTGAATAATTTTAATTAAAACTAATTCTAAAACCTAAATATAATTCTAAATAAAAAACTTAATTAGCTAAAGAAATTAATCTTAAAAATAAATTATTAACATTACTAATCCTGAAAACTATTCATATTAAAATACAGAAAAAATAAAAAAGGGTAAAAGAAGAGATGGGTCGGGAGGAAAGGGTATAGCGCATTGGCCCGGGAAAGAAGTTTGTACAGAAGCTAGGTCGTATGGGTCGGATGAAGACTGAAACGGGTTGGGTACAGTTGACCCGGTTTCAAATATATTGGAAACAAAACCTAATCGTGACAAAATTATGTTTCAACAGCTGATGAAAACAAACCTTTCTTTCCTTCCTACAATCACTCTGCGGCGGCTCCGTTCTTTTAATCCTCAAACTTCACCTTTCGCATCTGACTCTACTTCTCAGTCGCTGTTCTCTCCTCTCGATCGCGGACAACAACAAACGACCGCTCTCTCAGCCTCTCGCGACTTTCTCGCATGGTTTCCGGCGATCCTCTCCCGTCGTTCTCGCCCTCCGTTTGCTTTCGCGTCTAGGGTTGTTGTTGATGTTATGGTGGTGAAGGGTGGAGCTGTTATGGTTTGATGAGTTTCGCTTAAAGGTTTATCTGTTTCTTTTTGGAAAGTGAAGATTGGATAAGAAAGGTCTGGTGTGTTTGTAACAGCGGTGATTTCGTGTACATCGGAGCTTGGCCGGAAAGAATAAATCAGTGGTGGTGGTGCGAGTAGTGAGGAAAAGGGAGTTGTTCGATGATGGGTTCCAGGAGGAGGGAAAGTGTGATGTTGAAGATTTAGAAGCAGGGAGGTGAAGGTTGCGAAACGGTGTCGGACAGAGGGAGTTTGAAGTATGTTGAAGGTCTGATTGGTGATTAAAAATGGAAGAGAGGGTGCAGAAGGAAAAGAAGAGGAAATCAAGAATGGTCGAGCAAGGTTCTGTTATGGTTTGTTTGGAAGTGAAGGTGAATATTCTCAAAGTACTTCCTCTCCCTTCCTTTAATTTCCTATGTTCTTCTTTTTTTAAAACAAATCCCCCAACTCACTGAGTTTTTCCATTGTACAAATGTAACATCTTTTGGTCCGTTGTGGCACCCTTTGAGTGATACGGTTTATGGAGGCTATAGCAGGGATTTTGGAGGGATTTTAGAGCAAAGTGTTTGAAGTACAGTGGCATGTCGCTGTTGCTTGTAGAGAGACCTTGGAAGCAGGTTTTGAGAAAATCAGACCTTGGTTGTAGAGTGTGGTAGCAGGCTTTCGGCTGGGTTTGTGTAGCAGCGTGTATGCAGAAGTAGAGCAAAGAGTCTTGTTGTACGGTTGCGCAGGCTTTTGGGATGAAATTTTGTTTTGTTGTACCAGGGTACGGTTTCAGCAAAAAAAGTACCAGGATCTTTCCCTTCCTTATGTTTGTATTTTTTTTGTCAAAGTTGTAATGGAAATTTGTAAAATTAAATAAACTTAAATTACATTTAATTGAAAAGTAATTTTAGCTAAAAATGAAAATGAGATAGTACTAGCTAATTAAACAACTAATTTAAATTAGACTAAAAAAACAAAATAAAAATTACAATAAAAATTAAAAGAAGATAGAATCAAACTATATTAACAAAAATTAAACTAATTAGATTTAGACTAAAAACAAAAGAATTAAACTTGATAAAAGTTAATCTAATTAAAATTATTCTAAAATAGAGAATAAAAGCCAAACTAGAATAAAAAAAATTAAATTAAGATTAAGCTTAATCAAAACTAAACTAAAATTAAAAATAAACTAAATTGGATTTAGACAAAAGTAAAATAAGCTAAATTTTAAAGAAAAAGAGATTAAATTCGAAATGAACTAATAAAATAAAAAAGGTACTATATTGAAATTAAATTAAATTAACCTAAGAAAGTTGATCTTAATAACACCAAAAAAGAAAATAGCATGGAAAGAGGAAATCAACTAAAATGCACGATTACAGATGTTTAACTAAACATGCGAAAATTACTGACTTGAAATGATATGCAAAAGATCAAAGAATCTAAGGGTAAAATTTGGGGTATGACAGTTGCCCCTATTTAAATAATTTCACCGGATGACGTGTGTGATGATAGTTCTCGTGAAATCAGGGTGAAAGGTATTTAAATATAGATAACCGAAAATTTTGCCCTTAGATGTGATGACATGCTATGAACTCTAATATGATGAAAATGGCGGAATGATAAATGCAAAAATGCAGACGAAGACAAACGCAAAAAGAGATAAAGTCGCACAATGAATAACCACTAACTGGGGATGACAACCACACTGGGGAACTAAACAAACTGGGAAATCTAAAGTGATGGAGCAACTGGTTCAAGCGTGACCGGCTGACACTTTAGAAAGAAGAGATAACACAAAATCCTCACCGAAAGTAGAACCGGAAAGACGGTCTCCACTGGGGAATCAGATAACAAAGACCCAATTTGGAAGAACATCAGAAAGAGAAAGGCACATCCGGAAGAACATCAGATGGAAAAAGAAACCAGACATCCAATAATGGCTTTGAATGAAAGGTACAAATCACAATATCTAATAATGGCTTTAGATAAAAGTGAGAAAGGTAGAGATCTAAGAAATCATTGGACGCAAAGAAACTAATCATCCAATAATGGCTTTGAATGAAAAGCAAACTCAAAATATCTGAGAAGGCATCAGATGAGGATGAGATAAAAGTGTAATCCAAGAAGGCATTTGGTGTAAAGAAACCAGTATCCAAGAAAGCATTGGAGGAACGTGCACAAAGAGATACCCAAGAAAGCATTGGATAAAAGGAACCAGTCATCAAATAATGGCTTTGAATGAAAGGCAAACTCATAATATCTGAGAAAGCATCAGATGAGAATGAGATAAAAAGGGTAAAAATCCAAGAAGGCATTGGACAGAAGACACCAGACATCCAATAATGGCTTTGAATGAAAGGTAATATCACAGTATCTAATAATGGCTTTATATGACTGTGAACAAGACTACATTCAAGAATGGCATTGAATGCGAAGTAACCAGTCATCGAATAATGGCTTTGAATGAAAGGTGCAATCACAATATCTGAGAAGGCATCAGATGAAAGTGAACAAAATAGAGATCCAAGAAAGCATTGGATAAAGAAAACCAGTCATCCAATAATGGCTTTGAATGAAAGGCAAACTCATAATATCTAAGAAGGCATTAGATGAGAATGAGATAAAAAGTGAAATCCAAGAAGGCATTGGATGTAAAGAAACCACAATATTCAAGAAATCATTGGATGAATTTGAGCAAAGAAATACCCAAGAAATCATTGGATAGAAGGAATCACAGTATCCAAGATAGCATTGAATGACTGTGAACTTTCAAGAATGACACTGAAAGTAAAGGAAAATCACTATATTCAGGAATGACATCGAATGATAGTGAGAAAGACATCCAGGAATGGCACTGAATGCAAAGGAGAAAAATCATCCAGGAATGACACTGAATGAACAGATAAGATTTTCAGGAATGACACTGAAAGATATCTAAACAAATTTGATGGGGACTACAGAAGAGAGGCAAAACTTCCAGGAATAGCACTAGGAGAAACAAGAGGAATAAAGATATCAAGGAATGGCACTGGAGATCAAAAGAGACAGATATCCAGGAATGGCACTAGAGATCAAAAGAGACAGACATCCAGGAATAACACTGGAGTGAAAGAATATAAAGATCCAGGAATATCACTGGGATGAAATAAGACAAACATCTAACAACATGACTAGATGCACAAGGAAACGACAACATTCAGGAATGACACTAAATGAAAGGACAGGTAACGTTTGGTAGGCGCCAAGTAAGTTAGACTTTGACCACAAGGTAAGACGTGGATAACAACACGACCTCGGGCGAAATGCAAATGAGGATGAAACACGCATGCTATGCATATGGGTATGGAAATATGCAGATGATATATAATCAAATGCAAATGCAGATGCTAACGACACAGCTCGACTCTTGAGAGAAGACAAGACTAGAAGACTGATTCCTCAACACGAAGATCACTGCCATTTTGCCTGGGGACTAAAGATGCTACTGCTGGACACATCTCTGCCACACTGGTAAACTGTATCAAGTGATGATCCTTGTAGGAAGTATGAAGAGCTGTTTGGGGATTCTTCAAGTAAATTGCCCCAGACTAGCTAACTGTTGTAGATGAGCTGATCATTGCTTCAGCTTGTCTGATTCTGAATATGACTGCTTACTGTGCTCTTGGAAAGCTTGCCCCAGTATGAGTCTTGAAAAGTCTTATGGATAAACCAATTCTGAGAAAGACTTGACCCTGAACAACAATTCTTGAACTGATTCTTCAACAGGATTTGGGAAGAACTTGCCCTTGATATGATCAACAACCAAGTTTTTTAATTGTTTGAAAATTCCTTGAGAAGAAAGCCATTTGCAAACAAAAGTATTTGTACCAACATGGTAATTTTAAAGCAAAGTCAATGCAACTTTTGAAATCAAGATTATTTTTTAAAGATGCAAAACAAATGAATCACTGGTTTGAACACGGCAGTTCAAGACATTTAAAAGCGAAAGGTAAAGCACAAGTGTGATGCCCAAAATATATGATTTGAAAAGATCTTTGGGAGTCAGTTTACGCAACCTTGTTGTGGTATGCTTTCAAAATAACCTTTCCTCAGTTAGGTCTTTTGAGGGTTTAACGTGGTTTGGTTCACGGTTTATGAAATAAAGGATAAAGGGTCAAAGTTTATTTGTCCCCGCCCAAACTTCGTGATGAACTCCTATCCTAAGCTCAGTTAACACAGGATATACATTCAGATTCCCATAGGCTAGGAATTGATCTGATGATAGTTGTCGATGATTAAGACACCTTGGGTTGTCATTACTCCCTTACAACATTTGGTTGTCCTTTATTGTTGAGGTTTTGAGACCTCTTCTTGTCTTTACTGAGGTTATGAGTCCTCTTCTTGTCTTTGCTGAGGTTATGAGACCTCTTCTTGTCTTTGCTCAGGTTATGAGACCTCTTTTTGTCTTCATTGAGGTTTTGAGACCTCTTCTTTTTGGTTGTCATACAACTTGTACAACATTTATTCATTTGACTTGAGAGAGCTGACTGGCGTCTTGCATGAAGCGCTTGCATTAGAATGCATAACCAAGTTAAACTAATAACTACCCACCCCAAGGTTAAGATTGCAGGTTTTTATTGTATAGACGAACCTCTCCGCGTATATATCGAGAGGTTCAACAAAGAAGTAGTACAGGTCCCTACAACAGATGAGATGAAAAAGTTTCTGCTCGAGCAAGGACTCCGCCTGGGCTCCGAGTTCTCTAAAGTTGTCGGTCTCGCACCGCCGAGGAACCTAGACACCCTCTTCCTCAAAGCCCAATCGCACATTCAGTATGAATAAAAGGTTACGGCCAGCAACGTCTGAGCATTACGCCATCAGGAGAACGCTCGGGCCTCCAGAGGCGAGGAATCCTCAACATCTCGTCGAGGCGAAAGGAGGCGCGAGGACCGTCCTCGGGACTCCCGCGACAACAAGGGACCCTCCGGGCGATTCCAAGACTATACCCCCCTAACCGTCTCCAGGGAGAAGATACTGTTCGAGTGTACGAATTCAGAATTCAAGTAGGCAGGGGTCCGCTTCCCCAAACAACGGCCGACCAAACCCAACGCGAACAAATCGAAGTACTTCCGTTTCCACAAGAGTCACGACCACACTACTGAAGACTGCATCCATCTGAAGGATGCTATTGAGATACTGATCAGGGACGGCCACCTGAAACAGTTTGAAAAAAAGAAGGACACTCCTCGGCAGGACGCCCAAGAGTCCAAGAAAATAGAGGAAGAAGTACCCTCCTTGGAAGAAGCCAACATCCAGGTCGCTATGTCCATATCGCGACCAGAGGACTTCTGCGTTCCAGACGAGCTCAACGCCCCTGCTTATTTCGCGGCCCACAGCCCGTGGGAGACGTTTCCCTCCGCCATGGTTATCTCTGGCGGGGGATTCAACAAAGTCACAGTGGGCTCCGTGAAACGAAAATTCGAGCATCTGATCAACACAAGCTCTAATAAGGTGACCACGCTCGATCAGGCCCAGAAGGGCTCTGTCCCCATCTCCTTCTATCGGGAAGAGCTCGGGGGGTCTCCAAACTCGAGCATACCTTTGCTCGTCAGAGCCCGAATGGTGAACTTCGACGTTCGCAGAATCCTCGTCGACCAGGGCAGCTCGGTCGACATCATGTACTCCCAACTGTTCTCAACGCTTCAGCTGGACGAATCACACCTTACCCACTATGTGGAGTCTGATTTGCAGGGATTCAACAGATCAGTGACCAAGCCATGGGGATACGTCGAACTGATCGTAACCTTCAGATCAGCTGACACGGCCAGATTCGTCAAGGTACAATTTCTGGTGATCGACTGCCCGTCGCTTTACTAGTTCATATTCGGAAGACTAACTCCGGCCGAGTTGGTAGTTATGCCTTCAACAGTCCATCTCAAGATGAAGTATTACACTTCTAAAGGGATGTTCGCCACCCTCCACAGCGACATCGAAGCTGCACGACAGTGTTTCGAAGCAGCCACAAAAACGCTCAACGCCATTGCATCCAAGCCAAAGGTGTAACAACTCCAAATTTGCCCTCTTGTTTTCTTAACTGGATTATGTTTCATTGCATGCTTTGCATTGTCATCCTTGCATTTCATTGGTTCATTGGCATGGGATCAGGGTGTCTAAATCAAATCCAAGGAGCCTTGAGCCTCAAGAGATCTTAAATTGAGTCATCACCT
Organism: Lathyrus tuberosus; assembly: GCA_022829125.1. Classification (NCBI taxonomy): domain Eukaryota; kingdom Viridiplantae; phylum Streptophyta; class Magnoliopsida; order Fabales; family Fabaceae; genus Lathyrus; species Lathyrus tuberosus. The sequence continues at coordinate 11,855,307 of JALAZF010000105.1, read as the reverse complement.
TATCATATGATCAAGCTTGGCAAGAGAATGCAAGGGAATCACATCATCCTAACCAGTGCAAAACTAGGGTTTTGGAATTATTGAGTATAATACCCCAATGGGCAAGATACTTAAGCTTTTATGATCATCAAATGGCATATCTCATCTTTGTTCGCAAGGATGTACCTCATACTCAGAGGAATTTAGATTTGGAGGATGTGCTGATTTTTCCTAGACTGAGGGTGCAAAACTAGGGTTTGCCATGAAATAAGTTTATTTCTGATTTTTTTGGCAAAACTTGATCTCATGGTATTCTACATGTCCTCAAGTGTCTAGGGATGAAGAATTGTCTATCAGTTTGGTTTGGAAGGGTTTCAATTGATCAATTGATTGAAAATCATGAGAATTGGGGAAAAGTCAACTGTGCAGAGGAAAAAATCAACTATTGACTTTTTGAGGTCAATTTCATGTCCCTCATCTCAAATATGTTCATTGGTGAAGATTTTTTCAAGAAATATTAAGGGATTCACCAAAAATCAGAAGACGTGGAAAGTTTCCAAAAATAGAATTAAGGGTTTCTAAATATGGCAAGATTTGGCAAGGTGCACACCCATCTTTGAAGCATTCTTTCTCCATGGCCCAAGCTCCAAATGGAAGGGTTATGGAGGCCTATCAAAATTTCACATTACAAGCTTCAAAACCATACCAAGAACATCTCCATTGGATCAAAACTGAAGGAGTTATGGTTGATTAAAGTTGAGAGATTTCAAGGCAAAATGTCAAGGCATGGCCAGCCAGAGCGCCAAAATTTTTACAAATACTTGGTGCGCATGTTGTGTCCAATTTCAAGGCCATTTATCTCCATTATGGAGGTTTCAATTGGAAAATTATTCAACATCAATCTTGTTCATTTCCATCTCCTCTTCAATTCTTGTGTTCAAATATTCTTCATTTGATCGTTCCTTCGAGAGTTATGGTGGCTCAAAGTAGGTAACCCTTAACTGTTTTCTTCATGTGCCATGGGCTGGTCAAAGGCAGGTTTGGTAACATAAACATTGCAGTCAGAACCAAACACTTTCGTGAGTGATTTTAAACACCTTAGAGGCTTCCATGGTATTTTCTTTGAACATTAATGTTGTTGTCTTCCATATCCTCTTTCCAAAGAGCTCAAGAGTTGGCAATTCCATCCATAGAGTGTTGAGATTCCATGCTCTAAAGATCACTTCATGCCAGTTATTTTCTTTCACACCAAGCAAACCAAAACTTGTTGGAATTTGTTGGCATGCGCATATACTCCTCACACATCACCTTTAACGTATTTTACCATGCAAAGGTCTTACATCATGCATACCACATGTATATACTTGCCATATATGTTCAAACATGTTCAAATCCAAAAATAAAAACTTCTTTAACAAGTTGTAATGGTACTAGCTGCTATGTTCCTGACATCACATCACACCACCCTTCATCATGAAAGTCCACAACAACAACCATACTCCCTCCACACATGAAAATTCGTACTACACATAACCTCACTTTAACTCCCATTTTTTTATTAACCTCACACTAACCAAATTTCTGACTAGACTTTAACCGTGATTAAAATTTCTAACCCACCATATATAAACCCTTAATCACCTCATAACAGAAGTTAGTTACTCATTTTTCACAGTTAGATCCAGTTTTCATCACACAAGCCAAAACTCTTTCTTTCACTCTCAAAGTTCAGTTTTTGATTTCTCTCTGATTCTTGAAGGTTTTCACGAGTTTTCTTCAAGTTCTTCACCACTACAACGTGCTCTTACTGTAGTTTGCATCGTGTGAACCTTACATCCACCATTGAAGATTTTGGAGTGTTGGATATTCTTCATCAACAAGCTATTTTCACATTTGACAAGTTTCAAGAAACGTTTATTTCGCTCCCATTGGTTCTACACAAGACTCTAGAAGCTCCTTAAGGAGTTAGATCTACATTTTAGCAAGGTACGTTTTTAGGATCTCATAGCATAGATAGTGATATCGCATGATTATAATGATGGAGGAGGGTGTATTGAAGTCCTATGGAGTGTAGGCAATGTGCGCTGGTTGTAGAATTGAATAAAGCTTGAAATCTTGGTGAATATATATTTCTATCTGTGGCTTTAAGCTTTATTTTCCGTGTGATTAAGGCCTTATTTCGAATTTTTATTGCCATGGCTGTGTTCCTCGCATTGAGTACTACAATTTAGATATAAATTTTGTTAAATTTCGTTATGAAATGAGAGAGATATTCCATGTTGAAGTTTGGGGCAAGAAAATGGAGTTTATGCGTGTTTCTGGTTTCTATGGTGGTGGGAGGTTGATGACGATGATGTGTCATCGTGTGGTTGGCTGATGTTAGTCCTTTCATACTGGCCAATGAGAAACACGCAGCACATTAATGAAATTGGGACGGTGCAGGGAATATTCCTTTCTTTTCCATGTGATTAATCCATGATATGCTGATAATGAGGTAGATCATTGGCTAATGATTAGAAGGAGCATGCTGTCATGTGGATTGATGCTGGCGGCGCAATGAGTGGGCAGGCACGTGTTGCTAGGTGAGCTAGGTGTTTGAATGTGTTGAGAGAGAGAAAGTTTCCCAGCCGTGGGATTGATCACGTGGCTGAGATCGTGCCACTAAATGTTTGAAACTCACATGCTGATATTTTCTTTCCCCGGTTAATTCAATCTCTGAACGTGTGGGCCCAGTAGAGTTGCTCTTTGCACCCCCTTTATTGGGCCCAACGTTATTTGAAGTGGCTTTTTACTAATGTTGCACCCCTCCCTTTATTTGCTATTATTTTGTTTGTTTTTTTTCATACATGTTTGAAAATGCATTTTTAAAAATACCTGTGAATATCCAAAAATTCTAAAAATATTCATGTATTATATTAACACCTTTAATGAATTTTTGATGAATTTTAATTGCTGATTTGGTCATTTTGTCATATTTTTAGGGAATTTTTGTTTAAGTGCATTTATATGAACCTTCCTTGTGATACATGTTTGGTAATTCATTTTTTAAGCACACATAGAAGAGGGATTTTTGTATGGAATTCGGTATAGAATTTTAGGACATGTTAATTATGATAATGCAATTTTATAGGATTTTTTAGAGGATGGTTGATTGGCTTTTGAATGCTATTGTGTATGTGTTTGTTCAATGACTATAGTGCATGTTATAGGTCTTGTTTAAACATGATAAAAAATGAAATTTTTCTCATTCTTTTGCATATTGTTTAGCCTCTGATTATACTCCATCTCACTTGTTTCCTTTGAATTTTTACAACATTTAACCATGCTTGTGTTAACTGTTGAAGTACACCTTGATTGTGTAGATGTTTAGAGTGCTAGTTCTAGGGCTTCATGCTCATTGTGTAACCATTCAACATGATACTTATGAATTCATTTGTGTACATGTTTAGGCATCCTTATAAGTCTTCTAAAACCAAATTATAAGTCTTTAACACCTAACTTTGATTGATTTGTATAGACTTACATGAACATGGATTGATACTTGGTGTTTGATCTTTCTTTGTCTACTTTTTCTTATGTGTTGCACATCACATCTTCATGAAGACTTATAGGACCTAAAAGCTATCCAAACTTGACTCACTTTCTGTTTTAGATCATCTCTAATCATTCATGTGTGGCTCATAACTTCATTTCACCTAATTGAATTCACATGACCTCAAATTGTCTTCACTTGTTCAACTTGTGCTAGATTTCATTGTTTGTGTGATATGCTTTTACTTGTCGCATCACTCCATTACACATGATCTCATATGACCTATAATATGTTCATGTACTTGTAGACACTCCTTTGGCTCACAAATTCCCATTTGTTTCATGCATTATTACTTTGGTATGTCATCTCCTAATTGAACATTGTTTGTTAACTTTGTTTGAACCTTGTGTGATCTATTTCTTCTATTTATTTTAGGACTTATGTGAGACCTATTAGAGGTCAATAGCCTCTGACCTTGACATGTATAACATGCCTTTAACTCATTCTAATTTCATCTATCTTCACTCATTTCATAAGTCATCCATGCTTGACAATTTTGAACTTGTTTTGCTCTTAACCTTTAACAAGTAGTGATATGAGTTGTGTATGAACATTATAGGATTCTTATTTTGATTTCAATTTCATTTAAAGTGTGACATGCTACTGACTTGGATGCTCATCCATGATCCATTTCACCTACATGACTTCTTTGGGTTTGTTTTGTCTAGTATGTGCATAGTTTGAACTTGTATGAACTTGTTTGGACCTAGTTGTTCTTATTCTTCAATGTGCTTCAATGTGAGACTTGTATGGACTTTGTAAGAACATTCTTGACTTCTAAATGCCATTTCAAATGTCATGAGCTACTGCCTTGTATCCATTTGCATGATTATTCATCTTACATCTTCATTTCCTACTTGCATTACAAGTATGCTTCATTGTTGGAACTTGAATAATGTTTGCTCCCACTTCTTCTTACTTGATCAATGCTTGCATTCATGAATCACATGCCATCTCAATGAAATAGCCATGCATTAATAAATGTCATTTACTTCTGACCTTGATGTTTACATGTGCATTCCTTCACGTTTACGAACCGTATGCATTCATCTTGCACGGTTAATGTTTAACTTGCATTTGTTTGATTTTTTGGTGCATGTTCCAACATAGCTTGACTTTGTTTGATACCTTAACTTTAGTAGAGGCCATTAAGATGCACCTACTGCCCTTGGATGATCCTTAAATTTTAGGACCCTTCCCTTTTAGTTTTAACTTTGGTTTCTTCTTATGTTGTCTCCCTTAAGACAACTAGCACCGTTTGGTTCAATTTCTTTCACTTGTATTCATTATGTAACGCCCCAATTTTTGTTAGATTTATTTAATCGAGTCGATTTAATTATTTTTATTATTATATTATTTTATTTTTTACTTTTATTTGATAATATATTATTTTTTCATCGTGATTATGTTTTATCGCGTTTTGGGGAGCGTTTGCGAGATATTTTAGTGTAGGAGTATTTTGGTCATTTCACTTTATTTTTCTTAAGTTAATAAAAATAGAAAGAGAGAAAAATAGAGAGAAAGAAAAAGAGAAGAAGGAAAAGGGAAAGAAAAGAGAAAGAAAGAAGAAAAGAGAGAAAAACTTGAAAAGGAAGAAATCGATCAACCGACTATTGAAAACACGATTAAATCGGGTAAGGGTGCGAAACTCGATTATCTTATACTTGTGTATGATTATGTATGTTTGTATTTGGTTGTTTTTGGGTTGCAATTGAATATAGAACCAAAACTATAATATGTTGAAATTGTTGGAAGTTGATTCAAATTGTGTCTGAAATCATGTTTTAATGTTCATAATTGCTGAGACATGTTAGATAGGTGTTGTTGTACACTCTATTGGTAATTTTTAGGTGATTAGAGGAGATTTGGGGGGATTTTGGGTTGAGCCCGTAGCAGAAAAATTCTGCAGAAAAATTCTGGGTTTCCTCTACCGTTACGCGTATCAGGCATGTCCATACGTGTATTGGGTTGGGCAATACGCGTATGGGAGGTGCAAAGTGAGGCAATACGCGTAATAAACACCATTTTTCTCGGCCATCTGCTAAAACGCGTAATGGTACGCGTATGAGGCTGGGCAATACGCATATGGCTCAGGGCAATACGCGTATGGCCAGCAAGGGTGCAGAACATTGTGTTTTCGCGATTCCTTTTCTTTTTACTTCCATAACTTGTGTTTCGATTATCCGTTTTGAACATTCTTGGTATCGTTGGAAAACTAATAAAATGTTCTTTCTTATTAAAATGGTTTTGAGATTGTCGGTCGATTTAATTATGTCGGGAAGTTGGAATAATATTGTTTTGTCGACTTTTACCGTTGTAATTGTGTGTAACTGATGTGTATCATGCAATGTGCTGTTGATATGGATATTGTATGACTTGTGTGCTGTTGTGTGATGAAAATGCATGTGATGGAATATTGTGATGATGATTTGTGGCCTAAGGGCAAGAAAATGCATTGTGTTGTATTTGATTATATATGCATGATTATGGATGTGTGTATGTGTGCATTTGAATGTCATGAGTCATTGTATGCCAAGCATCATGATATGCATTCTTGTGATGTCGTGTGCTCTAGTGGGTGTGAGCGACTAAACGATTCCAGAGGGAATCCGCTATAACATCGTGTGCCTTATACAAAGAGGTGTGAGCGATGATTATGGACGATCGTGTGCCTTATACAAAGAGGTGTGAGCGATCGGGTCGTGTGCCTTATACAAAGAGGTGTGAGCGATCCATAAATGTCGTGTGCCTTATACAAAGAGGTGTGAGCAACGGGGAACATCTTTTGCCCGACGGGGAGTTACACTAAGTAATAAGCGATGATTCTAATAGTTCCTGAGTGAACTAATGTTGAGATGATGGATGGATGGATGGTACCGCATTGCATTGCATAGAGTCGTTGTGTCGGTCTCTGTGCATTTACATAAATCATGAATGGATTGACTTGGTGTGGAATTGTGAATGGAATTGATGAGTTGAAATATATATATATATATATATATATATATATATATATATATGTGTGTGTGTGTGTGTGTGTGTGTTGTGATAACTGCATTGAGCATGATTGATATGCCTTGGTGATGGATATATGAGATATGCACTGTGTTGTTTTGTGTTTGAATTCTGGTGTAAGTTGTGGTGAGAATATTTTACATGTGTATTTTGGTGTTATTATATAATTGTATGCAATTATATTATGATTGTGTTTCTCACCCTTCTGCTGTTTTGAATGCTCTATGAGGCATTGTAGATTAGATATTGGAGGTCTTTTTGTGAAGCTTAGGTCTTCATTCTTTTGTCGGTCGGCTCTGATATGTAGCACCGGGTAGTCGGGGAGATCATTGTGATTTATATGTATATGTATATATATCTTTTGGATTGTACATGTATGAATCTGTGTATGACAGACAAACTTTTTATGTGATATATATATGAGATTCAGTTGCAGATTTTCCGCTTTTATTCTGTATCTGAATTGTGGGTAGTAGGAACTAAGTTCCTCTGTTATTTGCTACCTGATTGTTGCATTTCTTTATGAGCAGGTTTAGTGTGTTTTGTCTCAATTGATGTGACGCCTCAGTCTATGCCGTGAATGTTTTCATTATACTCTGATTATTTGTTATCGCTTTAATTAGTTGGGGGTATAGATTGGGGGTGTTACATTAAGTGGTATCAAAGCCAGTCCGTGTCAGTTTGTGTCAGTCCTTGTTGGTCGTTGTGTTTGGTGAGCTGTTTGTTTAACCATAGTTGCTGTTATTGGAAATGAACAGAATATAGCTGGTAGGAATGATACTGCTTTGGCTGCTGCTATGCAAGCTATGGCTCGAGCTGTGCAGGGTGCACCTAATGCTGGTGGGAATGATGAGTTTAGGAAGAACAAACCGCCTGTCTTCAAAGGGAGACATGATCCTGATGGTGCACAGATTTGGCTTAAAGAGATTGAAAGAATCTTTTGAGTAATGGACTGTGCTGAGGAACATAAAGTGAGACTGGGTACTCACATGTTGCAGGAGGAAGCTGATGATTGGTGGGTTAGTGCATGTCATGGTTGGGAAGTTACAGGTGAAGAGGTCACTTGGACTTTGTTCAGCAGGGAATTTTTGAGGAAGTATTTTCCCGAAGATGTAAGAGGAAAGAAAGAAATAGAGCTCTTGGAGTTGAAACAAGGTAATATGTCTGTTGTTGATTACACTGCTAGGTTTGTGGAGCTTGTTCAGTTTTATCCACATTATGCTGAAGCAACTGCAGAGTTTTCCAAGTGTGTGAAGTTTGAGAACGGATTGCGTCTTGAGACCAAGCAGGCAATCGGTTATCAAAGGATTAGGAGGTTTTCGGACTTGGTGGATTGTTGTAGGATTTATGAGGAGGATAGCAAAGCTCGTTCTACTCACTATAAGAGTGTGAACGAAAGGAAAGGGAAGCAACCGTTTCGTGGTGGTCCTTATGTGACACCAGCTGATAAGGGTAAGCAAAGGGGTAATTTTGAGAAAAGGCCAAGTGGGGGAGGTATGTCTAATTCTCTGAGATGTTATAGGTGTGGTGACTTAGGACATTGTCAGTTTAAATGTAGGAAAGATATGAGGAAGTGTTCCAATTGTGGAGGTTTAGGACATGTTGCAGCTGATTGTAAGAAGAATGTGGTGAAGTGTTTCAATTGTGGTGAACCTGGTCATGTTAGTATGAAGTGTCCGAAACCAAAGCAAGCTCAGGTTGGAGGGAAAGTATTTGCATTGGCAGGGACTCAGACTACTAGTGCAGACCGTCTGATCAGAGGTACTTATTTTATTAATAGTACGCCTTTAGTTGCTATTATTGATACTGGAGAGACTCATTCGTTTATTTCGTCTGAGTGCGCGAAGCATTTGAATCTTTTGTTGTCTTCGATGGGTCGAGAGATGGTTATTGATACTCCAGCAATGGGGTCAGTAACTACTTCTTTGGTTTGTTTAAGTTGTCCTTTGACCATTTATGGTAAAGATTTTGAGATGGATTTGGTGTGTTTGCCGTTGGAGGGTTTAGATGTGGTTCTGGGAATAAATTGGTTGCAGTTCAATCGAGTGCATATCGATTGTAATCATAAGCTGGTAAGATTTCCTTCTCTTGAAGAAGACGAGGAATCTAGTTTCTTATCTACCAAAGAGTTGAAGAAACTTTTGGCGGATGAAGCTCAGTTGTTCGGATTGTTTGCATCGTTGACTGTGGATAGTCAAGTGGTACTTGATGTGTTTCCAGTTGTGTGTGAGTTCCCAGAGGTGTTTCCTGAGGATATTTCGGACTTGCCGCCAGAGAGAGGGGTGGAGTTTTCTATAGATCTAGTTCCTGGTACTAGACCTGTGTCTATGGCACCTTATCGTATGTCGGCATCTGAGTTGGTTGAGTTAAAGAAGCAGTTGAATGAATTGTTAGAGAAGAGGTTTGTGAGGCCAAGTGTACCTTGGGGTGCTCCAGTTTTGTTGGTGAAAAAGAAAGATGGAAGTATGCGATTGTGTATTGATTATCGCCAGCTGAATAAGGTGACGATTAAGAATAAGTATCCTCTTTCGAGAATTGATGATTTGATGGACCAGTTGGTAGGTGCGTGTGTGTTTAGTAAGATTGATTTGAGGTCAGGGTACCATCAGATTAGAGTGAAAGAGGAAGATATTCAGAAGACGACTTTTAGGACACGATACGGTCATTACGAATATTTTGTGATGCCGTTCGGGGTTTCTAATGCGCCGGGTGTGTTTATGGAGTATATGAATCGTATTTTCCATGAGCATTTGGATTAATTTGTTATTGTGTTTATTGATGACATCTTGATTTATTCTAAGTCCCGAGAGGAACATGCGAAACATTTGCGTGTTGTGTTGCAAATTTTGAAGGAAATGAGACTTTTTGCTAAGTTGTCCAAGTGTGAGTTCTGGTTGTCAGAAGTGAGTTTTCTTGGGCATGTGATTTCAGGTAATGGTATTGCTGTGGATCCATCTAAAGTAGATGCAGTTCTACAATGGGAGGCTCCTAGATCTGTTACTGAAATTAGAAGCTTTTTGGGTTTAGCTGGTTATTATCGAAGATTCATTAAAGGCTTTTCTAAGTTAGCACTTCCTTTGACCCAGTTGACTTGTAAAGGTAAAGCGTTCATTTGGGATATTCAGTGTGAGGAAAGTTTTAATGAGCTGAAGAGAAGATTGACTACAGCTCCGATTTTGATCTTACCGAATCCTACTGAACCGTTTGTGGTGTATTGTGATGCGTCTTTGATTGGTTTAGGTGGAGGGTTGATGCAAGAAGGTAAGGTTGTGGCTTATGCTTCGAGGCAATTGAGGATTCATGAGAAGAATTACCCTACTCATGATTTGGAATTAGCGGCAGTGGATTTTGTGTTGAAAATTTGGAGGCATTATCTCTATGGTGCAAGATTTGAAGTCTTTAGTGATCATAAAAGTTTGAAATACTTGTTTGATCAGAAAGAGTTGAATATGAGGCAACAGAGATGGTTGGAATTTTTGAAGGACTACGATTTTAGCTTGAATTACCATCCTGGTAAAGCTAATGTGGTAGCCGATGCGTTGAGCCAGAAGTCTTTGCACATGCCTGTTTTGATGGTTAAAGAGTGGGAACTTTTGGAAGCATTTAGAGATTTGAGTTTGGTGTGTGAATTGACATCTGACAACGTGAGGCTTGGTATGTTAAAGCTCACTAATGATTTTCTATTAACCGTTAGTGAGAAACAGAAGTTGGATGTGAAATTTGTTGATTTGTTGATGGTTGGTGATCAAAGTGTGAATGGTGACTTTAAAGTGGATGATAAGGGTGTTTTGAGATTTCGTGGTAGAATTTGTATTCCTGATGATTCGGACTTGAAAAAGATGATTTTGGAGGAAGGACACCGGAGTAATTTGAGTATACATTCGGGAGCTAATAAGATGTATCAGGATTTGAAGAAGATCTTTTGGTGGTCTGGATTAAAGAGGGATGTGGCTCAGTTTATTTATGCGTGTTTAACGTGTCAGAAGTCTAAGGTAGAACATCAGAAGCCTAGTGGATTATTGCAACCGTTGGATATTCCCGAGTGGAAATGGGACATCATTTCTATGGATTTTGTGGTAGGGTTGCCGAATACACAGAGGGGACATAATACCATTTGGGTGATTGTGGATAGACTGACTAAATTGGCGCATTTCATTCCGATTTACATCAGTTTTTCTTTGGAGAGGTTGGCTGAGATTTATATCAGTGTGATTGTGAAATTACATGGTGTTCCGTTGAGTATTATTTCAGATCGAGATCTGAGGTTTACTTCCAGATTTTGGGAAAGTTTGCAAAAGGCGTTAGGTTCCAAGTTGAGATTGAGTTCTGCTTATCATCCGCAGACGGATGGTCAGACCGAGAGAACTATTCAGTCGTTGGAAGATTTACTGAGAGCGTATGTTCTTGAGCAATGTGGTGCTTGGGATAGTTATCTTGTGTTGGTGGAATTCACGTATAACAATAGTTTCCATTCAAGTATTGGAATGGCACCTTTTAAAGCGTTGTATGGAAGAAGATGTCGAACACTGTTGTGTTGGCATGAATCTGGTGAGAGTTCGGCGGTTGGACCGGAGTTAGTGCAACAGACTACAGAAAAGGTGAAACTTATTCGTGAGAAAATGAAGGCTTCTCAGAGTAGGCAAAAGAGTTATCATGATCGAAGGAGGAAAGATCTTGAGTTTCAAGAAGGTGATCATGTATTTTTGAGAGTTACACCGGTGACGGGTGTTGGTCGTGCATTGAAGTCGAAGAAGCTTACTTCTCGGTTTATTGGTCCTTATCAGATATCCGCGAGAGTGGGTGCTGTGGCTTATCGGGTAGCGTTGCCGCTGAGTATTTCGAATTTGCATGATGTGTTCCATGTTTCACAGCTTCGGAAGTATGTTCCGGATCCTTCGCATGTGATTCCGATGGATGAAGTTGAGGTAAGGGAGAACCTTATGGTTGAGGCATTACCAGTGAGAATTTTGGATCGCGAGTTGAAGCGGTTAAGAGGCAAGGATATTGTGCTTGTGAAAGTAGCGTGGGGAGGCGCTGCTGAGGGCAATTTGACTTGGGAGTTGGAGAGTCAGATGCGGGAGTCGTATCCGGAGTTGTTCGTCTCAGGTAATATTTTCGAGGACGAAAATTTCTAAGTGGGGAAGAGTTGTAACTCCCCAGTTTTTGTTAGATTTATTTAATAGAGTCGATTTAATTATTTTTATTATTATATTATTTTATTTTTGAATTTTATTTGATAATATATTATTTTTCATCGTGATTATGTTTTATCGCGTTTTGGGGAGCGTTTGCGAGATATTTGAGTGTAGGGGTATTTTGGTCATTTCACTTTATTTTTCTTAAGTTAGTAAAAATAGAAAGAGAGAAAAATAGAGAGAAAGAAAAAGAGAAGAAGGAAAAGGTAATGAAAAGAGAAAGAAAGAAGAAAAGAGAGAAAAACTTGGAAAGGAAGAAATCGATCAACCGACTATTGAAAACACGATTAAATCGGGTAAGGGTGCAAAACTCGATTATCTTATACTTGTGTATGATTATGTATGTTTGTATTTGGTTATTTTTGGGTTGCAATTGAATATAGAACCAAAACCATAATATGTTGAAATTGTTGGAAGTTGATTCAAATTGTGTCTGAAATCATGTTTTAATGTTCATAATTGCTGAGACATGTTAGATAGGTGTTGTTGTACACTCTATTGGTAATTTTCAGGTGATTAGAGGAGATTTGGGGGGATTTTGGGTTGATCCCGTAGCAGAAAAATTCTGGGTTTTCTCTGCCGTTACGCGTATCAGGCATGTCCATACGCGTATTGGGTTGGGCAATACACGTATGGGAGGTGCAAAGTGAGGCAATACGCGTAATAAACACCATTTTTCTTGGCCATCTGCTGAAACGCGTAATGGTACGCATATGAGACTGGGCAATACGCGTATGGCTCAGGGCAATACGCGTATGGCCAGCAAGGGTGCAGAACGTTGTGTTTTCGCGATTCCTTTTCTTTTTACTTCCATAACTTGTGTTTCGATTATCCGTTTTGAACATTCTTGGTATCGTTGGAAAGCTAATAAAATGTTCTTTCTTATTAAAATGGTTTTGAGATTGTTGGCCGATTTAATTATGTCAGGAAATTAGAATAGTGTTGTTTTGTCGACTTTTACCGTTGTAATTGTGTATAACTGATGTGTATCATGTAATGTGTTGTTGATATGGATATTGTATGACTTGTGTGCTGTTGTGTGATGAAAATGCATGTGATAGAATGTTGTGATGATGATTTGTGGCCTAAGGGCAAGAAAATGCATTGTGTTGTATTTGATTATATATGCATGATTATGGATGTGTGTATGTGTGCATTTGAATGTCATGAGTCATTGTATGCCAAGCATCATGATATGCATTCTTGTGATGTCGTGTGCCCTAGTGGGTGTGAGCGACAAAACGATTCTAGAGGGAATCCGCTATAACATCGTGTGCCCTATACAAAGAGGGTGAGCGATGATTATGGACGATCGTGTGCCTTATACAAAGAGGTGTGAGCGATCGGGTCATGTGCCTTATACAAAGAGGTGTGAGCGATCCATAAACGTCGTGTGCCTTATACAAAGAGGTGTGAGCGACGGGGAACATCGTTTGCCCGACGGGGAGTTACACTAAGTAACAAGCGATGATTCCAATAGTTCCTGAGTGAACTAATGTTGAGATGATGGATGGATGGTACCGCATTACATTGCATAGAGTCGTTGTGTCAGTCTCTGTGCATTTGCATAAATCATGAATGGATTGATTTGGTATGGAATTGTGAATGGAATTGATGAGTTGAAATATATATATATATATATATATATATATATATATATATGTTGTGATAACTGCATTGAGCATGATTGATATGCCTTGGTGATGGATATATGAGATATGCACTGTGTTGTTTTGTGTTTGAATTCTGGTGTAAGTTGTGGTGAGAATATTTTACATGTGTATTTTGGTGTTATTATATAATTGTATGCAATTATATTATGATTGTTTTTCTCACCCTTCTGATGTTTTGAATGCTCTATGAGGCATTGGAGATTAGACGTTGGAGGTCTTTTTGTGAAGCTTAGGTCTTCATTCTTTTGTCGGTCGGCTCTGATATGTAGCACCGGGTAGTCGGGGAGATCGTTGTGATTTATGTGTATATGTATATATATCTTTTGGATTTTACATGTATGAATCTATGTATGACAGACAAACTTTTTATGTGATATATATATGAGATTCAGTTGCAGATTTTCTGCTTTTATTCTGTATCTGAATTGTGGGTAGTAGGAACTAAGTTCCTCTGTTATTTGTTACCTGATTGTTGCATATCTTTATGAGCAGGTTTAGTGTGTTCTGTCTCAATTGATGTGACGCCTCAGTCTATGCCGTGAATGTTTTCATTATACTCTGATTATTTGTTATCGCTTTAATTAGTTGGGGGTATAGATTGGGGGTGTTACACATTACTTGTGATGATTATGTACTAACCTTTTGTGTAGGGGCAGAGGTAAGGTACTTGAATATGTGTATGTTAATCCATACTCATTTCTTCTTTCATCTCTTATCTCTTTCAATTCTCTTTCTCTTTTGCGAATAACATGATATAATGCTTTGTGTACAACTTTCTCACATCCCTTTGGGGATCCTAGCTCATCCTTAATTTTTTATTAAGGTGAGGTAGGATAAGAATTAGGTAGTGATATCCCTCTCTTCTCTTTAGACTTAGGTTCTCAAACCTTGACCTTAGGGCCACTTTTGCATAATAACATTAGGAACAAATTAGTCCCCCTTAGCGTTTTCTTTTCCCTTGAGTCTTCTCTTCTCATCTCATAACACTTCTAAAACACTTAATAAAATTAATGTGTATTGCGCATGAGCCTGGCATGTGGGAAGTGAGGAATGAGGGGTTTCCTCTCCTTTTTCTAGAGTGTTATCATACGTCCTGTTAAGACGACCATACGACGCATTCGATCCTATGTTATAGACTTTAGTGCAATGCAAGTTATGAATTAATTCAAAACACTTCTGTCTAAAATACAAAAACAAACTCAAACCTTTTTCATCCTTCGGGATTATTAAGTTTCAATCATTTTCAGAAAAGGGCACGTTACTTCCGTCTCGTCGCAAACAGGCATCGGCCCTAACTGCCGGACGCGAACTTAACATCGCTCATAAAAAACACTGACCTCGTTAGGTCAAACTACGACTGCTCTGATTTCCTCTCTCTGGTTAGATTGAGGATACGTAGGCACAAGACGGCGATGTCTTTGCGAGCAACCTTCCCCCTTTAGTTCGTGTCCGAACTACGTTGACTCTGACTTTCCCATTGCACAAGGGAATACGTAGGTCTAGGATGAGCAATGTCCTATCGAGTCACTTCCTTTTTCTTTTCTCCTTCGTTTCTTCGTTCTTCTCCATTCCCATTCTTTCTCCTGTCCAGTAGCAGTGGAGCTCCAGATGACGACACCATTTGATCGAGACAACAAGCGTGGATCCCATCGAGTACGATGGACGCGTGGGGCTGCTAACACCTTCCCCTCGCGTAACCGACTCCCTTACCCGTTTCTCTTGGTCGCGAGACCATGCTTTTTTCCTTTCCCTCAGGTTTACGCAGTGTTTCCTTTCCCTCTCTTGGGATAAATACACATTGATGGCGACTCTGTTTCTGCGCCACTTTCGCGTTTGTACTTGGATGAAAATCCCGAGAGCGACAGCTGGCGACTCTGCTGGGGACTGGTTGACCTCTTGCTGGTCCATCCCCTTTTGCGAGTCAATTCTAGCGCTTGGTTGTTTATTTTCATTGGGTGTTTATTGTTGTGCTTTGTTTGCTATTTTACTATTTTACCACATATTTGCTTTACTGTATTACTGTATTTACCGCATTTATTACATTGCATTTCATTATTATACGGGATTGTGCTGTGCTGTACTGGTTTTCTGTTTGTCAGGTTGGGATGTTCTGAGAGATAAGCCCACTACCCAAGCTTGAGCATACACATAGGATTTAGAATGGATAGTCGATTGCTTGTGTGGTGTTATCACGTTAAGTCTTCGCAAGATCCACAGCCAGACGAGGCCCATATAAGCGGTATCTGATACTGCATGTTATGCAGGCCATTAGATATCCCTATATGAACTGTCGACTATGGTGACCATTCCTGAGGACTCAGTAACGACACTCCTCCCGAGATGTGATAATGGCAGACCAGAAATGGCAAACCCATTACACTTCTCGATCCGAGGACCCAATGTTGGGAATTCATATAGGATATCCTTTTTGGGGGGAATCAGTTGAGGCCTCCTCGATTGATGATGATGCCAAACCAGAAATGGTGAACGTATCATCATTTCTCGACCTGAGAGCCCGTGATATTGAGGATCCTCGGTTTTCTAGTACCCACATGTGAGAATGGGCAGGTGTTTACAGGTTTGCAGGTGACTTAGACCTCCCACATACCTGATATCCTGGTTCTTCTGGTTCATATTATTATGTTCAGATGGTTATTATTCACAGTTCAGCACTATCCACAAATATACTAATGTCACTATCTGCACAGTCCAGCACAAACACCGGACACTCTGATCACATGCCTTTGCATTGCATTTTCATATCTTAACATACAAGTTTTTCCATTTCCATGGCAATATTATACCTTCGATTCCAATCAGGGGCTTCTTTTCCGATGGATGTTGAGAGAAAGAAAAAGAATGTCATCACCTACAAATTTCTGAAGCCAGATTTGGGTTCTATTAGCCGTTTGAAGGCTATGGCTAGCTCAGAGGTGTTGGAAGCATTCAGAGAAAAGTACGGGCGGATTTTGTCATTTGTTTGCAACCTCGGTGAATATGAATGGGTGGGTCTCCACACATTAATGCAATTCTACGATCCTTCTCTACGGTGTTTTGTGTTTCAGGATTATGTCTTGGTCCCTACTTTGGAAGAGTATTCGAATATCTTGGGGATCTCCATTAAGGAAGAGGTACCATTTTTCAGTTCGAAGACAGATCCAGATTATGAGGTTGTGGCTGCTGATCTTTATTTGAGCAAATCAACGGTGGAGGCCAATATCACCAAAAAAGGGGAATTTCGAGGGTACCTTCTGACGTACTTGACCAAGATTGCTCAGAAAGCCGCTAAAGACAAAGATTGGAATGTTTTTTGCGCTGTGTTAGCTCTTTGCGTATATGGCATTATTCTGTTCCCAAATATGCCAGAATTTGTTGATATGGACGCTGTCAAAATATTCACTACTCAAAATCCAATACCCACTTTATTGGGTGATCTTTATCATTCAGTTCATAACAGGAATGAAAAGAAAAGAGGGGGATATGTCAATTATTGTGCGCCTTTATTCTACAAATGGTTTTCGCATCGGTTACCACACAAAGGTGCATTCGTGGATACCAAGGGTTCATTGGAATGGCGTCATAGACTGATGGGTGGAAGGGGTTCATTGCTGTGGTGGATTCCCCAATGTTCCATTGATAGGGAGGAAGGGAGGCATCAACTATAATCCCTCTCTGGCCATTAGACAATTCGGTTATGCTCTGGAAAATCCTCCTACCGAGAGAAGTGTGGAAGAGTCCTTGTACTTTCAAGTAGGTGACAATCAAGCAATAGTCCAAAAAGCTTCGGAAGCCCGAAATAGCATCCAAATAAAGGGCAAAGAAGTTCGTGGAAGACCCAATAACCGAACTTATCCTCCTTATGAGAACTGGATAAGGAAAAGGGTGGAAGATTTCTATCTGCCTTTTGATCCCGTACCTCCTTTATACCTTGAGGTTGTAGAAGAGATGGATACGGTGGCCATTGAAGAATTCAACAAATTGCAGGTTCTGGTGAAAGAGCTTAGAGCGGAGAATTTTGATTTGAGCAGCCGTCTTCAAGAATTTTGATTTGAGCAGCCGTCTCCAAGACGCAGAAACGATCTTAACTGCAAGAGAAGAAGATTTTGCCGACAGAGCCCGACATTACCAGAAAGTTAATATGGCTGTCGAAACTCCTACTCAAACTTACAGGCAGACTAAGCAATCTTTGGGCGAAACAAAAGCCAAGCTCATTAAACTTCAGCAAGCATGGGATGAAGTTAGAATTGAGAATGCAGAGTTGCAAGAACAGTCAAAGTCCAGAGACGAGGAACTTCGGAAAGCCCAAGAACAACGAAGGAAGCATCGTGAAGACTTCGGTAAAAGCCAAGAGTAGTTGAAGAAGGTTAAAGACGAGCTGAAAGCTTCCAAGAAAGAACTTGAAGATGCTATGGCAGAAACAAAAGAACTCAAAATATTACCTGGTGTGAAAAGGCTTAAGGAAGTGAATAATGACGAGGGTCTTTTGATGCACATGGACTCATTAGCTGAAGCCCTAAAGAAGAGGGATGTTTTGATCAAAGAAATGATTGAAAGGCCGGGTCATCAGCGCACCAAAATCCTCTTTGAAGAAATCAAGCATTCTAGTGAGAAGTTGAAAGATTTGGAGTTAGATGATTGATATTACTTTTTCATCTTCCTAAAGTAGTTTTTGTCGATGTATCGTTGGCTACCCTCAGGCTTGTTGATGGAGCCACTTTCTTGATGTACTTCCCATTTATGGCCTCATTGTAAAATGCTTCAGCACTTATTGGTTTTCTGTTAAATTCAAATGAATGGTTTATTCAGAGGTGGTTCTTCGGCATCGCTCTATTCACAAGCACATTATCACAACACCTTATCACAACACAGTTCTTCGCAATATTTTCTCTCAACATTATGTGACTATTATTGAGTTTCTTGTGATTAAGACTGGAATCAGGGTGTAAAACGCCTTGGGGATGAAAAACATGGCATTTGCATAATCATAAGCATTTTTTTGCATAACAGGTACTCGTTCTGGATTTTTCTAACCTTTATTTGGTTACAGGAAGGATAGCTGACCAACCGATTCACCAATATTCTACTCGACTCAACCAAAAAAGAGTAATGGAGCAAATGCAAGTAGAAATGGCCGCCATGCAAGCCCGTATTGCCCAATTCATGGAAATGATGCAAGGAGTCGTACAGGGACAGGAGCAACTCAGAACTCTCGTTCAACCCCTGGTGGCAAGAGTAGATGAGAATGGTGTACTTCATGGTGGTTTCCAGAACAATGTTATTACTTCGGGCGGAGGTGTCAATGGAAACGGTGTTCAGAATGGACCTCCAGGCGGAGTTCCAGTTCCCTCTATTGTTGTCCCTCCGGGCGGAGGAGGAAATGTGGTGATTCCTTCAGTGGTTGGAGGAGGAAACAGTATCCACGCAATTCATGGCCATCCCTTTAATGACCAACAAGACGATGTTTTCTCTGTGCCGGGTGGAGATGTTGGTCTCCCGATTGTTGATGATCAAAGGATTAGAATGATTGAAGAACATCTAAGAGGGGTGGTAAATCAAAATTCTGTAGGTATGGATCTGGATGATCTAGGGTTGGTTCCTGGTGTTAGGATTCCACATAAGTTTCAAGTCCCCACTTTTGAGAAATACAACGATACTACTTGCCCCAAGACACATGTTCGGGCATATGCCAGAAAGATGGTTGCGTACTCCAGTGATGAAAAACTACTGATGCACTTTTTTTAGGACAGCTTGTCTGGGGCTTCCCTGGAATGGTACATGCAACTTGAGAGGTGCCATGTCCACAACTGGAGAGAGCTGGTGGAAGCGTTTATCAAACACTATCAATATAATACTGATATGGCTCCCAATCGTACACAACTACAGAGCATGTCCCAAAAGAACAGTGAAAGCTTTAAAGAGTACGCGTAGAGATGGCGCGAGTTGGCGGCAAGGGTACAACCACCTATGTTGGAAAAGGAAATGTTGAATATGTTCATGGCTACCTTGCAAGGACATTATTATGAGAAGCTGTTACCATTCATGACAGGCAAGTTTGCTGATCTGATCATGGTGGGGGAGATGTTAGAGAGTGGAATCAGAGCTGGGAAGGTTTCGGGTAATGAGGGATCGTCTTCTGGTCAGGGGAAGAAGCCATATGGGAATTATAAGAAGAAGGAGGAAACGAATGCTGTCTCATCTTACCGAGGTAAAGGGAAGCAACGTCAGAACTATAACCAGTAGGTAGCATCGGTGACAATTCCTGCAGCGCTTCCACAGCAGCAACAGAACCAGGCTCCACGCCAGCAGCGATTTATGCCTAAATAGAACCGACATTTTGATGCTCCGCCTCTACCGTATTCACAGTTATTCCAACACTTACTTCAGTTGCAGTTAATTCAAAAGAGGTCCCTAGCTCCTATCACTGGTAATCCACCTCCGGGTTATAATCCTAACGCCCATTGCGACTTTCACTCTGGGGCACCCGGACATCATATCGAGGACTGCAAAGCTTTTAAGCATAAGATCCAAGACTTAATGGATTCTAAGGCCATAAAATTTTCAAATGACGTACCGAATGTTATCCAGAACCCAATGTCGAACCATGGTGGGCTGGGGGTTAATGGTGTGTTAGAGGAGAGTGAATTTTTTAATCTGGTTATGGATGTGAACGAACTAAGGACTCCTTTGATGGTGGTAAAGGAGAAATTGTTGATGGGTGGAGTATACCCCGGTTGTGACAAGAATTTTTTAGAGTGTATGTTACAGATGAATGGTTGTGGGTTGTTGAAATCAGGAGTTCAAAAGTTGATCGATGAAGGTAGGTTGTAGTTTGACAGGTGTGACCAACAAAAAGAATTTATTGGCAGTGAGGTGGCTACTATCACTATTCCCTTTAAGACAATCATAATTTCAGCGGCGGCAAGACCAACGCCGGTTATAATTACAGGTCCTGGACCCATTCCTTATGAGAGCACCAAGGCCATTCCTTGGAACTATGGTGCAGAAGTTTTCGTTAATGGGCAGAAACAAGAGTTAGTGGGAACCTCAGCAGCAAATTCCAGTCTTGAGAATAATGAGGAAGTAGGAGCTATTACCCGAAGTGGCAGAATCATTACTCCTTCTGAGGAACAGGCTGGTAGTTCTAGACAAGATAAAGGTAAGCAAGTTGTAGATAATTCTATGCAAATGACAGTAGTGAATGGTCCCACTGCAAGGCTGGTTGATAACTCTTTCTCCGAGAATGTGGAAGAGTTTATGAGGTTGATTCGAAGAAGTGACTATAAAATAGTGGATCATTTGCACCAGACCCCGTCCAAGATATCAATCTTATCCTTGTTGTTATGCTCGGAGGCACATCGAAAAGCGCTGTTGAAAGTATTGAATGCTGCGTATGTACCCCAGGAGATCTCAGTTAATCAACTTGAGGGGGTAGTGGCCCATGTAAATGCAGGCAGTGGTTTGGGGTTTACAGATGTTGACTTAACTCTAGCTGGGAGGAACCATAATAATGCCTTGCATATTTCTGTTGAGTGCTGTGGATCGTTGATGTCTCACGTGCTTGTTGATATTGGATCCTCTTTGAATGTTCTGCCTAAGAAAGCCTTGATGAAGCTGGATACTCGTGGGTTGATATGCACACCAAGTGATTTGGTGGTGCGCGCATTTGACGGCTCTAAAAGATCTATTTTCGGGGAGATTGTGCTGCTAATTAAGGTTGGCCCGGAGGTCTTTGACGCAACATTCTATATAATGGATATTCAGCCTGCTTACAGTTGTCTTCTTGGTCGTCCATGGATTCACAGTGCTGGGGCTGTAACATCTACTCTGCATCAGAAGTTAAAGTATATGGTAGATGGCCATGTGGTGACGGTTTGCGGAGAAGAAGATATCATGATAAGTCATCTATCTACTTTCAAGTCTGTGGAGGTAGATGGCGAAATACATGAGACTTTATGTCAAGGTTTTGAAGCCGTGAAGATCACTGGGGAATCTCCCAAGGAAGTCAACCAATCTGAAGTGGTGCAGCCTGTAGTGGTATATCAGCCAGAGGTTTCCATGTCTTCCTTTAAGGATGCACGGGCTGTAGTTGAAGCCGGCAGCTCATAGAGATGGGGTCAGGTCTTCGAGGTCCAGAAAAAGGAGAATACTTACGGGCTGGGATATAAGCCACCCAAAGCGTCCTGAGGAGCCTCCCAAGTTTTATGGTCCGGTTCGTTTTACCAGTGCTGGTGTGTCCTTTGACAGAGTTAATGCCATTGATGAGGAAGGGGATAGCGATTGCGATATGGATAATTGGATCCGCCCCTGCATTCCAGGTCAAAGTATTTGCAACTGGTCATCAGAGAAATCCATTCAAGTGACCGGCCCAGTGTAATTGCCTTTGTTTTTCTGTTATGACAATCCTACGCTCTGCCCAAGGCGTAGTGATTCTTGTTTATAGGGCTTGAATATTTTGTGTGTTTTCTTTATCATTAATAAAGGACGTCATTCACATTCAAATATTTTAATCCCTGTTTTTTCTGTTTTTACTCTTTTTTGCATTAGCTCACATTAAAATGGCAATGTGTTTTGTTTATTGCATACATAATAAACATGAATCATCAATCATGCAGGTTCCCTTGTGAAGATGGTTGGTTTCTACCTGAGTGAATCGCACACTCAAAGATACAACAGAGTCGCCACCGAACTTTATTTATTCCCAAAGGACAGCGAAAATATCGATAAAACCCAAGGAAAAGAGAAACGGGCACGGGGGGTCGGTTATGCGAAAGGAAGGTATTAGCACCTAACACATCCGTCGTACTCGACGGGAACCATTTCGCTTGCTTCTAGGCTTGGATGGGTTATCTATCTAAAGGCTTCTAGATAAAAGAAAGAGGAGAGAGAGAAAGGGGAAAAAGAAAAGAAAGGAAAGAAAGTGCTCACGGAGGAACAAGGTCCTCGTGCCTACGTGCCCTCATAGTGCAATGAGGAACTCAGAGCGCCGTAGTTCATGGAACCAGGGGACGAAGAAGAAGGAAGAAAAGGGAGGAAGACGAAAGAAAGGTGGAAGTGTGCTCGCCGAGATCATTACGATCTCATGCCTACGTATCATACATTCAAAAGAATGCAGAATCAGAGCTTCCGTAGTTCGGGGAACTGAACGGAAAACAAAACAAGAAAGAAACAAGGAAACGAAAGGGGTGGTGTCAAAACCAAGAGCAAGAGTGAAAGAAAAAATCTACTGGGAAAGACCCCGCAGTAAGAGCGTTTGCACAAAAGAATAGGAAAAGAATGGTGTCAAAACCAAGAATGAAAGAAACTCCGCTGGGGATAATAAAGAGAATTGGTGTCGAAACCAAGAGGAGATTCGGTATATTAACTGGCTGGCAGTGGTTAACCGAAGAAAAAGAGTAGACCCTGGCGGGGAAAAGAAGCTGGTGTCAACAGACGGACTGTGATAAACCAAGAGAGAGAGTGCTGAACCGAGAGAAGGTGTTTGACTCTGAAGGGGCCTCGGTATATTAACTGACTGGCAGTGGTTAACCGGGGAAGAAAAGACTGCAACTCTGTGGGGGTAGGGAAGCATTGGTTTTAGCAGAGAAAACTGCGATTAACCAGAAAAGCGGGTGTAGGACCGAATAAAGATCATAACCCAAAGGACGTGTATAGGATCAAGCAAAGGTCGTGTCCCAAAGGGGTTCGGTAAACTGACTGAACAAACAGTACTCAACCGAAGAAAGGGTATTTGAACCAAAGAAAGGTTACTAACCCAAGGGTGCAAGTATTCGAACCAAGAGGAGGTTGCCAACTGCGGGGGATTCGGTGTTTACAGATGGGCTGTGACCAACCGAAGAGAAAAGCGAGTGATTAACCAAGAGAAGGTGATTAACTCGAAAGTGTTCAGTATTTTAACAAACGGACTGTGGTTAACTGAAGAGACGGGTGATTAACCAAGAAGAGGTGATTAACCCAAGAGGTGCTCAGTGATTAACAGACGGACTGTGATTAACTGAAGAGACGGGTGATTAACCAAGAGAAGGTGATTATCCCAAGAAAGGAGAAGAACCAAGTGAGGATTGCGAACTCCTGGGGAAGAATGGTCGCGATAGGAAAACTGTGTTGGACCAAAGAGAGAGAATTGAAACTCTTCAGGGGAATCAAAAAGCAATGATTGATTACAAGAAGAAAAGAGTAATGAAACAACAAAGAGAGATTGCTAGCACAAGAATAATGATCTCAACCAAGAAGGGATGGTGATTGATCAAAAAGAGAGATTGAAAGAGATAGGAGTGATCAAGGATCGAAAAGGATCGCAAAGAGAGAAAAGTGATCAAGGATCAACTCGACAGGGGAATGAGAAACACTATAGCTGGAAGATAGAGGTGACTATTCTCGAGGAGAGGACAAGACGCCCTTACCAAAGAAATAGCCAGAATGAGGGTAGGAAAAAATCCATCCCCATTCCTTCTCTATCACCAAAATATAGTGTGGAAAGTGAAACGGACAGCGCAACCGCTCCAATGTTGTACAGTGCTCCTGCGTAGAGAAACAGACAGCATAATGGTGTCAATTTGTACAGTGCTCCGATGCAAGGCGCAGCGCGAAACTCCAACTCCACGGGGGGGAATGAGAGAGAAAGCTCTAAAGGAGGCCTATAGAGAGGAAAAGGGAAGATCGATTAATCGAAACAAAGTTTCGATCAATTAATCAAGGGATAAACATGCTAACAATTTTCTAAAGTGGATGGAAAGTCATTAAAGCAAAAAGAAGTGAATTATTGATTATACAAGATTAAGTTTATCCATGAAGAATAAACTTAATGCAAATCTGAAATGAAAGGTGCAAAACAGTGACAAATGATCATCAAAAGGCCACACAAAATCATGCATCATGTGAACAAAGATAGTGTAAGAATTGATATGTTCATACAATGCTAAGAACATGAAATAAATGAATTATCGAAAATGTGCATCAAAATTTCATGAACATGCTTCAACCAGAAGTGAAATGACATTAAAAACATCCATAAAATCAAGCATGACAATCAATGGAAGTTAAAATGAAGAAAGCATGGCAAACACACTTGAAAATGCAAGAAAATGGCATTCTGTACAGTGGTAATCGGTTACAGCATATGTGTTAACCGGTTACAAGCTTGAAAATACGTGTTTTGGGGGAAAATTACACTGTGTAACCGGTTACAGCATAACTGCTAACCGGTTACCACTGTAATAGAGGCAAAAATAACAGTAAAAACAGCTTTTCAAAAGTAGTTTTCAACACATAATCACTTATGCCAACCACCACATGCTAGGAACTGAAATTGTGCACGAAAATTGAACTTGAAAACAACAAATAAACAGTGATAGAATCAACTAACACATTAGGATCATGGATCAAACAAATGCAAAACCAAATCACACACAACAATTATCGGCTACATTACGAGCGATATGAAAATGCGCGAAACGATAAAATTAGTTAGATCCACCAACCTACAAGCCGGAGATTTGGCTTGGTAAATGTTGCAAAGAGATCTTGATGCAGAAAATCAAAGAAAACCAGAGGATCCTTGATTTGTAGACGAAATGCGTCGAAACCGATCAAAAACGCGAAAATGCACCAAAATCGAACTTGCACCAAAATAAATGGTGTGAAAACCTTGGATTGAAGTAGAATGAGATGTAATTCCAGAAATCCAACCAAAGTATGCCAAATGATGAAGGTTAAGCTCAAGAATTAATCACTTTCAATGTGAAAAGTGATTATCCTTCAAGAATAGGAGCTTTTGGTGAGGTTTGATGGAGAAGATGAAGAGGAATATGTAGAAATTGCAGAAAAATGCAGAGTATAATGAGAGAATTGAGAATGAAGAAAGTGTGAAATTGTGTGAATGATTGTGGAGGGTTTGTGAAATGAGTGAGGCTTTGTTATATAGACTTTTGGTTTGGAGTGTGAGAGCTTTGGACTTTGGTTTGGACTTAGGTTTGGGAGGTTTGGAGTTAGGGTTGGAGTTAGTTACACTTGACTCACTGAGTCAAGGCGGTTAACTCGGTTAGTTAGGATCAACTCGGTAACAATCCTAATGCAAGCTTCCACATCCAAAGGTTGACATGCTTGTAAAACAAGGACCATGGTGCACTTAATTTAAAGTGATGCATTGAATAAATGAAAGGGAAATGTCTTGAATTGTCTAGAATGTTCCACATGCTACTAGAATAATGTAGAAACAAAGACCAAAGAGAGTGCATAGCTACCGTCCCAAAAATGCAGCAGAATCTGCAACTTTGTATAGAGTAACCGGTTACAGCATATCTGCTAACCGGTTACTTGCTTGAAAAACTGCATTTCTGGGGAAATTTACACTGTGTAACCGGTTATCAGTTATGCAGTAACCGGTTACTGCAACCCAATTTACCCAAACTTGCTTGGACTCTTGTCTTGATAAATAAACATGGAAACCTTTATTTTGAGCTTGTTTTGGTGATGAAATAATCTTGAGAGGATGCGATTAATCGGGCTTGGAAAACTTGAATGTCCTGCAACAAGAAATACACAAAGAAAAGTGTGAATGCGTATGCTGACGATGCGAATGCGCATGCTCATGCAAGAGGAAAAAGAGGGAGGTCAAATTTCGGGTTACGACAGCTTCCCCTATTTAATCCGATTGGACCTGAATGTACGAATTGCGCCAGCTTTTCGATGATTCGAGGTAAAAGGGGATTAATTAAAAGAGTAGCTCGAGAATTTAGCCGACAGCGACACACAGAGCGGTGCAAGGTATAATAGGTAAGTGCAAGGTTTGGCTGAAAATCTGCTGGGAGATAAGTCAGGCAAAAAAGAGGGAGCATGATCGATGCATATGCTATGTATGCGTTTCTACATGATGCTTGATGTCATGCAATGCAAAGGCTCAAGATAAGGCACAGCGAGGCGGTTTGGCAGAAACCGTAGCAAGACGACTTCGACACCCTCGACCCGGGAGAGGTAGATAAGAGATCTCACAAAGGACGATGATTCCGCCGGGGAAAGAAAATGAGAACATCTCAGGTTTCTAAATCACCATGGCTGTCCCTGTTGGGGGTGAAAGAATTAAATCAATCCTACCTACCAAGACTGGCTCTGCGTGGGGAAAAGAGATTCCCGAATCATGTTGACTCAGCTGAGGAGAAACCATTGCTGTTGGTGACAGATAGCTCCTAATCATTTGGAGGAGATGCACAACCCTTGCTGGGGAAAAATGAGCAAAGCGTCTTTGCTGGGGAACACCTTGGCAACCTGCTGGGGAGAACGATGACTCTGCTGAGGAACTGCTGAGGAGACAACAACTTCTTCATAGAATCATCCCATTGCCGGCCAGGCGTTAGGCTTACCAATGGATATTACCGATTATCCTGCAGGAGTTACCAGTAACACATGTAATGCATATTGCTTTCTCGATTGATTTAGCTTTTTATTGTTCTCAATGTTTTTTAGTATTATGTGATCACAAATAATTGTTTATTTTGTAAACAAAATACTGGAATGAAAACAAATTGAGATAACAAAGAATGCATTTTATTGAATGTGAAATTTTTGTACATAAAGGGTGTACAAGGATGCAAAATCCTTAATGAGGAAATTTGCAATAAAATTGAAAAACAAATGTAAATGGCAAAGGGAAATTATGCTTTGCATTGATTACAACATTGGCCACCATCCACTGTAAGTCTAGGTTCCAACGCCTTGCCCCAGTTGATGATGATTAGACTGCTCTGTTACCGTCTGAGGTCTAGCTCTGAGGAAAAGAGGCTCAAGTGTTCACAGTCAATGCCTTTATCCCTAATTTTTGCCTGGACATGTTTTCACTTTTTTTTTCGTCCACCGGGATGCCCATTTTTACCTAAGTCGCCCTTTTGGGTTTTCGACTTAGAGGGCTATTATTGTTTTTTTTTCATTGTCCCTAACTTTTGCATGGACATTTCTTTTTTTGGTCCATCGGAACGTCCATTTTTGCCTAGATTGTCCATGCGGATGTTAATCTAGCAAACTTTTATCCATTTTTTTTCAGGCATAATATTTTTTGACTGTATCGGAGTTCACGGGCGATGGTAACTCCTCCCCATCCATTATGGTGAGGATCAGGGCTCCGCCTGAGAAGGCTTTCTTGACAACAAAGGGTCCTTCGTAGTTGGGAGTCCACTTGCCTCGTGGATCCGAGTGAATAGGTGAATATCTCTTGAGCACGAGTTCTCCTTCGCAGAACGTTCGAGGGAGAACTTTCTTGTCAAAAGCTCGCTTGAGGCGTCTCTGATACAATTGACCATGACAAATGACTGTAAGGCGCTTCTCTTCGATGAGATTCAGCTGGTTGTACCGGGATTGAACCCATTCAGCTTCGTCAAGACCTACCTCCATGATGACTCTGAGCGAAGGAATTTTGACTTCAATGGGTAGAACAGCCTCCATACCATACACAAGTGAGTACGAAGTTGCCCCAGTAGAAGTGTTAACTGAAGTACTGTAACCATGCAGTGCAAAGGGAAGCATTTCATGCCAATCCTTGTAAGTCTTGACCATTTTTTGGACAATCCTCTTGATGTTTTTGTTCGCTGCTTCAACGGCGCCATTCATATTGGGCCGATATGGTGAAGAGTTGTGGTGCTCGATCTTAAATTCTTAACACAACTCCTTCATCATGTTGTTATTCAGGTTGCTTGCATTGTCCGTGATAATGCTGCTAGGAATGCCATAGCGACATATTATCTCTTTCTTGATAAATCTAGCAACCACTTGTCGTGTAACGTTTGCATAAGAAGCAGCTTCAACCCACTTGGTGAAGTAATCGATAGCAACTAGAATGAATCGATGATCGTTGGAAGCCTTCGGCTCGATCATTCCAATCGTATATATACCCCACATGGAGAATGGCCAAGGTGCCGTCAAGACTTTCAATGGAGTCGGAGGCACATGGATCTTGTCTCCGTAGATTTGGCACTTGTGACATCTTTTGGCAAAGTTGTAACAATCTACCTCCATTGTTGTCCAGTAATACCTAGCCTGAAGGATCTTCTTAGCCATAGTGGGACCTTTAGCATGTACACCCTCACAGCCCTCATGTATGGACCATATGATCGTGTGTGCTTCGTGTTTATCCACGCATCTGTGCAACACGGAATCATAATTCCTCTTGTACAATATACCACCGCTCAAGAAGAATTTGGCGCAAAGCCGCTTAAGAGCTTTCTTGTCAATGATGGTGATACCCTCGGGATATTCCTATTTTTCCAGATATCTTTTAATGTCGTAGAACCAAGGCTTGTCATCGGACTCATCCTCGATTGCTAAACAGTGTGCTGGTTCGTTCAAGTGATTAATGCGGATATGAGGAGCTTCATTCTTCCACTTGACGTTGAACATGGAAGCTAAAGTGGCAAGAGCATCAGCTAGTTGATTTTCCTCTCTGGGAATATGATGAAAAGTGATCTCATCAAAGTAAGGAATAAACTTCTCTATGTGTTGTTGGTACGGAACCAGCTTGGAATCCCGAGTCACAAAGTTCCCTCTGCCTTGACCGATGACCAAGGCAGAATCTCCATAGATCTCAAGAATCTTGATTCTCGTGTCAATGGCCACTTCAATACTGTAGATACATGCTTCATATTCAGCCATATTGTTGGTGCATGCAAAGCATAATCTGGCAGTGAAGGGAAGGTGAAAACCCGTTGGAGAGATGAGGATAGCACCGATTCCACGACCTTTAGAATTGGAGGCACCATCGAACACGAGCGTCCATCGCGCCCCTGGTTCGGGTCCTATATTAGGGTCTGGAGTCTCATAATCTCTGATAAACAGAACATCTTCATCGGGAAAGTCAAACTTTATTTGTTGATAACCCTCTACAGGTTGATGAGCAAGGGAGTCAGACAAGACGCTCCCTTTTATTGCTTTCTGGGTAACATGCTGGATATCATACTCAGTTAACATCATTTGCCACCGAGCAATCCTTCCAGAGACAACAGGCTTTTCAACTATGTACTTTATTGGATCCATTTTGGATATCAATAAAGTAGTATGGCAAATCATGTATTGTCGTAGGCGTCGAGCAGCCCAGACCAGAGCACAACAAGTTTTCTCTAGGAGTGAGTATCTGGTCTCAAAATCAGTAAACTTTTTGCTCAGATAGTATATTGCATGTTCTTTTCTGCCAGTGTCATCATGTTGACCCAATACACATCCCATCGATTCATCGAGAATGGTGAGATACATGATTAAAGGCCTACCAGGAACCGGTGGTACTAAGATCGGTGGTTCTTGCAAGTATTGTTTTATTTTGTCAAATGCTTCTTGACAATCATTATTTCATTCAACCGATTGATTTTTTCTTAGTAATCTGAACATTGGTTCATAGGTAGCCGTCAAATGGGAGATGAACCTTGAAATGTAATTAAGTCTTTCCAGAAAGCCACAGACTTCTTTTTCTGTTTTGGGAGGCGTCATGTTCTGAATTGCCCGAACCTTATCAGGATCAACTTCAATACCCTTCTGACTTACAATAAAGCCCAACTGTTTACCAGATCGAACTCCGAAGGTGCACTTCACAGGATTCAACCGTAATCTAAACTTCCGGAGTCTGTCAAACAGCTTCTTCAGATGAAACAAGTGATCATCCTCAGTTCTGGACTTAGCAGTCATACCGTCCACGTAAACCTCAGTCTCTTTATGAATCATATCGTGAAAGAGGGTTGTCATGGCACGCTGGTATGTTGCCCCTGCATTCTTTAGACCGGATGGCATGACTTTTTAGCAATATGTACCCCATGGCGTGATAAAAGTAGTCTTCTCCATATCAGTTGGGGACATCTTGATCTGATTATATCCTAAAAAATTGTCCATGAAGGAAAAGACAGAGAACTGCGCTATGTTGTCTACCAAGACATCAGTATGAGGCAAAGGAAAATCATCCTTCAGGCTTGCCTTGTTGAGATCTCGATAATCCACACACATTCTGACTTTGTCGTCCTTCTTAGGAACCGGGACAATGTTGGCAATCCATTCAGGATATTCGGAAGTGGCTAGGAACCCAGCATCAAGCTGTTTCTTTACCTCTTCTCTGATTTTGAGTGCCATGTCGGGTCTAGTCCTTCTGAGGTTCTGCTTGACAGGAGGACATCCGGGCTTGAGTGGTAAGTGATGTTCAACGATGTTGGTATCCAACCCAGGCATATCTTGATAGGACCAGGCGAAGATATCAACATACTCTTTCAATAACTTGACCAACTCGGAGTGTACATGCTTAGCGAGGGATGCGCCAACCTTGACTTCTCTTCTGACCTCATCAGTACCAAGATTGACAACTTCCCCTGGCTCTTTGTGTGGCTGAATCTCTCTACGCTCGTGCTCAAGGAGCCTCTCCAGTTCAGCCGGTAATTCACAATCTTCCTCACCACCTTCTTCGGCTTGGTTAATTGGAATTCTAGAATTACAATGGATATTTGCCATGTTGTTATCAATGCTTTTATTAGTTCTGTGTGTTTATGAATATGTTTAGAATGAGCTATTTTAAAAGTGAAAAAGAAAAGAAACTTTTGCCATTTATTTTGTGAAAAGTAAAATAAATAAAGAAAATAGAGCATGATTTTGAATGCAAAAAAAAATTATTTATTGATCACATAATATTGCAAAAGCGTGAGGCCCTTTACAAGCTATCCACTCGTCTCGGGCGAGGACGAGGGAATGAAAAATCAAAATGCATTACATGTTATATGGGAAAACCACAGGAATCACGGTAGATGTCCAATTGTTGAGCTCGAAACCTGGCGGACATTTGCGTACAAAGCTTGAAATCTGATTACTAGGACCAGCATCATCAGCAGCTGCCACGATGCCCCCCTGCTAGAAACCCGCGCTGTGGAACTTGACAAAGTTGCTTTGCTTCTGATCAGAGGAACCAGATTAACGACCAGGATGATAACCCAATCCAAAATGATTATGCTTCTCAACCACATCAATCACGTGCCCCCAGCCTGGCAAGGCACCTCTATCGATGGTCTATTTAGCACTCTTAGCAGACGCTAAAGTCAATTATGGTGATCTACTTTGACTAGTTGAAGCAGAGCTGACATCTTCGAACTCGAGACACTGCAACGGCACCTCAGCTATGCCTTCTTCTGTCTCGACATATCGAAAGGATGATAACTCGCTTACAATCAAATCCTCTTCACCACAGACAATGACAAGCTGATCGTCAAACATGAATTTCAACTTCTGATGTAAAGTGGAGGTAACTGCCCCTGCCGCGTGGATCCACGGACGACCCAGTAGGCAACTGTATACTGGATTGATATCCATCACTTGGAAAGTAATGGTAAACAGATGCGGCTCAAATTTGATGGGTAAGTCCACTTCTCCAATGACCTGTCTTCGAGAACCGTCAAAGGCTCTGACAACTAAGGCACTTGGTCTCATCTCGAATCCCTCCACTGGTAAATGACTCAATGTGCCCTTAGGCATCACATTAAGAGAAGAACCAGCATCCACTAGAACACGAGATAACAGGATGTCTGTACAGGTTACAGATATGTGCAGCGCTTTATTGTGGGCAGTTCCTTCAGGAGGCAATTCTGAATCATTAAAACCCAAATACCGACTTGCAGTTATATTGGCCACTACATCATCAAATTAAACGACGGATATATCTTGCATAACATGGGCACTGTTCAACACTTTCAACAAAGCTGATCTGTGCACAGGTGAACTCATAAGTAAGGACAAAATTGAGATCCTCGAGGGAGTCTGACCCAGATGATCCATAATCTTAAAGTCACTTTTCTTGATCAGCTTAAGGAACTCTTGATCATCAAGGGTCTCTTTGCTCTTTGAAACACCCTCAGACGGGATAGTCGGTACTGGAACGGCAGTAGATGCCCCTTGTTGAACCACAGGGGTTACGAATGCAGGTGTCTCTTTGGGAGAAACAACAGTTGGAACTTGAACGGGTTTTGTAGTGAGCTTTGGAGCAAACACTCATCCACTGCGAGTCATACCTCCACCAGCGGTGACATTCACGATCTCAGATTCGGCGAACCTTATCTCTTAACCTCCAGAAAACACAGAAGACCCATACTCCCACGGTACCTCCTTAGAATTCTGATACGGAAACAGCTTCGGCGGGCAAACAACGTTGCACCTTCTTCTGTTTAGGGGATTCCACAGGAACCTTCCTATAGACGATGGTGAACGGCTCAATGGCAGCAACTTCCTCAACAGGTTTAGATCTGGCAAATTGTACTTCGCCTCGGTTCATCAAAATCTGGACACAACCCTTCAGCCTTCGACACTGGTTAGGATTATCGTCACAAATCTGACACTTACCATGCAAACTCTTCAACAGCCCATGTTCCTTCAATTTCTTGAAAATCACAGCCATCGGGGGTCTTTACTTCGTCGACATCCATGATCAATTCAGCCCTGGAATTATCCCCAATCATGTTAACCGCAGGCCCACTGTGATTCGGCAACGGATTACTCTGAATGTTAGGTCCTTCCTCAGCGAAAGTCAGAACCTTCTTATCAATGAGTTCCTGAACTTTGGTTTTGAAAACAAAGCAATCCTCTGTCGCATGCCCTATGTATCTAGCATGATAAGCACAAGATGCATTTGGGTTATGCTTCGGGCCAAATGGAGGAATTGTAGGTGCGATCTGCTTGGGGACAATTGCCCTTTGGTGAACCAGATAAGGAAACAACTCCGTGTATGACACCGAAATTCTATCGAAATTCGGACGCTTACGGTTTCCTTGATTATTGTTGTTCTGACGATTCTGATTCTGCTGATTTTTGTTTTGTTGATTCTGTTGCTGATTCTGAGCATTATGAACAGGTTGTTGGGGATGATACTGATATGGAGGTTGTTGATACTGTGCAGCAGCAATGTATGGATACGGATAGTACGGCAAAGAAGCCATGGGAGCTTGATACTGAGGAGAAACTTGAGCAGTCACAGCGTTGGCTTCACCTTCCTTTTTCTTGGAATGACTGTTCTGAGACTTCCTAGCGACCGGCTGCTGGGAAGCAACTCCAGGAATCTTTCTAGTCTTCAAACCATTTTCAATCCGTTCGCCAATCGTTACCACATCAGCAAAGTTTGATGAAGAACTACCCACCATTTTCTCGTAGTAAGATCCTTGCAAGGTACCCATAAAGATGTCAACCAACTCATTATCATAGAGAGCAGGTCGTACACGAGATGCCATCTCACGCCATCTTTGTGCATACTCCTTGAATGTTTCAGCTGAGCGTTGTGACTGATTCTGCAATTGCAATCTAGTTGGCGCCAGATCAAGGTTATATTTGTATTGTCTCACGAACGCTTCAGACAAATCCCTCCAAGTACAGATTTTGCTGCGCTCCAAGCCCATGTACCAATCTAATAAAGCTCCAGACAAAATTTCTTGAAAACAATGAACTAGCAATTCATCATTAACAATATGGGATGCCATCTTCCTACAGTACATAGTGATGTGACTACGAGGGCAGCTCAAACCTTTACACTTTGGCAAATCAGGTATCTTGAATTTCTGCAGCAGCACAACATTTGGAACCAGACACAAGTCTTTAGCTTCCATACCAAAAGCAGAGAACCCTTTGATAGCTCTGATACGGTCTTCTAACAACTTGTAGTCAACAGATCTACTCTGATTAATGGGCCTAACAAGAATCTGAGAATTTGGCAGCTGAGACGCGGCAGGAGCGTGAACTTGCGGAGTAGCAAACTGAGAAGGATACACCAAACCCGGATTAACCATCTGGCCAACATTCTGACCCATCGGAACACCATACAGATAGTTTAGAGGTGGTACTACAACAGCTGAGGAAGATGCCCCCGGATAGAACATCCCAGGATGAATATTTGGAACAGTAGTTTGAGCAGCCTGAGATGGAACCGGAATATGAATAAGAGGACCTCTATACACATGCTCTTCTTCATCAGGAGTTTCAGTGTCAACCAATCCGGCAGTTTGATGAGTTTGAGCCTGAAGATTCTCAGGATCATCATTTACCACTGGAGGCAGGACTAGAGTAGGCATGACCCATGGATAGGCAGCAACATTCCCATTAGGCATGGGTGCAATAAAAGGCTGATATGGCATGAAGGTACCACCATTATTTGCAATCTGAGGAGTGTAATTCGGAGGCATGCCCCAAGGGAAACCAGCGGGCATCTGGTTCAAACTAGGCTGAACGGCAGGCTGATTCACAGGCTCAACTGGCACTTCAACCAAAGCAGAAGAAGGAACAACAACAGCAGGAGTAGCCGTAACAACAGGAGGAACAGTCACAACAGGAGTGACAACAGTTGCATCAGTAGTGGTTGCAACAACAGTGGCAGCAGCAGCACTATCCCTCTGAGCACGAAGGAGCTCCATAATGACATCCATGTTCGTCTGAAACTGATCCATCCGTCCTTGGAATTGTGCCAAAGTTTCCTTGTAAGCAGCGTTTTCAGCTTCAAAGTCAGCCATGATTCTGGATTTGTTTGAGCGAGTAAAATACCGATGTCGAGTCGTCTTCTTGCTACAAATCAGAAATGATCAGAGTGAGCGAAGGTTCCCGGATGAAGGACATGCATATGCGGGCAGATGAATGTATGACATGCATGCAAAAATAAAGTTTTAAAATGCTTATGCAAAAATTAATTTGACATGATGAGATGATGTGCAACACCAGAATCAACAAGCCAGCATAGTCTGAATAGTCAAATCTGAACATCTGTAAAGGTAGTGTTGTGCGGGTGCGAGATCTGACGCAATGAGAGAATAAAGGTCGGAAGAGTTTTGGTTTCCTACAGAAAAACCCAATATCCCCCTCACAGGTAGTTCCTAGAAAGTGGGATTCTCAGTTTCGGATTCTCGATTTGAGAAGCAATAGTACATCTATCCCTCGGGGTACAATACTATCGCCAAACAAAGAGGTCATCCACTGATTCCTCCAAAAAGATTTCCCTATGGCAAGTTCCCAGCTTTGGGTCCTCGGATCAAGAAGCGTAATGGGTTTTCCATTTCTGGTCTGCCATTATCGCTCCTTGGGAGGAGTACCGCAACTGAGTCCTCGGGAATGGTCACTAGAGTCGACAACTTTCTAGGTTAACACCCCGAAATGCACAAGATGCGCAAATCAGAACATCTCCCAAGAAAACCTCGTATGGGTGTGGATTTCATGTAAACCATGCGTACCAAGACGCTACGTAGGCCACACTACTTTCAAATCTAATCCTATATGTACTCTCAAGCCTGTGTAATGGGCTTATCTCTCAAGTAACAACCCCAACCGGCAACAGCAGAGAAAATAGCAGATATACAGCATATGAATATTTAAAGTAGTAAAGAAATGCAATAAATAAACATAAAGCGAATAAAGCGTAAAGATAAAACTAGTAAAGCGCAGAAGATAAACACCTAAACAATCAAGAAAGCAAACAAAACTAGGCGAGACCCCTCAAGGGATGGACCCGCAAGAGGTCAATCTATCCCCAGCAGAATCGCCAGCTGAAGATGGGGATTCCCACCTAGCCAGGAGACAAGCAAAAGGAGGTGAAGCTCAGGAGCAACCAGAGATTCTGGGTTCGATCCCCAGCAGAGTCGCCAGCTGAAGATGGCTGGTTTCTACCTGAGTGAATCGCACACTCAAAGATACAACAGAGTCGCCACCGAACTTTATTTAGTCCCAAAGGACAGGGAAAATATCGATAAAACCCAAGGGAAAGAGAAACGGGCACGGGGGGTCGGTTATGCGAAAGGAAGGTATTAGCACCTAACGCATATGTCGTACTCGACGGGAACCATTTCGCTTGCTTCTAGGCTTGGATGGGTTATCTATCTAAAGGCTTCTAGCTAAAAGAAAGAGGAGAGAGAGAAAGGGGAAAAAGAAAAGAAAGGAAAGAAAGTGTTCGCGGAGGAACAAGGTCCTCGTGCCTACGTACCCTCATAGTGCAATGAGGAAGTCAGAGCACCGTAGTTCATGGAACCAGGGGATGAAGAAGAAGGAAGAAAAGGGAGGAAGACGGAAGAAAGGTGGAAGTGTGCTCGCCGAGATCATTACGATCTCATGCCTACATATCATACATTCAAAAGAATGCAGAATCAGAGCTTCCGTAGTTCGGGGAACTGAACGGAAAACAAAACAAGAAAGAAACAAGGAAACGAAAGGGGTGGTGTCAAAACCAAGAGCAAGAGTGAAAGAAAAACTCTACTGGGAAAGACCCCGCAGTAAGAGCGTTTGCACAAAAAAATAGGAAAAGAATGGTGTCAAAACCAAGAATGAAAGAAACTCTGTTGGGGATAACAAAGAGAATTGGTTTCGAAACCAAGAGGAGATTTGGTATATTAACTGGCTGGCAGTGGTTAACCGAAGAAAGCGAGTAGACCCTGGCGGGGAAAAAAAGCTGGTGTCAATAGACGGACTGTGATAAACCAAGAGAGAGAGTGCTGAACCGAGAGAAGGTGTTTGATGTAACGCCCCGGTTTTGTCTTATTTATTTACTTAATCGAGTCGATTTAATTATTTTTGTTTTATATTATTTTATTCTTGACTTTTATTTGACAATATATTATTTTTCATCGTTGTTTATGTTTTATCGCATTTGAGAGCGTTTGCGAGATATTTGAGCTGAGGGGTAAAATAGTCTTTTAGGGGTTTAGATATTTTATATAAATAGAGATTAGAGAGAAAAAGAAGAGAAAGAAAAGAGAAGATAGAAAGGAAGAGGAAAGAAAAAGGGAGAAAGAAGAAAATCGCGGGAACTCCGTTTCGAGCGCGATTAATCGGGTAAGGGTGAGAAGTTTCAATTATATCTTGCTTGTGTATGTATATGCGTTGTTTGTTGTAATTGTTTTGGTTGTTTCGCGACTTTTCGTATCGATTGGAATTAGGAGAAATTGATAGAAATCGATGTTTTCACGGATGAAATTTGATATAAACTGAGTAGAATACTTGTTATTAGGTTTGGATCATGTTCTAGTTGTTATAGCATGAATTGGAAGTGTTTGGGGTGGGTGAATGATGGATTTAGACCCAAATGAACTATGTTAGCGCTGCTGGGTTTTTCTGGTTTCGCAGGTTCGCACTGCGAATGGCCAGCGAAGGGGAAAGCGAACATTCGCGTGAGGTTCGCACTGCGAACGTTGTGTTGTGTTTCTTACTGCCACGGTTCGCTGGGGGATTCGCACTGCGAAGGGGACAGCGAAGGTTCGCTGGGAGTTCGCACTGCGAAACTGTAGGCTATTTTCCTTTCTGCCATGGTTCGCTGGGGTATTTGCACTGCGAATGAGGAAGCGAAGGACTCGCTAGGAGCTTCGCATTGCGAACATGACAGTTTTCCCAATTTGTTTTCTTTATAACTTTTGATCCGTAAGTCGGTTTGAGGCGTGGTTTGGTGCGTTTGAAAGCTTTTGACATGTTCTTTCTTATTAAAATGGTTTTGATATTGGTTGACCGATTTAATTATGTCGGGGGTTTGGAAATGTGTCGTTGGTCGACTTTTACCGTCGTAACTGTGTGTATTTGATGTGTTATCATGCAATATGCTTTTGATATACATCGTATGACTTGTGTGCTGATATGTAATATAAATGCATGTGATTAAATGATGTGATGATGGTTTGTGGCCTTATGGCAAGTAAATGCATTGTTTTGGGTTAAACTTCGAGGCATGATTAATGATGTTGTTGTGTGGTACAATACATTATTGAATTGAATATCAATGTATGTTGTTATGATGTGTTGTGGGTAACCTTTGTGGTGTGAATCCCTTGTGGAAGTAATTGTGTGTGCATGATTGTTGTGGTTTGTGGTTTGTGATGAAATGCATTGTTTGAAGTGTTTTCAATGCATGAATAATGATGATGAGATAATTCATATTGTTGAATTGTGGTGATGCATTTGATTGTCATGAGTTCTTGTGTGTCAAGCATCATGATATGCATTCTTGTGATGTCGTGTGCCCTAGTGGGTGTGAGCGACGAATCGATTCCAGAGGGAATCCGCTATAACATTGTGCGCCTTATACAAAGAGGACTGAAAGCGATGATTATAGACGATCGTGTGCCTTATACAAAGAGGACCGAAAGCGATCGGATCGTATGCCTTATACAAAGAGGACTGAAAGCGATCCATAAACGTCGTGTGCCTTATACCAAGAGGACCGAAAGCGGCGGCGAACATCGTTTGCCCGACGGGGAGTTACACTAAGTAACAAGCGATGGTTCCAATAGTTCCTGAGTGAACTAGTGATGAGATTGATGGATGGATGGTACCGCATTTGCATAGAGTCGTTATGTCGGTCTCTTTGCATTTGGATAAATCATGAATGGATTGATTATGTGTGGAAAATCATGAATTGATTGAGTATGTATTGTGATTTATGTTTGAATTGGTGAATTGATGTGCATATGTGATAAATGCATTGGTTGTGGATAATATGTTTTATGCATAGACATATGCTATATGATGTGTGGGGTGTTTCTATATGTTATGACTTGGTATGCCTTATGTGCAAATATGTGAGTATATTGGATAATTGATATATGCTATGTTGTTGGATTAATAGATATATGTTACGTATATGTGGCATGTTATATGTACTAGCATGTGATGTTTGTGGTGAGAATAACTATGCGTGTGGATTTTATGTGTTTGCATATTATTATGCAATCTTGGTTTAGTTGTTATTTCTCACCCTTCTGTTGTGGTTTGTTGCTCTATGAGGCAATTGCAGATTAGTAGTCTTGGAGGCTTTTGTGAAGATTAACTCTCCATCCTTTTGTCGGTCTTGGTGTCTTCTCTGATACGTAGCACGGGAGTCGGGGAACGATTATGTTATATATGTATACCTTTGTTAGATTTATCTTGTATTACCTTTGTATGTATATTTTGATGTTATAAAACAATTTATTTTGTAAAACAAGTCAGTTATGGATCTTTTCGCTTTATTCCATAATTGAACTTTCCTTTTATACGGAAAAAGTTTCTCTTTGTTGTTATCCCAGTTGGTGTTATGTATCAAATAATTGAGCAGGGTTTGTGTTTTCTTTCTTTAAAATGTGGCATCCTTGTTTCTGTCGGAAAATTAAATTTTTAGTTACTCTGATTTATTTATGTATTATTTATTTGCGATGGGAATTGGGGTGTTACAATAGTGGTATCAGAGCAGGTCGGTCCGTCCGGCCAAGTTGTTGAGTCAGTTGGTGTGACAATTGAATACTTTCGAGGTTGTTTGTTCCTTAGTACGTGATATGTGTGTGGAGCACTGTCAGTGATTTCTAGTTTTCTAATCCTTTGTCTTCAGGTGTGAGAATGAGATAAGTGGGGGAGAAGCTGGTACTTCTCCAAGTTGCTTCAGCTGTGGAGTGTAAGCTTAGTGTGCCGTTGATTGTAAGATTGTAAGTGTTGTTTGGATAGTGTGGTTTCCGGTTCCAGAGGGAATGCGGAGGTAAGGTTTATGTCGACTAAGGATTTGTGCCTTAGGTAGTTTTGTGTACAAGATGAAAGAAATGCTATTATAGTTTGGTAAAGACGGTTTATGCCCCATCATGATTGTCGACTGTCTATTGACAAATTGAGGAACTGATCACCCTTAATCTCTTATTGATAGTAGACGAAATTGTGTTGGATGGAATAGACGTGTCTTTCCGGCTTGATAGTGTGTGCAATAAATTGTTTGGAATAAAGAAAATGATTACGGATTATTTTGATGAGTCGATGAAGATTCTTATATCGGAAGATGAGACGGATTAGAGGTTTTGGTATGATGGTTCAGTCGAGAAGTCGTGGAGAGAAAACGATTGGGTATCGTTAATGGTTGTTCTCAGAGAGTAGAGTGTGAACTCAAATTTGGCAAAGGTGAAGATTTGAGGTTTGGATCTGCTAAGTAAGTAGAAGAACTTTTAGGAAGTGAAACTCAGATGGAAAGAGCGGTTGGAAGATTTACTGGAAAAGGGATTTGTGAGACCAAGTGTGTCGTCTTAGAGAGCTCCAGTATTGATAGTAGTAAAAGGGAATGACGATTGAATGGAATAACAAGCATGATGTGTATGACGGTATTGAGACTATGGAAAGCAAAACTTAGAGTTATGGTGAGGTTTGGAGTCTTTGGAATTGTAGAGCATTAGTGGAAATTTTGAGAGAACCCTTAGGTGTGGATGTAATATTTAAGAGTTCTTTTTGGTTGGTTGTTGCGACATGTTGGGATTTATGGAATTTGGATTGTTAAGAGAAGAACTTGTGTATGGAGTACTAACAGTGGAATAAGGTAACGATTAAGAATAAGTGTCCACTTTCGGGAATAGATGATTGGAATGGTTTGGTTGGGTTTGATTGAAATTACAATTGTTTGGAACATTTGATAAGAGTGGTGAATTGTGTGAGTTGAGGCTTTGATCGATTTAATGTGACGGGTCGGGTTTGTTATCATCGGATTAGGCTATTATTTACTCGGTTAAGCTTGTATGTGAGTAACCAGTTACCCAGTGGGGAGTTTTGCAAAAGCTTTAAGAATTTATATCTTTTGGAATTTGGTTGGGCATTACAATGCACAGTGATGTTGTTCGGTGTTAGTAAGGTGTCTGGAATGTTTGTGGGGTAGATGAATTGTATCTTCCATATTTAATTGGATAAGTTCGTAGTGGTTTTGATTGAGGATATTCGGATCTGTTATAAACTCAGAGGAAGAACAGGTAGAGTGTTTGAGATTTGAATTACAAGTGTCAAAAAGAGACGAAGTTTTATGCTAAGTTATTCAAGTGAGAATTTTGGTTGAAAAAGGTTATTTTTCTTGGATATGTTATTTTGGATGAGAGTATGGTTAATAGATCCATCAGAAGTAGATGCAGTTCTACAGTGAGAGGCTCCGAAGTTGGTTAAGGAAATTAGAAACTTTTGGACTTAGTTGGTTGTTGCTGCAGGTTATGGAAGACTTTGCTAAGTTCGTACTTCTGTTATCTCAGTTGACTTACAAAGGGTGAGTCATTTGTCTGGATGTTCGTGGTGAGTAAGTTTTGGTGAGCTAGAGTAGAAGTTTTCTACGGCTCCAATTTTGATATTGTGCGATCCTGATAAACCGTTTGTGGGGTAATGGGATGCGTCTTTGATGAGTTTGGTCAGTGTGTTAATGCAAGAGGGTAAAGTTGTGGCTTATGCTTTACGACCATTGAGGATTCATAAAAGGATCTATATTATTCTGGATTTAGAATTGGTTGCGGTTGTATTGTGTTGGAATATTTGGAGGTATTATCTTTATGGTTCTAGGTTCGAAGTGTTTGGTAATCGCCAGAGTTTAGAGTGCTTGTTTGGCCTGAAGGAATAGAGTATGAGACAACGAGGACGGTTAGAGTTCGTGACGAGTTATAACTTTGACTCGAATTATCCTATTGGTGAAGTTAATGTCATGCCTGATGAGTTAAGTCGAAAGTTTTTATGCATGGCTGTTTTGATGGTCCGAGAATTAGAATTATTTGAGCAGTTCAGAGACTTGTGTCTGGTGTATGAGATAACACGGTAGAGTGTGGAGTTGGGTATATTAAAAGTGAACAGTGATTTTTGGAGAATATGAGAAAGAGTTAGACTTTGGACGAGAGATTGGTAGTTTTGATGGGTACGAGTAATCAGAGTGCACAGCGGAAGCGTGATGTGGTACATTTTATATTTGTGTGTGTGACTGGTAAGAATTCATAAGTTGAACAGTGGAAATATGTAGGAATAATGAGACTATTGGACGTTTCAGAATGGCAGCGTTAAGTGAAAGGTTTAAATATTATTCATAGGCCATTGTGTAGATGGATGTTTTGGTTATGTGTTTGATTGTTGGAGCGTAGCATTGTTGTAATATTGTTGTGTGACAAGGAGGTTGGTATTGTGGTTATGTAGAGATTGTTGAAGCGATGTTGGGTTGTGGAACCTTGTGTTCTTGTTGTGTTTCGGTTCAAGAGTGAACCTGTGTGTGTTCGTAACTTGGTTATTCTTTGAGTCGTGAGTTAGTCGTCAAGTGCATTGTATGGGCTTTGCATCTTGTCGTTGTAGTTGTCGTCGTTGTTGTGGTTGCTGTTAGCAAGGTGGTTTGTCAGTTTGTGTTATTCGTGGTGTACTTTTGTTGGCATGTTAGTTTGTTAGTCGGATGCGAGAGTCGTGTCCGAAGTTGTTCGTCTCAGTATATTTTCGAGGACGAAAATGTCTAAGTGGGGGAGAATTGTAACGCCCCGGTTTTGTCTTATTTATTTATTTAATCGAGTCGATTTAATTATTTTTGTTTTATATTATTTTATTCTTGAATTTTATTTGACAATATATTATTTTTCATCGTTGTTTATGTTTTATCGCATTTTGAGAGCGTTTGCGAGATATTTGAGTGAGGGGTAAAATAGTCTTTTAGGGGTTTAGATATTTTATATAAATAGAGATTAGAGAGAAAAAGAAGAGAAAGAAAAGAGAAGATAGAAAGGAAGAGGAAAGAAAAAGGGAGAAAGAGGAAAATCGCGGGAACTCTGTTTCGAGCGCGATTAATCGGGTAAGGGTGAGAAGTTTCAATTATATCTTGCTTGTGTATGTATATGCGTTGTTTGTTGTAATTATTTTGGTTGTTTCGCGACTTTTCGTATCGATTGGAATTAGGAGAAATTGATAGAAATCGATGTTTTCACGGATGAAATTCGATATAAACTGAGTAGAATACTTGTTATTAGGTTTGGATCATTTTCTGGTTGTTATAGCATGAATTGGAAGTGTTTGGGGTGGGAGAATGATGGATTTAGACCCAAATGACCTATGTTAGTGCTGCTGGGTTTTTCTGGTTTCGCAGTTTCGCACTGCGAATGGCCAGCGAAGGGGAAAGCGAACGTTCGCGTGAGGTTCGCACTGCGAACGTTGTGTTGTGTTTCTTTCTGCCACGGTTCGCTAGGGGATTCGCACTGCGAAGGGGACATCGAGGGTTCGCTGGGAGTTCGCACTGCGAAACTGTAGGCTATTTTCCTTTCTGCCATGGTTCACTGGGGTATTCGCACTGCGAATGAGGAAGCCAAGGACTTGCTAGGAGCTTCGTATTGCGAACATGACAGTTTTCCCAATTTGTTTTCTTTATAACTTTTGATCCGTAAGTCGGTTTGAGGCGCGGTTTGGTGCATTGGAAAGGTTTTGACATGTTCTTTCTTATTAAAATGGTTTTGATATTGGTTGACCGATTTAATTATGTCGGGAGTTTGGAAATGTGTCGTTGGTCGACTTTTACCGTCGTAACTGTGTGTATTTGATGTGTTATCATGCAATATGCTTTTGATATACATCGTATGACTTGTGTGCTGATATGTAATATAAATGCATGTGATTAAATGATGTGATGATGGTTTGTGGCCTTATGGCAAGTAAATGCATTGTTTTGGGTTAAACATCGAGGCATGATTAATGATGTTGTTGTGTGGTAAAATACATTGTTGAATTGAATATCAATGTATGTTGTTATGATGTGTTGTGGGTAACCTTTGTGGTGTGAATCCCTTGTGGAAGTAATTGTGTAAGCATGATTGTTATGGTTTGTGGTTTGTGATGAAATGCATTGTTTGAAGTGTTTTCAATGCATGAATAATGATGATGAGATAATTCATATTGTTGAATTGTGGTGATGCATTTGATTGTCATGAGTTCTTGTGTGTCAAGCATCATGATATGCATTCTTGTGATGTCGTGTGCCCTAGTGGGTGTGAGCGAAGAATCGATTCCAGAGGGAATCCGCTATAACATTGTGCGCCTTATACAAAGAGGACTGAAAGCGATGATTATAGACGATCGTGCGCCTTATACAAAGAGGACTGAAAGCGGTGATTATAGACGATTGTGCGCCTTATACAAAGAGGACCGAAAGCGATCGGATCGTGCGCCTTATACAATGAGGACTGAAAGCGATCCATAAAAGTCATGCGCCTTATACCAAGAAGACCGAAAGTGACGGGGAACGTTGTTTGCCCGACGGGGAGTTACACTAAGTAACAAGCGATGGTTCCAATAGTTCCTGAGTGAACTAGTGATGAGATTGATGGATGGATGGTACCGCATTTGCATAGAGCGTTGTGTCGGTCTCTTTGCATTTGCACAAATCATGAATGG
Organism: Lathyrus tuberosus; assembly: GCA_022829125.1. Taxonomy (NCBI): domain Eukaryota; kingdom Viridiplantae; phylum Streptophyta; class Magnoliopsida; order Fabales; family Fabaceae; genus Lathyrus; species Lathyrus tuberosus. The sequence continues at coordinate 11,810,746 of JALAZF010000105.1, read as the reverse complement.
ATTGATTATGTGTGGAAAATCATGAAGTGATTGAGTATGTATTGCGATTTATGTTTGAATTGGTGAATTGATGTGCATATGTGATAAATGCATTGGTTGTGGATAATATGTTTTATGCATAGACATATGCTATGTGATGTGTGGGGTGTTTCTATATGTTATGACTTGGTATGCCTTATGTGCAAATATGTGAGTATATTGGATAATTGATATATGCTATGTTGTTGGATTAATAGATATATGTTACATATATGTGGCATGTTATATGTACTAGCATGTGATGTTTGTGGTGAGAATAACTATGCGTGTGGATTTTATGTGTTTGCATATTATTATGCAATCTTGGTTTAGTTGTTATTTCTCACCCTTCTGCTGTGGTTTGTTGCTCTATGAGGCAATTGCAGATTAGTAGTCTTGGAGGCTTTTGTGAAGATTAGCTCTCCATCCTTTTGTCGGTCTTGGTGTCTGCTCTGATACGTAGCACGAGAGTCGGGGAACGATTATGTTATATATGTATACCTTTGTTAGATTTATCTTGTATTACCTTTGTATGTATATTTTGATGTTATAAAACAATTTATTTTGTAAAACAAGTCAGTTGTGGATCTTTCCACTTTATTCCATAATTGAACTTTCCTTTTATACGGAAAAAGTTTCTCTTTACTGTTATCCTAGTTGGTGTTATGTATCAAATAATTGAGCAGGGTTTGTGTTTTCTTTCTTTAAAATGTCGCATCCTTGTTTCTGTCGGAAAAATAAATTTTTAGTTACTCTGATTTATTTATGTATTATTTATTCGCGATGGGAATTGGGGTGTTACATTTGACTCTGAAGGGGCCTCGGTATATTAACTGATTGGCAGTGGTTAACCGGGGAAGAAAAGACTGCAACTCTGTGGGGGTAGAGAAGCATTGGTTTTAGCAGAGAAAATTGCAATTAACCAGAAAAGCAGGTGTAGGACCGAATAAAGATCATAACCCAAAGGACGGGTATAGGATCGAGCAAAGGTCGTGACCCAAAGAGGTTCGGTAAACTGACTGAACTAACAGTACTCAACCGAAGAAAGGGTATTTGAACCAAAGAAAGGTTACTAACCCAAGGGTGCAAGTATTCGAACCAATAGGAGGTTGCCAACTGCGGGGGATTCGGTGTTTACAGACGGACTGTGACCAACCGAAGAGAAAAGCGAGTGATTAACCAAGAGAAGGTGATTAACTCGAAAGTGTTCAGTATTTTAACAAACGGACTGTGGTTAACTGAAGAGACGGGTGATTAACCAAGAAGAGGTGATTAACCCAAGAGGTGCTCAGTGATTAATAGACGGACTGTGATTAACTGAAGAGACGGGTGATTAACCAAGAGAAGGTGATTATCCCAAGAAAGGAGAAGAACCAAGTGAGGATTGCGAACTCCTGGGGAAGAATGGTCGCGACAGGAAAACTGTGTTGGACCAAAGAGAGAGAATTGAAACTCTTCAGGGGAATCAAGAAGCAATGATTGATTACAAGAAGAAAGGAGTAATGAAACAACAAAGAGAGATTGCTAGCACAAGAATAATGATCTCAACCAAGAAGAGATGGTGATTGATCAAAAGGAGAGATTGAAAGAGATAGGGGTGATCAAGGATCGAAAAGGATCGCAAAGAGAGAAAAGTGATCAAGGATCAACTCGACAGGGGAATGAGAAACACTATAGCTGGAGGATAGAGGTGACTATTCTCGAGGAGAGGACAAGACGCCCTTACCAAAGAAATAGCCAGAATGAGGGTAGGAAAAACTCCATCCCCATTCCTTCTCTATCACCAAAATATAGTGTGGAAAGTGAAACGGACAGCGCAACCGCTCCAATGTTGTATAGTGCTCCTGCGTAGAGAAACGAACAGCATAACGGCGTCAATTTGTACAGTGCTCCGATGCAAGGCGCAACGCAAAACTCCAACTCCACGGGGGGGGGGGGGGAATGAGAGAGAAAGCCCTAAAGGAGGCCCAAAGAGAGGAAAAGGGAAGATCGATTAATCGAAACAAAGTTTCGATCAATTAATCAAGGGATAAACATGCTAACAACTTTCCAAAGTGGATGGAAAGTCATTAAAGCAAAAAGGAGTGAATTATTGATTATACAAGATTAAGTTTATCCATGAAGAATAAACTTAATGCAAATCTGAAATGAAAGGTGCAAAACAGTGACAAAAGATCATCAAAAGGCCACACAAAATCATGCATCATGTGAACAAAGATAGTGTAAGAATTGTTATGTTCATACAATGCTAAGAACATGAAACAAATGAATAATCGAAAATGTGCATCGAAAGTTCATGAACATGCTTCAACCAGAAGTGAAATGACTTTAAAAACATCCATAAAATCAAGCATGACAATCAATGGAAGTTAAAATGAAGAAAGCATGGCAAACACACTTGAAAATGCAAGAAAATGGCATTCTGTACAGTGGTAACCGGTTACAGCATATGTGTTAACCGGTTACATGCTTGAAAATACGTGTTTTTGGGGAAAATTGCACTGTGTAACCGGTTACAGCCTAACTACTAACCGGTTACCACTGTAACAGAGGCAAAAATAACACTAAAAACAGCTTTTCAAAAGTAGTTTTCAACACATAATCACTTATGCCAACCACCACATGCTAGGAACTGAAATTGTGCACGAAAATTGAACTTGAAAACAACAAACAAACTGTGATAGAATTAACTAACACATTAGGATCATGGATCAAACAAATGCAAAACCAAATCACACACAACAATTATCGGCTACATTGAAAGCGATATGAAAATGCACGAAACGATAAAATTAGTTAGATCCACCAACCTACAAGCCGGAGATTTGGCTTGGTAAATGTTGAAAAGAGATCTTGATGCAGAAAATCAAAGAAAACCAGAGGATCCTTGATTTGTAGACGAAATGCGTCAAAACCGATCAAAAACGCGAAAATCCACCGAAATCGAACTTGCACCAAAATAAATGGTGTGAAAACCTTGGATTGAAGTAGAATGAGATGTAATTCCAGAAATCCAACCAAAGTATGCCAAATGATGAAGGTTAAGCTCAAGAATTAATCACTTTCAATGTGAAAAGTGATTATCCTTCAAGAATAAGAGCTTTTGGTGAGGTTTGATGGAGAAGATGAAGAGGAATATGTAGAAGTTGCAGAAAAATGCAGAGTAGAATGAGAATTGAGAGTGAAGAAAGTGTGAAATTGTGTGAATGATTATGGAGGGTTTGTGAAATGAGTGAGGCTTTGTTTATATAGACTTTTGGTTTGGAGTGTGAGAGCTTTGGACTTAGGTTTGGGAGGTTTGGAGTTAGGGTTGGAGTTAGTTACACTTGACTCACTGAGTCAAGACGGTTAACTCGATTAGTTAGGATCAACTTGGTAACAATCCTAATGCAAGCTTCCACATCCAAAGGTTGACATGCTTGTAAAACAAGGACCATGGTGCACTTAATTTAAAGTGATGCATTGAATAAATGAAAGGGAAATGTCTTGAATGGTCTTAAATTGTCTAGAATGTTCCACATGCTGCTAGAATAATGTAGAAACAAAGACCAAAGAGAGTGCATAGCTGCTGTCCCAAAAATGCAGCAGAATTTGCAACTTTGTACAGAGTAATCGGTTACAGCATATCTGCTAACCGGTTACTTGCTTGAAAAACTGCATTTTTGGGGAAATTTACACTGTGTAATCGGTTATCAGTTATGCAGTAGCCGGTTACTACAGCCTAATTTACCCAAACTTGCTTGGAAAATGATGCTGAAGTCCCGTTATTGATTTTCCAACTCTTGTCTTGATAAATAAACATGGAAACCTTTATTTTGAGCTTGTTTTGGTGATGAAATAATCTTGAGAGGATGCGATTAATCGGGCTTGGAAAACCTGAATGTCCTGCAACAAGAAATACACAAAGAAAAGTGCAAATGCGTATGCTGACGATGCGAATGCGCATGCTCATGTAAGAGGCAAAAGAGGGAGGTCAAATTTCGGGTTACGACACCTTGTTCAAATTCCACCCCTCATGATTCAGTTATGGCTCGGTATGATTTCGACAATCCCATATATCAGGCTGAAGAAGAGGCTGAGGAAGACTGTGAACTTCCCGAGGAATTGGCCAGACTATTAAAACAGGAGGAAAGGGTCATTGTGCCTCATCAGGAGGAGATTGAGATTGTTAATTTGGGAACTGAGGATGCAAAGAAAGAGGTAAAGATTGGGGCTGCACTGGAATACAGTGTAAAGGGTAGATTGATCGAAATGCTTCGAAGGTATGTGGATATCTTCGCCTGGTCTTACCAGGACATGCCCGGACTTGACACTGACATTGTGGTACACCGGCTGTCGCTCAAAGAGGAATGTACTCCGGTTAAGCAAAAACTGAGAAGAACAAAATCGGACATGTCTATCAAGATTAAAGAGGAGGTTCAGAAACAGATAGATGCTGGATTTCTGGCTATAACAAGTTATCATCTGTGGGTTGCTAACATTGTGCCTGTACCTAAGAAGGACGGAAAGGTCGGGATGTGTGTTGATTACAGAGATCTGAATAGAGCAAGCCCGAAAGATGATTTCCCGCTTCCTCACATTGACGTGTTAGTGGACAACACTGCTCAATACTCTGTGTTTTCCTTCATGGATGGCTTCTCTGGGTATAACCAAATCAAAATGGCCCCAGAGGACATGGAGAAAACAACATTCATAACACCGTGGGGAACATTCTATTACAAAGTGATGCCCTTTGGATTGAAAAATACTGAGGCAACTTATCAGCGGGCAATGGAGACTCTCTTTCATGATATGATTCACAAAGAGATCGAGGTCTATGTTGATGATATGATCGCGAAGTCACAAACAGAGGAAGAGCATCTGGTAAATCTTTATAAGCTATTTGATAGGTTGATAAAGTTCAGACTGAGGTTGAATCCGAACAAGTGCACCTTCGGTGTGAGATCTGGCAAGTTACTGGGGTTTATTGTCAGCAAAAAGGGTATCGAGGTTGATCCTGCAAAAGTAAAAGCCATACAAGAAATGCCTGAGCCAAGAACAGAGAAGGAGGTTTGTGGCTTCCTGGGGAGGTTGAACTACATCGCTAGATTCATCTCTCATCTTACAGCCACTTGTGAACCAATATTCAAATTGTTAAGAAAAGATCAAGAAGTCAGGTGGAACGAGAATTGTCAAAAGGCGTTTGAAAAAATAAAAGAATATTTGCAGGAACCTTCGGTCCTTATGCCGCCAGTGCCAAGAAGGCCATTGATTATGTATCTTACGATTCTTGAGAACTTAATGGGATGTGTGCTCGGTCAACAAGACGAGTCAGGTAGGAAAGAGCATGCCATCTACTACCTGAGTAAAAAATTCACTGATTGTGAGTCAAGGTACTCAATGCTGGAAAAGACATGTTGTGCCCTCGCTTGGGCCGCTAAGCGTTTGAGGAAGTATATGTTAAACCATACAACCCTTTTGATTTTGAAGATGTATCCGATCAAGTATGGGTTTGAAAAGCAGGCGCTTTCTGGAAGAATAGCCCGTTGGCAGATGGTTTTGACAGAATACGATATTCAATATGTTTCCCAAAAGGCCATTAAGGGAAGTGTTTTGTCAGAATATCTTGCTGAACAACCAATTGAGGATTATCATCCGATGAAGTTTGAATTTCCAGATGAACATATCATGTTTTTGAAGATGAAAGATTGTGAAGAGCCTTTGCATGATGAGGGACCTGAAATTGGATCCCAATGGAAGCTGGTATTTGATGGAGCGGTCAACTCATATGGTAACGGAATCGGGGCAATCATTACGACTCCACAGAGTTCTCATATACCCTTCACTGCTCGATTAGCGTTCATATGCACCAATAATGAGGCGGAGTATGAAGCATGCATTATGGGGTTAGAAGAAGCAATTTATTTGAGAATCAAGAACCTCGATGTTTATGGTGATTCCGGATTGGTGGTTAATCAGATTACAGGTGAATGGGAAACTCGTCAAGCGAATTTGGTGCCTTATAACAACTATGCCAGAAGGGTGTTACCTTTCTTTGACAGAGTCGATTTCCATCATATACCCCGGTTAGAGAATCGGATGGCAGATGCGTTGGCAACGTTATCTTCGATGTATCAGGTGAACCGTTGGAATGAAACTCCCTCGATCAGAATCATGCATCTGGATAGACCAGCTTTTGTGTTTGCAGTTGAAAGGGTATCAGATGGTAAACCTTGGTATCATGATATTAAGGTCTTTCTGAAGAGTCAAGAGTATCCAGTTGACGTGTCCACCAAAGATAAGAAAATTCTGAGGAGGTTGGCGGGAAATTTATTTTTGAATAAAGATGATGTGTTATACAAGAGGAACTTTGACATGGTCTTGCTACGTTGTGTTGATGAACACGAGGCATGCCTGTTTGGGCATGCTATGGCCAGAAAACTGTTGAGAGTGGGGTATTATTGGATGACTATGGAGTCTGATTATTTCAAATACGCCCGAAAATGTCATAAGTGCCAGATTTATGCTGATAAGGTGCACGTGCCACCTACTCCTCTGAATGTATTGTCATCACCTTGGCCCTTTGCTATGTGGGGCATTGATATGATCGGGAAAATCAAGCTGGATGCTTCCAATGGGCATCGTTTCATTCTGGTTGCCATTGATTACTTCACTAAGTGGGTGGAGGCAGCCTCATACGCTAACGTCACCAAACAAGTGGTAGCCAGGTTTATCAAGAAGGACATCATCTGCCGGTATGGAGTCCCAGAGAGAATCATTACTGATAATGGTTCGAATTTGAATAATAAGATGATGAAGGAGCTATGTTAGAGCTTTAAGATTGAACATCACAACTCTTCTCCCTATCGTCCGAAGATGAATGGGGCTGTTGAAGCGGCAAACAAGAACATTAAGAAGATTGTGCAGAAAATGGTAGTGACCTATAATGACTGGCATGCGATGTTGCCTTATGCTTTACACGGTTATCGTACTTCGGTGCGTACATCAACTGGGGCAACTCCTTTCTCACTTGTATATGGTATGGAAGCAGTTCTACCAGTAGAGGTTGAGATTCCTTCTTTAAGAATTCTGGCAGATGTAAAGCTTGATGAAGCCGAATGGGTGCGTTTCCGATTGAATCAGCTGGACCTTATTGAAGAGAAGAGATTGGCAGCCATTGCACATGGCCGGTTGTATCAGAGCAGGATGAAGAAAGCCAGTGATTAGAAAGTGCGTCCTCGATGTTTCTAGGCCGGCGAATTGGTTTTGAAAATGATCCTTCCTCCTCAAACAGATCACAGGGGCAAATGGACTCCAAATTAAGAAGGTCCATGTGTAGTAAGACAGGTTTTCTCTAGCGGAGCCTTATTACTCTCAACTATGGATGGCAAAGATTTTACATCCCCTGTGAACGCATACGTAGTCAAAAAATACTTTGCATAAAAAGGACCCGCTGGACACAAAAAGAAAGTCCAGGCAAAAAAGGGGCATCCCGGCGAACCATAAAAAGAATGGTTCGGGCAAAAATTAGGGATAAAAAAAAATAATAAACCCACAAAGTTGAAAACCTGAAAAGGAAGCTTTGGCAAAAGTGGGTATCCTGGTGGATTGAAAACCCGTAAAGGGCGATCCAGGCAAAAGTTAGGGATTTGAAAGCAAGAGGCTATGATCTGCGTTTGATCTGTGAACACTTTTGATACTTGGAAATTTCGAACGAAAGGAATCAGTCCAGTCAGTCTCTTCGAAGGTCAAAGCATCTGCGGAAAAACGAGCCATATCGGGTCACAGCTGAATTGAATCATGGTGGATATCTGTTCCCCACATTGCCGACATGTGTATTTTCTTTTATTTCTTTTGTGCAATTACCTCTTTTCAGGAATTGCTTCCAGATGTAAATGCCTATTTACAGGCCAATTCATTCAATAAAACTTTCATTTTCATTCACAGAGCTTTTCATTTGTGTTTTTTCTTTTAGCTGTTTTGTTTGTGAAAACGTCCGATATTTTTTATAAACATTGCATGCGGAAATGTTAAGCTTTGCAAAGCATATCGGAAAACAGTGGAAATTGCTCAGACAACAGTCATTAGGATGGTAATCTAGATGGCCGTTATGCATATATTGTTGATTTTGTTTGCAGGGTAGCAGGATTTCTCCCCAGTAGAGCTACTTTCCTCAGCATTAAAAAGTTCATCCTCCTCAGCAGGTTGTTACTTTCCCCAGCCAGAGTATCGAGGATTATCTTCCTCAGTAGAGTACAGAGGATTATTTCCCCAGCTAGAGTTGTGATTGATTCATTACTCTATCGCCAGCAGTCAGAAGTTGATACTTCTGCATCCCCAGTAGGAGACTTATGGAATATCTTCTTTGGACAAAGATGTTATTTCCTCACAGAGTCTGAATACCCACTTTCCTCAGCTAGTCAGGAAAAGTTCTTCTCACCAGCAATGGTATGAGTTAATCCCCCAATAGATGAGTGAGCTTGATGTTATCCTCTAGCAGAGTTGATGTCGTCAACCACCGTTCCCGAAGCAGATTTGTTGGTAGTGGCCGGTATTTCCCAACAGGGTAAAGGTAAGGGTATCTCCCAGCAGTAGGTTAAGTTCAGTAATATCCCCAAGCAGGTTCAGAATTATTGACTTGTCTCCCCAAGTAGAGTTTGGTGGTGATCTTCACAGTGGTTTGTTCAACAGCGGTTGATATCCCCAAGCAGGTTCAGAATTATTGACTTGTCTCCCCAAGCAGAGTTTGGTGGTGATCTTCATAGTGGTTTGTTCAACAGCGGTTGATATCCCCAGCAGGTTTTAAGTCCAATTGTTATGGGCATTTTTTCAGATCCAGGTTTTGAGTTCTATCTTCGGTAGAAGTCATTGGTAATCCCCAGCGGAAAGAAATTCTCTTTGGGTTCCATCTTCACTATTCATTTTTATCCATCTCCAACAGAGTGGAACTTCTCTCGGAGTTTTCATCTCCAGCAGAGTTGGTGATCAGGAAGTCATTCAGTGAAATCTTCCTCATCAGGGTCATTTTTATTCAAAGGACAATTTAGTTTGTCATCCCCGGTGGAGCTGCCTTTGTCTTCAGCATTTATTTTGCTGAGACATTCCTTTTGCATTGCATAAGCATTTTTGCATGGCATCCTCCAAAACGCGTAGCATTTCCATTTTGTATGGAGCATTACGCCATAGAAAAATTCAAACATATGCATTCGAAGCATAAGCCAGGTTTGATACCTTCTACCAGATTCTTTCCCCGGCCGAAAGAGATATAACTTGGGTGATGTTATTTAACATTACACCGCAACCAATTGGATTCGTCCTTCTTATTGTTATTCAGGCCTATATGCCCCTACAGAGTTGTCTGTTTAGATTTCTCTTTTCCCCAACGGAGTCATCTTTGTAGATTTGTGGACTCTACTTATCTTAGGTTGAAAGGTCTATCTTCGACTTAGTCTTTCTTTGAAAGTCCATCTTCGGCTGGGTCTTTCTTTTCTAGTTCTCCTTCGTTCGTCCTCGCACTCTTTTGTTATTTTGTTATCCCCAGTAGAGTTATTCTATATGGTATATCCTCTCTTTAAAATTTCGTCCTCGGCCGGTCTTTCTTTTCAAGTCCGCTTTCGGTCGTACTCGTTTGTTGTTGAAATTCCGCCCTCGGCCGGTCTTTCTTTTCGAGTCCGCTTTCGGTCGTACTCGTTTGTTGTTGAAATTCCGCTTTCGGTCGGTCTTTCTTTTCGAGTACGCTTTCGGTCATACTCGTTTGTTGGTGAAATTTCGCTTTCGGGCGGTCTTTCTTTTCGAGTCCGCTTTCAGTTGTACTCGTTTGTGGTTGAAATTCCGTCCTCGGCCGGTCTTTCTTTTCGAGTCCGCTTTCGGTCGTACTCGTTTGTGGTTGAAATTCCGTCCTCGACCGGTCTTTCTTTTCGAGTCCGCTTTCGTTCGTACTCGTTTGTTGGTGAAATTTCGCTTTCGGTCGGTCTTTCTTTTCGAGTCCGCTTTCGGTCGTACTCGTTTGTGGTTGGAATTCCGTCCTCGGTCGGTCTTTCTTTTCGAGTCTGCTTTCGGTCGTACTCGTTTGTGGTTGAAATTCCGTCCTCGGCCGGTCTTTCTTTTCGAGTCCGCTTTCGGTCGTACTCGTTTGTGGTTGAAATTCCGTCCTAGGCCGGTCTTTCTTTTCGCGTCTGCTTTCGGTCGTACTCGTTTGTGGTTGAAATTCCGTCCTCGATCGGTCTTTCTTTTCGAGTCCGCTTTCGTTCGTACTCGTTTGTTGGTGAAATTTCGCTTTCGGTCGGTCTTTCTTTTCGAGTCCGCTTTCGGTCGTACTCGTTTGTGGTTGGAATTCCGTCCTCGGTCAGTCTTTCTTTTCGAGTCTGCTTTCGGTCGTACTCGTTTGTGGTTGAAATTCCGTCCTCGGCCGGTCTTTCTTTTCGAGTCCGCTTTCGGTCGTACTCGTTTGTGGTTGAAATTCCGTCCTCGGCCGGTCTTTCTTTTCGCGTCTGCTTTCGGTCGTACTCGTTTGTGGTTGAAATTCCGTCCTCGGTCGGTCTTTCTTTTTGAGTCTGCTTTCGGTCGTACTCGTTTGTGGTTGAAATTCCGTCCTCGGTCGGTCTTTCTTTTAGAGTCTGCTTTCGATCGTACTCGTTTGTGGTTGAAATTCCGTCCTCGGCCGGTCTTTCTTTTCGAGTCCGCTTTCGGTCGTACTCGTTTGTGGTTGAAATTCCGTCCTCAGCCGGTCTTTCTTTCCGAGTCCGCTTTCGGTCGTACTCGTTTGTGGTTGAAATTCCATCCTCGGCCGGTCTTTCTTTTCGAGTCTGCTTTCGGTCGTACTCGTTTGTGGTTGAAATTCTGTCCTCGACCGGTCTTTCTTTTCGAGTCCGCTTTCGGTCGTACTCGTTTGTGGTTGAAATTTCGTCCACGTCCGGTCTTTCTTTTCGAGTCCGCTTGCGGTCGTACTCGTTTGTTGTTGAAATTCCTCCCTCGGCCGGTCTTTCTTTTCGAGTCCGCTTTCGGTCGTACTCGTTTGTTGTTGAAATTCCGCTTTCGGTCGGTCTTTCTTTTCGAGTCCGCTTTCGATCATACTCGTTTGTTGGTGAAATTTCGCTTTCGGGCGGTCTTTCTTTTCGAGTCCGCTTTCGGTCGTACTCGTTTGTGGTTGAAATTCCGTCCTCGGCCGGTCTTTCTTTTCGAGTCCGCTTTCGGTCGTACTCGTTTGTGGTTGAAATTCCGTCCTCGACCGGTCTTTCTTTTCGAGGCCGCTTTCGTTCGTACTCGTTTGTTGGTGAAATTTCGCTTTCGGTCGGTCTTTCTTTTCGAGTCCGCTTTAGGTCGTACTCGTTTGTGGTTGGAATTCCGTCCTCGGTCGGTCTTTCTTTTCGAGTCTGCTTTCGGTCGTACTCGTTTGTGGTTGAAATTCCGTCCTCGGCCGGTCTTTCTTTTCGAGTCCGCTTTCGGTCGTACTCGTTTGTGGTTGAAATTCCGTCCTCGGCCGGTCTTTCTTTTCGCGTCTGCTTTCGGTCGTACTCGTTTGTGGTTGAAATTCCGTCCTTGGTCGGTCTTTCTTTTTTAGTCTGCTTTCGGTCGTACTCGTTTGTGGTTGAAATTCTGTCCTCGGTCGGTCTTTCTTTTCGAGTCTGCTTTCGATCGTACTCGTTTGTGGTTGAAATTCCGTCCTCGGCCGGTCTTTCTTTTCGAGTCCGCTTTCGGTCGTACTCGTTTGTGGTTGAAATTCCGTCCTCAGCCGGTCTTTCTTTCCGAGTCCGCTTTCGGTCGTACTCGTTTGTGGTTGAAATTCCATCCTCGGCCGGTCTTTCTTTTCGAGTCTGCTTTCGGTCGTACTCGTTTGTGGTTGAAATTCTGTCCTCGACCGGTCTTTCTTTTCGAGTACGCTTTCGGTCATACTCATTTGTGGTTGAAATTTCGTCCACGTCCGGTCTTTCTTTTCGAGTCCGCTTGCGGTCGTACTCGTTTGTTGTTGAAATTCCGCCCTCAGCCGGTCTTTCTTTTCGAGTCCGCTTTCGGTCGTACTCGTTTGTTGTTGAAATTCCGCTTTCGGTCGGTCTTTCTTTTCGAGTCCGCTTTCGGTCATACTCGTTTGTTGGTGAAATTTCGCTTTCGGGCGGTCTTTCTTTTCGAGTCCGCTTTCGGTCGTACTCGTTTGTGGTTGAAATTCCGTCCTCGGCCGGTCTTTCTTTTTGAGTCCGCTTTCAGTCGTACTCGTTTGTGGTTGAAATTCCGTCCTCGACCGGTCTTACTTTTCGAGTCCGCTTTCGTTCGTACTCGTTTGTTGGTGAAATTTCTCTTTCGGTCGGTCTTTCTTTTCGAGTCCGCTTTCGGTCGTACTCGTTTGTGGTTGGAATTCCGTCCTCGGTCGGTCTTTCTTTTCGAGTCTGCTTTCGGTCGTACTCGTTTGTGGTTGGAATTCCGTCCTCGGTCGGTCTTTCTTTTCGAGTCTGCTTTCGGTCGTACTCGTTTGTGGTTGAAATTCCGTCCTCGGTCGGTCTTTCTTTTTGAGTCTGCTTTCGGTCGTACTCGTTTGTGGTTGAAATTCCGTCCTCGGTCGGTCTTTCTTTTCGAGTCTGCTTTCGATCGTACTCGTTTGTGGTTGAAATTCTGTCCTCGGCCGGTCTTTCTTTTCGAGTCCACTTTCGGTCGTACTCGTTTGTGGTTGAAATTCCGTCCTCAGCCGGTCTTTCTTTCCGAGTCCGCTTTCGGTCGTACTCGTTTGTGGTTGAAATTCCATCCTCGGCCGGTCTTTCTTTTCGAGTCTGCTTTCGGTCGTACTCGTTTGTGGTTGAAATTCTGTCCTCGACCGGTCTTTCTTTTCGAGTCCGCTTTCGGTCGTACTCGTTTGTGGTTGAAATTTCGTCCACGTCCGGTCTTTCTTTTCGAGTCCGCTTGCGGTCGTACTCGTTTGTTGTTGAGATTCCGTCCTCGACCGGTCTTTCTTTTCGAGTCCGCTTTCGGTCGTACTCGTTTGTTTTTATATCCCCAGTGGGTCTGCCTTCGGTCGGTCTATTCTCCCGAGTCCGCCGTCGGCCGTTCTCATATTCATTATATTTTTGTTATCCCCACAGATTGGAAATTTCCAGGTTATGTTGGTATTCAATCTCCGTGTATCCCGATCATCTGGAAGCCTTTGCTTCCATACTCTCGGATCCAAGAAGTTTGAATAGGGGCAGCTGTAACACCTCAAAATTTGCCCTCTTGTTTTCTTAACTGGCTTATGTTTCATTGCATGCTTTGTATTGTCATCCTTACATTTCATTGGTTCATTGGCATGGGATCAGGGTGTCTAAATCAAATCCAATGAGCCTTGAGCCTCAAGAGATCTTAAATTGAGTCATCACCTTATCATATGATCAAGCTTGGCAAGAGAATGCAAGGGAATCACATCATCCTAACCAGTGCAAAACTAGGGTTTTGGAATTCTTGAGTATAATACCCCAATGGGCAAGATACTTAAGCTTATATCATCATCAAATGGCATATCTCATCTTTGTTCGCAAGGATGTACCTCATACTCAGAGGAATTTAGATTTGGAGGATGTGTTGATTTCTCCTAGACTAAGGGTGCAAAACTAGGGTTTGCCATGAAATCAGTTTATTCATGATTTTTTGGGCAAAACTTGATCTCATGGTATTCTACATGTCCTCAAGTGTCTAGGGATGAAGAATTGTCTATCAGTTTGGTTTGGAAGGGTTTCAATTGATCAATTGATTGAAAATCATGAGAATTTGGGGAAAGTCAACTGTGCAGAGGAAAAAGTCAACACTTGACTTTTTGAGGTTAATTTCATGTCCCTCATCTCAAATATGTTCATTGTTGAAGATTTGATCAAGAAATATTAATGGATTCACCAAAAATCAGAAGACATGGAAAGTTTCCAAAAATAGAATTAAGGGTTTCTAAATATGGCAAGATTTGGCAAGGTGCACACCCATCTTTGAAGCATTCTTTCTCCATGGCCCAAGCTCTAAATGGAATGGTTATGGAGGCCTATCAAAAGTTCACATTACAAGCTTCAAAACCATACCAAGAACATCTCCATTAGATCAAAATTGAAGGAGTTATGGTTGATTAAAGTTGAGAGATTTCAAGGCAAAATGCCAAGGCATAACCAGCCAGAGCGCCAAAATTTTAACAAACACTTGGTGCGTATGTTGTGTCCAAGTTCAAGGCCATTTATCTCCATGATGGAGGTTTCAATTGGAAAATTGTTCAACATCAATCTTGTTCATTTCCATCTCCTCTTCAATTCTTGTGTTCAAAGATTTTTCATTTGATCGTTCCTTCGAGAGTTATGGTGGCTCAAAGTAGGTAACCTTTAACTATTTTCTTCATGTGCCATGGGCTGGTCAAAGGCAGGTTTGGTAACATAAACATTGCAGTCAGAACCAAACACTTTCGTGAGTGATTTTAAACACCTTAGAGGCTTCCATGGTATTTGCTTTGAACATTAATGTTGTTGTCTTCCATATCCTCTTTCCAAAGGGCTCAAGAGTTGGCAATTCCATCCATGGAGTGTTGAGATTCCATGCTCTAAATATCACTTCATGCCAGTTGTTTTCTTTCACACCAAGCAAACCAAAACTTGTTGGAATTTGTTGGCATGCGCATATACTCCTCACACATCACCTTTACCATATTTTACCATGCAAAGGTCTTACATCATGCATACCACATGTATATACTTGCCATATATGTTCAAACATGTTCAAATCCAAAAATAAAAACTTCTTTACCAAGTTGTAATGGTACCAGCTGCTATGTTCCTGACCACACATCACACCACCCTTCATCATGAAAGTCCACAACAACAACCATACTCCCTCCACACATGAAAATTCGTACTACACATAACCTCACTTTAACTCCCATTTTTTTTATTAACCTCACACTAACCAAGTTTCTGACTAAAATTTAAGCGTGGTTAAACTTTCTAACCCACCATATATAAACCCTTAATCACCTCATAACAGAAGTTAGTTACTCATTTTTCATAGTTAGATCCAGTTTTCATCACACAAGCCAAAACTCTTTCTTTCACTCTCAAAGTTCAGTTTTGGATTTCTTTTTGTTTATTGAAGGTTTTCACGAGTTTTCTTCAAGTTCTTCACCACTACAACGTTCTCTTGCTTCTGTTTACATCGTGTGAACCTTACATCCACCATTGAAGATTTTAGAGTTTTGGATCTTCTTCATCAAGTTATTTTCACAGTTGACAAGTTTCAAGAAGCGTTTATTTCGCTCCCATTGGTTCTACACAAGACTCTAGAAGCTCCTTAAGGCGTTAGATCTACATTTTAGCAAGGTACGTCTTTTGGATCTCATGGCATAGATAGTGATATCGCATGATTATAATGATGGAGGAGGGTGTATTGAAGTCCTATGGAGTGTAGGCAATGTGTGCTGGTTATAGAATTGAATAAAGCTTGAAATCTTGGTGAATATATATTTGTATCCGTGACTTTAAGCTTTATTTTCCGTGTTATTAAGGCCTCATTTCTAATTTTTATTGCCATGGTTGTGTTCCTCGCGTTGAGTACTGCAATTTAGATATAAATTTTGTTAAATTTCGTTAAGAAATGAGTGAGATATTCCATGTTGAAGTTTGGGGCAAGAAAATGGAGTTTATGCGTGTTTCTGGTTTCTATGGTGGTGGAAGGTTGATGACGATGATGTGTCATCGTGTGGTTGGTTGATGTTAGTCCTTTCATGCTGGTCAATGAGAAACAGGCAGCACATTAATGAAATTGGGACGGTGCAGGGAATATTCCTCTCTTTTCCATGTGATTAATCCATGATATGCTGATAATGAGGTAGATCATTGGCTAATGATTAGAAGGAGAATGTTGTCATGTGGATTGATGTTGGCAGCGCAATGAGTGGGCAGGCACGTGTTGCTAGGTGAGCTAGGTGTTTGAATGTGTTGAGAGAGAGAAAGTTTCCCAGCCGTGGGATTGATCACGTGGCAGAGATCGTGCCACTAAATGTTTGAAACTCACATGCTGACATTTGTTTCCCCTGTTAATTCAATCTCTGAACGTGTGGGCCCAGCAGAGTTGCTCTCTGCACCCCCTTTATTGGGCCCAACGTTATTTGAAGTGGCTTTTTACTAATGTTGCACCCCTCCCTTTATTTGCTATTATTTTGTTTGTTTTTTTCATACATGTTTGAAAATGCATTTTTAAAAATACCTTTGAATATTCAAAAATTCTAAAAATATTCATGTATCATCTTAACACCTTTAATGAATTTCTAATGAATTTTAATTGCTGATTTGGTCATTTTGTCATATTTTTAGGGAATTTTCGTTTAAGTGCATTTATATGAACCTTCCTTGTGATACATGTTTGGTAATTCATTTTTTAAGCACACTTAGAAGAGGGATTTTTGCATGGTATTTGGTATAGGATATTAGGACATGTTAATGATCATAATTCAATTTTATAGGATTTTTTAGAGGATGTTTGATTGGTTTTTGAATGCTATTGTGTATGTGTTTGTTCAATGACTATAATGCATGTTATAGGTCTTGTTTAAACATGATAACAAATTAATTTTTGCTCATTCTTTTGCATATTGTTTAGCCTATGATTATAATCCATCTCACTTGTTTCCTTTGAATTTTTACAACATTTAACCATGCTTGTGTTAACTGTTCAAGTACACCTTGATTGTGTAGATGTTTAGAGTGCTAGTTCTAGGGCTTCATGCTCATTGTGTAACCATTCAACATGATACTTATGCATTCATTTATGTACATGTTTAGGCATCCTTATAGGTCTTCTAAAACCAAATTATAAGTCTTTAACACCTAACTTTGATTGATTTGTATAGACTTACATGAACATGGATTGATACTTGGTGTTTGATCTTTCTTTGTATACTTTTTCTTATGTGTTGCACATCACATCTTCATGAAGACTTATAGGACCTAAAATCTATCCAAACTTGACTCACTTTCTGTTTTAGATCATCTCTAATCATTCATGTGTGGCTCATAACTTCATTTCACCTAATTGAATTCACATGACCTCAAATTGTCTTCACTTGTTCAACTTGTGCTAGATTTCATTGTTTGTGTGATATGCTTTTACTTGTCGCATCACTCCATTACACACGATCTCATATGACCTATAATATTTTCATGTACTTGTAGACACTCCTTTGGCTCACAAATGCCCATTTGTTTCATGCATTATTATTTTGGTATGTCATCTCCTAATTGAACATTGTTTGTTAACTTTGTTTGAACCTTGTGTGATCTATTTCTTCTATTTCTTTTAGGACTTATGTGAGACCTATTAGAGGTTGTCGTAACCCAAAATTTGACCTCCCTTTTTTGCCTTTTGCATGAGCATAAGCATTCGCATCGTTAGCATACGCATTCGCACTTTTCTCTATGTGTTTCTTATTGCGGGATCTGCAGGTTCTCCAAGCCCGATTAATCGCATCCTCTTAAGAATATTTCATCATCAAAACAAGCTCAAAATAAAGGTTTCCATATTTATTTATCAAGATAAGAGATGGAAAATCGGAATTAGGACTTCAGCATCATCCTTTTGCAAATTTGTGGAAATTTGGCTAAAGTAACCGGTTAGCAGTTATGCTGTAACCGGTTACTCAATGTATTTTTCACCAAAAAACGTAAGTTTTCAAGCATGTAACCGGTTAGCACATATGCTGTAACCGGTTACTCAGTGGAAAATTTCAGTTTCTGCTGCATTTTTGGGACAGCACCATGCACTCTCCTTGGTCATTGGTCCTACTTGATTCTAGCAATGTGTGGAACATTCTAGACATCTCTAGACATTTCAAGACATTCCAAGTGGATTGGTTCCAACGCTTCACTCCAAATTAAGTACACCATGTTCCTTGTTTTACAAGCATGCCAACCTTTGGATGAGGAAATTCGCGTTGGGATTGTTACCGAGTTGGTTCTAACTAACCGAGTTAACCACCTTGACTCAGTGAGTCAAGCCCAACTAACTCCAACCCTAACTCCAAACACAAAGCTAAGTCCAAACCTCCCATACTCCAAACCTAAAGTCTATATAAACTCACCTTCACTCACTTTTCATTCTCTCCATCATTTCCCACATTTCTCACACAAGACCTTCAACCATTCTTCACAATTCACTCTCAATTCTCTCATTCTCCTCTGCACTTTTCTGCAACTTCTACATCTTCGTCTCAATTCTCATCCCAAAACCTCACCAAAAGCTCTTATTCTTGAAAGATAATCACTTTTCACATAGAAAGTGATTAATTCTTGAGCTTAACCTCCAATATTTGGCATTTTTTGGTTGGATTTCTGGAATTACATCTTATTCTACTTCAATCCAAGAGTTCTACAACTTTTAATTTGGTGCAAATTCGATTTCGGTGCATTTTCGCGTTTTTGATCGGTTTCGACGCGTTTCGTCTACAAATTAAGGATCCTCTGGTTTTCTTTGATTTTCTGCATCAAGATCTCTTTGCAACACTTACCAAGCCAAATCTCCGGCTTGTAGGTTGGTGGATCTAACTAATTTTATCGTTTCGCGCATTTTTGTATCGTTCGCAATGTAGTCGATAATTGTTGTGTGTGATTTGGTTTTGCATTTGTTTGATCCATGATCCAATTGTGTTAGTTGATTCTATCTCTGTTTATTTGTTGTTTTCAAGTTCAATTTTCATGCACAATTTCAGTTCCTAGCATGAGGTGGTTGGCATAAGTGATTATGTGTTGAAAACTACTTTTGAAAAGCTGTTTTTACTGTTAATTTTGCCTCTGTTACAGTGGTAACCGGTTAGCAGTTATGCTGTAACCGGTTATACAGTGCAATTTTCCCCAAAAACACGTATTTTCAAACATGTAACCGGTTACCACTGTACAAAATGCCATTTTCTAGCATTTTCAAGCTTGTTTGCCATGCTTTCTTCATTCTAACTTCCATTGATTATCATGCTTGATTTTATGGATGTTTTTAATGTCACTTCACTTCTGGTTGAAGCATATTCATGAACTTTTGATGCACATTTTCAATTATTCATTTGTTTCATGTTCTTAGCATTGTATGAACATAGCAATTCTTGAACTGTTTTTGTTCACATGATACATGAGTTTGTGTGGCATTTTGGTGATCATTTGGCACTGTTTTTGCACCTTCTATTTCAGTTTGCATTAAGTTTATTCTTCATGGATAAACTTAATCTTGTATAATCAATAATTCACTCCTTTTTGCTTTAATGACTTTTCATCCTCTTTGAGAAGTTGTTAGCATGTTTCTCCCTTGATTAATTGATCGAAACTTTGTTTCGATTAATCGATCTTCCCTTTTCCCCTCTTTAGGCCTCCTTTAGAGCTTTTTCTCTCATTCCGCCCCGTGGAGTTGGAGTTTCGCGCTGCGCCTTGCATCGGAGCACTGTACAAATTGACACCGTTATGCTGTCCGTTTCTCTACGCAGGAGCACTGTACAACTTGGAGTTGTTGTGCCGTCCGGTTCAACTTCCGCATTACACCCTGTGTGTGTTAGGGAAGGGAAGGGAGAATTCCTACTCTCATTCTGACTACTTCAGGTAGGGGAAGAATGACCATGTGCTTGGCTTAGTCATCTCTATCTTTAGGCAGTAATGTGCTTTCCTTCCCCAGTTGAGTTGATCCTTGATCACTCTTCTCTCTTTACGATATCTTTCGATCCTTGATCACTCCTATCTCTTTCAATCTCTCCTTTTGATCAATCACCATCTGTCTTGGTTGAGATCATTATTCTTGCGCTAGCAATCTCTCTTTGTTCCATCACTCTTTTCTTCTTGTAATCAATCATTGCTTTTTGATTCCCCTGAAGAGTTTCAATTTTCTCTCTTTGGTCCAACACAGTTTTCCTGTCACAACCATTTTCCCCAGGAGCTCGCAACCTTCTCTTGGTTCTTCTCCTTTCTTGGGTTAATCACCTTCTCTTGGTTAATCACCCGTCCCTTCAGTTAATCACAGTCCGTCTGTTAATCACTGAGCACCCCTTGGGTTAATCACCTTCTCTTGGTTAATCACCCGTCTCTTCAGTTAATCACAGTCCGTCTGTTAATCACTGAGTACCTCTTGGGTTAATCACCTCTTTTTGGTTAATCACCCTTTTCTTCAGTTAACCACAGTCCGTCTGTTAAAATACTGAACCCTTTCAAGTTAATCACCTTCTCTTGGTTAATCACTCGCTTTTCTCTTCGGTTGGTCATAGTCCGTCTGTAAACACCAAATCCCCCGCAGTTGGCAACCTCCTCTTGGTTCGAATACTTGCACCCTTGGGTTAGTAACCTTTCTTTGGTTCAAATACCCTTTCTTCGGTTGAGTACTGTTTGTTCAGTCAGTTTACCGAACCCCTTTGGGTCACGACCTTTGCTCGATCCTATACCCGTCCTTTGGGTTACGATCTTTATTCGATCCTACACCCGCTTTTCTGGTTAATCGCAGTTTTCTCTGCTAAAACTAATGCTTCTCTACCCCCACAGAGTTGCAGTCATTTCTTTCCTCGGTTAATCACTATTTACCAGTTAATATACCGAGGCCCCTTCAGACTCAGACACCTTCTCTCGGTTCAGCACTCTCTCTCTTGGTTTATCAAAGTCTGTCTGTTGACACCAGTTTATTTTCCCCGCCAAGGTCTACTCTCTTTCTTCGGTTAACCACTGCCAGCCAGTTAACATACCGAACCGCCTTTTCCTCTTGGTTATGACACCATCCCTTTATTTGGATCCCCAGCGGAATCCTTCCTATTCCCTTTCCTCTTACTTTCTTAGTTTCGACACCAATTCTCTTTGCTATCTCCAGCGAAGTTTCTTTCATTCTTTGTTTCGACACCACCTTTTTCTTCTCCTTGTTTCTTTCTTGTTGTGTTTTTCGTTCGGTTCCCCGAACTACGGGAGCTCTGATTCTGCATTCTTTTGAATGTATGATACGTAGGCACGAGATGCAATGTCTCGGCGAGCACACTTCCACCCTTATTTCCTTCTCCCTTTCCTTTTCTTCGTCCCCTGGTTCCCTGAACTACGACGCTCTGATTTCCTCATTGCACTATGAGGGTACGTAGGCACGAGGGCCACAATCCTCCGCGAGCACTTTCCTTCTTTTCTTTCTTTTTCCCCTTTCTTCCCTCTCTCCTTCTTTTAGCTAGAAGTTTTAAATAGATAACCCATCCAAGCCTAGAAGCAAGCGGAATGGTTCCCGTCGAGTACGACGGATGCGTTAGGTGCTAATACCTTCCTTTCGCATAACCGACCCCCCGTTCCCGTTTCTCTTCCCCTTGGGGTTTATCGATATTTTCCCTGTCCTTCGGGACTAAATAAAGTTCGGTGGTGACTCTGTTGTATCTTTGAGTGTGCGATTCACTCAGGTAGAAACCAGCCATCTTCAGCTGGTGACTCTGGTGGGGACAGATTGACCTCTTGCTGGTCCATCCCTTGAGGGGTCTCGCCTAGTTTTGTTTGCTTTTCTTGCTTGCTTGGGTGTTTATCTTTCACGCTTTACTAGCTTTATTTACTTGCTTTAGCTTTATGTTTATTTATCGCATGTCTTTACTGCTTTGAATATTCATATGCTGCATATTCTGGATATCTGCGATTTTCTGCTGTTGTTGGGATGGGTAGATATTATTGGAGAGGAAGGTCTTAACACCGGGCCTAGAATACACATAGGCTAGTACGTGGATAGTCGTGAGGCCTGCGTTTTGCGCGTTGGGATATCACGAGACCCACATCCCAGATCGTGATTCGTTTGAGAATACCTCCGTCCTATGAGAATTCACTACGGCGGGGGATTTTCATCCTGAGTCCTATGGTTTGGGCGACCTTTTCTAGGGACCACCTTGTTGTGTCTAGATTACACCTGTGAGGGGGATGGGTTTTGCAGGAAAACAAGCCACTTCATACCCTTGTTCTCACACACACCAGATTTCCTCACCGACACATCAGATTATGTTGCACTGACACAGATTATATGCAGATATCTGGATTCTTCATATTTGATTATTCAGACAGTGTTGGCTTCTTGTTGCTGTGTTGCATATCATTTCATCATGTAAATTAATTTTTGCATGTGCATTTCCAGGTTTTCGAGGGCTTATCTTTTGTTGACATTATCATAGAGATGAGTACTGGTTGTCGTGGCATCTTTAGTTACAAGTTTGTGGAGCCTAAGCTGGGTGTTTTGAGAGGTTTGGCATCTTTGTTGGTTGGAGATCACAGGGGGTTTTCATAGGTACTTACGGTAATCTGTTGACCATCCTCAACACTGAAGTCAACATCACTGTTATTCATACTCTGGTTCAGTTCTACGACCCGCCATATAGGTGCTTCACATTTCAGGATTATCAGCTAGCACCTACACTTGAGGAGTATGCTTATATTCTGGGGGTTGAGATCAAGAAGCAGGTTCCTTATGTTTACACTAGTGGTTGTCCGAAGTTTCATCTTATTGCTGATGCGTTTTGCATTAGTAAGAAAGATGTGGAGGATAATCTCAAGACCAAAGGGAAAGGTACTCGAGGGTTTGCTTCGAAGTTCTTGGTTGACAAGGCTACTACTTTTGCTAAGGATGGAAACTGGAAGGCTTTCAACGCCGTTATCGCTTTGCTGGTATATGGGATTGTCTTGTTTCCGAACATGGAGGATTTCATAGATCAGGCTGCCATCAGCATTTTCTTGTCCAAGAACCCTGTTCTGACGCTTCTTGCTGATACCTACCATTCTATTCATTCCAGGAATGAAAAAAAGAACGGAACCATTGTCTGTTGTGCTCCTTTGTTGTACCGATGGTTCATGTCTCACCTTCCACAGAAGGGTCCCTTTGTTGAGAATAAGGATAATCTCAAGTGGTCTCAACGAATCATGTCTCTTATCGCTGATGATATTTTTTGGTATTCTCGAGTCTTCGACGACGTTCAGATCATTCTCTATTGTGGGAAATTCTCCAATGTGCCTCTCTTGGGTACAAAGGGTGGAATTAACTACAGTCCAAGAATGGCCTTCCGACAGTTGGGATACCCTATGGTTGACAAACCTGATCCTGAGGTAGTGGAAGAGTTCATCTTTCATGAAGGGGATGATGACATGGGTTTGCTGAAGAGGTTTAGTGTCGCTTGGTCTCATATTCATCTCGAAGGAAGAGCCGATTTGGGTAAGAAGAATTGCGTAGCAAGGAAGCTTACACACTTTGGGTCAAAGAGCGCGTCAAAGAGATCTTGTTGCCATTCTCTCATGAGCCTTCCATGAATGCCAAGCTTCCTGAACTTGCCATTGTTCCTCCATCTGAAGTCGATCAACTCAAGCTGATTGTTGAGAAGTTAAAGATGGAGAATGCTGATCTTCGTCTCAACCTTGATAGAGTCACTTCCGAGAAGGATATCCTACAGATTAAGCTCCGTCAGAAGCGCAAGCGCATGCTCAAAGAGGTGGAGGTTGAACAGAACAAGCATAGGAAGGTGGGTGATGCTTTGAAGAGCACCTATGAGGGACTTGCTTCAAAGAAGAGACAACTCGCCGATGCTCATTATCAAGCCTACAAAGAGGAGCTGAGCTACAACAAGCAACTTGAAGAGCTTCGAGGGAAGTTATCCGAGTTCAAGACGAAGTGGCAAAGTGAACAAGACCTTGCTAATCAGTTAGCAAAGGACTTTTCCCAATGTCAAGCTGTGCTCGACAAAGTCTTCGATGAGATTCAGAAGCTGAAAGATCAAGCACATCAGAGCCAAGAGCAAATTAATCAACTCAATATAGAGATCACTTATTGGGAGCATCAAAGTCGTCATCTACAGAACCTCCTGGATCAGAAAGAGGGCTTTCTTCAGGACATGCTTCAGGGACCTAATCATTCTTTGCTGCGCAACCTCATGAAGGATGCGAAGTACTGGAATGAGAGGCATGGTTGTCTAGCCAGATTTGATGAGCATGCATTGGAGGACCTACCAGGGTTGTTGAGGGATGCATATGTTGATGCATTGCCGCACCGGCTTCCTTGGACTGTTTTTCATTTCTTATCTGTGTGTAGGGTGGTATTTGATAGGATCCGTGCGAATTTTGTTGTAGCCTAAAAGGTAGATATTTGACTTGATTCGACTTGTATTTCTTTCTCTATTGAATGAATGAATGAAGATGCTTGCTCATTCTATCTTTTATGCCTTTACTTGTATGCTTTATGATTATTGTCAACAAGGATAAGTTTAAGAATTCCTGGAATTTAAAACTTTATTTTTTCTGCATGCATATCATACATTCATCAGCACACATATGCATGTCCCTTCATCCAAAACCGTTGCTCATCCTTGTCCGCCTTCCTTGTAGCAAAACGACGACTCGACATCAGTATTTTACTCGCTCAAACAAATCCAGTATCATGGCTGACTTTGAAGCTGAGAACGCTGCTTACAAGGAAACTCTGGCACAATTCCAAGGTCATATGGATCAGTTCCAGACGAACATGGATGTCATTATGGAGCTCCTTCATGCCCAGAGGGACGCCGCTGCTGCTGCCACTGTTGTTGCAACTACTACCGATGCAACTGTTGTCACTCCTGTGACTGTTCCTCCCGTTGTTACAGCTACTCCTACTGTTGTTGTTCATTCTCCTTCTAGAGTTGAAGTGCCCGTTGAGCCTGTGAATCAGCCTTCCGTTCAACCCAATTCGAACCAGATGCCCGCTGGTTTCCCTTGGGGCATGCCTCCGAATTACACTCCACAGATTGCAAATAATGGTAGTGCCATCATGCCATATCATCCTTTTGTTGCACCCATGCATAATGGGAATGCTGCCGCATATCCATGGGTCATGCCTACCCCAGTCCCGCCTCCAGTGGTGAATGATGATCCTGAGAATCTCCAAGCTCAAATTCAACAAACTGCCGGATTGGTTGACACTGAAACTCCTGATGATGAAGACCATATGTATAGGGGTCCTCCTATTCATGTTCCGGTTCCGTCTCAAGTTGCTCAAGCCGCTGTTCCGAATGCTCATCCTGGGATGTTCTATCCTGGGGCGTCTTCCTCAGCTGCTGTGATGCCTCCTCCGATTTATCCGTATGGTGTTCCGATGGATCAGAATGCTGGTCAGATGGTTAATTTGGGTTTGGTGTATCCTTCTCAGTTTGCTAGTCCGCAAGTGAATGCTCCTGCCGCTTCTCAGCTGCCAAATCCTCATATTCTTGTCAGGCCCACTAATCAGAATAGATCGGTTGACTACAAGTTGTTGGAGGACCGTATCAGAGCTATTGAAGGGTTCTCTACTTTTGGTATGGAAGCCAAAGACTTGTGTCTGGTTCCAAATGTTGTGCTGCCGTAGAAATTCAAGATACCTGATTTGCCAAAGTATAAAGGCTTGAGCTGCCCGCGTAGTCACATCACTATGTATTGCAAGAAGAGTGCATCCCATATTGATAATGATGAATTGCTAGTTCATTGTTTTCAAGATAGTTTGTCTGGTGCTTCATTGGATTAGTACATGGGCCTGGAGCACAGCAAAATCCGTACTTGGAGGGATCTATCTGAAGCGTTCGTGAGACAATACAAGTATAACCTTGATCTGGCGCCAACTAGATTGCAATTGCAGAATCAGTCTCAGTGCTCAGCTGAAACATTCAAGGAGTATGCACAAAGATGGCGTAAGATGGCATCTCGTGTTCGACCTGCTCTCTCTCACAATGAGTTGGTTGACATCTTTATGGATACATTACAAGGATCTTACTATGAGAAAATGGTGGGTAGTTCTTCATCGTGTTTTGCTGATGTTGTAACCATTGGTGAAAGGATTGAGAATGGGTTGAAGACTGGAAAGATTCCTGGAGTTGCTTCCCAGCAGCCGACCACTAGGAAAACTCAGAACAGTCATTCCAAGAAAAAGGAAGGTGAAGCCAACGTTGTGATAGCTCAAGTTTCTCCTCAGTATCAAGCTCTCATGGCTCCCTTGCCGTACTATCCGTATTCGTACATTGCTGCTGCACATTATCAATAACCTCCATATCAGTATCATCCGCAACAACCCATTCAGAATGCTCAAAATCAGCAGCAGAATCAACAGAATAAAAATCAGTATAATCAAAACTGTCAGAACAACAACAGTCAAGGAAACCATAAGTGTCCGAATTTTGATAGAATTTCGGTGTCATACACGGAGTTGTTTCCTTACTTGGTTCACCAAGGGGAAATTGTCCCCAAGCAGATTGCACCTGCAATTCCTCCATTTGGCCCGAAGCATAACCCAAATGCATCCTGTTCCTATCATGCTGGATACATAGGACATGCAACAGAGGATTGCTTCATTTTCAAAACCAAGGTGCAGGAACTCATTGATAAGAAGGTTCTAACTTTTGCTGAGGAAGGACCCAACATTCAGAGTAATCTGTTGCCGAATCATGGTGGACCTGCAGTTAATATGATTGAGGATAATTCAGTGGCTGAATTTTCTTCTGATCAGAAACAATGCAACTTTGTCAAGTTCCATAGCGCAGATTTCCAGCAAGGTGACATCGTGGCAGCTGCTGATGATGCTGGTCCCAGTAATCAGATTTCAAGCTTTGTGGGCAAATGTCCGTCGGGTTTCAAGCTCAACAATTGGACATCTACCGCGATTCCTGTGGTTTTCCCATATAACATGTAATGCATTTTGCTTTCTCATTCCCCCGTCCTCGCCCGAGACGAGTGGATAGCTTGTAAAGGGCCTCGCGCTTTTGCAATATTATGTGATCAATAAATAAGAGTTTTTTACATTCAAAATCATGCTTTATTTTCTTTCTTTATTTTACTTTTTCACAAAAAAACAAATGGCAAAAGTTTCTTTTCTTTTTCATCTTTTTAAATAGCTCATTCTAAACATATTCATAAACATGCAGAACTAATAAAAGCATTGATAACAACATGGCAAACATCCATTGTAATTTTAGAATTCCAATTAACCAAGCCGAAGAAGATGGTGAGGAAGATTGTGAATTACCGACTGAACTGGCAAGGCTCATTGAGCACGAGCATAGAGAGATTCAGCCACACAAAGAGCCAGTGGAAGTTGTCAATCTTGGTACTTATGAGGTCAGAAGAGAATTCAAGGTTGGCACATCCCTCGCAGAGCATGTACACTCTGAGTTGGTCAAGTTATTGAAAGAGTATGTTGATATCTTCGCCTGGTCCTATCAATATATGTCTGGGTTGGATACCAACATCGTTGAACATCACTTACCACTCAAGCCCGAATGTTCTCCTATCAAGCAAAAGCTCAGGAAGACTAGACCCGACATGGCACTCAAAATCAGAGAAGAGGTAAAGAAGCAGCTTGACGCTGGGTTCCTCGCCACTTCCGAGGATCCTGAATGGATTGCCAACATCGTCCCTGTTCCAAAGAAAGATGGAAAGGTCAGAATGTGTGTGGATTATCGAGATCTCAACAAGGCGAGTCCGAAGGATGATTTTCCTTTGCCTCATATTGATGTCTTGGTAGACAACACTGCGCAATTCTCTGTCTTTTCCTTCATGGACGGTTTTTCAGGATATAATCAGATCAAGATATCCCCAACTGATATGGAGAAGACTACTTTTATCACGCCATGAGGTACATATTGCTACAAAGTCATGCCATTCGGTCTAAAGAATGCAGGGGTAACATACCAGCGTGCCATGACAACCCTCTTTCATGATACGATACATAAAGAGATTGAGGTTTACGTGGACGATATGATTTCCAAGTCTAAAACTGAGGATGACCACTTGGTTTATCTGAAGAAACTGTTTGACAGACTCCGGAAGTTTAGACTGTGGTTGAATCCTGCGAAGTGCACCTTCTAAGTTTGATCTGGTAAACTGTTGGGCTTTATTGTGAGTCAGAAGGGCATTGAAGTTGATCCTGATAAGGTGCGGGCAATTTAGAACATGTCGCCTCCCAAAACAGAAAAAGAAGTCCGTGGCTTTCTGGGCAGGCTCAATTACATCTCAAGATTCATTTCTCATTTGATGGATACCTGTGAACCAATGTTCAAATTGCTAAGGAAAAATCAATCGGTTGAATGGAATAATGATTGTCAGGAAGCATTTGACAAAATAAAACAATACTTGCAAGAACCACCGATCTTAGTACCGTCGGTTCCTGGTAGGCCTTTAATTATGTATCTCACCATTCTTGATGAATCAATGGGATGTGTATTAGGTCAACATGATGACACTGGCAGAAAAGAACATGCAATCTACTATCTAAGCAAGAAGTTCACTGATTGTGAGACCAGATACTCACTCTTGGAGAAAACTTGTTGTGCTCTGGTCTGGGCTGCTCGACGCCTACGACAATACATGATTTGCCATACTACTTTATTGATATCCTAAATGGATCCGATAAAGTACATCTTTGAAAAGCCGGCTGTCTCTGGAAGGATTGCTCGGTGGCAGATGCTGTTAACTGAGTATGATATCCAGCATGTTACCCATAAAGCAATAAAAGGGAGTGTCTTGTCTAACTACCTTGCCCACCAACCTGTAGAGGGTTATCAACAAATGAAGTTTGACTTTCCCGATGAGGATGTTCTATTTATCAGAGATTATGAGACTCCAGACCCTGATATAGGACCCGAAACAGGGGCGCGATGGACGCTCGTGTTTGACGGTGCCTCCAATTCTAAAGGTCGTGGAATCGGTGCTATCCTCATCTCTCCAATAGGTTTTCACCTTCCCTTCACTGCTAGATTATGCTTTGCATGCACCAACAATATGGCAGAATACGAAGCATGTATCTACGGTATTGAAGAGCAATTGACATGAGAATCAAGATTCTTGAGGTCTATGGAGATTCTGCCTTGGTCATCGGTCAAGTCAGAGGGAATTTTATGACTCGGGATTCCAAGCTGGTCCCGTACCAACAACACATAGCGAAGTTGATTCCTTACTTTGATGGGATCACTTTTCATCATATTCCCAGAGAGGAAAATCAACTAGTTTATACTCTTGCCACTCTAGCATCCATGTTCAAGGTCAAGTGGAAGAATGAAGCTCCTCATATCCGCATTGATCACTTGAACGAACCAGTACATTGTTTAGCAATCGAGGATGAGTCTAATGACAAGCCTTGGTTCTACGACATTAAAAGATATCAGAAAAAACAGGAATATCCCGAGGGTATCACCATCACTAACAAGAAAGCTCTTAGGCGGCTTTGCGCCAAATTCTTCTTAAGTGGTGGTATACTGTACAAGAGGAATTATGATTCCGTGTTGCTCAGATACGTGGATAGACACGAAGCAAACACGATCATAAGGTCCATACATGAGGGCTGCGAGGGTGTACATGCTAAAGGTCCTGCTATGGCTAAGAAGATCCTTCGGGCTGGGTATTACTGGACAACAATAGAGGTAGATTACAACTTTGCCAAAAGATGTCACAAGTGCCAAATCTACAGAGACAAGATCCATGTGCCTCCAACTCCATTGAATGTCTTGACTGCACCTTGGCCATTCTCCATGTGGGGTATAGATATGATTGGAATGATCGAGCCGAAGGCTTTCAACGGTCATCGATTTATTCTGGTTGCTATCGATTACTTCACCAAGTGGGTTGAAGCTGCTTCCCATGCAAACATTACACGACACGTGGTTTCCAGATTCATCAAGAAAGAGATAATATGTCGCTATGGAATTCCTAGCAACATTATCACGGACAATGCAAGCAACCTGAATATAAACATGATGAAGGAGTTGTGTCAAGAATTTAAGATCGAGCACCACAACTCTTCACCATATCGGCCCAAGATGAATGGTGCCGTTGAAGCAGCAAACAAAAACATCAAGAGGATTGTCCAGAAAATGGTTAAAACTTACAAAGATTGGCATGAAATGCTTCCCTTTGCACTGCATGGCTACAGAACTTCAGTTCGCACTTCCATTGGGGCAACTCCGTATTCGCTCGTGTATGGTATGGAGGCAGTTTTACCCATTGAAGTCGAAATTCCTTCACTCAGAGTCATCATGGAAGCAGGTCTTGATGAAGCCGAATGGGTTCAATCCTGATACGACCAGCTGAATCTCATCGAAGAGAAGCGCCTTGCACCGTTTGTCATGGTCAATTGTATCAGAGACGCCTCAAACGAGCTTTTGACAAGAAAGTTCTACCTCGAACGTTCTGCGAAGGTGAACTCGTGCTCAAGAGATATTCACCTGTTCACTCGGATCCATGAGGTAAATGGACTCCCAATTACGAAGGACCTTTTGTTGTCAAGAAAGCCTTCTCAGGCGAAGCCCTGGTCCTCACCACATTGGATGGGGAGGAGTTGCCATCGCCCGTGAACTCCGATACAGTCAAAAAATATTATGCCTGAAAAAATGGATAAGAGTCCGCTAGATTGACATCCACAAGGACAAACTAGGCAAAAATAGACGTCCCAATGGACCAAAAAAAGAGATGTCCATGCAAAAGTTAGGGACAATGAAAAAAAATAATAATAGCCCGCTAAGTTGAAAACCCGAAAGGGCGACTTAGGCAAAAATGGACATCCCGGTGGACGAAAAAAAACGTGAAAACATGTCCAGGAAAAATTTAGGGATAAAGGCATTGACTATGAACACTTGAGACGGTAACCAAGCAGTCGAATCATCATCAACTGGTGCAAAGCGTTGGAACCTAGACTTACAGTGGATGGTGGCCAATGTTGTAATCAATGCAAAGCATAACTTCCCTTTGCCATTTACATTTGTTTTTCAATTTTATTGCGAAGTTCCTCATCAAGGATTTTACATCCTTATACACACTTTATGTACAAAATTTTTCACATTCAATAAAATGCATTCTTTGTTATCTCAATTTGTTTTCATTCCAGTATTTTGTTTGCAAAATAAATAATTATTTACGATCACATAATACTAAAAAAACGTTGAGAACAATAAAAAGCTAAATCAATCGAGAAAGCAATATGCATTGCATGTGTTACTGGTAACTCCTGCAGGGTGATCGATAATATCCCTTGGTAAGCCTAACGTCTGGCCGGCAATGGGATGATTCAGTGAAGAAGTTGTTGTTTCCTCAGCAGTTCCTCAGCAGAGTCGTCATCCTCCCAGGCAGGTTGCCAAGGTGTTCCCCAGCAAAGACGCTTTATTCACTTTTCCCCAATAAGGGTTATGCATCTTCTCCAAATGATTAGGAGCTATCTATCACCAGCAGCAGTGGTTTCTCCTCAGCTGAGTCAACATGATTCGGGAATCTCTTTTCCCCACGCAGAGCCAGTCTTGGTAGGAAGGATTGATTTAATTCTTTCATCCTCGACAGAGACAGCCATGGTGATTTAGAAACCTGAGATGTTCTCAGTTTCTTTCCCTGGCGGGATCATCATCCTTTGGGAACTCTTTTCTCTAGCAGAGTTTGTCTTTATCTACGGGTCCTCTCCCCGACCGAGGATGTCGAAGTCGTTTTTCTATGATTTCTGCCTAATCACTTCTCACCGTGCCTCATCCTGAGCCTTTGCATTGCATGATATCAAGCATCATGTAGAAACGCATACATAGCATATGCATCGATCATACTCCCTCTCTTTTTGCCTGACTTATCTCCCAGCAGATTTTCAGCCAAACCTTGCACTTACCTATTCTACCTTGCACCGCTCTGTTTGTCGCCGTCAGCCAAATTCTCGAGCTACTCTTGTATTTAATCCCCTTTTACCTCGAATCATCGAAAATCTGGCGCAATTCGTACATTCAGGTCCAAGAGGATTAAATAGGGGCAGCTGTCGTAACCCGAAATTTGACTTCCCTCTTTTGCCTTTTGCATGAGCATAAGCATTCGCATCGTTAGCATACGCATTCACACTTTTCTCTATGTGTTTCTTGTTGCAGGATCTGCAGGTTCTCCAAGCCCGATTAATCGCATCCTCTCAAGAATATTTCATCATCAAAACAAGCTCAAAATAAAGGTTTCCATATTTATTTATCAAGACAAGAAATGGAAAATCGGAATCAGGACTTCAGCATCATCCTTTTGCAAATTTGTGGAAATTTAGCTAAAGTAACCGGTTAGCAGTTATGCTGTAACCGGTTACTCAGTGTATTTTTCACCAAAAAAAGCAAGTTTTCAAGCATGTAACCAGTTAGCACATATGCTGTAACCGGTTACTCAATGGAAAATTTCAGTTTCTACTGCATTTTTGGGACAGCACCATGCACTCTCCTTGGTCATTGGTCCTACTTGATTCTAGCAATGTGTGGAACATTCTAGACATCTCTAGACATTTCAAGACATTCCAAGTGCATTGGTTCCAACGCTTCACTCCAAATTAAGTGCACCATGTTCCTTGTTTTACAAGCATGCCAACCTTTGGATGAGGAAATTCGCGTTGGGATTGTTACCGAGTTGGTTCTAACTAATCGAGTTAACCACCTTGACTCAGTGAGTCAAGCCCAACTAACTCTAACCCTAACTCCAAACCCAAAGCTAAGTCCAAACCTCCCATACTCTAAACCTAAAGTCTATATAAACTCACCTTCACTCACTTTTCATTCTCTCCATCATTTCCCACATTTCTCACATAAGACCTTCAACCATTCTTCACAATTTACTCTCAATTCTCTCATTCTCCTCTGCATTTTTCTGCAACTTCTACATCTTCATCTCAATTCTCATCCCAAAACCTCACCAAAAGCTCTTATTCTTGAAGGATAATCACTTTTCGCATTGAAAGTGATTAATTCTTGAGCTTAACCTCCATCATTTGGCATTCTTTAGTTGGATTTCTAGAATTACATCTTATTCTACTTCAATCCAAGAGTTCTACAACTTTCAATTTGGTGCAAATTCGATTTCGGTGCATTTTTCGCATTTTTGATCGGTTTCGACGCGTTTCGTCTACAAATTAAGGATCCTCTGGTTTTCTTTGATTTTCTGCATCAAGGTTTCTTTGCAACACTTACCAAGCCAAATCTCCGGCTTGTAGGTTGGTGGATCTAACTAATTTTACCGTTTTGCGCATTTTTGTAACGTTCGCAATGTAGTCGATAATTGTTGTGTGTGATTTGGTTTTGCATTTATTTGATCCATGATCCAATTGTGTTAGTTGATTCTATCTCTATTTATTTGTTGTTTTCAAGTTCAATTTTCGTGCACAATTTCAGTTCCTAGCATGTGGTGGTTGGCATAAGTGATTATGTGTTGAAAACTACTTTTGAAAAGCTGTTTTCACTGTTATTTTTGCCTCTGTTACAGTGGTAACCGGTTAGCAGTTATGCTGTAACCGGTTACACAATGCAATTTTCCCCAAAAACACGTATTTTCAAACATGTATCTGGTTAGCACATATGCTGTAACCGGTTACCACTGCACAGAATGCCATTTTCTTGCATTTTCAAGCTTGTTTGCCATGCTTTCTTCATTCTAACTTCCATTGATTATCATGCTTGATTTTATGGATGTTTTTAATGTCATTTCACTTCTGGTTGAAGCATATTCATGAACTTTCGATGCACATTTTCGATTATTCATTTGTTTCATGTTCTTAGCATTGTATGAACATAGCAATTCTTGCACTATTTTTGTTCACATGATACATGAGTTTGTGTGGCATTTTGGTGATCATTTGACACTGTTTTTGCACCTTCCATTTCAGTTTGCATTAAGTTTATTCTTCATGGATAAACTTAATCTTGTATAATCAATAATTCACTCCTTTTTGCTTTAATGACTTTTCATCCTCTTTGAGAAGTTGTTAGCATGATTCTCCCTTGATTAATTGATCGAAACTTTGTTTCGATTAATCGATCTTCCCTTTTCCCCTCTTTAGGCCTCCTTTAGAGCTTTTTCTCTCATTCCCCCCCGTGGAGTTGGAGTTTCGCGCTGCGCCTTGCATCGGAGCACTGTACAAATTGACGCCGTTATGCTGTCCGTTTCTCTATGCAGGAGCACTGTACAACTTGGAGTTGTTGTGCTGTCCGGTTCAACTTCCGCATTACACCCTGTGTGTGTTAGGGAAGGGATAAGAAGGGAGAATTCCTACTCTCATTCTGACTACTTCAGGTAGGGGACGAATGACCCTGTGCTTGGCTTAGTCATCTCTATCTCCAGGCGGTAATGTGCTTTCCTTCCCCAGTCGAGTTAATCCTTGATCACTCTTCTCTCTTTGCGATCTCTTTCGATCCTTGATCACTCCTGTCACTTTCAATCTCTCCTTTTAATCAATCACCGTCCTTCTTGGATGAGATCATTATTCTTGCGCTAGCAATCTCTCTTTGTTCCATCACTCCTTTCTTCTTGTAATCAATCATTGCTTTTTGATTCCCCTGAAGAGTTTCAATTCTCTCTCTTTGGTCCAACACAGTTTTCCTGTAACGACCATTTTCCCCAGGAGCTCGCAACCTTCTCTTGGTTCTTCTCCTTTCTTGGGTTAATCACCTTCTCTTGGTTAATCACTGGTCTCTTCAGTTAATCACAGTCCATCTGTTAATCACTGAGCACCCCTTGGGTTAATCACCTTCTCTTGGTTAATCACTCGTATCTCTTCAGTTAATCATAGTTCGTCTGTTAATCACTGAGCACCTCTTGGGTTAATCACCTCTTTTTGGTTAATCACCCTTTTCTTCAGTTAACCACAGTCCGTCTATTAAAATACTTAACCCTTTCGAGTTAATCACCTTCTCTTGGTTAATCACTCGCTTTTCTCTTCGGTTGGTCACAGTCCGTCTGTAAACACCAAATCCCCCGCAGTTGGCAACCTCCTCTTAGTTCGAATACTTGCACTCTTGGGTTAGTAACCTTTCTTTGGTTCAAATACCCTTTCTTCGGTTGAGTACTGTTTGTTAAGTCAGTTTACCGAACCCCTTTGGGTCACGACCTTTGCTCGATCCTATACCCGTCCTTTGGGTTATGATCTTTATTTGGTCCTACACCCGCTTTTCTGGTTAATCGCAGTTTTCTCTGCTAAAACCGATGCTTCTCTACCCCTACAGAGTTGCAGTCCTTTCTTTCCTCAGTTAATCACTGATTACCAGTTAATATACCGAGGCCCCTTCAGAGTCAAACACCTTCTCTCGGTTCAGCACTCTCTCTCTTGGTTTATCATAGTCCTTATGTTGACACCAGTTTCTTTTCCCCGCCAGGGTCTACTCTCTTTCTTCGGTTAACCACTGCCAGCTAGTTAACATACCGAACCGCCTTTTCCTCTTGGTTATGACACCATCCCTTTATTTGGATCCCCAGCGGAATCCTTCCTATTCCCTTTGCTCTTACTTTCTTGGTTTCGACACCAATTCTATTTGCTATCTCCAGCGGAGTTTCTTTCATTCTTGGTTTCGACACCACCTCTTTCTTCTCCTTGTTTCTTTCTTGTTGTGTTTTCCGTTCGGTTCCCCGAACTACGGGAGCTCTGATTCTGCATTCTTTTGAATGTATGATACGTAGGCACGAGACGCAATGTCCCGGCGAGCACACTTCCACCCTTCTTTCCTTCTCCCTTTCCTTTTCTTCGTCCCCTGGTTCCCCGAACTACGATGCTCTGATTTCCTCATTGCACTATGAGGGTACGTAGGCACGAGTGCCACAATCCTCCACGAGCACTTTCCTTCTTTTCTTTCTTTTTCCTCTTTCTTCTCTTTCTCCTTCTTTTTGCTAGAAGCCTTTAGATAGATAACTCATCCAAGCCTAGAAGCAAGCGAAATGGTTCCCGTCGAGTACGACGGATGCGTTAGGTGCTAATACCTTCCTTTCGCATAACCGACCCCCCGTTCCCATTTCTCTTCCCCTTGGGTTTTATCGATATTTTCCCTGTCCTTCGGGACTAAATAAAGTTCGGTGGTGACTCTGTTGTATCTTTGAGGATGTGATTCACTCAGGTAGAAACTAGCCATCTTCAAAGGTCAATAGCCTCTAGCCTTGACATGTCTAACATGCCTTTAACTCATTCTAATTTCATCTATCTTCACTCATTTCATAAGTCATCCATGCTTGACAATTTTGAACTTGTTTTGCTCTTAACCTTTAACAAGTAGTGATATAAGTTGTGTATGAACATTATAGGATTCTTATTTTGATTTCAATTTCATTTAAAGTGTGACATGCTACTGACTTGGGTGCTCATCCATGATCCATTTCACCTACATGACTTCTTTGGGTTTGTTTTGTCTAGTATGTGCATAGTTTGAACTTGTTTGGACCTAGTTGTTCTTATTCTTCAATGTGCTTCAATGTGAGACTTTTATGGACTTTGTAATAACATTCTTGACTTCTAAATGCCATTTCAAATGTCATGAGCTACTGCCTTGTATCCATTTGCATGATTATTCATCTTACATCTTCATTTCCTACTTGCATTACAAGTATGCTTCATTGTTGGAACTTGAATAATGTTTGCTCCCACTTCTTCTTACTTGATCAATGCTTGCATTCATGAATCACATGCCATCTCAATGACATAGCCATGCATTAATAAATTTCATTTACTTCTGACCTTGGTGTTTACATGTGCATTCCTTCACGTTTACGAACCGTATGCATTCATCTTGCATGGTTAATGTTTAACTTGCATTTGTTTGATTTTTAGGTGCATGTTCCAACATAGCTTGACTTTGTTTGATACCTTAAAATTAGTAGAGGCCATTAAGATTCACCTACTGCCCTTGGATGATCCTTAACTTTTAGGACCCTTCCCTTTTAGTTTTAACTTTGGTTTCTTCTTATGTTGTCTCCCTTAAGACAACTAGCATCGTTTGGTTTAATTTCTTTCACTTGTATTCATTACTTGTGATGATTATATACTAACCTTTTGTGTAGGGGCAGAGGTAAGGTACTTGAGTATGTGGATGTTAATCCATACTCATTTCTTCTTTCATCTCTTATCACTTTCAATTCTCTTTCTCTTTT
This sequence comes from Lathyrus tuberosus, assembly GCA_022829125.1. Classification (NCBI taxonomy): domain Eukaryota; kingdom Viridiplantae; phylum Streptophyta; class Magnoliopsida; order Fabales; family Fabaceae; genus Lathyrus; species Lathyrus tuberosus. The sequence goes on along the minus strand of JALAZF010000105.1, from coordinate 11,773,928 downwards.
GCGAATAGCATGATATAATGCTTTGTGTACAACTTTCTCACATCCCTTTGGGGATCCTAGCTCATCCTTAATTTTTGATTAAGGTGAGGTAGGCTAAGCATTAGGTAGTGCTATCCCTCTCTTCTCTTTAGACTTAGGTTCTCAAACCTTGACCTTAGGGCCACTTTTGCATGATAACATTAGGAACAAATTAGTTCCCCTTAGCGTTTTCTTTTCCCTTGAGTCTTCTCTTCTTATCTCATAACACTTCTAAAACACTTAATAAAATTAACGTGTATTGCGCATGAGCCTGGCATGTGGGAAGTGAGGAATGAGGGGTTTCCTCTCCTTTTTCTAGAGTGTTAGCATACGTCCTGTTAGGACGACCATGCGACGCATTCGATCCTACGTTATAGACTTTAGTGCAATGCAAGTTATGAATTAATTCAAAACACTTCTGTCTAAAATACAAAAACAAACTCAAACCTTTTTCATCCTTCGGGATTGTTAAGTTTCAATCATTTTCAGAAAAGGGCATGTTACTTCCGTCTCTTCGCAAACAGGCATCGGCCCTAACTGCCGGACGCGAACTTAACGTCGCTCATAAAAAACACCGACCTTGTTAGGTCGAACTATGAATGCTCTGATTTCCTCTCTCTGGTTAGATTGAGGATACATAGGCACAAGACGGCGATGTCTTGGCGAGCAACCTTCCCCCTTTAGTTCGTGTCCAAACTATGTTGACTCTGACTTTCCCATTGCACGAGGGAATACGTAGGCCTAGGACGAGCAATGTCCTATCGAGTCACTTCCTTTTTCTTTTCTCCTCCGTTTCTTTGTTCTTCTCCGTTCCCGTTCTTTCTCCTGTCCAGTAGCAGTGGATCTCCAGATGACGACACCCTTTGATCGAGACAACAAGCGTGGATCCCATCGAGTACGATGGACGCGTGGGGGTGCTAACACCTTCCCCTCGCGTAACCGACTCCCTTACCCATTTCTCTTGGTCGCGAGACCATGCTTTTTTCCTTTCCCTCAGGTTTACGCAGTAATTCCTTTCCCTCTTTTGGGATAAATACACATTGCTGGCGACTCTGTTTCCGCGCCACTTTCGCGTTTGTACTTGGATGAAAATCCCGGGAGCGACAAAAGGTATCAAGCAAGCCAGCCTTGCCCAGCAGCTCTGAGGAAGCCAAGCCCCTACCTCAGGTCGACTACATCGACCTCGACAGTCGCTTCACCGAGGAAGAATGTTGGAAGCGGTATAGCGGCAAGCAACAAAAGTTTTGGAAGTATTTTTCTGGGAATTATCGTGTCCACAGAGATCAGTGTTACTGAACTGTCGTTCGACAATTTAAATGTTATTGAGATTAGGATAAAATGGTTGAAACATAAAAACAGAAAAGTAAATATTAACACAAGAAAATTCATTCATCAGAGAGAAAAGACTTATCAAGCATGTATATATTCCACTCGTCACAAACTTAAACTTATCGACCAGTTATACTCAACCTACAATACTCCTCAATATCATCTAGCATTGCTCTCAATAGTGTTCATCTTTGACACACCGAGCTGAGAGAAAAACTGTATTACTCTCGTCGACACTCTTGCACTCGACTTAAATAACACGGAGGCATTAAGCTCCGACACCCAAATAGTTTGTTAGCTCTAAATCTATCTCTAGCATCCAGAAACTAACAGATAATTATCCTTAATCAAAGTTTGCGATGTTTATCTCTAACACAACTCAAACCCCACGCATAAAGCAAAAATCAAAGACAATCATCGATAAAGATTTGTAAAGCAAATTTTATACAATATTATGATCAACAAATATACATATGTTCATAGTAAATATACAAACAGCCAACAAGATAGAGTTTACAAAAAGAGGAAAAAGAGATAAACCAACACTTCTCGAGTTATCAAGACGATTGATGAGAATCCACCTCCGATTCGACAAGATGCAAGCTCCATTTGTTGTTTTCAAGCTCTCCTATGAAGAAATGAAGTTTGATGGAGTGGGAGCAAAAAATACCCAAACCATACCTAAAAAATGTGTTTTTACCCCTATTTATTGCTGTCATCATCGCAGACCGCGCTTAGCCCGGTCTGGGCAGTAAGCGCGCCCTTATTAATGTTTAAACCGCCTTAAAAGCCCGCTAAGCACTGTCAGGCGCGCTAAGCTCGCTACCTGTTGTCATGAAAAAAAGACAGCACATGTTTCGGCCATAACTTGAGAACCGTAACTCGGATTTGCGCCCGGTTCGAAGCGTTGGAAAGCTTATTCAATTTCCTATCTAACAATGAATAAATATCAACCAAATTGGTGATTTTTATCACCCTTATTTTGAGCCTTATTCGTTGATGAGTTGCTCAAAATCGCGCGTTTGAAGCTGTGTCTTCGACACTTTATTGCTCATGCTCTAAATACAACTCAATACCTACAAAATGAGTAGAAAACTATCAAACGGTACACAAATACACTAAAACTTGATTATACACTAAATATACACATTTACATACAAAGTAGGGTTTTATTCAATACAATTAGAATGATAATTGCCACAAAAATACTACTAAAAACATGACTTTTTGGCACTCATCACTCTCCCCAACTTACATCATTGTTTGTCCTCAAACAAAGCCAACATCGAAAGGAACAAAAGCGAAATCCAAGAAATCACGCAACAACAAGTTTTTACAAACAAAAACAAATTCAATGGTTCAATCGAAATTGGTACACACAAAGTAAGTACTTACCACTAAACTTCAACGATAACATAATCATGAAACAAATGCTAAATAAAAAAGCCATGCCAAACATTCTAAAATAACACAAGTTCATATGTAAATCACACCTAGCAAAAACAATCATCGGTAGATGAAAAACACAAAATGAGGGATTTTTCACTCACACAACAATCTTGCAAACAAAAGACTAAATTATGCAATCATCCAAAAATCATGCTGAAAACACAAAAGCAAGAATCAAAAGGACTTTCAGGGCTGTAATGTGGTCGGGTGAACAAACAAGGGGCAATTTCTAAAGCTAATCGAAACAAAAACTTGCCAAAACCTAAGGGAGTGATCAACTCACAAAATTTCAATAAAACTTCTTCCAAAATCCCAAGTGTTACACCAAACACATAGAACTTATTAGCACAACATTATTCTACTTTTTTTGTTTTTCTTTTTCAAAGCTTTTTCAATTTTTTTTCTTTCTTTTTCTTTTATTTTCTTTTCTTTTCTTTTTCATATTTTTTTTCTTTTTTCTTTTCTTTTTCAACCTCGTAGTAACCAATAACGTAAGTGGGAAAACATTTCTCTCCCCAACTTGAATTCAATCACATCATCATGTGAATACTCCCTACTTTCTAAGGCAAGGTAAAAATTCATACAACAACACAAAGTTGAGGGTTCAAGAAAAAAAAAACAATCAAGATCCACACAAAAAATGAATTTGATACTCATAGACAAGAATCAAACTCAAACAACATGGATAATGAATAAAGGCTCAAAGGGGTTTACAAACGATCACACACTCACAAGGTGAATTGACTATTTGGCTAAGGTAGTTGTGCTCAAAATGAAACAATTGCCTTAATCCTTTTCATGCTTTCAAATAATCAACACAAACAAAAGATTAAGCATAATAAAATCCAGTTAAAACAAGAATATTGGTACTCCGAGCATATATGAACAATGGAAGGCTTCCTCACAAAAAGGGTGGGAACTAAAGTGATTCACATACGAACAAGTATATAAAAGAATGAATGGCATAGAAGTTGTAAAAAATCTAAGTATCATGAATATGCTAAAGCCTAGAAAGCGATAAACACATTCCTTGAACGTGTACAAAAATTTAAACACTATCATTACCACGCATTCGCAAGTTGAAACACTCAAAATCGGAAAAATCACCAAATGCGGCTTCAAGATATCGGGCTAAAATTTGAGTCCAAACAATCAACAAAAGAATTAGAAAAATTACTAATAATTATTAATATATAAGGCCTTGGTGGAAGTGGGAAGAAGGGGGGGCCAAGTGAACAATTAAAAGAATTCACTGGCTCAGCACAGCAGGGTGCGCTAAGCGCGGTTAGGCACGCTAAGCGCGCTACACCAGAACCAGAAAAGCCAGTACAGTAACAAGGTTCTGGTGTAGGCCTCCACTTAACACCTACACAATCTCATATACAAAAATTGGTCCAGAAAGACCGGGTGAAAATGAATTAAACAAGTTGTAAAGTGAAGTTTTGAGAATTTTACGAACAATCCAAGTACAACTTATTTAATGAATGTTCACCACACTACCTACGCTATAATGAAAAAGTAATAACGGAACAAAAAATGATAAAACATGCTTGTTTTACGTCGTAAGTTCGACGCCTATTATTTATACACACTTCTCCAAGTTGCCTCTTTACACGGTTAGTGCTCACCGACGACGAAACCTAACCAAACACTTAGCAAACGTGAAGAGAAACAAACATATATACTAAATTTACAAGTATGGAAAACATGTAAAATTCACAAATATGGTAAACATATACAAGTATCAATATAAACAAGTGAAAATAGACAATATATACGATATCTACAAAACTCAAAAATAAAGAAACTATCGCAATGCGATTCAATAAAAACACCAATCCCCGGCAACGGCGCCATTCTGTTGGAAGCGGTATAGCGGCAAGAAACAAAAGTTTTGGAAGTATTTTTCCGGGAATTATCGTGTCCACAAAGATCGGTGCTACTGAACTGTCGTTCGACAATTTAAATGTTATTTAGTTTAGGATAAAATGGTTGAAACATAAAAACAGAAAAGTAAATATTAACACAAGAAAATTCATTCATCAGAGAGAAAAGACTTATCAAGCATGTATATATTTCACTCGTCACAAACTTAAACTTATCGACCATTTATACTCAACCTACAATACTCCTCAATATCATCCAGCATTGCTCTCAATAGTGTTCATCTCTGACACACCGAGCTGAGAGAAAAACCGTATTACTTTCGTCGACACTCTCGCACTCGACTCAAATAACACGGAGGCATTAAGCTCCGACACCCAAATAGATTGTTAGCTCTAAATCTATCTCTAGCATCCAGAAACTAACAGTTAATTATCCTTAATCGAAGTTTGCGATGTTTATCTGTAACACAACTCAAACCCCGCGCATAAAGCAAAAATCAAAGACAATCATCGATAAAGATTTGTAAAGCAAATTTTATACAATATTATGATCAACAAAGATACATATGTTCATAGTAAATATACAAACACCCAACAAGATAGAGTTTACAAAAAGAGGAAAAAAAGATAAACCAACACTTCTCGAGTTGTCAAGACGATTGATGAGAATCCACCTCCGATTCGACAAGATGCAAGCTCCATTTGTTGTTTTCAAGCTCTCCTATGAAGAAATGAAGTTTGATGGAGTGGGAGCAAAAAATACCCAAACCATACCTAAAAAATGTGTTTTTACCCCTACTTATTGTTGTCATCATTGCAGACCGCGCTTAGCCCTTATTAATGTTTAAACCGCCTTAAAAGCCCGCTAAGCGCGGTCGGGCGCGCTAAGCGCGGTCGGGCGCGCTAAGCGCGCTACCTGCTGTCATGAAAAAAAGACAGCACATGTTTCGGCCATAACTTGAGAGCTGTAACTCGGATTTGCGCCCGGTTCGAAGCGTTGGAAAGCTTATTCAATTTGCTATCTAACAATGAATAAATATCAACCAAATTGGTGATTTTTATCACCCTCATTTTGAGCCTTATTCGTTGATGAGTTGCTCAAAATCGCGCGCTTGAAGCCGTGTCTTTGACACTTTATTGCTCATGCTCTAAATACAACTCAATATCTACAAAATGAGTAGAAAACTATCAAATGGTACACAAAAACACTAAAACTTGATTATACACTAAATATACACATTTACATACAAAGTAGGGTTTTATTCAATACAATTAGAATGATAAGTACCAAAAAAATACTACTAAAAACATGACTTTTTGGCACTCATCAAAGACCAACTGGAGGACCGGGTAGCTTCAACTGACTCATCCAGCAGGAGCTCTCATCCGATGCGTCCAATCCCGGATGGCAACTTCGAGATCGTTCTGTTCGGCGACAACCCTCAGCGGGGAGTGAAGATTGGAGCAGACCTGCCCGAAATCGCGAGGAAGTAGCTTAAAGCATGCCTCCGTGAGAACGCCGACCTCTTCGCCTGGAGCGCCGCCAAGATGCCCGGCTTGGACCCATTCATCGCCTGCCACCTGTAGCGAGTGATTTTGGACGTGGCTCTTAAGCACTGTCGCTCTGGGGTACTACAGGTCGATTTATTTTTTATCCTATTGAAGCTGGTGAAGGAAGGGAAATAGATGTCTCCAATTAACCCTGCTTGCATACTGAGTTTGAACAGCGATCTGTTAGGTTACAGATGCTATGTGGAAGTGGGGCCCAATCTTCGGTTATTTCGCTAAGAGTGAAATGTCTGGATTATAAAGAGGGATATTTGGTTTGTTTGTCACAACTGTTGGGTGACTGATTATAAAGGAGAATTACTTTAACTGGGATGTGTGAATCCAGCAATGCCATAATTTCCTTTATAGGGGATTTTTAACTTGAAGGAGAAGACTTTAACTCAGCTTAGAGCAATGCCATCTTTCCTTAGGATATTCTCATGCTAAAAGAGGGATAGTGGCGTGGATGTAAATAATCCAGAGGCTTGCCGCTTACAGCAATTAGATGAGGGAAAAGGAGTTGTTGATGTTTGTATACTGTGAACGAGGCACAGATTTTGATGCTAAAAGGTTGATTGACTCAACCAGGGTTTCCTTATACAAAGCCTAAGAGGAGGCTATTGACCCAACAAGAGGGTGTTTTTATGTGTCTCGTACGAAGCCCGAGAGAGAGGCTAAAAGGGGTTTACTCAACAAGAGAGTGCTTTTGTATGTGTCTTGTACGAAGCCCAAGACGGAGGCTAAAGGCGCTTGACTCAACAAGAGAGTCTTTGTACCTCGTACGAAGCCCGAGATGGAGGCTGAAAATGTTTGACTCAACAAGAGAGTCTTTTATACTTAACAAGAGAGTGTTTTTGTATCTCGTACGAAGCCCGGGATGGAGGCTAAACAGATTGACTCAACAAGAGAGTCTTTTATACTCAACAAGAGAGTGATTTTTATCTCATACGAAGCCCGAGATGGAGGCTAAAAGGGATTGACTCAACAAGAGAGTCTTTTATACTCAACAAGAGAGTGTGAAAAGGTTATCTCCGCTGGGGAGAATCATTATACAAAGCCCAAGAGGAGGCTAGGGTGCTGGTGACTGTTTTAGTTTAGTGACAGGTCCAGTATGTTGGTTAAAAGAGAAAATTAGTTCTTATATGGATAATGTTGTACTTTGACTTTGATCAGAGGATCAGGGAGATTTCCTGTTCTTTAAGGAAATGGAAAATCCAAAGGGTATTGAGACTGTTTAAGTCTACGGGTGTTTTGAGAAATCGATTCTCAGGTAGTGAATGATCTTTGTATGATGCCCAAGAGAAGGCTTGTATGATAAGGGATGAAGGTCAACCCATTAACTGGTCTGACACTTGACTCAGAAAGACAGCTCTAGCAAATTGATGACTAGGTTCTGTTCCTATACCTGTAGAGGTCTCTGGATCCTTGTACTAAGCCCAAGAGAAGGCATGAGAGCTTTTAAGAAGCCGAAGGGTCCTTGTACAACGCCCAAGAGGAGGCGGGGATGCTTTTAAGAAGCATGTGGGTCCCCAAACCCTGAGAAGTTCAAGACATGTCATTCGCCGAGAATAGATCAAGCCAGGAAAGTCTGAGAATTTGGAAGAAACTCAAGAGATGCCATTCACGGAGAAAAGATCATCTTTGGGGAGTAGAGTCTCTTAGACGATTTCTAAGGGTGACAGTCTGAGAAAGGGTTCACCGAGAATGCCGCCTTTCACGTCTCCATATTATTTAACCCCAAGAGGAGGGAAGACTGTGTCTGGTAATCCTATGGGGATCTAGTTTTGTTTGTATTTAAGAGTGACCAACATGGCGTTACCTAGTGCTAGACGTAGTTGTCGGGGAAAACTCAAAATAACTATACTAGTATTACACAGTTGATATTTGACAAGTATATAAAAGTTTGTGAAAGAAGACTTACAGTGAGCAGCCCCACAATACAGTTATATATATATATATATATATATATATATGAAAGCGGATAAAGAAAGCGGGTAAACACTTACTCGGTTGTAAAGCTTCCATGTTGTTTGGTTAGTTTGTTCAACAAAGAAAGCTTTGATAACAATATTATATTCAAAATCAAAGGAGAAAGTGCTTTGAAAAGATTGTTGGGGCTTACAGCTCAAGGAGAGGCCCAAGGTTTTATCAGTGATTGCACAGTTGTTTTGAAATTCTACAAGGACTTATACAAGTGACTGAGGCCCAAAAAGGTTTTCTGTACAAGGGGATGGGTCTTACACTCTCTCAAGAGGCCCAAAGGTTTATTTTTTGTACAAATGGTGGGGCTTACAGCTCAAGGAGAGGCCCAAAAGTTTTGTTTTAAACGGGCGATGATCGCGCCGAATTTTTGAAATACAACGGGACTTATACAACATTTGAGGCCCAAAAAGGTTTTGTATTTACAAAGGATTGGGTCTTACACTCTATTAGAGGCCTAATGGTTTTTAATGGGTCTTATAGCTCGAGGAGAGGCCCAAAAGTTTGTTTTTTCAACTGGCAATCGCGCCGAGGTTTTCTTTTAACGCATAGGGACTTATACAATATCTGAGGCCCAAAATTGTTTTGGTTAAAAGGGGGATTGGGTCTTACACTCTATTAGAGACCCGAAGTGTTTGAAAAAGTTTGATGAGGGTTGACTTAATCAAAAACCCTAATTTGTTTCCAAAATATATTTTAATTGAATAAAAATTCAATTAAAATGATCAAACTTGTTAAACATGTGGAAAACAAATTGTGACCTTGGATTAATGTTTCAAAAATTAGGTTTTGATCCACACAATGATTGGAAATCACTAAAATGTGAAAAACAAGAAAGAGAAAATATTTTAAATGTCAAAAACAATTTAAATGTAAATTCTTTACAAAAATATCAAGTATATGAAATAAATAATATTTTTGGGATTTTTTGGGAAAATAAAATATTTTAACATTTTTTTGAATTATTAAAAAAATAATCAACTCAAAATCATTAAAACTCAGAGAGAAATTAATTTTTGAATCAATTAAATAAAATCACAAAATTCAAATATTCAAACTTTCAAAAAAAGGCGCCAAGAATAAGGGCAAGAACACGCGCCACCCTCTGTTTCTGCAGATTTGCATTTTCTATCCAATCTCACTGAGTACTTGATTATATCATGCAATCTACATATCAATCTACTCATTTCAACCTCGCGATCATGTCTATGGTCTTTAATTTCATTTATTTTAAGCATGGAATAAGAAATCAAAGAGAAACCTCAAGAACCCTAAAATTTTCATGAAGGTTCAGAAATTCCATACATGATTCAAACAATGCAATTGATTGAGGGAAAACACTCCATGCATGATTATGAACATATGGCCAAATTATTGTGCAGCAAAAAATGCATGGATCATAGAGTTAGAAGAGTTCAAGCTTACCTCTTGCAGCTGGTGATCGTGTTTTTTGTTAGAGGTGTTACAGCTTGCTTCCAAGGTAATGGACAACTTCCCTATATGCTATGGAGTGTGTCTGGATGCTTGGAGTGGATTGAAATGATCTAGAACTGAAGATGGTATCCCAACTACAACTTGGTTAAAACCTTGAGCAGTTGGCTGGTGATTCTGAGAAATCAGTGTTCCAGATGTTGTTTAAGTGTTTGGATCACTCCTATATGATGTTTATGAGGTGTGTGTGTGATTGGTTTGATTGGAATAGCTCTCAAACTCAAAACCCGATAGTGACTTGCTTTGGAAGGCAATTTTGGAGTGAAAGAAGATATTTTGAGGAAAGCATCTGTTTGATGGATTTGGTGTACTCAAACTGATCACAAATGAGCTCTATTTATAGTAGAGCAAGTTTTTTTTGCAAGGAATAATGAATGATAACTGCTGCATAGGTTTGGCCAATGTTGAGCAATGAGAATCCAAGTCTCCTCTAGCCATTGACTAGAGGTTAGGGCACAGGCTGCTAGTTCCCTTGGTCTTGGATAAGTCTTGACTGAATTTAGTTGGAAATGGCTCAGCCCATGCCACCTTGGTGCATCCATTGAATGTTCTAAAATAAAATTGGAGTCTTGTCCCCTCTTTAGGGATTTCTAGGTTTGGCATGCTACTTTCGGTTCCAAAGACTTGGGAGGCTTGGGATCAGAGTTGGTTCCTCCTTGGTCCCCCCCTAGAGGTGCTCAGATGGATAGAGTTGTTTGCCCTTTGCAAAATTTGAGCAAATCGAGCAAAACTCCAAAATCTGCCTTGCCATGACAGTTTGCAGCAAGGCATATTGGCATTGTCATATCTCATGGCTCAAGTGGAATTTGATGGAGTTCTTGGCCATTTTGGAAAGCCCTCATATGATACAACAACTGTTTGACCATAATTGGTTTTGATACTTTTTGGATCCAAGTGAAAAATGCCCCTACATTTGGAAAAAAGTGAAGGCAGATTCTGACTTAGTGAAAATTTCACTAAGTGTTGGAAAAAAGTGACATTTTCACTTTTTGTGATTTTGATCATTCCATAACTCAAAATCCATGATGAATTGGAATGAGGTGTAGTTGAAGCTTTTGTAGAGTGCCATGAGAGCTACAAATCCAGCTTTGAATGGGGAAAATGGCCTTGTGGTTTAGGAGTTATGATCCTCCAAAGTTGGGACCCTAGCCACTTTGTTCCATAACTTAGAAAATTTTCTAAGTTTTTATGGTGACCCCTTTTACAAGTTATCCCACTTTTCTTGATTTTTCTTGATGAATGATGATTCCAATCACACATTAACATCATTTTAGGGTTAAGGAACCACAATTATGAAAAATCTCAAAAAGTCAAAGTTGACTTTTGTGCACAGTTGAGTTTTTATCAGATGAATTCGAAACTGTGCGATCCTCTATGAAATCAAGTCCTTGACCTAAATCAAACTTGATGGATTGATTTCATAGGTGTTATAGGGTGTATTAAATTATTTCCTAGGGTTTGAGAGCATGTCCTGGTCAAAAGTCAAGGATACAATTGACTTTTCCCGCGAAACCCTAATTGTGGTTCTGATGAACTTGAAACTTGTTGCTCAAGCTTCTTGGATCAATCCATTGTTGTAAATGGATCTATGTGGTTTATTAGAGACCCTCAAATCCTCTCTTGAGGTCTTGGCTCATGATTTGTCCCAAAAGTCAACTTAGGGGTAAATTAGGTCAAGAAACCCTAATTCCTGATTTTTTATGAGTGCATCCCCTGAAGCAAAATTGACTTGATAATTAGGTTCATGATGTTCCATGTAGTATATTAGGTTATGCTTTGAAGCATTGGCTCATGCCCAGAGGAAAATTTCCATCTGGAGGCCCTGGTCGACTAAAACCCTAATTTGGTGACACTGGCGATCTTGAGGCTTAATCCACTGGGACTGTTGCAGCCTTGTGCTTAATCCTTGATGTGAGAGTCCTCTTGATCCATTGTGGATGTTTGAGATGTTATACAAGTTGAAGATCATGCCATTCCTTAATTGATCCTTTGTCTAAGAACTCTGAGAGGGCCTAAAACCCTAAATTTGATTGTAGTGGATGCTCACCCATATTTGGGGAGACTAATGAGACATGATTGATTACCCATATTGTGGTGATGATTTGTACAATGCTGGGGAATCTTAGTGGTCAAAATTTGGGGTATGACAGATGCCTCTATTTAATCTTCTTGGACCCGAAGGTGTGAATGGCGAAGGTATTCGGGCATTTGGGGTGCAAGAGGATTAAATATTAGAATACTCGAAATTTTGATGGTGGTTAAGAATGGCCGTTCACGCATCCTTCTTCTTTTGCTAAGCAATGATGCTTAGAAAAGGTAAACTTCCCCTCGATCCTGGTTTCCTACCAAGGAACTGGTCTCAGTTGCTGAAATAAACTTCCCCTCGATCCTGGTTTCCTACCAAGGACCTGGTCTCGGTTTCTTTTGTCAATAAACTTCCCCTCGATCCTGGTTTCCTACCAAGGAACTGGTCTCAGTTGCTGAAATAGACTTCCCCTCGATCCTGGTTTCCTACCAAGGAACTGGTCTCGGTTTCTTTTGTCAATAAACTTTCTTGACAAGGGACGCTATTCGTAGAGGTTTTCCTCAAACTTCTCGCAGAATTTTCTTGGGGAGATGCCATTTGATGGGAAAAACTTTTGATGTCAGACTCGCTGGGGAACCCATCTGTCTGAGTTGTAGAGGTGTACAAACTTCTCTGTTGGAGATGCCATTTGTTGACTCTACCGGGGAAGACGAGTCTCTTGAGAGACTGTTTCCGCTTGGGGACATTACATCATACTTTTCTCGGGGTCTTCCTGGAGAAATGCCATATGATGTGATTTAATTTTGAGGTGCTGATGACCTTTTCGTCAGCGGATTTTTTGGAGAAAAACGGTTGTATTGCCAAATCCTTGATTAAGAGGTTTTCTCTGGGGATTTTCCTTAATCCGGGAAAGCGAAGACATCCTCTTCAATGGCGAAAAGTGATGTTTGTCTGAAGGTTCTCTGGCCTTTCAGAGGTTCAAGTTATCAAAGTGGTCGAGGACCGTCTCTAATCCAGAGATAAACTGGAGAGAGATTACTTAGATGACTTACCTCCTGACGAGGAAAGAACTGACACCTCAATTGAGAGGACTTTTATCACTAGGGGATAAGACCGACTAGAGTGATAGTTGTCATACCCCAAAAATTTCCCTCTTATTTTCATATCATTTGGCATGAGCTTTCACTTCATTGCATTGCATTCAAGCATAGAAAAATAAAACATAAAGCACTGCATTGCATCTTGCATAAGGGCATGGGATCAGGTGATTCTCAAAGGTGGATCATCCAAAGCAAGGAAACAAGAGCCAAGGGTCTTCAAACAATCCTCAAGGGTCTCTTATGTCATATATCATCTCAATTGATCCCACAAGGCATTAGAAGAGGAGAATTCATCAAGAAGATTGGGCAGTGCATCATCTCCTACACAAAGCAGTCTAAAATTGGGATCTGACCCTCAAATGGGCAAGCTCTTTGAATTTTTATCACCTCCAAATGCCATATTTCATCTTTGTTAGATAGGATATACATCATATTCAGAGGAATTTGGATTTGGAGGATGTGTTATTTCCTCATAACCAGAGGGTGCCAAAATTAGGGTTTGACATAAAATCAGTTTATTTCTGATTTTTTGGACCAAACTTGATCTCATGGTATTCCTTATGTCCTTAAGTGTATATGGATGGAAAATTGCTCATCAATTGGTTTCAGAAGGGTTTCAATTGGTCAAAAGATTCAAAATCAGGAGAATTGGGGAAAAGTCAATTGTACAGTGAAAAAGTCAACTCTTGACTTTTTAAGGTCAAAATCATGAAATTCAAGTTATATATGTTCATTGGACAATATTTGATCAAAAAATGATGAAGGAATAATGAAAAATCAAGAAATCACAAAACTACCAAAAATAGAAACTTTAGGGTTTCCAAAAATGGCAAGTTTGGACCATTTTGCACTACACTTTGAGGCTCTCTTTCTCCAAGATAAAAGCTCCAAACCTCAGGCCCAAGTTGAGCCAATTAAAGTTCATGTTCTAAGCTTCAAATCCATATAAAGAACATCTCCATTGGATCAATATTGAGTGAGATATGATCAATCAAAGTTTGACAAAACTAGGTCACAAACCAAGTCATGACCAAGCAAGACCTAGCCCATGCGCCATAATTTTGATAAACACCTGGTGTGCCAAAAGTCAAGCTATTTTTCTCCATCAAGGAAGCTTCAAATGGAAAACTTTCCAACATCAAAGTTGTTCATCTCAATGTCCTCTTCAACTTTGATGTTGGACAAATTTTCATTTGAGCAAGTTATGATGAAGTTATAAGGGTTCAAAGTTGGCATGATCATGCTGAAAATCCATAGGTCACCATTGCCATGCGATGCCAAGTTTACACGCCCACCAACCAGTTTGGATCCATTGAGTTCATAGCCATTTTTAAGTGTGTTTGAGGTCCCATTTCAATTCAATTCCCACACCAAACTTGTTCTCCTATGAGTCCTCTTTCATTTGACATCAAAACCCCATTAAACCATGCATTAACATGAGAGATATTCACCCTCAAACATCCACTGTTGCATTGAATGTGTTGTTGCTACAAAACCAGAAAAAAGATAACATTGTGGTTGTTGTTTCACCAGTTTGAACGCATGCTCATCATCATCACTCTTTACTATATTTGAACCAACATTCCCTTACATACATATGCTGCACATGCCTTGCCATGCTACTTCATATGTGAAAATGGAAATTAAAAACTTGTGCAGTACGTTTCTGTTACATCAGTGACCTCATCATCGCCCTTCACTTCATCACCACCATAACACCATAAATCTCGACCTCACCATAGTAAAACCCTTCACCACTCGCCCCTAACTAACTTGACTCAGTTAGTTAGGGTGCACTCACTTAACTCCACCTAGTTAACTCACTTAACCATGAGTTAACAGAATTAACCCAACATATAAATCAAATTTCACTCACAATCTCGTGACTTCAACTTTCATTTTCTACTCTCCCTCAAGAAAACTCACTGAGATTCTCTCTACTCTCTCTCTGATTTCACACGACCTCAACAATCTTCTTCCATATTTCACCTTCATCATCTTCAACATTTCATTGCTGATCAAGAACAAAGGAGAAGAAGTTTCATTGTCCAAGTGTAGCATCATCACAGTTTGGAATTTCTTTTTGTTCTCAAGATTTCAACATCAAGTAGCATTTATTTTACTAAAGTTGAAGATCTAGAAGCTCCAGATCTCAAGGTTTCTCTGGTTTTCTAGCAACTTAATCTTCTCCACATTTCAGGTTCAGAACTTTTCTACTCATTATGCTCGATTTTATTGTTTTGTAAGATTGTTGTTGATGTGATTTTGGCTCATTAGGAGCTTTGTTGATTCCGGCTAGTTGATAGGCCTCTTAGAGGCGTAGACTCAGAACCTGGGGAATTATTAATCTCATTGATTCTCTTTGTATGTATATGATATGTGAAAACCAAGCCTAGATTCATGATGTACGCAACTTCAGCTTCATTTTGACATAAGGTTAGTGTATTTTTGGAGACTTGGAGGTTGCAGGTGGCCGGAGAGTGGCCGGAGAAGATGACCGGAGGTCATTCTCCGGCCGGTGAGGTTTTAATGTTAGGGTTTTGCATTTTTAAATCGTGACCGTTTGATGTCTTACATCGTGTGGTTGTAGGAGTGCCAACTCATTAAAATCCATCCTCCCTCTCACGTGCACTATTTTGGATTCAGATTGATTATATGTGTGTGTGTGCATGTTACATAGTGTGGACGTTAGATCTGATTCAGTTGATGTGCATGTTTGTTTGATGATCTTGCATTGACTTGGATCTAAGGGTTTAAGTGTTGCCAACGCATTAATGAAGTGTGGTTTTGCACGTGTTCTCCCTTTTTGTTTCAGATGATTGCATGTACGTGTGTGTTGGCCGGCTAGCATGCACGCGCGTTCTCATTAATTGGATTGTTTTACTTTTCTCCTTGATGGTTGACTGTTGGATCCAATGATCATGATTACATCCTTACTTTGGTTGCATATGCACACTATCACACACTTACACGCTTAGTGGGTTGGGTTTCTAATTTCTATTCACACACTACCTTTTCAGGCCCATTTCATTTTTAACTGGCGAATTACTTTCTCTGCACCCCCTTTGCATTCTTTATATTATTTTTATTTCTTTTCCATATCTGTTTGGTTTTCCATTTTTAAAAATAGTAAATACATTCTAAAAATCCTAAATAAATTCATGAATGTTCTTAATGCATTAAATAATTTTCTCTTATTTTTAATTCTGACTTTATGGACTTTTGAGCATAATTCCAAATTTGTCCTTTAATTTCTTTTGAATATAGTTCTTCATTGATGATCTAACTTACACATTTTCTTTCTCCCATCTCACACAACATTTCCAGCCCATTCTTTTTAGACTGGTTAAAGGACATATTGAAGCATATAAAAATATTTTTTGTACAATTTTAAACTCATTTTCTCATGTGTTTTGATGTGCATATTTGAGGCTTCTTTGGATGGGTTTCAACGTGACTTTTGTGAGCTCATTTGAGCACATTTCTTGTTGAATTTTGTGTTATACTTTTTATATGTTATCTCATTCTGACTTAGTTGGTTTGTGTTTTATTTTCAAGATTTTTACAATTTCATTTGCCATTGTATATGCTTGTTAGATTGGAGGAATTTTTGTGAAATCTTGTTAGCATCTAAGCTCATGTTTTGATGAGGCATTTATGCCACCACTTGATGTTTGTTTGTGCATCTATTATAGGTCATTTGTATGATGTTAGAGATCACATTTGTTTCATTATAGGTCATTATGACATGTGTTTGCATTTTGACTTGAGTTCATGATTTCTAATTTGAAGTTTGATATGAATTCTTGCATCTTTTCCTCTTATGCTTTAATTGCTTTATGTGTGCATTTTATATGGCATCTCCCTCATTCCATTCACATATCATCAATGTTATGCCACTTCCCATGTGCATTCATCAATCATTTTACATGATATGCATCTATAATATGTCATTTTGTGCATATATTGAAACATGTTTCATTTCTTCTTACTTCCACTTCATCTTATTCCTTCTACTTGTATTCTTTTATCCATGTTTTGTATGATGATTCATGTGCATCTTAAGACGTTTATGAATTGAATATGGTTCTGACTTTGGTCTTTCATGGAGCATTAATGCATGATCACTTTGCATATTCACCCATTCTCCATCTATTTCTTCCATAATTCACTTCTTTGATGTTTAGGACATTTAATTGTGAATAATTCATTTGTGTTTGATACTTTAACATTAGAGAACACCTTTAGATGTAGGTTCTGACCTTAAGTGAGTTTTATCTCTTAGGATCCTATTTCATTGGTTCTTAATTGGTTTGATCATGGTTTGGTATTCTTTCTTCATTCCATTACTTGTAAATGTTTTGTGAACTAACATTTTTTCATGTATGGGCATATGGTAAGTAAGTGTGTGGATATGCTTCCACATGCAACCATTTCTTTTATCCTCTCTTTTTTCTTTTAATAATTCAAATTGTGATTTTGATAAGCATAGACATGCTTTCTTTGAATAACTTCTTCTTCATCCCTCTTTAAGATCAACTTAACTTCCATCTTGGAAGTAAGTTGCTTCTTTTATTCTTCTTCTCCTTTCTTTTAGGATTAGATTTCTTAAATCACTTAAACCATAGGACTTCCATGTATGATAACATTAGGGTGAGTCTTAGTCTCCCTCATTAGTTTTCACCTTTTGCTCCCATTTGAGTCTCTTCTTCTCATCTTGAAACAAAAGTAAAAAACACTTAATAAAGATTAAACGTGTATTGCGCATGAGCCTTAAATGTGGGAAGTGAATAATGGGGGGTTTCCCTTCATTCTTCTAGGGTACTTAGTGTACGTCCCGTTGGGGACGATACGTGACGTATTCGTTCCTATGTTGTAGGCTTGGGTGCAATGCAAGTTACAAATAACTTCAAAAACACTCATTTCTAAAAAATTTCAAACAAACAATAACATATTTCCTTCGGGAATTCTCTTCTCATCTCATTCACTCCTTCCTTAAGGATGCGTCACTTCCGTTCTACCGCAAACAGGTAACGCCTAAGTCTCCATACAGCGAGCTGCAACACCTAACTGCTAGGATGCAAACGTTGACGTTCCCACTAAAAAACACAAACAATTTTCCCTAGGTGAGGGGAACTACGTCGCTCTGATTCTCATGTTCCCGATGAGATACGTAGGCAGTGGGGTAGGGCCCATTCGAGCACTTCTTTTATTTTCCCTACATTTGTTTCTCTTTCTCTCTCCTTTCCTTTTCCAGTTCTCCAGCTAGCAGTTCCTTTTCTAGTATCCTTTCCTTACACCTTTTGATTGAAGCCGCAAGCGTGGATTCCATCGGGTACGATGGACGCATGTGGGTGCTAATACCTTCCCTTCGCGTAACCGACTCCCGAACCCAGTTCTCTTGGTCGCAAGACCATGCTCTTTCCTTTCCCCCAGGTTTATGCAGTGTTTCCTTTCCCTCTCTTGGGATAAATACACATTGTTGGCGACTCTGTTTCGGTGCCACTTTCGCGTTTGTACTTGGATGAAAATTCTGGGAGCGACAATAGTGATGCAATATGAATGCGAACGTATATCAATAATGCATGATGTATGTATGTTTATGCTGACACAACTGACACGACATACAGACTAGTAGATGAACACGACTGGATACTCGGCCAATGCAGGGGATAAAAAGTATCGCTGGTTCAAGATAGGAATTCTGCCTTGCTTAGGAGAAGTAGTCCCTGTGGGGGAACAACCGTTGGTCGGGCTTAGGAGATGAGAATTTGGCCGAAGATGTTAGATGGAGTATTCGCATCTGACATAGCTAGCCCTTCATTCAGGCGCACTGGTTTAGAAGGAGTACTTTGATTCTGCACTTTGAAGCTCGATTACTTCTGGCGAAGCGATCGACGTTCTTTCGATGTTCAACAGTCAAAAGAAATTGCCATCTTTATTTTAAAAGCAGAAAATTTTTACAAGTAAATTCATTTTTGTTTTATTTCAAGAATCGTTGATCATGTTAAAATGTCGTTCTGTAAAGCTAAAACAAATAAGAATTGCAAACAAAAGCACAAGGGCTCAAATATTATTGATAGGATGGACATCAGCCAAACACGTGATTCCATGGAGTATTTACAAAGTTAGAAAATGGTAATTTAAGGGAAAAGGGCTACATTGAAACATAACGACCACTATCCTTCTACCAACTTTGAATTCGGAGCATCCTGAGCTTCTGTCGAAGATGACCTTGGCTGGAGTTTTTTTATGGATGGCAGGACTGCTACTAGGGGATTTGCCCCTGTTGGACGTAGTTACTTGCCATTATCCCTAACTTTTGCCTGGATTGTACTTTGAGATTTCCAATCCACCGGGATGATTTTTTTTATTATGTCTCTAATTTTTTCCTGGACCGCCCCTTTCGGGTTTTCAATCCACCGAGACGTTTTTTTTTAGGCGAAGTATTTCTTGACTACATCAACATTTGTGGGGTAGGCAAATTCCTCTTCGTCCATGGTCGCAAGCCTCAAGGCGCCGCCTGAGAAAGCTTTCTTGACCACGTAGGGGCTGTCATAATTTGGAGTCTATTTGCCCCGAGAGTCAGTGAGAAATGATTGTATCTTTTTGGGAACAAGGTCTCCTTTCCTGAAGACGCGAGGTCGGACCTTTTTGTCAAACGCCTTCTTCATTCTTTGTTGATACAACTGACCATGGCATAGTGCCGTTATTCATATTTCCTCTATCAGATTTAGTTTGTCGTGTCGGCTTTGACACCATTCAGCTTCTGTAAGCTTAGCTTCCATCAATAATCGGATTGATGGGATCTCTACTTCTATGGGGAGCACTGCTTCCATGCCATATACTAGAGAGAAAGGGGTTGCCCCTGTTGAAGTGCGGACAGATGTGCGATAACCGTGAAGGGTAAAGGGTAGCATCTCGTGCCAGTCTTTGTAGGTTACAACCATCTTCTGAACAATCTTTTTGATGTTCTTGTTAGCCGCCTCTACCGCTCCGTTCATCTTGGGTCGGTAGGGAGATGAGTTATGGTGTTCGATCTTGAACTCAGCGCACAACTCCTTCATCATCTTATTGTTCAAGTTAGATCCATTATCAGTAATGATCTGGCTAGGAACACCATAATGGCAGATGATATTGTTTTTGATAAATCGGACCACCACTTGTGGGGTTACATTAGCGTATGACGCTGCTTCGACCCACTTGGTGAAGTAATCAATGGCTACCAGGATGAAGCGATGTCCGTTTGAAGCCTTGGGCTCAATTAGGATAATCATGTCGATTCCCCATATGGAAAAAGGCCACGGGGAAGAAAGAACTTTGAGATGCGTTGGCGGTACATGGATTTTGTCGGAGTATATATGACACTTGTGACACTTCCTCATGTACTTGTAGCATTCAGATTCCATTGTCAACCAATAGTATCCTGCTCTGAGAATTTTTCTCGCCATTGCATGTCCGTTGGCATGAGTGCCAAAGGATCCTTCGTGAATTTCTTTTATCAGCATGTCTGCTTCTGGTCTGTCTACACATCAGAGCAAGACCATGTCGAAATTTCTCTTATATAGTGTGTCACCGCTCAAGAAGAAGCTGCCAGCCAGCCTTCTGAGGGTTTTTCTGTCTTTCCTTAGTGCCCCAGGTGGGTACTCTTGTTTCTGAAGGAAGCATTTGATATCGTGATACCAAGGTTTGTCGTCTATGACTGCTTCAATCGTGAAGATGTAAGTGGGCCTTTCAAGGCGCATTTTGTCGATCTTAGGTATGTCATTCCATTGACCTACACTAATCATGGAAGAGAGAGTGGCTAATGCATCAGCCATGTGATTCTCTTCACGAGGGATGTGATGAAACTCGATTCTGTTGAAGAACGGTAACAACCTTCTCGCGTAGTCTTTGTAAGGAATCAGTCCTGATTGGTATGTGTTCCAATCTCCCTTGATCTGATTGATGACTAGAGTTGAGTCGCCATATACATCCAAGTTTTTTATCCTCAAATCAATCGCTTCCTCGAGACCCATAATACAAGCTTCATATTCAGCCTCGTTGTTTGTGCACTTGAACGTAAGTCTGGCAGTGAAAGGAATATGGGTACCCTGAGCTGTTATGATGATTGCCCCAATTCCATTTCCGTAATGATTGACAGCTCCGTCAAAGATTAGTCCTCATTGGGAACCTAGTTCTGGCCCTTCACTGGGTAGCGGTTCATCGCAGTCTTTCATTTTTAGATACATGACATCTTCGTCTGGGAAGTCAAACCCGACTGATCCTTGATCATCAATCGGTTGATGAGCCAAATAATCGGCTAAAACACTTCCTTTAATGGATTTCTGAGCATGGTATTCAATGTCGTATTCTGATAACAACATCTGCCAACGAGAAACTCTTCCCGTGAGAGCAGGTTTTTCAAAGACGTACTTGATTGGATCCATTTCTGAGATTAACCAAGTAGTGTGACGAATCATGTACTGGCGAAGACGTTTGGCTGCCCAAGCCAAAGCGCAGCAAGTTTTCTCAAGCATAGTGTACCGAGTCTCGCAGTCGGTGAATTTCTTGCTCAAATAGTATATGGCATACTCCTTCCTTTTTGTTTCGTCTTGTTGGCCAAGTACACAACCCAAGGAGTCTTCCAAGACTGTGAGGTAGATGATAAGTGGTCTTCCTTCCACTGGAGGTGATAGAATCGGTGGGTTCAACAGATATTCCTTGATACTGTCGAAGGCGGTTTGGCAGTCCTCTGTCCAAACGCAGTCCTGATTCTTTTTGAGTAATTTGAAAATTGGCGCACATGTCGCGGTCATGAGGAATATGAACCTGGAGATGTAGTTCAAACGTCCCAGGAATCCTCTGACTTGTTTTTCAGTTTTCAGAGAAGGCATTTCTTGAATGGCCTTGACCTTGTCAGGATCAACCTCAATTCCTTTCTGGATGACGATGAACCCTAAGAGTTTCCCTGAACGGACACCGAAGGTGCACTTGTTGGGATTCAAGTGGAGTTTATACTTTCTCAACCGCTCGAATAGTTTTGACAGGTGGGTCACATGCTCCTCTTCTATCTTGGATTTTGCAATCATGTCATCGACATATACCTCAACTTCCTTGTGTATCATGTCATGAAACATAGTCATGGCCCTTTGATAGGTTGCCTCGGCGTTATTCAAACCGAACGGCATTACCTTGTAACAAAAGGTACCCCATGGGGTAATGAACGAAGTTTTCTCCATGTCTTTCGGCGCCATTTTTATCTGATTATAGCCCGAGAATCCATCCATGAAGGAGAATATTTTGAACTTTGTTGTACTGTCTACTAGCATGTCAATGTGCGGTAAAGGAAAGTCGTCCTTTGGACTAGCCTTGTTTAGATCTCTGTAATCTACACACATTCTGACTTTTCCGTCCTTTTTTGGAATGGGTACGATATTGGCTAACCATTGAGGATATTCTGACGTGGCGAGGAAACCCACGTCAATCTGTTTTTGTACCTCCTCTTTGATTTTGATGGCCATGTCTGGGTGAGTCCGTCTCAACCTCTGTTTTATTGGCGGACATTCCGATCTCAATGGTAAATGATGTTCCACGATGCTGGTATCCAACCCTGGCATGTCCTGATAGGACCAAGCAAACACATCCGGAAATTCTCTGAGAAGCTTTGTCAAACTCACTTTGGCAGTTGGACTGAGCAGTGCCCCAATCCTGATTTCTTTTCTCTCTTTTTTTTAGCCCAATTTGACAGTTTCGAACGGCTCTTTGTGAGGTTCAATGGACCTTTCCTCCTGTCTGAGTAGTCGGGAGATCTCTTCTGGAATTTCGTCGTCAACTTCTTCTTCAGCCCCAAATACCGGGAACTCAAAGTCGGGAGAAGGCATCGGATCGTATGTTTCAACGGGGTTTAAAACAAGCAATCTGCATGACATGATGATTTGTGTTTAGAAGAGATAGAGAGAATGCAAGTGTGTGCAGTGTATTTATTTTTTTTGAAAAACTGCTTGTTTTTATTATTTGAGATGTTTTTTAGGATTACCATTTTCTGAGAAAAGTAAAAAGAGAAAACAACAATTAATGCGGAGATTACAGAACGACATTATTTTATTTATGAATAAGTCGATTCTTGAAACTACAGCCCTATATAACAAAACTCTGTCGCTTCGGGCAAAGCGAAGAGGGAAATTTACAGAAAGTGAGCCCTATCAAAACATCCGTTTCACCTGGGCGGGGCGAAAGGTTAACCGACGGTAATTACTTTGACTTATGAACAATCTTCAGAACATCGACAGCAACCCATTGGCGGCGAACTCCTCGGTGAATCACAAAGTCTGGTACTTTCCTTGATTTGTCTTCAGAAATGACGCTGATTTCTGGCGGAGCAGGATCATTGGAATCTGTCTCCTAGGCAGAGTTGTCGTAGGAGGAATTCTCTGTTGTATTTTGCATAGTATTTGTGCTCTCAGGCAAATCTCCCCATCCAGTTAGCTGGATGTCTTCGAGCCTGATACGAGAGCTTTCAGGAGCAGTGTACTTGACCATGAAGTCAAATTTTCCACTTGGTTGCCCTAAGGTGTCCCACACTTCTTTGGAACTGGAGGAGTCATCCTTCTCGATGATGTTGACCTCAGGAAAAGCATAGTTAATGAACTCTAGTCCGACAAAATTTGCCAATTCATAGTTATGCTGGACGTTTTCTGAATGACCTGAGTGATGATCCCATGACATGGTGGGGACGCAGGTATTCTGTTCAATGATGCTCAGCCGATTTTCATTGTTCGGCTGATTTTCTTGCCCCAAGTCTCCTGGGTACGGCTGCCAGATAGGCAGGTCATCCATTGGGCCATAATGGTCATGGTCAAAGTTATCCTTCATCAGAGTGTCCTCCTCTAATGAGTTTGGTGGAGCACGGCATCCTTCCGGATCACAATCTCCGTATATCATTTAGACGTCTGACCTGGGTATAAATCTCGGACTCTGTGCAGGATAGCAAAAGGCCGTAGGCACCTCTTCCTGAGACATATAACCATCCTCGTTGATATAGGACTTCCATTCCTCATCCGTATCGGAGGGATCTCCCTCGTTGATGGTATGGACTGTTTGAGGCACTGGATGAAGGAAACCTCCACTATGGAAGAAGTCCTGAATGGGATGAAAACTTTCATCGCTAGTAGCAGTCTGGGTATAGGTTGCAGAAAAACCAAGACCCTTCTTTGTTTTGTTATCGACAGGAATGACAAGTTGTTCCCATCCTTTTGGGTTGTTATTCTCGATCACTTCGAGAGCATCTTTGTATGAGGAAATCGATGTTCCTTTTTCTGATTGATTCTCATTTCTCACCGAAAGTGCTTGGAACTGAGTCCCAACAACCTCCTCGGGTTCTACATAAGTAGATGATGACAAGTTGCTCACGAGCAAGGCCTGCTCTCCACAAACCATGATGAGTTGATCGTTCTTGACGAACTTCAGTTTTTGGTGCAGCGTCGAAGTGACTGCCCCAGCCTGGTGTATCCAAGGTCTTCCTAATAAACAGTTGTACGCTTCCCGGACGTCCATGACCTGGAAATTAATTAGGAAAGTGTGATGACCAATAGTTATGGGAAGGTCGACTTCGCCGATAACTGCTTTCCGAGATCCGTCAAACGCTTTGACGATGACCTCACTGCCCCTCATCGAGGATCCTTTGAATGATAGTCGCATTAAAGTGGACTTCAGCATAACGTTGATGGTCAATCCTGTGTCTACCAGTACGCTGGCTAAAGCATCGTCCTGGCAGTTAACTGTGATATTGAGCGCCATGTTGCGACTTTTGCCCCCCTCTGGCAAATCCTCATCACTGAATCCTAAGTTGTTGCAGGAAGTGATGTTAGAGATGATGCTATCGAACTGTCGTATTGACACATCCTGTTCCCCAAAGGCATGCTCTAAGACTTTCTGTAGAGCTTCCCTGTGGGCTTCGAAACTGAGTAAAAGTGATAGTACAGAGATCTTTGAAGGAGTTTGTAACAGCTGATCAACAATGTTGTATTCACTCCTTTGGATGAGCTTCAGCATCTCATCATTGTTTTTTGAAAGGTCGAGATCACTGGACTGGCCGACTGGTGGATTGGGAACTTCTGTTGGAGGTTCCTTTTCTCTGTTAGGTTCTCCAACTCCTCTGTTGAAGATTCGACTGCTCCGTGTTACTCAACTGATGTCTGCAATATTCACGACGGAGGGTAATGGAGTTTCCTTTCCATTCTCAATTATTGTTGCTCTGTATTTTTAAGGGATCGCCTTAGCTGATTTATACGGTAATGGTCCCAGTAGATAGATAACTACAGGAGCCTTCTGATTTTTCTGACTGTCGTAAGTAACTTTAATCAGTTCCTGGTTAAGAACTTTCGATTCGTCAAGTAGAGGGATGATGGCACAAACATCTTTGGTCCTTTCGTGATCAGAGATCATGACAACATCCTTAATCTGATCAGCGAAATAGTCTGGCGTCCAGTTGATGGACCCCGAAACTGGATATTATTGAATCTCTTTGTGGTCCAACTGACCTTGAAGGGCCGCTCGCACAGGTAAAATCCTTGGTTATTTTTCGAGCAAACTCTACAGCGTTCATAGTTATGTGGTGGCACCTGGCCACGTCCGCTTTGAATACAGTGTAACCTCACTAGATCTGTTTCCGTAGATCGGACATCCTGATTTTGACGTCGAGTAGGGTTTCCATCAACCACACTGATTTGTTGCGTGTCTTTGTCCATATAGATTGGAAGCCACCAGTGGTTTAAAAAGTGTTGCAAAGTTCTTTGAACAAGAGCGCACCCTTGGTTACTCTTACAACATACGTTACAGCTCAGATAATCATGCGAAGTCAGAAAATCGAGCTGGACTTGCTTAGCATGTAACTCCACCAAGCTGGTATTCATCAAGCGAATGTCAAAGATTTGAATCATGTTGATCTGATAGGGATTTTTATCATGGTAGTCCTGGATCCATCCAAGATCCATCTGACGCTGGAGGGGCCTCTTACACAAAAGAGCATCCCTGTTTGTTTACCGAGCAAGTCAGACAGGAATTGTAATCGTGCCGCGGCAGATTATGATACTGGCTTTGCCTTGAGTGTATCGCCACCAAGTTGACATTCAATGCACAGATGTCGTGGTTCTGAATGACGTTGGAATTCATATAGGTCATGCTGACTCCACAAACTCGATGCTCTTGGATCCATCTGAGATCCAACTGTTCCTGTAGAGCTTATTGCACCACAGAACATCCCTGATTGTTCTTAGAGCAGATATCACACTGGTGATAGTTATGAGGTGGCACATGGCCATATCCATTCTATCTACAATGCATCTTGACCAGATTGGCCCTTAACAAGAGTACATCGTGAATTTGATAGGTGTTGTTGGACTCTCCCTCTATTAAATTGACTGCAGCTTTCTCATGTTGAGGCAGCGCGTTTGTGAGAACATTAGGATTCGTATCCTTGAAAGATAAGACCCCGCTCCTGACAAGCTTTTGTACATCGGACTTGAAACTGAGACAGTTTTCTATGTTATGCCCTGGTCCTCCTTGATGGTAAGGACAAGTCTGATCCGCTTTAAACCAAAAAGGCAGATTTTCCGGTACTGTAAGAGGAGACTTAGTCTGGACGTGCCCCTTGACCAGTAATAACGAAAACAATTTTATGTACAACATGGGTATAGAATCAAACCCCGGTGATTGCGTTGTACGGTTGTTGTTGTACGGAGGACGAGTCTGCTGAAGAGACTGTTGTGTCCTTTGCTGAAGTTGTCGTTGATTCGGTTGGCTCTGCCTAACCTGAGATTGATACGTAGGAATAGGCGTGGGATTGATAGCAGGAGTTACAGCTGCTACTGGTTGATATCGTCGCCTTTGCTTTCCGAGAGAGATATTCCCGATATCTTGCACTTTTTTCTTAGGGAGAGCACTACCGTATCGTTTCGTACTACTTGATGATCCAGCGTCTTTTACTAAACGTCCTTCTCGGACGGCTTCCTCAAGACGAACTCCCATGCCCACCATCTCGGTGAAGTCACTGGGCGCACTGGCGACCATTCTGTCGTAGTAAAATGAGCTTAAGGTCTTTAAGAAGATCTTTGTCATCTCTTTTTCCTCAAGAGGTGGACAAATCTGGGCGCCAATTTCACGCCATCTCTGAGCGTACTCCTTAAAGGTTTCCTTGTCTTTTTGTGACATCGATCTGAGTTGATCTCTGTCCGGTTCCATGTCCAAATTGTATTTATATTGCTGAACGAAGGCAGCGCCAAGATCTCTAAATGTGTCGATCGTAGCGTGGTTTAAACCCATATACAATTTGAGTGCGGCACCGGTTAAACTATCCTGAAAGTAACGAATTAGTAGCTCCTGGTTCTTTGTCTGAGCTGACATTCGCCGAGCGTACATCACTAAATGACTCTGAGGGCAAGAGTTACCCTTGTATTTTTCAAAGTCGGGTACTTGGAACTTGTGTGGAACTTTCACATTGGGGACCAAGCAGAGGTCTGCGGCATCCTTTCCAAATAGATCCTGACCGCGAAGGGCCTGCAGTTCTCTCTGCATTTCTAGAAACTGTTCATGGAATTCATTCATTCTGTCGAACATGCTGTCATTTCCACCAGAAGGTATCTGTGGAATCTGTCCTTCCGGGACAGTGTGTACCATGGGCGGTGGTATAGTCATTATGGCCAAGACCCTCGGTGTCTCCCGAAGTTTGAAACCTTCAGGAATTACTGTCATGCCCCTGGCATCTTCGCTTTCCCGAAGTTTGTAGCCTTCAGGCCCAGTGGTTCCTGCTGCGGTTCCCTGATCCTCGGCGATCGGCGGAACATATCCTTCTGGGATATAGTTAAGTGGCATGCCCCAGAGGCGATCTTTCGGCATCTTGTACCTAGGATCATACTTCTCCATTATGGGCGTTGATGTGATCTCCGAGATCACAGTCCTTTGTTGTTGCATTTGAGCTTCTGCTAGAGCTTGCATGTTGTTATGAAGCTTTCTCAGATCCTCTCTCAGAGTGTTGATCTCTTCCCTCAACTCTCTATTCTCTTCCTCGAAATCATCCATCTTTTTCTGACGATTGGCCCGAGTATTGTACGAATGAGACAGTTTGACTCTAGAATCGAGATGCAAACGTGAGATTCGTAGGTAAGAAGAATGCATTTATGAGAATGATGAATGCAATGCAATGGTTTTTAATTTTTTTTTTTTATTCAAAGTAAACTTCAATAATTAGATTGCAAATATCAAACAGTGGGGAAACCCCGTCTTATTGAATTCAAAGGATTGCGGAAACGGAAATACAGTAGATTACAAAGTGCTGAAAAAAGAAAACCTAAACTAATGGATCCTGAGTCCTCTCTGAAGAGAGCTCAAGTGCAGGTTCGGGTGCTTTCCTTTTCTTTGACCGGGGCTCTTGGGCCGTTGTCGGGTTGTCATTCCTCTGCCAAGTGAAAGGAGCGAGCAAATTCCTTTGGTCATCCTGATTTTCTACAGCATGTTGCTCTAGAATCTCAATCAGGGCATCTTTTTCCCTTAACAGTTGTTGTATTTTCTTGCACTCCACATTGAGAATACGGTACTTGTTCTTCCAAGACCTCTTCTCCTGCTGAACTTTGCTGAGAGTAACCTGAAGTTTTTCCGTTTCAGACATGAAATAAAGGGTAGAGTCCCTTAATGGAAGAACTTCCTGACGAGGGTAAGGCATCCTCAGCTTGAGAGCTCTAGTTTGTACCCAATGGAGATAAGGCTCCATCGAGACACGGTCTGGTTTTCCTAGAGACTCTCGTCCTTTCCTGTGAACGTGTTTCCAAGCGTGCACTATTTCCGTCTTTAGTGCCCTGTCATTTTCTCCTTCCTTGAAGAAAAGACCTTCCAGATGAGCATTCCGTGGGACGTGCCTCATCGGGTATCCAAATTGCTGACGAACCAATATCGGATGATAGTTAATTCCTCCCTTAGTTCCTATAAGGGGTACATTCGGGAAATTTCCACAACGATCAATGATCCTGATCTCGTCGTAGATTCGATTGTACCAATCGATGTCAAAGTTGGTAAGAGACATGATTTTCTACGGCCAACGTAAAGTATTCTTTTGATCCCAAAATGCAGCAGACTTGGGTAAGTGGGAAGTGAACCATTTGTATAGCAGGGGTACACAGCACGTGATCATTCCTCCACTGTATAAATTCCTTAAGTGTACCGAATGATACGCATCTGCGAGTAAGGTCGGTACGGGGTTTCCGATCAGGATAATCTTAATGGCGTTGATATCTACAAAGTTATCAATGTTGGGAAACAAAAATAACCCGTAGGTGAGCAAAACAAAGATGCTCTCGAAAGCGGCCACGTTCCCTATACTAGCAAAGTACAGGGCTTTCTTTGTCAAGAACTGGGCTGGCAAACCTCGGATGCCACCCTTAGTGGTCATGTGAGTCCTGACTTCTGACTCGTCCAAATAAATTGCTCCTACAATGGTCTGATCTTTTGGAATTTCTTCCAGTCCAGAAAAGGGAGCTTGATCAGTAATATGTAAATCAGTCAGGTGAGAATACTCCTCCAGCGTTGGTGCGAGCTGATAATCCGGGAATGTGAAACAGTGATAGACCGAATCATAGAACTGGATTAGCGTGGACAGGATTCCTTCAATTATATGAACCCTTAACAGAGATAGCAGTCCTCCATACTTGGCTCTGAAAGCCTCATGGTTGGTGATCATTCTCGCCAAACCTCTTAAATCCTCTAGTTTTGGAACCTTGAAGGTGTACTTATGAGTTTTCCTTCTACCGAAATCCATTAGCGCAATCTCTTTTCTCTGATATTTGCAATCATTGTCTTAGTTTAATTTGAAAAAGAGAGACTAGAAGAGAAGTTTTTTTTTGTTTAATGTTTTTTAAATGAATGCAGCACACAAAAACATAGAAAAAACATGGGGTCAAAGGGTCGGTGTCATGAAGTCAAGGCTCTACCCCCCCCCCCCCCCCAAGGTTTATACTGGTGCTTTTTTGTACCTGTCCGCAAAATCATTGACCCCTCTGGGATAACAACAACAAGTGGATCGCCAGCGAGCTGATGTATCCTAGAGTGATCTCAGATGAGGGTAGTATAGCGTGACAACTATTTCCGATAGCTTCCACACTACAAAATGGCTTAAGTCTACTAAAAACCTCAGCTTCTCAAATAACCCAGTCGACCACACTACTTTCAACAACCGAAGTCGTATAGGCAATGTATCTACAAAGGGAGTCTCCACTGAGTTTGATGGTCGATCAGGGGCTCTTAACTGGAATTCACTCCCAGTAAGATTACCCGCATTGCCATTACCTATCTTAGGTGTATACTCAATCTTTCCACATGCGGCATCACACGCATTCCCATTAGCACAAAAATAAACACAGATATCAATTAGGAAAAGTAGTATATATATTTGTCTTAATCATCCTAGACCTCTAGTCTTATGATCCTATACATACAATGACTCCCCGGCAGAGCTATCAAATCTGTGACATTTTGAGCACTCAGGTTTTCACCGAAGAGTGTAAGAAAGAGAAGAAGGGTCCACGGTGGCGCCATTTTTCTGTAGCGAGCGATTTTGGACATGGTTCTTTAGCACTGTCGCTCTGGGGTACTACAGGTTGATTCATTTTTTATCCTATTGAAGCTGATGAAGGAAGGGAAATAGATGTCTCCAATTAACCCTGCTTGCATACTGAGTTTGAACAGCGGTCTATTAGGTTACAGATGCTATGTGGAAGTGGGGCTCAATCTTCAGTTATTTCTCTAAGGGTGAAATGTCTGGATTATTTGTGAGGATGTTAGGACTGATGCTTTTCGATTGATGTATGAAGGCACGAGATTTTGGGTTTTTTATTAGTGTGCTCGCTAAGATTTTTCAATCTTATTCCTACGTATTCCCGTTTAACGAAACAGGGAAATCAGAGCGATCGTAGTTCCTCCTATTCTATGGGAGGAAAAAGGTTCTTTTGGTGTCTTGTTCAAAGCTCAAGATGTGAAGCTAAAAGTGGTTTGTATCTTGTTCAAAGCCCATGATGTGAAGCTGAAGGGTCTATTTGTATCTTGTTCGAAGCCCAAGACGTGAAGCTAAAGGGTTTTTACTTTAGAGAGAGTTTGTCATCTCTAAAGGGGGGTATTTGGTCTGTTTGTCACAACTGTTAGGTGACTGATTATAAAGGAGAATTACTTTAACTGGGATATGTGAATCCAGCAATGCCATAATTTCCTTTATAGGGGATTTTTAACCTGAAGGAGAAGACTTTAACTCAGTTTAGAGCAATGTCATCTTTCCTTAGGAATTTCTTATGCTAAAAGAGGGACAGTGTCGTGGATGTAAATAATCTAGAGGCTTGCCGCTTACAGCAATTAGATGAAGGAAAAGGAGTTGTTGATGTTTGTATACTGTGAACGAGGCACATATTTTAATGCTAAAAGGTTGATTGACTCAACCAGAGTTTCCTTATACAAAGCCTAAGAGGAGACTATTGACCCAACAAGAGGGTGTTTTTATGTGTCTCGTACGAAGCCCGAGAGAGAGGCTAAAAGGGGTTGACTCAACAAGAGAGTGCTTTTGTATGTGTCTTGTACGAAGCCCAAGACGGAGGCTAAAGGCGCTTGACTCAACAAGAGAGTCTGTGTACCTCGTACGAAGCCCGAGATGGAGGCTGAAAATGTTTGACTCAATAAGAGAGTCTTTTATACTCAACAAGAGAGTGTTTTTGTATCTCGTACGAAGCCCGAGATGGAGGATAAACAGGTTGACTCAACGAGAGAGTCTTTTATACTCAATAAGAGAGTGATTTTTATCTCATACGAAGCCCGAGATGGAGGCTAAAAGGGATTGACTCAATAAGAGAGTCTTTTATACTCAACAAGAGAGTGTGAAAAGGTTATCTCCGCTATGGAGAATCATTGTACAAAGCCCAAGAGGAGGCTAGGGTGCTGGTGACTGTTTTAGTTTAGTGACAGGTCCAGTATGTTGGTTAAAAGAGAAAATCAGTTCTTATATGGGTAATGTTGTACTTTGAGTTTGATCAGAGGATCAAGGAGATTTCTTGTTCTTTAAGGAAATGGAAAATCCAAAGGGTATTGAGACTGTCCAAGTCTACGGGTGTTTTGAGAAATTAATTCTCAAGTAGTGAATGATCTTTGTATGATGCCCAAGAGAAGACTTGTATGTTAAGGGATGAAGGTCAACCCATTAACTGGTCTGACACTTGACTCAGAAAGACAGCTCTAGCAAATTGATGACTAGGTTCTGTTCCTATACCTGTAGAGGTCTCTGGGTCCTTGTACTAAGCCCAAGAGAAGGCATGGGAGCTTTTAAGAAGCCGAAGGGTCCTTGTACAATGCCCAAGAGGAGGCGAGGATGCTTTTAAGAAGCCTGTGGATCCCCAAACCCCCGAGAAGTTCAAGACATGCCATTCACCGAGAATAGATCAAGCCAGGAAAGTCCGAGAATTTGGAAGAAACTCAATAGATGCCATTCACGGAGAAAAGATCATCTCTGGGGAGTAGAGTCTCTTTGAAGATTTCTAAGGGTGACAGTCTGAGAAAGGTTTCACCGAGAATGCTGCCTTTCACGTCTCCATATGTTTTAACCCCAAGAGGAGGGAAGACTGTGTCTGGTAATCCTATGGGGATCTAGTTTTGTTTGTATTTAAGAGAGACCAACAGGGCTTTACCTAGTGCTAGACGTAGTTGTCGGGGAAAACTCTAAATAACTATACTAGTATTACACAGTTAATATTTGACAAGTATATAAAAGTTTGTGAAAGAAGACTTACAGTGAGCAGCCCCACAATACAGTTATATATATATATATATATATATATATATATATATATATATGAATGCAGATAAAGAAAGCGGGTAAACACTTACTCAGTTGTAGAGCTTCCATGCTGTTTGGTTAGTTTTTTCAACAAAGAAAGCTTTGATAACAATATTATATTCAAAACCATAGGAGAAAGTGCTTTGAAAAGATTGTTGGGGCTTACAGCTCAAGGAGAGGCCCAAGGTTTTATCAGTGATTGCACTGTTGTTTTGAAATTGTACAGGGACTTATAGAAGTGACTGAGGCCCAAAAAGGTTTTCTGTACAAGGGGATGGGTCTTACACTCTCTCAAGAGGCCCAAAGGTTTATTTTTTGTACAAATGGTGGGGCTTACAGCTCAATGAGAGGCCCAAAAGTTTTGTTTTAAACGGACGATGATCGCGCCGAATTTTTGAAATACAACGGGACTTATACAACATTTGAGGCCCAAAAAGGTTTTGTATTTACAAAGGATTGGGTCTTACACTCTATTAGAGGCCCAATGGCTTTGAATGGGTCTTATAGCTCGAGGAGAGGCCCAAAAGTTTGTTTTTTCAACTGGCGATCGCGCCGAGGTTTTCTTTTAACGCAGAGGGACTTATACAATATCTGAGGCCCAAAATTGTTTTGGTTAAAAGGGGGATTGGGTCTTACACTCTATTATAGGCCCAAAGTGTTTGAAAAAGTTTGATTAGGGTTGACTTAATCAAAAACCCTAATTTGTTTCCAAAATGTATTTTAATTGAATAAAAATTCAATTAAAATGATCAAAATTTTTAAACATGTGGAAAACAAATTGTGACCTTGGATTAATGTTTCAAAAATCAGGTTTTGATCCACACAATGATTGGATATCACTAAAATGTGAAAAATCAAGAAAGAGAGAATATTTTAAATGTCAAAAACAATTAAAATATTAATTCTTTACAAAAATATCAAGTATTTGAAATAAATAATATTTTTGGGATTTTTTGGGAAAATAAAATATTTTAACATTTTTGTGAATTATTAAAAAAAGAATCAACTCAAAATCATTAAAACTCAGGGAGAAATTAATTTTTGAATCAATTAAATAAAATCACAAAATTCAAATATTCAAACTTTCAAAAATGGCGCCAAGAACAAGGGCAAGAACACGCGCCACCCTCTGTTTCTCCAGATTTGCGTTTTCTATCCAATCTCACTGAATACTTGATTATATCTTGCAATCTACATATCAATCTACTAGTTTCAACCTCACGATCATGTCTATGGTCTTTAATTTCATTTATTTTAAGCATGGAATAAGAAATCAAAGAGAAACCTCAAGAACCCTAAAATTTGCATGAAGGTTCATAAATTCCATACACGATTCAAAAAATGCAATTGATTAAGGGAAAACACTCCATGCATGATTATGAACATATGGCCAAATTATTGTGCAGCAAAAAATGCATGGATCATAGAGTTTGAAGAGCTCAAGCTTACCTCTTGCAGCTGGTGATCGTGTTTTGTGTTAGAGGTGTTACAACTTGGTTCCAAGGTTATGGACAGCTTCCCTAGGTGCTATGGAGTGTGTCTGGATGCTTGGAGTGGATTGAAATGATATGGAACTGAAGATGGTATCCCGACTGCAACTTGGTTAAAACCTTGAGCAGCTGGCTGGTGATTTTGAGAAATCAGTGTTCCAGATGTTGTTTAAGTGTTTGGATCACTCCTATATGATGTTTATGAGGTGTGTGTGTGTGATTGGTTTGATTGGAATAGTTCTCAAACTCAAAATCCGATAGTGACTTGCTTTGGAAGGCAATTTTGGAGTGAAAGAAGAGATTTTGAGGAAAGCATATGTTTGATGGCTTTGGTGTACTCAAACTGATCACAAATGAGCTGTATTTATAGTAAAGCAAGTTTGTTTTATAAGGAATAGTGAATGGCAACTGCTGCATAGGTTTGGCCAATGTTGAGCAATGAGAATCCAAGTCTCCTCTAGCCATTGACTTGAGGTTAGGGCGCAGGCTGCTGGTTCCCTTGGTCTTGGATAAGTCTTGACTGAATTCAGTTGGAAATGGCTCAGTCCATGTCACCTTGGTGCATCCATTGAATACTCCAAAACAAAATTGGAGTCTTGTCCCCTCTTTAGGGATTTCTAGGTTTGGCATGCTACTTTTAGTTCCAAAGACTTGGGAGGCTTGGGATCAGAGTTGGTTCCTCCTTGGTCCCCCCTTGAGGTGTTCAAATGGATAAAGTTGCTTGCCCTTTGCAAAATTTGAGAAAATCGAGCAAAACTCCAAAATCTGCCTTGCCATGACAGTTTGCAGCAAGACATATTGGCATTGTCATATCTCATGGCTCAAGTGGAATTTGATGGAGTTCTTGGCCATTTTGGAAAGCTCTCATATGATAGCACAACTGTTTGACCATAATTGGTTTTGATACTTTTTGGATCCAAGTGAAAAATGCCTCTACATTTGGAAAAAAAGTGAAGGCAGATTCTGACTTAGTGAAAATTTCACTAAGTGTTGGAAAAAAGTGACATTTTCACTTTTTGTGATTTTGATCATTCCATAACTCAAAATCCATGATGAATTGGAATGAGGTGTAGTTGAAGCTTTTGTAGAGTGTCATGAGAGCTACAAATCCAGCTTTGAATAGGGAAAAATAGCCTTGTGGTTTAGAAATTATGACCCTCCAAAGTTGGTACCCTAGCCACTTTGTTCCATAACTTAGAAAAATTTCTAAGTTTTTATGGTTACCCCTTTTACAAGTTATCCCACTTTTCTTGATTTTTCTTGATGAATGATGATTTCAATCACACATTAACATCATTTTAGGGTTAAGGAACCATAATTATGAAAAATCTCAAAAAGTCAAGGTTGACTTTTGTGCACAGTTGACTTTTTGTCAGATGAATTCCAAACTGTGCGATCCTATATGAAATCAAGTTCTTGACCTAAATCAAAATTGATGGATTGATTTAATATGTGTTATAGGGTGTATTAAATCATGTCCTAGGGTTTGGGAGCATGTCCTGGTCAAAAGTCAAGGATACAGTTGACTTTTCCCGCGAAACCCTAATTGTGGTTCTGATGAACTTGAAACTTGTTGCTCAAGCTTCTTGGATCAATCCATTGTTGGAAATGGATCAATGTGGTTTATTAGAGACCCTCAAATCCTCTCTTGAGGTCTTGGCTCATGATTTGTCCCAAAAGTCAACTTAGGGGTAAATTAGGTCAAGAAACCCTAATTCCTGATTTTTTATGAGTGCATCCCTTGAAGAAAAATTGACTTGATAATTGGGTTCATGATGTTCCATGGAGTATATTAGGTTATGCTTTGAAGCATTGGCTCATGCCCAGAGGAAAATTTCCATCTGGAGGCCCTAGTTGACCAAAACCCTAATTTGGTGACACTGGCGATCTTGAGGCTTGATCCACTGGGACTGTTCCAGCCTTGTGCTTAATCCTTGATGTGGGAGTCCTCTTGATCCATTGTGGATGTTTGAGAGGTTAGACAAGTTGAATATCATGTCATTCCTTGATTCATCCTTTATCTAAGAACTCTGAGAGGGCCTGAAACCCTAAATTTGATTGTAGTGGATGCTCACCCATCTTTGGGGAGACTAATGAGACATGATGGATTACCCATATTGTGGTGATGATTTGAACAATGATGGGGAATATTAGTGGTCAAAATTTGGGGTATGACACCACCAAGTGACAATTGACCCGGCCGTCAAAGTCGTAGCACGACGTTGGAGAAAGCAGTCTCCGGAGAAAATGGAGGTTGCAGAAAAAGTTGTAAAAGACCTCCTCGAGGCCAAATTTATTTCGGAGGCCAAATACACCACTTGGTTGTCCAACATTATACTTGTGAAAAAATCTAATGGAAAATGGCGAATGTGCATTGACTACACCGATCTTAATAAGGCATGCCCGAAGGATGCATATCCCCTCCCCAATATTGATAAACTTGTTGATAATTCTGCCGATTTTAAACTTTTATCATTCATGGACGCCTACTCAGGCTATAATCAAATTCCAATGGCGATGGCCGACAAAAAATACATGGCCTTCATGACCGAATCGGGAAATTATTACTACAACGTAATGCCCTTCGGCTTGAAGAACGCCGGAGCGACCTATCAAAGAATAATGAACAAAGTCTTCCGGGGAGAGATAGGCGACATGCTCGAAGTCTATATGGACGACATGATCATGAAATCCCACGAGGAAACCGATCACACTGCCCATTTAAGGAAGGTCTTCGAACAGGCCAGAAAATACAAAATGCGTTTCAACCCGGAGAAGTGCACGTTCGAAGTTCCTCGGATTCTATTTAATAGAGCGGGGAATCGAGGCCAATCCCGATAAATGTCGAGCGTTCTTTGAGTTTCCAACGCCCAAGTCAAAGAAATTCATCCAGTCCCTCAACGGGATGCTCGCGTCACTATCTCGTTTCGTGGCCAAATCTGCCCAGCACGCCCTACCATTCTTCCAACTCCTCCGCAAAGAGGCAGCGTTCGAATGGACCGAGGAATGTGACAAGGCTCTTCTCCATCTGAAATGGGCGCTCTCAGAGCCACCAGTCCTCTATCGCCCGGACAATGGCGAAACTTTGTACCTGTACCTCGCCGTAGCAACCGAAGTAGTGAGCGCCGCTCTCATCCACGAGACTCCGGACGGACAGAAGCCTATATATTTCACGAGCAAAGCACTACAAGGACCAGGTTTAAGATACCAACAGATAGAGAAAGTGGCTCTGGCCCTCATCAACGCAGCCAGAAGATTAAGACACTACTTCCTAGCCCACACGATCGCGGTTCGAATAGATCAACCCATAAAGCAGCTGTTGGGACGACCAGATATGGCCGGTCGAATGCTTAAATGGTCGCTTGAACTATCTGAATTTGATATCCAGTATGAAAGTAGGAAATCCCTCAAGGCCCAAGCTCTGGCCGACTTCGTCGCAGAAATGACGTTCGCAGACTCCCCCGCGAGTGAAGCGCGCAAATGGACCATTTTTGTAGACGGTGCCTCCAGCTCGGCAGGAAGCGGTGCGGGCATCATACTGGAAAGCAACGAAGGAATCATCGTTGAAGTGTCGCTCACCCTGTCTTTCCAAACCTCTAACAACCAGGCTGAGTACGAAGCCTTCCTCGTTGGGTTGTGTCTAGCCGAGGACCTGGGCGCAGAAGAAG
Source organism: Lathyrus tuberosus (assembly GCA_022829125.1). NCBI lineage: Eukaryota > Viridiplantae > Streptophyta > Magnoliopsida > Fabales > Fabaceae > Lathyrus > Lathyrus tuberosus. The sequence goes on along the minus strand of JALAZF010000105.1, from coordinate 11,736,106 downwards.
TCATCATTTGCATAGACTCACAACTCGTGGCCCTGCAGGTCCGAGGAGAATATCAAGTCAAAAACGACAACCTGACCACATACTTAGCCCTGGTCAAAAAGGAAATGGCGAAGTTCGCAACAGTAGAAGTGAAATATGTTCCCCGCGAACATAACGTGCGAGCAGACGTTCTATCCAATCTAGCCAGCACAAAAAAGAAAGGTGAAAACACGTCCGTCATACAGGAGGTACTTCCTCGACCTAGTATCGAAAAGGCCTCCCCGACCCTCGATGTACATGTGATCGGTGACAGCAACTGCTGGATGACCCCTGTTTACAACTATCTCGCTAAAGACAAACTTTCGTCCGTCCCAAAAGAGGCCAGCGTAGTTAGGCGAAGAGCTTTCTCCTACGTCCTGGTCGAAGATAAACTCTACAGGCGAGGATTCTCCATTCCGCTGCTCAAGTGTGTCGAGGAAGAAATGATCGCACACATCTTACGCGAAATCCACGAGGGAATCAATGCCCAATATCTCGGTGGAAGGTCCCTTGCCCGAAAGGCCCTCCGAGCAGGATATTACTGGCCGACCATGCAGCACGACGCTAAAGAACACGTGAAGAAATGCGATAAATGCCAACGACACAAGGACATGCACCTGGCTCCACCTAACGAGCTCAAGGCTATGTCCTCCCCGTGGCCATTTGCCTGGTGGGGCCTAGACATCCTAGGACCCTTTGTGGTAGGATCAAATCAGAACAAATACCTAATAGTGGGCGTAGATTACTTCACAAAATGGATAGAAGCAGAGGCTCTGGCCAAAATCACTGCCCACAATATACTACGCTTCTACAAACGAAACATCCTCGCACGTTTTGGCATCCCCCAAGCGATAGTAACAGACAATGGGACACAATTCACGGACAGGAAGTTCCAGGACTTCGTTGCCCAGCTAGGTATGAAGCAACACTTCGCATCCATTGAACATCCCCAGACAAACAGGCAAGCCGAAGCGGCGAACCGGGTCATCCTTCGAGGCCTCAAACGAAGGCTGGACGAAACGAAGAAGGTTTAGGTCGAGGAGTTGCACAGTGTGTTATGGGCATACCGCACAACTCCATACTCTACAACCAGGGAAACACCTTTCTGTCTAGCGTACGAGACCGAGGCTGTAATCCCCGTCGAAGTTCACGTACCCTCCAGACGGACAGAGTCGCCCCTAGACGAGGAGTTGAACGATGAATTATTAAGAGAAGAACTCGACCTCGTCGAGGAAATCCGAACTGGGGCAGCCCTCGGCGAAGCCTCACTAAAACAAAAAATTATCATCAGGCACAACGCCAAGGTGATACGACGAGAGTTCGACGTGGGAAGCCTTGTTCTAAGGAGAAACCACAAAGACTCTCGCGAGGGCAAACTAGCCGCCAACTGAGAAGGACCCTATCGTGTCCAAGCAAAAACGGAAAATGGGGCCTATTACCTAGAACATCTCAACGGGGAAGAACTTGCTCGACCATGGAATGCTAAAAAACTAAAACAATACTATAGCTAATTATCGGTTCAACCCGTCACGACGACGAACGCCAGCTTTCGACCACTATGCACGCCTAGGTACAAGCATCGTATACCAATAAAGCAGAACCCCGCTCAGTAACGTGTCGGGTAACTGCTCGACAGCGGTCCTCGATCGAGCATCGTCGTCGTCAAAGTACCATGACTGGAAGAACCCCAGCTCGCGATGGGACGTTCACGCCGCAAACTCAGGCCTCAAACGCGACCTGAGTTCCGCACCCCCGCCAGGATATTCCCTGGCCGTTCGACCAGTACCCCTCACTGCCGAACACATCTACAACGAGCAATCCCCTAAAACTTTACATAAGTCAAATACTTCCTATCACGGGCAGACATACATTCAAAACAAGCATGAGTACAACACTTAGCAGAAAATAAAAGCAAGTAAAACCATGCAAATAACAGAACCGACCACCAAGACCGGGCATATAATTTAATATGATAAGTGGCCACTAGGACCATGATTGTGCTGGATTACATAAAACAGGGGACATACCCCCCAAATAGATTACAACAAATACACGGCGCGCAGGCCGGACAAAATTACAACAAGGAAATCCTTCATTCATCCATACGATCAACCTGCTCGGAGTTGGATGGAGGCTCCTGGCTACCCACGGTCTGATCCTTGATCTGATCCTTGAGGAGGGCGTCGGGCATAACGATTCGACCATCCTCGACACGCGCCAGGTAGTGGGTACCCTCGATAGAGAAGTCAACCTCGGGGTTCACCACCCGTAGTTAAGACATGGCGTTTCTGAAGGATTCATCCGTGATGGCAATGCTGTCATCCTCGGCCATCAGCATACGGCCGACCAGCTCGGACCTTGTCTTTAATTCCTTCACATCTTCAGGTTCATCTCCGCCCAGAGCATTAACCGCCCTCAGCTGCTGGACCAGCTCCTCGGCCGCTTTCTTCTCCGCAGCCAACGTAGAATTCTCCTTCTTCAACCTGGCCACCTCCCCTTCAGCCTTTTTCTGAGCATTGTCTGCACTCTTGACTTCTTCTTTGAGGGACGCCATGGTAGCCCGGGAAGCATTAAGTTTGGACTCAGTTGCAGAGTCCCCTTCAGCATAAATGGTTGCCATCTCCAACATCCTGACCAAAGCAGAAGCATCTTGAGCCACTAACGCCCTCTTGCTTGGGCAGTCCATGCTTTCCAAACGAAGAGATTCCGCCTGAGGCACAACCAAGGAGTTCCCCTCAAAGAATATCCTATCAAGTATGCAAGGAGGAAGCTCGAACTTCCCTTTCTCTGGGGCCCGGCTGAGATCCACAGCGTCAGTAACCTTTGGTCGCTTGGATCGTCCGGTCAAAGGCAGGGGAGATCCCCGGGGAGCGAGAGTGGGAGAAGAGGTCCCCGCAGTAGACTGGACCGGAGTAGGAGCACGCGCACCAGCGAATCAAGACTTGAGGGAGGGACACTCCGGCCTTGTTCCTCGCAAGAGCATTCTTCACAACCCTCTCATGGGCCTGAGGCATCTCACCTACACAAACAAAAGTCGAGCACGTTAGATACGAGGAAAAGAAATAGTGCGAACAAATCTAAATAACTAAGACTACCAAGCAGCTTCTCGACTTCCGCAGGAGTCTTGCACTCCAGGAGTGCCTTTGTGTTAATAAAGCGGTATTCAACCCTCTGACTACCGTCCTCCTTGAAGATCGGGGCACCCTTATTTGTCCAGCATTCAGCGAGTCGGAAGGAGTTAACGTACTTCACCAATGCCTCGTACGCCACGGCATCCTGCCCGTGTAGCTCGTGCGGTTGGAGAACGTAGTCACCGGGCTTTCTAGTGAAATGGTCGGGTCCCTAGTGAATAGGGAACTTGTATATCCTCTCCCCGACGAACTTCCCTGTCTCATCACGCAGGTCATTTCCCTCCTCATCAACCTCGATCTCCCAGATGTATTTGCTATCTTGGGCAGCTTCGGACACGGGCTCGATAACATAGTACCGCTCCTTAAACATCTGTATCGACTTCGAAAAAGGTTTAAACAATTTGCGAGGCTGCTTCAAAGAGACCCAACCATACTGCCTCCCCGACAGCTGCTGTTGAAGATGGAAGACGGTGAAAAATAGAGGAAGAGTAGCCCCTATGGTGAGATACTCGCACACCAGCTCGAGCGCCCGGATGAAGGCCAACGAGTTAGGGTGCAGCTGCGTAGGGGCCAACTTCAAGTGCACGAATACCGACTGCTGAAAATCGGTGAACGGAAACCTCAGACCCAGCTCCTTGAAGGCATACTCATACATAGCAAAGCGGTCCCCGTAATTCGTGCAGACCCTATTATCCTCAGAGGGAAAGTGCACCTTTCACTCCCCCTCTGCCCCGACTTCCGTAAAGAGATCCCCTAAGTACTTCGCAAAGGTAGACACATGTTCGGCAGGTTCGGCCACCTCCCACTCCTCCACGGAACCATCGACGACATCCTCGTCCATATCTTCTAACTCATCTTCCTCCCCGACCTCACTGGGGGTACTCAAAGTCGTCGAACTACTACTGTCCGAGGAACTTGTTTCTTCCTCAGACGAATTCAGGATAATCTCTCCATCTGGCCCCGTCGCCATATCGATCACCTGAAAAGCAGAGAAAAAAGTGAATTCGACAATAAATCAAATCCACCCTTCCACCACTAGTCAAGTGAAAGGGCGCGCAAAGGGCTGAGGACAACGTCCCCGGCCTAAGCCCTAACATCAAAATAAAAATTGGAACCTCCCCGCGAGGAGACGCTCGAGACAAATTATCCCCAGGCGAGGAGCTTCCCCGGGCTCATACCCAGATTCCATTTGAAGCTTCATCAAAAACCGCAAAGCTTCACCGGAATCTGGGAGTATTCCACCGGATAATTCATCACAAACCCAGAAGATGAAAGACCGCGACGGTTACACATGCGTCGCTGTCGCAACAACGCCGCGAACCGCCCCCTCACTAAAAACAGCCCGGCGACACATCATAGGTGGAGAGTGGCATAACCACCATCCACCACCAACAACCGCCAAAAACGAAGTTAATCATCCTCTAAACCTAGCCTTAACCGCATGCAATCTATCATTGACCACCAAAAAGAGCGAAAAAAAGCACAGAATAAGCAAACTTACTTGATTTAGAAGATAAAAAATGGTTCCCCAGAAGCTGACGCGGTGACCGGAATAGCAGATGACGGTGACGAGCAGGAATTATGAAGAAGACGAAGAGAAATCAGAGTGAAAAGTTCAAAATGGAGCGAGTTTCCCCCTTTTATACAGAGGGGAACGTGCAGTGACACGCGCTCGTAGGTCATGATGGCTATTAACTAGCCATCATTGCCTAGTAACTACTACACGGAGCTCTAGGCACACGTGGCGCCCTAACGTTTCTAATTCTGACTAACCGTTAGCCTCCCCGGACGCCGAGCAACATGGTTACGATCATGAATGCCATGGACACCAGGAGTCACGGACGCCACACGACAATCCTCGTCGTCTCCGAACGACGACTTCACGCTATCTCCCCGGAGCATCGAGCTGTCCTTAAGTCATCACTCCCATGCTCGGGAGCAACGACTTGGGGGGCTCCTGTTCTGGACTGGACCAATGGCTGGACATGGCCCAATCCACTTCTTCTCCCAGAACGGCCCAATTACCTAAGTCTAATCCACTAAGGGGCAAAAGTTACCTTACTGCCCCTCCAACCGGGCAAGGACTGCATCGTACCTCCCTAGAATCGCTGCCCGTTACGCACGGCTTCTTCACTCCCCGAACAGCTAAGGGCAGGTGCCCGAAACTATGCTTATGCCCGACATAACGGCTAGTTTTGGGCACCCTGCCCGACATAACGGCTAGTTTGGGTAGTCACCTATTCTTCTAGAAAACGGTTATTTTGCCCCGAAAATAGGACCGTTGGCCACGCGTTGGGGGCTCTATATAAACCCTCTCACTTGAGAGGGTCAGGCATCCAAGATTCACCCTACGAACTCATACTTTGTACTTGCCCGTTTTCTCTGACCCATTCTTACTTGAGCGTCGGAGTGCCTTGCAGGTACACCCTCTTCCTCCTCTCTATACGACCAACACCTCAGACGTACTTGGTGGCCCACTTCTACAGGTTTTGATCTAGCCTTCACGATCAACAAGATAAAGGGGCCACGCCCCCTACCGAACAATAATAAAATTACATCAAATATGGCGCGCAGGCCAGATACATTACAACAAAACAAAAAAAGATATCACTCCTCCATCTGCTCAGGCTACTCAAGGTTAGGCTCAGGCTGCTGAGTCTCCTTGTTTAAAAGTCACGTGTGCTCATCACCAATGTTGAAGAAGTCTGGAGCGACTATCTTGCCATTCTCAACATGGCCCAGGAAGTTAGTACCCTTCGTGGATATCTGGACCTCTGGATTCACCATCCTGAGCTGAGCCACGGCGTTATTGAATGACTCCTCCCTAATGGCAATAACATAGTCCTCTGCCCGAAAAAGACGAGCAACCAGCTCGGCCCTAGTCTTCAACGCCCTCACTCTCTCAAGCTCATCTTCAGTCGAGGCCGCCGCAGCCCCCACCTGTTCGACCAGATCCTCGGCAACCTTCTTTTCGGCGACCAGAGTCTCGTTCTCCCCTCTCAGCCTGACAGCCTCCTCGTCTGATTTCTTCCTCGCGTCATTAGCCGCTTTGGCCTCCTCTTTGGACTTCCTTACCATCTCCTTCAGGGATGCTATAGTCGCCTGAGCCTTCTTAAGTTCAGACTCGGAGGAGGAGTCTCCCTCAGCATACACCGCCGCCATCTCAAGGACTCGGACCAACGCGGAGGCATCCTGAGCCAATATTGCCCCCTTGCTCAGGAGGTCCATACTTTCGAGCTTGAGGGACTCTGCCCAAGGAACCACCAAGGACGTCCCCTCGAAGAACTTCTTGTCATGAAGGCAGGGGGGAAGTTAAAACTTACCCTTCTCATTCGCCTGACTAAGGTCCACCAACTCGTTAGCTCTGGTCCGCTTGAACTTCGAGGCCAAGGGCACCGGGGATCCCTGAACAGGTAAAAGAACGGGAGAGGAGCTCCCTGCAGCAGGTTGAGAAGGAGGCACGCGCTGTGTAAACCGAGACTTCGAGGTGGCCGCACCAGCTTTGCCCCTTACCAGGGTATTCTTCACCATCCTCTCGTGGGACGAAGGCATCTCACCTGCAAAAACATAAAAAACACGTTAGTCACCGAGGTAGTTATAATTCAGACAAACTAAAAAAGGTAAAACTACCAAGTAGCTTAAGAGCGTCCGCATGGGTCTTGCATTCCAGAAGCATCTTCGTATTGATATAACGATACTCCAATCTTTGCCCGCCATCCTCCTCAAAGATCGGGTTCCCCTTTTTCGTCCAGCACTCTGCGGCCTAAAGGTGTTAACATGGTTGACCAACGCCTCGTAACCGGCTATGTCTTGCTCGTCCAGCATGTCCGGCTGGGCAAGATAATGGCTAGTGCCCCGAGTAAAGTGGCTCCCACTCCAACAGAAAGGGAACTTGAACACCCTCGTCCGTGGTAACCGCCCAAGCATACGTGGTGTTCTGAGCCTTCTCCGACACAAGTTCGATGATGTAGAACCTCTCCTTGAAGGTCTGGATAGACTCCGAGAAAGGCTTAAACAATTTCCTCGGTTGCTTCAGCGAGACCCAGCCATACCTTTTTCCCGAGACCTGCCTTTGGAGATGGAAGATGGTGAAGAATAAAGGCAAGATAGCTCCTATCTTCAGGAACTCACAGGTCAGCACAAAGGCGCGAATAAACGCCAACGAATTAGGGTGCAATTGCGACAGAGCCAAATCAAGATGAACAAAAATGGACTGCTGAAAGTCAGTAAAAGGCAGCCTTAGCCCTATTTCCTTGAAGGTGTATTTGTACATCGCGAATCTTTCCTCGTGGTATGTGCATATACGGTCGTCTTGACTGGGGAAGTATACCTTCCACTCCCCTTCTCTCCCTACGTCCATGAAGACATCCCCGGTATAAGATTTGAAAGTAGATGCGTGTTCGGCTGGCTCCGCGACCGTCCATTCCTCCGCGGAAGCATGCTCGGGATCCTCCCCGACTTCGCTGAGGGCGGTTGAAGCATCAATATCACTACTCTCCAAGGAGCTCTCCTCGAACGAGTCTATGAGAATCTCTTGTTCGGGCTCATGCGTCATCCCGATCACCTGAAAAGCAGAGGATAAAAGTGAATTCGACTGCAAAATCAAATCCACCCTTCCACCGCTAGTCAAGTGAAAGGGCACGCAAAGGGCCAAGGACGGTGTCCCCAACCTAAGCCATAAATCAAATAACACAAGAGTCTCACGCGAGGAGATGCCCGGAGGCAACCCCTCCTGCGCATACGGGGAATCTCCTCGACCTACTACCAAGTTTCCGTTTGAAGCTCCACCTGAAAACTCATATGTTCATCAGAAAGTTTATTAGAGCACCAGAAAACTGAGTAGCTTCACCAGTTACGCCTGCGCCATCATCGTAACAGTGTCGACAACGGCCTAAGTCTACAGTCTCTAAAGAGCTCCGGCGACCATGGCAGTAGCAGAAGGTGGCCAAGCCACCGTCTACCACCAACAGACGCCGGAAAATGCACAGTCCTACCTAAGTTCAACCTAGCCACATGCATTCTACCAAAACAGAAACGAAAAAGCTAGAAATAAAGATGGAAATAGGTGACTTACGTGGTCGAAGAAAGTGTAGAGGACCGAAGAACTTGCTCGAAGCTTCGTGCGGCAGCGGTGCGGCGGTTGACGACGGCAAAGGGCTGAAGGCTCTGAGAGAAGAACGAAGAAGGAGAGAGAAGTGAAAAACACAAATGAGCAACTCTTCCCTCTATATATAGACTGTCTGAAAGCACATGCACGAGCATGCGCGGCTAGGGGCATCATCATGACCCTAGCCTAGCCATCATGACGCAGTTAATGCTGCACAAGGCTCAAGGCACACGTGGCGGTACGTCTCTTCAGAATACCTCAATCATTGGCATCCCCGCACGTCGGGAAACCCGGACAACGTTACCTTTCCCACGGGCACTAAAACCTTCGGGCGTCCAAGGACAATTCCACCTCGTCAACAGACGACGACCCTTTCAGAGTTTTCTGGGGCCGCGAGCTATCCTTAAGTCATCACTCCCATACTCGGGAGCAACGACTTGGGGGCTCTTGTTCCGGACTGGGCCAATGGTTATGCGTGGCCTAATCCACTTCTGCTTCCAGAATGGCCCAATTGCCTAAGTCCAGCTGGTGCGGGCAACATTTACCTTTCTGCCCCTCTACCAGGCACATATGGACAGATGAACCTCAAGGTCATTTGCTCCTCCCCAGAATTCCTGCCCGTTACGCACGGCTTCATCATCCAGGAACAATCATGATGCCTGTGCCCGGAACTACGCCCTTGCCCGTGGCAACGACTAGTTTTGGGCATTTCTGCCCGTCATAATGGCTAGTTTTTGGCAGTTACCTATTCTTCAGGAAACAGTTATTCCGCCTTGAAAATAGGGATCGTTGGCCACGCGCTGGGGACATTATAAAAACCCTCTCATTTGAGAGGGTCAGGTATCCAAAAATCATCCCAAGAAACTCATACTTTTGTACTTGTTTTTCTCTCTCCCGATTCTTACTTTAGCATCGGAGTGCCTTGCAGGTACACCCCCGTCTTCATCTCACGCACCCAGCATCGTAGACGTTCTTTTTGGCCCATTACAGGATCTGATCAGCCTTCATGATCAAAACCCTTATTATTATATAAGTAAAGCGATTGATATGAGTGAGTACACACAACATGGATGCATCAATAGAGGTGAAGGAAACCCCGAAAGAAGAAAAAAAATGAAAATATGAATGAGTTTGTCACTATTTCTAGCGATCGACGACCAAATTTGGCAACGTTTTTCGGTTGGGTTCAATTGCAGAGGCGTAGCAGTAGTGGAAACTTCATAATCTGATAATGATCTAACTTATTCTTAGGGTAACACTAATGTGAGGGTACTGAGGACTTTGATTCATATCTATATGAAAAGGGAAACAATTGAATAAATATCAGTTAACCATTAGAGTGCATATCTCCATCTGATCTTTGAAGAAATGGTATCAATTGAAGGAGACTAGAGAAAGAAAGAAGGAGATGAAGGATTGTGGTGGCGGGAGAGAGAAAGAGAGAGAGAGAGAGAGAGAGAGAGAGAGAGAGAGAGGGAGAGAGAGAGAGAGAAAGAGAGAGAGAGAGCTGCTAACTTAAGGGGTTCTTTTCTTCTCCTTTTGTTAAAATTTCAGAATTTAGATAGACAATTAAAAAACAAAGAGAGAAAAAAAAAGTCATGTTAATGCCCACTAAGGCAAAAGTTAAAGTTTTTTTAGAAAAACTAACGGCATGGACCATTTGAAGTAATGAAATGATTTCTAAAAGACTATTTTGTAACGTTTTTTATTTAATGGACCAAAGTAAAACAATATATTAAGTTAAGGGACCAAAAAATACATTAAACATAATTTCTATTCTAATTTGAGTATGTCTATGTCTTCCATACCCTTTTTTTGACCAAGTAAATTCTTCATAATGTAATGTGACTTGGGAGGAATGTCTCCATCACCTCAAAAATTATTATTCTTCTTCAAATGCAAACTATTTGCATGATCCTTACCATTATTTTTCATAAACACTAGATCAAAATCAGATTTCTCACTATTATCTACCATCTCTTTAAATAACATGACATCAATTATGCTGACATGGCATAAACTCATGTGATACTCATTTTTAAAATGATGATTGACATCTATTTTATTTAATAATAAATAAATTTTAAATAGATGACAAAAAGATATAACATTCCTATTTATCATAAGATAATTATATAAATATTCATAATCTTAAATAATTGTGATGACCCGGTTATTTTACATTGACGAATAATTTTAATATTTAAAATTTTGAATTTAAATATTCTAAATATTTTTTAAAGAATTTAATTGTTATACAATATCTATGTAAATAAATTTACATCATCAATACATTGTAATAATTCAGATGTATTATTTTAAATAAACTTAAAATAAAAATTAAATATTTCAAATAAATCAATGATTGTGATTAACAATTTAAAATATTTTAAATAATATCAATAAATTTAAATTTTATTTATTTAAATTTTTATGATTAAAAACACCTAATTTTTGTTACAAAATCGTCCGTAGTCCTTTTACGCCTTCAAATCCCACACCATTGTACACAAATCAATTCCATCCGCCAATTTCTCCAAACAACCCCTTTCCGTTTCCGCCGGCATGAACTTCTTCAAAACTGTCTTCTCCGACGAACCCGACTCGCCGTCGCATGACTCCGATCAAAGCGACTCGCCACCGCGTGATCCCAACCAAGCCGAATCAGATCACGATACATCCACCGAAAGCACCGCCTGGAGCTTCGGTGGCTTGATCCAAACCCTAGCATCCAAATCCGAATCCGTCCTCGCGAATTACCGGCATGATCTCGAAGAATTCAGCTCCGGCTTGAAGATTGAAACATCGGTGATCCGTGAAGCTGCCTCACGCGCTGTTAAAGACCTCCCGGCTTCTCTAGATGTTGGCGCCTCGGTTGCTCAGGAATCGCTCGAGACCGTTGGCCAAGCTATCGACGACATCGGCAGCAGCGTTTGGAAATCGACGGCGCAGATTATCTCGCACGGTAGGGATTCTCTCTTAGCCCCTGATTCTGATTCTGATTCAAGCAATAAAGGTAACAAGAGAATATTGAGGAGTAGTAGTAGTAGTCAAGGTTTGGATTTGAAATATAGTAGATTTGATGTATTAGTGCGCGGTCTTCAGGGTGATATCAATACCTATTTGGAGGAACCTGAAGATTTGGAGAATTTCAATGAGTGGAAATTAGGGTTTGAATTGGATAATAAGGAAGAGGAGATTGAGAATTTGATTAAAGAGAATTCTGTTGTTGATGAAATTTATGAGAAGGTTGTTCCTAGTAAGATTGATGATGAGAGATTCTGGAGCAGGTATTTTTATAAGCTGCATAAGCTTAACCAAGCTGAGGAAGCAAGGGCTAAGTTTGTGAAGCGTGCTATTTCTGGCGATGAAGAGGAGGATTTGAGCTGGGATTTCGATGATGATGATGACAATAATGATGATGGGAATGGACCCAAAGGTAGTAATATTGGGGTTTCTGAATTGAAAGAGGATAATTCTGCGAAGGTTGTCGCTACGGTTGGTGCTAATGATGAGACTGTTAAGGATTTGAAGATAGAAAATGATGAGAAGGGTGTTGTTGCTCCTGAATCTATAACTGATGAAGGTGTTAATGTTGAGACTGTTAAGGATTTGAAGATAGAAAATGATGAGAAGGGTGTTGTTGCTCTTGAATCTATGACTGATGAAGGTGATAAATTGGAGGAGGTGAATAATAATGACAATGTGGCATCTAATGTTCCAGTAACTGTGACTGTGGGTGATCAAGATGAAAAGTTGGATGAGAAAACCGAGGCATCAGATGTGAAGACAGATAATGATAACGGCGGTGAATCCTGCAAAGATAGTGATATTTCAGTTGTTTCAAGCCAGCCTTCATCGCCTGAGGAGGAAGACATCAGCTGGGAAGAAATTGAAGATGTTGAAAGCAATGATGATAATAAAGACGATGTTGGTGGGTCTGAGAGTAGGATTGAATTGCGGAAGAGGTTGAGTTCGGCAACAGCTGATCAAGATGAGGATCTAAGTTGGGATATTGATGACGATGATGATGAGGCTGTTAAGTCATGACCAGATTGTGGGTTCATGATCACTGTTGATTCAATTTATAAACACAAATTGCTCATGAAGTGTATAATTTTTTTCCTCGTAACTGAATGATGTAAATACGCTCTATTTTTTATGTCGTATACAAGCTCAAGGGAGAAACTGAGCACCAATTGAAATAAAGTTCAAGTTGTGAGAAAGAATGTTCAGTTATTTGCAATACCCTTTATTTTAGGGATTGCATAATCGTGTTTTATTGAGTCTCCTTATTACTGATATATTGTTCCACCATTCCTCAAATGCAATTTCCTTACATCACTTGTCGGAGAGATGTACTTCCAGAATGAGTTTATCTTGCAGCATCTTGTAGTTGTTTGCACATAAATAAACATGGGAGATGTTCTGCAATGGGGTAAGCTTGTTTATAAAAACATGGCTAGCACCTTTTTCTTCACCATCAAATAGCTACCATACTTATATAGTTAGTTAATTGGCAAAATAGCACAAGAGGTCCTTTAAGTTATTTAATGCTACCACTTAAGTTTTTTAAGTATTTTTTGTAACATTTAGGTCCTTTAACTGTAAAACCGTTTGCACCGTTATCCTTTTTTTTAAATTCCGTTACAAAAATGCATGTGACAAAAACGGAGCTTAGGTGGTAGTTACCAGTGATGATGTGTCATTTTATTTTATTATTTATTTATTTTTTAATTTCACATGGATTTTAATTTTAATTTTATTTATTTATTTGTACGCCAGTTAAGACTGAAAGGACCTGTTTGTTACATTTTAAAAACATATGGGACGTGAGTGTTACAAATCAGGTTCTTACATAATGAAGCTTCTAATGCAGTGGTTATGTTCTAAGTTGATCAAAGGGGTACATGCAAAGGATTAACACTATAATAATTAAACTCACTTTATTTTATCTATAATATAAGAACTTAGATGGCTCTGGAAATCACCCCACTAACCTTCTTATTAATGATGCCACATCACTCTTTTAGGGGTATTTTGTGTCTAATTCCAACTAAATCCAACCAGATTTGTGTCTAATTGAAACGTAACCATACTTAATGCACTACAAGTACCACTTGTGTACCAAAAAGTTAACAAACAGTAGTAAAAAGCAACCAGAAATTGGCTTTTGGGTACAATGACTATTGAGAGCAGCACACAACACTGCTTTTGCTCGGATCACTTTTTCAAACCACTTTTCTCTCTCACCCTTTCTCTCTCAGTCTCTCTTCTTCTTCGTTTTCCATCTTCTTTTTCCTTCTCCATCTTCTTCTTCCTTCTTCCTATTCTTCAGGCAGTGGCTACAACTTGCAATGACTTGTACGACCTTCGAGTTTTTCTTGTGGATGCGATGGAGAAAACTGTAGATTCTGATTCTCAGGTTGGTTTTGAAGCCATTTCGCAGGGTTGTAGAAAATTAGAATCGATTTTGAAGCTTATCAAGGACAAGTTTATGTGAGGTTTGTTTAAATCTTCTTATTTATTTTTCTATGGAAAATTTCTCCCTGTTATTTGTCTATCGGACTGTTGCTGATTCAAAATGGACTTTCCCTGTTATTTTTGCAGCTTTCATTGTGCATTAGGGGATTTGATTGAGTTGGTGATTTTGAATCCTAAGAACGCGAAAGCTTCATGTGCATTAGGGGATTTTATTTTGATTTAGTTTGATTTTCATTTTGATTTTGATTTACTTTGATTTTGATTTTGATATGAGTTAAAATAAATCACAACCATAATTAAATCATTACTGTTTTGATTTAACAACAGTGATATGACCATTACTAGCTTGGAGATAGTTTGAATTCACTGAGTTTACACACATTGTTGCAGTCAAGACTACTGGAAATGTCTTCTGCTATGAGGTTTGTTTTTATCAGGATCCTTAGTGTTAACACTGCTAATTAAATTTTGTAGATGGCATTTTTAATTATGTAAGTTTGTGGGAAATAGGCTGTTAAGGAGTTAAACATCAAAACAAAAAACTGGAAGGAGCTACAGAAAGATTGCAATAGCTATTGTTGTATTGTTAGCAACTACAGTACTTTAGTTTTGATTTATTTGTAATTATAATCATGTCGCGGGCCATTCTTCCATGTAAGTTTTTATTTCATTTGTCCAATTTATTTAACCCAATGAAGATGTCAACACGACTAGATGAAATATCATGATGTATACTTTTCTTATGTTTTCTATAAATTTTGAGATTAATATCAGAACATACTTTGTTCTTCCATATTTTCTGTAGGGTAAATAGTTTTTCTCTATTAAATTGTCCTTGTAGCATATTGCATTTTCCGTTAATGTATCATTATTTCTTAATTTATGTTTTAACAGGCATTTTTTGATTCATAAAGGTCGAATATTTCTTATTTCCCTTACGAACAGGTGTCAATAGTATTGATATAATGCTTTTGAAAAGTCATCAACCCATAGCAAAGAGAAGACATCTTCACGATTTTATATAATGAAGTGCTCAAAGTTGATCAGTGAGGGGTTTGTTCAAGTTCCTATCAAAGATTTAGTTAAACGGTTCGTTATAATTAGTATGGTTTTGCTATGGGTTGATGACTCAGGTCTCAAGGGTGAATTGCATAGCTGCGTGTAGTCATTTATATCTGATTGTTAACAACATTTGTGTGTGATTCTCTATAACATTTTATATCTCATCTTTGGATAGTTTCCAAGGTCCTTTGGTCAAAAGAAGTTCTAGCAGTTGGAAGGTTACCCCAGTCGTCAAGCACTTCCACATGCTCCCTTATTCCGAAATAATCTCAGAATGGATTTCTAGGTTGGTATAACTTGCCTTTCCCTTTTTCTGATGCCCGATTTAGATTTGCTTTACAGTAATAAATTCTGACCTCATAACTATATATCTCAAAAACATTACATAGATTTCCTCAAATTATTTCAAATAGAACCCGTAAAATCAAAGTAATGAAATCATATATTATTGAATGGAAAACATGAGCTCAAGAGCTATAAAATAGGGGAAATGGAAAATAAAGCTCCTAATAAGAGATAGCTCTCTCCTAACGATATTTCTGAATGCCCCCCTTATAACAGAAATTCCCTAAAATCAGGGAGTATCCTAACTAACTCTTATTTCACTTCTTCTGCACCCTTCTAGAATGTTTAGGTGTTCTATCAATTTCTCATTTCCATTATGTGTTTTCTTTTGCACCTCTTTCCATTAGATAATGATGGCTTTTTGGGTAATATGTTCTTTGTAGTGAAACTTTCTCAAATAGTTTGCAAGATTCAAAGCCAGCAGAGAAACAACTCCTAACATGTAGAGTCACAGAATCACGTGTAAGTAATGAGGACATGTCTTTTGGTCTTGATAACAAGACATGCAGTGATCCTGTTGAAGCTCTTAATCAGAAAGGGAACAATGGTTCCTGCTCAAATACACGGTGTAGTTCTGTCAAGAAAGACCAGGATATGGACATGAACAACTCTTTAGTTTTTCGATCTAAAATTAAAGAAGAATGCCAGCAGCATATTGCAAATACTTTACAAGTTAGTGAAGATCAAAAGATAGACAATCCATCAACGCAACATCATTCAAATGAATGTACAAACCCTAGCGAGGTTTGAAGTTTATCTTTTCTCCAACTACTATGGTAGATATGTTTTAAACAATCATGATGACTGATTATTCCAACGGGTTCATTTGGTTATGTTGATGTTAATGTTGAATAGCTGAAGTATGTTATATGCCACTGTCATTAGCTGAAGTATCTTGGTCAATTAACAGCTGAATTTCAATTCACTCATCTTCACATTATTGTTAACATTACAACGCCACATTGAAAGATACTATTGCATGAACTTCATCTAAATCCCATGTTTATTGTCTACTGTTGGTCCGACTTCATCATTTTCTCACCAGCTTCTTTGTCCTTTCTAAAAAATATTATAGATGGCTCTGGTATATCAAAATCATACAGTGGTTGGAAGCAAATATTAGTTTATACACAAATATACATCAAGGAAGGTGTTAAACATCATTGATTCCAAACAAATGTAAAGTAATGTTAGCATGTGAAATGTATTAATCACCATACTATAACGTGTTAGCCAAATGTAAAGTAATCTTAGCTTCCTTGTGGGTAGATGTTTGTGTTTTAGCATTTTAATGTGCCAATTTAACTGTAACTTGAAGGAAAAGATTATAGAGATTTTGAAGCTTACTACCACAATTGCTTTTGTTGTGCAGGTCCTAAAAGAACTTTTGAATGTTGTAATTCATTGATGACTTCTTTGTTTCATTGTGGTGCCACTGAAGATGTAGTGGAATTGTTTGGATACGAGGATACGTGACTGATTGGGTGATTGTTAATCATTGATCAAGATGTTTGTTGCAGTACTCAGTTTGCTAAATTATTGTAAGTTTTTGTTGATTATATTCCATGGTATTATTTTGTCATGAGGTGGTGTCTTTAACTAGCCTAGGAGCTGAATATGTAGACGAAATTGTGGTGTACTCTTATATATCTGTTGTGGTTGACTACTTGATTAAAATCATGTGTTTTCCAGGGATGTTTCCAAGGTAAATATCAGCTGAACAATGAGGCTCTTTGTCTGCCTCAATCACCCTGTATTCTTTTTGGTTTTTGTTTTGATATGCTTCTCATAATCTTATTCCTTTGATTCATCTGTATTCGTAAATTTTCCCACTATTTCATTTTGCATTATGCCCTGAGACAACTTTATTCTGTAATCACATGTTTCAGTTTGGTGTTTCTGTCAGACATCAGCCATATCTTCCATAGATTCTAACCATTTGTGTAGAGCATTTTCCAATTCCAAATTTTGATAATGATTAACATAGACTGATGATTGTTTGCAAGGAGAAACAAAACCATTCAAGCCTTTTTCTCACCGATACCGTACTCCTTATAAAGCATCACAAAGTACTTCACCCTTTTGGTATTCTATCAAAGGACCTCCGATTCTATGGTCTTCTTCGCATCACAAACATCACAAACAGTCAAAGCTTCTTCAGTATTTATATATCAGTAAGGTATTTGATAAAATGCAAGAGAAAATGTTCTGTTTTATTTGTTCTCATCTTCTGCATTTCATACTTACAAGTGTATGTGCTTTGTAGTCAATTCAATCATTCATTTCTAATAAAGCTCATATTAGGAATGTAAGTTTTTTCAGTATCCTATTTTTTATATACTCACAATTTGAGATATTCAATTTAGTATAATTCACACACAAGAAAGTCCCAGTATCTAATAAGACCGAAACATGTTTATATTAAAACTGAATTATTGTATCACATATGGTAAAGTGTTTTCTGAGAATATGTTTATTTTTGACACATACAGTGTTATACAACTACTATCACTTACTATTCTCATTTTGGATTCTCATAAGATCAAGGCATGACTTCCTCTGTAGTTGGCGTGAAAAGAATGTTTTGTAGTAATCTTCTACCCTAA
This sequence comes from Lathyrus tuberosus, assembly GCA_022829125.1. Lineage (NCBI taxonomy): Eukaryota > Viridiplantae > Streptophyta > Magnoliopsida > Fabales > Fabaceae > Lathyrus > Lathyrus tuberosus. Next base: position 11,718,353 of record JALAZF010000105.1, on the reverse strand, counting down.
TTGTTTTGAACAATGCAGGCCTTTCAGGAGTAACAAGCGTTGATGTTGGACCCAGGGCCGACCCAATAAATCTGGAGGCCCCGTTCTAATATAAAAGATGGGCCCGATTTTAAAAAATATTAAAATAATTAAAAATAACATATAAAATTATAATTATATATTAATTAAAAATAAATTTAATTATAATTATTTAAAGGCTTAATACCCTTTTTGGTCCTCTAGCTATAGGGGTAGGTCCAAATAAGTCCTCTAGCTTTTAAAAGTTCCAAATTGGTCCTATACGATTTTAAATAGTTTCGTATTGATCCTTTCCGTTAAATACATGCTAACGGTGTTAAAATAACTGATGTGTATGCTGAGTTGGCTGGGGAGTGAAGCATTGTCATCATCTTCTTCGCTAGGTACAGTGTTTTATCTGAATCTTTATAAATTGAATCCCAATCTCAAACCCTAGGTTCACAATTCATCCTAAATTCACCAAATTGAAAGGGAAATCAAGTATCTGGACGACGTTTGTTCTTCATTTTCTTCCCAATAATGAGTTCTGGTCACGTTTCTTCTTCATCTTCATCGCAAGTTTATACCAGTTTTGGGCAAGTTATGTGTGCTTGTGGAGACCTGTGTGTACTTCGCAAGGCAAGAACCGTCAAAAATTATGAAAAGCTTTTCTGGGGTTGTAAACATTTTAAGGTAATATTCTTTGTTAAACACATGCAATCCATCCATTACAGCTTCACTGTTAACAAGTTGGCTGCATATATGTATAGGGACACACGAATGCCGGATGCGGTTTTTTTGAATGGTTCTATGATGATTCAAGAGATGGGAACGAGGAACGCATGAGGAATCTTCAATGGAAGATTGAAATGCAATTTAAGGAGTTGGAAGAAGCCCAAAAAGAGTTGGCTGAGGCAAAAAGCATGGTTGAAGTGTTGAAGGACAATAATCTACTTCTAGAAGAAGATTTGAAGAACACTAGGAAAAGGAAGATGATCTGGAAGTCCCTGTTTTTTATTGTGTTATTTGTTTTAGTGGTTAAGGTGTTGTGAATATTGAAGTTGATGTAAAAGTTGGTTCCATGACATGTACAATTTGGTTTATCAGTTGGTATAAAAAAGTTGATGTGAATGTTGAAGTTGTGTTACACTAAATAATAGTTGGTATAAAAGAGTTTGTGAACCTGAAATGTTGCACCTGTTTAACAGTTTAGCAGCTTAATTTAGCAGCTTAATTTAACAGTTTAGCCTAGCAGTTTGTAACAGTTTGTACACCATAATTTATGACAATTATATGATAACAGCTTAACAGAAGTAATCATTACATCATAACAGAATAACATAGTCTGATTACATCCACATTACACAAAATACCATAATCTGATTACATCAACATTGCCCAAAATAGGATAATCTGATTACATCATGACAGAAGTTGTTCATAACATTACACAAAATAACAGAAGTTTTCCAAAGAACTTCACAATATTACACAAAATAGTAGAACTTGTTCATTACACAATACAACACAAACTACAGACCCTAAGAGGATTTCTTTTGAATGATCCTTTTAGTTGGTGTTGTCCTCCTAGTAGTATGACCCACTGCATTCTGTGATGCACTCAATCTGGTGGTGGGTCTCTGTGAAAGTTGTGCTGGTCTCTTAAAAGGCAACTTGTGCCTAGCTTGTGTTGGAGGCTTCATGGTAGTAGTCTGAGTTGTTTTGCTTGCTTGACTTGGTTGAGTTGGTTTGCTTGTCTGAGTTGGTTGAGTTGGTTTGCTTGTCTGAGTTGGTTGAGTTGGTTGAGTTGACTGAGTTGTTTTGTTCTGAGTTGGTTGCTTGACTGAGTTTGTTGCATGACTTGTCTGAGTTGGTTGCTGGGTGGCCTGTGTTGACTGTTGTGGTGGCTGAGCCATCTTACAAGTTGATTTGTTGTGGCCAGTCTGTCTGCACCTAGTGCACCTCATAATCATACCAGTTTTTCTTATTTTCCTGCAGAACCATCAATCTCACCCTGTTCCCTATTCCTCTTCTTCTTTGGTCTCCCAGGCATTTTCTTGCATTTGGGAGGGTGCACATCAGGGTATTCAGTTCTCACCCATAGATTTGTACCATTTAGAGGGTAAATGATTGGTTCATACACTCTAATGTACCTAGCCTTCTTGTAATATTCAGGAACAAACTGGTCAATATCAAGACCTCTACTCTTGATTGGGGAAATCACATGGACACATGGGAGACCTGTCAGGTCCCACTTTCTGCAAGAACAACTATGTTCCTTCAAGTTGACAGAGAACATGTCTCCCTGATTCTCAAAGTGCTTCACCTCAAAAATGTGTTTAGATGACATCCTATAAAAACACAACAGTCAGTATATATCCTATCAAAAGAATTTCATCCTATAAAAACACAACAGTCAGTCTATATCTCATCAAAAGAACCTCATACTACAAAAACACAACAGTCAGTCTATATCCTATTAAAAGGTTATCATGTTACCTTACAATCCATGAATTTGTGAAACTGCTGATTTTCTCCACCTTCTTCTTAATGTTTGGCAAGACTTCATCATCACCTAAGTTAGAGAACTTTAGCCTATTTGCCGCCCATTTTTCCATTATGTATCCTCTTATCTCCTCCAACATTGTAACCAAAGGTTTTGACCTTGCTTCCACAATTACACTGTTGAATGCTTTTGACATATTATTCAAGACAGTATCACATTTTGTTGTGGTTCTGAAATAGGACTTGCTCCAAAATCGTGGTGGGGTTTGCATCATGTGTTTGTAGGCCTCTTCATTTATCCTCCTCATGCCTCTCATCTCTCTTTCCCAGGCCTGTGGATAAGTAGCTCTGGCTGCCTTCCAAATGATTTCTTTCAACACTTTTCCTGGAAATTTCTTTCTGAAATTGTTGTACAGGTGTCTCACACAGAACCTTTGTTCAACACCTGGTAACAATTCATCCATAGCTGGGAGAAGACCCTGCAAATGCATATAAATTCAGGATTAAATTCTAAATAAAAAAATAATTCAAACTTAAATAAAGGCAATAAATATAGGAGTACCTTTTGCTGATCAGAAATGAAAGTGTAGGTCCTACACTCTTCTCTTCCACCCAGATCATCAATGAGGAGCTTTAAAAACCAAGTCCATGATTCTCTATTTTCCCCTTCCACCACAGCAAAGGCAATAGGCATCATTTGATCATTGGGATCTGTTCCTATTGCAGATAAAATCTGGCCACCACATAGACCCTTTAAAAAACAGCCATCAAGCCCAATTATTGGTCTACACATCTTGAAGCTCTTCTTGCAAGCATCATAACAAACATACATTCTCTTGAAATAAGGTCTTGCATCCTCACTTCCCTCTTGAACTGGTGTGACATGTATCTTAACAGTTGACCCAGGATTTGTCCTCAAAATTTCATGACAATAGTCATAAATCCTAGTGTAGTCTCCTAAATAAGATCCATCTACCATGTCCCTGGCTGCAAATCTAGCCCTAATAGCCTTGGTCTTGTTAACACCTACATTCCATTTCTTGAGGGCTTTCTCCTTAATATCCTTTAGCTTAAGCTTAGGATTATTTTTCAATGTATTTTGCAATCTCTTGCTTAACCATTTCGTGCTCATCATCTTAACATTATACTCTCTAGCACAGTTATGTGTGTCAACTAGTTTCCTAAGCTGCCAAGTTTCCTCATCAGGAAGTTTTCCACAGTATGCCTCCCATTGACATCCAGGCTTACATACCACCTTCACTCTTATGTTATCATTTTTTAGAAACTTCAAACCTCTCCCATTTTGCACAGCATATGTTTGAATGGCTTCTTTAAAATCAGTTTTGGTATTGAAATAGGTTCCCAACTCCCATTTATAGTTTTGCATGTCTTTCATTGCCTTGAAGATTGGATGTTTCCTCTTCTTTGGTTCTTCTTCATCCTCAGTGTCACCTCCACTTTCTAACTCTTCACTATCATACACAGCTCCATTCTCCTCTCCACTATCTGCACCCCCTTTCCTTTTCTTCAATTTACTTGTTCCTTCCTGTTTCTCATCATATGCCACCATTTTGGCAACATGTTCTTCCTTATAATCCAGACTAGGATCAGAATCACTGAAATCAATCTCCAAGGCACTATCATAGTTATAGGATGAATCCTCACTGTCATCAGATGAAGTATCATGCACCTGACCATGAATCCCATCCCCATTCCCATCACCCTCTTTCTCAACACTCTCTTTCTCTACACCCTCTTTCTCAAGACCCACATCAGAATTCACATTCTCACCATCCAAGGCACCCTCATCAGAATTCACATTCTCACCATCCAAGACAACCTCATCAATAGTCACACCCTCACCAGTAGTCACACCCTCACCAGTATGCACTCCCTCACTAGCCTTGACACCCTCACTAGAATTCACTCCCTCACCAGCACTATCAACAGAAGTGTTTACATCCTTAAGTACTTGTTCAACAAGTTCAGCAACAATATCATATTGTTCTTCATTCACAACATCCAAAGGTTCTTCATTTAATATATCCTCCTCCATGTTAATAGGTTCTTCATGTAATGTGTCACCCTCATCAACATAATCAGGTTGGGATAATGGGTGTTCAATGTATATGTCAACCTTGAGGTGTACCCTACATAGGTCAGCTATGTCCAACACACCTCTATCATCTGTAAGCTCATTAATCCCAAATGTAGGATCCCTGTAGTAGATGTTGTTTACCTCGTTATACCCTATATCTTTCAAAACACCTATCAACTCAAAATAAGACCACCTATCAACATCTACCTTTAATTCGTTACATTTACCCCCCACGTATTTCGTTTTTTCAGAATCCATAAATTCCCCACTATGATGAATGTTGAGGGTTATCATTTCTTCCATTTCAACCTAATATCATAAACAAGCAGAAACTTCACAAAAAGAAGATTGAAACAACCCTAATTTCAACACATAAACCCTAGATTTCCGAAAACTATTGTTCTACGAAAGGAACATAGATACTTACCAGGATAAATCTTCGTCTTCAATCGTATGTCCTGGAAACGTAATAGTCGTCTTCGTCTTCACACGCGAGCTTCTTCTTCTTCGTCTGGCTGTGCTAGGGTTTCAAAGATGGAAGACTAACTGAACAAATGACTTGATGAAAAATAGGTGGGAAATGAAGAGCCTATAACCACCGCGCCAAATCCCCATTCAGAAACGTACACCTCAGCACAACCCATGCCATGTCATCAATATTTTATTTGAAATTTTAACTTTTCTAATGGCGAGGACTAACGTGGACCTATTTAAAATCGTATAGGACCAATTTGGAACTTTTAAAAGCTAGAGGACTTATTTGGACCTACCCCTATAGCTAGAGGACCAAAAAGGGTATTAAGCCTTATTTAAACTTTGATCATCTCATTTTTTTATATGAGTTTTTATCGTATCATTTATTTTATTTTAATACATTTTTATTATAATATTTTTTTTATGTCTATTAATATTAATAAAAAAAAATTACATCCTTAAAATTTTGGGGCCCTCTAATATTTGGGGCCCTGTGCGGTAGAGCTTGTTGCTCTTGCACAGGGCCGGCCCTGGTTGGACCTATAACTTTGCTCATTTGAGGCCTGTGAAATGCGGCAATGGAAATTCTCTCTTTTTTCGAGTTAACTGTTACTCGATGTTCAATACTCCGATAAACTCCATTGGTTAGTATCTGCACAACCATTTAAGAGTAAGTCTTAAACTTCATATGTATTATCTCCAATAGAGTGAATCACGTTTCTATAAATTACCTCTAAAATGTCTCCAACGTTTATGACAAAAGCGTTGGCGAGTGGTTTAACAGAAATCCATTGTCCATCTTTTCTTATTTGAAGACCTTCAATATCATTGGCTTGAAGAAGGATGGTTATGGCGGCCGGGTGATTCTCTTTGGTTTTTCAATAGATTTTTCACCCGGTTGATGATTCCTCAGCTCATGTTTCCCATTAACACGTTCGTTTACTTTTCTGAAGAATACTCAATGTGAATAAAGTAATGATTATGTAACAATTGTTTGTGTAACAATTAATTTTCTACATGCTATGTTTATATGACTGTTGAATCATGTTCATTGACAATCTAACAATTAATTTACTACATATATATGTTTTAAGTTGATGTATTGTTGCTGAAGTGATACAAATACGTTGTTTCAATATTCAGTGTGTGTCTTGCAATTCGGTTTTGCTGCAATAATAACACTTTAAATTCATTTGAATTGTGTTGATTGTTCTTTGATCTCGCGATATTTGCTGCTGTTTTATGGTGCTATGTAGATGGTTTTGCTTCGTGTCAATTATTCGACATGGCGATAATATTATGAATACGATTTCGGTGTTTTTTTTAATTCTCTTTTGTGTGATTTGTTGTTGATTGGTTATGCAACTTTGACATTTGTTGCTATTTTGCTTTCTCCAATACATTGTTGTCTGTTACCTTATAGGTGTTTCTGGTTGCACAGGAATTTATTTACTTCAAGTTGACACATTTGATCTCCATTCAAATGCATAAGCCATGTTGGATTTAATTCCGTTTATGATCTGGTCATACTTAAAATATCATAATGTGTATCATACTCAATGAATTGTTTTTATAGGTTGAAAATCTTAAGATTGAATTATTTTCTTTATCATAGGAGAGAGACTTGGCGTATGCTGTTGAAAAACTAGTTGAGTGTCAATCAACAATATATCCTCTTGGAAAGCAGCTAAAAGCCATGCATCCTCAAACAGAACCAATGGGATCTCCGTACGGTGAGAGGCTTTCGAAGGTTGACGGTTTTGCAGAGCATGAAGTTCAGAGGCCACAAAATAATTACCAATGGGATACTTATCAATTAATGTCAAATTCTTTTCATTCAACACAAGCTTCAAGGACACATGTTCCTCTGTTTGAGTAGTAGCAGCAGCCATGATAATTGATAGCAGCAGCCTAAACTAGCATTTAAGTAGGGTATTTGTACTTTGAAATTATTCATTCTTATTTCCTTTTATTTTTTTGAAGAATGATATACACTTGATAATTGTCATATGGCTTCTCCTTAATATATTTTATTCAACATTATAACCTATCGTGTGATGTAGTTGCAATTGAATTTGTTGTAGATATTATTTTTAGTTGCTTAAAGGATAAGGAGTTTTATATGTATAAAGGACTGCATGGGGATGTTTCCATCATTCATATCAGAAGGAAGCTGAACTCTGATCTACACAACCTTTTGGTTATGGGTACAAAATATATTTCTAAGTTTTAACCAGTTTAGCATCTCTTTTCAAACATTTTTGTTAGCATCAATTTTTATGACAATTTCAAAACTATGTATAGGTTTATGTTTGACTGTGTTGTCAATTTACTAACTTATACTATAAACCATGTTAATAGATAGAAACTGCTAAGTAAACACAAGATAGAGGTTGTTCTTTGTTAAATTGAGTTCATGTATCTCTCCTCTTCTATAATAATGTTAACTGAGTGAATGTCAAAACATATAGAAGTACTGAATGTCAAAATATTTTATTTATAACTGAGTGAATGTCAAAACATATAGAAGTACTGAATGTCAAAATATTTTATTTATAACTGAGTGAATGTTAACTGAGTTAATAGATATACTAATTTATTTTTTAATATATAATTTTATTTATATAATTTTTGGGACAAATTTTTGTCATTCATAAATATTAAAAAATACTAAAAAAATACTTTGTTGATTCAAATATTATTATATAGATTCAAATATATATAAGTAATGTCAAAACAAATTTAATATTTATATACGGGGTAAAATTCGTTGTTGATTATACGCACTAATTTATTATATCTTTTAAAAATAATATCTTTTTTGGTTTAAATTTTTATTTTTTTAATTTTATTTTTATTATAATTTGAAAAACATGCGCGTACCATACCAGTACCCGTGCGAATGCACGGGTAACCACGCCAAAATCCGTGTGTACGCACGAGTTATTTTGGTAAAATTGTTTAGTTTTTCTTATTTTCACTTTTATTACATTTTGAAAACAAAAGCGTGCATAACACACCAGTACCCGTGCGTCAACACACCAGTACCGTGTGAGCACACGGATAACCAGTTTTGAGAAATACATTTTATTTTTTATCTATTTTGCACAACTTTTTTTTTCAATTGGGTGTTTAATATTTTTTCATAACAATGATTGATTTAATTAATTTATATATTTATCTTTGACTACTTTTTTTTTTTATTTTTCCTTTTTTCAATTAAATTAAAATATTTTCTATTTTATTTGAATTTCAAAACCAAACAGATGACATATCCGCGGTCCACACCAGAACCTGTGCGAACGCCTATAAACGGGATCAACTTTATTACTGATTCAAATATTGAATAACAGAAATTTATCGATCATTGTATTAGCTCTTATAACATAATTATCTTATTTGTTAAAAAAACGTAAACATTTCATTTATCTAATACAAGTTTCAATATTTTTTATATCATATTATTATTGATATTGTTGCTTACCTTTCATCTCTTATATTTAATAATTCTACTAATTTATTTTTTAATATATAAATTTATTTAAATATTTTATGGGACAAATTTGTGTCATTCATAAATATTAAAAAATACTAAAAAAAATACTTTGTTCATTCAAATATTTTTATATAAATTCAAATATATAAATAATGTCAAAACAAATTTAATATTTATATATGGGATCAAATTCGTTGTTGATTATAGACAATAATTTATTCTATATTTTAAAAATAATAACTTTTTTGGTTGAAAATTTTACATTTTTTAATTTTATTTTTATTATAATTTGAAAAAAATGCGCGTACCATACCAGTACCCGTGCGAATGCCCGGGTCTCCCACTAGTTGAAACAAAACAATAAATATATTTTTAATTAATCTCAACATTAATTAATAATTTCAACAATATACTCCGATCACCTTCCAATTTGCACAGCTATTTCATTCAACCCATTTGTTAGATTGTGACATTTCTTTCATGAATAAAATAGAGCAATTTCGAAATTGATTGAAACATAGCTAACAACGACTAAAACTAGTCTTCTACATCTTCCACAATCTTCCAATCAATTGACAAAACAAAATTCAAATGCATGTTGCAACATTTCCTTAATAATGTATACACTCGAGCAACATTCTGTTAACCCTAAACTATCGGCTTACAAAACTATAAGAGGTTATTCCAAGAAGATTAACTACTTTACCCTCGTACTTTTAACTAGTTTAGGTGTCGTGTGGATAGTAGTTGTTCAACAAATCAAAAACAGATGCATCTACAATTAGGTGTCGTGTGGATAGTTTCGCTCTTTAATTAAAAGATATTAATACATTACTACAATTATTGGATTAATTATAAATAATAATTAATTTGATATATTAATTGAGAAAGGGAGAGGATAAACAAATAATTCTTAAACAACGGACTCGAATAAAAACAAAACGTTTTCATTGATATGACTCCTCTAGAGAGTACATAAGATATAGCAAGGCATGAAGGTATACATTAATTCTTCCTGCTACAAAAGAAATCCTAAACTTGCATATCCACATATATGAAAAGAAATAAACAACACCTAATTGCTGCAGAGGTGAATTTCAATTTCTCTCTTTTTTATATGATCATTATTTGACCTGAATCAGGAAATTTGAATTTGAGATCCTAATTTTTGAAATTTGGTGTATGTAAAGGTTTTTGAGTTGGCTGGGAATGCTGCACGTGACAACAAGAAGAATAGAATCATATTACTTTTTTAAATAGTCTAATCGTCAACACGTCGTGGAATTATATTACTTTTGCATTCAGATGAAAATTATATGTATGAAGTTCATTAATAATTTGATTGTCACCTGAAAACAAAATTTTGAATAGTTTATGTGTTTTGGGGGGCTTGTCGTGAAAAGGAAAAATGTGATGAGTAAGAATGTCCAATTCTAGACATATTGTATAAAGATTACAAAATCTTAAAATTTAAAAATTTCTTGAATCTTTTGAGATTTGAATAAAAGATAATTGACTACAACATTTGTAATATAACAAGTATTAAAAAAAATCACTGGTGCTGGTCTTTTATAGTGACGAGCTACATTTTCTTAGACTTTTCTTGTTATACAATCATAGAGAATTAGAATTGAATAAAAAATAGTTTTAGCACTATTCTTTCCATTAATAATTATTGTGTATAGTTCGCCATCAAATTGCACTAATTCAATATGTCAAATAGTAACACTCAAGTCCTATATGTTTTAAAAATGTAACAATCAGATCCTTTCAGTCTTAACTGGTGTATAAATAAAAAAAAATTAAATTTTTTTTTTTTTAAATTTAAAAAAAAAATTAAAAATTAAAAAAAAAATTTAAAATCCATGTGGAATTAAAAAATAAAATAAAATGCCACATCATTTAACTTAACTGTCACCTAAGCTCCGTCAATGTCACATATACTTTTTCTAACGGAAATTTCAAAAAAGGTTAACTATTCAAATTTTTTAAAACGTTAAGAACCCAACTGTTACAAAAAAAATCTTAAAGGACTTAAGTGGTAGCATTAAATAATTTAAAGGAGTAAAAGTGTTGTTTTGCCTAGTTAATTTAGTTAGTTTGGACAAACCTGAGACTACACATTTAGTTGAATGGAATTTGAATAAGTTGAAGAAATGATATGTAACAACATGGACATAAAGAATACGGAATCTCAATCTAAAGCTATTGACTTGTTTGTCTTTGGCGTTTATTAAGAACTTTGTACATTTGGAATATTTGATCTATATCTTGACTGAGTTTTGTCTGTTTCTTTTTTGTGTTTAAGTAATTGTGTAATTTTACGGGTAGCCTTGTAGCTTCGTACTTGTAAATAAGTGGAAAACTAAGACAGTAGTAATGGATTCATCTCTCGTCAAATTCGTAATTGTTTCATCTCTTATGTAATTTAAGTTCATGAGATCCAGTTTATTTTAGATTGATTCTGATTGCTGCTGTATGTTGTCAACACTGTCAATTAGACAATTGTACGAAAGTCAGAAAAAATAAAAGAAAACAAAATCAAGGATAAATATAACATCCAAAAGTTATTAATATTATAAATCTGTTCAGAAGTCATTAAGTCAAAGACAAAAATAGTTAACTTACAAAAACCAAATTTAGTTTTAAAAAAGAAAACACATAAACAAAGACAAAAAATAGTTAACTTACAAAAACCAAATTTAGTTTTAAAAAAGAAAACACATAAACAAGGGTATTTTGAAATAGATAAAATGAATTAATAGCAAAATCGGAGTTGCAAATTGCTGACCGTATAACGAACGAAATAAACTCAGTACTTACAAACATTTTTTATACAATGGAAGGTTTAAAACTCAAACAAAAAAGAACTAAAATGAATAATATGGAGATAAGAGTCTGATCTAACTAGTTTAGAAATCTATTGAGCTAATTCAAAAGGCTATTGAGGACAAAAATCATAACACTCTATTCAAACTATGATTGATGCTCAGATTAGCCAATGCATCAGTGCACCTATTGGCTTATCGGTAAATGTACTGGGTTTTTACTTTCCAATCCATATTAAGAAGCAACATGACATGTGTAGGTTCGCCTCCGTAAATGTGTTGGATTTTTACTTTTCTATCCATATTAAAGAGCGGCATGACATGTCTAAGTTCGCCTGAATCGAATGAATTTTGATGTCATTTTTATTGATGGCATTGGAAAGCACCTTTTTGTCTATTTGCATGTTGTCGCTCCCGGGATTTTCATCCAAGTACAAACGCGAAAGTGGCACCGAACAGAGTCGCCAGCAATGTGTATTTATCTCATGAGAGGGAAAGGAAACACCGCATAAACCTGAAGGAAAGGAAAGAGCATGGTCTTGCGATCAAGAGAAACGGGTTCGGGAGTCAGTTACGCGAGAGGAAGGTATTAGCACCCCCTCGCGTCCATCGTACCCGATGGGATCCACGCTTGCTTGTCTCAATCAAAGGGTGTAGGAAAAGATACTGGAAAAAGAACTGAAAGAAAGAAAGGAGAAAGAATGGAAAAGGAACAAGAAACAAATGTAGGGAAAATAAAAGAAGTGCTCGCATGGGCCCTACCCCACTGCCTACGTATCTCATCGGGAGCATGAGAATCAGAGCGACGTAGTTCCCCTCACTAGGGATGGATTGTGTTTTTTAGAGAACGGCTTACGTTCTAGCTCGGGTGTTGCAGGCTCGCTGGTCCGAGTGCGTTACCATCTTGCAAGAGAACGAGTAGAAGCGCGTTCGTACGCTAAGAGTGAATGAGGTGAGAAAAGAATTCCCGAAGGAAAGACGTTATTGTTTGTTTTTGTCTTTTAAGAGTTTTTTTCATTTGTTTGCATATGATAGTGTATCTGAATCTTAGTCATTGGAATGTGTACATTCTCACATTCCAAGATGGAATGAGTAAGAAAGCACACTAAGGGTGAAGAAGACCCCCACACTTAGTTCCAATTGCCAAGGTTCAAACACACTAGCACACTTGTGTTTATTAAGTGTTTTTGTTGATTAAGAAATGAAGAAGTGTTTTTTATTAGTTGTACCTTCAACAAGCATTGCATTTAAGTCCCTCACACAAGATCAAATGTTTAACACATTGACCCAAGATGGGTTATATGCTATACATTTTAAGATTATAAGAGAAGACCCCTTTATAATCTTTTCTTTATGTGAAAGGCCTAAATGCAATAAATGCCTACCTTTATTAGATGTTTTGAATTTTCTTTGAGATGACAAAAGAGACTCAAGAGAGGATAAAGGTAAAAATCTATATGGACTAAGACTCAATCCTAATTGATTAGTTAAGGGAGTGATCCTAAGGTTTGTGAGGTTTCAACCTAAAGTCTAAAGAAAGAATGAATTAAACAATTCACTTCTAAAGTAGAAGATGAATTGTAATTCACAAAGGGAAAGTGATGAGTTATTAAAAGAAAGCACATAAGTGCTTAACAAAACATAAAATGGAATTGTAAAAGAGAAAGGATAGAAGTTGAATGTGGATTCCTTATCCACACTCAATTGAAACTTACCAAAGCCCCTACATGGTTAGTAAACATGTATAAGAAGTATAAGAAGTAAAAGAACATGTAATGCATCATAAAACTCAAAAGAATTAAATGAGAAATCAAATCCTAGAACCACAACCAGAATGTACATCATATGGAAAACAAATTATTATTATCATGCAAGTCCAAGTGGATAGGCAACAAACATCATCCATGGCATTAGAACATGCCACCATAAGAAAAGGGAGAATGAAAGATGAAGGGAAAAAGAAGAAATGTGCATAAATGGAACATGTAATCCATGGATCAGAATTGAAATGAAATGAAAAATGATTCACAAACCTCTCACAAGTATTCATGAAGCACATCAAGACATTTAAGAAGTGATAGAAGAAGTAGAATTGAAATGGAAGTTCAAAAGAAAACACAAGTACAAACACCACATGTTAAAGGTGCACAAGGTTTAAATGAAAGTCAACATGCAAGGATGACATATAATATGTACCAATGACCTATAATGTCAAGTGAATGGTTCACCAAATATGCAAATGATCATGCCATTATGTACAAAAGAAGTCATGTAAACATGCACCAATATTGAGATGATATGACATGTTATTATGCTTCAAAGGTAATGTATTAAACAAAAATTAGATGGCCTCATGAAAATTATGAAAACATGGTATTGAAGTTCACAAATCAGAGATGAATCACATATCAAAGTAGCATGCAAGAAACCAAGGCAAAATGATGTCAAACAATGCACTTAGGTCAAATAGACATATCATACAAAGTAGCACAAAAATGAACACCAAACATGCCATAAACTAACCTAAAAAAATCAAATAAAAACACTTAACATACCTCAAGATGATAATGACTCAATGAAAAAAGAAGAGCATCAAAACAATTTTTAATGATCAAGAACAAAATTAAACAAGATCATGTACCATATTAAGAATGCACATCAAAGAAATTCAAAGAAAAATATAGAACAGGGGAAAAAAAGGTCATAAAATCAAGAAACAAAATCATGAAAAATTTTCTAAATGTTTTAAGAAGGCTCATGAATTTTTGTGGAATTTTATGATGCTATTTAGTATTTTTAAAAATTAAAAAGAAAACGTGTAGAAAAAATTAAAAAAAAAATGCAATGCAAAAAGGAATGGGGGTGCGTGACTAGTAATTACTCAGTTCAAATTACATTGGGCCTTAAACAAGGGGGTGTGGATATCAGTTTAGTCCCAAGGTCCAAGTCTGCGCAGAACACACTAACAAACATACACTCTCAGTCAACAAAATTGACTCACTCATGGCCATTGGATCAAGTCAAGGTCAAACGAAAGTCAAAGTAAATGAAATCAACGCACATGCATGAGTGTCTACCCTAGCTACCATACGTTGCAACACATAGAGCTTAAGTGAATTCAGAAACAATGCACATGTGTCGCTCCCGGGATTTTCATCCTAGTACAAACGCGAAAGTGGCACCAAACAGAGTCGCCAGCAATGTGTATTTATCCCATGAGAGGGAAAGGAAACACCGCATAAACCTGAAGGAAGGAAAGAACATGGTCTTGCGACCAAGAGAACTGGATTCGGGAGTCGGTTACGCGAGAGGAAGGTATTAGCACCCCCTCGCGTCCATCGTACCCGATGGGATCCACGCTTGCTTGCTTCGATCAAAGGGTGTAAGAAAATGATACTGGAAAAGGAACTGAAAGAAAGAAATGAGAAAGAATGGAAAAGGAACGAGAAACAAATGTAAGGAAAATAAAAGAAGTGCTCGCATGGGCCCTACCCCACTGCCTACGTATCTCATCGGGAACATGAGAATCAGAGCGACGTAGTTCCCCTCACTAGGGATGGATTGTTTGTGTTTTTTAAGGAACGACTAACATTCTAGCTCAGGTGTTGCAGGCTCGCTGGTCCGAGTGCGTTACCATCTTGCAAGAGAACGAGTAGAAGCGCGTTCGTACATTGAGAATGAGTGAGATGAGAAAAGAATTCCCGAAGGAAAGACGTTATTGTTTGTTTTTTGTCTTTTAAGAGTATTTTGATTATTTTTGTGTTTTGTAACACGTATTGTATTTAAGTCCCTCATGTAGGATCGAATGCCTCGCATATCGACCCAAGACAGGACGTGTGCTAAACATTCCAAGAAAGTGAGAGAAGATCCCACACTTCCTTGTTCCCACATGAAAGGCCTAAATACAATAGGTGTTATGCCTTTATTAAGTGTTTTTTATTATTGTTTTAAGATGAGAAAGAGAGACCCAAAAGCGGATCAAAAGGTGAAGCTACTAAGGGAGACTAAGACACACCCTAGTGTTGGCATGCTTGGAGATCCTATGGTTTAGTGTGGTATGAGAAACCTAAACTAAAAGAGAAAGAGGGATAGCACTACCTAATGCATATCCTACCTCACTTTAATCAAAGATTAAAGGTGAGCTAAGATCCCTAAGGGTGTGGATAAGTTGTACACACAAAGCATTATATCATGCTATTCATAAAAGAGAAAAATCAGAAATTAACCAACATGAACAATTGAAATTATGGTCAACAATTAATCAACAATAACCAAGTTAGAGTTAAAGTGCTAAGTAAAAACAATATTAAAAGTTAACAAAAAAAGTTAAATTGTCTAATTCTAAAATTACCTAAAGTTAATTCAGGTTAATTCTAATTAAAAACTAATTCTAAAGTTATAAACTAATTAAAAGAAAACTAGTTCTAAAACTAATTCTACTATTAAAGACTAAAATTAAAACCAACTTCTAATAAAAATCTAAAATATTATGCTTAATTCTAACTTGAGACCAAAAACAAAAGTTAATCTAATTACTATCTAATTAAAAGGTTAGAATTAATTTTGAAAATAAAAATTAAAAAAACTAAATGAAATGAGGGGTGTAGTTAGGCTCCAGGAGGTATGGATAGAAAGCCTAGGCGTGTGGGCTTTGTGCCATGAGGCCCAAGGTCTTCTGAAGTTACAGGGGGTGCGCAGAGCGTTTCTGGGATTGTGGTCAGCAATCTGGGCGAATGGGTTCCAAGTCGATTAGGCCCACTGTCTTCTTTATTTAGAGAAAAGAAAAGAAAAAAAAATGAAGCCAAAAGGAGGTGTACTAGCGAAAGAGAGGTGCAAAAATGAAAGAAATGCTGGGCTTAAGAAGCCCGACCCAATGTGGAGCGAAATAAGGTCAAAACCCTACAGACAGATTCCACCCTTCATACTCGTCTCCCTTTCATCTTCTTCTTTTGCGTCGTGCTCACCACCATCTCTATCGACCTTCACCGCAGCCCACCGGCGACTCACCTCCAGCCTCGCCATACTCAACATACTCATTCTCTTCACTTTTCTTTCGCCTATGTCCATTAACTCCTTCCATCTCAACTTCCTTCGCCCTTCTCCGCCGTCTCCGTTCTTTAACCACCGGCGACACTCTCCTTCTCCTCGCCTTGCTTCTTTTCCTCCATTCCCTTTCTTCGACTCCGATTACGCAACAAAACGAAAGTGATCATCATCAGATCGAAGAAACACGGACTCCATGGCAAACTCATCACACAGAACAACAACTCGTTCTCCACTCCAAGATTATTCCTCGCCGATTCTTCTCAATCTCGCCGGAACTCTTTCACCACTATGACATTATTCAGCAACATTACAGCTACACACAATAACATATGCACCAGCGTGCACAGCCACCTCAAACAACGATCGCCGCCGCGCCATGGCTCCAAGCCGGCGACGGCAGGAAGTGAACATCCATCGTCTAAACAAATCAACGCAAGAGAAAACTCGGAAAAACACGATGCAACATCGAAACGAACACACACGGAATTCGAAATCACAGCAATCAATCAAGCGAACGATGAAGTGCGGGAGTCGTTTACGTACCTACCGGAGAACCGTCCGGCGCGTCTTTAGATTGGAGAATTCGAACAGAAATCCAGAGATAAAAACTTTCAGGTATGCGTAACTTCGCTCGATTCCGCTCCTTCTTCTGCTAAATAGCTTCTGAGAGAATGATCGCGTTAATTCCGATTGTTGCTCTCATTTTTGAGTTCACAAAATATTGTGTTGCGTGAATCGTTATGTAGGAAACTTGATTTTGTCGCAGATTTTGGATTGAGGATGATGAAGCTTCTTGTAGAATTCTCAGAGAAAGAGAAGAGTGAATGAGAAGAGCTCCAAATCGCAGAATGAAGAACTCTTGAAAGTGATGCGTGATGAAGAATCGTGAAATGGTGCAGAAGGCGATGAAGCTTGATCAAATTTTGTTGCAGCTTCCTCTTTATACTGGAAATTGGGAAGGGTAGAATGGTATTTCCATCTGAAATTCAGTTAGGAGTTAGTTGGAGTTGTGAAATTCCGTTATCTCTTTTCTGGTGTGTTTTTCTGATGGTGAAGCTGCTGTATGTATTTCTTTTACCCGCTGTTGTTGTAATTATCCCGTTTCCGCCGCAAAGCTTGTACTTCCTGCTGTGAAGGTGACTTGACATAGTCAACTCTTAGGCTATCAGTGTGTGCACGAATTTAATTCAGAAGACAATAATTTCCATTCGTTTGTCAATTAACTGATTGTATTAAGAGAGCAACTAAGGCTTGAATTCGAAGCAAGGGTGTTACTTCCAATTGAGTCGTCATGTTTATCATTCTGAATGGTAGGACTATCAAAAGACCCATCACCTAATGCCATCTCACCTTTAGAAATAATGGCGGTAGAGGCAGCATGTACAATTGAGTTTAGAGAATCTCCAACTGCGCTGTCAATAGGGCACTTTTATTTTTATGGTTGTTATGAGCTTCAATGCTATGTATTCTTGGTGTAGAACTATCATGGATGTTAAAACATTTTTTTTAAAGAATGGTTAAGAATGGATTTAAAGTGGATGACAAGAATGGATATAGGTTGAAAAATGGTTTTAAACAAATGGATGAAATTGGACATGGATAATTGGTTTATGATGCGAAAAATGGTTATGGGTTTAGAAAAAACATATGGGCATGATATAATGGATATTATATGGACAAATGGGTTTTTATGGATATAGAATTGAAATAAATGGATATGGACATTAAAGGTTATGAGAATGGATATATATAAAAATGGATAAAGAAAATTGGATAAAAATAAAATTGGTGGACAAGGTAAAAAGGTTTTAAAATTGGTTTAATGGTTTAGGAAGTGGATGGTATCTCAATTTCCGAGTAAGTCCCATGCTCAATCTTAACATATTCAATCCACATCAAGCTTCAGATCCAAAATAAACTCGTATCCTTAATGGCTCCCACATCTTCAATCAAGAAACCCAGTCGACTTGAACACATGTAATTCTAACCAATGATTTTCAGTTGACGACTGTCCACGAATTCAACCATGAATGAGGAACCTTGATTCACCTTGACTGTACACTGATGAAATAAATGTCTTGAACAGAGAAGACACCAAACCCTGATTCGCACCCAAGAAAGCCTGAACCAACGCCTTTGATGAATCCTATAAAATAGGAAAACCCTATGCTCTTGATGCACACTGATGACCTACTGAATCACCCCTGAATATAGAAAACACTGTTAATCAGAAAACTCCTCGATCCCATGTCTTAGAAGCCAATGCAATGATATGATTATGAGTTATGACCTAAAAATGCAAATGAAAGCGAAGCAAAAGCCAGAAAAATGTAGGGCAAATTTTGGGGTACTACAACATGACATGCACATGCGTTTTAATGTGCTGGCACATTTTAGACCACACGATTGGAACACATCAACGGCTATGATTAAAACACACAAAACCCTAGCACTTAAGACCACCGGCCGGAGATGACCTCCGGTCACCTTCTCCGGTCATGCACCACCGTCTGCAACTCCATAATTTCCAGAATTCCACAAAAACTATACCAAAATGAAGAGCAACTCACGTAGATTAACAATATACTCATAAAAACAACAAAACATACACACATAGCAAGAACAGAGGGGATGAATATGTGCCCTAACTTTTGGATCTAAGCCTTTACAAGGCCTATCAACTAGCCGGAGTGAGAAATGCTCCTAATGAGCTCATATCATCATGAAATCATCATAATAATCAACAAAACGTGAGAGAAAAGTTTGTGAGTTTTGGAACCTGATCTTGCAGTTCTTGTGGAGTTTGAGAAAACCAGAGAGATGATGGCAGCTGCTTTCAGACATTCAAGGTACAAGGTGATTGAATACAAAAAGAACCGCAAAATTTGCACCCTGTGGAGAATAAGGAAAAGGGATATAAACCCAACTGAATGAACACTACTTGGATAACACTCTGGTGGAAAGAAAAGCACTGGAGAGATGTCTTTTGTACAACGCCAGACGACTACTGGCCTGCCACGCTACTGGTGGACTTTAATAATGTCTTTTGTACAATGCCAGACGACTACTGGCCTGCCACACTACGGGTGGACTTTGCTCATCTGCCACCCGAAGATGGACTTTTGCTAATCTACTGTTGGACTTTCGCTACTTTGCCACCCGAAGATGGACTTTTGCCAATCCACTGTTGGACTTCAAGAATTCCAACATTGGATTACTCTCTGCATCTGTGTCAGACATCTCTGCTGACTCTGCTGAGGAACAATGATCAATGATTTGACTTCAGAGACTCCTGAAAGGATAATATCTCTGCTGAAGAATGAATGAATAATCCGTCTGCTTCAAATGGTCACGCTTGCCAAAAATAAATTGGACTTTAAGATATGAGGGGAGTGGTGATTCTGCCAGGAATTACTTCCTCTGCTTGGGGATGAATTCTGATCACAGCAACTCTGCTGGGGATGAGAGGGTAGACCATCAACTCTGAGGTTGAGGAAAAATGGCATCATCTCTGAGATTGAGAAAATTTGAAGTAAACAATAACACTGAGGTTGAGGAAAAGGTAGACATCAACTCTGAGGTTGAGAAAAACCATAACTTCAACTCTGAGGTCAGAAGAAAGATATACGTCAACTCTGAGATTGGTAAAAGGGTATACATCGATTTTGAAGCCGGAGATAAAACCCTTGACTTCGACTCTGAGGTTGGTAAAGAAAAGCATTTTCATCAACTCTGAGGTCGAGAAAAGGTATACGACAACTTTGAAGTTGGGGAAGAAATGGATATTCATCAACTCTGAGGTCGCAAAAAGATATACAACAACTTTGAAGTTGGGGAAGAAAAGGATATTCATCAACGCTGAGGTCGAGAAAAGGTATACGTCAACTTTGAAGTTGGAGAAAGGCCTCAACTCTGAGGTTGGGAAAAAAAAGCTATTCATAAACTCTGAGGTTGAGAAAAGGTACACGACAACTTTGAAGTTGGAATAAAGAGGCGTCAACTCTGAGGTTGGACAAAATAGGCGTCAACTCTGAGGTTGGAGAGAAAAGGGCGTCAACTCTGAGGTTGGACAAAACAGGCGTCAACTCGGAGGTTGGGGATCACTACTTTAATTGAGGGTTGATCCGGGCTTTCGCACAAGGTACCAAAGCTGGCTTATGCTTCAATGCATGTTTGAATTTTCTTTCTATTGCGTAATGCTCCATACGAAATGGAAATGCTACGTGTTTTGAGGATGCAATACAATGATGATTACTATATGCAAGAATGAGAGAACACTCCACCGAGGAATGCGCAGAACAGAATAAGCAAACTTCGCTGAGGAAGGTATCCCCAATATCTGATCTCTAGTAAGGAGATAACCAAATGTACCATCAATAACCACTGGTGATGCCAACTCTGTCGAGGAACTGCAAGCTGAATTGCAAACTCTGTTGGGGAGATGCCAATGAAGATTGGATGTTGAACCGCTAAGAATGCCAATAACCATTGGACTTTGGCTTGCGGGGAATTACCGACTCTGACTTTTGAGGAAAAGAATACTCTGACTTCTCACTGTCTTCAAACTGCTTGAATATGTTCTGTCGTCTTACCCTGCTGAGAATGAGGAATCCACCTACACTGCTGGGGATAAGAAAACCTCATAAAGAACCTTTTTCGATTTGAGGACGCTTCTCTGCTAGGGGAAGCATAGCAATTCCAACACCTTGTTGGGACAAGGATACCTTCTGGCTCCTTGCTGGGGAAGAGACTTAATATTTCAAGTTTCTGCTGGTCGACTGCATGCCGATTATCAAGAGTGAACAACGGTTCTTTCCTGACTCTCCACTTGCCCCAGACCACAGGATTTACTGGACGAACTCATCTCAAGAGGATTTTATAGAAGATCGGGCGTTCACACTGCCCCAGGGTTTTCAAACTCTTGGAGAGATTCATCGGATCTCGACGTAACTGCCCCGGACTGTATGATCTGCGAAGGAATTTGCCCCGAGAGGACTTGTAGTGACTTGACATATTCTGCCTCAGTATTTGGACCTAGAAGAGGTGTTTCTGATCAACTGCCTTCTGGAGAGGATAACTTCTTATGCTCCGGAAGTGGCCTGCCTCGATACGAGCTTTGAAGTGGATTTGCCCCTAATCTTCGAATGAATGCCCCAAAATAACTGGACTTTAGAGAGATTTCTCGATGTGACTGCCCCAGATTAGCTACATCTCATCACGGCTTACTGGGGAGAGCCCACGGCACTGAGTCTCTTGGCAACATGCCCCTCGATATGACTGTCCTTTAGAATTTTCAGGCATCCTAACTCGGCAGGATCAAGCTTCTCGACTGGCATTCACTGTGTAAGCTTCATTGATGCTTAGGCACATGTATGCAAGCAGAACACGTTTATTATGAGAATGATAATTCTAATGCAACAAACATGTTAACCTTGAAGTTTATTGAAAATATGTCGCCAAACCCTGTGAACGAGTCACTAGTTACGACATTGATTTTTGAATGGAAAACAATACGCACATGCAATACCAACAAAAATCTTATTAGCACAACTCATGGGAGTCAGGAACGCTATCT
Source organism: Lathyrus tuberosus (assembly GCA_022829125.1). Taxonomy (NCBI): domain Eukaryota; kingdom Viridiplantae; phylum Streptophyta; class Magnoliopsida; order Fabales; family Fabaceae; genus Lathyrus; species Lathyrus tuberosus. The sequence continues at coordinate 11,696,334 of JALAZF010000105.1, read as the reverse complement.
TGTTGAAGTACGCCTTCAGAATAAACCCTGTTTCAATTAGGACTTTTAAGGGTTGTAACGTGGCCTGGTTCACGGTTTTAGAAAAAAGGATTTATGGCTCAAACTTTGTTGGTACCCACCCATTCTCCTTGATGTTCTTCAGTCCTACATCCAGTTAATTTGGCACAAGCACTCATCTCCCCCAAAAGGATCTTTGTGAGGATCGATGGTTAAGGAACCCATGAGGTCTTTGAAATGACAGTCACCCCTTTTGTCTTTAGTGTTTCGGTCACACGACTTGTTCCTTATCGAGGATTTTCTCTTTATCATTTCTTTTTCATTTTTTGCTTTTTTTATTTCCCTGATTTTGCCTGGACTGATTCTTTCTGAGTTTTTCAGTTTTGAAGTCCAGCGGGATGCCCTAACTTTTGCCTAAGTCACTTGTTTTCAATTTTGGACTTAGCGGGCTTTCTTTCTTCTTTTTCCTCTTTTTTTTTTTTTTTTTTTTGAACAAATCGTGTGACACTGGCTGTCTGACTTGCTTTGAAAAGGTTGTGACTATCTCACTCCTCGATCACTGATGGATAACCACTGTGGTTTCACATCTCTTGACCTCTTCAAGGTAATGGATCCTTTGAGGTACACTCCTTTTGAAATCTGAACGCTTGGTCAAATTACTGACAACTACCCTGCCCCTGGTTAAATGAGGGTTTTTCATTTTCAGAAAGAAACTCCTACTTCAAGGCTCAAAGGGGTTGACGAGGGTCTATCTCCCTTATATCTCCGGTGTTTGGGGATTTGAAGCAATGCCTGTACATCCTCAACAGGTTTTTATCCGAAAGCATACAACCAAAGATTTTACGTTTTTACCTCATCATCCTCCCTCCAAGAGTTTAAGCAAGAGAGTTGGTATTGCAATGCGCAGAAACAATATATGAATGAATAAAAATGAATTACTTCAAGAAAAACATATTCATTACATTAAAACATCATTCAGAACACAAACAAGTTTTTAATGCATACAATGCTTTAACAAGAAATGAAAAACTACAAATGAAAATGCAGTAAAGAAGCTAAAGATTGCCATCGCTGAGGAGGCTTGGTTCTGTCTGGACGTCCTTGCAAACAGAGCGCTCACTTGAGACAGGAGGCTTCAATTGATGTACATATCATCTTCAGTGAATGCAATGATCTCTGAGTCCACCAGGTCTTGCACCTTGTGCTTGAACACATTGCAATTTTCAATGGAATGCCCCGGTGTGTCTGAGTGATACTCGCATCTAGCATCCAGATCATAATCAGGAGGAATGGGGTCAGGGACGGGCTTGGCATCCCTTAGTTCAACCAGAGAACTCTCAAGTAGACGGGCAAGAACATCACTGTGAGGAATAGGAAGTGGATCGAACCTTCTCGCAGGCCTTCGTGATCTTTGTTGTCTCTGTTGCTGAGGAGCATAAGGTCGCTGATACTGAACAGGCTGTTGAACAACAGGAGGAATATACACAGCACTAGTTTCTCCTTCCTTTCCCTTGGAGGACCCAACATAAGGTTTCTTTGCATCTTCAGCAGCAATTTGAATCTTTCCTGTTTTGATGCCATTTTCGACTCTTTCTCCTGCCAATACAAGACCTGAAAATCCGGCTGACAAACATCCAACCAATTTCTCATAATAATGCCCCTGAAGCGTATCCATGAACATATCAACAAGCTCTCTTTCCAACATCGGAGGTTGAACTTGGGAAGCCAATTCACGCCACCTCTGGGCGTATTCTTTGAAGCTTTCATTTTGTCTCTGAGAAAGACTCTGCAATTGTATTCTATTGGGCGCCATGTCCGTGTTGAATTAGTAGTGCTTGATAAAAGCTTCTGCCAAATCTCTCCAGCTTTTAATATGCGTTCTCTCCAGGCTCATGTACCAGTCTAAAGATGCCCCAGTTAAGCTATCTTGAAAGAAATGCATCAGCAGCTTCTCATCATCAGTATAGGCAGACATTTTGCTGGAATATGCCATGATGTGAAGCTTAGGGCAGGTGGATCCATTGTACTTCTCGAAAGTAGGCGCCTTGAACTTCGGAGGAACCTTCACACCTGGGACCAACCCTAAGTTATACATGTCCATACCCAAATCATTCTGGCCCTTAATAGCCTTCAATCTCTCTTCGAGCATACGAAGCTTCTTGTCCGCCTCAGTAGGGAAATTCATCTCAGCATCGTAAAATTGTTCCTCCTGATTATCCACCTTCTGATGAGGAACATGAATCTTAGCAGCAATTCCTCTGGATTGACTCATAGGAGAGGGTGGAGGAAGATCAACACGTGGAGGATTCACAACTCCGCCCGGAGTATTACCAACAACATTCCCATTACCAGCCTCTGGGATAACAACAGTCCTTTGAATAATTGCCTCTAGTTCCTCTTGTTGTTGAGCCATGCCCTGCATCATCTCAAAGAACTGAGCCATACGAGTCTGGAATTCCGACAACTCTGCTCGCATCTGATCCATGATCCTTTTCTGATTGCTTCAAGTTGCGTAGTGGTGAGAAGTCAGGTTTGCAGTTCTGGAGACAATAGCAAGTCAGAATAAGAATCCCCTATATGAATACCTGTTATGCATATGAGTATGAGAATGCAAAATGACATGTGATGCAAATGCAAAGACACGGGATCAAGGTATCCACAAAGCTCTGGATAAGTGTTGTGCTGATGACTGAATAAGCTCATAGGTCTGCTCTGAAGAGAATATCGGAACACCGGAATATCCGAATAATCATAATACCATAACACCAGGCTGATACTGATAAGAAATCCAAAGTACCCGGGTAGGTAGAAGGTCAAGGTTACCTGCAAACCTGTAAACACCCGCCCATTCTCATATGTGGGTACTAAGATCCTCAGTATCCTGGGCTCTCAGGTCGAGAAATGATGATACGTTCACCATTTTTGGTTTGGCATCATCATCAATCGAGGAGGCCTCAACTGATTCACCAAAATGAAAGGTCCTTAGCTTCTGGCACTGAGGTCGAGAAGCAATAGTACATTCATCCCTCGGGGTACAGTACTATCGCCAATCGAGGAGTGCCTCCACTGATTCTCTTTCAAAAGGGATATCCTATAGCAAGTTCCCAGTATTGGGTCCTCGGATCGAGAATGTGCAATGGGTTTGCCACAGAACGTGGTCTGCCACTGTCACATCTTGGGAGGAGTGCCGCAACTGAGTCCTCGGGAATGGTCACCAGAGTCGACAGCTCTCTAGATCAACATTCTAAAATGCGCAAGATACGCACGTCAGAACATGTCACAAGATAACCTCGTCTGGCTGTGAATTTCGTGAATACCCAACGTACTCCAGACGGCACGTAGGTCCCACTACTCTCCACTCTAATCCTAAGTGTATACTCAAGCCTGTGTAATGAGCTTATCTCTCAGAAATCCCATCCCGCCAAACAGAAAACCAGTCCAGCACAACAGTAACAATATGATATGTAATGCTAAAATGCAGTAAATACAGTAGAGCAAATAAATAGCAAAATAAAGCACAACAGTAAACACCCAATGAAATAAAAGCAAACAAGCGCTAGGATTGACTCGTTCAGGATGGACCAGCAATAGGTCAACCTAATCCCCAGCAGAGTCGCCAGCTGTCGCTCCCGGGATTTTCATCCTAGTACAAACGCGAAAGTGGCACCAAACAGAGTCGCCAGAAATGTGTATTTATCCCATGAGAGGGAAAGGAAACACCGCATAAACCTGAAGGAAGGAAAGAACATGGTCTTGCGACCAAGAGAACTGGATTCGGGAGTCGGTTACGCGAGAGGAAGGTATTAGCACCCCCTCGCGTCCATCGTACCCGATGGGATCCACGCTTGCTTGCTTCGATCAAAGGGTGTAAGAAAATGATACTGGAAAAGGAACTGAAAGAAAGAAATGAGAAAGAATGGAAAAGGAACGAGAAACAAATGTAAGGAAAATAAAAGAAGTGCTCGCATGGGCCCTACCCCACTGCCTACGTATCTCATCGGGAACATGAGAATCAGAGCGACGTAGTTCCCCTCACTAGGGATGGATTGTTTGTGTTTTTTAAGGAACGACTAACATTCTAGCTCAGGTGTTGCAGGCTCGCTGGTCCGAGTGCGTTACCATCTTGCAAGAGAACGAGTAGAAGCGCGTTCGTACGTTGAGAATGAGTGAGATGGGAAAAGAATTCCCGAAGGAAAGACGTTATTGTTTGTTTTTTGTCTTTTAAGAGTATTTTGATTATTTTTGTGTTTTGTAACACGTATTGTATTTAAGTCCCTCATGTAGGATCGAATGCCTCGCATATCGACCCAAGACAGGACGTGTGCTAAACATTCCAAGAAAGTGAGAGAAGATCCCACACTTCCTTGTTCCCACATGAAAGGCCTAAATACAATAGGTGTTATGCCTTTATTAAGTGTTTTTTATTATTGTTTTAAGATGAGAAAGAGAGACCCAAAAGCGGATCAAAAGGTGAAGCTACTAAGGGAGACTAAGACACACCCTAGTGTTGGCATGCTTGGAGATCCTATGGTTTAGTGTGGTATGAGAAACCTAAACTAAAAGAGAAAGAGGGATAGCACTACCTAATGCATATCCTACCTCACTTTAATCAAAGATTAAAGGTGAGCTAAGATCCCTAAGGGTGTGGATAAGTTGTACACACAAAGCATTATATCATGCTATTCATAAAAGAGAAAAATCAGAAATTAACCAACATGAACAATTGAAATTATGGTCAACAATTAATCAACAATAACCAAGTTAGAGTTAAAGTGCTAAGTAAAAACAATATTAAAAGTTAACAAAAAAAGTTAAATTGTCTAATTCTAAAATTACCTAAAGTTAATTCAGGTTAATTCTAATTAAAAACTAATTCTAAAGTTATAAACTAATTAAAAGAAAACTAGTTCTAAAACTAATTCTACTATTAAAGACTAAAATTAAAACCAACTTCTAATAAAAATCTAAAATATTATGCTTAATTCTAACTTGAGACCAAAAACAAAAGTTAATCTAATTACTATCTAATTAAAAGGTTAGAATTAATTTTGAAAATAAAAATTAAAAAAACTAAATGAAATGAGGGGTGTAGTTAGGCTCCAGGAGGTATGGATAGAAAGCCTAGGCGTGTGGGCTTTGTGCCGTGAGGCCCAAGGTCTTCTGAAGTTACAGGGGGTGCGCAGAGCGTTTCTGGGATTGTGGTCAGCAATCTGGGCGAATGGGTTCCAAGTCGATTAGGCCCACTGTCTTCTTTATTTAGAGAAAAGAAAAGAAAAAAAAAATGAAGCCAAAAGGAGGTGTACTAGCGAAAGAGAGGTGCAAAAATGAAAGAAATGCTGGGCTTAAGAAGCCCGACCCAATGTGGAGCGAAATAAGGTCAAAACCCTACAGACAGATTCCACCCTTCATACTCGTCTCCCTTTCATCTTCTTCTTTTGCGTCGTGCTCACCACCATCTCTATCGACCTTCACCGCAGCCCACCGGCGACTCACCTCCAGCCTCGCCATACTCAACATACTCATTCTCTTCACTTTTCTTTCGCCTATGTCCATTAACTCCTTCCATCTCAACTTCCTTCGCCCTTCTCCGCCGTCTCCGTTCTTTAACCACCGGCGACACTCTCCTTCTCCTCGCCTTGCTTCTTTTCCTCCATTCCCTTTCTTCGACTCCGATTACGCAACAAAACGAAAGTGATCATCATCAGATCGACGAAACACGGACTCCATGGCAAACTCATCACACAGAACAACAACTCGTTCTCCACTCCAAGATTATTCCTCGCCGATTCTTCTCAATCTCGCCGGAACTCTTTCACCACTATGACATTATTCAGCAACATTACAGCTACACACAATAACATATGCACCAGCGTGCACAGCCACCTCAAACAACGATCGCCGCCGCGCCATGGCTCCAAGCCGGCGACGGCAGGAAGTGAACATCCATCGTCTAAACAAATCAACGCAAGAGAAAACTCAGAAAAACACGATGCAACATCTAAACGAACACACACGGAATTCGAAATCACAGCAATCAATCAAGCGAACGATGAAGTGCGGGAGTCGTTTACGTACCTACCGGAGAACCGTCCGGCGCGTCTTTAGATTGGAGAATTCGAACAGAAATCCAGAGATAAAAACTTTCAGGTATGCGTAACTTCGCTCGATTCCGCTCCTTCTTCTGCTAAATAGCTTCTGAGAGAATGATCGCGTTAATTCCGATTGTTGCTCTCATTTTTGAGTTCACAAAATATTGTGTTGCGTGAATCGTTATGTAGGAAACTTGATTTTGTCGCAGATTTTGGATTGAGGATGATGAAGCTTCTTGTAGAATTCTCAGAGAAAGAGAAGAGTGAATGAGAAGAGCTCCAAATCGCAGAATGAAGAACTCTTGAAAGTGATGCGTGATGAAGAATCGTGAAATGGTGCAGAAGGCGATGAAGCTTGATCAAATTTTGTTGCAGCTTCCTCTTTATACTGGAAATTGGGAAGGGTAGAATGGTATTTCCATCTGAAATTCAGTTAGGAGTTAGTTGGAGTTGTGAAATTCCGTTATCTCTTTTCTGGTGTGTTTTTCTGATGGTGAAGCTGCTGTATGTATTTCTTTTACCCGCTGTTGTTGTAATTATCCCGTTTCCGCCGCAAAGCTTGTACTTCCTGCTGTGAAGGTGACTTGACATAGTCAACTCTTAGGCTATCAGTGTGTGCACGAATTTAATTCAGAAGACAATAATTTCCATTCGTTTGTCAATTAACTGATTGTATTAAGAGAGCAACTAAGGCTTGAATTCGAAGCAAGGGTGTTACTTCCAATTGAGTCGTCATGTTTATCATTCTGAATGGTAGGACTATCAAAAGACCCATCACCTAATGCCATCTCACCTTTAGAAATAATGGCGGTAGAGGTAGCATGTACAATTGAGTTTAGAGAATCTCCAACTGCGCTGTCAATAGGGCACTTTTATTTTTATGGTTGTTATGAGCTTCAATGCTATGTATTCTTGGTGTAGAACTATCATGGATGTTAAAACATTTTTTTTAAAGAATGGTTAAGAATGGATTTAAAGTGGATGACAAGAATGGATATAGGTTGAAAAATGGTTTTAAACAAATGGATGAAATTGGACATGGATAATTGGTTTATGATGCGAAAAATGGTTATGGGTTTAGAAAAAACATATGGGCATGATATAATGGATATTATATGGACAAATGGGTTTTTATGGATATAGAATTGAAATAAATGGATATGGACATTAAAGGTTATGAGAATGGATATATATAAAAATGGATAAAGAAAATTGGATAAAAATAAAATTGGTGGACAAGGTAAAAAGGTTTAAAAATTGGTTTAATGGTTTAGGAAGTGGATGGTATCTCAATTTCCGAGTAAGTCCCATGCTCAATCTTAACATATTCAATCCACATCAAGCTTCAGATCCAAAATAAACTCGTATCCTTAATGGCTCCCACATCTTCAATCAAGAAACCCAGTCGACTTGAACACATGTAATTCTAACCAATGATTTTCAGTTGACGACTGTCCACGAATTCAACCATGAATGAGGAACCTTGATTCACCTTGACTGTACACTGATGAAATAAATGTCTTGAACAGAGAAGACACCAAACCCTGATTCGCACCCAAGAAAGCCTGAACCAACGCCTTTGATGAATCCTATAAAATAGGAAAACCCTATGCTCTTGATGCACACTGATGACCTACTGAATCACCCCTGAATATAGAAAACACTGTTAATCAGAAAACTCCTCGATCCCATGTCTTAGAAGCCAATGCAATGATATGATTATGAGTTATGACCTAAAAATGCAAATGAAAGCGAAGCAAAAGCCAGAAAAATGTAGGGCAAATTTTGGGGTACTACAACATGACATGCACATGCGTTTTAATGTGCTGGCACATTTTAGACCACACGATTGGAACACATCAACGGCTATGATTAAAACACACAAAACCCTAGCACTTAAGACCACCGGCCGGAGATGACCTCCGGTCACCTTCTCCGGTCATGCACCACCGTCTGCAACTCCATAATTTCCAGAATTCCACAAAAACTATACCAAAATGAAGAGCAACTCACGTAGATTAACAATATACTCATAAAAACAACAAAACATACACACATAGCAAGAACAGAGGGGATGAATATGTGCCCTAACTTTTGGATCTAAGCCTTTACAAGGCCTATCAACTAGCCGGAGTGAGAAATGCTCCTAATGAGCTCATATCATCATGAAATCATCATAATAATCAACAAAACGTGAGAGAAAAGTTTGTGAGTTTTGGAACCTGATCTTGCAGTTCTTGTGGAGTTTGAGAAAACCAGAGAGAACACTTGCTCTTCAACCTTGGAGCTTCAATATTAAGCAAAATAAATGCTGATGATTCACGAGTAGATGAAGGAGATTGAAGATTGCAGTGATGCTAAGCTTGCAGAAATGGAGTTGTTCTTGTTGTTCTTGATTCAACCACACTCAATGGAAGAACTATGGAGTTGAAATCGTGGAGAAGCAAACTCAGAGAGAATGAGAGAGTAGAAGAAGTGAAATGTGTGAGAAATGAAGTTGAAAAACTGAAATTTGAGAGAGTGATTTTTATTTATAATGTGAACTAACCACGGTTAAATGAGTTGAGTTAGGGTGAGTCAAGTTGGTTAACTGAGTCATCCCTAACTAACTGAGTCAAGTTAGTTAGGGAGTGTGATGATATGGTGAAGATGGCTCATGACATGCTATGGTGGAAGTGAGGAGGGAAATGAAATGGCACGACTGGTGGTAGAAGAAACTTGCTTAGCACGTTTATTTCTTTCCATTCTCATGTATGCCAAGGCAAGTGTGCAAGGTGTAATTGACTTGTGCTTGGTTGAAAGAGGAAACTGAAGTGAGGAAGTGTTTGTGGTGTGTTTGAACCAACATCATGCAACATGCTGTCAATGTATCCATGCCAACATAGGGTAGTTTGTGGAGGTTTTTCTCTCTACTCAATGGCTGCATTAGGGAGTTTATGGGTTCATTGGAAAGAGGATGCATTGGAGCACAATATCGATTTGGAAATTGAAGTGGAATGAGGTCTCAAACATGTCTAAAAATGACCTTAAACAGATGGGCCAAGAACTGGTACATGGGTGCGCAGACTTGTGGCATGACCTGGTTGTGACCTGGTCAAATTTCAGTTGCAATGACCATTCTTTGAGCCATCATAACTCCTTAACCTTTGATCAGATGAAAAATTGATAAACACCAACTTTGAAGATCTCACATAGAGGAACAACTTTGATGTTGAAAGATTTTCCATTTGAAGCTTCTAATCATGAGTAATTGATCAATACATTTGGCCCACCAAGTGTTTGAGAAAATGACTGCGCGCGTGCCCTGAAAATCTTGGTCATGACCTAGTTTTGGACCTACTTTGCTCAAACTTTGATCAATCATATCTCACTCAATTTTTATCCAATGGAGATGTTCCACATATGGATGTGAAGCTTAAAACAAGATCTTTTGTTGTGGCCGAGTGGAATTTTCATTTGGTGCTTCAATTTTAAATGGCCTTGGTTCAAACTCTGATGCAAAATGGCCAAAACTTGCTATTTTTAGTAACCCTTCCTCTTCCAAAAATGGCAACTTTCCACCTCTTGATTTTTTCATGATTCCTTTGGAGTTTCTTGACCAAATTTTGTACATTGGACATATGTAACATGAATTTCATGATTTTGGGCTCAAAAAGTCAAGAGTTGACTTTTTCCTCTGATTATTTGACTTGGCCCCAATTTTCCTGATTTCTGATCTTTCTTCCAATTGAACCACTTCTAAAACCAATTGAGAGGCAATTTTCCATACACATACACTTAAGAACATGTAGGACACCATGACATCAAGTTTTGTCCAAGAAATCAAAGATTCCCTGATTTAATGGGAAACCCTAGTTTTGGTGCCCACCTCCTAGGAGAAAAATGTGCAGTCTTCAATTTCAAATTCCTCAGAGTATGTTGTGTATCCTCTTAAAGGATGATGAGATATACCATTTGAGGATAATTTTGGATCAATGAGCTATCTCTTTTGAGGGTTTTCCTTCAGTTTTTGAACCTCTTGCATAGTGAAAGATGTAATGCTTCAATCTCCCATTGTATCTCTCATCCTTGAGGTTGTGGATGATCAATTGAGATGGTATGAGACATGAAAGACCTCTTGGCTTGCCTTGAGGAAACTTGATTGACCTTTTTGTGCTTTGAATGATCCCTTGATTGTCCACCTTCCACCTGATCACATGCCCTGATGGTAAGAAGGATGCCATGCTTCATTTTTCTATGTTAAATGCAATGCAATGCTAATGAGGTGGATATGATCTGATAAATGATAATGCCATGCTATAATGACAAAGAGGGAGAGCAAATTTTGGGGTATTACAGCTGCCCCTATTCAAGCGCTGTAGACCTGAATGCCTGAAAGCAATTACTTTCGGACTTTCAAGGTATATAGTGATTGAATACCAAATATAACCAAAAATTTGCTCTGGATGATGAGGAAGAAACTCCCACGACATTGCTGGCTTGAATCTTCAATGAAACATTGTCGGAGAAAACTGTCTTTTGAACGACACCAGACGACTACTGGCTTGCCACACTGCTGGTGGACTTTAATAATGTCTTTTATGCAATTCCAGACGACTACTGGCCTGCCACGCTACTGGTGGACTTTAGAAATGTCTTTTTGAACGACGCCAGACGACTACTGGCTTGCCACACTGCTGGTGGACTTTGCAGCTTCGTGCCACCCGAAGACGGACTTTTGCCAATCCACTGTTGGACTTTTAGAATTTGCCACTCTTAGATGGACCTTTCGCCAATCCACTGTTGGACTTTTGCCACCCGAAGACGGACTTTTGCCAATCCACTGTTGGACTTTTGCCACCCGAAGACGGACTTTTGCCAATCCACTGTTGGACTTTTGCCACCCGAAGACGGACTTTTGCCAATCCACTGTTGGACTTTTAGCTGCTTTGCCACCCGAAGATGGACTTTTGCCAATCCACTGTTAGACTTTTGCCACCCGAAGACGGACTTTTGTCAATCCACTGTTGGACTTTTGCCACCCTTAGATGGACCTTTCGCCAATCCACTGTTGGACTTTTGCCACCCGAAGACGGACTTTTGCCAATCCACTGTTGGACTTTTAGAATTTGCCACCCTTAGATGGACCTTTTGCCAATCCACTGTTGGACTTTTAGAATTAGCCACCCTTAGATGGACCTTTCGCCAATCCACTGTTGGACTTTTGCCACCCGAAGACGGACTTTTGCCAATCCACTGTTGGACTTTTGCCACCCGAAGACAAACTTTTGCCAATCCACTGTTGGACTTTTGCAATATTCCAATACCGGATTGCACTCTGCATCCGTGTCAGACATCTCTGCCGACTTTGCTGAGGAACAATGATCAATGCCTTGACTTTAGAGATTTCTGAGAGGATAGTATCTCTGTTGGAGAATAAATGAACAATCCGTCTGCTTCGAATTGTCAAGTTTGCCAAAAATAAATTGGACTTGAAGAATAATAAATCTGCCAGGAATCACTTCATCTGCTGGGGGGAATGAATTCTGGTCACAGCGATTCCGCTGGGGATGAGAATTTCTTTGCATGGCGTCTTGCTAGGGAAGAAAAGTCATAAAAACTCTGCTTGGGGATCTATCCAATCCAAGACCCTTTGTAGGGGTTATCCACCTTCTGACCCGGCTGGGGAAAGACTGTACCATCCTTGTGGAGGAATAGATTCTGCCGATCTTATAAACCTCTGCGGGGAGAACAACAACTCAGCTGGGAAGTATTGTTGACAGGACTCAACACTAAACTCTGTGGGGAATACAATGACCAGAGATACGATCTTGCCGGGGGATCAGGGTTACTCTGTCGGGGACATACAAATCCTGGTTATACCATTCCACTGCAACTTGTTGGGAAAGAGTCCTTAGAGATCTGCTGGGGAAACCCAAAGCAAATCCACGGTAGTCTGCTGAAGAATATGACTGTCAAGCTTAGGATAAGTACCACAATGCCCCATGTTAGGCGAGCTTCCCTTTAGACAATTCCGTTAGGGATGACGAGTTTATAACAAACTCTGCTGGAGGAAACTGCTTTAAAATGTCTCGTGCTGGGGAATGCCTTTTGAGCGGATTTTATAGAAGACCAACTGTCCTCAAACTCTACTGGGGATGATCAACACTTCATGCTGGGGAAACAAACATGCCCCATGCTTGGACAAACCAACAATTCGTCCCCGAAGAGGATGTCATAAGAGGATTTTACAGAAGATTTAGCCTCTTCAAACTCTTGTGACTTCGCTGGGGATAATGACCATCAGTTTCGGTGTCGACGAGACCACTCTTTTGGGGAACCTGTGACCGTTATCGACACAGAAAAGCTTGTAGCTGTTGGAAGTACTGTATGAGAGAATCGACTTAATAAGATACAACGGTACCCAGTTGAACTTAATTCACTGATATCGACCCGTTATGAACAATCGTCGACCGAACGATGAACGCCGATCTCCTTACCCGTAATTGCCCCAGTCTTTTGCGTGGGGTGATTTATTACTGGTCTTGTGCTTAAAATCATCTACACCTGCTACCTGCAACAAAAGAATATGCCCACATGCCCCGAATATTGCGTGGCTAGAATCCACCATCCGGGAGTATTCAACATTCAAAGTAATTTCAAATGTTTTTTTTGCGCATGTTATTGCAAGGCCGCCATGTTTTCAAATGCAATGTTTTATCAAAAATTAGGACGTTTTTGCAAACAAAGCAATAAAACAAAAATAGAAAGCTTTTTATTGAAATTCAATTTATTGACTGAGAGCCCAGAATAGGCAATTACATCAGGAAGCAATCCCTAGAAAGAGGTGATCGCTGAAAATTGAGAAAAGAAACTATCCTAATGGCAATGTGAAAACGGAATTCCACTGAGTTTCCATTCTGTTATGACCAGTATGTCTTCAAAACTCCCCGACCTTGCCTTCTGAGGAATGATCAGACCGATTCCTATCCTTCAGAACGTCATTTGTTCAAACGGTAATGGGGTACAGATAACTCAGACCATAGTCATTTGCTTAAATCCCTCTTTTGCGTGGACCGCCCTTTCAGGTTTTCGATCCACCAGGATACCCTTTTTTGCCTAAGTTGCCCTTTCGGGTTTTCAACTTACCGGGTGTACAATTTTTTTCAATTATATCCCTAATTTTTGCCCGAACCTTATTCTGTTTTTGGTTCGCCGGGATGCCCTTTTTTGCCTGGATTTTTTTTATTTTTATTATCCAGCGGGTCTATTCATGCGAAGTATTTTTTGACTACGTCCGAGTTGACAGGGGATGAAAAGTCTTCGCCATCCATGGTTGTAAGCAATAAGGCTCCGCCCGAAAAGACCTTTTTAACCACGAATGGACCTTCATAGTTAGGAGTCCATTTGCCCCTGTGATCTGTATTGGGAGGAAGGATCCTTTTGAGTACCACATCTCCGACTTTGTAAACCCGAGGACGCACCTTTTGGTCAAATGCCTGCTTCATTCTGCGCTGGTATAATTGCCCATGACATACAGCCGCCAATCGCTTTTCCTCAATAAGGCTCAACTGATCAAATCTGGCTCGTACCCATTCAGCCTCATCTAGCTTAACATCCATCATGACTCTGAGGGACGGAATCTCTACTTCAACCGGTAGCACTGCCTCCATACCATATACGAGTGAGAATGGGGTTGCCCCAGTGGACGTGCGTACCGACGTTCGATACCCATGCAAAGCAAATGGTAACATCTCATGCCAATCTTTGTATGTGACAACCATCTTCTGTACAATCTTCTTGATATTTTTGTTGGCCGCTTCGACCGCGCCATTCATCTTTGGGCGGTACGGAGAAGAATTGTGATGTTCGATTTTGAAGTCCCGGCATAACTCAGCCATCATCTTATTATTCAAATTAGAACCATTATCAGTAATAATTCTTTCGGGAACTCCATATCGGCAAATGATATCCCGTTTTAAGAAACGAGCTACCACTTGTTTTGTAACATTGGCATAGGATGCAGCTTCAACCCATTTGGTGAAATAATCAATTGCCACCAAGATGAAACGATGACCATTAGAAGCTGTAGGCTCAATCTTTCTGATCATATCAATGCCCCACATGGCAAACGGCCAGGGCGATGCCATAATACTCAACGGATTTGGAGGCACATGCACTTTATCTGCATAGATCTGGCATTTATGGCATTTGCGGGCATATTTGCAACAATCTGACTCCATAGTCGACCAATAATATCCCGATCTTAACAACTTTTTAGCCATTGCATGCCCTCCGGCATGGGTACCGAAAGAGCCTTCGTGCACTTCAATCATCAACAGGTCTGCTTCATGTCTATCCACACATCTAAGCAGGACCGTGTCAAAATTTCTTTTATACAGCACGCCATCTTTGTTCAAGAAGAAACTACCAGCTAACCTTCTCAACGTCTTCCTGTCTTTGGACGATGCCCCGGGCGGGTACTCTTGACTTTTCAAGAAACACTTAATGTCATGAAACCATGGCTTGTCATCAGACGTTGCATCGACCGCAAACACAAATGCCGGTCTGTCAAGCCGAGATACTTCAATCTTAGGTACATGGTTCCATCCTTGCACTTTGATCATGGAAGACAAAGTGGCCAAGGCATCGGCGAACCTATTCTCATCCCGAGGAATATGGTACAGTTTCACTGTTGTGAAAAATGTCAGCAATCTCTATACGGCACTAGATTTGCTTGGTGCGTGTACCAACTCCCTTTCACTTGATTGATTACCAAAGCTGAATCACCAAATATATCAAGGGTCTTAATCCGTAGATTAATTGCCTCCTCGATCCCCATTATACAAGCTTCGTACTCTGCTTCATTGTTGGTGCATCCGAAATTTATTCGGGCAGTGAAAGGCATATGAACACCTTCCGGCGTGATAAGAACTGTTCCAACTCCGCACCCATTCATATTGACAGCCCCATCAAACATCAGACTCCATTTGGACTCAGGGTCTGGCCCCTCCTCCGGGAGTGGTTCCTCGCAGTCTTTAGCTTTGAGAAACATGATGTCCTCATCAGGGAAGTCAAATTTCATGGGTTGGTAATCATCAATCGGCTGTTGCACAAGATAGTCGGACAGGATACTTCCTTTGATGGCCTTTTGTGAAGTGTACTGAATGTCATACTCTGTCAAGACCATTTGCCACCGTGCAACTCTGCCTGTCAGTGCTGGTTTCTCGAAAATGTACTTGATAGGATCCATTTTTGAAATCAACAAGGTTGTGTGCCTAACCATATATTACCTCAATCGCTTAGCGGCCCATGCAAGCGCACAGCATGTCTTTTCAAGCATTGAGTATCGGGACTCACAATCATTGAACTTTTTGCTCAGGTAGTAGATAGCATGCTCCTTCCTACCTGTCTCGTCATGTTGACCGAGAACACAACCCATGGAACCTTTAAGCACTGTGAGATACATTATCAGCGGTCTCCCTTCAACTGGAGGCATTAGAATCGGAGGTTCCTGCAAGTATTCTTTTATCTTATTGAATGCCAATTGGCAATCGTCATTCCACCTGACCGTTTGATCTTTCCTTAACAATTTAAATATTGGCTCACACGTGGCTGTTAGGTGAGATATGAACCTTGCAATGTAGTTCAATCTACCCAAGAAACCACGAACCTCTTTTTCTGTTCTCGGTTCAGGCATTTCTTGTATTGCTTTCACCTTGGCAGGATCAACCTCGATTCCTCTTTCGCTCACAATGAAACCCAATAACTTTCCAGAACGCACCCCAAACGTGCACTTGTTTGGATTTAATCTCAGACGGAACTTTCTCAACCTTTCAAACAGCTTTTTCAGGTTAACCAGATGTTCCTCTTCTGTTCTCGACTTGGCAATCATATCATCTACATAACATTCGATCTCCTTATGAATCAAGTCATGAAACAATGTCACCATCGCCCGCTGGTACGTTGCCCCTGCGTTTTTCAACCCAAAAGGCATTACTTTATAACAATATGTACCCCACGGAGTAATGAACGTGGTCTTCTCCATATCTTCAGGTGCCATCTTGATCTGGTTGTACCCGGAGAACCCGTCCATAAAGGAGAACACTGAAAATTGAGCTGTATTATCGACCAGCACATCAATATGAGGTAGTGGAAAATCATCTTTCGGGCTAGCTTTATTAAGATCTCGATAATCCACACACATTCTCACTTTTCCATCTTTCTTCGGTACTGGCACGATGTTGGCTACCCACGGAGGATACTTTGTCACAGCAAGAAACCCAGCATCCCACTGCTTCTGGACTTCCTCCTTAATCTTTAAAGCCATGTCGGGGTGAGTCCGACGAAGTTTCTGCTTGACTGGCGGACATTCTTCTCTTAATGGCAGCCTGTGCACGACAATATCCGTATCCAACCCCGGCATGTCTTGATACGACCAGGCGAAGATGTCAACATACTCGCGCAACATTTCAGTCAAAGTTTTCTTCACATCTGCTTGCAAGCTGGCACCAATCCTGATCTCTTTCTTGGCATCCTTGGAACCAATATTGATGATTTCTACAGTCTCCTGGTGAGGCTGGATGACCCTTTCCTCTTGTTTCAACAATCTGGCCAGTTCTTCAGGGAGTTCACAATCTTTCTCATCCCCTTCTTCGGCTTGATAAATTGGATTGTCAAAGTCATACATAGTCATATCAAAATCGTTATCAGTGGTATCCGGAGGATCAAGTCTGCATGAACGGGTTCATGCCTTATTTTAGAATTTATTTTTAAGCAAAACAAAGGAAAATGAAACATTGCCATTTTATTTTATTTTTGTGCAAAAATAAAAACTGAAAGACAGGGAACAAAATTTGATTGCAAAACGTCCTTTATTAATGATAAAAAAAAATTGCAAATGCAACCAGGGTGGCCCTACAAATGAATCTATACGCCTTGGGCAGAGCGTAAGATTTTGACATGCATTATGGTTAGAAAAAAAACAAAGAAAAATTACTCTGTCTGAAGAGTAACCCGGATGACTTCTTCAACGGACCAGTTCTGCACTTGTTGTCCCGGAGCATGAGGGCGTACCCAGTTGTCCAGGTTACAATCACTGTCAACACTATCCTCTGTGGCCGCACAAGACTGGTCCGTGTAGATAATTCCCCCACTATTGAAAGTAATGGGTCCTCTGCTCCTCGCATCTGAAGTTGTAGAGGGATGATAACCAATACCAAATTTGTCTTCCTTCATTGGGGTCTCTATCAACCTGCCCCAACCTTGGGCGTTGCCTGCCCTGACGACTTCGACAGCTTGTTTGTAAGATGAAATAGAGGTACCGGCCCCAACTGGTACAGAAGAAGACTCAGGTGCATCGTCGATATTGACCGCTTCAAATGATTGGCACAATATCTCATGAATTTCCCCATCCATTTCAATGTACTTGAATGTGGACAAGTGACTCACAAAGATGTCTTCTTCACCGCAAACCGTCACAACCTGCCCTTCAAACTCGTACTTCAACTTTTGGTGCAAAGTGGAAGTAACAGCCCCGACTCCGTGAATCCAAGGGCGTCCCAATAGGCAGCTATATGCAGGTTGTATGTCCAGTACATGGAACGTGGATTTGAATACCTGTGGTCCAATTTGTACGGGCAATTCCACCTCACCAAACACAGATCGTCTAGTCCCATCGAATGCTCTGACCACCAATTCACTAGGCCTTAAGATCAAACCATCAACTTCCAGCTTCATTAACGCCTTCTTGGGCAAGACATTAAGTGATGAACCAGTGTCTACTAGTACATGAGATAACATTGCGCCCTTACACTCCATCGTGATATGCAAAGCCTTATTGTGGTTTCTTCCTTCAACAGTCAGATCTCTACTTGTAAAGCCCAAGCCATGGCTAACATTAACATTAGAGATTACGCCCTCGAGCTGATTAACAGTAATTTCCTGTGGCACGTATGCACTCTTCAATACTTTCAACAACGCCTGCCGATGCGCATCAGAGCACATCAATAGTGACAAGATTGAAATCTTTGAAGGGGTCTGATTCAGTTGGTCCACAATCTTATAATCGCTTTTCTTGATTATCTTCATAAATTCTTCCATTTCCTTATCAAAAGTAATCTTTGTCTCTGCTTCAGGTGTAGGCGCATTTTCAACCACCTGTTTACCTTTAGCCTTTGCTGCAGCTTCTGCCTCTTTATCACTTCTCAAGGTTTGGGGAGCGAACAGCCTTCCACTCCTTGTAAAGCCCCCTACACCCCCTACATTATCAATATTTGGGCTTACTGACGACTCAACTTCCTGCTTTTTACCTTCGTAATATACATCTGCCCCATAGTGCCATGGGATAGCCTTCGTAGATGTGAACGGAATTGGTCCTGGCACCGTGATAGTGACAGGACTGGGCCTTTCTGGCGCAACACTCGCCACGTGAACTGTATTGACCGGCATTTGAATCTCAGCGGGAGTATAATAGATGGTCACGGTTGATACTTCATCAGTGTCTTTCACGACTCTGTCGAACTGTAGACATCCTTCATCGATCAGATTCTGTAAACCCACCTTCAACTTATTACAGCCATTCTCCTGATTCATACACTCGGAACAATCTTGATTGCAGCCCGGGAACACCTGTCCCTTCAATAAACGATCTTTTACAACCAACAAAGAAGTTTTCACTTGATGGATGTCTGTCACCAGATTCAATCTCCTCCCATCTTCAATAGCGTATACATTTGCTGCACCATGATCAGGCATGGGATGCTGAGTAATATTAGGAGCGGGAGAGAAATTGATGGCTTTAGCATCAATCAAATCTTGTACTTTATGATGGAAAGCCCAACATTTTTCAATGGAGTGCCCCTGAGCACCTGAGTGGAACTCACAACGAGCATTAGCATCGAAGTTAGGTGGCAGGTTTCCAGCAACCGGAGCTTTCATAGTACGGAGTTCTACCAACTTTAACTCGAGTAGCCGGGGCAACAGCGCGGCATAAGTCATAGGGAGAGGATCCATCTTACGATCCCTCTGCCTAGACCTTTGCTGGAAAAAAGGTTGTTGCTGTTGCTGCTGAACTTGTTGTTGGGGTTGTTGTTTCTGAACAGACGGTGTAGGGATTGTTACAGCATCTACCTGATAATAAGCTTGAGAACGCCCTCTGCCTCGTCCTCTAAACACAGCATTCGTATCACCTTCTCTTCTTTTCTGGTTACTAGCAAACGGTTTCTTCGTCCCCGAAGAGCCAGCCCCACTCACATCTTGGATCTTTCCAAGCTTTAACAGACTTTCTATTCTTTCTCCCGCAATCACAATATCAGCAAATCCAGTTGACGGGCAAGCAGCTAATCTATCAAGATAGGCCCCTTGCAAGGTGCCCATAAACATATCCGCCATTTCTCTGTCTGACAAGGGAGGTTGAACCTGGGCAGCCATTTCCCTCCACCTCTATGCATATTCTTTGAAACTCTCCTTGGCATTTTGTGACAACCCCTGCAATTGAGTGCGGTTGGGCGCCATGTCAATATTATACTGGTATTTCTTCAGGAACGCTTCTGCCAGATCTTTCCAACTTTTCACAGCAGCTCTATTCAACTTCATATACCAGGTCAAGGACGCCCCAGCCAGACTGTCCTGAAAATAGTGCATCCATAGCTTCTCGTCATCCGTATGGGCTGAAATCTTCCCAAAGTAAGCTTGAAGATGCGTTTGGGGACACGCATTGCCGTGATACTTATCAAAAGTAGGAGGTTTGAATTTAGGGGGAATTCTGACTCCTGAGACCAGCCCCAAGCTGGTAACATCAATACCCATAGAGTTCTTGCATTCTATGGCCCTGATCTTTTCTGCTAACTCATCATACCTTCGATCACCTTGATTACCCACATCAGCATCCAGCAGAGTAAATTGATCTTCCAGGGTATCTTCAAGAGTAACACCAGCATGCCTACCATTTCCATTACCCCGATTGTTACCACCAGGAGGAGGGTTGCCACCGGGAGGAGGAATGCCATGTCCCTGTGAATTGTCATGCTGATCACCTTCGGGCCCATTGTCTGGACGCTCGACCAGAAGCCTCAATCTCTCCTGATTTTGCGCCATGCCAGTCATGAGGGTCATGAACTGGTCCATACGCGCCCTCATTTCAGCCAAATCACTTTGCACTTGATCCATGATTCTTACTTGATTTCTTCGCGTCGAATATCGGTGAATATGATTCTCAGCTATACTGCCTGAAACCAAATAAACGTTAGAGACCCTGCAACGAGTACCTGAAAAGTAAGTAACAAAAATGCAAAATGATATGCAATGCCATGCAATGCCATGTTTGTCATTTCCGAGGTGCTTTATACCCTGATTCCAATCCAACCACAGAAATCTGAAGACCAGAAATCGTGATATAAAGAGACGTGTCGTGGTCATGTGCTTGTGTGCAGCTATCTGATAAGGAATAATTCTGAATAAAACTGCTCATACTCATTCAACGAAGTATTCAAGTATATTTAAGAAAGGTTCAACTGCAAATGCAATACAAGGAAAAAAATGGATCCATCAACAAGCCTGATGGTAACCATTAACAACAAAATACAGGGAAAAGAACGTCAGTCTGACAATTCCAAATCCTTCAGCTTATCACTTGAATACTTGATCTCCTCAAAAAGTATACGGGTACGCTGGTGATTCGGCTTTTCAATCATTTCTTTGATCAAGACATCCCTTTTCTCGAGAGCTTCAGTTAAAGAACCCATATGCAGCATCAGAGCTTCGTCATCACACACTCCTTTGTGTCTCTTCATGCCAGCTTGTGTCTTGAGTATCTCCCTTTCTATCATGACTTCTTCAAGCTCTTTCTTGGTATTCCTCAGCTCACCTCTAGCTTCTTCTAGCTGTTCTTGACTCTTACCGAGGCTTTCCCGATACTTTCTCCTCTGCTCATGCGCCTTTTCAAGCTCTTCGTCCTTAATCTGCAACTGTTCCTGTAATTCAGCATTCTCTATCCTGACTTCGTCCCAAGCGTGCTGAAACTTTGTTAACTTTTCTTTGGTCTGTGCTAACGCCTGTTTGGTTTGCTTGTGGGCTTGAGTAGCATCATCAGCACCGTTACTAATCTTCCAGAAATGTTGGGCTCTTCCAGCAAAGTCTTTCTCTTTTGCAGTTAGGATTTGTTCAGCATCTTGGGCTTTCCGCTCCAGCTCTTTGTTGGCATGTAGAGCATTCTGAAGACAGCTACTCAACTCGGAATTCTCTCCTTGAAGTTTTTTCACCAAGGCTTGCAACTTGTCAACTTCTTCCACAGTAGCAGTGCTTCTTGCTTTCTCATTCTCCGGATACAAAAGGGGTGCCTTACCAAAAGGCAAGAGAAAATCTTCAACTCTTTTCTTCACCCACTCTTCATATGCTGGATAAACCCGGTTGTTAGGCTTGCCTAGAGTAACTTTCCCCTTTTTCAGTATGCTACCCCAGCTTTCAGAAGCTTTCTGTGCTGCTTCCCACCCCTGATGTATGAAAATAGAGGGACTCCTCCATATCTCTCTTAATAGGCGGACCTGTCAGGGCATACCCAAATTGTCGAATGGCCAAAGAAGGATTGTAGTTAATCCCACCCATTCTTCCTATCAGTGGAACGTTAGGGAACTTACCACAGTTGTGGATAATATTTTTGCCAATCAGCCCATGATCTACCCATACGATGTCCTTGGCCACCAATCCCATTAAACGATGTTTCCACTCTAGAGAATCTTTGGAATCCACAAAAGCCCCTGATTGTGGTAAACGGCCTGCAAACCACTTATAGAACAAGGGTGCACAACAACGAATTATCCCTCCTCTTTTCTTTTCGTTTCGGTTGTACAACGAGTAGTGAAGATCTCCCAGTAGTGTTGGCACCGGGTTCTTCATCATGAATATTCGTATAGCGTCCGTATCAATAAAATCCGGCTCGTTGGGAAACAACACTATGCCGTATATACAAAGGGCTAGCAAAGCATTAAAAACAAGCCAATTCTCGCCTTTAGCTGCTTCCTGGGCCTTCTTAATCAGATATTCCAGCTTGTAACCACGAATTTTTCCTTTGTTGGAGACATTGGCGTCTAACTCTGATTTGCTCAAATAAAGAGCACCAGCCACCTTCCCAAAGTCAAGATCCCCCACCGATCCAAAGAAAGGGGGCTCCTCCTTGATAGCAATCCCCAACATGTTGGAATACTCCTCCAAGGTAGGAACCAACACATAGTCTGGAAATACAAAACACCTCAGAGGCGGATCATAGAACTGCATCAACGTATGGAGACCTCTGGCTTCATAATCACTGACATTACGGACCATAGATAAAATCCACCCATATTTCTCTTCAAAAGCTTCTCGTACTGCAGGGCTCGCCATTCCCTTCAGCATAACAATAGGGCCTAAAGTAGGCGTAAGGAACTTATAGCTGATGATATTCTTCCTCTCTTTAGTGTTCATCTTTGCAGGGACCTGATGACTGGAATCAAGGGTAATATATGCACCTGGAAATGAATAAACATGTATGTTAGGATATGATAATGCAATGCAAAGGGCAATGTGATCAGGTAATCAGGTGTCTGTGCTGAACTGTGAACGGTGTCAGTGTAGCTCTGAGACTAATATAGAACCATAGATAAGAACCATCTGAATACAATAGGATGAAACTTCCTTTTTGTGCAATGATGATAGAAAACCGGGTATGTAGGAGGTCATGGTTACCTGCAAACCTGTAAACAACCCGCCCTTCTCACATGTGGGTACTAGGATGTTCAGTATCCCGGGCTCTCAGGTCGAGAAATGATGATACGTTCACCATTTCTGGTTTGGCATCATCATCAATCGAGGAGGCCTCAACTGATTCTCCAAAACAAAAAGGTCCTCAGCTTCTGGCACTGAGGTCGAGAAGCAATAGTACATTCATCCCTCAGGGTACAGTACTATCGCCAATCGAGGAGTGCCTCCGCTGATTCTCTTTCAAAAAGGGATGTCCTATAGCAAGTTCCCAGCATTGGGTCCTCGGATCGAGAATGTGCAATGGGTTTGCCACGGAATATGGTCTGCCACTGTCACATCTCGGGAGGAGTGCCGCAACTGAGTCCTCGGGAATGGTCACCAGAGTCGACAGTTCCTCAAGAGAATAACCACTGGCCTGCATAACATGCAGTAGCAGAAAGCTCCTGATAGAACCTCGTCTGGTTGTGGGTCTCATGAACAACAATACGTGGTCACCACCACGCAAGCGTCATGACTATCCACTCTAATACCTATGTGTGTACTCAAGCTTGTGTAGTGAGCTTATCTCTCAGAACACCCCGCCCGCCAAACAGAAAATAACAGCACAGTCCAGCACAATAATGATATGTAATGCAGTAAATGCGATAAATACAGCAATGTACAGTAAAGCAGTAAGTAACTATACAATAAAACAGTAAATATAGCACAACAGTAAACACCCAATGAAAGAAAAACAGACAAGCTCTAGGATTGACTCGCTAAGGAAACCAGAGATTCTGGGTTCGGTCCCCAGCAGAGTCGCCAGCTGTCGCTCCCGGGATTTTCATCCAAGTACAAACGCGAAAGTGGCACCGAACAGAGTCGCCAGCAATGTGTATTTATCCCATGAGAGGGAAAGGAAACACTGCATAAACCTGAAGGAAAGGAAAGAGCATGGTCTTGCGATCAAGAGAAACGGGTTCGGGAGTCAGTTACGCGAGAGGAAGGTATTAGCACCCCCTCGCGTCCATCGTACCCGATGGGATCCACGCTTGCTTGTCTCAATCAAAGGGTGTAGGAAAAGATACTGGAAAAAGAACTGAAAGAAAGAAAGGAGAAAGAATGGAAAAGGAACAAGAAACAAATGTAGGGAAAATAAAAGAAGTGCTCGCATGGGCCCTACCCCACTGCCTACGTATCTCATCGGGAGCATGAGAATCAGAGCGACGTAGTTCCCCTCACTAGGGATGGATTGTGTTTTTTAGAGAACGGCTTACGTTCTAGCTCGGGTGTTGCAGGCTCGCTGGTCCGAGTGCGTTACCATCTTGCAAGAGAACGAGTAGAAGCGCGTTCGTACGCTAAGAGTGAATGAGGTGAGAAAAGAATTCCCGAAGGAAAGACGTTATTGTTTGTTTTTGTCTTTTAAGAGTTTTTTTCATTTGTTTGCATATGATAGTGTATCTGAATCTTAGTCATTGGAATGTGTACATTCTCACATTCCAAGATGGAATGAGTAAGAAAGCACACTAAGGGTGAAGAAGACCCCCACACTTAGTTCCAATTGCCAAGGTTCAAACACACTAGCACACTTGTGTTTATTAAGTGTTTTTGTTGATTAAGAAATGAAGAAGTGTTTTTTATTAGTTGTACCTTCAACAAGCATTGCATTTAAGTCCCTCACACAAGATCAAATGTTTAACACATTGACCCAAGATGGGTTATATGCTATACATTTTAAGATTATAAGAGAAGACCCCTTTATAATCTTTTCTTTATGTGAAAGGCCTAAATGCAATAAATGCCTACCTTTATTAGATGTTTTGAATTTTCTTTGAGATGACAAAAGAGACTCAAGAGAGGATAAAGGTAAAAATCTATATGGACTAAGACTCAATCCTAATTGATTAGTTAAGGGAGTGATCCTAAGGTTTGTGAGGTTTCAACCTAAAGTCTAAAGAAAGAATGAATTAAACAATTCACTTCTAAAGTAGAAGATGAATTGTAATTCACAAAGGGAAAGTGATGAGTTATTAAAAGAAAGCACATAAGTGCTTAACAAAACATAAAATGGAATTGTAAAAGAGAAAGGATAGAAGTTGAATGTGGATTCCTTATCCACACTCAATTGAAACTTACCAAAGCCCCTACATGGTTAGTAAACATGTATAAGAAGTATAAGAAGTAAAAGAACATGTAATGCATCATAAAACTCAAAAGAATTAAATGAGAAATCAAATCCTAGAACCACAACCAGAATGTACATCATATGGAAAGCAAATTATTATTATCATGCAAGTCCAAGTGGATAGGCAACAAACATCATCCATGGCATTAGAACATGCCACCATAAGAAAAGGGAGAATGAAAGATGAAGGGAAAAAGAAGAAATGTGCATAAATGGAACATGTAATCCATGGATCAGAATTGAAATGAAATGAAAAATGATTCACAAACCTCTCACAAGTATTCATGAAGCACATCAAGACATTTAAGAAGTGATAGAAGAAGTAGAATTGAAATGGAAGTTCAAAAGAAAACAAAAGTACAAACACCACATGTTAAAGGTGCACAAGGTTTAAATGAAAGTCAACATGCAAGGATGACATATAATATGTACCAATGACCTATAATGTCAAGTGAATGGTTCACCAAATATGCAAATGATCATGCCATTATGTACAAAAGAAGTCATGTAAACATGCACCAATATTGAGATGATATGACATGTTATTATGCTTCAAAGGTAATGTATTAAACAAAACTTAGATGGCCTCATGAAAATTATGAAAACATGGTATTGAAGTTCACAAATCAGAGATGAATCACATATCAAAGTAGCATGCAAGAAACCAAGGCAAAATGATGTCAAACAATGCACTTAGGTCAAATAGACATATCATACAAAGTAGCACAAAAATGAACACCAAACATGCCATAAACTAACCTAAAAAAATCAAATAAAAACACTTAACATACCTCAAGATGATAATGACTCAATGAAAAAAGAAGAGCATCAAAACAATTTTTAATCATCAAGAACAAAATTAAACAAGATCATGTACCATATTAAGAATGCACATCAAAGAAATTCAAAGAAAAATATAGAACAGGGGAAAAAAGGTCATAAAATCAAGAAACAAAATCATGAAAAATTTTCTAAATGTTTTAAGAAGGCTCATGAATTTTTGTGGAATTTTATGATGCTATTTAGTATTTTTAAAAATTAAAAAGAAAACGTGTAGAAAAAATAAAAAAAAAATGCAATGCAAAAAGGAATGGGGGTGCGTGACTAGTAATTACTCAGTTCAAATTACATTGGGCCTTAAACAAGGGGGTGTGGATATCAGTTTAGTCCCAAGGTCCAAGTCTGCGCAGAACAAACTAACAAACATACACTCTCAGTCAACAAAATTGACTCACTCATGGCCATTGGATCAAGTCAAGGTCAAACGAAAGTCAAAGTAAATGAAATCAACGCACATGCATGAGTGTCTACCCTAGCTACCATACGTTGCAACACATAGAGCTTAAGTGAATTCAGAAACAATGCACATGACATGCACATGCGTTTTAATGTGCTGGCACATTTTAGACCACACGATTGGAACACATCAACGGCTATGATTAAAACACACAAAACCCTAGCACTTAAGACCACCGGCCGGAGATGACCTCCGGTCACCTTCTCCGGTCATGCACCACCGTCTGCAACTCCATAATTTCCAGAATTCCACAAAAACTATACCAAAATGAAGAGCAACTCACGTAGATTAACAATATACTCATAAAAACAACAAAACATACACACATAGCAAGAACAGAGGGGATGAATATGTGCCCTAACTTTTGGATCTAAGCCTTTACAAGGCCTATCAACTAGCCGGAGTGAGAAATGCTCCTAATGAGCTCATATCATCATGAAATCATCATAATAATCAACAAAACGTGAGAGAAAAGTTTGTGAGTTTTGGAACCTGATCTTGCAGTTCTTGTGGAGTTTGAGAAAACCAGAGAGAACACTTGCTCTTCAACCTTGGAGCTTCAATATTAAGCAAAATAAATGCTGATGATTCACGAGTAGATGAAGGAGATTGAAGATTGCAGTGATGCTAAGCTTGCAGAAATGGAGTTGTTCTTGTTGTTCTTGATTCAACCACACTCAATGGAAGAACTATGGAGTTGAAATCGTGGAGAAGCAAACTCAGAGAGAATGAGAGAGTAGAAGAAGTGAAATGTGTGAGAAATGAAGTTGAAAAACTGAAATTTGAGAGAGTGATTTTTATTTATAATGTGAACTAACCACGGTTAAATGAGTTGAGTTAGGGTGAGTCAAGTTGGTTAACTGAGTCATCCCTAACTAACTGAGTCAAGTTAGTTAGGGAGTGTGATGATATGGTGAAGATGGCTCATGACATGCTATGGTGGAAGTGAGGAGGGAAATGAAATGGCACGGCTGGTGGTAGAAGAAACTTGCTTAGCACGTTTATTTCTTTCCATTCTCATGTATGCCAAGGCAAGTGTGCAAGGTGTAATTGACTTGTGCTTGGTTGAAAGAGGAAACTGAAGTGAGGAAGTGTTTGTGGTGTGTTTGAACCAAAATCATGCAACATGTTGTCAATGTATCCATGCCAACATAGGGTAGTTTGTGGAGGTTTTTCTCTCTACTCAATGGCTGCATTAGGGAGTTTATGGGTTCATTGGAAAGAGGATGCATTGGAGCACAATATCGATTTGGAAATTGAAGTGGAATGAGGTCTCAAACATGTCTAAAAATGACCTTAAACAGATGGACCAAGAACTGGTACATGGGTGCGCAGACTTGTGGCATGACCTGGTTGTGACCTGGTCAAATTTCAGTTGCAATGACCATTCTTTGAGCCATCATAACTCCTTAACCTTTGATCAGATGAAAAATTGATAAACACCAACTTTGAAGATCTCACATAGAGGAACAACTTTGATGTTGAAAGATTTTCCATTTGAAGCCTCTAATCATGAGTAATTGATCAATACATTTGGCCCACCAAGTGTTTGAGAAAATGACTGCGCGCGTGCCCTGAAAATCTCGGTCATGACCTAGTTTTGGACCTACTTTGCTCAAACTTTGATCAATCATATCTCACTCAATTTTTATCCAATGGAGATGTTCCACATATGGATGTGAAGCTTAAAACAAGATCTTTTGTTGTGGCCAAGTGGAATTTTCATTTGGTGCTTCAATTTTAAATGGCCTTGGTTCAAACTCTGATGCAAAATGGCCAAAACTTGCTATTTTTAGTAACCCTTCCTCTTCCAAAACTGGCAACTTTCCACCTCTTGATTTTTTCATGATTCCTTTGGAGTTTCTTGACCAAATTGTGTACATTGGACATATGTAACATGAATTTCATGATTTTGGGCTCAAAAAGTCAAGAGTTAACTTTTTCCTCTGATTATTTGACTTGGCCCCAATTTTCCTGATTTCTGATCTTTCTTCCAATTGAACCACTTCTAAAACCAATTGAGAGGCAATTTTCCATACACATACACTTAAGAACATGTAGGACACCATGACATCAAGTTTTGTCCAAGAAATCAAAGATTCCCTGATTTAATGGGAAACCCTAGTTTTGGTGCCCACCTCCTAGGAGAAAAATGTGCAGTCTTCAATTTCAAATTCCTCAGAGTATGTTGTGTATCCTCTTAAAGGATGATGAGATATACCATTTGAGGATAATTTTGGATCAATGAGCTATCTCTTTTGAGGGTTTTCCTTCAGTTTTTGAACCTCTTGCATAGTGAAAGATGTAATGCTTCAATCTCCCATTGTATCTCTCATCCTTGAGGTTGTGGATGATCAATTGAGATGGTATGAGACATGAAAGACCTCTTGGCTTGCCTTGAGGAAACTTGATTGACCTTTTTGTGCTTTGAATGATCCCTTGATTGTCCACCTTCCACCTGATCACATGCCCTGATGGTAAGAAGGATGCCATGCTTCATTTTTCTATGTTAAATGCAATGCAATGCTAATGAGGTGGATATGATATGATAAATGATAATGCCATGCTATGATGACAAAGAGGGAGAGCAAATTTTGGGGTATTACACATGTTGACCTTTTTTAACCCTCTATCATGGGCGTATTGAAGACTGACCATTATACCATGTAATTGTTTGCCTTGAAAAATAACAAACAACCGCTGGTCTCCTAATTTGTGAAAATTAGTTTACTTGCAGGATCGACCAAACAAATTCTAGGACAATGTGCTTTAAGAGTTTTGACAATTTGTGTGAAAATCAAACCTTTTATTCATTAAGTTCATCATTGTTTTCATAAACTAGTGTAATTCGAATGAAAATGATAAAGTTTTGTTCTTAAAAGGAATAATGAAAACGTAATAAAAGTGCAAGAATGAAATTGCAGAAAAGTAGAATAAATTGCATGTAAATAACTTAAAACTTCATTGAAATGTAAAGAAGAAACTGGTGTTTTTTCAAACGTACATTTCTCAATGATAACTCTTTTCTCTCACACGGGTACTTTGAGTATTTTGAGTAACTTGTACAAATTTTGAATACACACACCCGGAAATTTAACACTATGACTCCCTATTTATATACAGTCGAAATAACCGCCAACAACGACCATTTCTCCTAATGGGGACAAATGGCATCCTGCATGCCTTCACCTCTTAGATGCATTTCACGCGTCTTGTTTTCAAAACAAATATCTCTCCTGGATTTAAATTTTAAAACATCCGTCGAAGCAAGGTCTTCGTAGAATTATGTCGAAATAATTTTAACACTTAAAAAAATCTCCAGCTCTTCCATTCCAACTTAACCTTTATTTTCGACTGACCTTCTTCACAAGAAATAAATTACTGTCGAAATGCTCTGGCAAATCTTAAACTTTTACCTCCTGAACAAAATCCAGGCGTCGAAATTAGGAGGCTACAAATTGCCCCCCAGAAAATGCATTTTCGACAAAGGAGAAAAAGCATTTTTTGACAACATAATTGGATGCCTTAAATCATTTCGACGAAAGACTGTTCATATGACTTGACATTCATGACGTCATAGTCATCATTACACTTTTTCTGAAACGTCTTTTCAGCCCACATTCTGAAATTTTCAATCATCACGCTCCTAGTCCCTAGGAAATCGTGGGTCAAAAAATAACTGCCACCGTCTAATCAGTCTACCCCTGACTAACACGTGTCCCGCGATTCTTTTCATTAAATGAAAACCTATTTGCATAGTAACCGCTTCAGTCTCCCTTTTACCACTTATAAATAAGTGGAAATTTTCCTCAATTCATTTTCCACTTCTCTTTCTCTTAAACAAGAAACTTACCTCACGCAACTTCATCTTCTTCATTTTCTCTCTGAACTTTCTACGATTAACCATGTCTTCTTCCACAGCTCCTCAAGGAAACAACACCAAGAACAGAGATTCCCAAAAATCCAAAGGCTTACCGCCTGTCCACAGGATTCTTGGTCCAAGTGTTGTGGGGAACCAGCAATATGTACCAGAACCTCCCAACGAAGAAGAGAAAAGACGCATTTACCAGTCACAGGTATTAATCCCCATTCTTATTTCTGGTAAATCCCATGCAATCTTAGGACCTTTACCTGATTTAAAGTTAGATCCCTTAAAAGTAAAGGAATTTTTACCAGCTTATCATCGTTATAAGCCAATAGCTAATGGAGTTAGACCTAGGACTGGGAAAGAAATAGCCATAGATGAAAAATCCAAAGTAGATGGTTAAGGGTCACCCTCTGGGGAAACCATAAATCTAGAGTATATGAACAACTTTAGGATTTTTAGGTCTTGCCCTCTGTTGAAAGACCCATCCGACTATTTATCTTGGCTAACAAAAATAGAGGCAGCCAAATCTGAGGCTTGGAAAACCATGGGCATTTTCGACCTTATCCAGTTGTCGAAAGTAGGACCTGGTTATTGTACATCTATGCTTTTGGCTTCCCTTTACTTTTGGGACAGTACCCACAACAATTTTCACCTTCCTTGTGGAATGATCACCCCCACCCTTTTCGACGTAGCTGCCATCACTGGCCTTAGCCCACTTGGGGTGGATTATGATCCCAACCTCTTGTCTGACGATTCCATAGGTTTCGACACCAATAAGGCTACCTTTACCTCCTACATCGCGAATTATCATGATAAGGAAACTAAGGAAGTCTCAGACCAAGAGCACTTGACCTTCTTAGCCCTCTGGCTGTCGAGATGCGTCTTCTGCTCCAGGTCTCTCCAAGTGGCGAAAAGATATATCACTATGGCGAACCAACTCCATGCTGGACACCAACTGTGCCTCAGCGAAATCATCATATCCAATCTGTATGATTCCCTTGGCGAAGGAGTTACTTTACTGAAAAATATTAAGGATAAGGGAAATCTTCTGTTGTCGGGACCATTCTGGCTCCTACAACTGTTGCTCAATGCCACATTTAAAGCTTCTATATCCAACAAAAACCTTGTGGACGAAGCTGCTCTGAAGGATAGAAGGGTCGAAGGAACTAGGCTGGCACTACTAACGCCCAATGACGAAGGTCTGAGCCTCCAACAAACCTTTACTGGCTATGTCATGATGTTTGCCAAACGTCATAACTTTACTTCTAATATGGCCCATTTCGCAAACAGAAAAATTAGACCAGAATGGTTTACCAGGAAGTTCCCCTTAGAGTCGAAAGCACAAGAGGCAAAATTTCTCAATGTCTGGGAATCCTTTCTAACCCCTAGGCTCATAGCCTCCAGGATCAACCCCTTGTTGACAGGTGATTTTGACTAAAGGTGGGAAACAAGGAGTCCCATGACGCGTCGGTGCAAAAGGCGTATTAAGGTGTCGATTCGACACCAGCAGAGGGGTGCGTCGGAGAGGTGGCAACAAACCTCGGTGTCGGAGGAAAATAAGGCGAAGAGCCAATCCCAACTTCAAGGATAAATGCTTGGGCGGGAAAAGTTTGAAACTTCCAAGACTATGGGAAGTTGAAAAGAAAGTGGGGTGCCACGTGTCAGCTTCAGAAGACATTTGGGTAGACAAACAGTTACATTCTAGGCCTATATAAGGCACTGTGTTTTCCATTTTTAGGGGTCGCATTTTTTCATATTGTAAAGGGAAAATGCTCAAAGTACCAAGCTTAGAGAGAAACGAGTTCACTCCCGCGAAAATGTACAATTACGTCCAATTTTACTTAATTCAATTTACTTTCAGCATTTAATTTAAGTCATTGTCTTTTTGCTTTTGTCTTGCCTTTCCTCCCTTTAAATTTTTCCACTTTGCATCCAAAACTCGTTGATCGTTAAAACCGTCCACGTTGCCAAGGTCACTCCAACGTGACAACTTTCACCAAAAGCGAGAAACTGAAATACCACGCAAACATACGCTTCCAATTCCTTGTTATGGGATTTGTGTGGCCGATCCCGCGAGCAAACCTGCGACAGAAGGCCAGCGGTTGTTCGTGCCGGCGAACAAAGTGGCACGCCCGGTGGGACCCGTGTGAATTGAGTATATGTTCTTGCGTAGTGGTAAGATGGTAATACCACGTTCAAACGACGAACCGTCTCCGACGGAGAGTACGGTGGGAACACAAACAACTGAAGTTGGATCCGGTACCGTGTCAGCGGTTTCAACCACTCCTAGTGAACCAACCGCAACACCGCGTCAAAATGACCCTTAATCAACAATGGCAGGGACTACAGGGCAGTATATGCCTAGCATCACCATGCCTATACCTCGATCTTATTGAATGCCGACAGAGTTTATGTCGAGTTTGCATTCTATTGGCCATCTGTTCGGGGAAAGTTCGTCCTCAGCGTTTTCACCCTATCAGGGGGCAGGACACATGTCGAACCAGATGGTTCGACCCCCAGGTTTTAATCTTTTCTCTCAATCCATACCGACCTTTACCTCTAGTTTCGTCGCGGTCATGAGGCAACAGATGGATGAGAGTAATCATGAGATGGTCCACATGCTGACTCAACAGATGGGTACGATTTTGAGACCACTGATACAAGAGTCAACACAAAGTTACCAACAACTGGCGACTCAAATGACACGGATCAGTGACTTCTTAGGCGCTCCTAGGGCTCAAGGTCGACAGACCCCACCGCCTCGACCGGAGACGCCGCTTCGTCAGGATGAAGTCTTTGACGAAACTATAGAACAACCCCGTGAGTTCGAAGAGATTCCTAGGAGGGTTCAAAGGCCTCCCGTGATTGTCCATAGGAACCAAGATCCAGACTTCGTTGTCCAACAGGTTCGATAGGACGCCTTGGCTGGAGAACATAACCTGGAGGCCGTGGTCGAACGTATCATGGTTCCTAATGGGGCGAACCCAGGCCTTCGACGACCAACATACACATCCCCATTACCAGACTTCGTACTATAAACAGAGTTACCCCGGGGGTGGAAAGTGCCAAAATTCACCAAGTTCTCCGGGGAGACAGAAGAGTCCATTGTTGAACACGTTGCTAGGTATCAAACCGAAGCAGGCGACATAGCGAATAATGAGGACTTGAAAATGAAATATTTCCCAAGTTCCCTCACTAAAAATGTATTTACGTGGTTTACCACGTTGCCCCCTTAGTTCATCCACACGTGGGCACAATTGGAGAGACTGTTTCACGAGCAATTTTATATGAGACAGTCGAAAATAATGAAAGAGTTGGCAAGCGTCAAACGCAAGGTAACAGAGTCAGTAGACCAGTAATTGAATAGGTTTAGACTTTTGAAAGCACAGTGCTTTACTCAAGTCCCTGAGCACGAATTATTCGAAATGGTCACCGGTGGCCTAGACTATTCGATCAGAAAGAAGTTAGACACGCAGTATCTTAGAGATATGGCGCAACTGGTTGACCGGGTTCGCCAGGTCGAACGATTAAAAGCTGAGAAAGCCCAGTCTAACAGATATCGTAAAAAAGAAAAAGTGTCTTATGTGGCTGCTGACGAATATTCGTCCGACGAGGAAGAATTCGTCAACGAAAGTGAGATCCACGTGGTTGAACTTAAGCCAGGACCTCCCTATGCATGCAAATTGTTGAAACCATCAAACGGGAAAAATCCCATCGAAACCGGAAAAACGGATAAATACGTCGCTAAAACTTATACTTTTGATGTGTCCAAATGTGATGAAATATTTGATTTACTGGTTAAAGATGGTCAAATAATTATTCCGTCTGGTTTAAAAGATCCCCCTCTAGAATAAAATAAAAAGAGGGGATTTTGTAAGTTTCATAATTTCCTTGGTCATAAAACAGCTCAATGTGTTCTTTTCAGGGATTTGGTGCAGAAGGATTTGAAGGAGGGTCGGCTCCAATTTGGAGAGAAGCCAAAGATGCAGGTTGACACCGACCCACTGAAGGTTGAAGAGGCTTTGTACTCAGAGGTGTACGAATGTATGATGGTCGAAGCTACTGAGGGCCTCGACAAGCCACCAATGGCTGAAGTGGTAGAATGCATGATGGTCGAAACTACTGAAGGTTCCGGAAAGAAAGCGGAGGACAAAATTGAAGCGGAGGACAAACTTGAAGCAGTGTACCCCCAGGCTGGCGAGAGTTTGGAAGATTTTCAGGAAAAATGCAGGATAAGCGGGTCAAAAGCCGCGCTATGCCCCAGGTGCAACGCTGTGTTCGATGAGAAAGCTACTGAGAGGTATGAGGCAAGCAAGAGATAAGTGCTACCAGAGAGCAAGCCACCTGTCCCAAGGTTTGTGTTCGACAAGAGTGGGGTTCCCCGTCGAAATGAGGAGTACAGAAAGTTGTTCCAAGAGACAAGGCCCAAAACTTTTGTGCCTCCATCAGACTCCCCGCAAGAAAGGTGGATGGCACCAGTCAACCAGAAAGGGAGCAAAAGACCAAAGTGGAAGGCTCTTGATTTGGAAAAAGAGGAAAACGTCGCCGATAATATGGTCGAACCAGCATGATATAGGGTGTCCCCCAACTACAAAGGGAAAATCCCTATGACTAGGACTCAGTGGAGGCGTTATCACCGCAGTAAGAAGGCTTAGAGGGAAGCTACGACTTCAAGAGTAAAGCCTGTCGGAACGTCTGGACAGAAGCGCCAATACCCAAGAGGAAGATGGGTAGAAAAGAACAAAGTGGCGACAAACCAGACCATGGCGGTAACTGTGAAAGCATCGGGAGAGAAGGAAGTGGTGTCGACCCAGAGTTCAAAGTGTACTTCGCTGACGGAAAGCAAGAAAGAGTCAGAGTATACTCCTCAGTCGGATGAAGAAGAGCCAAAATATTCCCCTCAGTCGGATGACGAGTATGATCCATCACCTGAGGGAGATTTTGACGAAGACATGTACGACGACACCAACGATGACACCTATGGCAAAGATTTTGTGTTGAATTGTGGTATCGTGTCGGTCCTACCAGCTGAGTATGACGTGGTGTCTGAAATCTCTGAGACTGAAGAATATTTTGTCTCTGGTGAAAATCCGGATGACAAGCTGCTGTGTTATTATGTGATGAACAGTGGTGTGGTGGAAGAACAAACGACTATGTTTGAACGTCCTAGCCCTGGGATGATGTACCATTTGAAGCCGTTATTCATAAAGGCAAAAATTGATGGGGTGTCTGTTAACAAGGTATTTCTGGATGGTGGAGCGACTGTGAACCAGATGCCTCACAATCTGTTTAAGAAAATTGGAAAAATGGAGGCTGACCTCCTACAGCACAACATGGTTTTGTCCAACTATGAAGGCAAGACCAGTAACATCCTGGGGGTTGTCCAAGTGGACTTGGCAGTGGGTACAACCAACAGGCTGACACTTTTCATGGTTATCAAGTCAAAAGCAAATTTCAATCTGTTGTTGGGACGGGAGTGGATCCATGGAATTGGGGCAATGTCGTCGACAATGCACCAGAGATTGACCATTTGGAGAAAGGATGGCATCGTTGAAAACATTGAGGCAGATCAAAGCTACTACAAAGCCGACGAAGCCAAGGGTAACAAGAAATATTTTGACCAACACTTAGCAAATGTGGCTCCGTGTGATGACGGATCAGGGTCTTACACCTTTGTCGACACGGGTCGCATCCTGAACCTGGACCCCGACTATGGGTTCATCTGGGACGCTGCCGACAAAAACATGAACCAATGGAAATGCCACCAACGGGGTGGCCCACAACTGGTGAAAATGACTGCTGAGTTAGAAAGCATGACTCGGATTTCGGCCTATCTGGCTGAAAACAGAAAGATGTTGGCACTTGAAAAAGACAAAACTCTCCAGATAGCTAAGGGAGCCGACCGTGACAAAAGAGCAAATGGCCAACAAGGCCAAAGGGAAGCTATAGAAAATCAGAGGCTTGATGGAATTTACGATGATGAGCCTTTGGGGTTTGAAAAAGGCCCAGATCATGAGCAGTAAAAAATGCAAGCGCAAGGCCCGCTTGAGGAAATCGACTTAGGGGATGGGACAACCAAAAGGCCCACATACGTGAGTGCCAAAGTAGGACCAGAAATGAAGGCCAAGTTGGTTAGAGTGTTGAAAGAATACAAGGACTGTTTTGCCTGGGATTATGGCGAAATGCCTGGTTTGAGTCGGAGTGTAGTTGAGCATCGGCTTCCAATCCAGCCAGGCAAGAGGCCAGTAAAGCAACACCCTCGACACTTTGCCCCAAAAGTCACGTCGAAGATCAAGCAGGAAATTAAAAGACTGTTCAAAAGTCGGTTCATCAGAACTATAAGGTATGTCGAGCGAATGAGAAAATATGGATTAAAAATGAATCCACTAAAATGTGCCTTTGGTGTTCATGCAGGGCACTTCGTGGGATTCGTAGTCCACAAGCGAGGCATCGAGATCAACCAGAACAAAACGAAGGCAATCTTAGATCTCAAGCCTCCGACGACGAAGAAACAGCTCCAGCCTTTGTTGGGAAAGATAAATTTTTTGAGGAGGTTCATCTCGAACCTAAGTGGCAAGACGAAAGTGTTTTCACCACTGCTCAAGACCAAGAAGGAGAGTGAGTTCCGTTGGGGACAGGAGCAACAAGAGGCTTTCGACGCAATTAAGGAGTACCTTACGAAGCCTCCAATCCTGTTACCACCTAGCATAAATAAAAGCATGAAGTTGTACATTGCAGCGTCGGATACGACTATAGGCAGTATGTTAGCACAAGAGGATGATGGGAGCGTCGAAAGACCCATCTATTACCTTAGTAGGATATTGATAGATGCTGAAACTAGGTACACTATGATTGAAAAGCTGTGCCTATGCTTGCACTTCTCATGTATGAAATTAAAGCAATATATTAAACCAGTTAATGTTTATGTTTCGTCGTATTTTGATGTTATTAAGCATATGTTGTCCAAACCTATTTTGCATAGTCGAATTGGGAAATGGGCACTAGCGTTAACTGAGTTCTCCCTGACATACGTCCCTTTGAGGGCGATGAAAGGTCAAATAGTTGCAGACTTCATTGTCGACCACGCTGTAGTCGAAACGTCGATACATAGCGTCAACGTCGCCCCGTGGAAATTGTACTTTGATGGGTCAAGCCATAAAAACGGGGCAGGTGTTGGAATCCTAATAATATCCCCACAAGGTATCCCAACGACCTTTAAATGCAAAGTTGATGGCAAATGCTCAAATAACGAGGCAGAGTACGAAGCCTTAATCACTGGTCTTAAGATACTCAAAGACTTGGGAGCCAAAGAGGTCGAGATAAAAGGGGACTCAGAATTGGTGATTAAACAAATCACAAGGGAGTACAAGTGTGTGAAGGAGCATCTTTTAAGTTACTTCTCGTTGGCAAAGCGTTTGTTGGAACATTTTAAAATTGTCAACATCTCGCATGTGCCAAGGGTAGAAAACCATAAAGCTAATGAACTAGCACAAATTGCCTCTGGTTATAAAGTGTCGAATGGTAAGTTGAAATACTTCATCGAAACTAGGAAAAAGATGGTGTCAAACGTACACGCACCGTCAAGTTGGTTGATATCCAAGGTCTCGATGAGTTTGGTCGAAGGTTTAGAAAGTTATGAGGTTTTCATTAACGATATGTCACCAACAGATTGGCGAAGACCAATTATGGAGTATCTGGAGAACCCGTTGGGCAGTACTGACCGAAAGACTAAGTACAGAGCAATGATTTATGTCATAATAGGCAATGAGTTATTGAAGAAAACTCCATAGGGGGTATTGCTCAAATGCTTAGGAGATACTGATGCCTATTTGGCAGTTTCTGAGGTTCATAGTGGGACTTGTGGAGCTCACCAGGTTGGCCACAAAATGAAATGGCTTTTGTTTCAACAAGGTGTCTACTGGCCCAGCATGCTCAAGGATTGCATAGATTTCCCGAAAGGATGCTAGGATTGCCAGAAGCATGCAAACATCCAGCATATACCAGCCATCGAGTTACATGTGATTGTCAAACCATGGCCATTTCGAGGATGGGCTTTGGATGTGATAGGAGAGATTCGGCCAGCTTCGTCGAAGCAGTAAAGATTCATCCTCATGGGAATAGAATACTTCACGAAATGGATAGAGGTTGTGCCTCTGGTAAAGGTGGACCAAGAGACCGTGATAGACTTCATCCAAAATCATATCTTGTATAAATTTGGAATACCTGAGACCATCACGACAGATCAAGGCTCTGTGTTCGTGGGGCAGAAGATGCAAGAGTTTGCAGCAGAAACAGGTTTCAAGTTGGTTACTTCGACGCCATACTATGCTCAGGAGAATGGGCAGGTCGAAGCAGCTAACAAGATAATAAGTGGGTTAATCAAGAAGCACGTTGCGAAAAAGCCAAAGAACTGGCATAAGACGTTAAGTCAAATTTTATGGGCTTGTCGGACATCACCCAAGGAGTCGACCAACTCGACTCCATTCCGTCTATCCTTCGGGCACGACGTCGTGCTACCAGCAGAAGTATGCCTGCAATCCGTTAGAGTGCAACGACAATATGAGATTTCGTCGGAACAATATTGGGAAATGATGTTAGACGAACTCGTGGACTTGGACGAGGAAAGGATGGTAGCTTTAAATGTCTTGTTGCACCAGAAGGCACGAGTCGCCAAGGCATACAACAAACAGGTCAAGAAGAAAACCTTCGCCGTAAATGACTATGTTTGGAAAACGCTATTGCCCATGGATCGACGAGATCGGACAATGGGAAAATGGTCACCCAACTGGGAGGGGCCATTTCTAGTGACTCGAGTATTTAGTAATAACGCGTATGAAGTACAAGAGTTAGGAATGGACCAACAAATCTTAAGAGTAAATGGGAAATATTTAAAGAAATATAGACCTATGCTAAAAGAGATTCACATTAAAATATAGCTTTCTCATTAATTAAAGGCCAAAATAGGCTAAGGGGCCACAAATGGCTTACAAAATGTTTACATCAGTTCGACATACAAACTAAGGAAACTCAGGAAATCTAGCCTTAAAGTCGTCAAAGAGGATCTTCTAATGAACAATCTTGCTCTCAAGAAGCACTTTTCGTCGCTGCATGCAGCTAATAACATCTTTGATCTTCATAGCCGCTTCGACGTGAACAAGTCCTTGAGCTACCTCGTGGTCGATGGTTTCTTGAGAGGGCATAGGCTCAGCTGAGTCTAAGGAGGCTTTTTGTTGTTCGACATCAGCAATCTTTTTTTTCAGCTCCGTTATCTGGGCTTGATATTCAAATATCTGTTGGTCGAAAGCCTGGCGTTTGTTGGAGTGCTCCTACTTTTTAGGTTCATAGTCCCCAAGTTTTTGTTCACAGACTGAGCTAAGGTGCCACTCACGTTTCATGTCATTGTGGCGGAATCAGATTTGGGCGTCGGCCTGATGATTCATAGCAAGATCTTTGGCCAATTGAGTGAAGAAGGCTTCGAACTCGATCAGGTATGTGGCCATGGGGGCAGGGAGCTGGAACTCAGAAAGTTCATCCAGAAGTTTGAAGACGTCGTTGGCTATGGCGAATTCCTTGGCGACAGCCGCCAGAAACTGTTCCTCAAAAAGATAGGACCGCAACTATTGAAGTTTGAGATTGAAGGAAGCATCCACTTCTGGAGTTGGGATTGTGGTCGAACTGGTAGGCTAAATCTCTTCAGCTGTTTGGCGAAGTTTGTGTAGCGCTTTCAGAGTCGCTGCTGGATCTGTTGCCTTGGCTGCTAAGAGTGCCTCTAGAGTAAGAGATTCCTCGACCATAGGTGAAACCCTCTCTGGGTTGTGTTCAGGGGGTTGGAAGTTCTCTCTGACTTCAGTAGTGGTGACGGTAGGCAAAAGATTGATAGTCGCCCCAAGAGCTACATCATTATGCTCAAAGTTATCAGTTGAAGCAGGAGGCGTTTTCACCAAGTTTTCCTCGGGCATGAGTATTTGGAATTCATCGATTTTCTGAGGACTTGATGTAATGGCGATGCCAGCAGTAGTAGTGTCTGTGGCCGATTCAGTATCGCCATCACCAACAGTGGTCGAAGTAACCACATTTTCCTACAAAGCAAAATGCAAGTGAGATTTGTCGCCCCAAGGTCATCTAGGACACAAGTGAGAGTGAAAATACCTGCGCATGATGAGTTGTCGTCTTAGGAAGAGCGACAGTAGGGATTGGCTCAAAAACGTCTTCGAGATTTCTTGGGACGACTGGGGCCACCGTCGAAACGCCGGTTTTTGAAGGTGTCCTCTGCGTTAAAGCCTTTTTCTTCCTCACCAAAGGGGTAGATGGAGGAGACGCTGGAGCGGCTGCGGTGAAGACTCAAGAGTGAGTACTCTCATTTGATTCAGTCCTTTCTGGAGAAGGTACTTTCTCAGAAGCCTGTGCAGAAATAATGTCATAACAAAGGAAAGACAAGCACGCAGGACAGGAAAATGAAATATACCTATGGAGGGTTGGTCCTGGGTTTTTTGGCGGG
The DNA here is from genome assembly GCA_022829125.1 of Lathyrus tuberosus. Lineage (NCBI taxonomy): Eukaryota > Viridiplantae > Streptophyta > Magnoliopsida > Fabales > Fabaceae > Lathyrus > Lathyrus tuberosus. Next base: position 11,655,708 of record JALAZF010000105.1, on the reverse strand, counting down.
TCTAGTGGAAGTCGACGCAGCTGCCGTTTCTCGTTTACGCCCCTGAAAACAAAACTGAAACTATTTAGTCCTGACCTACGGGCAAACGAAATCAAAAGTCCAGGGTATACCTTTGTCGAAGGATCTTCTGCAGGGTCAACATCTATGACAGGGGCCGTAGTCGATGGTTTAGGGATGCCACCAGCCACGGAGGCAAAAGCGTCGACCACGTTCTCTAAGAAAAGATTGGGAGTGAAGGTTTGAGTTTGATACTCCAACCACCAAGCATCAAATTCTTGAGTGGTGAAAAAGGAAGGCTGGAAGGAAAAAACCGGCAGCTCCAGGTGTTGAGAGGCTCTGACGAACCTCATGCAAGCCCTATGACCTACTTGAGTCAAGCGTCGGCCGAACCGTACTATGTCATCAAGATGCCTCACTAAAGACTTTGGCAATATCTGGCTCAGGAAAAATTATCGGGCCACCAAATTTGGACAGTAGTTCATGAAACCATAGCCATTGTTTCCTATTTCGATGCAGAAAGAGATCATGGTGGGAGTAAGAAATGCCCGCCATATAGCATTTGACTGCGCAGCAGCTTTAGGTGAGACTCCAGGAAATGGGTTTCTGAACCAGTCGGGGCCAAACTTACGCTCCACAAATGGAGCCATGTCAGGGACGAAAGAGGTGGTTTCCACGAACATACTGAGATACCTCATAAAGAGGGCATGTCTTGGAGCTTCTTGGGTGGTCATCAGGGCAAGTCGCATTCCCTCAACAAAACGTTCTTTGTTTAGACGCTCCATTGTCGCAGAGGCTGGATATCCCAATTTGTGCTCAAAAGTAGCGTTGAGCCAATGCTGCAACAGCCACATAGGCCCTGAGATGTTTAAAGCCTTAGTGGTTTGGTGGAGGAGTTTCAGCCTCATAGTCGACAGGCCAAGAGAATGGTAGAGGGAGGCCAACAGAAGTTTGGCCAGAGATATCTGTCGACCTTCATGGATCTGAATGACCAGACTGATGAAACTTTTGGCTATTTGCAAGGAGCCAGGGCAAAACATATAATACGACAGCCATAGGGTCAGGAAGGCAATATGCTCCTCATCAGAGACTTCTTTAGAGCGTTTGTCATGGTGGTCTTCGATGTAGTTTTGGAAGCTAGCACGCTCGAAGTCGAAGGCGTTGTCCGTCTCCAGTGTCGGGTCGAACGTCTCGCCTACTGGCGAAAGGCCAGTGATGGCCTCCACGTCGAAAAGTGTTGGCGTGAACAAACCACACGGGTGGTGGAACGTATTTGTCGATCCTTCCCAAAAATACATCGACGCAAGCAGCAAACAAGGGTTGACCCTGTGAGCAGTTCTGGAGAGTTGGATGGCGTCAAAAATACCGTATTCTTTCCATTGCCTTTTGCGTTGCCCTTCGACTCTGTCGAGCCAGACGATGTAGTCTTTGTTGCTTGGAGTAGGCATGGATCTGAAAAATCGAGATTTGGGTGCCATGTATTTAAGGTCTAAGGTGCCACCTGTCTCGAAAGCAGGTGGGATCGTTTGGTCGAAGCAAGGAAAGAACTTCTGGAGTTCTTATGGTTTAGGTTTGTTGTCCGGAAGGGGGCCATGGAAACCACAGAGCTTGTTCTCCACCGCGAATGGGATAACCATTTGGCGGCACCAATTGGACACCACCGTCTCGTCAGCGAAGGATGGTTGAGGAAGAGGACGGAGTGTTTCTGCTTCAGAAAGTATGTACGCGACTGGATTATTACCAGTGGTTTGAGGAATGGAAGTTGTAATATTTGATGAAGCCATTAGGGGGAAAGAAATGCAAAGGGTGTTATGAGGCAATAAACACTTTAGGAAGAAGAAATCAAAGTTCAGTTCTCAGAGCGAATAGCAGGTTTTGAAGAAGGAGTTATGGAAAATGGTAAGGGTTCTTGAGAAAGTCTATTTATAAGGCGCATGCAAAAAAGTGAAAGATCAAAACTTTTCAACTTCTGAAAGTAAGTGGGAGTTGGTTTCGAGGCCCATAACTCAGACGAGACTAGCCATCATGGCATTTTTCTTGGAAATTGTGGGATAAGATTGCCATCATCATATCAGACGGCGCTTGCCACGTGTTATGAGAGAAGACGAAACGTTGGGCAAATACGTCGAAGAAAAAGCCGTCGAAATCCCGCAAGAAACCAAAAATCCAGATTTCTCCATCGACATAGCATTCAGTCGAAATTGGCCTTTTGAGGGGGCAATTTGTTGACAGGTGATTTCGACCAAAGGTGGGAAACAAGGAGTCCCATGACGCGTTGGCGCAAAAGGCGTATCAAGGTGTCGATTCGACACCAGCAGAGGGTACGTCGGAGAGGTGGCGACAAACCTCGGTGTCGGAGGAAAATAAGGCGAAGAGTCAATCCCAACTTCAAGGATAAATGCTTGGGCGGGAAAAGTTTGAAACTTCCAAGACTATGGGAAGTTGAAAAGAAAGTGGGGTGCCACATGTCAGCTTCAGAAGACATTTGGGTAGACAAACAGTTACATTCTAGGCCTATATAAGGTACTGTATTTTCCATTTTTAGGGGTCGCATTTTTTTCACATTGTAAAGGGAAAATACTCAAAGTACCAAGCTTAGAGATAAACGAGTTCACTTCCGCGAAAATGTACAATTGTGTCCAATTTTACTTAATGCAATTTACTTTCAACATTTAATTTAAGTCATTGTCTTTTTGCTTTTGTCTTGCCTTTCCTCCCTTTAAATTTTTCCACTTTGCATCCAAAACTCGTTGATCGTTAAAACCGTCCACGTTGCCAAGGTCACTCCAACGTGACAACTTTCACCAAAAGCGAGAAACTGAAATACCATGCAAACATACGCTTCCAATTCCTTGTTCTGGGATTTGTGTGACCGATCCCGCGAGCAAACCTGCGACGGAAGGCCAGCGGTTGTTCGAGCCGGCGAACACCCCTCAAAGCTGAAAATATCACTTGTCAACTACCAACCCAATCTGGTCTCTCGACAGTTTGGATTAATTCAAATAAAACCCAAACCCCTCTTTTCAAAAAAAGGTTCTCATATACACTACAACATGACCCATAACAAAGCTGAGTGTACCAAACTGCTAGCGAAATACTCAAATTTGGTCGAAATTCAACCAGTGCCTTTTAAACCCAGCTTCCTCTGTACTCAAGAGTTTAATGAATAGTGGAGGGATTACTATAATTCACAATTCTTCGATGTGCCTTCTTTTACTATTCAACTGACCAGAGTTTTCGCCCTTGTGCAGGACAAATCAAAGAAAGGTACCTCAAGACACATCAAAGAAATCCAAGCATTCCAGAAGTACTTTGAAACTGCCTATAGACCCAACGAACTTAGTCAAACCATAAACGAAGCAGCCGTTACTTTGAAATAAATTTTTTCAAGGAAACTGGATGAGTTAATACTACCTTCCTACGTTCGACCAGATCAACGCTATAAGTTAGCTTTTAATCTCTATCCACCAAAGTTCCCTCCTCTACCATCTGCTGAATTTGGTGTGGCTTTTAGCCCTCCATTTCCAGACTGGTTCATCTGTGGGAATTCCATGAAAAATCTTCACCAAGACTACCAAAAACGTGTTAAGCGAGTGGTTCCGACTAAGTACACTTTGGACAATTTCAAAGGCCACCTTCATATTGGCATAGAACACGTTCGCGTGGAATCTCCTATATATGATGGTATGGAATGGGAAGATATTCGACACCACTTACTTTATTTACATATGTTTTCCTTAACTCGTATTTAACTTTTTTCCCTTCTTCTTAGCCATAAAAATTCCTGTTAAGAAGTCGGCTACTGTCGAAGGGTCAACTGCAGAGGATGAAGAAGACCAAAAAGACACTACCAAGAAACCCGTGACGAGGGTATGGTTTCTCCTTTTCCTTGATCATTATATTTATCTTTCCTTTATTTATTATTATTATTTTCTAAAATGTACTAACTAAATCTTTTTTCTTTTTTTTAACAGGCAAGTCGGAAACCTCCTTCGACACCAAAGAAAAGAAAAGAGAAAGAACCTGAAGTTCATGTTATTGAATCTGATGATGGTGACAAATCACCTGACCAAGCTAAACCTTCAAAATGAAGAAGAAACCGTCGAAAACTCAATAGCCCAAACCTTCTGCTTCCAGAATATTGGAGAAGACTCCTCATAAAAAGCCTGTCGAGCAAGCCACTCCAGCCCCAGCAGAAAGTGAAAATTCTAGTCTCAAAACTGAAATTCCAAAGGTATGTTCTTTTTCGTATTTCGACAGTTAAAGCCACTTTCACTTATAGTAAAATTTTGACTTGTTAACTTTTCAGGTTCTTGTCGATACTCATGGACATCCTCTTGTCCAAGTTCTTCCCAAAACAAGCAGCGATCCAACTTACAAACCAACAAGCCTCTCTAAGCCTTCCCAAAAGGATTCGACCAAAGAGTCTGCTACTGAGGTGAATCAACCCATCAATACTTCTGAGAAACTTTCTAAAATCACCATCACAAACCCGTCTCCTGATGTGATCGAAGAGAAAGCTAGTCCTGAGGAAGATATTTTGGTTGATGTTGGTGGGGACACTGTGATGCCCAATGCAGACGTTACCATGGAAGAAGATCCTGAAGACAAATCCCCTATCAACCAAACAGATGATAATGAAGAGAAGGATGGGGATGTCGAAGTTGATGACTAAAAGGAAGAAGAAGAAGATGGCGAAAATCAAACAACTCCAGAGACTACTGCTGATGAAGAAGGAAGAAAGGACTGGGAAAACCTTAATGATCATTCCAAAGCTACTTCTACAAACACTACTTCAACCAGTCTCTCTCACGAAGAACTTGAAAACTTGAAGGTGCAAAGACCATTGGAATATCTGAAGGTTATGCTCAGTATGCGCTACAACTTCTGTGACACCACCACCAGCGGTTCGACCACCTCAGGGACTCTTTCTGGCGTAAAATCCATGGACGAAGTGCTAACCCAGATTCGAGAGAAAATCCTCAACATAGATTTGTTCCAACTCCTAGAGAATGATTCCTCTGCTCAATTCGACTTGAAAAATATCTTAAAACAAATCAATGTTCTGGAAGCTCCTCCTGAAGTGAATGACGTCGTTGTGGATCTGACTACACTGATTGACCTTGTGGTAGCAGACTTTAACCGACTTTGAGATTACTCGAAAAAACTATAAAATAAGTCGGGAACTCAACTTGCTGAATGGGATGCTGCCTAAAGTTCTACCATCAAGGTGACTGAACTGGAGAAGACTTCTGAACAGAACAAGAAAGAGGCAGCAAGCTGTGGCGAAAACATTCGTGAATGGGAGAAACAAATCACCTTTCTTCAATACAAAATCTCTCAGGCCAAAAAGTGCAAAGAAGAACTGTAACAAATCAACCAAGAGGAGTTAACTAAAGAGCTTGAAGTTGGGGTGCATCATGTCGAAAGAACTCAAAAACTTGGCAAAGAAATCAAAGAATTTTCGACTAGCAAGGCCCTCTGCGAACGTCGCCTTCGGATTCAGCGGTCCAAATTTAAAAAACTGAAGAAGCCTTTTCCTGTTTAAAACTTGTAATTTTATTTGGCCCTTTGAGGCCTAATTTTGTAATGACTTTTAAGCCATATGTTTGGCGAAAGGAATTTTGATTTCACCAAGTTGGTTGTTTCTTTTGCATGATTATTCGACTTCTATCTTAACTTCTTGCAATACGGGCTTATATTTTTTCCAATATTTCCCGTTTATTTTTAGCACTCGCTTATCTTTGTCTAATTCTTCAACTTCATATGCGCCGTTTGAAAACACTTTAGTAATTTGAAAGGGCCCTTCCCATTTAGGGGACCATTTTCCCATAAGTCTATCTTTTCGATCCATGGGAAGAATAACTTTCCAAATAAGGTCACCAATCGAAAATACCTTGTATTTTACTCTTTTATTGTAGGATTTTTCCACCCTTTCCTTTTGCCTTTTTAATAACTCTAGCGCTTTTAACCTTTCTTCGTCCAAATCCACCAACTCATCTATCGTCATATTCCAATATGATTCTGATGGAATTTCATGATGCCTTTGGACTCTTATTGACTGTAAATATATTTTAACCGGCAGGACTGCATCATAACCGTATGTTAGTCGAAAAGGCGTAGCATTTGTAGCTTCCTTGGGAGAGGTTCGACAGGCCCATAAAATTTGGTCCAAAGTTTTGTGCTAATTCTTTGGCTTCCTTCCCACATGCTTCTTTATTAAACCAATTATAACCTTATTTGCTGCTTCGACTTGTCCATTGGCTTGAGCATAGTAAGGCGTTGACGTAAGAAGTTTGAACCCCATTTCTTTCGCAAAAGCTTGCATATTTTTACCATTAAAAACAGATCCTTGATCCGTTGTTATCGTCTCTGGGATCCCAAACCTATAGATGATGTTTTTTTGAATGAATTTGATCATGGCTTCTTAATCCACATTTACTAATGGTATGGCTTCGATCCATTTTGTGAAATAATCAACACCCACCAAAATAAACTTCATCCTTTTTTATGATGTTGGTCGAATTTCTCCAATTAAATCTAAAGCCCAGCCCCTAAAAGGCCAAGGCTTTACTATATAATGCAACTCATTTGCAGGAATGTGTTGTATCCCTGCGTGCATCTGGCATTCTTGACATCCTTTCGTGAATTTGACGCAATCGTTTAACATGGTTGGCCAATACATTCCTTGTCGGAATAACAACCATTTCATCTTATGGCCTACTTGATGCACACCGCATTCCCCACTGTGTACATTCGACAGGGCTATGTATGCTTCAGATTCACTTAGGCACTTAAGTAATATCCCTTCAGGATAACATAACTCAAAGCTCGATACCTGGTTTTCCGTTCGAATGGTCCTATTGGGTTTTGTAGATAGTCTATTATGGGCTTTCTCCAGTCTCTAATCGTCGAACTATCTATGTTGAAAATTTCAAAATTTTCTTCGTCACCGTATCCTAGCTTTATCGTCTCCAAATCTGATGGGGATAATCTGGCTGACACGACTCTTCCTCTAACCTCAATGGCTTTTTGCAACTTTTCCTTTGATATTTTGTAGCCAGAAGAAATTTGTGCTAAGTCATTTGCCTCCTGGTTTTCTATTCGAGGGATATGTCGAATCATTACCATATCAAATCTTTTCAAGAGTCGGTTGGCTATTACAAAGTACATGATCAAATTCTATTTGACACATTTGTACTCCTTTGTTATTTGCTTTATGACTAACTCAGAGTCGCCCATTATTTCGACCCAAGCTGCCCCCAATTCCAATAAAATTTCAAGTCCGGCTATTAAAGCCTCATATTCTACCTCATTGTTTGAACATAGGCCTTCGACTTTATACTTGAATTTTGTTGGAATTCTATTAGGAGAAATAATTAGAACTCCTATACCAGATCCCTTTATGTGACTAGAGCCGTCGAAGTATAACTTCCATCACTTGTCCTTTGACAGCTTTTAGAGGTAAGTATGTCAAAGAATACTCAGTTAATGCTAATGCCCACTTTCCAATTTGACTGTGGAAAATTGGTTTAGATAATATGTATTTTATAACATCGAAATAAAAAGAAAAGAAAACATCCACTGGTTTTATATATTGCTTCAATTTCATACATGAAAAGTATAAACATAAACACAAGTTTTCGACTACACTATATCTAGTTTCCGCATCGTTCAAGACCCTACTGAGGTAATAAATGGATCTTTCGACACCATTCTCATCCTCTTAAGCCAACATGCTCCCTAATGTCTTGTTCGACGCAGATATTTACAGCCTCATACTCCTACTTCTACAAGTCGACATCAAAATTGGAGGATGTGTCAGGTACTCCTTGATCTTGTCGAAGGCATCCTGCTGCGCTTGCCCCCATTCGAAGTCTTCTTTCTTCAGTCGAAGTAGAGGGGAGAAGGCTTGCGTCTTCCCACTAAGGTTGGAGATGAACCTTCTAAGAAAGTTAATCTTTCCAAGTAGAGACCGCAATTTCTTCTTTGTAGATGGCGTTTTCGCTTTCATTATTGCCTTGGCCTTGTTTTAATTGATTTCGATCCCTTTCTAGTGGACCACAAAGCCTAGGAAGTCTCCCGCCTGCACACAAAACACATATTTGAGAGGGTTCATCTTTAAGGCAAACTTCCTCATCCTTTCAAAGGACTGTCGAAGATGGTCTAGGTGACTTTTTCCTGAAACAGACTTAACAACAATATCGTTAATATAAATTTGCATGGAAGTCTCAATGAAATCGTGAAAAATCAAATTCATTGCTCGCTGGTATGTTGCCCCAGCATTCTTTAAGCCAAAAGGCATCGCCACCCATTCGTAGGTACCTAAGGCTCCAGGGCATTGAAATGTTGTTTTAGGAACATCTTCCTCAGCAATAAAATTTTGATTGTAACTAGAGTATACATCAAGCGTACTAAGGTACTCATGGTCTGCAGCAGAATCAACAAGCATTTCTGCCACTGACATAGGATATTCATCATTTGGGGGTAGCAGAATTCAAGTCTCCAAAATCTATGCATACCCTTAGTTTGCCATTATTCTTTATTACTGGAACTATATTGGCAATCCATTCGACATACCTGGTCGGGCGGATGAACTTGCATCTGAGGAGCCTTTCAACTTCTTCTTTAATCTTTGAGAGGATCTCTGGTGTAAATCGCCTTGGAGTTTGCTTAACAGGTTTTCTCCCAGGCTTTATTGATAGCTTTAGTTTGACCAGATTCCTATCCAGACTGGGCATTTTGTCATAGTCCCATGTGAAACAATCCTTGAATTCCTTTAGCAACTGGACTATTTCGACCTTGAGTTGGGGATTTACTTTTGCACTGATGTAAGTTGGTCTTTTTTATGCCCCCGACCCCAATTCGATTTCTTCGAGTGGATCTTGTGCCATCATTTTGATGTCTGCTGCTAATGGATCCTTCTCAAACCCTAAAGGCTCATTGTCATAAATCGCGTCGAGCCTCTGATTTTGCAATTCTCCCAGATCTTTGTCAGGTGGATCCGAATTAAAGTCCTTTCCAGGACCTTGTTGATCTGCTTCGATCTCATTGGCTTCGACAGCCATATACTTTACTTTGGCCTCTAAGGCCACTTTGATTTTATTCTCGGCTATATAAGCCGCAATCTTCTTCAGAACTAGTGAATCACTCATTGTCACTAAATTCGCTGCCCTAGCCAGTTGGCTGGATGTGTGAGGTTCCAAAAATATAATTTTCTTCGCCAACTACCCCTCTATCCCACTGAAACCCGTGGGTGGGATGAAGGTATAGTGAGCAGAAGGCGTTGTCAGTTGGCGTCATGTCGAAGGTTGTAGGACTACAAGGAGCAATATGAGCCAGATTTTTGTCGAAGCTTCGCCTGTCAACCTGGTTTAATTCAGCTAGAAAGTAACTCTGGTCAGCCTCTATATTCTCGACAATCCCGTCAGCACGCCATATCGTTATTCATTGGTGCATAGACGAAGGGACGACACGTATGCCATGTATTCATTCTCTGCCTAATAGTAGGTTGTAATTTGCCTTTGAGGCAATTACCATAAACATTGTCGGCCTTGTGATGGTTCCGACTATTAGATCTACTTGTATCACACCCATGGTGGTTCCCACTTTACCCTCGTAATTCGACAACACTATGTTATGAGGTTTGGTGTCGGAATCATCCTTTCCAATCTTCTTGAACATGTAATGTGGCATCAAATTGATTGGCGCGCCTCCATCAACCAAAATCTTATTTACCCCTATGTTGCCCACCTTTCCTTTAATGAACAGGGGTTTTAAGTGACTTCTCATCGAATCATCTGGCCTTTCAAAAAATGCATTTTGTTCTTCCACGCATCCATTGTTCATGATATAATAACAAACAGGCCTATGTCTGGCCGTTTCAACTTCCATAGCCTCTTCCTCATCTTCAACTTCCATTATCTGGTCGTACTCCCTAGGGAGTACTGAGACAACGTTACACATTACGTCGAAAGATGCTTCCGACTCTGAGTTAAAATCGCCCGCCATTTCATCATCCATAGTTACATCCTCCTTTAACGACACTTATTCTGGAGCAGTGAGTGGCTTTTCGTCCTTCGATTCCTCTTTCTGATTCAAAGTTTGAATATTACTGCTGGTTTCTGGCTTGGCCTTTCCCGCTGCCTCCTTCTCTACTTTCTTTCGACGTTGATACCTCCTCCATTGTGATTTCGTCATAGGGGTTCTTGCCCTTGTAGTTTTCAGATGGGTAAGTCATCTTCTTAGACTTTTGGAATTCTTTCCTATATGATACGGAAGATCCCCGTTGTACTTCGAAATCCTTCCACTTTCCTTGCCCTTGGGCTTGTCGGATTGGATTAACCCATTTGTCATCTGGAGCCTTATTTGTAGGCTTGAATGTGTTAAGGTACCTTCCTCCTAACCTCTGCCTGTTTTGGTCTCCTCTTCTGGGGTCGAATCTTTCTCCTCTTGCTGGTTGGGAAGGCTTCCAATTTCCCCTTCTTTTTGCTCTCTCCACTCCCTCTAAGTTTTGTGCTGAATTTTTTCGAAGACGGCACTACAAAGAGGACAGAGCATTACTTCAGACCTCTTTCTTTGGCATCTGTGGATGAAATCTGCCAAGTTTTCCTCTCTTTGGGGTATACTAGTTTATGGTATTCCTCACATCGACGATTTTCATCGACTTGCATCGAAACATTCTGAGACACCTCCATCATGTTCACATTGGCAGCTGTCTCTGTGGCAATGCTCATTTTGTTCAACTTCAAACTGAGGCCTTCATTGACCTTGTGGTCCCTCTTGATACGGTTGAAACCATCAGTGGCTTCCTTTGTTGGTACCTTTAGAGGCAAACCCTTAGTAACCTGTCGGCTGACGAATCTGACAGCCTTCTCCTTTGGATCCTCCATGGTTCTCCAGAGGAGGCCAACAACAGCCTGTTTGTAGGAACCCTCAGTAGTCCCTTTGTCAACCTGGGCGAAACCATCAGTGGTCTCATTATTGATTTGGACGAAACCATCAGTAGTTTCGTTGTTGACTCTGGAGAAACCTTCAGTAGTTTCGTTATTGACGCCATCAGTGACCTCAGCAATGTAGTTCTCTATGATCTTTCTGTCAAGGTTTTCAGTAACCTTAACCATCACAGCCTGGTTCACGAAGTCATTAGTAACTTCTACCATGTCACATTTGTCGACGGGATCCTCAACAACCTCCACCATATTCACATTGTTGTCAAAGCCATCAGTAGCCTCGATCATATCCACGTTGTTGTCGAAGCATTCAGCAACCTCGACCATGTTCACCACGGATGGCTCAGCGTAGTGGGCTTCTACCACTTGCAAAGGATTTGGATCCACCTTCATTTGGGGCTTCGACTTGTCGCCGAATTTGAGCCTTCCATCTCGGATTTCATTTTGCACTAGATCCCTGAAAAGGAAACATTGAGACGTTTTATGACCCAAAAAATTATGGTATTTGCAAAATCCTCTCTTTTTCTGCTGTTCTAAAGGAAGCACTTTAGTACCAGGTGGCACTATCATTTGGCCATCCTTGACTAACAAATCAAATATTTCGTCACACTTTGTGACGTCGAACGTATAAGTTCTTTTGGGGAACTTGTCGTTATTTTCCGATTCGACTGGGTTTTTCCCATTCGACGGGGCCAAGACTTTGTAAGCATATGGCGGACCCTGTTTTAATTCCGCCAGATCAACCTCATGTTCGTCGAAATTTAATGATTCATCTTCGTCGTTGTCTTCACAAACTTCGACATGGGATACTCTTTCTTTTTTATTCTTGTTAGCCCTAGCTTTTTTTGGCTTTTAGTCTTTCGACCTGCCTAACCCTATCAGCCAATTGGACCATGTCTCTTAAGTACTGGGTATCTAATTTCTTTCTAATTAAGTAGTCGAGACCTCTTGCAGCCATTTCGACTAACTCGTGTTCAGGCACCTGTGTAAAACACCTTGCCTTGAGCAACCTAAACCTATTCAGGTAGTCATCAATTGGCTCTGAGAACTTTCTCTTGACGCTAGCCAATTCCTTAAAACTTATCTTTGTTTGAGCCATGTAGAATTGTTCATGGAATAATCTCTCCAATTGGGTCCAGGTATGTATCGAATTTGCAGGCAGAGTAGTAAACCAAGTAAAAGCGCTGGATAAGTCCTTCCATGATTGGATATGGCTTATTTCTAAATCCATGTACCAACTTAAAGATGCCCCACTCAAACTATCTTGAAAACAGTGAATCATCAGCTTATCATCATGGGTATATGTGGTCATTTTTCGGCAGAACATCACCAAATGACGCTTCAGGCAACTAAGGCCTGTGTACTTCTCAAAGTTGGGTACCTTGAATTTCGGAGGGATTACCAAATCTGGCACTAGGCACATATCAGCAACATCGAGCCCAGGCGTATCATGCACTTTCATAGCTTGGAGTTTCTCCTCAATGGCACGAAGCTTTTCCTTCATGGGGTCAGTCAATGGAATCCTTTGGGGTCGAGTAGGAACATTTACTCGTGGAGGACCATCATCAGGTAGAAGATCATACAGTGGATTACTTGTCACAGTAAATCCTGGCGGGGGATCAACATTCTGACAGTTGCTCTCTGACATGGCTACCTCAGCTTCCAACTTGCTTTGTCTAACTGGCCTTTCAACTCGTCTATGTTCCACTTGCTTCAAATGCTTCACATCTACCACAGGTTCAATGCGAGTATCTGCGGGTTATGGACAAAGGACTGAATGAGCTTCTCGGTTTTTAATTGGAGAATGATATGCAAAATGATGCAAAGATGCTTATACAAATGCAATGTTATGAATGCAATAAGACATGGGATCAAAGATCAGAGGATCCGAGGTTCACACTACAGGGGTCAAGGTCACAGATTCTGCAGGCCATAAAACAAGATATCCCTCACCTCGAGTAGGTTATCTATTAGTTTTAAACAGGGCATTCTAAGGGTTTTCAAACAAGGTCCCATGCACTAACCCTCAAAATTTTTCCATCATAACGACGATTCGTAAGACGGTAATCCCTTCAAAGGATGAGCACAGAGTTATGTCTATGTAACCTTTGGAATTGGGTTCTAAAAAGGTCCTCATAATCACGGACTCCCAGGTCGGAAACAAAGACGCCATTACGACTAATCGTAAGACATAATCATTCCCAAAGGGGCCTCTTCTAAGCGGTGGAAGTCAAACCGACTCGACGAGTCCTAAGTCTCGCAAATCAGTAAGTAACCACCTCCTAGCTTAGTGTATACTCGAAAAGCTCGGGTAGAAAGCCTTTCTCCTCACCAACCATCCCCAATAAACCTAATAGATAAGAGAACACAATAATAAGGCAATAATAAAGCAAACAAAAATACACATATGATAAAAAAAAACTAGGCTTGGCTTGCTTAGGGTGAATCAGTCCCCAGCAGAGTCGCCAGCTGTCGCTACTCGAAAAATAGTCGACCGGAGGCGAAAAAGGAAGAAACAGGAGAGTCGCCATCGAACTTTATTTATCCCATGAAGGGAAGGGAAAACATCGAGAAAACCCAAAGAAGGAAGGATAAGATGGTCTCGCAACCAAATTACGGGTTCGGAAGCCAGTTATGCGGAGGGAAGGTATTAGCACCCTCCACATCCATCGTACTCGATGGGAACCATTCGCTTGTCTATGTGTAAGGATGTTTGCTAGAGGTATTGCTTTATAAGAGTGTTCTAAAGAGGGAGAGAGAAAGGTGAGAACCAAAGGATGTGAAAGAAAAAAAAATGAAAGAGAATGGTGGAAACAAAAAGGAGAAGAAGGAGAAGGAGACTCGATAGGACTTCGCGATCCTATGCCTACGTATTCCCTCGTGCAATGGGAAAGTCAGAGTCAACGTAGTTCGGAGGACTACGGGTGAAGAAAATGGAAGGGGGCTCGCCAAGATCATCGCGATCTTGTGCCTACGTATCTTACATTCGGACAAGAATGAAGAATCAGAGCAATCATAGTTCGACCGACTACGATTTGTTGGTGTTTTTTATGGACAATGTTAACGTGCGGGTTCTAGCAGTTAGGTATTTTGCGGCTTGCTTGTGGAGTCTTATGCGTTACTTGTTTGCGGTAGAACGGACGTGACATGTCCTTTTTGAAAAGGTTGATTTTCGTCATCAAGGCAAGATGTCACATTTGGTTTGTTGAGATTGTTTTTAAGGGTGAAATAAGTCCTCGGATAGGAACCCCTTCGGGTAGTACCCAATTCTTTATCTCAAGAGAGTACAATATGATAACCAAAATATAATCAAAAAATGTTTGTGGAAATAAGAATAATTTAAACGAAAGTAGTAACAAAATAAAAAACTATTTTAAAAAGAAATTAACGATATTTTAATAAAAAAAAATTTAAGAAAAAAATTATAAACTAAAAATATTAACAAAATTTTTTATAAATTTTATAATGAAAATGTTAACTAAATAATATAAAATTCTATAAGTTAAAATGAACGATATTAATAAAAAGTTAACAGTATTATTAAAAATTATTAACAAAATATATTTAACAAAAGTCTAGATAAATAAACACAAATAGTTAATCTATTTAAATTCTAAAACTATAAGAAAAAAAAATTGTAAAAGGATGTTGGGCTGAAAAACAAAAGCAATGAGGGGAGCCCATGAACACAAAGCAAAACGGGTCGGGTAGGAAAGAGATGACCTGCTTGGGTCCTAACACAACAAAACCTAATAAAAAAACAGTTGTACATAGAACAAACAGAAACACGTTTTTTTTCAGAAAAAAAAGGCCTTCTACCTCAAACGAGCAAAATCCAACGAAACCGCAACATCATCCTCTCGTTTCTTTCTTGATCAATCGTACTCTCATCTCTGTCCGACGCTGTTTCTTTCTCTCTGTTTTTTTCTCTCGGATACTCCCCACTCATACCTTCTCACGGCGGCGCGGATTTTGTAGGTGAATGGTGGTGTCGCGAGCTGTTGTTGATGGTGGTCGAATGAAGGTGATTCGGTTTTGAATGTTTTGAGTTGCAACACAGGTTTTTGCGGTGGAAAAACATTATAGGTTGTGAATGAAAGGTCGTGTCGTGGTGACACTTGGCAGAAGTTTGTATGCACAGGAGGTGACGGTTGAGCGAGTAATGGTGTTTGATTGTGAGTTTTTGCTCCTGATTTTTCTTGAAGAGGAGATATGATTCCCTCAGGTGGTGTTATGGTAGTTGTGAGTTTAAGGTGGTGTTGGTGAGAAAAAATAAGACATGGTGAGTTCCCCCCTTTTTTCATTCTCTTCCCCCCTCTTCCTATTTGATCTGTTATGCCTCTTCTTAAAACAATTTTTTTGAAAACTTCCTGCTGTTGCTGGTGAAAAGTTGCTCTCAATGCCAAGTTGTTGCTGGTTGGTTGTGTGAAGTTATTTTTGAAACGCAGGTTTGGCAGGTCGTGTTGTCGCTGTTGCTTGCTCATGAGCATAGCTTTCTAGCTATTGTTGTTGTGCAGGTTAGCAGGTTGTACGATTTCATGAGCTTGTTTTGTCTGAAAGTGTTGATGAACCTTGGCGTGGTGGTATAGGTCATGAGGTGGTAAGGGATGGTAGCAGGGCTATGTTGCAGAATGCAGCAGAGTTATTTGTTTCTCTATTATCTTTTTTTTTTTTTGGCAAATTTTGTTGTGGTTGACAAATGATGATGGGCTTGTAAACTTGTACATGGGCATATTTATTTTTGAATGGATTTTGGAACCTTTGTAACTTAAGATGGATGTAAGTTTTTGGTCTTGGACATTTTTAGTGTAAAGAAAATGTATTGTAATAATGGACTCTATGTCTTGTATTAAGAATGAAATGAAAAATGAAATTTGGTGAATATGGATAATTTGAAATGGAAAATGATATTGGATTAAAAATGGGTATTTATTGGATAATGAGATGAAATTAAACATGGATATGGAAATGGTTCAAAATGGATTTAGAAAAATGGCTAATGAAAATTAAATGGATCCAAAAAGCAGTTAAAATAAATATTGACCTATAGAAATGGTTTATGGACAATGGATAGTCAAAATGGAAAGGGAAAGTGAAATAATGGGTAAGGAATGAGTTTTGCCATATGCTTCCACAACACTTACAACCTTGACAACTAAATTTGAACGCCACTCATCAAATCAAGGAGGATCTGCCTTGAATTGAACTGATTAATCATAACAAACGAATCCACTTGATCCTGGGCACTTGAGTACCAATAAGTCAAAATCTTCCTTTTGAACCAACTGAACAAGAATATGCTTTTAAAATCAGAAGATTATGAATAGAACCGTGAATCTCGATACGCTGCACCAAACCCTGATTGGAAACCAAATCTGGTCCTTTGGTAATCGTTAACCATGAAGCACTTGACTTACACACAACCTGATAACTTGATCCACACACAGACAACCTGCATTGAATCTTCAGACACAACCACTAGAATGAATCACACCCTGGCCTTGATCTTGAAACAAAATTGTCTGACCAAGATTAGGTCAAGACCATTGAACCTCTATCAGTGCTGCATACGTGCACCTGCCCTGACAAGCCTGGTGAACCTTGGCGAGGAGTTAAGACAATGAGAACTCAATCCTTGCTTCAAACTTAAATGAAAGAATCTCAAAGAAGATAGGAAACCCTGATTCAAAGAGTCGTTGTGATCCCATGTCTTAGAAGACCAATGCGAATGAATGATTATGAGCTAAGACCTAATGGAGATGCATAGATGATATGATATGCAAGGCTAGGTTTAGGGTGAAAATGAGGGTGTGACAGATGCCCCTATTTAATCTTCTTGAACTTGAAGGTGAGAGTGGCAAAGGCTTTCTTACAGTCAAGGTACAAGGAGATTAAATATAAGAATACCCAGAATTTTCTGCCGGAAAAGGAGTGGAATGAAAGGTGATGAATCTGTGGGATGGCTTGGAAAAGGCACATGTCTTTGGGAAAAAAAGTAATTGGTTTTGAGGGATATGATAATATGCTTGAGATGCAATGCGAGATGAGCATGAGTGCTTTGCCAGTCTTGAAAAGGGGGAATCCCTGTAGCATACTCGGCACATATAAAAGGTCATGAGATATTCCTTCTACAAAAGGTAGATAAGACTCTAGAAATAAAGGATGAGATATTCCTTCTATGAAAGGTAGAGAGGACTCAAGAATAAAAGGTTAGAAAATGTTTTTCCTCTTGAGAAAGGCAAAGAGGACCCCTGAACGAAATGTTAGGAGAAAAAGTTTCCTTCTACAAAAGGCAGAGAGGACCCCACAATGAAAGGTTTGGAGAAAAAATTCCTGCTACAACAAGTAGAGGAGACTCCCTTGGGAGAAGACGATCATACTATTTTCTGCAAAAGCAATGAGGACTCCAGAACGAAAGGCATGGAGACAAATTCCTTCTACAAAAGGTAGAGAGGACCCCTGAACAAAAGGTTAGGAGACAAAGTTTCCTCCTACAAAAGGTAGAGAGGACTCCAGAACAAAAGGCTTGGAGACAAATTCCTTCTATGAAAGGTAGAGAGGAGACCTACAACAGGTAAGCTGGGAAGAAATTGTGCAAAAGGCACGGGAAGGCTTTTACTAAAGGTAAGTTTGACACATTGCAAAAGGCAAGGAGGAGATACATCGTGAAAAATGACACGAAAGACTCAAAAAAGGTAAGTTGGAGGCAATAACCATCTTCATACAAAAGGCAGAGGGGACTTGCAAAGGGTATCAGAACATCATTTGACCTCATAGGCACAACGGCGGAGATGACATTCTTTGAGTAGCGACCATTCAGTTCTTAGCCACATAGGCATCAAGCATCCAAATTGATCGAAGATACCTAATACAAAGTTTTGTCGCGTTCGTAAGGCAGCGAGAACGCTTACGAAAGGAAAGCGAAGAAGTAAGATTTCACGCGTAAGGCGGTGAAATCCCTTACGAAAGGTAAGGAGACACGGAATGGGTTGGAAGTAGCAAGTGATGGGAGAGACGTAGCCCACAGGAATGCCCTACCCTCTATAGGAACTGGATAAACAAGCGTGCAAATGATGTATAAATGTATGAAAAATGTTGGGGATATGACAGTCTGAAGTGACGGTCGTGCCAAACGTGGTTGGGCTTTGGTTAAGGTGCCAAGAATGGTTAGACTTTTGTTGAAATGCTTTCTGGGGAAAAGGAGATGGGTAAGATGAAGGATACCAACGAAGATGGCTTTTAAAAGGGTTACCAGACGAGAACTGGTTTTTAAGGGGTAAACTACCAAACGAGAACTGGTGGCAAAAGGTTAAGCTGTCAGACGAGAACTGACTTTATGGTTTGCCAGACGAGAACTGGACTTTGAAACCGTGTTTACCAAACGAGAACTGGTTTTAAAATGGCTAAAGAATAGGTGACCAGACGGGAACTGGCATAGAAGTTGTTTACCAGACGAGAACTGGTATCTTGTTTTGCTTTTCCAGACGGGAACTGGTTTTATGGTTTGCCAGACGAGAACTGGACTTTAAAGTTGTGCAAGCAGGGTGGATTTTGTATCTGGTTAAGGGTGCCAAGTATGATCGGGCTTATGGTGGGAGGTGCCAAGTATGGTTGGGCTTTGGTTGGTGTGCCAAGTATGATTGGCTTTGGGTTGGATGGGGAATGAGCTTAACTTCCCGACACTCGAAACCTGATGATAATATGATCGGACAGTAGATGTGGAGACTCTAAATGCTCCAAGTCTGGTCCTTTGTAGAAGTTGCGCTTGCTCCTTAGAGAATCTCACTTCTAAATGAGATGCCATGATGGCTTTGTAAACGACAGTATGAGCGTAGCGACACGACTAGTGCATGTTGGTTGCGCTTTTGCTCTGCCCCAAGACTTTTTGACACTTGTTGCAAACTCAACATTTACTAGTGTCTGACAGGGTTTGCCTGACCAATCTTGAAAGTGTAGAGGAAAACTGCCCCTTTACAATTTATCTGCCTCAGTCTGTGGGGTTGTAAATGAATCCTCCTCGAACGGAAGCTTTGGGGTAATTATACCATGACATGTCTTGAGATGATTTTCCCTAGTGTCTGAATCTGCAATGGCCAGCCTTTGCTTGAGTCTTTTGAAGGACTTGCCCCAGAATGAGCGTTGAAGCAACTTAACTTGTGTTGATTGAGCCTTGGAGTGATTTGCCCTTAATCACAAGAATCTCTGGGTGGCCTACCCTTGGCTGGTGGAGTCTTGAGATGATCCTCTTGCTCAACTGACTTTTGAATGCTTTGTCCCAGATTCACAAGGTTTGGAGAAGGTCTTGATTCAAGTCAGCACCAACGAATGATCAAGTTTCTCCCTGATTGCACTTTTGTTGGAATCTCTTTAATGTCAAGTACTTTCTTGCAGTTAAAATTGTTCGCTTAGAAATGGTAATTTTAATGCTACATTCATGCAAGTTTTGAAAGAAATCGCTTATTGTAATGATGTGAAAGTGTGTGACGAATGGACCATTAGTCCAAACGCAGTGTTGATTTACTGGTGTGCGAAAGATATAACAAGAATATGACACCAATGATGAAGATTATCAAATTTATGGGGAGTCAGTTTACACAACCTTGCTGTAGTATGCTTTCAGAATAAACCCCGCCTCAATTAGGTCTTTTAAGGGTTGTAGCGTGGTCTGGTTCACGGTTATTAAAACAAAGGATATTAGGCTCAAATTTTGATTTGTACCCACCCCTTCTTCGTGATATCTCCAGTCCTACATTCAGTTATACTACACACATTTATCTTCCAAAAGGGTTGACGGTGTAAGAGCGAATTTGCTTGGAATGACAGTCACCTTATTTTGTTTTCGTGGATGTTAGTGACCTTTGGTGCCCACTTAATCGGGTTTTGCTTTTGTTGAGGATTTGAGGGCCTCTTTTGCTTTATTTATTTTTTGATCCCTAACTTTTGCATGAACCGACTTCACTTTTCGAGTCCATCGGGATTGCCCTAATTTTTCCTAAGTTTCCTCTTTGGGGTGGTGAACTTAGCGGACTCTCCTTTTCTTTTGAAGTGTCATAACTGCCAAGTCTTTGGTCTTTGAAGAATAACCGCCATAACAAGATGTTTCATCTCGAAATTCAAATGTGTAATCAGGATAACTGAACACTACCCATGCCCCAGGTTAAGCGTAAGGGTTTAGAAATCAGAAGGAAACTCCTACTTCTAGGCTCGAAGGGGTTGACTAGGGACTAACTCCTTATCTCTCCAGTGTTTAGGGGATTTGAAACAATGCATGTACATCATCAGCGGGATTTTATCCGAAAGCATACAGTTTGCAATTATGGGTATTTTGTTTTCAACATCCTCCCTCAAATCTTTGCTAAAGCAACAATGTGATAAAGGAAGTGAAGTGGAGAAATATTTTTGTGATTTTTTTAATAAATGAGAAAGGATTAGTGAATACGAATGGACTTGTTCAAAAAATCACGTTCATTACATTAACAAAACCATTAGTAAGCAACCATGTTTAAAAACAAGTAGCACTTAACAGAGAAGAAACTACAAATGCACATAAATGACAAGATCTAAAAATTGCCAATCCTGGGGATGTCTTCTGTCTGAACCACTAGCTCGAGGAGATGACCCTTGTAGTCTTTGAACTCAAACAGATGAGAGGTTGACGTGCATAACCAGGCTTCCTTCTGGAAAGGATATGTAACCTTTGTCAACCAGTTGTTGCACTTTGGCTTGGTAGGCTTTGCAATCTTCAGTCGAATGCCCCATTGATCCAGCATGATATCCACATTGCACATCGGGATCGTACCCAGGAGGGTATGGCTCTGGTAACGGCTTGAGAGACTTGGGAACCACCAGCAAACTTTGAATCAGATGCGGCAAAAGTTGATTGTATGACATAGGAACTGGATGTAGAGGAGCATTTCTTCTTTCCAAATTGTTGCTAGGCCTATGCTGATTCTGGCGCTGACTTTCATATCCATGGGCTCGTTGATTTACATGAGGAGTAGTCCATGGTTTCTGGGACGAAGCTCTAGGCATTGTTGGTTGTCCATAAGGAAGGCATGGCATTGGAAATGATGATTGCTGAGAAAATGAGAGACCATAAGCTATTGATGTGCATCATGAGAATACTCAATATTTGATATGGCTACACTAGTTTCATCCTCTTCCTCTTGGGAGTTAATGAGGGATTCAGTCTCACCGGCTTGGCTATTCGAGACATTCTGGATTAGTCCACTCTTGAGGTAGCTCTCGATGCATTCCCCTACCATCACAAGGTCAGAGAAGCTTGATGGCGTACTGCCAACCATTCTTTCAAGATAAGAGCCATGCAGACTATTTATGAACATGTCAATCAATTCCCTATCCAAGAGTGGTGGTTGCACCCTAGCTGTTAATTCTCTCCATCGCTGTGCGTATTCCTTGAAGGATTCGCTACTCTTCTGACATAGGCTTTGCAATTACGTGCGAGCGGGAGCCATGTCTAGATTGTACTGATATCGCTTTAGAAAAGCGCTGGATAAGTCCTTCCATGATTAGATATGGCTTATTTCTAAATCCATGTACCAACTTAAAGATGCCCCACTCAAACTATCTTGAAAATAGTGAATCATCAGCTTATCATCATGGGTATATGTGGTCATTTTTCGGCAGAACATCACCAAATGACACTTCGGGCAACTAAGGCCTGTGTACTTCTCGAAGTTGGGTACCTTGAATTTCGGAGGAATTACCAAATATGGCACTAGGCACATATCACCAGCATCGAGCCCAGGCGTATCATGCACTTTCATAGCTTAGAGTTTCTCCTCAATGGCACGAAGCTTTTCCTTCATAGGGTCAGTCAATGGAATCCTTTGGGGTTGAGTAGGAACATTTACTCGTGGAGGACCATCATCAGGCAGAAGATCATACAGTGGATTACTTGTCATAGTAAATCCTGGTGGGGGATCAACATTATGACGGTTGCTCTCTAACATGGCTACCTCAGCTTCCAACTTACTTTATCTAACTGGCCTTTTAAGTCGTTTATGTTCCACTTTCTTCAAATGCTTCACATCTACCACAGGTTCAATGCGAGTGTCGAGAAATCAACTGCGGGTTATGGACAAAGGACTGAATGAGCTTCTCGGTTTTGAGTTGGAGAATGATATGCAAAATGAGGCAAAGATGCTTATGCAAATGCAATGTTATGAATGCAATAAGACATGGGATCAAAGATCAGAGGATCCGAGGTTCACACTACAGGGGTCAAGGTCACAGATTCTGCAGGCCATAAAACAAGATATCCCTCACCTCGGGTAGGTTATCTATTGGTTTTAAACAGGGCATTCTAAGGGTTTTCAAACAAGGTCCCATGCACTAACCCTCAAAAGTTTTCCATCATAACGACGATTCGTAAGATGGCAATCCCTTCAAAGGATGAGCACAGAGTTATGTCTATGTAACCTCTAGAATTGGGTTCTAAAAAGGTCCTCAGAATCACGGACCCCCAGGTCGGAAACAAAGACGCCATTACGACTAATCGTAAGACATAATCATTCCCAAAGGGGCCTCATCTGAGCGGTGGAAGTCAAACCGACTCGACGAGTCCTAAGTCTCGCAAATCAGTAAGCAACCACCTCCTAGCTTAGTGTATACTCGAAAAGCTTGGGTAGAAAGCCTTTCTCCTCACCAACCATCCCCAATAAACCCAACAGATAAGAGAACACAATAATAAGGTAATAATAAAGCAAACAAAAATACACATATGATAAACAAACTAGGCTTGGCTTGCTTAGGGTGAACCAGTCCCCAGCAGAGTCGCCAGCTGTCGCTACTCGAAAAATAGTCGACCGGAGGCGAAAGAGGAAGAAACAGGAGAGTCGCCATCGAACTTTATTTATCCCATGAAGGGAAGGGAAAACATCGAGAAAACCCAAAGAAGGAAGGATAAGATGGTCTCGCAACCAAATTATGGGTTCGGAAGCCGGTTATGCGGAGTTAAGGTATTAGCATCCTCCACATCCATCGTACTCGATGGGAACCATTCGATTGTCTATGTGTAAGGATGTTTGCTAGAGGTATTGCTTTATAAGAGTGTTCTAAAGAGGGAGAGAGAAAGGTGAGAACCAAAGGATGTGAAAGAAAATAAAATGAAAGAGAATGGTGGAAACAAAAAGGAGAAGAAGGAGAAGGAGACTCGATAGGACTTCGCGATCCTATGCCTACGTATTCCCTCGTGCAATGGGAAAGTCAGAGTCAACGTAGTTCGGAGGACTACGGGTGAAGAAAATGTAAGGGGGCTCGCCAAGATCATCGCGATCTTGTGCCTACATATCTTACATTCGGACAAGAATGAAGAATCAGAGCAATCGTAGTTCGACCGACTACGGTTTGTTGGTGTTTTTTATGGACGATGTTAACGTGCGGGTTCTAGCAGTTAGGTGTTTTGCGGCTCGCTTGTGGAGTCTTATGTGTTACCTGTTTGCGGTAGAACGGATGTAACATGTCCTTTTGAAAAGGTTGATTTTCGCCATCAAGGCAAGATGTCACATTTGGTTTGTTGAGATTGTTTTTAAGGGTGAAATAAGTCCTCGGATAGGAACCCCTTCGGGTAGTACCCAATTCTTTATCTCAAAATGTTTGTTATGAAAATTGTGTGGCGAATATAGTCACGTCTTCGTATTGAAAGACGAGTATCGAGACCACACACTCTAAAGTGAGCATCCTAATACTCGAAGAGGAAGAGGTCTTCACCCAATCCCCTCTCTTTAGTTCAATACAAAGAGAACTTTATTCTCTTATTAAAGGTGTTTTGAGTTAGATGGTAAGTGCTTTACGATAGTGAACCCTTAAGGTAATGTCAAGCACTCGGGATAGGAGAAGGCCTTCGCCTAACCACTCCACGACCATCTAAGTTTATTAAGAAAAGGTTTGAAAATGCACTTGGTACAAGACCAAGGTTTTTAGACACAAGGAGATGAAATAAAGAGAGAAAAAGGTTTTTGAAAAAATGGGTGGTGAATATAGTCACGTCTTCGTATTGAAAGACGAGTATCGAGACCACACACTCTAAAGTGAGCATCCTAATACTCGAAGAGGAAGAGGTCTTCACCCAATCCTCTCTCTTTAATTTAATACAAAGAGAACTTTATTCTCTTATTAAAGGTGTTTTAGTTTTAGATGGTAAGTGCTTTACGACAGTGAACCCTAAAGGTAATGTCAAGCAATCGGGATAGGAGAAGGCCTTCGCCTAACCACTCCACGACCATCTAAGTTTATTAAGAAAAAGCTTTGAAAAGACACTTGGTACAAGACCAAGGTTTTTGACATAAGAAGACAATGAAAATGAGGAATGAAATAGAAACCGAAATGAATTCGAAATGAAAATAAAATGGTCTCGTCTTAATCCAGATTTTGAATCGGTAAATCGATAATCTTTGATTTTAGACTTTCATCGACCTATAAAATAAAAAGTCGAAAAACAAGAAAGAAAGTGGTCTCATATTTATCAAGATTTTGCAATCTATGGTCTTTTGTTATATCATCGACCCAAAATAAAATTGGAATAAAGTCGAAAATGAAAGTCAAAGTAGAAATGAAAAGTGAAGATAAATCAAGAAATAAGGTATAAACAATATGATAACCAAAATCTAATCAAAAAATGTTTGTGGAAATAAGAATAATTTAAACGAAAGTAGTAACAAAATAAAAAACTATTTTAAAAAGAAATTAACGATATTTTAATAAATAAAAAAATTTAAGAAAAACATTATAAACTAAAAATATTAACAAAATTTTTTATAAAATTTATAATGAAAATGTTAACTAAATAATATAAAATTCTATAAGTTAAAATGAACGATATTAACAAAAAGTTAACAGTATTATTAAAAATTATTAACAAAATATATTTAACAAAAGTCTAGATAAATAAACACAAATAGTTAATCTATTCAAATTCTAAAACTATAAGAAAAAAAAATTGTAAAAGGATGTTGGGCTGAAAAACAAAAGCAATGAGGGGAGCCCATGAACACAAAGCAAAACTGGTCGGGTAGGAAAGAGATGACCCGCTTGGGTCCTAACACAACAAAACCTAATCTAAAAAAAACGGTTGTGCATAGAACAAACAGAAACACATTTTTTTCAGAAAAAAAAACCTTCTACCTCAAACGAGCAAAATCCAACGAAACTGCAACATCATCCTCTCGTTTCTCTCTTGATCAATCGTACTCTCATCTCTGTCCGTCTCTGTTTCTTTCTCTTTGTTTTTTTTCTCTCGGATACTCCCCACTCATACCTTCTCACTGCGGCACAAATTTTGTAGGTGAATGGTGGTGTCGCGAGCGGTTGTTGATGGTGGTCGAATGAAGGTGATTCGGTTTTGAATGTTTTGAGTTGCAACACAGGTTGTTGCGGTGGAAAAAAGTTATAGGTTGTGAATGAAAGGTCGTGTCGTGGTGACACTTGGCAGAAGTTTGTATGCACAGGAGGTGACGGTTGAGCGGGTAATGGTGTTTGAGTGTGAGTTTTTTCTCCTGAATTTTCTTGAAGAGGAGATATGATTCCCTCAGGTGGTGTTATGGTAGTTGTGAGTTTAAGGTGGTGTTAGTGAGAAAAAATAAGACACGGTGAGTTCCCCCCTTTTGTCATTCTCTTCCCCCCTCTTCCTATTTGATCTGTTCTGCCTCTTCTTAAAACAATTTTTTTGAAAACTTCCTGTTGTTGCTGGTGAAAAGTTGCTCTCAATGCCAGGTTTTTGCTGGTTGGTTGTGTGAAGTTATTTTCGAAACGCAGGTTTAGCTGGTCGTGTTGTCGCTGTTGCTTGCTCATGAGCATAGCTTTCTAGCTATTGTTGTTGTGCAGGTTAGCAGGTTGTACGATTTCATGAGCTTGTTTTGTCTGAAAGTGTTGATGAACCTTGGCGTGGTGGTATAGGTCATGAGGTGGTACGGGATGGTAGCAGGGCTATGTTGCAGAATGCAACAGAGTTATTTGTTTCTCTAATATCTTTTTTTTTGGCAAATTTTGTTGTGGTTGACAAATGATGATGGGCTTGTAAACTTGTACATGGGCATATTTATTTTTGAATGGATTTTGGAACCTTTGTAACTTAAGATGGATGTATGTTTTTGGTCTTGGACATTTTTGGTGAAAAGAAAATGTATTGTAATAATGGACTCTATGTCTTGTATTAAGAATGAAATGAAAAATGAAATTTGGTGAATATGGATAATTTGAAATGGAAAATGATATCGGATTAAAAATGGGTATTTATTAGATAATGAGATGAAATTAAACATGGATATGGAAATGGTTCAAAATGGATTTAGAAAAATGGCTAATGAAAATTAAATGGATCCAAAAAGCAGTTAAAATAGATATTGACCTATAGAAATGGTTTATGGACAATGGATAGTCAAAATGGAAAGGGAAAGTGAAATAATGGGTAAGGAATAAGTTTTGCCATATGCTTCCACAACACTTACAACCTTGACAACTAAATTTGAACGCCACTTATCAAATCAAGGAGGATCTGCCTTGAATTGAACTGATTAATCATAAAAAACAAATCCACTTGATCCTGGCCACTTGAGTACCAATAAGTCGAAATCTTTCTTTTGAACCAACTGAACAAGAATATGCTTTTAAAATCAGAAGATTATGAATTGAACCGTGAATCTCAATGCGCTGCACCAAACCCTGATTGGAAAGCAAATCTGGTCCTTTGGTAATCGTTAACCATGAAGCACTTGACTTACACACAACCTGATAACTTGGTCCACACACAGACAACCTGCATTGAATCTTCAGACACAACCACTGGAATGAATCACACCCTGGCCTTGATCTTGAAACAAAACTCGTCCGACCAAGATTAGGTCAAGACCATTGAACCCCTATCAGTGTTGCGTACGTGCACCTGCCCTGACAAGCCTGGTGAACCTTGGCGAGGAGTTAAGACAATGAGAACTCAATCCTTGCTTCAAACTTAAATGAAAGAATCTCAAAGAAGATAGGAAACCCTGATTCAAATAGTCGTTGTGATCCCATGTCTTAGAAAACCAATGCGAATGAATGATTATGAACTAAGACCTAATGGAGGTGCATAGATGATATGATATGCAAGGCTAGGGTTAGGGTGAAAATGAGGGTGTGACAGTGCTAGTTGATAAGTGCAAATTGTAGCTATTTTGTATATAAGTTTTGTTGCACTTATCAAGACTTTTTGTTAAAATTGGTCGAATAAACCACTCTTTATGTGTAAATACATTTACTTTACGTTTTCGTGTGTATATTACGTTTTCTTGTAAATATCATTGAGTTTAATTGATTTTATCTCATTTTTGCAGGTATTCTATCAAGGATATCTTGCCATTGTTGTATAAAGCATTGA
The DNA here is from genome assembly GCA_022829125.1 of Lathyrus tuberosus. Lineage (NCBI taxonomy): Eukaryota > Viridiplantae > Streptophyta > Magnoliopsida > Fabales > Fabaceae > Lathyrus > Lathyrus tuberosus. Next base: position 11,628,384 of record JALAZF010000105.1, on the reverse strand, counting down.
GCTAGGAGCATTTTTGAAGAAATTGTATTTTTTGAAGTATGCTACTAGCGCACTTAGCGCGCTCCTAGCCCAAGGAAGGAGCTAATTCCAGAAGGTTGCCCGCTTAGCGCGGTCTGGAGCCCGCTAAGCGGGATTTAAGGTGGTTTAGCAATAAATGACAGCGCGCTTAGCGCGCTGCTCCGCGCTTAGCGCGGTCTGCGATTTTTTTAGTCATTAAATAGGAAAAGAACAGATTTTTCTAGGGATGGTTTTGGGGTTTTTGCTCCCAACTCCATCAAACTTCATTTCTTTAGTAGATTAGCTTAGAAAACATCATAGAAGCTTGCATTTGGATGATCCGGGTGGATTTCTCATCGATTGGCTCTGATAACCCGCGAAGTGTTTGGTTCATTTCTGATTTTCTTCATGTCTTTCTTATTTGTTGGGTTTGTATATGTTTTACTTTGATCTTATGTACATTTGTCGCCCATGGCGTTATATTTAATTTGCTTTATGAATCTCTATTGGTGATTGTTCTTAATTTTTGCTTAAATGCGTGGGGTTTGGATTGTGTTAGAGATAAACATCGCAAACCTTCCTTAGGGATGATTATCTGTTAGTTCTGGATGCTAGAGATAGATTTAGAGCTAACAATATATTTGGGTGTCGGAGCTTAATGCCTCCGTGTTATTTGAGTCAAGTGCGAGAGTGTCGACGAGAGTAATACGGTTTTTCTCTCAGCTCGGTGTGTCAGAGATGAACACTATTGAGAGCGATGCTGGATGATATTGAGGAGTATTGTAGGTTGAGTATAACTGGTCGATAAGTTTAAGTTTGTGACGAGTGGAATATATACATGCTTGATAAGTCTTTTCTCTCTGACAAATGAATTTTCTTGTGTTAATATTTACTTTTCTGTTTTTATGTTTCAACCAATTCTAAACCCAAACTCTTTAACATTTAAATTGTCGAACGGCAGTTCAGTAACACCGATCTCTGTGGACACGATAAATTCCCAGAAAAATACTTCTAAATCTTTTTGTTGCTTGCCGCTATTCCGCTTCAACAAAATGGCGCCTTTGTCGGGGATTGGTGTTTTTTATTGGATCGCATTGCGATAGTTTCTTTGTTTTTGAGTTTTGTAGATATCGTATATATTGTCTATTTTCACTTGTTGATATTGATACTTGTATATGTTTACCATATTTGTGAATTTTACATGTTTTGCATACTTGTAAATTTAGTGTATATGTTTGTTTCTCTTCACGTTTGCTAAGTGTTTGGTTAGGTTTCGTCGTCGGTGAGCACTAACCGTGTAAAGAGGCAACTTGGAGAAGTGTGTATAAATAATAGGCGTCGAGCTTATGACGTAAAACAATCATGTTTTATCATTTTTTGTTCCGTTATTACTTTTTCATTATAGCATAGGTAGTGTGGTGAAAATGAATTAAACAAGCTGTAGACCAATTTTTGTATATGAGATTGTGTAGGTGTTAAGTGGAGGCATACACCAGAACCTTGTTGTTGTACTGGTTTTTCTAGTTCTGGTGTAGCGCGGGCCTACGCGCTTAGCGCGCCCTGCTGTGCTGAGCCAGTGAATTCTTTTAATTGTTCACTTGGCTCCCCCTTCTTCCCACTTCCACCAAGGCCTTATATATTAGTAATTATTATTAATTTTTCTAATTCTTTTGTTGTTGTTTGGACGCAAATTTTGGTTCGATTGCTTAAAGTCGCATTCGGTGATTTTCCGATTTTGATCGTTTCAACTTGCGAATGCGTGGGTAATGATAGTGTTTAATGTTTTGTACACGTTCAAGGTATGTGTTTATCGCTTTCTAGACTTTAGCATATTCATGATACTCAGGCATTTTACAACTTCTATGCCATTTATTCTTTTATATACTTGTTCGTATGTGAATCATTTTAGTTCCCACCCTTTTTGTGAGGAAGCCTTCCATTGTTAATATATGCTCGGAGTACCAATATTCTTGTTTTAACTGGATTTTATTATGCTTAATCTTTTGTTTGTGATGATTATTTGAAAGCATGAAAAGGATTAAGGCACTTATTTCATTTTGAGCACAACTACCTTAGCCAAATAGTCAATTCACCTTGTGAGTGTGTGATCGTTTGTAAACCCTTTGAGCCTTTGGTCATTATCCATGGTGTTTGAGTTTGATTCTTGTCTATGAGTGTCAAATTCATTTTTTGTGTGGATCTTGATTGTTGTTTTTTTTTCTTGAACCCTCATCTTGGTGTTGTTGTATGAATTTTTACCTTACCTTAGAAAGTAGGGAGTATTCATATGATGATGTGGTTGAATTCAAGTTGGGGAGAGCAAAGTTTGCTCACTTATGTTGTTGGTTGCTATGGGGTTGAAAAAGAAAAGAAAAAAGAGAAAAATAAGAAAAAGAAAAAGAAAGAAAAAAAATTGAAAAAGCTTTGAAAAAGAAAAACAAAAAGAGTAGAATAATGTTGTGCTAATAAGTTCTATGTGTTTGGTGTAACACTTGGGATTTTGGAAGAAGTTTGATTGAAATTTTGTTTTTGAACTTTTGTGAGTTGATCACTTAGGTTTTGGCAAGTTTTTGTTTCGATTAGCTTTAGGAATTATCCCTTGTTTGTTTACCCGACCACATTACAGCCCTGAAAGTCCTTTTGATTCTTGCTTTTGTGTTTTCAGCATGATTTTTGGATGATTGCATAATTTAGTCTTTTGTTTGCAGGATTGTTGTGTGAGTGAAAAATCCCTCATTTTGTGTTTTTCATCTACCGATGATTGTTTTTGCTAGGTGTGATTCTCATTTGAACTTGTGTTGTTTTAGAATGTTTGGCATGACTTTTGTATTTAGCATTTGTTTCGTGATTATGTTATCGTTGAAGTTTAGTGGTGTTCTGGACTGGGCCGGGGTCTGCCCATCAATCGAGCAGGCCCAACCCACTCGTCTGGGGATGGCCCAACAGGGAGCCTCTTATCATAACCAACGTCGAGCGCAAGCTCGAACCAACTATGTCGGGCACATACACAACCTCGGCAGTGCTCGGCCGTAGGCAGCATAGAGCGTCAGGCAGAGGCACTAAGCCTCTCCGAGCTCGCCTCTCCCCGGCGACCACGTGCTCCTCCCCAAGATTCTCATCCATGCCCGCACATGAGTCCTCCCCGCGAGGACACGTCTCTCCTCGCGAGGACACGTCTCTCAACGCGAGGACACGTTCTCATGTAACTTCCCACTCCCGATGGAATCGGTCTGCCCTAATTCCGGAGATCTAGGAGCAGTTACCCCAGGGCGAAGACCACGTGCTGGTCTTCACTATGCCACGTAAGCCCTGGCAGTTGCTTGGATTGGGCCTGGCAACCCAGCCCAGTGCTAGTGACCGTTGGCCCCGCGCTGGGGGCTCTCTATAAATACCCTCTCACTTGAGAGGGCCAGGTTACGTTCACTTTCACTCTCATCTCTGTACTTGCTATTCTCTGACAGTCACCTTACTTGAGCGTCGAAGTACCTTGTAGGTACACCCTCCCTCCATCTTTCAACCACACCGGAGCTGAAGCCCAGACGACGTTGTTGGCCACAGAAACTATCTAATCCAGGTACGATCAGTGCCGCCATCTGTGGGAAAGATTTGCTTCCCCGTTTTTCCTTCGTTAAACCAAAGCAACTCTCAGTCATCACGAACATGGTCAATCCGTCCGCTACCAAAGCTCTGGAGACCGTCCTCGCACAAATCGAGAACGGAAACCACCATGAAGACACTGCTATCCTCAACGGCGATGAAGGCGACGTCCGAGACAGGCAGACTGTCTCCCCGGATTCCCAAGACGTGGCTTACAATGCCACCCACCAAGATGATCATCAAGCCATCTTCCAGCCAGTGGCTCCTCCGCCCAATGCAGATTTGAGCACCGTGGCCTTATTTGCCCTTATCAATCAGACCAATCAGCTGATCGCGCACCAGAACGCCAGGATTGAAGCACTGGAGCAAGGGAGGGCACGGCGATCTTCCCCGCGAAGACATCGTCGTCCACCATCACCTCGACATTCTCCTTCCCCGCGAAGGACCCTTTCTGCAGAATCTCAAACCCCCTCACCGGTGCGCGGGGGCCGTCGGCCACGACTGGAGCGCCCCTAGCCAGCGATCTCCCAGAAGCGCCACCGCTCCCCACCTCGGAAGGAACCCAGGCCCTCCGCAGCTACCAAGAAGTCCAAACCCACCGAGGAGATACCGAGGAACCGTTCGAGGAACTCGCCCCTACGGCGTCATCGGTCCTCGTCGGGGTCCCCGGCCGGGAGCGACGACGAGGACCCGAGGACTCCTCTATCATGGGAGATCATGAACGCCCCAATCCCTGTGGGCATGGAGAAACCCCCACCGCTGGGGACCTACGACGGTCTGGCCGACCCCGACGAGGAGCCATCAGGTGCAGGCTTTTCCCCACCACCTTGCGGAAGGGCGCAATGACTTGGTACAAGGGTTTGGAACCTGGGTCGATCACGTCCTGGAAGCAGCTAAGACAACGCTTCACCAAACACTTTACTGCGTCTCGGCGACACCCGAAGACGGAAGCTGCCTTAGAAAGCATCTTCCAGGGGAAGAACGAACCTCTCCGAAATTACATCGAGAGATTCAACAGAGAAGCTGTCGAGGTCCATACGACCGACGACATGAAGAAGTATTTAATCATCCATGGACTGCGTTCCGGATCTGATTTTGCCAAGTCCGTAGGCCTCCGTAGACCCCGCCGTCTCGAGGACCTCCTCCAACGAGCTCAGTCATATATCGAGCTCGAGGAATCTGAGGCAGCGCAGATTTCCCTTGATTCGAGGCGCAAAGAAGGCCCCTGCGGCCATAAAGATGAAGACTCTCCTCCCCACCGGGGAGGAGAAAGAAAAAAAGAAAATCGCCCCCGTGATCCTCGTGAACCGCGCGGACCAGCTGGCCGGTTCACTGAGTACACCCCACTCAACGCTCCCCGCGCGCGCGTATCCTCTCCGAGTGCAGAACTCAGAATTTGTGAAAGGAGGAGTCCGCTTTCCGAAGCCCACTGCCCCCAAATCAAACGTCGATAAGTCAAAATACTGTCGATTCCACCGGAGTCACGTGCATGTGACGGAAGACTGCATCCATCTCAAAGATGCGATTGAAATTTTGATCAAGGAGGGGCACTTGAAGAAATACGCCCAGAAAAACAATACTCCTCGTCCCAGCTCCCGGGAAGCCCAGAACATCGAGGAGACGACGCCTCCTCCTGACGAGAGTCGCCTTCAAGTCGCCCTCAGTGTCACCCGACCCGAAGACTTCTTTGTCCCCCCAATCATTGAAGGCCAAGAAGCAATTCGCAACATGTGGGCGACCTTCCCCCACGAGGACCCCGTTACTGCCCGTAGCACCTGGGAAAGCTTCCCCAGGGCGATGGTCATCTCTGGGGGAGGTCCAGAGAAGCTGTCTGTCGGATCGATCAAGCGGAAATTTGACGACCTGGAATCCGCAACGTCGGCGAAGGCAACCACCCTCGAGAAAGTGCGGGGAAACTCCTACCCTATCACCTTCTACCTCTAGGAACTCCCCAGGGGAGCACCAAACGCCACTATTCCCCTCCTGATCAGGGCGTAGATAGCGAACTTTGATGTTCGAAGGATCCTAGTCAACCAGGGGAGTTCAGTCGACATCATGTATGCTCATCTGTTCGGGACCCTTCAGCTCGACGAAAGGCATCTCACCTCGTACGTCGGTTCAGATCTACAGGGGTTCAATGGAACCACCACCAGACCATGGGGTTACATGGAGCTAATGGTTACATTGGGGGCCGAAGCCACTACCCGACAAGTGAAGATCCGTTTCCTGGTGGTCGAATGCCCATCCCTTTACAACTGCATCCTCGGGAGGACCACCCTGGCTGAACTTACGGCAGTACCATCAACGGTCCACCTCAAAATGAAGTACTACACGACCAGGGGATGAGTAGTGACAATGCACGGGGACATCGACGTGACCAGAAGATGCTTCGACGCTGCCATAAAAGGCCTGAGTCCCATCGGCCCCAAACCCAAGACCGTGGCCAAGCCACCCCAGGACGCCGAACAGGTACCTCTCCCGCGCGTCAACACGGTCGAACTCGACAGCAGGTTACCGGGCAAACCCGATGAAGACGGGGTAGAAGACCTCGACCTCCAGGCGGAGAACAACGGGCGGCCTCTCTACCCAACGCACCCCATCCCAGACGGAGACTTTGAGCTCGTGGTCCTCGGGGACGATCCAGATCGTAACGTGAAGATTGGCACCGGGATCCCTGACCTGGCAAAGGATCAGCTGAAGGCATGTCTGAGGGAGAACGCTGATCTCTTCGCGTGGAGTGCATCCGAGATGCCTGGCCTCGACCCCGAGGTGGCTTGCCATCAGCTCGTGGTAGACCCGGCCGCTAGGGCCATAGCACAACGTAGGCGTAAGCAGTCTCCCGAAAAAGCGGAGGCTGCTGAAAAAGCCGTAAAAGACCTCCTAGAGGCAAATTTTATTTCGGAGGCCAAATACACGACCTGGCTGTCCAACATTGTACTTGTTAAAAAGAATAATGGAAAATGGAGAATGTTTGTTGATTATACTGATCTTAAACGGGCTTGCCCGAAAGACTGTTATCCCTTGCCTAGCATTGACCAACTGGTCGACTATTCTGCAGGTTACAAACTACTATCCTTCATGGACGCTTACTCGGGATACAATCAAATTCCCATGGACAAGGTCGACAAACAACACACGGCCTTCATGACCGCATCGGGAAACTACTACTACAACGTAATGCCCTTCGGTCTGAAGAACGCCGGTGTGACCTACCAACGGATGATGAACAAGGTTTTCTGGGCCGCAATCGGCGACATGCTCGAAGTCTACATGGACGACATGATCGTCAAATCCGTAGAAGAAGTCGACCACACCGCGCACCTCAAGAGGGTGTTCGACACGGCGAGGAGATGCCGCATGAGGTTTTACCCCGACAAGTGCACCTTCGGCGTTCGGGCAGGTAAGTTCCTCGGATTTTACCTCACAGAACGAGGAATCGAGGCCAACCCCGACAAGTGTAGGGCTTTCTCCGAGCTCCCTACTCCGGACTCAAAGAAGTCGATACAATTATTGAACAGGATGCTCACCGCCCTTTCCCGCTTCGTTGCCAAATCCGCACAGTACGCACTCCCATTTTTCAAACTTCTTCGACAAAAAACGGAGTTTGAGTGGAGCGAGGAATGCGAGCAGGCGCTCATCCACTTAAAACAAGTCATATCACAACCCCCGGTCCTCTCACGGCCTGAGAACGGGGAGACACTCTTCTTGTATCTTGCAATCACGAGTGAAGCAGTCAGCGCCGTCCTCATTCGGGAAACCCCAGATGGGCAGAAGCCAGTTTACTTTATGAGCAAAGCCCTCCAAGGCCTCGAGCTCAGATATCAGCAGATTGAGAAAGTCGCCCTGGATCTCGTCACCGCGGCCAGGAGACTACGCCACTACTTCCTCGCCCACACCGTCGTCGTAAGGACCGAACAGCCTATAAGGCAGCTCCTCGGACGACCGGACATGGCGGGGAGGATGCTCAGGTGGTCACTTGAGCTCGCCGAGTTTGACATCCAATACGAAGGGAGGAAAGCCCTGAAGGCATAGGTACTGGACGACTTCGTAGCAGAGATGACCGTCCCAGAACCTTCGACCAACGGATCACAGAAATGGACGGTCTATGTCGACGGAGCATCCAGCCCAAAGGGAAGCGGGGCGGGCATCATCCTCGAAAACGAGGAAGGCATCTTGATCGAGGTATCCCTCGAACTATCCTTCCCGACATCGAACAACCAAGTCGAATACGAGGCCTTCCTCGCAGGACTTCGGCTGGCCGAGGACCTCGGCGCCAAGGAGGTCAAACTTTTCACCGACTCCCAGCTCGTGGCCTCGCAACTCCGAGGAGAGTACCAAGCCAAGAACGACAGCCTCATAGAATACTTGGCCTTGGTAAAAGAAAAGATGAAAAAATTCACCTCCGCGGAAGTAACTCACATCCCCCACGAGCACAATGCCCGAGCAGATGTCTTGTCCAAATTGGCGAGCACAAAGAAGAAAGGCGGGAACAAATCCGTCGTACAGGAGGTGCTTTCCCGCCCGAGCATCGACAAACCGGCCATGGTTTCGGACATCAACGCCATCGGGGACAGCAATTACTGGATGACCCCGGTATACGAATACCTCATGACGGGAAAACTTCCCGAAGATCGCAAAGAAGCAGGAATGGTCAAGAGGCGGGCGTGCTCGTACACTATAGTCGAGGATAAGCTATACCGGTGAGGGTTCTCTATTCCCCTCCTCAGATGTATCGAGGAGACTAAGGTCCCCGGGAGATCCATGAGGGAATCAATGCGCAACACCTCGGCGGGCGATCGTTAGCCCGTAAGGCGCTTCGAGCAGGGTATTACTGGCCCACCATGCAACAGGACGCCAAGGAACACGTCAATAAGTGCGACAGATGCCAACGACACGGGGACACGCACCTTGCCCCTCCCAACGAGCTCAGTCCATTGTCCTCCCCGTGGCCGTTTGCGTGGTGGGGAATGGATATCCTCGGACCCTTCGTCCAGGGGTCGTATCAAAACAAATACCTCATCGTCGGGTTGGACTACTTCACGAAGTGGATTGAGGCGGAAGCATTGGCCAAAATCACAGCCTTCAACATACTGCGTTTCTACAAAAGAAACATCCTCGCTCGGTTCGGCGTGCCTCAAGCTATCGTCACCGACAACGGAACACAGTTCAACGACAGGAACTTCCAAGACTTCGTCGCAAAACTAGGCACGAAGCAACACTTCACGTCGGTCGAGCACCCTCAAACGAATGGACAGGCTGAGGCGGCTAACAGGGTGATCCTCCGAGGATTAAGACGTTGACTAGGCGACGCCAAACAATGGTGGGTCGAGGAGCTACACAACGTCCTCTGGGCCTACCGGACGACCCCACACTCCACAACCGGGGAGACCCCCTTCCGTCTGACCTAAGGAACCGAAGTGGTGATCCCCGTGGAGATCAGGGAACCCTCGAGGAGGACAGAAGCCCCTCTAGACGGGGACACGAATGACGAAGCCTTGAGGGAAGAGCTCGATTTTGTCGAGGAAATACGTTCGGGCGCTTCTCTCCAAGAAGCTTCACTTAAACAGAAAATAACACTACGTTATAACGAAAAAGTTATCAAACATGATTTTCAGGTAGGCACCCTCGTCCTGCGAAGGAACCAGAAAGACTCGCGGGAAGGTAAGCTCGCCACGAACTGGGAGGGCCCGTACCGCGTCGGCGCGAAAACGGGGACAGGAGCCTACTTCCTCAAAAATTTGTACGGGGAAGAACTTGCTCGACCATGGAATGCTGAGAAGCTCAAACAATACTACAGTTAAGCACTGGCCGCGACTCACTAGCACCGCGCTTACGGGGACGCACTAAGGTACGAGTGCGACACCCCTATACAGAACACGATGATCAGAGACCGCGTTGTGTGTGCACGAGGACCTTTGATCCGACGGGGATACCTCGATCGAGCTCCGCCCGTCGTTGTACTAATTAGGCAGAACACCCAGCTCGCGATGGGAAGTTCACGCCACGAAGCTAAGACCTCGACCGAGCTCTTAGCCTCGTTGAAGGTCGGAATACGCCTCCGACCACCCGACCGGCTCTCCACGCAGTCGGGGACTGTCAAGGTCGAGCAAATCCCGAAGTCTTTTATACTTAGACAAAAAACAAAGTATAGAAAATACGCTAACATCACACACAATTAAAACCATGCAAACAACACTAGCAGATAAACAGAATGCATTAAAACGGGCAGAAGCCCAGTGTATAGGTATTACAAATGTCGAAAAGCCCCTGGCGCACAAGCCGGGCACAAATCATTACAAAGAAAAAATGGCACGCAGGCCAAACAATCAAAAGAACTACACGTCGATCTCATCCTCGACCCGTCTTCCATCTTCCTCTTCCTCCTCCTCTGGTAGGTCTAGCTTGCCATCGACCACACGAAGGAACGGGCTGATCCTGCCAAGCACCAGCTGAGCACCTGGATTCTCGGCGCCGATCTGCTCCACGGAATTCTTGAAACCTATCTCCAGAGCCTCCAGACTATCTTGCTGAAGCTCCCGAAGTTTGGCAATCAAGGCTGCGCGGTCGGCAAGATTTTTCTCCCCGACGGATTCGTCCTCCGCGGGACGGACAGCAGCTTCCAACTCTCCGACCCTGGTCCGAGAGCGATCAAGCTCCTCTTGAGTCGCCTTCAGGGCAGCCTTGGCCTCGTTCAGCTCGCAGAGGGTGTTGGCGTGGTCCTCGCACTGGGCCTGGGCCTTCTGCAGATCAGTCGCGACCTTGTCCTTCTCCTTCTCGAGGGCAGTGTAGTTGTCCTTCAGCTTCTGTAGCTCGGAGGCAGAGGGGGGCCCCATCATTCAATATCAAGGAAGTCTCGAAGACCCGCATCATGGCCGCGAGGTCCTCGATAAACGCCTCTCTCCTGGCCACCCTGTCCATACCCAGAACTGCCTTCACCTCGGCATCAACAATGACAGGGGGGCTTCCCCCGAAGAAATTCTGCTGGAGGTGGAAAGCGGGCATCAGAAACTTCTCCGGCGAGACAGGGTCCACGAGATCCACGAGGACAGACCCCTCGGTCTTCTCTTTCTTGGCAGGGGTGCTCTCTGGAGGAGGAGATTGGCTCCACTGTGGCGAGGAGGAGCCACTCGTCGTCCCAGCCAGCGCCGCAGTCTGAATAATTTCTCGGACACGGCTCTTGGTTCGCTTGGGTGCCCGCTCGGCAGCCAACTTCATGATACGCTCGGTGGCGTTAGACATTTGAGCTGCAAGAGAAAACATGGAAAAAGTTAGCACAAAGAGACGAAGCTAAATGGAGGCCCGAACAGGACGAGGAGATCCCACCTAAGAACCTCTTGGCCTCATCGGGAGACTTGCATTCGAGGAGACCCCGAGTGTTTATATAAAGAGCCACGGTCACAACCCTCCCTTGGGAGTCGAGGAGGTATTTTCCATCCCTACCAACGCACTCTGCCCGGTTGAAACCATTGACATACGCGACCAACGTGGCATACGCCCCCCTGTCCTCCTCCGACAGCTCGCCATGCTTCACGAGGTAATCCTCCATACCGAGCGCGAAGTGTGCGTCCTCCCACTCCAGGGGACACTTGGACGCGAACCTTTCTCCCCCGGATCCGTCGGCCACAATGTCATGGAGCGTACCCACAGCCGAGTGCGTCGCGGGCATGACATAGTAGAACCTACTCTTGAAACCCCTTATTGAGTCCGAGTACGCCTTGAATAACTTCCTGGGTTGTTTAAAAGAGACCCAACTATGTCGCTCGTTGTCCGTTGAACGTTGCAAATGGAAGATGCAGAAGAAGAGCTCGAGGGTGATCCCAATCTGGAGATAGTCACAGACGATTTCAAACGCCCGCATGAAAGCGAGCGCGTTAGGATGAAGCTGCGACGACGCCAAGTGCAGAGGGTTGAAAACCCCTAGTTGAAAGCTGTTGAAGGGGAGGTGAATACCGGCCTCTTTAAAGGCGAACTCATACATGGGAAACCGCAGCCCGCGATAGTTCGAGAAAATGCGATGGTGTGCCCGAGGCTGGAAAGTCATCCACGTGGCCTCCTCTCCTTCGGGGACGTTCTCGACAAAGGCGAAAGCGTCTGTGTCATCGACAGAGAAACACGACCCTATATGCAGAGGCTCTTCCCCGGCCCATTCGTCGGCCAGACACACGAGCATCTCCCCGGGGATCTGAGCGGGTCCATCCACGTCGGGCTCGGTGTCTATTTGGAGAATTCCCAGAATCCTCGCGGACAGATTTTACTTGAAAAGCAGATGAAATAGGTGAATTCGTGGCCGCGACCAAATCCACCCTTCCACCGCCGATCAAGTGAAAGGGCAGCGAGCAAGAAAACATTCGGGGACACGGCGAACTGCCCGAGTCTGTCACCCCGTCTTTTCTTTTTTGGTCTCCAATCCTCCCATCTCACTTCCCCGTTACATTCATCACATGTCCTCGGGACGTTCATGGAATCATCGGGACATTCATCGAGTCCTCGGGATATTCATCCCAAACCTCCGTCGAAACCTGCCGGAACCCCAGGAACGCCCCACTGTTCCCGGCCGGAACCCTAACGGAGTACTGGGAACTTCCTCAACTCGCCGGAAAACTACTAAAAAAGAAAAAAAAAAGGAACCAGAAGGGATTAAGAGCTTACTTGCACGGTGGCGGAGAGCGGACTGGAACAGCGAAAATGGCAGCGCAGGGCGGTGTACGGCGGCGGAGCGGCAACGGTGAATAGAAGAAATACGAAGCGAAAAAGGTGGGAACCTGCAAATGGCACGAACTCGCCCCCTTTATAGGCCCCTCACGAGCCTCGAGGATTTCCTAGGCAATCGATTACGCTACCCTAGGGTAGCCGCCCTGTGCAGTGATGAGGTGTGACGCGTGGCACACGCTTCCCCAGGCACGTCTTTTCATTTCCCTAACACGTCTCTTCATTCACCTCGGTCCTGACTCCTCGTGTCCCCGCGACGTCGCCCGCCTGCGGCCGGTCTAGCGCGAGCAGGTATATTCGTTCTGCTCGGTTTACCAACTGTTCCTCGTTTTGAGTCATTTCCCTGACTGGGCAAGTCCTCGACCTAGCTGGCCCTTAAGTCATTACTCTGACACCTCGGAGCAACGACTTAGGGGGCTCCTGTTCTGGACTGGGCCGGGGTCTGCCCATCAATCGAGCAGGCCCAACCCACTCGTCTGGGGATGGCCCAACAGGGGGCCTCTTATCACAACCAACGTCGAGCGCAAGCTCGAACCAACTATGTCGGGCACACACCACAACCTCGGCAGTGCTCGGCCGCAGGCAGCATAGAGCGTCGGACAGAGGCACTAAGCCTCTTCGAGCTCGCCTCTCCCCGGCGACCACGTGCTCCTCCCCAAGATTCTCATCCATGCCCGCACATGAGTCCTCCCCGCGAGGACACGTCTCTCCCCGCGAGGACACGTTCTCATGTAACTGCCCACTCCCGATGGAATCGGTCTGCCCTAATTCCGGAGATCTAGGAGCAGTGTTAGTGACCGTTGACCCCGCGCTGGGGGCTCTCTATAAATACCCTCTCACTTGAGAGGGCCAGGTTACGTTCACTTTCACTCTCATCTCTGTACTTGCTATTCTCTGACAGTCACCTTACTTGAGCGTCGGAGTACCTTGCAGGTACACCCCCCCCCCCCCGGTCGTCTTTCAACCGCACCGGAGCTGAAGCCCAGATGACGTTGTTGGCCACAGAAATTGTCTGATCCAGGTACGATCAAGTGGTAAGTATTTACTTTGTGTGTACCGTTTTTCACTTAAACCATACATTTATTTGTCCGTTTTTTAAAACCTGTTGATTCGTGATTCTTTGGTTATTGCGTTTGTTTCTTTGAGTTGTTTGATTTTTGTTTGAGGACAAACAATTATGTAAGTTGGGGAGAGTTTATAAGTGCAAATTGTAGCTATTTTTGTATATAAGTTTTGTTGCACTTATCAAGACTTTTTGTTAAAATTGGTCGAATAAACCTCACTTTATGTGTAAATACGTTTACTTTACATTTTCGTGTGTATATTACGTTTTCTTGTAAATATCATTGAGTTTAATTAATTTTATCTCATTTTTGCAGGTATTCTATCAAGGATATCTTGCCATTGTTGTATAAAGCATTGAGCTAGGAGCATTTTTTAAGAAATTGTATTTTTTGAAGTATGCTACTAGCGCGCTCCTAGCCCAAGGAAGAAGCTAATTCCAGAAGGTTGCCCGCTTAGCACGGTCTGGAGCCTGCTAAGCGGGATTTAAGACGGTTTAGCAATAAATGACAGCGCGCTTAACGCGCTGCTCCGCGCTTAGCGCAGTCTGCGATTTTTTCAGTCATTAAATAGGAAAAGAACAGATTTTTCTAGGGATGGTTTTGGGGTTTTTGCTCCCAACTCCATCAAACTTCATTTCTTTAGTAGATTAGCTTAGAAAACATCATAGAAGCTTGCATTTGGATTATCCGGGGTGGATTTCTCATCGATCGGCTCTGACAACCCGCGAAGTGTTTGGTTCATTTCTGATTTTCTTCGTGTCTTTCTTCTTTGTTGGGTTTGTATATGTTTTACTTTGATCTTATTTATATTTGTCGCCCATGTCGTTATATTTAATTTGCTTTATGAATCTCTATTGGTGATTGTTCTTGATTTTTGCTTAAATGTGCGAGGTTTGGGTTGTGTTAGAGATAAACATCGCAAACCTTCATTAGGGATGATTATCTGTTAGTTCTAGATGCTAGAGATAGATTTAGAGCTAACAATCTATTTGGGTGTCGGAGCTTAATGCCTCCGTGTTATTTGAGTCGAGTGCGAGAGTGTCGACGAGAGTAATACGGTTTTTCTCTCAGGTCGGTGTGTCAGAGATGAACACTATTGAGAGCGATGCTGGATGATATTGAGGAGTATTGTAGATTGAGTATAACTAGTCGATAAGTTTAAGTTTGTGACGAGTGGAATATATACATGCTTGATAAGTCTTTTCTCTCTGACGAATGAATTTTCTTGTGTTAATATTTACTTTTCTGTTTTTATGTTTCAACTAATTCTAAACCCAAACTCATTAACATTTAAATTGTCGAACGGCAGTTCAGTAGCACCGATCTCTGTGGACACGATAAATTCCCGAAAAAATACTTCCAAATCTTTTTGTTGCTTGCAGCTATTCCGCTTCAACACTGGTGTCGAACCCAGTGTTGATGGTATAGCTTCTGATACTGGTACTGAGGCCGCATTGCCCCCAGTCGAAGGAATAGGGGGTGGTACTCCATCATTTATGGAATTCTGATTGTTTGGCAGATTTGAATTCGCCATTCTCCTTACTCGTCTTCTTCTAGGTCTTTCTTCGTTATTTATGGCTATCTTACCACTCCTTAGTCTCATGCAACGAAGCGAAGAAGGCTTTTGTAAGAATAATGTAAAAATAAAGGTTTTAAATTGTCAATAGCACAATGTCCCACTGGGCATGCCAATTTGTTTGCCTTGAAAAATAGCAAACAACCGCTGGTCACCTAATTTGTGAAAATTAGTTTACTTGCAGGATCGACCAAACAAATCCTAGGACAATGTGCTTTAAGAGTTTTGACAATTTGTGTGAAAATCAAACCTTTTATTCATTAAGTTCATCATTGTTTTCATAAACTGGTGTAATTCGAATGAAAATGATAAAGTCTTGTTCTTAAAAGGAATAATGAAAACGTAATAAAAGTGCAAGAATGAAATTGCAGAAAAGTAGAATAAATTGCATGTAAATAACTTAAAACTTCATTGAAATGTAAAGAAGAAACTGGTGTTTTTCCAAACGTACATTTCTCAATGATAACTCTTTTCTCTCACACGGGTACTTTGAGTATTTTGAGTAACTTGTACAAATTTTGAATACACACACCCGAAAATCTAACACTATGACTCCCTATTTATATACAGTCGAAATAACCGCCAACAACAGCCATTTCTCCTAATGGCGACAAATGGCATCCTGCATGCCTTCACCTCTTAGATGCATTTCACGGGTCTTGTTTTTAAAACAAATTTCCCTCCTGGATTTAAATTTTAAAACATCCGTCGAAGCAAGGTCTTCGTAGAATTATGTCAAAATAATTTTAACACTTAAAAAAATCTCCAGCTCTTCCATTCCAACTTAACCTTTATTTTCGACTGACCTTCTTCACAAGAAATAAATTACTGTCGAAATGCTCTGGCAAATCATAAACTTTTACCTCTTGAAAAAATCCAGGCGTCGAAATTAGGAGCCTACAGTAACTCCCCTTCAATCACCGTACTCATTCTCATGTTAACAGAGAAGCCTCCATACAAATCACCCTTGTAATTTCTCAAGATTCCTCTGCACCTTGATTTTGAGTTATTCTTGACAACATCATCGGTATTAAGCGTGATCTAGTTCTCGATAGGAGGATTCCAAGTAACAAGCTTAGTGATCGACTGCTTCTTGTGAATTCTCTGAGCCAGCATTACGTTATCTATGTAGAACTTAACTCTCCTGCTGATTTCGTCCACCAGGTTCATAGGCATTACGAAATCAGCATTATGGGTTCGTTGATTATGCCAAAACCTCAGCATCTGACAACTTATTGCCCACATTTAGCTCCATTTATCCTCCTTTATTAAATTATGATAAAGGTCGAACCCTACATGCAAATCATAGTAAAAAAAATCAACAACTCCAAGTTGGAGCAAAATGTACTTTGCATTCTGATAGTCCCGAAGGGCAAGAGTGATAGATTCTTTGGTGTTAATGTAGTCATGACAAAAGGGCTGGCCAATATGCCTATAAGCAAGCCATTGCTTCGTGATGATGTTGTTGTGTCTAACCATCCACATGAACGCATGAATCCTCTCAGAAACTTTTAAATTCTAGATGAAATTCCAGTAGCCCGTTATATCATCATTGTTGGTATCACAAATATCATTATAAGCGAAAGCAATGGTAAAACATCATGTACTTGAACCCTTCCAATTACAGATATCCTCACTTAGCACTTCATTTGGAGGGTTAGAGACCGATATCTTTCCACTAATGTGGCGAGGGAAAATATTGCTAATGTGATTCAAGTTCCACTCACATGTGTCATCCACCAAATCCTTGATGTTCTCCACTTGATCATTCTTATTACCATAATTTTTCCATTGATCTAGTTTAATGTTCTCCTGAACCCAATAATCTTTCCATATACCTTCCTTTCCCCTATTTACAATCATCTAATAAGTCATCTCATTAAAACTGGGCCTGAAGCTTGGTCTTGATTTCCAAATATTAGAGTCGTGAACTTTGACCTGTATGTCAGCAAAATTATTCTCTAATCTGTCATATTTACCCTGCAGCACTTGAGTCCAAAGTGATTTGGATCTACACTTCACCTGTCAGCCTACTTTATGGATGCATGATGTGTTCATCTCAACTAGGTCCCCCGCCCCAAGGCCTCCCTTATCTTCAGGCTTGGTTTTTGGTCCCATTTAACATTGCGTACCTTCTTACTCTCATCAGTGTTGCTCCATATAAAAGCTCGCTGAACCTTCTGAATTTCTTTGAGGTTATCTCTAGGAAGCTTCCAAGTCATCATGGAATAGGTAGGAAGGACTTCTAGAACTGATTTAACTCTTCTTGCAAAAGATAAGTATCTTCCTTTCTATGAGGTTAATTTCACCTTAACTTGCTTCCTTTCCATGAGGTTAATTTCGCCTTAACTTGCTCCAAAAGGTAATGATTATCTTTCTTAGGATTCCACTCGGCTAGAGGTATGCCTAAGTACCTTCCTAACTCATTTGTTTCATTGAAACCAGACGTGAAAGTCAGATGTCTTCTAACATGCTCAAGGGTATTCTTGAAGAAAAATATCTTAGTCTTGTTAGAACTTATTTGCTGACCTGACATGCCACAAAAGTCATTAAGGATATGCTTTATACACTCCATTTGTCTATTAGTTGCTTTTCCAAATAACAAAAAATCATCCGCAAACGTAAGGTGGGAGATCCTAGGGCCCTTCCTCCCAACTTTCAACCCTGTCCAGCTCCATTACCAACATCCTCCTTGATCATATGAGATAACTTATTCAAGCACAAAACATAAATATAAGGTGAAATAGGATCACCTTGTCTATGCCCTTTTCTTGTTTCAAAGAGATTGCAATCATTTACATTCTAAAAAGCCTTCATCTTAACTGTAGAGATGGCCTTCATGATGACTCTTTTCATTTGACGAGGAAAGCTTGCTTCATTTAAAATTTTCTCTACAAACTGCCAACTTAGATTTTCGCAGGTTTACCTTTATCACAAAAGCTCCTGTTTTCTCTTTCATATGATTCATTGTGTGCAACATTTTTTGGGCCACCACTATGTTTTCCTGTATGTTCCTTTCAAGGATGAAACCAGTTTGAAAAATGGAAATAATGTCATCAATGCAGATTTTGAGTCTATTAACTATTGTTTTGCTTGCTCAAGATCTTATACACAGTATTGCACAACGAGATCTAAATTGACCAACACTAGTGGGGTTGTTCATTTTTGGGATGAGGACCAAGTCAGTCATGTTTACCTCTTCAATGGTCTCAGGACTTTGCCACGTCTTCAATGGTCTCAGGATTTTGCCACAGCTGCTTGATGTGAATTTTTTTTTAATATAACTTGTTTTTTCAAAAAAAATACTAAAAAAATCAGTTTTTCAAAAAAAATTTCAAAATGGCATGGGTTGGTAGGGACCAATAAGTGTGGCGCCATTTGAAATGGCGTCTCAGTTAGAGGCCACAAGCCATTTCAAATGGCGCCTCAGGCCATTGGTTTTTCCTAGAAAAAGCTCCTGAGGAGGAGCCATTTGAAATGGCGCCTCAGGGCTCTTTTTTTTTTTTTAAGTTTTTTTTTTAATTTTCTTTTTTAATATTTTTTAAATTAAAAAAAAAACTTTTTTTAAATAATTTAAAAATTCTGAATTTAATATTTAATTAGTAATATTATTCAGCTGGATTATGGTAGCGCCGTAGGCGGCACCCCCCCGACTATTGGGGACAGATGCATCAAGGTGTGTTATTTTCTTTTAGGAAATTAAAAAAAAAACATTTTTAAATTTTTTTTAATGTTTTATTTAATTTGAAAGTAAAAATCAAAATAGAATAGTCATAAATAGATCGCAATGTTATAGATAATGGTGGGTACAATATTTTGACAAAAAAATTTAATGATCATGCCTATTTAAATGACCCTGGCGTATCAGACAATGGCCCCATTGCATGTAACAAATTTTAAAACATGTCCCCAATAATCGGGGGTTGCCGCCTACGGCGCTACCGTAATCCAGCTGAATAATATTACTAATTAAATATTAAATTCAAAATTTTTAAATTATTTAAAAAAAAGTTTTTTTTTAATTTAACAAAATATTTAAAAAGAAAATTAAAAAAAAAAAAAAAAAAAAAAAAAACCCTAAGGCGCCATTTCAAATGGCTCCTCCTCAAGAGCTTTTTCTTGAAAAAACTAATGGCCTGAGGCGCCATTTGAAATGGCTTGTGACCTCTAACTGAGGCGCCATTTCAAATGGCACCACCCTTATTGGTCCCTACCAAACTATGTCATTTTAGAAATTTATTTGAAAAACTGATTTTTTTAGTATTTTTTTTAAAAAAACAAATTATATTAAAAAAAATTCGCTTGATGTAGTTACAAACGGATTCGCCTACACCACAAACCAAGACTTTTGATAAAAACCTGTCGGAAATCATCGGGGCCAGGAGCTTTTCACGTGGACATTCCTCTATTTTATCAGTATAAAATTTTAACATATACTATAATCAAATAACATCACTTCGATAGTTATTTTTGACAAAGCTCGATATTGTCCTTTGGAAGGAAAAATGTTCCTATTGCAAAAAATAGGATATGCTTCACATCGGGCATAAACAAATTTACACAGCATCAAACATTAGGGAACTTAACACATAGCACCAAAGTCTTCACAAATTATTGTGCTCAGATCTACATTTTACATAAAACCAACAATGATATCACAATTCTCTGCATACAAATATACCAGGGTGAAAGTATGATAACCTATGTATTATATTTAAAGAGACAGCATTAAATTCAAAGTTAAAATAACATGTCCCAGAGGGGATTCTTATATCACACTTAAATACAATTATAAAACTACAATTTTCCATTTCACCAAAAGTGCTGTCTATCAGCTGTAAAGGAATACTAGAGAAGCATTGTATATCTGCATAATGCTTACTTAAGCATCACAAAGATGCGATGCAACAAAGTAGTTTCACTTATTTTTGGTCAATATCAATTCGCAAAGGGTGACTAATTGTTTGCCTCCCTCAGAATCCTCAAGATGGAAAGGAACAGGTTCAGGATGTCAAGATAAAGAGTGACAGAGGCCCCAATGTATTCATCATAAGTGAAGCGCTTGATCAGGTTGTCAGTGTCGTAGACAATGTAAGCAGAGAAAATCATAGCACCAATTCCACCATAGATAGCATGTGCTACTGGCCCAAGAGGGAAGAACATCTGCACCAAAGAAAAACTAGTCTTAAGCAAGAGAAAAGCTGCAAGCATAAACTATGTACATGCATACACACATACATAAATAATGTGTGTGTGCCTGTAGCCTTTTTTCATTAGATGATGCAATCACATGAAAACAACAGTTTCATCATGTCTTATAATGAATCACGCCTAATGGAAAAGCATTCTAAATTTCAAATTTTGTGTATTTGGAACCGTGGTGTCAAAGCATATCACAGCAAAATGCTATCTCTGGCAGCTTTAGATTCAACACACGTTGAAAGACCATTCACCGGGGTTCCAACACACCAGTCTCCCTTTAATGTTACGTCTCATTTATCCTCCTTATAAGTGCTTCTATGAATTTTTCTTCTCATTCCTTAACCATCTAGATTTAGACTACATCTATGTTTGGCATTAAATCCTAGAGATTCAAATTTATTTACAATCCTCAGCCCCAATAGAATAACATAGTTTCTAATGTCACCATGATTTCAACCACTATTGTCGATGGTAGATGGCAGTCTAGGGCAGAGAGATAAAAACCGGCCATACCGGCCACTTGGCACAGTCATAGCAGATTATGGTGGAAAAACCCACAATGTCAGTGAATATTTACCCTTGCGGTGAGCCCAAAAATCACCTTGGTTCAGTTTTTCTACAACAATTTCATTCTTAATCCTATCCTATATTATCCCATGTGACTACTTAGCCATCCTAATATTATCATTTGACATATAACACACACACAAACTACCATCAATATTGAAACATAGCATTTTACATGAGAAAAAAAAAACTAGTTATCAATCAATCAATCATATGAATTAAATGATACGAAATGCAAACCTGCATCATGCCAGTGAGGACAAGAGTAAAGAGACAGGTGAACAAAAGAGGACCAAGGTAGCTAAAATCTTTTCCCTTCTTGGAAGCCCAAAAGGCATAACCAGTCAAAGAAGAAACCACAGCAGAGGTCAAAATCAATGCCTCAAGAACAATCTTCCCTGCAAAAACAACACATAATACAATCAATCATCCGAATAACGGAATGACAATACCATACACGAAATCAACAATCAAAATCAAAAACGAAACCCTACCATCTGTATTAGCACAGGTAACTCCAACGGTGAAGCTAATCGACAAAGTGAAAAGTCCAAGCAAAATATAATTATGAGGATGCTTCTGTTGATACCTCAACAAAGGAATCAAAACTGCAAAACAAAATCCATTTCAAATCAAATCAATTCAGATCTGCGCAATTGAACGACAATTACAGAAAAACATGAAAGAGATAACCGTACAGATAAAAGGGAGGAAGACGAGGAACAGGAGAAGAGGAGAATTTCCCCTAAGGAGAAGATTAAGAGGAGCATAGAAAACGGTTATGACGGAGACGACGGTGGTGAGAAGGATCTGAGCGCAGAGGATTCCGTAGACTTTGCGGATGAAACCCCAACGGAGTTGATTTTCACCGACGCTGAGACCGGGGTAGAGGGTTTCTCCTGATTCGATGTCGAATTCTTGATCATTTTTCACGGTTGTGTAGCCTCGCCTGTCCTGCTGCGCCTGCGGCTGCTGATCAAACATCATCATCTTCGTCTTGATTGCTCGATTCCTCTTCTTCCTTCTTCTGCTTTTTTTTTGGTTAATCTAGAAGATTAGATAATGTGAATGTTTGATGCAAAAATGAATGAATGCGCGTTGTTCAGTTTACAACGGTGACAGGCATTTTTCAAGCCGTTGGATTAGAGATTACTACTTTTAATCGAAGATTAGAGTTTGCTTCATTATGTCATTGTAAACATTTATTTGACTTTACTAAAATAATACTTTTAATTAACATATTGCTAAAATAATGTAGAATTTTTTTTACTAAATTAATTAACGATAAAAATCAATTTATTTCATTAAACATCAAAACATTAATACATAAATATCAGAATAATAGGTTTAGGTTTTGGGTTATTGCTTTAGCTAGAGACTTCGAATGATCAATGTTCAATTCATTTCAAATTCATGTATAAAAATTTGTTCACACGTAAAGAATAAGGTACGATCTTCATTTTTCACTACACTTAACTTGAATTGGGAAATGACTAGAGCATTGGAGTATTAACCATGTTAATCTACCATGTGTCGTCGTATAGGAGATCAACACCATCGTTCAAGATCATTCGTTCTCCAACTGCATTATTTCTGGTTCTTGAACGGAATAATGATGCCATCTGTGTGAATTGACTTCTGATTCCTACGATTTTGACGAATTCATGTTTGCCTTCCAACTCCATCGTTCGCAGCCTCCTTGGATCTTAGAATCAGGAGCGCTTAGAAGCAAACACGAAGATATGTCGCAGTTGATTCAATCAATCATCGCCTCAAGTGCGATTCGTCGTATTCTCAGATCTCTGATTCCCTCGAGAAATCTGCAAAGCAATAGAAGAAAAGATCCAAGATCTAGATCTGCATCTGCATCGAGGTTACTAGAAGATGAAGTTAATCTCCTCAAAGATCATGCCAAAGGTTCACTTTCCATCTTTTGGTCTAACGTTGCAGATACTTCTTGTCTCCAGCGTGGTACTTACCGGAGCGACGTCAAAGATACGACGAGTTCATTGTTAATGACGTTAGAAAACGACGAGTTCATAGTTAACACCAGACACATATTAGGTACCAAAACACCTTTTATAGGTACCAAAGAATCTCTGACCAGTGGACGGGCCTTCCTCAAATCGGGTCTAATGTTTTCCTTATCGTTTGGTCCAATCCTCTCCAAGAGAGCCAGCCCAAGGAAATCTCATAGGGAACGAAAACGTCCTGGCGCGTATGCAGTCCACCTGGTAAGTGCAGTAGTTCCAATGGGGTCGGGGTTCAGACGAGGTTACTCGTAAACAGCATTCCCTGAGTGACATCACCCAGCTTGGATAAGCTGATGACCATATCCCTTTAGTCAAGCCTACAAAGGTGAATGGTGTCACATCTCGAAAAATACGATCTACGAGCGCTCGCGGAATGATTGAACAAAGTCGCCACTGAACTTTATTTATTCCAAAGAAGGAAATGAAAAATATCAATAAAAAACCTTAAAAGAAAGAGAAAATGGTCGTCGCATTCGAGTTTGATAGTCGATTATGCACGGGAAAGGTATTAGCACTATTCACATCTATTGTACTCAACGAGAACCATTTAATTAGATTTGCAATTGGATGTTAGCTAATGTTATTAGTTTTCTTCGAGTGATAAAAAATTAAAAATTAAAATAAAATGGTCGCAAAAATGGTTTTTATTAAGGTGCTTGACGAGATTGCGAGTTTCACTCTTACGTATCCTCAGGTACAATGAAGAATTCAAAGCAACGTAGTTCTGCATAGAAAACTACGTATTGGTTGGTTGATTTTATTGAATGATTATTTATATTATGCTGTAGCGGTTAAACGTTGCTTGTGCTCGCGATTGGAGACTTAAAGCGTTTGTTTGTAACGCGGTAGAACAGACTAAACAATGTTTTTTTTTAAAAGGTTTTTATCGTGCGGGGTGAGAAAATATGTTTGATGTGTTAGAATGGTTTTGAGTGGATGACGATTGCTCAAATGATCGAGTTAGGGGGAAAAGAATAGCTGGCACTAGACCATTTCCTTTTTCATCCTTTTAATTGCAAAAGGATTAGATATCATTAAGGTATTTTGAATAGATGGCGAATACTTGAATGGTCGAGTTAGGCAACTCATATTCAAGTGCTCGGGGAAAAGAATAGTAGGCACTATACCATTTCCTTTTTCATGCGATTTATTCTGAAAATAAGATCTCTTAAGCTTTGACTACGAAAGTGGTTTGGGATGAATTGGGTTGGTGGTTTTAAACGGATGACGATTGTTCGGATGGTCAAATTAGGCAACTCGTATTCAAAAAATTGTGAAAAAGAATAGTAAGCACTAGACCATTTCCTTTTTCACCCTTTGTGAAAAGATGTTCAAAAGTGATTAGATGTTTTATTTAATTTGGGAAAATGCACTCGATAACAATCGAGGTTTGATTTGAATTAATTCGAAGCTAATCGAAAAGGAAACGAGTTTTGAAAAATATACCGTTTGACGTTGGATCAAGGGTTTTATTTGAAAATGTTTATTTTTTTTTATCATTATTCATTTATTCATTTAATTAATTATAGTAATAAAAAATAAAACAATAATAATAATAAAATAAATAAATCAAACAAAGGGGGTGCATGAGTGTTATGAGGGACTATATGGTTAACAATACTAAAGAGATGTGGCCCAAGGCCTAAATCCTAATCTAACAATAAAACAAATAATAATAAATAAAAAAAGAAAAAGAAAAAAGGTTGTCAGCATTACCAAATTGAGGGGGTGCAAAGTGTAGAAGAACAATTTTGTATACTAACTGTTTATTAAGTGTGCATATACTTAAAGATCATAACAAAATCTAAATGGAGAAAGCAAATGTTGATTGAAGTAGATTTTAATCTACGAACATCAATTGCTTTTCTGGAGACTACTCTAATAGTTGAAGACTCTGAAAGAAGCCAACTATGATTGTCAACTCAGAAGACAACAAAGGCAAATGGAAAGCAAACTTCAAATCAAGCAAAGTTTGAAGCAAGGTCTGAATGACATCAATTATAAAAGCCAAACTCTGAAGATAGTAATGCCATTAAAGAAATTAATTTGAATGTAGAAGAAATCTGAATAAAGTAGAAAGCAGACTGAAGAGCGAAAAAACATATGTTGAACAAAGGAAGAATACAAATATGTGTTTTCAGCAAGTCAAGCTTCAAGATCAAGTCAACATTTTTTAAAAGAAACCATCCAAACAAACTCTGATAAAGTTATGACTACAAGTGTATATAAGTCTCAAAACCCAGTACTCAAAGGACTCTGAAGTCTCTTAACGTTCTGAAGACAGCTTTTGAATTCTACTAAAGCTTCACCAAGTTATATTAGAAGCCTCTGACTAGAAGTTAGTAAGCAAAAGAAATATTCTCTTACAGACAACATTCACTATGGAATGTAGTACTTTCAAGCCTCACTATAAATAAACTTTGTAGTCTACATCATCTAGGCTCTGGAATCTAATCAAGTTTCACTTCATCTATTATATGAAGCCTCTGATTACAACGAGTAGTATACTCAAGGAAAGTACAATAAAAAAGTGATTTCCTTAAAAGACATATTCTAATATTTACTCAAGCTTCAAACCAATTTCATAAGAAGCTTCTGACTAGAAGATTTGAATTAAAGCTCTTTATTGTTTGATGTGACAGAAGTTCAAAAAGCAAATCTACTTTTGAAGTAAAGAAGACTTCCCACATCCCATCATTGAACAACTTTCTGCTGCAAGCGTCGCTTAACTGCTGCACATGAAGCGACCTTCATACACTGGATACTTGAAAGGTCAATTCTTATTCTACCCTTCAAGAATCTATCCTCCAATGGATCTATTCATCCCCTATATATTATGAAGAATATGGAAGGTGAAAAATGTTGAAGATGCCGATGAGAGAACAAGCATAAAAGAGAAAAGAAAGGAAGAAAAAACGTGTGCACGCAAGTGTGCATGTGGATGTGTGTGAATATTAGCAGCTGCTGAAGCCATAACATCACAACACAGCAAAGAGAGAAATACTTAAAACTTTCATTGTATATCTTTTAAGTGTAATCATCTGAACTTCATCTTGTGTAATATGCTTATCTAATAAGCACACTTGTAAACACAACTACGTTAACACAATCTAGTTATGTTCCTCAAGCGACCATGTTGGTCAGGCTCTTGAGATGTCAGTGACAGGAAGTCATTGAGAAATCTTCTTAAGCGACCAGGTAGGCCAGGTCTTAAGGAGTCAATGATCGTTGGGCTTTCTCAAGCGACTGGGTAGGCTAGGCTCTTGAGGTAATTAGTAACAGGTTATCATTGATTTGTAATCATGTTTTGATTATTGGATTAAGTCATTGGCTAAGGCAAATCACCTGATGGTTGGACTAGAGGTAGCCTAGTTAATGGTGACTCAGGATAAAATGCTTGTGTATTTTATCATCATTCTTATTATTCTTGTTATTCTTGCGATTGTGTTGGGAAGCAAAAAGTTATTAAACTAGAAAACCAATTCAAACCCCTCTTTCTTATGTTTCCTACATCTTCAATTGGTATCAGAGCTTCGGTTCTATTATTGAATAAATTTTCAAACACTTTCATGTTAGAAAAAGATCCATTTTTTGAAACACATTAAGGCAATGCAAGTTGCCATGATAAAAGATTGTTTATCTTCCACAAGCACGCATCACTCAGTTGCTGACGATATTGATGTGAAACAAGATGAAGATAAAAAATAAGATGTACAATCTAAGCAATCCACGACGCGAACCTGGATTCAAGTTTGAGGCTTTCAAAATAGGATTGAAGAAACTTTTGAGGACATGATGCTCAAAATTCTAAACTCCTGTTTGGTTTGAAAGTCTTTGTCAAAGGTCACTTCAACTTACCTAGTGAAGAAGTTCATCCGTAGCTAACCAATGAAGCAAATGTCTATGATGATTACTCTTAATGTATTCACATTCCTGATCTAAGGAGTTGGCTAAGTTATCAGGGTAGTTAGGATATCATGCTTGAAGAGGATGAACCACAGAAGGTAGATGTGGCTCCTAATGAAGCATCAACCAACGATGAAAGCAGAGTTAAATCATATTTAGAAGCCAAAGAAGAACATGTGAACTTGTGAATTCAACCTTTGAGCAGAATATGTCAGAAGTTATCAAGAAGGTCATCTACCTCACCCTCAAAGAGCTATGTCACTACAAATGAAGTGTTTGTGTTCGGTGAAGAAAAGCCATGGAAGAAACTCCTCAAGGACAAAAAGAAAGCTCAGATGTATTCAAAATACAACTCTAAGAATATTTTGTTCAAAGGACAGGCCAACATGAAGTTGAGTACATAAGCATCCAACTCCTCAGAAGAAGAAGCTAAAGAAGTGCAAAAGAAAGCAGCACCTATGGAACAACACTTTGGTCTTGGAAACAAACTCAGTTGCAAAAAAGGTACTCTCACTCAAACTCTTTATTCTTCTTCACTTGAAATTCTTGTAAAGAATCAGAAAACTTCAGAAAAATCTATTGAAACTAAGAGAGATTCATACAACTTTGTCTGAAGACCATTGTGAGCCATTAAAAGAAAACTATAGTTTATTAAGATCAAAATTGTTGGTAAAAAAAAACTACAGAACATCTAACACTAAAACCAACATTGAAACTGAATCAATTCATGTTTAGTTTTGATGATAAGCTTGGCTCTGAAAATTCAAAGCTAGCTGAAAATTGCAGGGTTGAAGAATTGCCTGTTAGACTCCAAAGGCAAGGAATCTGAAGAGACTCTGAGAATTGTTGAATATAGAAGTATTCAGAATTTGATTCAGACGTCATTCTAGAAAACACTAAGGATACTTGAGCGGATTCAAATTGTTTTCAAAGCCATAATCCTTCTGGAAACTCATGTCATATGGACTCCAAAGCTAAATTAATCAAATGTGTTCCTATGGCACCATTATAAAACAACTATCATACTATGCCATATGAACGTTTGAAGAAAGTTCTAGGATTGCATAAATCCTTGGCTCAAGAGTCAACAATCAAGAACAACAAACTAGGAATGAAAGATGAAAGTAATCAGAATCTGGATGCAACACTCAGATCCTCATAACCTCTGGACAAGAAGGTCATCAAAGAAATAAGGGTGAACTTTCCTTTTCCCTGGTCAACTCTTTTCCCTACGTTTATCTAGGAATCGTATTTTGCAGCCCCTAGTTCATATCAAAGGTACATTGGGGAAATCCCTAATACTGACCATAACATCTTTAGTTTCCGTATCTCTTATATACTATTTGACAGTACTGGCAGTAATAGAGGCTAGCTTCTGGGAGGGTTTGAGCTCTTTGGAAATGAAGGGACCTTCCTTCGGCATATGGGTCATGAACCAAGCATATAAGAGCGGTGCACATATCAAAAGGGTTCCACCTGTATTCTCGTGTTGCTCATGGAGAGCATAATACATGTCACCCAAGAGGAAAGTCACATGATTGCCAGAGAGGAAGACTTTTACAGCTAAATGGTCCATAAAGTTATCAATGTTCGGGAAGAGTACAATCCAATAAACCAAAAGGGATAAGACGGCTTAGAATGCTTACCACTTTCTAACTTTTTCAAACTTCAAGGCTTGACTTTCCAAAAAAAATCTGGAAAAACCATTAAAGATTCCCTTCGTGTCCCGATTTTCTATTACATCTTGGACATCCAAACCCATAGCCGAGGTTATTCTCTTGGGAGTGACATCTTCATCAAACTTGAGAAATTGATTAAGATTTCGGCCCACGACCCTCTCAAATTCTTCCAATGTAGGAGAAAATTGGAAGTCGGAGAAAGTGAAACAGCATAGAGGCAGATCGTAGAACTGGGCTATAGTCACGGCAATCAACAAATCCATCTTTTCATTCAAAATGTCCAAAATCTTCCCATGGTCTTTCACGAAGTCAATGAGCTTAATTGGCATTAGTTTGGAGCACATGCCCTTTAAACTTTCGATCTTCAGTTCCTCATACTTGAACTATAATGTGCTTCTCCTTGCATAATTCATTTTTTGGCTTGCAAATGTCTTAGATTCAAGAAACAAATGCGAGACAACTAAGAGATTTGCTTTTTCTATGCAGATGCAATGTATATGGATGAATGCAATGCATTTTTTTGGTATATAGGTTCAAAGGTCCGAGGTACAAATGAATCTAATTGCTTTCATGAAAAAAGGTTATCACTAGGTATGATCTAGGGCTTACAAAGGATTCCAGATTCATAGATCCGCGAGAATGTTTGCCGCTTACAGCAAATACTTTTCGGTCGTTAATTTCTTCAAGGGAATCTATTCTGGGTGAGGTTCTCGTACCAATCCTTACGAGGTATCCACCTCGGGAATTCGCACTACGCAACCATCGACTTTGGGGTTCTAGACATGGTTCACAGATTCATGGATTCAGAAGAATGTTCACCGCATACGGTAAATACTTTTCGGGCATCAATTCTTTTGAGAAAATATATTCTAATCAAGGTTTTATCAACCCTTACGAGATATCCACCTCGGGGATCCATACTACGTAACCATAATTCCTAGTTGGCCAAAGAGGTTTAATGTTCTACAAAGGTTCTTAGAGTCACAGACCTTATGAAACATTGAAGCTTACAATAAATATTTGTCAGGAGACAACACTTCCAAGAGAATCTACTCTAAGTGAGGTTCTCGTGCTGACTCTTACGATGTATCCACCTCGGGGACCCGCACTACTAAACCATCATCTTATTCTTCTCATTCTTTGAGATGAAGGGAGCGAAGAAAGCAAGTTGGGTTTCCCTTAACAGAATTTTGCATAAGAGCTTCCTTTAGACTTATACTACCAATTATAAAGGCTTTAAGGATAAGTTCCTTCGAGTGAAGAGTGTGGGGAGGTATCCCCATGTTATGTATGCATTGGACGAGAACTATCATTTACCGATTTATTGGTCGGATAGCCCAATGCTAATTTTCAATTTTGATTATGACAAATTGAATGCTTTGAAAATCCGAGCTTTAATCGTCCTGGATGCCTTTTGAGTAGTAAAAGTTAAGGACTTGTTACATATGGCTGACGACCTGGAATAAATTTCTAAATTCCTGGGTAATGCTTGTATATTCCCTTTATTATTCTCCTGTGATTTTATTATTTTATTTTTCTGAACTTTTCATTGTTCTTTTCTTTCCAGATGACATGACGAATCTCAAATTATCCGAATAAAAGAAATTGATGGCTAAGGCGAGAGCGAGGGGTGGGGAGCAGTCCGCCTCTAAGAGTGACATGTCGGGTATTTATACTTGAACTATTAAATGAAAGAAAACTGATGTTGTCAAAGCATCCTCCTGTTGTATCAGAGCCTCACACTGCCTCAATTCCACCCTTTTGGGAATCAAAACCGAGCTCTCTAAAGAGGATGAAGACCCTGATGAGTAATCATGTTAGTCAAGCTGACTTGGCAATTACTACCCTGATGCGGGATTTGGGCAGTAGCCATCAATCTAATCCATCAACTGAATTTAAGTTTAGGTCCAACAATTTTGACAACATGAAATATCTTTATGGCCATCTGAACGCGACAAAAAATGTTGAGAAGGTAAAAACTATAAGTGCTTAATAGTTGGCTCAAAACCTCGGGGCCTACTTGATCAGATGTGTAGTTATGACCCTAGTTTATTTGAAGTCATTGATGCTTATGAGCAAAAGGAGATCTGTCTCACTAAGGAGATTTCCTAGCTGAAGGATAGTCTTAAAGTCCAGACTGACAAGGCAGAGGAGCTGGACAAACAGCTTTCAGAGATGAAGAAGCAGAAGAAAACCACAGAGTCCCATTTGTCGAAAACAAAGAAGCAAAAGGAGACCCAGAGTCCAAGTGCTTGGAGCTTGAAGTGATATTGTCGGTTTGGTACAAGAGGTGGAGCAAGTTCAGGCTCTCAATGAGACATTGAAAAAGTCCTTGTAAGATGCCCAGGTAAACTTGCTCTCAATCGACGATGAAGCTTTTGAGAGAGCCAAAGCACAAGCGTTGTACATCATGCCTAATCTTGACGTGTCAAAGATGGATTTTTTAAAGACAGTGGTGGATGGCCAACTTGTGGATATGGAGGAAGCTTCACCAGAAGCTGAGATTTTGAAGGATATATAAGCACAAGGTCTCGGGTTCTAATCCCAACTTTCCCATTTTTAAGCACATTTTTCTCTTTTTATCTTTTATTTCTATTTTTCACAAAAATCAAAATAAAGTGCATTTTTACCTTTTCATTTTTCATTTTTCATTTTTTAGATAAATATTATTTTTCCATTTTTATGCACTTTTATTTAAAAAGAGTCAACAAAACCCAAAAAATGTTATTAATATTATTTGTTCTATTTTATGCATTTTTTATTTAAAATGAGTCAAAAAAATCAAAATAAAAAAAAAACAACTTTTATTATCATATTGTTTTTTGTTCTGTTTTACTTTGATTGATTATGATAGGCTATTTGATAAAGATTTGAGTGTGAGGAATTGCAAGTGTGAGGTCACGAGTTTAAATTTTGCTCAAACTCTCCCTTCTTGTACTTTTAATTCTTGTATGGATCAAAAATAAAAGAAAATGGATGGAGAATAAGAGTTGTGAGAGTGAACCCGAACAAGAGAAAAGGGATTCATGTGTATACCTTACTGCTAATGTGTTTTATTTTATTTTTTTCTTTTTTTATTAGACCTTACCAGGTGTCGAGTGGCTATAGGTCAGTCAAAGTCAAAGAGTGAGCTCTATTTCTTTATTTACCAACATCTTTTTTTTTCTCTTTCTTCATATATATATATATATATATATATATATATATATATATATATATATATATATATATATATATATATATATATATATATATATTTACTTTACTTGTTTTATGTTTTATTCTTTTGTTTTTTTTTAAATTAAGATTAGGGTTTTAGAAATGTAAAGTGGACCTTAGGCCTTATCTATTTCTATTCACACCATCTTTTTCTATGCACTCCAATTTTAGTTCTTTTTGTTTATTTATTTAATTTTCTATTGTTTATTTAGTCATTATTTTATTGTGTTTAATTAAAGCATAAATTGCAAAAAATAGTAATTAATCCTTTTACTTAATGTAGTTTTTTTTCCTATTATTTATTTTGCTCAGTCATTTAAAATCATGATTAAGGTAAGAATACCAAAAAAATATTGAAATTAGTTCCATTATATTTTCTCGTTATTTTTAATTTGGGTTAGTTTTTTTTATAAAATACAAAACTTGTTTTATTATTATTATTGTTAGGTTATTTATTAATGCAATTAATTTGTACATATTTCTAAACCCTTGATCGAATTAAATTCAAATATTCACAACCTATAAATAATTCACGAGACCCCTGTACATAATCAGACATTCTTTTTAGAATCAAATTAGCTTAACATTTTTCACAATTCAAAACACGATTAAAATCCACATCACGCGTCAATCTTTTTTTTTTTTTTTGCTCAGTGCGACAAATCCTTCCCTTTTCGCCCGTGGGACAAATCAATTTCTTTTGCCCCGTGCATCTAACTCTAAACCAAGACAACTTTTCATAAACTAAAATCAACTAACCAACAAAAATTCAAACTACGTAGACTCTAATTTTCTCATCACTCAATGAGAATACGTAGGCACAAGGATGCGAAACCCTGGTGAGTCCCCTAACATAAAACTAACTCTTTCCCCATTTTATCCCTTTGTAATGACCCTATTCTAAGTAAATAAGAAGCAAGTATGGACGATAGATGCAAATAAACACACTAAACCCTAGGTTAGAGAAGGTTGTCGTTGAGTACAACGAAGGTGAGGGGTTCTTAACACCATCCCCTCACTTAACTGACTCCCGTATCCATATTCGGTTGCGACAAACGTCTTATCTTTGCCTTTAGGGTTTTATCATCATTTCCCATATTGCTTAGGAATGATTAAATATGGTGGCGACTCTGTAATTTTTCCTGCCGCAATACAATGACCTCTGGTAATGTCCGCCGTCTTTCCTAAGTAATGCCTCTTCCCTTAATTTCTATAACTCCCATGCAATCATGAAGGAGTTTTGTAACCGTCATCCGTGGTTGTTCATGTCGCCTTCTGGCAATTTTCTAGAGACCGAACCCGACTTGCTCATCTACTAGAGTCACTATGTGACCAGATCCAACTTGCTCATGCCTTGTAACAATGTTCTCCTTGACCGAGATCCGACCTACTTAGGGTTTATACAATCTAACTTGTTTGCTCCTTTGTGCTTGTCCTACAAAAGCTTGGTCTTTTGGAATTATGGGATTTACATATGTCCCTCGATCACAAGGTCTATTTGGACTGTAGTGTTTAGACAGAAAAGTCTTGGAATTCCTTCATCCTTGAGTCGATCACCTATTCGGCAAGTTACCGTATGATAGTGATTAAAAATATCAATAATTATAATTTTTCTCTCTCCTTGTCATAGTGACTTTTATGGTGAGATCCCTCACCTATTAGTAAAACTGACTTAAAGTCTTCGACGTCAGGTTTCGTGGATACTCTGATGGAGTTAACAGGGTATTTGATTGATAAAAAGGTTCTAAGTTATGACCACAGTGTCATCGATAACAACTTTATTTCAAAGCTTCGCTCTAATAATCAAATTTCCTCTACCGGGAATGAGGAAGACATCGTGTTAGAACCCTGTGTGGTTGGTGAGAGAGTTTGTGTTACTCGGCCAAATGGGGTGCCAGATGAGTATTTTTATTTTTACTCAGGAGTAATCAGGGACTTTAAAATCTGTATTCCTTCGGGCTTATACTACCAATGATAAAGGCTTTAAGGATAAATTCCTTCGAGTGAATAGTGGGGGAAGGCGCCCCCAAGTTATGTATGCACTGGACGGGAACTATCATTTCCATATTTATTAGTCAGATAGCCCACTGCCAGTTTCCGATTTTGATTATGACAAATTGAATGATTTGGAAATTTGAGTTGTAACCATTCAGGATGCCTTTCGAGTAGTAAAAGTTAAGGACTTGCTACATATGGTCGATGACCTGTAACAAATTTCTAAACTCCTGGGTAATGCTTATATATGCCCTTTGTTATTCTTCAGTGATTTTATTATTTTATTTTTCTGAACTTTACTTTGTTCTTTTCTTTCCAGATAACATGAAGAATCTCAAACTATTCGAACAAAAGAAACTGATGCTGAGGCGAAAGCGAGGCGTGGGGAGTGTCATACCCCAAATTTTGACCACCAAGATTCTCATCATTGTGCAAATCATTATCACAATATGGATGAACCATCATGCCTCATTAGTCTCCCTAAAGATGGGTGAGCATTCACTACAACCAAGAATTAGGGTTTCAAGCCCTCTCAGAGTGCTTAGACAAAGGATCAATCAAGAAATGACATGATCTTCAACTTTTCTAATCTCTCAAACACCTATGAAGGATCAAGAGGACTCCCACATTAAGAATCAAGCACAAAGTTGTAACATTCCAAGTGGATCAAGCCTCAAGGTCGCCAGTGTCACCAAATTAGGGTTTTGGTCGACCAAGGCCTACAGATGAAAAATTTCATCTGGGCATGAGCAAATGCTTCAAAACATAGCTCAAGATACTCCAAAAGACCTCATAGACCCCATCATCAAGTCAATTTAGCCTCAGGGGATGCATTTATTAAAAATCAGGAATTAGGGTTTCTTGACTTAATTCACCCCTAAGTTGACTTTTGGGACAAAACATGAGCCAAGACCTCCAGGGAATGATTTGAGGGTCTCTAATAAACCACATTGATCCATTTGCAATAATGGATTGACCCAAGAAGCTTGATCCACAAGTTTTAATTTCATCTGGACCACGAAGAAAAAGTCAATTGTACCTTTGACTTTTGACCAGGACAAGCTCCCAAACCTTGGGACATGATTCAATACACCCTATAACACCTATGGAATCCATCCATTAAGTTTGATTTAGGTCAAGGACTTTATTTCATAGAGGATCGCACATTTTGGAATTCATCTGGTAAAAAGTCAACTGTACCAAAATGTCAAAGTTTGACTTTTTGATTTTTTGGTCAACCAAGGTTCCTTAACCCTAAAATGACGTTAATGTGTGATTTGAATTATCATTCATCAAGAAAAATCAAAGAAAGTGGGATAACTTGTAAAAGGGGTAACCATAAAAACTTAGAAATTTTCTAAGTTATAGAACAAAATGGCTAGGGTACCAACTTCTAAGGATCATAACTTGAGATCCAAGCAACCATTTTGGCTGATCCAAAGATGGATTTGTAGATCTCATGGCATACTTTAAAAGCTTCAACTACAGTTCATTACAATTCCTCATGGATTTCAAGTTATGGAGTGACCAAAATGGCAAAAAACATGAAAGTGACTTTTTTCCAACACTTAGTGAAATTTTCACTAAGTCAGAATCTGCCTTATTTTTTCTCAAAAGTAGAGACATTTTTCATTGTAATTCAGGTTGGATCAAAACCAAAGTTGGACATCACATTGAAACAAGATATATCAGCTTTCCAAAATGTCCAAGAACCTCATGAAATTCCACTTGAGCTAGGAGTTATGACAATGGCAATATGCCTTGCTGCAAACTGTCTTGGCAACGCAGATTATGCATTAGGGCTCGATTTGGCTCATTTTTGCAAATGACAAACAAGTTTATCCACCTGAACACCTCAGGGGGAGACCAAGGAGGAACAAACACTGATCCATAAGCCTCCCAAGTCTTTGGAACTACAAGCAGCATGCCAAACCTAAAAAGCCTAAAAGGGGGACAAGACTCCAATTTTGTTTTGGAGAATCCAATGGATGCTTAGAGGTGGCATGTATCAGAGCAAAGATGAACACTCCAGTCATGCCTTACCCTTGAATCAGAGAACCATAGGCCTGTGCTCTAATCTCAAGTCAATGGCTAGAGGAGACTTGAGATTCCAAAATGATCCAATTGGCCACAGACCTGTACCAGTTGCCATGCACTATTCCTTGCAAAACAAACTTGCTCTACTATAAATAGAGCTCATTTGTGATCAGTTTGAGTACACCAAAGCACTCAAACTGATGCTTTCCTCAAAATCTCCACTTTCACTCCAATTTTTCCTTCTAAAGCAAGTCACTATCGGGTTTTGAGTTTGGGAACAATTCCAACCAAACCAATCACACACACACACCTCATAAACATCATATAGAAGTGATCCAAACACTTAAACAACATTTGGAACACCAATTTCATAAAATCACCACCCAATTGCTCAAGTTTTCAACCAAGTTGCAGTTGAGGTGCCATAATCTGTTCCAGTCCATTTCAAATCACTCCAAGCATTCAAACACATTCCATATGGTGTAGGGAAGCTGTTCAGATCATCACAACTCATCTGTAACACCTCCAACTCAAAAATCACACTGCTCTTGCTGCCACGACCTTCAAGTAAGCCTAAACTTGGTCATCTCTTAATCTATGTATATTTCCTCGCACAATACTTTTGCCAAATGTTCATAAGCATGCATACAATGTTTCCCCTCAATTAATTGCTTTTTCTGAATCGTGTATCAAAATTCTCAGCCTTCATGCACAATTTAGGGTTCTTTATGTTTTGTCTTGATTTCTTATTCCATGCTTAAAATAAATGAAATTAAAGACCATAGACATGATCCTGAGTTGAAAACGAGCAGATTGATAGGTGGATTGTATGATTTCATCAAGTATTCAGTGAGATTGATGAGAAAACGCAAATCTGCGGAAACAGAGGGCGCGGGCAAGAACTTGGTGTTCTTGGCGCCATAATTCAAATATTTGAATTTTTGTGATTTCATTTAATTGATTCAAAAATTAATTTCTCTCTGAATTTTAATGATTTTGAGTTGGTTCTTTTTTTAATAATTCAAAAAAATGTTAAAATATTTTATTTTACCAAAAATTCCCAAAAATATTATTTATTTCATATATTTGATATTTTTGCAAAGAATTAATCTTTTATTTGTTTTTTAAAATTTAAAATATTTTTTCCTTCTTGATTTTCCAAACTTAAATGGTTTCCAATCATTTTGTGGATAAAAACATATTTTTGAAACATTGATCCAAGATCACCACTCATTTTTCACATGTTTTCAATAATTTTTATTAATTTTTAAACAAAATTAGGGTTTTGATTAATTCAACCCTCATCAATCATTTTCAAACACTCATGGGCCTCTAATAGAGTGTAAGACCCATTCCTTTGTAAATAAACAATTTTTGGGCCTCACATATTATATAAGTCCCTCTGTATATTTTCAAAAGTTCGGCGCGATCGTCGCCTTTTTAACAAACATAACTGGGCTTCTCCTTGAGCTATAAGACCCATCTTTATTCATTTTCAAACTCTTTGGGCCTCTAATAGAGTGTAAGACCCAACCCCTTTGTACAGAAAACCTTTTTGGGCCTCAGATATTGTATAAGTCCCGACACAATGGAAAACCTCGGCGCGATCGCCAGTTTAAATCGAAAACAACTGGGCCTCTCCCTGAGTTGTAAGCCCCATCACTTGTACAAAAATAATCTTTGGGCCTCTAATAAAGTGTAAGACCCATTTTTTGTAAATAAACCATCTTTGGGCCTCAATCATTGTATAAGTCCCGACACGATTTCAAAAGCCTCGGCGCGATCGCCAGTTTAAATAAAAAATAACTGGGCCTCTCCCTGAGTTGTAAGCCCCATCTCTTGTACAAAAACAAACTTTTGGGCCTCTTGATAGATTGTAAGACCCAACCCTTTTGTAAATAAACCTTTTTTGGGTCTCAGTCATTGTATAAGTCCCGAGGCGGTATTCAAAACAGCAGTGCGATCACTGTAAAACCTTGGGCCTCTCCTTGAGCTGTAAGCCCCAACAATCTTTTCAAAACACTTTCTCCTTTGATTTTGAATTCAAATATATATATTGTCATCAAAACTTTCTTTAATTTCTTTGTTGAACAACTAACAAAATAGCATGGAAGCTCTACAACGGGTAAGTGTTTATCCACTTTCATTTACTGCTTTCATATACATAACTGTATTGTGGAAAGATGCGCATGGTTAGTCTTCTTTCATAACCTTTTAAAATCCTTGTCATATATCAACTGTATATATACTAGTATAGTTAATTAGAGTTTTCCCCAGCAATTAGGTCTAGAACTAAGTAAAGCTTGTTGGTCACTCTTAAATACAAACAAAACTAGATCCCCATAGGACTTCCAGATATAGTCTTCCCTCCTCTTGGGGTTAAACAATATGGAACAAAGTGAAAGGCAGTATTCTCGGTGAACCTTTTCTCAGACTGTCACCCCTAGAAATTGTTAAAGAAATTCTACTCCCCGGAGTTGATCTATTCTCTGTGAATAGCATCTCTTGAGTTTCTTCCAAACCCTCGAACTTTCCTGGAATGATCTCTTCTCAGTGAATTGCATTTCTTGAACTTCTCTTGGTTTGGGGACCCACAAGCTTCCTAAAAGCATCCCCGCCTCCTCTAGGGCGTTATACAAAGACCCTTCGGCTTCTTAGAAGTTCTCACACATTCTCTTGGGCTTAATACAAGGACCCTGGAGACCTCCTAAAGGTATAAGACAGAACTTAGTCATCCTTCTCTAGAGCTGTCTTTCTAAAAAGAGTCAAAACTCTCAGACCAATTTTAGGGTTGATACTCATCCCTTAAAAGAGTCGACCTCTCCTTGGGCATCATACAAAAGATAAAACTCTTCCAATAGACTTGGACAGTCTAAACCCTCTTGAGTCTCAAAGACATTCTCAAGTTCCTTACAAAATATAGGAGAAACCCCAGATTCTGGATTAATCTCCAGCAAGAGTTAAAACTTATGGGTTATAAAACCCCGTCTTTCTCCCGAAATTCCCCAACCAGGGTCACTTTAACACTATCTCAAATCAGAGCCTCAAGGTTTCTGATCTATCAATTCTTCTGCATTCCCCTGCAAGAGTTGATTCCCCATTTGGACCTGCCTCAGGATCTCAAGAATCCCCTGCAGAAGCTAGCCTCCTCTTAAGCTTTATATAATGATCCCTTCCTCAGTGTAGTCAGCCTCCTCTTGGGCTTTGTACAATGATTCTCCCCCAGTGGAGCTAACCTTTTCAGACTCTCTTGTTGAGTCAATCACAGTCTCTGACTCTCTTATTGAGTCAATCACCTTTTCAGACTCTCTTATTGAGTCAACCCCTTTAGCCTCAATCTTGGGTTTTGTACAAGACAGATAAAAAGACTCTCTTGTTGAGTCAACCTTTTTAGCCTCAATCTTGGGCTTTGTACGAGACAGATAAAAGCATTCTCTTGTTGAGTCAAACCATTTTAGCCTCAATCTTGGGCTTTGTACAAGACACAAATCTTCATCTCTTGAAGCTTGGGACAAATGTCTTCCCAAGAAGAGTTATTCCCTCTCAGCCTTCTTTTAGGCTTGGAGGAATGATTTCCCAAGCAGAGTCAAACTCTTTTCAGCCTTCGTCTTGGGCTTTGTACAAGACAGATAATGCTCACCAGAGTAAATTAAATTTCCCATTTCAGCCTCAATCTTGGGCTTTATACAAGACACATACAAATCTCCCCGACGGAGTAAAAAATCCCTTTTATCCTCAATCTTGGGCTTCGTACAAGACAGATAGAACTTTTTCCCCGAAAAAGTTAAGCTCCTAGCCTCCTCTTAGGCTTTGTATAACGATATCCCCAAATAGTCAGTCTCTTTCTTGCCTCAATCTTGGGCTTTGTACAAGACACCAATATATACATTCTCTTGTTGAGTCAATCCTATTTAGCCTTCTCTTAGGCTTTATATAAGGAAATCCCTAGCCGAGTCAATTAACCTTTAAGCATCAACCTTGGGCTTTGATCAAGGCACACAAAAATCAACATCTCCCTTTAGAGATGACAAGTTCTCTCTCAGTCAAACCTTTAGATTCAATCTTGGGCTTTGAACAAGACATAAATAACCTTTTTAGCTTCAATCTTGGGCTTTGAACAAGACACAAAACATCTTTTCCTCCCATAGAATAGGAGGAACTACGATTGCTCTGATTTCCCTGTTTCGTTTAAACGGGAATACGTAGGCATAAGATTTCGAAGTCTTAGCGAGCATACTAATCAAAAACTCTAGGTCCAGTACCTTCACACATCAATTAAAACTTAGGTCCAGTACCTTACCAAAACATCAGGAAGAACCCGAACATCAACAAAAACTCACTCTCCCTGTCACACTTTCCCAAGAAACTTTCCCAACCCATCAGCAGATAAACACTATCAATTATAAAGCGGTACTTAAAGTTAATATCTCGTGGATAACCGCATATAGGATGGGTAATTGACAACTACCTATTGTATAACCTGACCCCGACTCCCCGAATCTCTCAAAGCATTTGTTCAGTTAAACATTCGCGTGCAAGGTTAGTTTTAGATAACTTCCCTTTCCCTTCCAGTTTCATGGGATAAATAAGAAATTAGAAAGTAGCACCCTTTCTCCTTGTGGAGGAAAATCCAAACTTCAGCGATAAGGTGGTCGCGTCACCGACAAAAATCGCTTGCTATAGGAAAATGGCGACTCTGCTGGCGATGTCATTGTCTGTGTAGGATTAGGATTATAGAGGTCTAGGATGTTAGGACAAATATATATACTGCTTTTCCTAATTGATATTTGTGTTTATTTTTCTGCTAATGGGACTGCGGGTGATGCCGCATGTGGAAAGATTGAGTATACACCTAAGATAAGTGATGGCACTAGATGGGTAATCTTACAGGGAGTGACTCCCAAATAAGAGATCCCGGTCGACCATCGAATTAGTGGAGATACCCTTTGCGGATTCAATGCCTATACGACTTCGGTTGTTGAAAGCAGATTGTTCGATTGGGTTATCTGAGAAGCTGAGGATTTTAGTAGACTGAAACCATGTTACTATTTTGTAGTGCGGAAGCTATCGAAAATAGTTGTCACGCGATACTACCCTCATTTGAGATTACTCTGAGATACATCAGCTCGCTCGGGTGATTCCAGCCTCTTGTTGTTATCCCAAGAGGGGGTCAATGATTTTGAGGACATGTACAAAAAATCACCAGTACAACCTTTGGGGATGGGTAGAGCCATGACTTCATGACACCGAACCTTTGACCCCATGTTTTTTCTATGTTTTTGTGTGCTGCATTCATGCATTCATTAAAAAACATTAAAACAAAGAAAATTTTCTCTTCTAGTCTCTCTTTTTCAAATTAAACTAAGACAATGATTGCAAATGTCAGAGAAAAAGATTGCATTATAGATTTCGGTAGAAGGAAGACTCACAAGCACACCTTCAAGGTTCCAAAACTAGAGGATTTGAGAGGGTTGGCAAGGATGATCACCAACCCTGAGGCTTTCAGAGCTAAGTACGGAGGACTGCTGTCTCTGTTAAGGGTCCATGTAATTAAAGGAATCATGTCCACACTCATTCAGTTTTATGATCCGGTCTATCACTATTTCACATTCCCAGATTATCAACTAGCACCAACACTGGAGGAGTACTCTCACCTGACTGATTTACCTATCACTGATCAAGCTCCATTTTCTGGACTGGAAGAAATTCCAAAGAATCAGGCCATTGCAAGGGCAATCTATTTGGACGAGTCAGAAGTCAGGACTCACATGGCCACTAAGGGTGGT
The DNA here is from genome assembly GCA_022829125.1 of Lathyrus tuberosus. Taxonomy (NCBI): domain Eukaryota; kingdom Viridiplantae; phylum Streptophyta; class Magnoliopsida; order Fabales; family Fabaceae; genus Lathyrus; species Lathyrus tuberosus. The sequence goes on along the minus strand of JALAZF010000105.1, from coordinate 11,587,017 downwards.
ATCCAAGGTTTGCCAGCCCAGTTTTTGATAAAAAAAGCCCTGTACTTTGATAGTATAGGGAAAGTGGCCACTTTTGAAAGTATCTTTGTTTTGCTCACCTACGGGTTATTTTTGTTTTCCAACATTGATAACTTCGTTGATATCAATGCCATTAAGATTTTTCTGATTGGAAACCTCGTACCAACTCTGCTCGCAGATGCATATCATTCTGTGCATTTAAGGAATTTGTACATCGGAGGAATGATCACATGTTGTGTACCTCTGCTATACAAATGGTTCACTTCCCATTTACCCAAGTCTGCCGCATTTTGGGATCATAAGAGTACTCTGCGTTGGTCACAGAGAATCATATCTCTTACCAACTCTGACATAGATTGGTACAATCGAATCTACGACGGGATAAGAATCATTGACCGTTGTGGAAACTTCCCTAATGTACCCCTCATAGGAACTAAAGGAGGAATCAATTATCATCCAGTTTTAGTTCGTCGTCAATTCGGATACCCGATGAGGCATGTCTCGCGTAATGCTCATCTGGAAGGTCTTTTCTTCAAGGAAGGAGAAAACGACAGGGCACTAAAGACAGAAATAGTGCATGCCTGGAAGCATGTTCACAGGAAAGGAAGGGAGTCTCTAGGAAAACCAGACTGTGTCTCTGTAGAACCTTATCTCCACTGGGTACAAAATAGAGCTCTCAAGCTGAGGATGCCTTACCCTCGTCACGAAGTTCTTTCGTTGAAGGAACCTGTCCTTTACTTCATGTCTGACACGGAAAAACTTCAGGTTACTCTCAACAAAGTTCAACAGAAGAAGAAGTCTGAGAAGAACAAGTATTGTATTCTCAATGTGGAGTGTAAGAAAATACAGCAACTACTGAAAGATAAAGATGCTCTGATTGAGATTTTAGAGCAACATGCTGTAGAGAATCAAGAAGACCGAAGGAACTTGCTCGCTCCTTTCACTTGGCAAAGGAATGACAACTCCATAGCGGGTCAAGAGCCCCGGTCAAAGAAAAGGAAAATGCAAGAACCAGCACCTGAGCCCTCCTCAGAAAGGACTCGGGACCCATATGTTTAGATTTTATTTTACATCACTTTGTAAATTACTGTATTTCTATTTCGGAAATCTTTGAATTCAATAAAATGGGGTTTCCCCACTGTTTGATATTTTCAATCCAATTGTTGAAGTTTCTTTTGATTAAAAAAAAACTAAATATAATCATTGCACATCATTCATCATTCTCGCATAACGCATTCTTCTTCTCTACGAATCTCACGTTTGTGTCTCGATTCTAGAGTCAAACTGTCTCATTCGTACAATACTCGGGCCAGTCAACAAAAGAAAATGGATAATCTCGAGGAAGAGAACAGAGAACTGAGAGAAGAAATTGACGCTCTAAGAGAGGATCTGAGAAAATTTCACAGTGACATGCAAGCTCTGGCAGCAGCTCAGATACAACGGACTGTGATCTCAGAGATCACATCAACGCCCATAGTGGAAAACATTGATCCTCGGTACAACATGCCTAAAGATCGTCCCTGGGACATGCCTATTAACTATATCACGGAAAGATATATTCCACCGATCACTGAAGATCCGAAAACTGCAGCAGGAGCCGCTGGGCCTGAAGGTTACAAACTTTGGGAAAGCGAAGATGCAAGGGGAATGACAATCACTCCTGAAGGTTACAAACTTCGGGAGGCACCAAGAGTCACTGACGTAATGACTATACCACCACCCGTGGTACACACTGTCCCGGAAGGGCAGATTCCACAGATACCTTCTGGTGGAAATGAAAGTATGGATGATAGAATGAAGGAGTTTCAGGAATAGTTCCTGGAGATGCAGAGAGAACTGCAAGCCATTCGCGGTCAGGATCTATTCGAAAAGGACGCCGCAGACCTTTGCTTGGTCCTCAATGTGAAAGTTCCGCACAAGTTTAAAGTGCCCGAAATTGAGAAATACAAGGGTAACTCTTGCCCTCAAAGCCATTTGGTGATGTACGCTCGGAGGATGTCGACTCAGACAAAGAACCAACAGTTACTGATCCATTACTTCCAGGATAGTTTAACCAGTGCCGCACTCAAATGGTACATGGTTTAAACCGCACCAAGATCCTCACTTTCAGAGATCTTGGCGCTGCCTTTGTTCAACAATATAAGTATAATCTGGACATGGCACCGGACAGAGATCAACTCAGAGCCATGTCGCAGAAGGACAAGGAAACCTTCAAGGAATATGCTCAAAGATGGCGTGAAATCACCGCCCAGATTTGTCCACTCTCGAGGAAAAGGAGATGACAAAGATCTTCATGAAAACCATGAGCTCATTTTACTACGATAGAATGGTTGCCAGAGCGCCCAACGACTTCACTGAAATGGTCGGCATGGGGGTTCGTCTTGAGGAAGCAGTCCGAGAAGGACGTTTAGTTAAAGATACTGGATCATCAAGCAGTACCAAAAGATACGGTAGTGCTCTCCCTAAGAAAAAAGAGCAGGATATTGGTAATATCTCTCTCGGAAAGCAAAGGCGACGGTACCAACCAGTAGCAGCTGTAATTCCTGCTATCAACCCTGCGCCTGTTTCTACGTGTCAAACTCAGGTTGCTCAGAGCCAACCGAATCAACAACAATATCAGTCAAGGACACAACAGCCTCATCAGCAGGCTCATCCTCCATACAACAACAACCATACAACGCGACCACCAGGGTTCGACCCTATCCTAATGTTGTACGCAGAACTGTTTCCATTACTACTGGTCAAGGGGTATGTCCAAACCAGGGCTCCTCTTGCGATTCCAGAAAATCCACCTTTTTGGTTCAAAATGGATCAGACTTGCCCTTACCATCAAGGAGAACCTGGGCATAACATAGAAAATTGTCTCAGTTTCAAATCTGACATGCAAAAGCTCCTCAGGAGCGGGGTCTTATCCTTCAAGGATACAAATCCAAATGTTCAGACGAACCCGTTGCCTCAAACGAGAAAGCTGTGGTGAATTTGATAGAATGAGAGTCTAACAACAGCTATCAAATTCATGATGTACTCTTATTGAGGGCCAACCTGGTCAAGATGCATTGCAGACAGAGTGGATATGGTCATATACCAGCTCACAATTATCACCGGTGTGATGTTTGCTCTAAAGACAATCAAGGATGTTCTGTGGTGCAATCAGCTCTACAGGAACAATTGGATCTAGGATGGATCCAAGAGCACCGAGTTCATGGAGTTAACATGACTTATACAAATTCTAACATCATTCAAAACTACGACATCCGTGCGATGAATGTCAACTCGGTGGCAATACACTCAAGGCAAAGCCAGTATCATAATCTGCCGCGGCACGATTACAATTCTTGTCTGACTTGCTCAGTAAACAACCAGGGATGCTCTTTTATACAAGAGGCCCTCCAGCGTCCGATAGATCTTGGGTGGATCCGGGACTATCATGATAGAAATCGTTATCAGGTCAACATGATTCAAATCTTCGATATTCGGTTGATGAATACCAGCTTGGTGGAATTACACGCTAAGCAAGTCCAGCTCAGTTTTCTGACTTCACATGAGTATCAGAATTGTATAGTATGCCGTGAGAGCGACCAAGGATGTGCTCTCGTTCAAAGAACTTTGCAACACTTGTTAAACCACTGGTGGCTTCCGATCTATCTAGACGAAGACACCCAACAAGTCAGCATGATTAATGGGAACCCTACTAGGCATCAAAGTCAGGATGTTCGATCTATGGAAATAGACCTAGTAAGGTTACACTGCATTCAAAGCGGACGTGGCCGGGTGCCACCACACAACTACGAGCGCTGTAGAGTCTGCTCGGAAGATAATCAAGGATGTTACCTCGTGCGAGCAGCCCTTCAAAGTCAGTTGAACCGCAAAGAGATTCAACCGTGTCCAGGTTCTGGGTCAATCAATTTGATGCCAGACTATTTCGCTGATCAGATCAAAGATGTTGTCGTAATCTCTGATCGGGAGAGACCAAAGATGTTTGTGCTATAATCCCTCTGCTTAACGAATCAAAAGTTCCCAACCAGGAATTGATTGAAATTACTTACAATGGTCAGAAAAATCAAAAGGCTCTTGTAGTTGTCTACCTGCCAGGACCAGTACCGTACAAATCCGATAAGGTGATTCCTTACAAATACGCTGCTACAATAATTGAGAATGGAAAAGAAATTCCATTACCCTCCATTGTGAATATTACAGACATCAGTCGAGTAACACGGAGCGGTCAGATCTTCAACAGAGGAGTTGGAGAACCTGCCAGAGAGAAGGAACCTCAAACAGAAGTTCCCAATCCACCAGTCGGTCAATCTAGTGATCCCGAACTTTCAAAGAACAATTATGAGATGCTAAAGCTCATCTAAAGGAGTGAATACAACATTGTTGATTAGCTGTTATAAATTCCTTCAAAAATCTCTGTGTTGTCTCTTTTACTCAGTTCCGAAGCCCATAGAGAGGCTCTACAGAAAGTCTTAGAGCAGGTCTTTGTGGAACAAGATGTAACAATCAGAGAGTTCGACAACATCGTCTCTAACATCACTTCCTGCAATAACTTGGGGTTTAGTGATGAGGAATTGCCAGAAGAAGACAAAGGTCATAACATGGCGCTCAATATCACAGTTAACTGCCAGGACGATACTTTAGCCAGCGTACTGGTAGATACCGAATCGGCTCTCAATGTTATGCCGAAGTCTACTTTAATGTGACCATCATTTAAAGGATCTCCGGTGAGAGGTAGTGAGGTCATCATCAAAGCATTTAACAGATCCCGAAAAACGGTTATCGGCGAAGTCGACCTTCCCATAACTATCGATTCTCACACTTTCTAAGTCACTTTCCAGGTCATGGACATCCGAGCAACATACAACTGTTTATTGGGAAGACCTTGGATACACGAGGCTGGGGCAGTCACTTCGACACTTCACCAGAAGCTAAAGTTCGTCAAAAACGACCAACTCGTCACAGTCTGTGGAGAGCAAGCCTTGATTGTGAATAACTTATCATCATCTACTTGTGTAGAACCAGAGGAGGTTATTAGAACTCAGTTCCAGGCACTTTCGGTGAGCAATGAGAATCAATCAGAGAAAGGAACCTCGATTTCCTCGTACAAAGATGCTCTCGAAGTGATCAAAAATGCAAAAGGATGGGGACAGCTTGTCATTCCTACTGATAACAAAACAAAGAAGGGTCTTGGTTTTTCTTCAAACTGTGCCCAGACAGCTACTAACGATGAAAGTTTTCATCCCATTCAGGACTTCTTCCATAGTGGTGGTTTCCTTCATCCAGTGCCTCAAGAAGTACATATCATCAACGAGGGAGACTCCTCCGATACAGATGAAGAATGGAAGTCCTATCTCAATGAGGATGGTTATATGTCTCAGGAAGAAGTGCCTACGCCATTTTGCTATCCCGCACAGAGTCTGAGATTTATACCAAGGTCAGGCGTCAGAATGATCTACGGAGATTGCGATCCAGAAGGATGTCATTCTCCACCAAACTCATTAGAGGAGGACACTCTGATGAAAGACAACTTTAACCATGACTATTATGGCCCGATGGATAGCCTGCCTATCTGGCAGCCGTACCCAGGAGACTCGGGGCAAAAGAATCAGCCGAACAATGAATATCAGCTGAGCATCATTGAAAAGAATACCTGCGTCCCCACCATGTCATGGGATCATTACTCAGGACATTCCGAAAATATCCAGCACGACGATGAATTTGCAAAGCTCGCAGGGCTAGAGTTCATCGACTATGCTTTTCCCGAGGTCAACGTCATCAAGAGGGATGACTCCTCCAGTTCCAAAGAAGTGTGGGACACCTTAGGACAGCCGAGTGGCAAGTACGACTTCTTGGTCAAGTACACCATTCCTGAAAGCTCTCGTATCAGGCTCTAAGACATTCAGCTAACTGGATGAGGAGATCTACCAGAGAGTACAAACATTATACAAAATACCACAGAGGAATCCTCCAACGACAACTCTGCCTCGGAGACAGATTCCAATGATCCTGCTCCACCAGAAATCAGCGTTATTTCTGAAGACAAGTCAAGAAGGAAAGTACCGGACTTTGTGATTCACCGAGGAGTTCGCCGCCAATGGGTTGTTGTCGATGTCCTAAAGATCGTCCATAAGTCTAAGTAATTGTCGTCTTAACCTTTCACCCTGCCCAGGTGAAACAGATGTTTTGATAGGGCTCACTTTCTGTAAATGTCCCTCTTCGCTTCGCCCAAAGTGACAGAGTTTTGTTTTATAGGGTTGTAGTTTCAAGAATCGACAAATCATAAATAAAATAACGTCGTTCTGTAATTTCCGCATTTATTGCTGTTTTCTCTTTTTCACTTTTTCAGAAAATGGTAATCCTAAAAAACAAATAATAAAAATAAGCAGTTTTCCAAAGAAAATACATTGCACACACTCTTGCATTTCTCTCTATCTCTTCTAAAAAACAATCATCACGTCATGCAGATTGCTTATTTTAAACCCCATTGAAACATACGATCCAATGCCTTCTCCCAACTTTGAATTCCCGGTATTTGAGGCTGAAGAAGAAAATGACGAAGAAATTCCAGAAGAGATCTCCCGGTTACTCAAACGGGAGGAAAAGTCCATTAAACCTCACAAAGAGCTGTTGGAAATGGTTAAATTGGGTTCAGAATAAGAGAGAAAAGAAGTCAAGAATGGGGCGCTGCTTAGTTCAATTGTCAAAGAAAATTTGATAAAGCTTCTCAAAGAATTTCCCGATGTATTCGCTTGGTCCTATCAGGACATGCCAGGGTTGGATACCAGCATCGTAGAACATCATCTACCGTTGAGATCAGAGTGTTCGCCGGTAAAACAAAGGTTGAGACGGACTCATCCAAACATGGCCATCAAAATCAAAGAGGAAGTACAGAAACAAATTGACGCGGGTTTCCTTGCCACATCAGAGTATCCTCAATGGCTAGCCAATATAGTACCAGTTCTGAAAAAGGACGGAAAGGTCAGAATGTGTGTAGATTACAGGGACCTGAACAAAGACAGTCCAAAGGATGACTTTCCCTTACCACACATTGACATGCTGGTAGACAGTACATCAAAGTTCCAAGTTTTCTCCTTCATGGATGGATTCTCAGGCTATAATCAGATAAAAATGACGCCGAAAGATATGGAGAAAACTTCATTCATCACCCCATGGGGCACGTTTTCTTACAAGGTAATGCCATTCGGTTTGAAGAACGCCGAGGCTACCTATCAAAGGGCCATGACTACTCTGTTTCATGACATGATACACAAAGAAATCGAGGTATATGTCGATGATATGATTGCTAAATCTAAAACAGAAGAGGAGCATGTGACCCACCTGTCAAAACTATTCGAGCGACTGAGAAAGTACAAACTCCGCTTGAATCCTAACAAATGCACGTTCAGGGAAACTTTTAGGGTTCATCGTCGGCTAGAAAGGAATTGAGGTTGATCCTGACAAAGTCAAGGCCATTCAAGAAATGCCTTCTCCAAAGACTGAAAAACAAGTCAGGGGATTCCTGGGACGTCTGAACTACATTTCCAGATTTATATTCCTCATGACCGCGACATATACGCCAATCATCAAATTACTCAAAAAGAATCAGGACTGCGTTTGGACAGAAGACTGCCAAACCGCCTTTGACAGTATCAAAGAGTATCTGTTGAATCCACCAATTCTATCACCTCCAGTGGAGGGAAGACCGTTGATCATCTATTTAACGGTCTTGGAAGACTCAATGGGTTGTGTACTTGGCCAACAAGACAAAACAAAAAGGAAAGAGTCTGCCATCTACTACCTAAGCAAGAAATTCAGAGATTGTGAAACTCGATACACTATGCTTGAGAAAACTTGTTGTGCTCTGGCTTAGGCAGCCAAACATCTTCGCTAGTATATGATTTGTCACACTACTTGGTTAATCTCAGAAATGGATCCGATCAAGTACGTCTTTGAAAAACCTGCTCTCACGGGAAGGATTTCCCGTTGGCAGATGTTGCTATCAGAATATGACATCGAATACTATGCTCAGAAAGCCGTTAAAGGAAGTGTTTTAGCCGAACATTTGGCTCATCAACCGATTGACGATCAGGAACCAGTCGGGTTTGACTTCCCAGACAAAGATGTCATGTTTTAAAAATGAAAGATTGCGATGAACCGCTACCCAATGAAGGGCCAGAGCCAGATTCCCAATGGGGACTTATCTTTGACAGAGCTGTCAATCATTATGGAAACGGAATTGGGGCAATCATCATAACACCTCAGGGTACCCATATTCCTTTCACTGCCAGGTTAACATTCAAGTGTACAAACAACGAGGCCGACTACGAAGCTTGTATCATGGGTCTCGAAGAAGCGATCGACTTAAGGATAAAAAACTTGGATGTATATGGTAACTCAGCCCTGGTTATCAATCAGATCAAAGGAGATTGGAACACATACCAATCAGGATTGATTCCTTACAAAGACTATGCAAGAAGGTTGTTTCCTTTCTTCAACAGAATCGAGTTTCATCACATCCCCCGTGAAGAGAATCACATCGCTGATGCATTAGCCACTCTCTCTTACATGATTAGTGTAGGTCAATGGAATGACATACCTAAGATTGACATAATGCGCCTAGAACGGCCCGCCTACATCTTCACAATCGAAGCAGTCATAGACGACAAACCTTGGTACCACGATATCGAGTGCTTCCTTCAGAAACAAGAATACCCATCTGGGGCCTCAAGAAAAGATAGAAAGACCCTCAGAAGGTTAGCAGGCAACTTCTTTCTGAGCGGTGATGCACTCTATAAGAGAAACTTTGACATGGTCTTGCTCAGATGTGTAGACAGACCAGAAGCAAACATACTGATAAAATAAATTCACGAAGGATCCTTTGGCACACATGCCAACGGACACACGATGGCGAGAAAATTTTTGAGAGCAGGGTACTACTGGTTGACCATGGAATCCGACTGCTACAAGTACATGAGAAGGTGTCACAAGTGTCAGATATACTCAGACAAAATCCATGTACCGCCTACGTATCTCAAAGTTTTCTCTTCCCCATGGCTTTTTTCCATATGGGGAATCGACATGATTGGTATGATTGAGCCCAAGGCTTCAAACGGACATCGGTTCATCCTGGTAGCCATTGACTACTTCACCAAGTGGGTTAAAGCAGTGTCATACGCCAATGTAACCCGACAAGTGGTGGTCTGATTTATCAAAAATAATATCATCTACCGTTATGGTGTTCCGAGCCAGATCATTACTGACAATGGATCCAACTTGAACAATAAGATGATGAAAGAGTTGTGTGCAAAGTTCAAGATCGAACACCATAACTCATCTCCCTACCGACCCAAGATGAACGAAGCGGTAGAAGCGGCTAACAAGAACATCAAGAAGATCGTTCAGAAGATGGTTGTAACCTATAAAGACTGGCACGAGATGCTACCCTTTGCTCTTCACGGTTATCGCACATCTGTCTGCACTTCAATAGGGGCAACACCTTTCTCTCTAGTATATGGCATGGAAGCAGTACTCCCCATAGAAGTAGAGATCCCGTTAATCCGTGTATTGATGGAAGCTAAGTTAACAGAGGCTGAATGGTGTCAAAGTCTACACGACGAACTAAATCTGATCGAAGAAAAATGAATAACAACATTATGCCATGGTCAATTGTATCAGCAAAGGATGAAGAAGGCGTTTGAAAAAAAGGTCCGACCTCGCGTCTTCAGGAAAGGAGATCCTGTGCTCAAGAAGATACAATCATTTCTCACTGATCCTCGGGGTAAATGGACCCCAAACTATGATGACCCCTATGTGGTCAAGAACGTTTTCTCAGGCGGTGCCTTGAGACTCGCAACCATGGATGGAGAAGAATTTGTCTACCCCACAAATGTTGACATAGTCAAGAAATACTTCGCCTAAATAAAAAAAAACGTCTCGGTGGATTGAAAACCCGAAAGGGCGGTCCAGGCAAAAATTAGAGACATAATCAAAAATCATCCCGATGGGTTGGAAACCTCGGAGTACAATCCAGGCAAAAGTTAGGGATAATGGCAAGTAACTACGTCCAGCAAAGGGGCAAGTCCCTCAGCAGCAGTTACACCATCCATCGAAAAAACTCCAGTCAGGGTTATCTTCGACGGAAGCTCAGGATGTCCCGAATTCAAAGTTGGTAGAAGAATAGTGGTCGTTATGTTTTAATGTAGCCCTATTCCCGTTAATTACCATTTTCTAACTTTGTAAATACCCCATGGAATCACGCGTTTGGCTAATTTCCATCTTATATATAAAATTTGAGCCCTGGTGCTTTGTTTGTAATTCTCATTTGTTTTAGCTTTATAGAATGACGTTTTAACATGATTAACGATTCTTGAAATAAAACAAAAATGAAATTACTTGTCAAATTTTTTCTGCTGTTAAAATAAAGATGGCAATTTCTTTTGACTGTCGAACATCGAAAGAACATCGATCGCTACTCCAAAGGCGATTAAGCTTGAAAGTGCAGAATCAAAGTGCTCCTTCTAAACCAGTACACCTAAATGAAGGATCAACAATGTTGGATGCGAATATTCTGTCCGACATCCCCGACAGAGTTCTTATCTCCTAAGCCCGACCAACGGTTTTTCCCGCAGGGACTATCTTTCCTAAGCAATGCAGAATTGCTATCTTGAACGAATGGTATTTCCTCGTCCCCAGCAGTGGCCGAGTATCCAGTCGTGTTCATCCACTAGTTTATATGCCATGTCAGTTTTGTCAGCATCAACATACATACATCATGCATTATTTATTTACATTCATACTCATATTGCATCACTATCACTCTAGTCGGTCTTATCCCTTAGTGATAAAAGCCCTCTTATCAATCGAGTTGTCGGTTCTTTCCTCGTCAGAAAGTGAATCATCTAAGCAATCTCTCTCCAATGTATCTCTGGATCAGAGACGGTCCTCGACCACTTTGATAACTTGAACCTCTGAAAAACAAGAAAACTTTCGACAAATATCACTCTTCGCCATTGAAGATGATGTCTTCGCTTTCCCAGATTAAGGAAAATCCCTAGAGAAAGCCTCTTAATCAGAGATTCGGCAATACAACGGTTCTTCTTCAGAAAATTTGCTATCAAAAAGGTCATCAGCACCTCAAAATTAGATCACATCACATGGAATTTCTCCGAGAAGATCTCGAGGAAAAGTATGATGTAATATACCTAGGCAGAAAGCAGTCTCTCAAGAGGCTCGTTTTCCCCAGTAGAGTCAACGAATGGCATCTCCAACAGAGAAGTTTGAACACCTCTACAACTCAGACAAATGGGTTCCCCAGCAAGTCTGACATCAAAACTTTTTCATCAAATGACGTCTCCCCAGGGAAATTTGGCGAGAAGTTTGAGGAAAACTGCTACAAATAGCATCCCTTGTCAAGAAAGTTTATTGACAAAAGAAACTGAGACCAGTTCCTTGGTAGGAAACCAGGATCGAGGGGAAGTTTATTTTAGAAACTTAGACCAGTTCCTTGGTAGGAAACCAGGATCGAGGGGAAGTTTATTTCAGAAACTGAGACCACTTCCTTGGTAGGAAACCAAGATCGAGGGGAAGTTTATTGACAAAAGAAACTGAGACCAGTTCCTTAGTAGGAAACCAGGATCGAGGGGAAGTTTATATAAGAAACTGAGATAAGTTCCTTGGTAGGAAACCAGGATCGATGGGAAGTTTATTTCATAAGAAACTGAGACCAGTTCCTTGGTAGGAAACCAAGATCGAGGGGAAGTTTACCTTTTCTAAGCATCATTGCCTAGCAAAAGAAGATAGATGAGCACACTGCCATTCATAACTACCATCAAAATTTTGGGTATTCTGATATTTAATCTTCTTGTACCCCGAATGCCCGAATATCTTCGCCATTCACACCTTCGGGTCCAAGAAGATTAAATAGGGGCATCTGTCATACCCCAAATTTTGACCACCAAGATTACCCATCATTGTGCAAATCATCATCACAATATGGATGAACCATCATGCCTCATTAGTCTCCCCAAAGATGGGTGAGCATTCACTACAACCAAGAATTAGGGTTTCAAGCCCTCTCAGAGTGCTTAGACAAAAGATCAATCAAGAGATGACATGATCTTCAACTTTTCTAACCTCTCAAACACCTATGAAGGATCAAGAGGACTCCCACATCAAGAATCAAGCACAAAGTTGCAACATTCCAAGTGGATCAAGCCTCAAGGTCGCCAGTGTCACCAAATTAGGGTTTTGGTCGACCAAGGCCTCCAGATGAAAAATTTCATCTGGGCATGATCCAATGCTTCAAAACATAGCTCAAGATACTCCAAATGACCTCATAGACCCCATCATCAAGTCAATTTAGCCTCAGGGAATGAATTCATCAAAAATCAAGAATTAGGGGTTTCTTGACCTAATTCACCTCTAAGTTGACTTTTGGGACAAAACATGAGCCAAGACCTCCAGGGCATGATTTGAAGGCCTCTAATAAACCACATTGATCCATTTGCAACAATGGATTGACCCAAGAAGCTTGATCCACAAGTTTCAATTTCATCTGGACCACAATTAGGGTTTCGAAGGAAAAGTCAACTGTACCTTTGACTTTTTACCAGGACATGCTCCCAAACCTTGGGACATGATTCAATACACCCTATAACACCTATAGAATCCATCCATTAAGTTTGATTTAGGTCAAGAACTTGATTTCATAGAGGATCGCACAGTTTGGAATTCATCTGGTAAAAAGTCAACTGTACCAAAAAGTCAAAGTTTGACTTTTTGATTTTTTGGTCAACCAAGGTTCCTTAACCCTAAAATGATGTTAATGTGTGATTTGAATTATCATTCATCAAGAAAAATCAAAGAAAGTGGGATAACTTGTAAAAGGGGTAACCATAAAAACTTAGAAATTTTCTAAGTTATAGAATAAAGTGGTTAGGGTACCAACTTCCAAGGATCATAACTTGAGATCCAAGAAGCCATTTTGGCTGATCCAAAGATGGATTTGTAGATCTCATGGCATACTTTAAAAGCTTCAACTACAGCTCATTCCAATTCCTCATGGATTTCAAGTTATGGAGTGACCAAAATGGCGAAAAACATGAAAGTGACTTTTTTCCAACACTTAGTGAAATTTTCACTAAGTCAGATTCTGCCCTATTTTTTCTCAAAAGTAGAGACATTTTTCATTGTAATTCAGGTTGGATCAAAACCAAAGTTGGACATCACATTGAAATAGGATATATCAGCTTTCCAAAATGTCCAAGAACCCCATGAAATTCCACTTGAGTTAGGAGTTATGTCAATGACAATATGCCTTGCTGCAAACTGTCTTGGCAAGGCAGCTTGTGCATTAGGGCTTGATTTGGCTAATTTATGCAAATGATAAACAAGTTTATCCATCTGAACACCTCAGGGGGAGACCAAGGAGGAACAAACACTGATCCATAAGCCTCCCAAGTCTTTGGAACTACAAGTAGCATGCTAAACCTAAAAAGCCTAAAAGGGGGACAAGACTCCAATTTTGTTTTGGAGCATTCAATGGATGCTTAGAGGTGGCATGTATCAGAGCAAAGACGAACACTTCAGTCATACCTTATCCTTGAATTAGAGAACCATAGGCCCGTGCTCTAATCTCAAGTCAATGGCTAGAGGAGACTTGAGATTCCAAAATGATCCAATTGGCCACAGACCTGTACCAGTTGCCATGCACTATTCCTTGTAAACAAACTTGCTCTAATATAAATAGAGCTCATTTATGATCAGTTTGAGTACACCAAAGCACCTAAACTGACGCTTTCCTCAAAATCTCCACTTTCACTCCAATTTTGCCTTCTGAAGCAAGTCACTATCGGGTTTTGAGTTTGGGAACAATTCCAACCAAACCAATCACACACACACACACCTCATACACATCATATAGAAGTGATCCAAACACTTAAACAACATCTGGAACACCAATTTCACAAAATCACCAGCCAATTGCTCAAGTTTTCAACCAAGTTGCAGTTGAAGTGCCATAATCTGTTCCAGTCCATTTCAAATAACTCAAAGCATTCAAACACATTCCATATGGTGTAGGGAAGCTATTTAGATCATCACAACTCATCTATAACACCTCCAACTCAAAAATCACATTGCTCTTGCTGCCACGACCTTCAAGTAAGCCTAAACTTGGTCATCTCTTAATCTATGCATATTTCCTCGCACAATACTTTTGCCAAATGTTCATAAGCATGCATAGAATGTTTCCTCTCAATTAATTACTTTGTCTGAATCGTGTATCAAAATTCTCAGCCTTCATGCACAATTTAGGGTTCTTGAGGTTTTGTCTTGATTTCTTATTCCATGCTTAAAATAAATGAAATTAAAGACCATAAACATGATCGTGAGTTAAAAACGAGCAGATTGATAGGTGGATTGTATGATTTTATCAAGTATTCAGTGAGATTGATGAGAAAATACAAATCTGGGAAAACAGAGGGCGCGGGCAAGAACTTGGTGTTCTTGGCGCCATAATTCAAATATTTGAATTTTTGAGATTTTATTTAATTGATTCAAAAATTAATTTCTCTCTGAATTTTAATGATTTTGAGTTGATTCTTTTTTTAATAATTCACAAAAATGTTAAATATTTTATTTTACCAAAAATTCCCAAAAATATTATTTATTTCATATATTTGATATTTTTACAAAGAATTAATCTTTTATTTGTTTTTTAACATTTAAAATATTTTTTCCTTCTTGATTTTCCAAACTTAAATGGTTTCCAATCATTTTGTGGATAAAAACATGATTTTTGAAACATTGATCCAAGATCACCACTCATTTTTCACATGTTTTCAATAATTTTTATTAATTTTTAAACAAAAGTAGGGTTTTGATTAATTCAACCCTCATCAATCATTTTCAAACACTCATGGGCCTCTAATAGAGTGTAAGACTCAACCCCTTTGTACAGAAAACCTTTTTGGGCCTCAGATATTGTATAAGTCCCGACACGATGGAAAACCTCAGTGCAATTGCCAGTTTAAATCGAAAACAACTGGGTCTCTCCCTGAGTTGTAAGCCCCATCACTTGTACAAAAATAATCTTTGGGCCTCTAATAAAGTGTAAGACCCATTTTTTGTAAATAAACCATCTTTGGGCCTCAGTCATTGTATAAGTCCCGACACGATTTCAAAAGCCTCGGCGCGATCGCCAGTTTAAATAAAAAATAACTGGGCCTCTCCCTGAGTTGTAAGCTCCATCTCTTGTACAAAAACAAACTTTTGGGCCTCTTGATAGAGTTGTAAGACCCAACCCTTTTGTAAATAAACATTTTTTGGGCCTTAGTCATTGTATAAGTCCCGAGGCGGTATTCAAAACAACGGTGTGATCACTGTAAAACCTTGGGCCTCTCCTTGAGCTGTAAGCCCCAACAATCTTTTCAAAACACTTTCTCCTTTGATTTTGAATTCAAGTATATATATTGTCATCAAAACTTTCTTTAATTTCTTTGTTGAACAACTAACAAAACAGCATGAAAGCTCTACAACGAGTAAGTGTTTATCCGCTTTCATTTACTGCTTCCATATACATAACTGTATTGTGGGAAGCTGCGCATGGTTAGTCTTCTTTCATAACCTTTTAAAATACTTGTCATATATCAACTGTATATATACTAGTATAGTTATTTAGAGTTTTCCCCGACAATTAGATCTAGAACTAAGTAAAGCCTGTTGGTCACTCTTAAATACAAACAAAACTAGATCCCCATAGGATTTCCAGATACAGTCTTCCCTCCTCTTGGGGTTAAACAATATAGAACAAAGAGAAAGACAGTATTCTCGGTGAACCTTTTCTCAGACTGTCACCCCTAGAAATTGTCAAAGAAATTCTACTCCTCGGAGTTGATCTATTCTCTGTGAATAGCATCTCTTGAGTTTCTTCCAAACCCTCAAACTTTCCTGGAATGATCTCTTCTCGGTGAATTGCATTTCTTGAACTTCTCTTGGTTTGGGGACTCACAGACTTCCTAAAAGAATCCCCGCCTCCTCTTGGGCGTTGTACAAGGACCCTACGACTTCTTAGAAGTTCTCACGCCTTATCTTGGGCTTAATACAAGGACCTTGAAGACCTCCTAAAGGTATAAGACAGAACTTAGTCATCCTTCATTAGAGCTGTCTTTCTAAAAAGAGTCAAAACTCTCAGACCAATTTTAGGGTTGATACCCATCCCTTAAAAGAGTCCTCCTCTTGGGCATCATACAAAAGATAAAACTCTTCCAATAGACTTGGACAGTCTAAACCCTCTTGAGTCTCAAAGACATTCTCAAGTTCCTTACAAAATATAGGATAAACCCCGGATTCTGGATTAATCTCCAGCAAGAGTTAAAACTTATGGGTTCTAAAACCCCGTCTTTCTCCCAAAATTCCCCAACCAGGGCCACTTTAACACTATCTTAAATCAGAGCCTCAAGGTTTCTGATCTATCAATTCTTCTGCATTCCCCTGCAAGAGTTTATTCCCCATTTGGACCTGCTTCGGGATCTCAAGAATCCCCTGCAGAAGCTAGCCTTTTCTTAGGCTTTGTATAATGATCCCTTCCTCAGCGTAGTCAGTCTCCTCTTGGGCTTTGTACAATGATTCTCCCCCAGCGGAGCTAACCTTTTCAGACTCTCTTGTTGAGTCAATCACTATCTCCGACTCTCTTGTTGAGTCAATCACCTTTTCAGACTCTCTTGTTGAGTCAACCCCTTTAGCCTCAATCTTGGGCTTTGTACAAGACAGATAAAAAGACTCTCTTGTTGAGTCAACCCTTTTAGCCTCAATCTCGGGCTTTGTACGAGACAGATAAAAGCACTCTCTTGTTAAGTCAAACCATTTTAGCCTCAATCTTGGGCTTTGTACAAGACACAAACCTTCATCTCTTGAAGCTTGGGACAAATGTCTTCCCAAGAAGAGTTATTCCCTCCCAGCCTTCTTTTAGGCTTGGAGGAATGATTTCCCAAGCAGAGTCAAACTCTTTTCAGCCTCCATCTTGGGCTTTGTATAAGACAGATAATGCTGACCAGAGTAAATTAAATTTCTCATTTCAACCTCAATCTTGGGCTTTGTACAAGACACATACAAATCTCCCCGGCGAAGTCAAAAATCCCTTTTAGCCTCAATCTTGGGCTTCGTACAAGACAGATAGAACTTTTTCCCCAAAAAAGTCAAGCTCCTAGCCTCCTCTTAGGCTTTGTATAACGATATCCCCAAAGAGTCAGTCTCTTTTTTGCCTCAATCTTGGGCTTTGAACAAGACACCAATATATACACTCTCTTGTTGAGTCGATCCTATTTAGCCTTCTCTTAGGCTTTATATAAGGAAATCCCTAGTCGAGTCAATTAACCTTTTAGCTTCAACCTTGGGATTTGATCAAGGCACATAAAAATCAACATCTCCCTTTAGAGATGACAAGTTCTCTCTCAGTCAAACCTTTAGATTCAATCTTGGGCTTTGAACAAGACATAAATAACCTTTTTAGCTTCAATCTTGGGCTTTGAACAAGACACAAAACATCTTTTCCTCCCATAGAATAGGAGAAACTACGATTGCTCTGATTTCCTTGTTTCGTTTAAACGGGAATACGTAGGCATAAGATTTCGAAGTCTTAGCGAGCATACTAATCAAAAACTCTAGGTCCAGTACCTTCACACATCAATCAAAACTTAGGTCCAGTACCTTACCAAAACATCAGGAAGAACCCGAACATCAACAAAAACTCACTCTCCCTGTCACACTTTCCCAAGAAACTTTCCCAACCCATCAACAGATAAACACTATCAATTATAAAGTGGTACTTAAAGTTAACATCCTATGGATAACCACATATATGATGGGTAATTGACAACTACCCATTGTATAACCTGACCCCGACTCCCCGAATCTCTCAAAGAATTTGTTCAGTTAAACATTCGGATGCAAGGTTAGTTTTAGATAGCTTTCCTTTCCCTTCCAGCTTCATGGGAAAAATAAGAAATCAGAAAGTAGCACCCTTTCTCCTTGAGGAGGAAAACCCAAACTTCAGCAATAAGGTGGTCGCGTCACCGACAAAAATCGCTCACTATAGGGAGCAGCCACCTCTAAGAAAGACTTGTCGGGTATTCAGACTCAATCTCTTAAGAGGAATAAAATGAATGTTGTTAAAACAACCCTTGTTGTATCAGAACCTCAGATTGCCTTCATTCCACCCTCTGAGGAATCAAAATCGGGCTCTCCAAAGAGGAAGAAGACCATGATGAGTGATCATGTTAGTCAGGCCGACTTAGAAATTACTACCCTGATGCAGGATTTGGTCAGTAGCCATCAATCTAATCCATTAACTGAATTTAGGTTTCTGTCCAACAGTTTTGACGGCTTGAAATATCTTTATGATCATCTGAATGCGACAGGAGATGTCGAGAAGGTAAAAACTATAAGTGCTCAACAGTTGACTCAATTCCTTCAAAGAATCTATTCTGGGTGAGATTCTCGTACCGACCCTTATGAGGTATCCACCTCGGGGATTCGTTCTACATAACCATCGACTTCGAGTTCTAGACATGGTCCCCAAATTCATTGATTTGCAAGAATGTTTGCCGCTTACGACAACTACTTGTCGGGCGTCCATTATTTTGTGAGAATCTATTCTGAGTGATATTTTCATATCGACCCTTACAAGATATCAACCCCGGGGATCCATACAACGCAACCATTATTCCTAGTTAGCCAAAGAGGTTTAATGTTCTACAAAGGTTCTTAGAGTCACGACCCCTATGAAACATTGAAGCTTACGGAAAATACTTCTCGAGCAACAACACTTCCAAGAGGATATACTCTAAGTGACATTCTCGTGCCGACCCTTATGAGGTATCCACCTTGGGGACCCATACTAATCAATTGTCGTCCTATCTTATGTTTGTACTCTAGACTCGAGTAGATAATCTTTCCTACAATGTGTTTGCAGTCAGAGTATCCAACAACCCAATGAAGCCATAACATAGATTTATAAGATACAATAATAGAAGAGATACAAAAGCATAAGATAAAGAAAAGACATACAAGTAAACAAACATAAGCATATAACAGACCAAACTAGGCTTGACCCACTTAAGGAAGTGTCCCCACTAGAGTCGCCATCTTTTGCACCTCGAAAAAAGAATATGACGCTCGCGAAGCGCGTCACACACTCGTGGGATGGACTACCAGAGTCTCCATCAAACTTTATTTATTTCAAAAGAGGGAAAAAAATTATTGATAAAACCCCCTAAAAAGAACGACTAAGATATGGTCGTTGCAACCAAATCAGGGTTCAAGAGTCTATTATGCAAGGGGAAGATATTAACACCTCTTATGTCTGTTGTACTCAATAGGAACTGTTAAGTTAGTTGTCCGCTTAGGTGTTGGCTTAAATAATGTTTGGCTTTCTCAAGTTATTAAAAGGAAAGAAAGGGACTAAAAAGTTTATTTTTTATTAGGGTGTCTGACGAGACTTTGAATCTCGCTCCTACACATCTCCGGGTGCGATAGAAAACTCAAGGCTATGTAGTTCTGGGTAGAAAATATGTGTTTGTTTGTTGATTTTAGCAAAAGCGATTTTGTCACAATCGGAGAAAAAACATTGCTTGTTACACAAAATAGTGGAGAATGGAACGTTTGCATCACGATCGAATGGATAGATATATCAACACTCACGGGAAAACGTCGCTAGTTTACTTACACATATAGGTGGATGAAGTGCTATTTTGCATCTACTCGAGAAGAAACATTTTTCTTTTGTCAAAAGGGCTTGAAAATTGCGGGGCAGTGAGAAAAGAGTTTGATGTGTTGGACGATTTTTTTTGGTGATGATGAGAGCTTGGATGGGAGAGATATCCATCTTGTATCCTAGCCTCTAGAGCCCGTGGTATCCATCACGTTCCTTTTTCTTCTTATTTACAAAAGGGTTTTATATTTTTAGGTTTTTTGAGGTTTTTCATTCGGAAAAGATTTGCATCAATCATGTTGAAATTTTTTATAGGATGATGAGAACTTGGATGGGCGAGATATCTATCTCGTATCCTAACACCCGGAGCTCGTGATATCCACCACGTTCTTTTTTCACCCTTATTTGTGAAAATGTGTTTAATAATGATTAAGTGTTTTTTATTTTCATTTGGGAAATGAGCTTGACATTGAATCAAACGTTTGATTGGCGTTTTCAAAATGGTTTGAGGGTTTGGATATGATGGAAAATAGCTTGACGTTGGATCAAGCGTTTGACTTGTATTGCAATAAAAGTTTGGAAAAAATGGTATTGATAATGGTTAAAAATGATTTTGAAGCCATGGTGAAAAATGGTTTGAAGGAGATACAAATCGTAACACAAAGGTGTGAATTTGATCGCGATGGGTGCGAGTTCAAGCGTAGTGACTCGAACTCAAGCACAAGGTGTAATCAAACGCCACAAGGATCGAACGAATATACAAAAATTGAAAACAATAAAAGATACAAGAGCATACACAATATTTAAACCACATATCCACCATCAATGATCAAAAAAATAAAGCGAAATGAAAGCATGCACAAATTAAAATCATGACGCAAAAACGCGAATCAAAGATGCGCACGCGAAGACGTGCAAAGCCACCACAAGAAATAAAATTCAATTTAAATGTAACGACGTTGGATCATTAAATATTAGCACAAATCAAATGGTAAATTTCTAATGCGTAAGCGATCATCTTAAGTCGAATCGAGAAGCAACAAGATAATAAAAATTAAAGAAAGCACAAGTTGCAAATTGAAACACGAATTGGTAAGAAACACAAGTGTGGATTGTCACTAAGCTAACCATTGGACGCGTATACAATATCGAAATGCAATAATAACCATTTTAAAAGTCACACATAAACCGTTAAAACAACCATTAACTTTCTACACTTAACACGATCATCGCAAGATGGATCAAAACAGTGCGAATGCCAAATTCAACGAAATGAAACGCAAAGCAAAAATGAAAATTAATGTGTGCATATTACAATATAATGCAACCAAACGTGTAGAATGTAACGCTAAAACGCAAACAAAAACCAACATCGACATGTTATTAATGTAACAAACTAAAATTCGACAGAGTAACAACATGTCTTTTATGTCGAACCCGCGATTTTTATCCAATTTAAATACAACAAAAGCAAAACAACAACCAAACAAATTATATTTTACATTATTTTAGCAGTGCTACAAAGTTATTATAGCCAATCATCGTAACCGAAATCGAAAAGCAAACAAGCTAACGAAATACGTACATGTGAAAACAGAATCAACAACAACCAAACAACATCAGAATAGCGAAAATGAAAGTGAAAAACCAACAGATACAAAGCAAAGTTGTTGTAGATGCTGCGTTGCTTGAAGCTTCTGAGTTCGATGCCAAAAATGTTGAGCTGCTGAGTTATTGTGGTAACCGTACAATGTTGAGTTGTTGAGTTGAGTTATAGAGTTTTTCGTCGGAAAAACCGATGGTTAGGTTCTGAGTTGTGTTGTTGACAAAAACATCGTCATGTTTCAATGTTGTGTTGTGGAAATGTTATTGTGTGTCCGGAAGAAGAGTTGAGCTCGCCGAAGTTTGAGAAGCTTAGCTGAAGACAAGTTAGAGATGTGCAAGATGGCTGTTTGAATGCAGTAACAACGTTGCACTCTCTTTTTCCCAGAGCCTAAATGCGGCCGGAGTTCTGCTGTATGATGCATGGTTTTAAATTGCGGTTGCGGCTGCGGATGTTGTTGCGGTTGCAGCCACTGCGGTTGCGGCTATTGCGGCTGTTGCGATGCGGATTGCGGTCGTTGCGGTGTGAATTTATTTTTATCAACATAAAATAGTATACTTTATTATATGTAATAGATTTCACATTTTATCTATGTTGCGGGTTGATGCAGTCCGATGCGGGAAAATGCGGTCGTTGCGGCGTTATGATGCGGTTTTTAGTGTGATTTACAATCACACTGCAATTGCGGCCTGATGCGGATACGGACACTACCGCAACCGCAATATTGCGGCCGCATCAGGTGATGCGGTCCGCAATTTAAAACCATGGTATGATGCGTGTTTCCATTGGTGAAATGAGGGTGTCGATGGAGAGACATGGTGCGCACGGTTGCTGCCGGTGGAGGAGCAACTGTCGGCGAAGGGTGGTTCGGCCGTGCGAATAATAACATGGGCGGTTTTTGTTTTTTAAGGAAGTTTATGAGAGTTAAATGGTATACACATGAATATAAGAAAAGAATTGGTGGATCACCTTTTCTTTTTACTGCAACTTTTTCGTCTTTTATGGTTTGAAATTGGGAGAAAATATTTTGTTATTTAGAAAAATAAGGTTATATGCTTGGTGTGTTTATGTGTGGTTTATGGTGGAAATAAAAGAAAATGGAGAAGGTGATTTTTTAGTACAAGAAGTGTGCATATAGGCTTGTTTGGTTGGGATTAGAATATGAGGAGGGTTATGTTTTCATGAGTATTGTTTTTCCTCTTTTTTCTAACATTTTCCAGAGAGAGAGAGAGAGAATAGAATGACATTGAATTATGAGAGATGAGAAAAATGTATGTGTGTTGGTTTGTGTGTTATGAAGAAGGGTGTATGAATATATTGGTGGCAAGTTTACTGAAAGAGATATTTTTTTTGTACGTGAAGAAGGTGGATTCACATGAAAATGGATAGGAGATGGATCCGATTGGATATGAGGCGCGACTATCCAATCTGCTTGGTAATGCGTTCCCATTTATGTCACATATTTAGGGTTACATTTTTTATTAAAAACCCAAAACACCCTTATATATTTTTCGCGATTAAAAATGAGTCTAAATCTCTTAGAATAAATAAAATTCAAACAAATTCAAAGGATCAAAATAAAATTAGAAGGAATACACATTTAATTCTATTTAATTATTTCAGATATTTTAACGACAAAACAAAAATAAAAGGACTCGAAATAAATAAAAATTGGGCGCAAAAATGCCAAAAAAAAAATAAAATGAATGCATTACAATGATCAACGTGAAATAAACCTCAGTAAAACAAATAGGTCAAGTTTTGAGTAAAAAATGTCCGGTTGAAAAGGCTCAGGCTGATCAAAATGCGACTCCAGAAGAAGTCGAAAAAACAAAACGAGCGCGCCAGGTTAAACTACGTGAACCATAAATCAATAAAACTAACGCCTGTAAGCTCGATCTTAAAATTTTTTCCCCACTAATTTTGCGTACATTTGAAAATTGATTCTGCCGGTCTGTCAGTATAATCGAAAACTTATTCTGGTCGACATTTTAAGTATTATGCGAGATGAAATGCATGTTATGCCATGCAAATGATGCAAATGTCATGATGAATATACCGATTCAATGATTCAAGGGCAAAATTGGGGTTGACAACAACAAACACAAAACCCTTATCTTACTTAGGATAACGAATCACTGCTACATTGTCTTTAAAATCATTGATCTCTATGGATACGATAATCGTAAAACTTACTGTTGCACCCCAAATTTTACCCTCATTTCTTGCTAGTTGATGTTTTATTTATTTCAATACTTTCATTTTGTTTTTATTTTAATTTGATTTCAATATGGCTTATTTTATTTATATTTAAATTGTCCTATCTTTATTAATTCAATTTAATCTCAATTTAATTTAATTGTTCCAATTATTAGTTTAATTAAATTAGATCAATTGTTAATTTGATTTATTGTTTTAATTATTTAATTAGAATATTGATTAATTGTTATGTATCCTTTTATTAATCCACTTAAGAAGAAAGAAAAAGAAAGTTATTCATTGCCACTTATCACCTTTTGATGGGTCCTCCGTGTAACTCATGTTGCTTGTGATTGGAGGATTTTGTTGTGCCAAATCAACCAATAAGGACCAAGTTTCCTCGTTTGACTTTTCAACCTCACCATTCCAACCAATGAGAATACGACGTGTGGCCAGCAAAAAAGCAAAATAACCAAAGTTTGCTTCCTCCTCCTTTGTAGTGTTTGTGAATTGCAGAAGAAAAAGAGAGGAATTCAAACAACAAGTAAATTCATCCAACAAAAACCATTTCATCATCAATTCCTTGGCGCGTATTATTCTATTTGAATTCTCCAAGACTTTGCCCGTTTAAGCTTTCAACGGCTTGTTTCAATAAAGTGGTTCAGAGGAGTTTGCTCGATTAAGCATTCAATCTGCTCTCACCTGCAGATCCTCCACGCTATCCCCAATTCTTACCTCATTTGATACTCTTTCAATGACAACAAATATGGAACTCTGAAGTTATACACAAAGCAGTGAAATTGGCCTTGCACCTCTGAATTTTTGCGCAGCAAGAGAAGCGTATCTGTCTCCAAGGAATTGACCAAGCTTGAACTTCAAAAGAGCCGTTAAACCCTACCCATTACCTTGCCCACCAAGTGTTTGAGGATTGACCCGGCCCATCAAGTATTCTATATAAGGAGGCTTAGTTTCAGTTCAAAGACATCAACAAATTTTGCTAAAAGCACTCAAATATTCCTCTAAGTTCCGAGCAAGCTAAAGGAAGAGCTGATTTTGGAGTTGCTGTGGAAGAAGCAGTCTGCACTTGAAATTCATAGACAAAGTTTCAGTTGGTATCACTTTCTTCTCATCTTTTCTTTTACCATGTTCATTTAATATCATTGATATCATGCTCATTTTACTGCTCTTACATGTGTATCTCACTTACGTATACTCCCTGTGGTGTTCATTGGTTGCTTATTAAGAATGTATTAACTTCCTTGGTTGGTGCATTGTTTAAACTTAGATGTTGTGCTTTGATTAGAATTCTTGTTAATATCTAGTTCATTGCTATTAACTTGTTGTTATCTGCCAAGTTGATGTTTGCTGTTATACCCATATGCTCCTCTTGCCTTTTCTAGTTATTGAATCCATACCCTGTGTTGGCCTGGTTATTGGTAAACTTACAATTTTAACAGCTGATGTTTAAGTCCAGTAGAGGGATAGGTGTTATATGTCTGTTAATTATGTGCATTCACTACCTTGAATTTTTAAGTTTCCCACACCAAACACGATTTACCCTAGCTTCAATTTATGTGCCTACTACTGTCAACATATTGGTGTGTCTTTAGTGTATGTATGAGAGTCTCAAGTTATACTAAATGTTGGTATTTGACCATCTATGTACCTTTCCTGGTTTATTTTTCTTATTGAAGTCATGGCTGCTGCTTATGTACATTTTATGATCATCATGATTCATCCACCCCTTGTCTAGCATGCCTCCATGTGATTTAATATCAGCTGCATCTATGTCTTGACATATTTGGCTTAATGATGAGATATTGTATATTTTACTATTGCTCATAGTTGAAGTTGCTTGCTGATGATGCTTATTTCCATGCTATGATATCCTGTCAGAGTAGTTGCCATGTTCCATAAGATTCTAGTTTAGGATACCCTTGTCTTTGCTGTTAAGTTTTTTTTACATATTGATCGTAATATGTGAAACATGTGCGTATCTCATGTTGAGCTTTACCAAAATTGGACTATTATAGAGGCCTTGTCAATCTGTTTGTTATGCCAAGGGTGTTTAAATCATTTGTACTGCATTTGAGCTTTTGTTGATACTTTCATAAGGTCTTTGAATCAGTTCTTACTAATGATCACACTATTCTGTTTACACATCTCCATTGAAATGTTGCCTCCTCTTTTGCATGTTAGATAGCATACTAACTTGCCCTGATATGTTTTTTAAACTGATCATTGTACTCTAGGATTAATGAGTTTCTAAGATTCATGCTTGTTACTACTATGATAACATGTTCCAACGTTGAGATTTATTTTACTTTGTATTAAACATATGTACAATTCATTGTTAATAACATGAAATCTTGAACTATTGCTTCAAAGTGGATCCACTGACAAAATATTTTAGCTCTATTGTAACCATTTATTCTAGTTGAATTTTACTTGATCTGCCACTGTTACATATATTTACGTGTGCAATGTTTTTTTTCTCTGCTTGGTTCAAGTGTGAATTGCTTATCCTGGTAGTATATCACTTATGACCATATGCCTTTTATCCTATGACTGTTTTGTTAATACCATGCGCGCACCATAGTATGTATGTCTGCCATATCTACCTGACAAATATATGTTCTGCTCATTATGACAACTGGACGGTTTGTATGCTATGCTTGAGGACCCTTAGACTTGTGCTTTGTAACAGAAGCTCTATAATACATATGCCTGCTTTTACTTGTTTTTGTGACTATCATGCCTATCATTGTGCCACAAATGCCATATCTTTACTTGTTTTCCCTTGAAAAGCTGGTCTGCATTGATTCCTGCTCTGGTGAACTTGCTGAACCAGTATTTTACTCTTTTGGTAGCTTAAGTTTTAGATTGGTCATGAGATTTGAATTATCAAACTTTGTTTTGAACCATGACATTCGTAATCTGCGTGGTTTATGCTATAACCCACATGTTCTTCCTGTTACTTCTGATAATGTTTATGGCTTTTGGAATATATGATCTTTGATATAGGTTTAAGATTGTTTTTTTTATGATTATGTGCATACTTAATCTTCTTGAAACACCCTACTTTCACTACCGATTCATGATTTGTGAGCTTAGAATTAGGGCATGCTAATGACATAATCATATTCTATGTTCTTTTCTGACCAATTTCAGTTTTACCTCATCTAATTTGACTAAGATTTGTGTAAGTTATGTGTTTGTGAACATAGGCTGGGCATGGCGCGCATGTTTGGCTTGTTGGGAATTTATGAAACTTGTTTACATTATATATTTATTGAATCATATATCAAACGGATGAAACAGCCGTCCCAACGGTATCACGCTTGCCTTGCCTTTACCATTTCGCCTACAGGACTGGGGTTCGATTCCCCGCCCAGTCCTTTTATTTTATTTTCTGATCTTCGCTATTTTTCTCATATATATCATCGCTATCCATAATGTTTCAAATACGCGCGTTAGCCTGGTGGTGTTAATTTTAAACTGCAAACAAAGGGTCCTGGGTTCAAACCCCAGGGGCGCCCTTCCCTTATTTTTAATCACTTGCTTGCTTATTTTAAGTATTTTTGAAGTTTATGCTCAATGTTCAAAACATCATAACTTATTCAATTTTTATCCTTTTCTCTTCCTTCTTTTTGCTAGTTGCTCCTAATTGAATTTACTTTTCAAATATAATTGAATCTACATATCAAAGTCCATGCTTGATTCAAACTGCGGATTTTACATTTAATCCATGATTATTTAATTTTGAATATTTATTCTTATTATGTCTTACAATGCTTTGGCCAATAATTGCATGTATGACCAATTTTATCTTGACATTCATTTACATGTCATTGTTTTATCTTTGACCCTTTTTTATTTCATTATTTGTTTTGAAGCATAATGCAAATCTTATGCTTAACTTTACTTCACCTTACCTTTATTTATTTAAGCATAATACTAGTCTTATGCTTATTTTCATTATCTTCATTTATCTTATATGTGAAGCATAAAGCTATTATTATGCTTGTATTGTTTGTAACACTTACACTTTATTATTTCACCTTCACTCACTTTTTATCACTCAAGCATAAAGCCATTATTATGCTTGTATTACCTTTATATCAATGCTTTACCTTGTATCATTACTTATCCTTATCATGCTTTATCTTGTAACTGTTTTATTTCATCTCCACATCCAAAGAAAGGTTGTATGGTTGACTCTTAAGTCATTGGTTTTGCTCTAAGAGTTCTTTAACTCTTAATGGTGTTCATCACATGAATCACCACTCTCCTTACTAACTAAACACAACATAGGTCCATCTCAACTAGACCTAGAGAGTTTTAGACTCTATTCATCCCTTTCTTAATTATTGGCCATAGTCAATAATTCAGTAGACCAAGAACTACGTGTACTCTGATTTCGTACCCGGGAATACGTAGGCTAAGGTGCGATGCCTTATCGAGTACCCTTAGTAACTAACACCTAGGGTTTTCTTTTCAAGCCAATGCATGTTTTCTTTAGCAAACACGAATAACATACTAACAAGAGGTTCCCGTAGAATACTACGGATACATGGGGTGTTAACACCTTCCCCTTGTATAACCAACCCCCGAACCTTAGATCTCCCCCCTTTAGGTTTTTAACGATCTTGAACCTTTCCTTTGGATAAATCAAATTCGGTTGTAAAAGAAAATGATGCAAATTAATTAATAATTTGTTATCCGATTTTCACCGCAACAGAAATGGCGACTTCACTGGGGTAAGTTAGACCTATGCTGGTCCTTTCCTAAGAGGGTTAAGCCTGTCTTGTTTTATGTTATTCATGTTTGCTTATCTGCTTGCATGCTTGTATATCTGTTCTATGTTTGATATTATCCTGTTTGGTTTGGGTTAACATGGCATTTATGAGTGAAATAAGTCCTAACCCGAACTTGAGTGTACTTAGGATAGGACGATGGTATTCAAGGAGGCTTTGAGAGAGTCGAATCCTGAAAAGTTGAATTGGTAACACCATCACTCAGTTGAGGCCCTCTCGAGAGTCTAGTTATGTTGAACGAATTCGTTCGTGAAAGCGTGCTACTCTCGACCTAGGAGCCCGGGATATTGAGAACCGTAGTTACCAAACCTAACTTAAGCCTTTTAGATGTAGTGCGGAGACCATGATGGAGTCTATTTCTGAATTAGTTGTCACGCGATACTACACTCAGACGAGATCCTCTTGAGAATTTTATCGATTACCAAGTCATTTGGGAAATCCTTAAAATCCGAAAGATGGATTGTAGACTCTGGGAAATTTTTAGAACCTTATTCGGCAGGTGAAAACCCATAGTACACACCTTTTGGGATGGGTAGACCAGACACCATGCTTTGATCTCGAACCCTTTGATCCTTTTACATGTGTTTTACATCCTGTTTTCATCTTGTATGTCATTTGCATGTTTGCATGTTTCATTGCATGTGTCTGTTTGCCCAGTTCTTCATTTCCCGTTATCTCTATCTTCCAGAGATTACTTGTGAGTCGTCAAGCTGATTCCTCGACACTGATACCGGACTAGGGCTAACTACAGACGAAGAATGTCAGAACACGAGGTACACAATGCAGAGGTCCGAGTGGAGATTGATGACCTTAAGTCGAGTGTGACCAAACTTACTGAGATGATTCAAGTTTTGATTGCTAGGGGAGAGCAACCCCAAAAGACTGTCATCCAGGAAGTGTCAAGTGCTGATCCGCCACCCGTTCAGTTACCACCATAAACTTGGCCCGAGTTTGGTTTACCTCCTAACTACTCTCCGCCGATTGCATCTACTGCTATGGTCGGTCAGACTGCTATGCCTGTTTTTCAAGCTCTTGTTTTCGCCGAGACCAGACCTGTGGTCCACGCCACTCCACAACCCGTTCGAGCTTCTTTTGAAAATCCCCACTATGAGTACAATGCTACCAGTGCTCAGGGTGAGGAACCTAAATATTTTGCCGAACCTGAAATCACTCATGAAAGGTTTCAAACTTTGGATAAAAGACTCAAGGCCATTAAGGGTAATGATTTCTTCAACTTGGATGCTGACAACTTATGCTTGGTGTCTGACCTTGTTATGCATGCAAAGTTCAAATTACCAGAATTTGTGAAGTACCAGGGGCATTCTTGTCCAAGGGCTCACTTGGTCATGTATCTTCGAAGAATGACCGCTTATGCTGATAATCAAAAGCTGCTTATCCATTGCTTTCAAGATAGTTTGAGTGGAGCTTCACTCAAATGGTACATGAATCTTGAACAAAATTCCATCTGCTACTTTCAAGATCTTATTAATTCATGAATCAATACAAGTATAACTTGGACATGGCTCCTGATCGCCGTCAACTTCAGAACATGTCTCAGAATGATAAGGAATCTTTCAAAGAATATGCTCAGCACTGGAGAGAGCTCGCTTCTCAAGTTGAACCTCCTTTAGGCGAAAAAGAATTAACTGGTTTATTTATGGATACATTGACTCCATTTTATTGGGAGAAGATGATTGGAAGTGTTTTATCCAACTTCACTGATCTAGTTACTATTGGCCAAAGACTTGAGGAAGGCCTCAAGAAAGGAAAAGTATCCAGAGCCGCTGAACCCTCAAATGCTGTGAAAAAACCCTTTGGGAACTTCCATAAGAGGAAAGAGGATCAAGCCAACGCTGTGATGTTTGAAGTGAAAAGGCCTCGTCCCCAACCTCGATATAATATTCACCCTACTGTTGCTGCCATCACCCCTGTGGTTACTGCTCCACGACAAGCTCAAGCTACCCAACGTCCACCTGTAGGACAGAACCAATACCGTAATAGGGGTCAATTTGATCCTATTCCCATGACATACACCGAACTTTATCCTGGCATGGTGAAGATAGGGTTGATTACTACAAGACCTTTGCCTCCTCCTCCAAATCCTCTTCCAGCCGGCTATAGGGCTGATCTCCATTGTGAATACCATCAAGGTGGTGCAGGTCACGATTTGGAAAATTTTTATGCATTGAAGGCTAGAGTACAAGAGTTGGTGAGAAGCAAGATCCTCTCCTTTAAAGATAACCCTAGTGTTCAGAATAACCCTCTGCCCGGGCACGCCAAGTGAGGCTTCAGTCGACGCCAGCAGATTATTCTCCTAAAAGCCAATGTTTCAGACAGGACGACTCATCTCTGTTTCTGATTAGTCACTAGGCCATTGTTTCTCGTTGTTTGCGTTTTTTCTTTATAGCTGTTTGCCTTCAAATATGTCTGTACTTTCAAATTCAATGAAATGAGCGTTTTTGCAACTTTTTGATTCAATTCAATTGCTATTTACTCTAAATACTTTCAAAAATATACATTTTCTTTGCCACTCTATTCTGCAAAGATTGGAGAATGATGATTACCTCATATACATAATTGCCATGATATGCTTTCAACTAAACCTTGCCAGTGATATAAGGCATTGTTTCAATTCCCAAACACTTCGAACCTAGAAGTAGGAACCTTTCTTTCATCACATAAAATACCCTCAAAATATCAATGCTAGGGCAGGATATTTCTCAATTTCAACTAAGACTATGATTGCAATTCATCATAAATTCTGGGGTGGGCACCAATAAAGCTTTGAGCCTATACTATTTTGCTTCATAAACCAGAAATCGAATCTCATTACAACCCTTCAAAAGACCTGATTGAGATAAGGTTACTTTGAAAGCATATTATAGCAAGGTTGTGTAACCTGACTCTTAAAAGTCTTTGCATTAAAACCTTTCACCTTAATGTCTTGAACCGCCGTGTTCTGACTAATGATTCACTTTACGGTGCATCTTTTTCAAAATAATTTTTGATTTCAAAGTTGCATAAGCTTTTCATTTACCATGTTTGTACAAGAACTTTTGTTTGCAAACTGGCTTTCCTCTCAAGGAATTTTTCAAACACTAAAGAAACTTGGTCAGTGATTTAATCAGGGGCAAGTTCCTATCATATCCTGTCAAGGATCAGTTCAAGACTTATGGTCTAATGACGACTTCTCAGATTTGGTTTATCCAGACAACTTTTCAAGATTCATACTGGGGCATGCCTTCCCATTGTACAGTAAATCAATCATTTTTCAAGACTCAGACTGGGGCAAGCTTTCTAAGAGCACCATGGAACAGTCGTTTACAGAATCAATCAAAGCTGAAGCAATTATCAGTTCATCTACAACATTCAGCTAATCTGGGGCAGTTTACCTGAAGAATCCCCAAGCAACTCTTCATTCTCCTTACAAGGATCAACTAAATACAGTTAACTAGTGTGGCAGAGATGTGTTCAACAATAGCATCTCTAGTTCCCAAGCAGAATGACAATGATCTTCATGTTGAGGAATCAGTCTTTCAGCCTTGTCTTCTCCCAGAAAGAGTCGAGCCATGTCGCCGACATCTGCATTCGCATTTGATCACATATCATTTGCATAATTCATATACATATGCATAGCATGAGTGTTTCATCCTCATTGGCATTTCTCCCGAGGTCGTGTCGTTATCCACGTCTTACCTTACCAAAATGTTACCTATCCTTTTCATTCAGTGCCATTCCTGAATGTTGTCATTCTCTTGCGCATCTAATCCTGTTGATAGACGTTAGTATTCTCTCATTCTAGTGCTATTCCTGGATCTTTATCTTCTTTCATTCCAGTTTTATTCCTGGATCTTTATATTCTTTCACTCCAGTGCCATTCCTGGATGTCTGTCTCTTTTGATCTCCAGTGCCATTCCTGGATATCTTATTCCTCTTGTTTCTTCCAGTGCTATTCCTGTAAGTTTTGCGTCTCTTTTGTAATCTTCATCAAATTTGCTTGATATCTTTTAGTGTTATTCCTGAAAGTCTTATCTATTCATTCAGTGCCATTCCTGAAAGTCCACAGTCATTTAATGTTGTCTTGGATACTGTGGTCCATTTTATCCAATACTTTCTTGGATCTCTACCTTGTTCACTTTATCTAAAGCCGTTATTAGATATTGTGATTTGTACCTTTCATTCAAAGCCATTATTGGATGTCCAGTTTTTTCATCATCCGATGCCTATCCGGATGTGTCTCTCTTTCTGATGTTTTTTTCAGATAGAGTCTTTGTTCACTTTATCTAAAGCCGTTATTAGATATTGTGATTTGTATCTTTCATTCAAAGCCGTTATTGGATGACTGGTTTCTCTACCATCTGATGCCTATCCGGATGTGTCTCTCCTTCTGATGTTTTTTCAGATCGAATCTTTGTTCACTCTATCTAAAGCCGTTATTAGATATTGTGATTTGTACCTTTCATTCAAAGCCATTATTGAATGTAATCTTTATCCGCTCTTACCTAAAGCTATTATTAGGTATGGTGATATATTCACTTTCATTCAAAGCCATTATTGAATGATTGTTTTCTCTGTATTCAAAGTCATTATTTAGTGTAGTCTTGCTCACATTCATCCAAAGCCATTATTGGAGGACTGATTTCTTTACCTCTTTACCTTATCTAAAGCTATTATTAGATATTGTGATTTATACCTTTTCATTCAAAGCTGTTATTGGATGTTCGGTTTCTTTAACCATCCGATGCCTATCCGGATGTGTCTCTCCTTCTGATGTTTTTTCAGATCGAGTCTTTGTTCACTTTATCTAAAGCCGTTATTAGATATCGTGATTCATACCTCTATCCAAAGCCATTATTGGATGACTGACTTCTCTTCTTTGTTCGCTTTGTCTAAAGCCATTATTAGATATAGTGATTTGTATCCCCTATCCTAAGCCATTATTGGATGGCTGGTTTCCTCACTTTTTCACTCCAAAGCTATTATTGGATGATTGGTTCTTTCCATCTGATGCCTTTCCAGACGTGTCTCTCTTTTTGATGATTCTCGGATCAGGCCTCTTTATCTAGTTCATCTAATTCCATTATCAGATATTATAATTTGTACTCTTTATTCAAACCTTTCATTCAAAGCCATTATTGAATGACCGTTTTATTCAACCAGTGATCAGATCTTCTTTCTGGTCTCATACCCAGGAGGAGTGTGGGTTTTGTTTCCCCGATAGTTTATCTTCCCCGAATCTTTCCCTGGTAGAGATTGTCTTTCAAGTCTCCCCGGTGAGTCCCTTTCGTTGGTTGGCTTGTATCCCCATTGAGTTTGTTTCTTATGGACGCTGATTTGTTTCCTTCCCCAGTGGAGCTTTCTGGTCTTTTTGCTCCCTGTTTACCCCTTGGTGTCACGTTGTGTCTGCATTCTTTTGCATCCTCTTGGCATCATGTTTGTTGCATCGCATATGTGTGCATCTAGGGTAAAATTTTCGGTTATCTGTATTTAAATATCTCACACTGTTGATTACATAAGGATTTTCATCTCTCAAGTCATCAGGCGAAGATATTTAAATAGGGGCAACTGTTGCACCCCAAATTTTACCCTCATTTCTTGCTAGTTGATGTTTTATTTATTTCAATACTTTCATTTGTTTTTATTTTAATTTGATTTCAATATGGCTTATTTTATTTATATTTAAATTGTCCTATCTTTATTAATTCAATTTAATCTCAATTTAATTTAATTGTTCCAATTATTAGTTTAATTAAATTAGATCAATTGTTTATTTGATTTATTGTTTTAATTATTTAATTAGAATATTGATTAATTGTTATGTATCCTTTTATTAATCCACTTAAGAAGAAAGAAAAAGAAAGTTATTCATTGCCACTTATCACCTTTTGATGGGTCCTCCGTGTAACTTATGTTGCTTGTGATTGGAGGATTTTGTTGTGCCAAATCAACCAATAAGGACCAAGTTTCCTCGTTTGACTTTTCAACCTCACCATTCCAACCAATGAGAATACGACGTGTGGCCAGCAAAAAAGCAAAATAACCAAAGTTTGCTTCCTCCCCCTTTGTAGTGTTTGTGAATTGCAGAAGAAAAAGAGAGGAATTCAAACAACAAGTAAATTCATCCAACAAAAACCATTTCATCATCAATTCCTTGGCGCGTATTATTCTATTTGAATTCTCCAAGACTTTGCTCGTTTAAGCTTTCAACGGTTTGTTTCAATAAAGTGGTTCAGAGGAGTTTGCTCGATTAAGCATTCAATCTGCTCTCACCTGCAGATCCTCCACGCTATCCCCAATTCTTACCTCATTTGATACTCTTTCAATGACAACAAATATGGAACTCTGAAGTCATACACGAAGCAGTGAAATTGGCCCTGCACCTCTGAATTTTTGCGCAGCAAGAGGAGCGTATCTGTCTCCAAGGAATTGACCAAGCTTGAACTTCAAAAGAGCCGTTAAACCCTACCCATTACCTTGCCCACCAAGTGTTTGAGGATTGACCCGACCCATCAAGTATTCTATATAAGGAGGCTTAGTTTCAGTTCAAAGACATCAACAAATTTTGCTAAAAGCACTCAAATATTCCTCTAAGTTCCGAGCAAGCTAAAGGAAGAGCTGATTTTGGAGTTGCTGTGGAAGAAGCAGTCTGCACTTGAAATTCATAGACAAAGTTTCAGTTGGTATCACTTTCTTCTCATCTTTTCTTTTACCATGTTCATTTAATATCATTGATATCATGCTCATTTTACTGCTCTTACATGTGTATCTCACTTACGTATACTCCCTGTGGTGTTCATTGGTTGCTTATTAAGAATGTATTAACTTCCTTGGTTGGTGCATTGTTTAAACTTAAATGTTGTGCTTTGATTAGAATTCTTGTTAATATCTAGTTCATTGCTATTAACTTGTTGTTATCTGCCAAGTTGATGTTTGTTGTTATACCCATATGCTCCTCTTGCCTTTTCTAGTTATTGAATCCATACCCTGTGTTGTCCTGGTTATTGGTAAACTTACAATTTTAACAGCTGATGTTTAAGTCCAGTAGAGGGATAGGTGTTATATGTCTGTTAATTATGTGCATTCACTACCTTGAATTTTTAAGTTTCCCACACCAAACACGATTTACCCTAGCTTCAATTTATGTGCCTACTACTGTCAACATATTGGTGTGTCTTTAGTGTATGTATGAGAGTCTCAAGTTATGCTAAATGTTGGTATTTGACCATCTATGTACCTTTCCTGGTTTATTTTTCTTATTGAAGTCATGGCTGCTGCTTATGTACATTTTATGATCATCATGATTCATCCACCCCTTGTCTAGCATGCCTCCATGTGATTTAATATCAGCTGCATCTATGTCTTGACATATTTGGCTTAATGATGAGATATTGTATATTTTACTATTGCTCATAGTTGAAGTTGCTTGCTGATGATGCTTATTTCCATGCTATGATATCCTGTTAGAGTAGTTGCCATGTTCCATAAGATTCTAGTTTAGGATACCCTTGTCTTTGCTGTTAAGGTTTTTTTACATATTGATCGTAATATGTGAAACATGTGCGTATCTCATGTTGAGCTTTACCAAAATTGGACTATTATAGAGGCCTTGTCAATCTGTTTGTTATGCCAAGGGTGTTTAAATCATTTGTACTGCATTTGAGCTTTTGTTGATACTTTCATAAGGTCTTTGAATCAGTTCTTACTAATGATCACACTATTCTGTTTACACATCTCCATTGAAATGTTGCCTCCTCTTTTGCATGTTAGATAGCATACTAACTTGCCCTGATATGTTTTTTAAACTGATCATTGTACTCTAGGATTAATGAGTTTCTAAGATTCATGCTTGTTACTACTATGATAACATGTTCCAACGTTGAGATTTATTTTACTTTGTATTAAACATATGTACAATTCATTGTTAATAACATGAAATCTTGAACTATTGCTTCAAAGTGGATCCACTGACAAAATATTTTAGCTCTATTGTAACCATTTATTCTAGTTGAATTTTACTTGATCTGCCACTGTTACATATATTTACGTGTGCAATGTTTTTTTTCTCTGCTTGGTTCAAGTGTGAATTGCTTATCCTGGTAGTATATCACTTATGACCATATGCCTTTTATCCTATGACTGTTTTGTTAATACCATGCGCGCACCATAGTATGTATGTCTGCCATATCTACCTGACAAATATATGTTCTGCTCATTATGACAACTGGACGGTTTGTATGCTATGCTTGAGGACCCTTAGACTTGTGCTTTGTAACAGAAGCTCTATAATACATATGCCTGCTTTTACTTGTTTTTGTGACTATCATGCCTATCATTGTGCCACAAATGCCATATCTTTACTTGTTTTCCCTTGAAAAGCTGGTCTGCATTGATTCCTGCTCTGGTGAACTTGCTGAACCAGTATTCTACTCTTTTGGTAGCTTAAGTTTTAGATTGGTCATGAGATTTGAATTATCAAACTTTGTTTTGAACCATGACATTCGCAATCCGCTTGGTTTATGCTATAACCCACATGTTCTTCCTGTTACTTCTGATAATGTTTATGGCTTTTGGAATATATGATCTTTGATATAGGTTTAAGATTATTTTTTTTTATGATTATGTGCATACTTAATCTTCTTGAAACACCCTCCTTTCACTACCGATTCATGATTTGTGAGCTTAGAATTAGGGCATGCTAATGACATAATCATAGTCTATGTTCTTTCCTGACCAATTTCAGTTTTACCTCATCTAATTTGACTAAGATTTGTGTAAGTTATGTGTTTGTGAACATAGGTTGGGCATGGCGCGCATGTTTGGCTTGTTGGGAATTTATGAAACTTGTTTACATTATATATTTATTGAATTATATATCAAACGGATGAAACAGGCGTCCCAACGGTATCACACTTGCCTTGCCTTTACCATTTCGCCTACAGGACTAGGGTTCGATTCCCTGCCCAGTCCTTTAATTTTATTTTCTGATCTTCGCTATTTTTCTCATATATATCATCGCTATCCATAATGTTTCAAGTACGCGCGTTAGCCTGGTGGTGTTAATTTTAAACTGCAAACAAAGGGTCCTGGGTTCAAACCCCAGGGGCGCCCTTCCCTTATTTTTAATCACTTGCTTGCTTATTTTAAGTATTTTTGAAGTTTATGCTCAATGTTCAAAACATCATAACTTATTCAATTTTTATCCTTTTCTCTTCCTTCTTTTTGCTAGTTGCTCCTAATTGAATTTACTTTTCAAATATAATTGAATCTACATATCAAAGTCCATGCTTGATTCAAACTGCGGATTTTACATTTAATCCATGATTATTTAATTTTGAATATTTATTCTTATTATGTCTTACAATGCTTTGGCCAATAATTGCATGTATGACCAATTTTATCTTGACATTCATTTACATGTCATTGTTTTATCTTTGACCCTTTTTTATTTCATTATTTGTTTTGAAGCATAATGCAAATCTTATGCTTAACTTTACTTTACCTTACCTTTATTTATTTAAGCATAATACTAGTCTTATGCTTATTTTCATTATCTTCATTTATCTTATATGTGAAGCATAAAGCTATTATTATGCTTGTATTGTTTGTAACACTTACACTTTATTATTTCACCTTCACTCACTTTTTATCACTCAAGCATAAAGCCATTATTATGCTTGTATTACCTTTATATCAATGCTTTACCTTGTATCATTACTTATCCTTATCATGCTTTATCTTGTAACTGTTTTATTTCATCTCCACATCCAAAGAAAGGTTGTATGGTTGACTCTTAAGTCATTGGTTTTGCTCTAAGAGTTCTTTAACTCTTAATGGTGTTCATCACATGAATCACCACTCTCCTTACTAACTAAACACAACATAGGTCCATCTCAACTAGACCTAGAGAGTTTTAGACTCTATTAATCCCTTTCTTAATTATTGGCCATAGTCAATAATTCAGTAGACCAAGAACTACGTGTACTCTGATTTCGTACCCGGGAATACGTAGGCTAAGGTGCGATGCCTTATCAAGTACCCTTAGTAACTAACACCTAGGGTTTTCTTTTCAAGCCAATGCATGTTTTCTTTAGCAAACACGAATAACATACTAACAAGAGGTTCCCGTAGAATACTACGGATACATGGGGTGTTAACACCTTCCCCTTGCATAACCAACCCCCGAACCTTAGATCTCCCCCTTTAGGTTTTTAACGATCTTGAACCTTTCCTTTGGATAAATCAAAGTCGGTTGTAAAAGAAAATGATGCAAATTAATTAATAATTTGTTATCTGATTTTCACCGCAACACTTACTTTTGCCACTAATGCAACAAATAAAGGATAATCCCTCCCCACATCAGCTTCATTTATATTCTCAAAAACATTTTCTAAGTTGGTTATGGCGAATGCCAGAAAGATAAATCCCAAATGCAAAAGCAATAGTTAGAAAATGATACCCGAGTAAGAGGTGATAAGAGGAAACTACTAAGGGCAAGAAGAACTTGACAATGAGGATGAACTAGGAGCAATGAATACAAACAAAAAGAAAATATGACAAAAACAGGAATCACCAGAGCTTTGGAGGAGAAGAAGAAGAAAGAGTTCACAAATAATATAAAATTCAGTTATAAGAGGGAACAAAAATTGTTTGGAAGGTTGAAACAACCTTTATATAATAAAGTGAATGAGGTGAATCAACAATTCAAAATGAAAGTAAATGAAAGGTGTAAAATTAACTCTCCAAATGACACCTAAAAAATGTAATGGCCCTTGAGTTTACTCTAGCACTCTAGGGGGAAGCACCACACCCTAACTTATGAACCTAGGGCCACGTGCGAGGAAACTTGAAAACACATAAGTGATAAGATAGGCATTCAATGAAGCTGTCTCCATACCTTTTCCATTTCTCAACAGTGGATCACAGTCAAACGTACCCGACCCAACCCCTTCAAAGGCTTCCCATGTACCATGCCATAATAAGTCTTAGAGACAACTGTTCTGGACCAATCTCTGCCCTAATATAAGAAAAACCCAATATTCGCACAACTGCACCCGAGCAACTTACACCACCACATCAAAGATCTTCATTAACAATTCTATTTCACGAACAAAACAAAATTCATACATTTTTATCAGGTTTACTAAAAACACGATGTCACCCTATACAAGACATCAAATTTTACCAAAGATCCAATGAAAAATCAAACATTTTCATACCAATTTTATTATACATTCGAGATAATTATTGCATTTTATACCGAATTTTTTATAAACTTATTAAAAATCCAATAGAAATACAAGAAAAACAAAAATAATGACTTATGTGTGAACATCAATCCAAATTTACATGACCAAAGTTTTAATAAATCCGAAAAAAGTGAATTTAATTTTACAGTTTTATATCAAAAGTAACTATTGTCTTTTAGTTGAAACCGTGGGTGCTCGGTGCCACCGTGGAGATGTCACCCCTCTCGTATGATCAACAATATTTTATTTGTCGGGTTTATCGAAATTAGGGAAAGGGTTTCCGGATCCCAATACGGGTTCTACCTATATGTCTAATTACCACCATTGTTGACACCAAAACTCAATCTGAAGAAACCATTTCCTTACAACCCTTTTACTTGAGATAAATCCCCAATTCAACTCTCTCAATTCCATTTTCAATCCAATTCATCAATGTTCCAATTCCAGGTAATTTTTCTATTGCTAAAACCCTAATTATTTCGATTGTTGACTTTCTCCGTCACTTTATTTCGATTTCTTCAATTGCTTCATTTTGTTTTTTTGCTTTGAAAACCTTATCATTCCGTGGTAATTAATTTCCCCCTTAGATGATGATATTTTTATGATCGACAGTGATAATTAATTTTGTTATGTAAAGTTATTAATAGTTGTGTTGAATTTTGCACCTTAATTTTCCATTGTGAATATTTCAGATGTTGAAGAAATAAGTGTAATCTTCTTAGCGTGTGGAATGTGCTTTTGTTTGCTTTGAAAACGGTAGGGTAGCGGAATTTGGGATCATGATTGTAAAGGAGCATGCTGTTGGTACTGAACTGGTAATGAGTAATGTCATTGGGGAGGAGGAAATTGATTTTTCTTGTGATCCATATGTAGGGTTGGAGTTTTTCAATGCGGATGATGCGCTTAGGTATTATATATCATATGCCACTCGAATGGGATTTAAAGTTCGTATTGGTCAGCTTTATCGATCCAGGACTAATGGATCGGTTTCTTCTCGAAGATTTGTGTGTTCGAAGGAGGGGCATCAGCTCAGCTCAAGAACTGGCTGTCCAGCATTCATAAGGGTGCAGTTAAATGATTCTGGGAAGTGGGTTGTTGATCATTTTCACAAGGAGCATAACCATAATCTTGTAAATGAAAGTGAAAATTTTGCTCCAACGTTACAGCCAATAGCTTCTGCCACGGTTGATTCTTCAACCGGAATCACTCGCAGGCCAAGGAAGAAATTGCTTGAAGTAGGCAATGGTGAACCTATTTCTCCCTTTGGTGTTATTAATTTCAAGCGTCTGAGAAAAGAAGAACTTGAAGGACAGGCCAGGATCGAACCACATGTTGGTCAAGAGTTCAGTAGCCCTGTTGAAGCCTACCAATTTTATCACACTCATGCAGCATATAAGGGTTTTAGAATTCGAAATGGTCAATTGTTTCGTTCTAAAAATGACGGGGGTATTACATCACGACGCTTTGTGTGTTCAAAAGAAGGGTTCCAGCACCCTTCAAGAGTTGGTTGTAAGGCCTATTTAAGGATTAAGAGACAGCCTTCAGGAAAATGGGTAGTCGACCGTCTTGAAAAAGATCATAATCATGACCTGGTTCCTGAAAAGGAAAGTAGGACAGCAAGTCTTCCTGCTTCTAATATTTTAACTGAGGAGGTAAACACTGAATTGGTGAACAGCGACATGTTTAGGATAGATAACTACCCTGTCCTGAGAGGAGGTAGACAAAATCACATCAGAAGTGATTGGTATAACATGCTTTTAGAGTATTTTCAATCAAGACAAGCTGAAGATACAGGTTTCTTTTATGCCATGGAAGTTGATAATGGTAATTGCATGAGCATATTCTGGGCTGATGGCAGATCTAGATACTCATGTAGTCAGTTTGGCGATGTCCTCGTTGTAGACACATCGTACAGAAAGAGCCTCTCTATGGTACCATTTGCTACTTTTGTGGGGGTTAATCACCACAAACAACCTGTCCTTCTTGGATGTGCTCTAATTGCTGATGAATCGGAAGAGTCTTTCACTTGGTTGTTTCAGACATGGCTAAGAGCAATGTGTGGTCGGCAGCCTCTGTCAGTAATAGCTGATCAAGACGTTTCAATCCAGAGAGCAGTAACAAAAGTGTTTCCAGTAACCCATCACCGCTTTTCATTGTGGCAAATTAATGCAAAGGAACAAGAGCTTGCGGGTCTGATGGGTCATGGATTCACAAAAGATTATGAAAAATGTGTTTACCAGAGCCAGACAGTTGATGAATTTGACACCGCGTGGAATGCTCTTCTCATCAAATATGGATTGAAGGACAATTCTTGGCTAAAAGAAATGTACGAGAAACGTGCATCCTGGGTTCCGTTCTATATCAAGAGCACATTTTCTGCTGGAATTCCTTTGAAAGAAAGCATGGAATCATTCTTTGGTGCACTTTTAAATGGTCAAACACCGCTCCCAGAGTTCATTCAACGGTACGAAAGAGGTCTTGAGCGACGTCGTGAAGAAGAAAGAAAAGAAGATTTTAACACTTCTAATTTTCAAACTTTTTTGCAAACAAAAGAACCTGTAGAAGAACAATGTAGAAAGCTTTACACTCTTGCAATATTCAAAGTATTTCAAAAAGAGCTTTTGCAGTGCTATAGTTATCTTGGGTTTAAAATCTATGAAGAAGGGCCCCTTAGCAGATATTTGGTGCGCAAATGTGGAAATGAGGATACAGAGAAGCATGTTGTTACATTCAATGCATCCAATCTTGACATTAATTGCAGCTGTCAGATGTTTGAATATGAAGGTGTTCTTTGTAGACATGTGCTGAGGGTTTTCCAAATATTGGAATTAAGAGAAGTTCCTTCACGCTACATCCTACACCGCTGGACCAGAAATGCCGAGGATGGTGTTTTTCCTGACATAGAATCATGGAGTAGCTCCCAGGAGCTAAAAAGTTTGATGCTATGGAGTCTAAGAGAAACCGCATCTAAATACATAGATGCTGGCGCATCATCCATTGAAAAGTATAAACTTGCCTATGAGATTTTGCGCGAGGGTGGGAGAAAGCTGTGCTGGCACAGGTGAATTGTTCCAAGTTCTCTTAGGTTGTACAAAGTTGCACACTTAACTTTTTAGCTTAAGTTGTTCATTTATGGTTACCATCTTTTATCCATCGTAGTAGTTCTACACTTTTGTGTTAAGTTGTAGGAGATCCAATTTTGTTCAGATTGCTGGTATTGACCACTCCATCTTTGCCATCATAATTAAACATCTCAGGAGTGAAATAGGTTTCACCTTAATTATATACTGCATCTGTCAGTTGATTCTACTGTGTTACTTTGTGTTTATCATCTTAAAACTTTGAATGGTTTATTTTCCAATGAGCGAGCAACACATGCTGTTGATGTTGATAACAAGCAAATATGTTTTTATGAAAGAAAAAGAAACCAGAGTAGCTGTTATATCCTTATTGTGCCAATTGGAGAGGATAAGTATTTTCAGTCTTTGAAAATTAGATTGATGTAGACATAAAGCGGTCCCTCTGTTTCAGCCGCTGATAAGCAAACCAGATATTCACATGAATTTCAAAACCATGATTATCCTAGTTGTTTGTGAAAAAAAAACTGTCTTTTTCCAATTGGAATTAATAGAATAGGATTATCCTAGTTCTTGTGAGTTTACCTGAATTGCTTGTACCACATAGTACTATATAGTTGGTTTGTTTAACCTGTTATTTTAATAGACACACAGTACTTTTAGCTTGTGATTGTGTGTTTATTTAATAACTTGTTTATTTAATAACTCTATAATGATCCAAAACACCTTGTGATTGTGTGTTTATTTAATAACTCTAATAATCGGTTTTGGCTTTTAATTTGTATTTTTAAAATGTCTCGATATTTGGCCATAAAAAATGTCTCGTTAGAAATGAGAATGTTTACTTAGGGCTGCATCCCAAATATGTGATTCCAACTCTTCAGAGCAAATTTTGTAGCATTCTGTTTTGCTTTATAGGAGCTGTTTGTGAGTTGAGTTTTGGAAGAAAGGATAAGATAATGTTTATTTTTTACTTTTAAATTAGTATCAAAATGATGATTAAAATATTTATATATATAATCTGTCACATTACTCCTTCAATTTTTATTTTATTTTCAATATATTAAGATATGCACTTACTCTTCTAGAATTTTCTCCTAAAAAAATCTTTCAAAACTCAAAGTTGCAAACATAATTTCAATGTATCAACTAATTAAAACATCTATAAATGTGACATTCGTTGGCCATTTTAGTCAAAAATTAAGTCTTTCTGGTCTTTAAATGTATCTTTAGTTATTTGTTTAATCATTTAATATGTCTTTTGTTAATCTGTGGGCTCAATATATTCTAACTGGTGTTTCAAACCGAGGCAAAATCAAATCAATTTTAATTTAATGTAATCAAGCATCTAATAAAAGTCAATTTAAATTTAATGTAATCAAGCATCTAATAAGTTACAAAAAATCAAGTACCCTTTTTACATTATTGTATATGCTTCAAAATTAATATATTCTGTTCGTTGCTGTTTTTCATATATACTGAAGAAGCCACAAATCTTCTTCCAGTTTTGTGCCAGAGAACCAGATTCTTCAGCTTTTTACTTTATTCTTTTCTTGGCTTCAGCATTGTGCTCTCTTATATAGAGAGCGCAAAAGGATTTTGATATATAGTTGCAATGAGATATGGAAGTCTCCTCTTTTTATCCTTTCTCAAATGCAGTTAATTACCTATCATTTCAACTTGAGAATAGTCCATATTCTTTTTTTTCTTTTCCAAAATGCAACGGAATCGAAGATTATTAGTTTAAAATATGCTTACTTACAATAATACTACTAGAAAGCATATACTTGCACATCTTCTATCGATACTCTCTCTCCCAAAATATAAGTCACTTTGCTAAAAAATTTGTCCTAAATTATAAGTCACTTTACATTTTCAATGCAATATAAATGACATCTTCTCCAATATACCATCAAATATTTATTATTATTTATTCTTTCAACTCTTTTAATTTTTCTCTCCTATATAATTATGAGGAGCATTACTGT
This sequence comes from Lathyrus tuberosus, assembly GCA_022829125.1. Lineage (NCBI taxonomy): Eukaryota > Viridiplantae > Streptophyta > Magnoliopsida > Fabales > Fabaceae > Lathyrus > Lathyrus tuberosus. The sequence goes on along the minus strand of JALAZF010000105.1, from coordinate 11,542,364 downwards.
AAAGTTATACATAATTTATCTTTCTCATAAAATAATAATTAAGTTTTTTAATTTGTGTGAAAAACCTAAAACGTCTTATAATTTGGGACGGAGAGAATATATTCTTAAAAAAAAAAAACTACCACTTATAGAAAAACGTGCCATTTTACTATAGCACTAATGACCATTTCTACAAATTTTACAACTGTTTTCAATGAGATTCAAACTCAGTATTTTGAAATTACAAAGCTAATCTCATAGCACTGAGCTAAGATTTCAAAACTGATATCTATATTTGTATGCAAAAATATTCAATTTACACAAATTAGTTACACCAACATAATAATCCCATATCATTGTGTGCATAACATAATTCAACACAAACACACAACTAAGCTTCATCCAATACTAACACCACCTATATACATTGCTTTGCCTCCAAGTTCTTTATATACATATTATACATCCAATAATGACCGTACTACACAAACAGAAACAAAAAACCAGAAATATTTCAAATACTTCACATCATTTTATTCTTCCTTATACTTCAGTTCCATAGCTAGCACAAACACATCAACCTTAATCCTTCATTGGTGAAACCAAACTTTCAACATAAACCTCTGCATCAAACCAACCCTTCCCACCTTCAATCCTAGGATACCTAAACGAATGATCTCTTGGATTATACACAATCAAATCAAACTCAAACATCAACAACACTTCACCATTCTCTGAAACACAATAAGGCCCTGAATATGAAAAGTCCTCAGGATTAGGCAAATAAGGAACTGTCACCAATTTAATCCAAGACTCTCTCACACCATAATCCTTCATCAACCAAACAACAAAATCACTCTTTTTGTAATCATAGTTCATGCAAAGACAACCCTTAAGAACACTCAAACTAGGAGTTGAACACTCTTCCTTTTCATAATCAGGTGGAAGAACTTCCCTATAAGTTTCCTTCTCCAAATCCAAAGAAACGATGATCCACAGAGAACTTGAACCATGTGAGTAACTAGAAGCCCAATTGAGAGTACCACTAACAAATTTCCCAGATGAATTTTGATAAGGTGAAACACCATGAGGGAAATCATGAATCTTCCTCCAAGAATTAGTATTCATACTAAAAATCTTAACTTTAGATTCACTGAAAAACTCATTAGGATCACAAAAAACAGCAACCACCTTGTAATCTTCATTGACATGATCATAACCAAGACCAAAAGAAGTGTAACAACCGGGTCTCCAGTTATTTCCCAAAGGTGGTGACTTTTTAGAAACCCTAATAGAAGGGTTCCAAAGAAGAACACAATCACCTTTTATAGCAAAACAGAGGAACCCATTACAAGAACCAACAATTCCATCATGTCGAAACTTGTTTTTCACAGGGTAGTTAAGGATTTCAGAAACCGTTGATGGGTTATTGAAAAGAGAGGTAATGGAACAAGATTTGAGGTGGAATTCAGCTGTTGTAGCACTCAAGATGATCCTATGATGGGTTGTGATGTGAGTGTTGTGTGTTGAAAAGTGAAGCTGTTTTTTTATGAAGTAAGGGTTGGAAATTATGTGTAACCATGATTTGCATACACACTTGAAACGTAAAAGAGATTTTATTGGAACTTTTGTGAGGATTTCGAGAATGAGTTCTTCAGGGAGAAAGGGTAATGGAAGAGGCGGTGTCATAGCTAGTGGCGGTGAGTGAGAGAGAAGAGAGTGTAAGTGTGAGTGTTGAGAGGTTCATTCATGTGGTGGTTGATGAATGATAGATAGATATATATAGTAATGAAGATGAAGATGATGAAAAATAGATTGATATGGTTTCATATGATGATTATGATTATATTATAAATAAAATGAAAATGTGAATTTTGGAGACATGGTAAAGTGACACGTGGAAGTTATGGTAAGACAATAGTGTGTAAGATAAAGAAGAGGAAGAAAAATAATAGAAGAATCTAACTGACATGATGATCCAATCAACCAACAAAGCTTGTCTTTTACTTGAGAAAATAAGTAACTTTTTTCAAATAAGTAAAAAGTTTAACTTGTTTAAATGCTTGTTGGATTTTGCTCAATTGTTTGTTATGTATGAATGCATTGTATAGAGAAACTTGTCTACAAAGCATTTTGAGTGTAGGCTTTTTTATAAAGTATGTTATGACTACTTATGTTATATGATATCAAATTGTAGTAAAGATGTGTGCTTAATTAATTCACCAAAGTAACTTTGGTGAAATAATCTATTAAGAATATTTTGAGAATGCTTTTACCTTTTAAAAATTAAATTTGTTGTTTTATCCCATTGATAAAGGAGTTTATCTGAGTCATTAAACTTGTTTGAAGTGATTTCTATGAATTCAAAAACCCTGGTTTCTTTTATCTTTTTTTCTCTTTTTAAAAGAAGATGAAGCGAAAGTGATGTTGTTTTTGCTCATGATAATAATGTACATCGCTTCCATATCTTCTTAGTTATATATATATATATATATATATATATATATATATATATATATATATATATATATATATATATCAAATTTAAGGTTATTAAGAATTATCTGAAATTTAAAATTTGGTTTTTCTTCTGAAAAAAATGTCAAATACAATGTGTATGACAAGATCAATGCAATAAAAAATAAAATGAAGATGAATTAAATAGGAAATAAGGAATTGATAACTCAGTTCGATGCAATGTCACATACGTCTGGAGAATGTTAACCTAAGCAAGAAAATTCATTCTTAATAGTAAAAATACAAATTAGTCTTAGATGAACTCTTCTAGTTCAATGCCTTTTTTCTTAATGCTATCGATGAATTTCTATTTAGGACCCCCCTTAAATATGACACCCTTCTCACTTTCTCTCAACCACTATCAATAGTGTTGGAACGGATAAAAATAGTTCGAATGATGAAACTATTACAACTAAAAAACAAACTCTATTCCTTTGTAAATGAATGATTCAAATGAATAGTGTTTCACAAGTTAAACACACGAAAACACAAAGACTCAACAACTACAAAATGCCTTACAATGTCTCTCAAGGTTTGAGTCTTCTGTATGGAAAACTTCTTAAATAGAAAAAAATCCAACCACATTAGGCGTAAGGGTTTTAGACTAATTTGATTTGTAATATATCATAAATTAAATCTCTATCAATCTGATTTGGCCTTAATAATCGATCTTTAGAGGATTCCTTCCTTAATCCCCAAATTGGATAGACAATCATCAAATAAGGAAACAAATCAAGCGTGATATTCTTCTAGTGCGCAACTGGCTTTTGAGGTTGAATGTTCCATAATGTGTGGGACATCTTGTTCCACATCTTTGCCTTCTTTTTTGAGCGCATAGAGACCAAGTTTCTCAACATAATGTCATGGCATCTTGCATTACACGTTGTCTGTAAAAATATGTCAATCACCTGCGACCAAAAGATGGAAACAATCTTCATGACATGTTGATAAGTGTTTGGTTGTAAATGAATTTGAGACCAATTTTCTGCAGTTTAAGCTCTTTTCCTAATGCCTGAATGCGAAACAACTTATTTTTAAGTGATTTTTGAATCAATGTTTTATTTTGGTCTATTTGATGTTTTTGTTAGTTTTGCATCACTTTTCGTAAAAGGGACGCGGCAAAAATCGGAAGAAAACACGATGAAATGAGCAATGTCGCGTGTCTGCAACAAACAGTGAACTCGCCAGGCGAATGGGTGGCGGAAGGAGAAATTCGCCAGGCGAATGCCTGGCGAGTCTGCTGGCGAGTGGGTTCTCAAATTTCAATAGCTTTTGTAAGTGCTTCGCTGGAAGATTCGCCAGGCGAAGGTGTGGCGAAAGGATTTCGCCTGGCGAGCCTGGAATTCGCCTGGCGAATTCAAGATATTTTCCCAGGTTTCTTTGCACTGTTCTGGCACGTGGGTTGTACTTAAAGGTTTCGCCAGGCGAATTTTGTAGCTCGCCTGGCGAATTTGTTTGGGCAGAAAGTGCTATTTAGGGTGTTTGTAAGATATTTTGAAGGAGAACACTTGGAGAAAGAATCTTTGTAACCTAAAAACCTCTTGAGAGATCAAAAACTTCATCTTTTACTATTTTTCTTAGAATCTAAAGCTTTTATGCTTCAATCCTTGAATCTTTGAAGATTGATGCTCCAAAAGCTTTGCAACTTACTTGTCAAGCAAGCTACCATGTCTATGGCTAGCTAAAGCTCTTTTGTGTCAAGATTAATGGTAGGTGATCCATTATTTTGTATGTATTCCTCTTGATTGTAAGCTTGTGAACCTTGTTGATGATATTTATAGAAGAAAAACTTTATTTACATTGTATATTTTGTTTTATTTCATGTTCGAGAGAAATGTTATAAAACTTGATTGAAGTTTCATTCCATCAATATTCATGAGGCTAGTGATAGTTTTAAATGTTGATGTTCATAAATATTGTTCTTGAATGTATCGTTTTGATAGTTTGTGTGATAGATCAACAAAAGATCAAAACGGTAAATCCCACAACAAGTGTTCGAGAGAAACTTGTTGAGAGGATATGTGGTTATAATTGTTGTTAACAAGTTCACGTTCGTAATCGAGAAAATACGTGTGAAATGGATCACCGAAACCTAATCTTGACATGTTTTATCAAAACCCTAAAATAAATCTTTTTACCGTTAATTTCTAAACTTCGAATGCAAACGATCCGATTGAAAATTACCAAAACCTTTGTTACGATCAAAGTTTGAAACCTTTTAACTATCGAACGACGACAATATACACAATCTCTGTGGATACGATAAAGCACCCCCTAAAGCTGTTTCAACACATGTTCTAGAAAAACATCAGAGTGCAGCAAAAAACAAACAATGCTAAATCACTTAAGAAGAACTACAGAACTAGCATACCAATATATCAGATTACCATAAAATAAGTTTGCATTTCTAAATTTAATCAAATTTGTTTGTTCTCCCTTATTTTCCTCAAAATGGGAAAGGGGCTAGAACCAGCCATTCAAAGAACCAAAACTAACCCAGGAGGGGCAGAAATCTAGAGCAGAAGCCAAAAGAAAGAATAAATGGAACCAACCCAGGAGGGTTTTTGAAGCCATTATCCTTCCCTGAGGGATATTAAACAAACATAAGAAAAACAACCATGTAGGGGTAAGAAACCACCAGAACACTAATCAACTAAACTAAAGAACATTAATCTTCAAGGTCTTCAAAAGGGCCCGAATTAGAACCATCGTCATTACCTTCACTATCAGCAACACCTTCCATATCCTTTTTGTCCTCAACGTTATTATCATCATCATGTTCACCAACTTGATAAGTAGAGCCTTCAAAACCCTTAGGGTTCATTATCTTGATCAGGTTATCCACTTTGTTCTTGCGAACTATGGAGGTCATAATTACTTCTTGCAAGGACTTGGACACCTGCATTAATTCCAACAAAACAGTGTCTCTGGAAATTCCAAACATTGGGGGAACCTCAGGGAGTTCACCTTTAGTGGTTAGATTAAAATGAAAGTTGGAGAGAGACATGTTAGGGACATGTGTCCCAACAAACATGAGATAACTAAAAGTTAATAGGCTACCACCAACACCAACAATATCTTCACTACTTATAATATCAGGTTTTTGGATAATAAAAAAGCCATATATAAGAGCTGAAAAACCAATAGGTAACTTGATATCATACGACTCATCTTGCTTAAGAATTGTTCATATACATATTCTCCAAAATCAAACGCATCCCGAGTGTCTAAATGATAGATAAGTTTAGCCAAAGATGTCGTAATACTTGAGATATGGTTTGTTGGAGCCCAATTTGCTACACCAATCTTGTTCAAGATGGAAAACTCTACACTCAGACTTCCAGTAGGCAGCAACACTTTGCGAGGTCAGTCTTCATATGTTCCTCCAATAATTTCTTGTGTAATACTCTTCATAGAAGGCAATTTATCAGATGTGATTAATTTTCCTCGACCCAAGTATTCATTAATTATGAAAGAAGTTAACCCAATGCAACAACCACAAACTTGAATTTTCCTATAGCCTTTATTTCCAGATCTATTGAAGTCTTTTGAAATATTCACGATGAAATCCTTCACCAGCTAAGGACATAATGAACTTAGACCTGTGACCATTTTCATAACCTAAGCATCTTGCAGCAGCTCAACAATTTCTTCACACTTTAGTGTCTCTTCATATAGTTCCCTTTTAGGGTTTATCCTTATATTATAAAGGTTTTTCCACATTAACATACTCTTCTCATAGTAGAAGAAAACTTTGTCCATAGGAGCAAGAGGAGCATTAACATGGATCTTTTTCCCTCCAACAATTTTCCGATTCTTTTCAATAGGATGTACCACAACTTCATTCAAAATGTTTCCAGTATCATCTTCAACAATCTCCACTATAGGAGAAACCTTTCTCTTTGAGGTTGCTTTCTGCTTATTTGCAAACTTTTTAGGTAGCTGTAATGCTTTTATTCTTCTTTCCGGAGGTTTCCTTCTTCTTGGATGTCTTCTTGGACCTAGATGAAGTGAATACCTTCTTGGTTGGGGTCTTTGTTGGTTTGAGATAAACTTTATGCCCGTCTACCTTATTCTTGCTTTTCTTAGCAGACTTCTTCTTATTATTATTAACAGGGTCAACAAAAACTTTAGCAGTATGTGTCTCAACATCTTCATTCATATGGTCATTCATAGAATTTTCAGTATTGTCTCCAGGGTTGGTGGTAACAATGTTTTTTAGTATCAGGTTCAACATGGTTTTTCAGGAATCACGACAACATTATCCTTCTGAGTTGGAGACTCTGTCTCCAACATGTTGGACTAGTTTTCTGCCACATCTTTATCAATAACAAAATTTCCCAAACTAGTTTCCTAGGTTTCATCATCAACATACTTTTGGGCTTCGTACTTAATAGGATCCTCATTTTCATTCTCCGTCTCTTTTCCATATGATCTCCTTCATCATCAGCTTCTTCATTACCAGAGTCTTTATTTTTATTAATAACATAATTTGAATCTTTAGATTTTTATTTCTCTAAAAGAGGTATGTTAACATAATTTTTGACATCACCGTTCTCTTCACCAGTCTGACTTGTTATAGATTTTTCATCACTAGAGTCCTATATATCTTCATAATAATCATTAAGAATGCCATATATAAAGTTAATTGTAACAAGCTCACTAACAAGCTTACTAACAGTAGGGATTCTTCCAGGGTTCTCATTAAAAACCTTTTCAATACTATCTTCTCTCGGGGGCTTATCACATGCACAAATGAAGTTTAAGGTTTGAGTAAGATTCTCTACATAAACATCTTGAGTTTTTGTTTTGGAAACCTCGGTACCTGTGTTCAACACATTATTAACCACATTATCAACAATATTTTTTATATGGGTTTGTCTTAGAAAAATTACCCTGGGTATCATCTAGAACAATCTTCTGAATCGGTGCAACATCAAAAACCTCATTCAAAGGTTGATTTTTAGTCTCAGACTGTATCTCATGAACTTTCTTCACTTCAATAGTTTTATATTCATCATCGTTACCTTTCCCAGTAAGGTCGGACATGGATAAAGAAGCCTTTGAAGATCAATCACTGGCTTTCCTCATTTTTTTTTTCTTTTTAACCTCCTTCGGTGGTTCTATGGCGGGAGGACCTCCGGCCGGACCATCAACCTTCATTCCTAAAATAATTCCTTTCATCTTGACGCCGTGCATGTTGGTCACCGGTTTGGGTTCCAAGTAGGATTCTTGGGATTCTTCCTCAATTTCTTATTATTTCTAGAAGTATTGGTTCCTTGTCTCGCTCCATCCATGATTGCAAGATATTTGTGAGGAAGGTGATGAGATAGATTTAGGGGTTGAAAGAAGTGATCAGAGACAAGTTTAGAGAATTTGAAAAAACTTTTGAAACACTTAATGCGCGTAACATAAAAGCGAATAGTATTTTGAAATTGTTTTTGGAGGCTCAATAATTCACATGCCATCTCACCATTAATGGCTAGAGATTCTCAATAATGCATAAACATAGGGCATTTCGTAATTTTTCAAATTGAGAAGAATCTAAAGCATTGGTAAAAATGTTAAAAAGTTGGTTTTCCATAGCAACATGATCAAGAGTGATAACTTTTTCTTCAACCAACTCTCTAATGAAATGATGACGTATGTTAAGGTGCTTGGTGCGAGTGTGTCAAACAAGGTTCTTGGAGACATTTATCATAATCATGCTGTCACAGTATAATATCTTAACATCTTATTTGACATTTTACTCTTTCAACATTTGTTTCATCCTCAATAATTGAGTACAACGGCTGCATGCAACAATGTGCACACCTTTAGCAGTAAATAAGGGCACACAATTTTGCTTCTTGCTAAACCACAAAATAAGATTGTTCCCTTGAAAGAAACATCCACCATAGGTGTTCTTTCTATCTTCAACATTCTCTGCCCAATCAGCATCACAATACCCAACTAGAATAAAGTTAGTGTCATGAGAATATAGAATACCATAATCACATGTACCACTGATATATTTAATAATTCTCTTTACTTGAGTGAGATGACTACTTTTGGCTTAGCTTGGTAACGAGCACATAAACCTAGTGAGAAGGTGATATCAGGGCAACATTTTGTGAGGTAAAGAAGGCTGCCAATCATGCTTTTATAGAGACTTTAATCCACATCAATTCCTTGACCATCCTTTGTTAGCTTGACGTGAGTTGCAGTAGGTGTACGCTTCTGTCTAGAACTTTCAAGCCCAAACTTCTTTACAATGTTCTTGAATATTTACTTTGAGAAACAAATATTCCTTCTTTCATTTTTTTCCTGGAACCCAAGGAAGTAAGTGAGTTCCCCTACCAAACTCATTTCAAACTCATATTGTATTTGTTAAACAAAATGTTCGACCAACTTATTTGACATTCCTCCAAACACGATATCATCCACATAAATATGATAAATCATCAGTTTACCTTCTCCTTTCTTGACAAACAATATTTTACAAATACCACCTCGATTGTAACCATTTAAGGTGAGGAATTCATCTAGCCTTTCATACCACGCTCTTGGGGCTTATTTTAGGCCATATAGAGCTTTCTTCAACTTGTAAACATGGTTTGGAGCACTAGGATCAATGAAACCTTTGGGTTGTTCAACATATACTTTGTCATTCAAAAATCCATTTAGGAAAGGACTTTGACATCCATTTGGTACAATTTGAATTTAAGAAGACATGATATTCCCAGCGGAAGTCTGGTGGATTCAAGACGAGCAAATGGAGAAAGGTCTCATCAAATTAATTTAACATTTTGTAAATAAATTGGATGAGTAGATGAACTTCTATTATGCTCTTGATAATTGATTGGTTGACATGCACAACATCAATCACTTATTCAAATTCAAAAAATTAAAATAAACATAACCAACCAAATATCTTTTATACCCTTGTACACATAATTCAAACTCTTTTCATAAAAAGAATAGTTAAGTCATTTCGACGTGAGATACAAATAAGCGCTTCCGCCTCCATCGTGCAAGCATACAAGCCAAATTAAACCCTATTCTATAAAATTGATCGTGAGGGCTGATCAGAACCTGAAGCGGGCCAAGAGGAACGTCTGTGATGCTAGGTGTGTGAGATGAGGAGGGGGTGTACCTGCAAGGCACTCTGATGCCAAAGTAAGAATCGGGAGAGAGAAAGGCAAGTACAAAAGTATGAGTTTCTTAGGATGGTTTTGAATATCTGACCCTCTCAAATGAAAGGGTTTTTATAATGCCACCAACGCGTGGCCAACGGTCCCAATTTTTGGGGCAGAATAACCGTTTCTTGAAGAATAGGTAACTGCCAAAAAACTAGTCGTTATGACGGGCAGAGATGCCCAAAACTAGCCGTTGTCACGGGAAAAGGCGTAGTTCCAGGCACATGCGTCATGACCGTTCTTGGATAATGGATTTGTGCGTAACGGGCAGGAATGCCGGGGAGGAGCAAATGACCTTGAGGTTCATCTGTCCATGTGTGCCCGGTAGAGGGGCATAAAGGTAAATGCTGCCCTGCACCAGCTGGACTTAGGCAATTGGGCCATTTTGGAAGCAAAAGTGGATTGGGCCATGCCTAGCCATTGGTCAAGTCCGGAACAGGAGCCCCCCAAGTCGTTGCTCTCGAGCATGGGAGTGATGACTTAAGGATAGCTCGTAGCCCCGGGGAACTCTGAATGGGTCGTCGTTTGTCAACGAGATGAGATTGTCCTTGGATGCCCGTGGTTTCCAGTGCCCGCGGGACATGTAACATTGTTCGATTTGCCCGGCGTGCAGGGAGGCCAACTGTTGAGGTATTATGAAGATACGTGACGCCATGTGTGCCTCGAGCCTTATGCATCATTAAATGCGTCATGATGGCTAGGCTAGGGTCATGATGATGCCCCTAGCCGTGCATGTTTGTGCACGTGCCTCCAGACTTCCTATAAATAGAAGGAGAAGTTGCTCATTTGCATTTTTCGCTTCTCTCTCCTTCCTCGTTCTTCTCTCAGAGCTTTCAGTCCGTCGCCGTCGTCAACCACCGCATCTGCCGCCGTACGAAGCTCCGAGCAAGTTCTCCGACCCTTTACATTCTCTTCGACCACGTAAGTAACTTATTCCCATCTTTGTTTCTAGCTTTTTCGTTTTTGTTTTGTTAGAACACATGTGGCTAGGATGACTTTAGGTAGAATCGTGGTGTTTTTCGGCGGCTGTTGGTGGTAGACGGTGGCTTGGCCACTTTCTGCTGCCGCAGTGGTCTTCGGAGCCTTTTTATGAACTGTAGATTTAGGTCTTTTTATGGCGCCGTTGCGATGACGGCGTGAGAGTAACCGGCGGAGTTCCAGAGTTTTCTGGCGCCCTGATGAATTTTCTGATGAGTGTATGAGTTTTCCGGTGGAGCTTCAAACGGAAAACTGGGTAGTGGTTCGACGAGATTTTCCCCGCACGAGCAGGAGGGGTTGCCTCCTGGCGTCTCCTCGTGCGATACCCTTTTATTATTTAATTTAGGGCTTAGGTCAGGGACGTTGTCCTTGGCCTTTTGCGCGCCCTTTCACTTGACTAGCGGTGGAAGAGTGGATTTGATTTTGCGGTTGAATTTACTTTTGTCCTCTGCTTTTCAGGTGAACGAGATGGCACACGAGCCCGAGAGAGAGATTCTCATAGACTCGTCCTCGGAGAGCTCCTCGGAGAGTAGTGATACTGAGGTTTTGGTCGCGACTTTCTAAGTCTAACGGTTACTAACTGCAAGCGCACAACCTATCGCGTAGTAATAAAGATATCGATCCCACAGGGACTTGATAATCAACCTAGTGCTACGGTTTGCTACTGTGTTTAGCTAAGGCGAAGATGTTCTAGTTTTAAGTTCAAAAAGGGAAACTAAAGGGAATCTAAATTTTAGAATAAACTAGTTGATATTAGGACATCGGTACGTAACTTAGTATACCATCGTGGATTCAATAAAACCTAAGCGTATAAAAATAAGTCACATTATATTTCTGTAGAAAATATCAGTTTAAAAGCCCTCACCTCACACTCTCGTGGTTATTGCTTCGGACTATACTCCTAAATCATAATGTCTGCTCTCGCTAGCCCATTTGAGTTTAAACATACTTTTTGAAAACTAATACAGTCTAATTAACTTTAAAGCGCTCTCGCTGTTTTTAAAAGCAATGCCCGATTTCAGCTATCCGGTTAAAATCTCACACTCTCGTGGTCTTAATCCTAACCTTTGCTACATTTTTACTCTCGTAATAAAAGTCCAGTTTTAATTAAGAAATCGCGGCCAGAAAATAAGTTGTTTATGATTTTAGCTTAGAATTATCGAATCCATTCCAGTTACTTCATTACATATCGATAAATCGAATTTAGCTAGAAATACTTCTTAAAACAAACATGCATAAAAATAAATTACAAAACAGTAAAGTAGACATGGTAATGAGGAAACGATAATGCTATTATTATGATATTGAATAAAAACCTGATAAATATGCAATAACTTGGTTCTAGCAATTCCTCCACAAGTCGGTAGGCTTTTGCTTGATCGTATCGGAATAACGAATGATGAGGGAAAGATTGAAAATAAATCCTAACTATGGTGCAATAGCTACTCAATGTGAGAAACTATCACTATTTCAAGTAATGGTAAACAAGGAATGGGAAACGGGAAACAAATAAGGAATGCAAAGAAAGTAAAAAGTTCGGAAATAAATTCTACAGCAATTCAAGGTAAAATTCTCTAGGTTGTGTGTGTCTCTGGCTTTCCAATCCATGTTGTATTTATAGCTCAAGCCTTTGCATTAACGTTAGAGAAATAGTAGGAGCATAACCCTTGGTGGTTGAGAAGTCTAAGGGAGACTGGCTCTCATGCAGTTGAAATTGAGGGAGAGAATCTAGGAGAAACTGCTTAACGTGCGTGTGCATTGGGCTTCTTTTTCCACGTCTGCGTTCTGAACATAATAACCACTTTGTAGCGTGTGACGGTCGTGATGAGTGCATGACGGTCGTGGTAAACTTTGGGGGCGCGACGGTCGTGGTAGGTGTGTGACGGTCGTCACATACACCACTTTCCATTTTCTGCTCTTTTTCTTATTAATTCCTCCGGTTTTCTTCTCATTTCTTCATGTTTTCTCTGCTTTGCTCCTTTTGGCTTGGACAATGAAATACCTGCGAAACACTAGAATACTTGCGGAATAATTGTAACTTAAACTGAAATAACGTAATTGTTAGATGTAAATCAAGGCAAATATATGATACATTTTCGTGTTATCAAACTCCCCTACACTTGAATCTTTGCTTGTCCTCAAGCAATTAGTCAGTAAGACCGTCGGACAAGTTCTATCAACTGCACACACATTGTAGCGAGTGATTTTTGGATGTGGTTGCAAAGCACAATCACTCTGGTACTACAGCTCGATTCATTTTTTATCCTATTAAAGCTGATGAAGGAAGGAAAATAGATGTCTCCAATTAACCCTGCTTGCATACTGAGGTTAAACAGTCAAAACTGTTGGTTTACAGATGCTACAAAGATTCAGGGTTTCTCCTAGGTTATTTTGTTGAAAAGGGGTGCTTTAGGCTATCGGTTAGGATGTTAGGACAGATATATGAAAGTATGGGATTTTGGGTTTTTGTTTAGTGTGCTCGCTAAGATTTTTTCTTTCAATCTTATGCCTACGTATTCCCGTTTACCGAAACAGGGAAATCAGAGCGTTCGTAGTTCCTCCTATTCTATGGGAGGAAATGGTTGTTTTGGTGTCTTGTTCAAAGCCCAAGACATGAAACTAAAGGTGGTTTGTATCTTGTTCAAAGCCCATGATGTGAAGCTGAAAGGTGTTGTCTTTAGAGAGAATTTGTCGTCTCTAAAGAGGGGGTTGTATGTCACAACTGTTTATAAAGGAGAATTACTTTAACCGGGATTTGTGAATCCGGCAATGCCATAATTTCCTTTAAAGGGGATTTTAACCTGAAGGAGAAGACTTTAACTCAGTGTAGAGCAATGCTATCTTTCCTTAGGAATTTCTCATGCTAAAAGAGGGACAGTGGCATGGATGTAGATGATCCAGAGGCTTGCCGCTTACAGCGATTAGATGAAGGGGAAGGAGTTGTTGATGTTTGTGTACTATAAACGAGGCACAGTTTTGATGCTAAAAGGTTGATTGGATCAACCAGTGCTTTTCTTATACAAAGCCTAAGAGGAGGCTAATATGTGTCTCGTACAAAGCCCGAGAGAGAGGCTAAAAGGTTTTGGCTCAACGATGGAGTCTTTTATACTCAACAAGAGAGTGATTTTGTATCTCGTACGAAGCCCGAGATGGAGGCTGAAAGGGTTTGACTCAACAAGAGAGTCTTTTATACTCAACAAGAGAGTGTTTTTGTATCTCGTACGAAGCCCGAGATGGAGGCTAAAAGGGAGATTGGCTCAACAAGAGAGCCCTTTTATCTGTCTCGTATAAAGCCCGAGAGAGAGGCTGAACGTTGTTTGACTCCGCTGGGGAGGATCATTGTACAAAGCCCAAGAGGAGGCTATGGTGACTGTTTCAGTTGAGTGACAGGTCCAGTATACTGATTTTGAAAAAGAAAATCAGTTCTTATATGAGCAACACTGTACTCAAGGATTTAATTCGAGGATCCGGGTTATTCCTGTTCTTTAAGGAAGTGGGAAATCCGAAGGGTATTGAGACTGTCCGAGTCCACGGGTTTCCTTCCTATTCTTTAAGGGTGCTTGAGAATGTCTTGGAGACTCAAGGAAATTAGACTGTCCAAGTCTAGAGTTTCATCTTTTGTACTATGCTTTGAGAAACAGTAGTAGACTCTATGAAAGGACTGTTCTATGCAGATGACTAAGTTCTGTTCCTATACCTCTAGGAGGTCGTCGGGACAATTTGTACGAAGCCCAAGAGGAGACTGGAAACTTTTAAGAAGCCGATCGGTCTTTGTACGAAGCCCAAGAGGAGGCTATCATTCCCGGAGGAAGAGATCATTATACGAAGCCTAAGAGGAGGCTGTGAATACTTCTAAGAAGCCGATGGGTCCTTGTACTAAGCCCAAGAGGAGGCGGGGTTGCTTTTAGGAAGCCTGTGGGTCCTTGTACGATGCCCAAGAGGAGGCTGATGCTTTTAAGAAGCCGATGGGTCCCCAAACCCCGAGAAATTCAAGACAGGCTATTCACGAGGAATAGATCAAGCCAGGAAAGTCCGAGAATTTGGAAGAAACTCAAGAGATGCCATTCACGGAGAAAAGATCATCTCTGGGGAGTAGAGTTTCTTGACAAGTACTTTTAAGAAGCCTGTGGGTCCCCAAACCCCGAGAAGTTCAAGACATGCCATTCACCGAGAATAGATCAAGCCAGGAAAGTCCGAGAATTTGGAAGAAACTCAAGAGATGCCATTCACGGAGAAAAGATCATCTCTGGGGAATAGAGTTTCTTTGACAACTTCTATGAGTGACAGTCTATGAAAGGGTTCACAGAGAATGCTGCCTTTCATATCTCCATATTGTTTAACCCCAAGAGGAGGGAAGACTGTGTTTGGTAATCCTATGGGGATCTAGTATTGACTATTTAAGAGTGATCAACGGGCTTAATGCTAGACGTAGTTGCCGGGTAAACTCTAAATATCTATACTATTATTACACAATTGATATGAGTTTATGAAAGAAGACTTACATCGAAACTGCCCCACAATACAGTTATATGTATATGAAAGCGGTAAATGAAAGCGGGTAGACACTTACTCGGTTGTAGAGCTTCCATGCTGTTTGGTTAGTTGTTCAACAAAGAAAGATTGAAAACAACAGTATATTCAAAATCAAAGGAGAAAGTGCTTTAAAAAAGAAAGATTTGAGGCTTACAGCTCAAGGAGAGGCCCAGGGTTTTATCAGTGAGCGCACTTTTTGAATTTGTACAGAGGGACTTATACAAGTGACTGAGGCCCAAAAAGGTTTTCTGTACAAAGGGATGGGTCTTACACTCTCTCAAGAGGCCCAAAAAGTTTTAAAGAAAAAGAGTGGGGCTTATAACACGAGGGTAGGCCCAATTGATTTTTTTGTTCAAAATGGCGATCGCGCCGAGATTTTCTTTTAACGCGAAGGAACTTATACAATATCTGAGGCCCAAAATGTTTTGGTTAAAAGGGGATTGAGTCTTACACTCTATTAGAGGCCCAAAAGTTTTGAATGGGTCTTATAGCTCGAGGAGAGGCCCAGGGTTATTTTTCAAAAGGCGACGATCGCGCCGTTTGTTTTTGACGGTATCGGGACTTATACAATACACTGAGGCCCAAAAATGATTTGGTCAAAAAAACGATTGGGTCTTACACTCTATTAGAGGCCCAATTGATTTTGAATGGGTCTTATAGCTCGAAGAGAGGCCCAATTGATTTTTTAAAAGTCGACGATCGCGTCGTTTATTTGAAAATGTACAAAGGGACTTATACAACGAATGAGGCCCAAAAAGTTTTCTGTACAAAGGGGGTTGGGTCTTACACTCTAATAGAGGCGCAAAAGTTTTGAATGTTTTATGATGATGAAAATCAAAGATACCCTAATTTGTTATTCTTTAAAAGTAATATTTAAAGAAAATCAAACAAAATACCAAATAAATTTGAATAAACCACTTGTGATTTTGTTTAAGGTTTTGAAAAATGGAGTTTAATCACAAGGGATATTAAAACTCATTTGGTGTTGATTTTCAAAGTAAATATTCACTTTTAAAATGTTTAAAAAACATAAAAATGAATATATTCACAAAAATACTAATTATATTAAATAAATAATATAAACTTAATTTTTTTGTGGAATAAAATATTTTGGAGTATGAATAAGAAGTGTGTAAAACAGATTTGGAAAATGATAATTTTTGCTATGTGAAATAATTGGTTGAGTTTTGAAGATAAATTAAGAAAAAGAGGAATGCGATGTCACAACATCACATTCGACATCACTCATGAGTTTTGAAGATAAGAGAACAAGGGAATATGTCACAACATCACATTCGACATCAGACAAAAACCAGAACTGCACCTTGATTTTC
The DNA here is from genome assembly GCA_022829125.1 of Lathyrus tuberosus. Lineage (NCBI taxonomy): Eukaryota > Viridiplantae > Streptophyta > Magnoliopsida > Fabales > Fabaceae > Lathyrus > Lathyrus tuberosus. Next base: position 11,525,845 of record JALAZF010000105.1, on the reverse strand, counting down.
AACATCTTTTTATCAAACTTCAAACATTCATAACTCTCTCAATTTTTAACGGAATTAAGATCCGGAAGAGCCTATCTTGACCAATTTTTCGCAAGGAATCCAATGGTATCACTCATACATACTGAAACTTAATGTACAATGCATACAAGGCAAAAAACCAGATCTGCACCTTAAGTTTAAACATCTTTGCTTATCAAATTTTCAAACATTCATAACTCTCTCAATTTTTAACGAAATTGAAATCCGTAAGAACCTATCTTGACCAATTTTTCGCAAGGAATCCAATGGTATTACTCATACATACTGAAACTTAATGAACAGCACACACAAGGCAAAAAACCAGATCTGCACCTTAAGTTTAAAATAACATAAACTCCACATATAAACATGTTAAAGTGCAAACAGTAGGAGGATCATAACATACACATTAAGGACTACATTTTTGCTTCAAGAATTGTTCAATATGATGCATGTATGTGGACATCAAAGGAAAGCATGATTCAAAGAATTCAAGTTATGAATTTTACCTCTTTTTTTGGAGATTTTGTGCAACCTACCAAGTGCTTTGTTCCAGAAATGATTTGATGCTTTGGACACCCTCAAATGACCTCTTAGAAGCTTTTAGGATGGTTGGAATCAGCTGGTACCTGCAAAAACACAAAATGTCCCTTTCTTGCAAAAGGGGTTAAAAGTGACCAAAATAGCAACTTTCTCAAATGGTGTTCCAGATGTTGGGAACCATTTGGGATAGTTAAAGGATGGTATTTGGAGTGTGTTTGAGGTTTTATCTGGTTTGGTAAGTGACTGAATCAAGACATGGCTTGAAAAATGCAAAAAAGTGCCATTTTGAGGTTTTGAGAAGTGACTTTGTGATTTTGTGATTACAGGTCACTTGTGATAGTTTGCACAGCTTGCATATGATATATATGAGGTGTGTGTGTGATTAGTTTGAGTGGAATTGCTCTCTAACTCAAAAACTCAGAATTACTTGCTTTGGAAGGCAAAATTGAGGTGAAAGAAGAGATTTTGAGAAAAGCATTTGTTTGATGGCTTTGGTGTACTCAAACTGAGCATAAATGAGCTCTATTTATAGTAGAGCAAGTTTGTTTTCGCAACAATAGTGAATGGTGTCTGCAGCAGAGGTTTGGCCAATGTTGTCCAATGAGAATCCAAGTCTCCTCTAACCATTGACTAGAGGTTAGGGCACAGGGCTGTGGTTCCCTTGGTCTTGGATAAATCTTGACTGAATTCAATTGAGAATGGCTCAGTCCATGCCACCTTGATGCTTCCATTGAATGCTCTAATCCAAAATTGGAGTCATGTCCCTCTTTTTGGGATTTTTAGGAATAGCATGCTACTTCTTGTTCCAAGGACTTTGGAGGCTTGGCTCAGTGATTGTCCCCTTTAAATTTGATCCTCAGATGTGTCCAAAGTGATGACAAGGCTTGGAAATTCGTGTGGCACAAGAAATGTGCAAATCTGTCCTGAAATATGTCTTAAAAATCAGCTGCAGCAAGCCTTGTTGTAAAATCCATAACTTCTTGCTCAAGTTGAATTAATGGTTGTTCCAGGACTCTATGGAAAGCTGAGATGACATACTTTAACTTTGATGTTTGACTTTGGTCTCGGTTCAACTTGTAAAGTCATCAAAAATGGTCTTGAACTTGTGTAGTCAAATCTGTCCTAAAAGCTGTCATGAAAGTTCTGCTTTATCAATGCTTTTTGCAAAAATCATATCTCCTTGCTCGAGTATGCTACAAGGACGTTCTACAACTTTCTGGAAAGCTGAGATAACGTACTTCAACTTTGATGTTCAAGGTTTGGCTTGAATCAACTTGGATCATGGAGAAAAACATCCTTGAAGTTGGGACATTCTTGCTGGAAAAATATTAGCGATGTCATATGCAATGTCAGAACATCAGACATTAAGAATTCCAAACTTTGATCACTTATATCTTTCAATCCTTATGATATTTTGAGTTAATTCCTTCTACAATGTTGAAGTATCAAATACCCTCTTTAAAAGTAGCCCTTACGCAAAACAAATGGATGCTTGGGTCAATAGTTACAACCTTGAAAAGTTGTGCCCTTGAACATGATTTTAACTTAGAAAAATTTCTAAGTTTCTTTCAATTTGATCAATTTTGCAATTTTGCGTGATTTCTTGATTTAAATTTGATGAAATTAAATCATCCATCATATTTTCTTGAGTAATGGCTTGTGAAACTCAAAGTTGACCAAAAGTCAAACTTTGACTTTCTGCGTCAGTTGACTTTGTATTAGATGAACTTGAGGCTTGATCCACTTGAAATGTTGCACTCTTGTGCTTAATTCTTGATGTGGGAGTCCTCTTGATCCATTATGGATGTTTGAGAGGTTAGACAAGTTGAAGATCATGTCATTCCTTGATTGATCATTTGTCTAAAGGCTCTGAGAGGGTTTGAAACCCTAGTTTGATTGTAGTGAACGCTCACCCATCTTTGGGGAGACTAATGAGGTACAAAGGTACATCCATATTGTGCTGATGATTTACACAATGATGGGAAATCTTAGTGGTCAAAATTTGGGGTATGACAGATGCCCCTATTTAATCTTCTTGGACACGAAGGTGTGAATGGCGAAGGTATTCGGGCATTCGGGGTGCAAGAGGATTAAATATCGGAATATCTGAAATTTTGATGATGGTTATGAATGGTAGCTTACACATTCATCTTCTTTTGCTAAGCAATGATGCTTAGAAAAGGTAAAAACTTCCCCTCGATCCTGGTCTTCAGCCAAGGAACTGGTCTCAGTTTCTGATTTAAACTTCCCTTCGATCCTGGTTTCCTACCGAGGAACTGGTCTTAGTTTCTGATGTAAACTTCCCCTCGATCCTGGTTTTCTACCAAGGAACTGGTCTAAGTTTCTGAAGTAAACTTCCCCTCGATCTTGGTTTCCTACCAAGGAACTGGTCTAAGTTTTTGAAGTTTGAACTTCCCGTCGATCCTGGTTTCCTACCAAGGAACTGGTCTTAGTTTCTTTCGTCAATAAACTTTACTGACAAGGGACGCTATTCGTAGCGGCTTTCCTTCAAACTTCTCGCCAAATTTTCCTGGGGAGATGCTATTTGAGTGGAAAAAGTTTTGATGTCAGACTTGCTGGGGAACCCAGTCGTCTGAGTTGTAGAGGTGCACAAACTTCTCTGTTTGGAGACGCCATTTGTCGAATCTACTGGGGAAGACGAGTCTCTTGAGAGACTGCTTTCGTTCGGGGTCTTTACATCATACTTTTCTTGGAGATCTTCTCGGAGAAATGCCATATGATGTGATCTAATTTTGAGGTGCCGATGACCTTTTCATCAGTGGGTTTGTCGGAGAAAAACTGCCGTATTGCCGAATCTCCGATTTAGGAGGCTTTCTCTCGGGATTTTCTTTAATCCGGGAAAACAAGGATATCATCTCCAATGGCGAAGAGTGATGTTAACTGAGGGCTCTCTGGTCTTTCAGAGGTTCAAGTTATCAAAGTGGTCGAGGACCCAACTTCAATCCAGGAATAAAACTGGAGGAGAGAGATTGTTCAGACGTAACACTTCCTGACGAGGAAAGGGCTGACAACTCGATTGAGAGGACTTTTATCACTAGGGGACAAGACCGACTAGAGTGATAGTGATGCAATATGACTGTGAATGTAAATCAATAATGCATGATGTATGTATGTTTATGCTGACAAAACTGACGCGACTTACTAACTAAAAAAATGAACATGACTGGATACTCGGCCATCGTGGGGCGAAGAAGTACCGCTGGTTCAGAATAGCAATTCCACCTTGCTTAGGAAAGATAGTCCCTGTTGGGAGCTATGTTGGCCGGGCTTAGGAGATAAGAACTCGGCCGATGGTATCAGATAGAATAGTTGCATCCGACACTATTGATCCTTCATTCAGGCACACTGGCGTAGAAGGAGTACTTTGATTCTGCACTTTGAAGTTCGCTTACTTCCGGAGAAGCGGTTGATGCTCTTTTGATGTTCAACAATCAAAAGAAATTGCCGTCTTTATTAAAAAGCAGAAAAAGTTTTAACAAGTAAATTCATTTTTGTTTTATTTCAAGAATCATTAATCATGTTAACAACGTCGTTATGTAAAGCTAAAACCAATAAGAATTACAAACAAAAGCACAAGGGCTCAAATTTTATTGGTAAGATGGAGATCAGCCAAACGCGTGATTCCAAAGAGTATATACAAAGTTAGAAAATGGTAATTTACAGGGAAAAACGGCTACGCTGAAACATAACGACCACTATCCTTCTACCAACTTTGAACTCGGGACATCCTGAGCTTCTGTCGAAGATGACCTTGACTGGAATTTTCCTCCGATGGATGGTGTAACTGCTGCTGCTGAGGGATTTGCCTCTGTTGAACATAGTTACTTGCCATTATCCCTAACTTTTGCCTGGATTGTACTATGAGATTTCCAATCCATCGGGATGATTTTTTATTTTTTATTTTTTTATGTCTCTAACTTTTACCTGGACCGCCTTTTCGGGTTTTCAATCCACCGAGACGTTTTTTTTAGGCGAAGTATTTCTTGACTACATCAACATTCGTGGGGTAGGCAAATTCCTCTCCGTCCATGGTTGCAAGTCTCAAGGCGCCACTTGAGAAAGCTTTCGTGACCACATAGGGGCCATCATAATTCGGAGTCCACTTGCCTCGCGAATCAGTGAGAAACGGTTGTATCTTCTTGAGCAGTTTGAAGATTGGCGCGCATGTCGCGGTCATGAGGAATATGAATCTGGAGATGTAGTTCAAACGTCCCAGGAACCCTCTGACTTGTTTTTCAGTTTTCGGAGAAGGCATTTCTTGAATGGCCTTGACCTTGTCAGGATCAACCTCAATTCCTTTCTGGCTGACGATGAACCCTAAAAGTTTCCCTGAACAGACACCGAAGGTGCACTTGTTGGGATTCAAGCAGAGTTTGTACTTTCGCAAACGCTCGAATAGTTTCGACAGGTGGGTCACATGCTCCTCTTCTGTCTTAGATTTTGCAATCATGTCATCGACATATACCTCTATCTCTTTGTGTATCATGTCATGAAACAGAGTAGTCATGGCCCTTTGATAGGTTGCCTCGGCGTTCTTCAAACCGAACGACATTACCTTGTAACAAAAGGTACCCCATGGGGTAATGAACGAAGTTTTCTCCATGTATTTCGGCGCCATTTTGATCTGGTTATAGCCCGAGAATCCATCCATGAAGGAGAAAATTTTGAACTTTGCTGTGCTGTCTACCAGCATGTCAATGTGTGGTAAAGGAAAGTCGTCCTTTGGACTTGCCTTGTTCAGATCCCTGTAATCAACACACATTCTGACCTTTCCGTCCTTTTTGGGAACAGGTACGATATTGGCTAACCATTGAGGATATTCAGATGTAGCGAGGAAACCTGCGTCGATCTGTTTCTGTACCTCCTCTTTGATTTTGATGGTCATGTCAGGGTGAGTCCGTCTCAACCTTTGCTTTACTGGCGGACATTCCGATCTTAATGGTAAGTGATGTTCCACGATGTTGGTATCCAACCCTGGCATATCCTGATTGGACCAAGCGAATACATCGGGGAATTCTTTGAGAAGCTTTATCAAACTCTCTTTGGCAGTTGGACTGAGCAGTGCCCCAACCCTGATTTCTTTTCTCTCTTCTTCCGAACCCAAGTTTACCGTTTCCAACGGCTCTTTGTGAGCTTCAATGGACCTTTCCTCTTGTCTGAGTAGTCAGGAGATCTCTTCTGGAATTTCGTTGTCAACTTTTTCTTCAGCCCCAAATACCGGGAACTCAAAGTCGGGAGAAGGCATCAGATCGTATGTTTCAACGGGGTTTAAAACAAGCAATCTGCATGACATGATGATTCGTGTTTAGAAGAGATAGAGAAAATGCAAGTGTGTGCAGTGTTTTATTTTTACTGCTTGTTTTTATTTTTAATTGTTTTTTAGGATTACCATTTTCTGAAAAAGCGAAAAGAGAAAACAACAATTAATGCGGAAATTACAGAACGACGTTATTTTATTAATGAACAAGTCGATTCTTGAAACTACAACCCTATAAAACAAAACTCTGTCGCTTTGGGCGGAGCGAAGAGGGAAAATTTACAGAAAGCGAGCCCTATCAAAACATCCGTTTCACCTGGGCAGGGTGAAAGGTTAAAGATGGCAATTACTTTGACTGACGAACGACCTTCGGAGCATCAACAGCAACCCATTGGCGGCGAACTCCTCGGTGAATCACAAAGTCTGGCACCTTCCTTGATTTGTCTTCAGAAATGACGCTGATTTCTGGTGGAGCAGGATCATTGGAATCTGTCTCCCAGACAGAATTGTCGTAGGAGAATTCCTCAGTTGTATTTTGCATAGTATTTGTGCTCTCAGCTGTATCTCCCCATCCAGTAGGCTGGATATCTTCGAGCCTGATACGAGAGCTTTCGGGAGCGGTGTATTTGACCATATAGTCGTACTTTCCACTCGGTTGTCCCAAGATGTCCCACACTTCTTTCGAACTGGAGGAGTCATCTCTCTCGATGACGTTGACCTCGGGAAAAGCATAGTTGATGAATTCAAGTCCTGCAAACGTTGCGAATTCATCTTCGTGTTAAGTAGTTTTTGAATGACCTGAGTGTTGATCCCATGACATGGCGGGGACACAGGTATTTTGTTCAATGATGCTCAGCTGAGTTTCATTACTCGGCTGACTTTCTGGCCCCAAGTTTCCTGGGTAAGGCTGCCACATTGGCAGACCATCCATTGGACCATAGTAGGTGTAGTCAAAATTGTCTTTCAGCGGAGTGTCTTCCTCTAATGAATTTGGCGGAGCACGACATCCTTCCGGATCACAATCCCCGTATATCATTTTGATGTCTGACCTGGGTATAAATCTCGAACTCTGTGCGGGATAGCAAAATGGCATAGGCACCTCTTCCTGAGACATGTAACCGTCCTCGTTAAGGTAGGACTTCCATTCTTCATCTGTGTCAGAGGGATCTTCCTCATTGATAGCATGTACTGCCTGAGATACTGGGTGAAGGAAACCTTCACTATGGAAGAAGTTTTAAAGGGGATGAAGACTTTCATCGTTGGCAGCTGTCCGGGTACAGGTTACGGAAAAACCAAGACCCTTCTTTGTTTTATTGTCAATAGGAATGACAAGCTGTCCCCATCCGGTTGTGTCGGTACTCTCGACCGCTTTGATAGCATCTTTGTATGAGGAAATCGTGGTTCCTCCTCTTGATTGTTTGTCCTTGTGTAGCGAAAGCGCTTGGAACTGGGTTTCGATTATCCCTTCCGGCTCTACATAAGTGGATGACGATAAATTGCTGACGAGCAAGGCCTGTTCCCCACAGACTGTGACAAGTTAATCGTTCTGAACGAACTTTAGCTTTTGGTGGAGGGTTGAAGTGACCGCTCCAGCCTGATGTATCCAAGGTCTTCTTAATAAATAACTGTATGTTGCCCGGATGTCCATGACCTGGAAAGTGACTTGGAAAGTGCGAGGACCGATAGTTATGGGAAGATCAACTTCGTCGATAACTGTTTTTTTGGATCCGTCGAACGCTTTGACGACGACCTCACTGGTTCTCATCGGAGGGCCTTTGAATGATAATTGCATCAAAGTGGACTTTGGCATAACATTCAGGGCTAACCCTGTGTCTACCAGTACGCTGGCTAAAGCATCGTCCTGGCAGTTAACTCTAATATTGAGCGCCATGTTATGACGGCGACCCTCTTCGAGTAATTCCTCATCACTAAATCCCAAATTATTGCAGGAAGTGATGTTAGAGACAATGCTATCGAACTGTCTGATTGTTACATCCTATTCCACAAAGGCTTGCTCCAAGACTTTCTGTAGAGCCTCCCTGTGCGCTTCTGAACTGAGTAATAATGATAATACCGAGATCTTTGAAGGAGTTTGTAACAGTTGATCGACAATGTTGTATTCACTCTTTTGGATGAGCTTCAGCATCTCATCGTTGTTCTTTGAAAGGTCGGGATCACTGGATTGACTGACTGGTGGATTGGGAGCTTCTGTCTGAAGTTCCTTTTCCTTGTTAGGTTCTCCAACTCCTCGGTTGAAGATTCGACCGCTCCGTGTTACACGACTGATGTCTGCAATATTCACGACGGAGGGTAATGGAATTTCCTTTCCATTTTCAATTGTCATTGCACCGTATTTGTAAGGGACAGCCTTAGTTGATTCATACGGTAGTGGTCCCGGTAGATAGATGACTATGGGAACCTTCTGATTTTTCTGACCATCATAAGTAATCTCGATCCGTTCCCAGTTGGGAACTTTAGATTCGTCAAGTAGAGGGATAACGGCAAAAATATCCCTGGTCCTGTGATGACCAGAGATTATGACAACATCCTCAACTTGATCGGCAAGGTAGTTCGGCGCCCAGTTGATGGGTCCAGAACCAGGATATGGACGAATCTCCCCACGATCCACCTGACCCTGAAGAGCTGCTCTCACAAGGTAACACCCTTGGCTACTTTCTGAACAGACACTACAACGGTCATAATTGTGTGGTGGCACCTGGCCACGCCCACCTTGAATACAATGTAACCTTACTAGGTTACCTTCCATTGATCGGACATCCTGACTTTGATGTCGAGTAGGATTCCTGTTACTAATACTAATCTACTGAGTATCTTCATCCATATAGATTGGCATCCACCAGTGATTTAACAAGTGCTGAAGTGCCTCCTGGACAAGGGTACAACCTCGATCGTTTTTGCAACCTACTTTACAGCTTTGATAGTCGTGTGATATTAAGAATCCGAGTCGGACCTGCTCAGCATGTAACTCTACCAGGTTGGTATTCATCACGCGAATATCGAAGATCTGAACCATGTTGATCTGATAAGGATTCCTATCATGATAGTCTTGGATCCATCCAAGATCCATCTGACGCTGGAGGGCCTCCTGTATGAAAGAGCATCCCTGTTTGTTTATCGAGCAAGTCAGACAGGAACTGTAATCGTGTGGTGGTAGATTATGATACTGGCTTTGCCTTGAGTGCATTGACACCAAGTTGACATTCATTGCACAGATATCGTGGTTCTGAATGACGTTGGAATTCGTATAGACCATGTTAACTCCACGAACTCGGTGCTCTTGGATCCATCCGAGATCCATTTGTTCCTGTAGAGCTGCTTGCACCACAGAACATCCCTGGTTGCTTTTAGAGCAGACATCACATTGATGATAATTATGAGGTGGCACATGGCCATACCCACTCTGTCTACAATGCATCTTGACCAGATTGGTCCTTAACAAGAGTACATCGTGAATTTGATAGACGTTGTTAAATTCTTTCTCAATCAGGTTGACTGCAGCTTTCTTGTGTTGAGGCAGCGGGTTCGTGAGAACATTGGGATTCGTATCTTTGAAAGATAAGAGCCCGCTCCTAACAAGCTTTTGCACGTCAAATTTTAAATTGAGACAATTCTCTATGTTATGCCCTGATCCTCCTTGATGATAAGGGCATGTTTGATCCACCTTAAACCAAAAAGGCAGATTTTCCGGTACTGTAAGAGGAGACTTAGTCTAGATGTGCCCCTTAGCCAGTAGTAACGGAAATAGTTCTGCGTAAAACATGGGTATAGGATCAAACCCTGATGGTCGTGTTGTACGGTTGTTATTATATGGAGGACGAGCCTGCTGAAGAGGCTGTTGTGTCCTTTGCTGATTAGGTTGGCTCTGCGCAACCTGAGATTGATATGTAGGAATAGGCGTAGGGCTGATAGCAGGAGTTACAGCTGCTACTAGTTGATAACGTCGCCTTTGCTTTCCGAGAGAGATATTCCCAATATCCTGCTCTTTTTTCTTAGGGAGAGCACTATTGTATCGTTTTGTACTGCTTGATGGTCCAACGTCTTTTGCCAAACGTCCTTCTCGGACGGCTTTGAAATTCTGGTATCAGACGTGTGATGTTAAGGTGTGATGTCACAACAACACACTCTGCACAATGGACAGCAATAACAGTAAAGTAACACCAAGAATTGTTGACCCAGTTCGGTTACAACCAACCTACTCTGGGGGCTACCAAGCCAGGGATGGAATTCACTACTTGTAGATATAATTTACAGACTCAACAACCCGTTGACAATCTCCTAAACTTATACTCTACTAATGACTTCCTACCTAAGAAACCACTTAGGTATGAGAACACCACTCAATCCCTTACAAACACTCAAAGAAACTACTTTGAGTACCCTTGATCTTACTTCATAGCTTTGATCAATCACACAACTCTCTTTGCTTCACAGCTTTAGAGAGGACAGAAACTCAACACCTATTCAAAACCTAGAATAGTGTAAATACAAGCACTTTAAACAAACTCTAGACACTAAGCCTCCTGCTCTTGATCTTCTGAATCTTTTCTGTCGCTTTTTCCTTTGGTCTTGTGCGCTTTATATAGCTCCTGAATTGGGCTTGGACTTGTCACAATATTTGATCAGATTTGTTAATTAAAACCGAATCTTCAAAACAGATTTTATCCCCAAAATATTTTTAAATCTTCAACCTTTTAATTCTCCAACAGACCTGCAATCAAATCTCCCATGTAACAGAAAATATCTATCCCAAGATATTCTCATCCAATGAGTCAACCACTCTCCACAATTCCAGCTAACACGCGTGCCCTAACAACATCTACACCTGATGTTAATTCTGCAGATCTGATGTTACAACATCACCTGTGTGACATCAGACATCCAACTTTAACAATTAACTACTTAACACAGCCCAGTGTTAAGACTTCAATGTTACAACATCAGCACTTTGACATCAACATTGAACATGCTTTGTTTTACCAAAATTCCAGCCAATCCAGGAACTAACAATCTCCCCCTTTGGCTAATTTTGGCTAAAACAACCTCTGCACCTTCAGAGACTTCAGCAGCGGAATAATCTTCAAAAGTTTAAAACTCTCATCAGCAGCAGTTTGACACTTTACATAGTCTTCATCACTTGATCTGCTGCAACACCATCTTCATTATTGACAACAGCCAATTGGTGTTCCCCCTCAAAAACATGAACCAGCATCACAACTGTTCAGTAGCTCACAATGTGCATCACTTTTCTCCCCTTTGATGTCTGCTTGGCTGCACTCTTCAATTGCTATGATATCATCACTAGCAGCTCATCAGATTCTCCCCCTTAATATCTGCACTACTGCATCACAACTAGCAGCATTTGGCAATCTTTGACACTTGAACCTCCTTTTTAGCCACAATTTGACAAACCTCAACAAGAAGTCCTATGACACCCATCTATTCAAGGCCATGATTCAATCTTGTCTTCAGACATCTCCTCAGAAGCATGTGCGCACAAGATTCAAACAATTTGCTTCATATGACTAGAACCATTCAAAGCCACACCAATCAACAGCCTAATGTCATAACACGCTATCTGACATTATATCCTCATAAGAAGCAACCAATCTCCACAAGCATGCAATCTTCACAATAAATGCACCTTTGCTGCGAAATCCATAGACAAGTACTCCCCCTGTCAAATGCTCTAGATGAATATGAACACTTGCTGAGCACATTCATTTCGGTACCACTGTCTCTTTTTCCACATACAGTCATTCCATATCATACTCTTCATCTTCAGACTTCAGTCTTCTCTACATTCTCCAACCAAGGCAGACCTTCGACTTCATCATTCTCCCGTATGACTACGTAGACGCTCCTTAGGTATAATGTATGCACAAGGCTTCAGAACCAGAACAGAATCACCCTTTACCAAGGATATCCAACCCAGAACATGTTCTAACATTTGTTAGGACACTCTTGACACCATGGTTATTGAAATGCTCCACCACTGGACTTACTATCAGTATAGTAATCCAAACTCAACACTGTGTCACAAACTCCACAAATTCTCAGCTTACTTATAAGCTTTACTGAGATCCAGTCTCTTCAAGAGATCACAATTCCTCCATCCTTACATTCACCAGTAGTTGTTAAAGCTGGTGAAGTCTTCAAAGACAGTAGTCATGCTTTGCCAGAACAAGCTACTAAACACTTGACCATAATCTCCACCTCTTCTGACCAAAAATGCTAGAGCATCCAACTCCACATGTCCAATCTTAATCATCTTCCAGATATAACCACCAGCAAACATGATGATATAACATCTTTTGGGACATCAGCTTCTCATCACCATTCCAAGGACTCATAGCACAAAGAAGTCCTTCAAGAAACTCCCAATAAAACACAGTCAGAGCAACTTATTCATACACACCTGAATACCATAAGTTCCCACACCCTCTCTGAACCATCTCCTAGCAAACTCAACCATATCCAGAGTATCTATACCAAATTCTTTTTCCAGACCATACTTCCACCATTTTATGAAAAGCACAGGAATGTGATCTAGTATGGCCTTTTGAATTTTCTCAGAAGTTCTAACACCAACGGCTTCCTTCATTTGAGAGATATCCTGGACATTATCATCATACTTATCTCTGATCTTTCTATTTCTGGAAGAGATGAACACTTTACTCCTGGATTTTGTAATACCATCCACATAGATCTTCTGCTTATCAGTTCTCATCTTTGGAGGTGACTCAATAGCTTTCCTCTTCCTTGATTTCAGTCGTTTAGCAACCCTATGAACCACTTTTGCAATTAGTTCATCATCACTCTTCTTTATTTTAAGGCTAGAAGTACCTTTCTTGACTTGAGATGTTTTAGCATCAGCTCTAGCATCTGCATCTTCCAACCTAAGGATTGTCAACTTGTGAAATTTTTCTTCTGAACTATAGGAGTCATTAGTCAGGTTGTCATCTTTCTTGGCCTTGCAAGTATTCAGCTCCCAACACTTCTTAAGGTCACAGCTTTTGATCCTTCCATCAGCATTGTTGACTCCTTCATCTTGCTCACATAACTGACTACTCAAGTTGGCTTTTAACACATTATCAATCGTAGGAGTAACAACACCATAAGTCATTAACCCAGATTGACTTTTCACCATACTTTCACACTTGATGTCCCCATCTGATGTTACAACATCATCACCAGATGAGCTGTCCACTTGAGGTATCCACTGATAGCAATTATCTTTGGATCTTACTCCCTTCATCACTACCTCATTCTGCTCATCAACTACCACACATTCATCTTTGGTGTAGCTTACCTTGTAACCTTCATCATAAAGTTGACTTATGCTAATTAAATTAGCACTCAACCCTTGAACAAGGAGCACATTATCAAGAGTAAGACCATCATGATTCTTCACTCTTCCAACTCCTTCTACTACTCCTTTTTCACCATTGCCAAAAATAACATCATTTGCATGGCAAGGATTAAACTCTACCAAATGCTTCTTGGATCCAGTCATGTACTTTGAACATCCACTGTCAAAGTACCATGCATCCATAGAAAAATGTCCATCTGATGTGTGAGCCAATAGACATGTGACCTGAGCTTTAGGAACCCATTGTTTTACTACTTTGGGCCTGACCTTCTTCTGTCTGGGTTGAGGAGCAGAATTTGGATAACCATGAAGCTTGAAGCAAGAGAACTGCATATGTCCAAATCTGCCACAGTAGAAGCATCTAACTCTGTCATCTCTAAAGTGGTTAAACCTTCTACCACCATGATGATAATGTTGCTGGTGCTGCCATCCATAGTGTTGATTTCTTCTTCTATGATAAGGTTGTTGTCTTCTACTACCATAGTTTGACTGTCTTCTATAGTAAGGATACTGTCTTTTGAACTGTCTCCTATGGTGATGAGGCTTCCTTCTTCCATAGTTATGAGGCACAACATTGTTGTATCCATATTCATACATGTTCCCCTGATGTTGATGAACCATGTTCTGATTGAACCTAGCAGCCTTCATGTTCTTGTGATATTGAGGTGGCATATACTGACTAGCTCCCTGAGACTGCACCTTCTTCTGATGATGAGCACTCTTCTTCTCAACATTCTGAGGCTGTGGATGAGTAACCTTCTTAGGTGTAGAATCATGTCTCTTTGTTTGATGCTGAGACATTGGTTGAGACATCTCCTTCTTGGTTCCTGAAGTACTTGCTTCAGCAGATACCTTTTTCTCAGCCACAAATCCTAATCCAGTCTTGTCTCCAGCTACCCTTTCTGTCTGAAGGATCTTATCAAGTGTGTCTGTACCACTGTTCAGCATCCTAACAGATTTAGTCATATGATCAAGATGAGCTTTGACCAATAAGACTTCATTTTCTAAATCAGCTTTAGCAGTCTCAAGCTGGACAATCTGTATCTTCTGTTTTTCACTTTCTTGACAGATTTCTGCACTCTTCAGACACAGCTCATGATAGGAGGCTGCTAACTCCTCAAAAGTCAGTTCCTCTTCACTAGAATCACCATCAGAAACAATTGTTCCTGTTAAGGTTCTAACATGCTTTGCTGACTCACCTTCACTTTCACTATCAGATACAGACCAAGAAACTGTCATGCCCTTCTTCTGCTTCTTCAAGAATGTGGGACATTCTTTCTTGACATGTCCATAACCTTCACATTCAAAGCACTGAACTCCTTTATCTTGGGTAGTCTTCTCTTCATCCTTCTCTTTTGGCTTGCTGATGTCAGAAGAGATGTTCTCGACATTAGGCCTGGAGTTATTATTCATTCTCTTGAATACTTTGGTGAACTGTCTTCCCAACATCACTATGGCCTGAGACAGATCCTCCTGGGATTCAGATTTCTTCTCTTTCTCTTCTTCACCATTTGTCACCAGGGCTATACTATTTGGCTTCTTTTCTGGTTCTTCCTCATTCAACCCAAGCTCAAAGGTTTGAAGAGATCCAATGAGCTCATCAACTCTCATCTTGCTGATGTCTTGTGATTCTTCAATGGCAGTAACCTTCATCTTATACTTCTTAGGTAGGGACCTAAGGATCTTCCTCACAAGCTTTTCATCTGACATCTTCTCACCAAGAGCACTAGATGCATTGGCCAGCTCAAGAACACTCATGTGGAAATCATGAATAGTCTCATCTTCCTTCATCTTCAGGCTTTCAAATTTTGATGTTAAAATCTGAAGTCGTGACATCTTGACTCTAGATGTTCCTTCATGAGTAGCCTGCAAGATATCCCACACTTCCTTAGCAACTTCACAGGTATTGATTAACCTGAAGATATTCTTATCCACTCCATTGAAGATGGCATTTAGAGCTTTGGAATTTCCAAGGGCGAGCTCATCTTCCTCCTTGGTCCATTCTTCTTCAGGCTTTAGCTTAGAGGTGCCTTCTTTATCTTTACCAGCATCATCCTTCTCACACATGACAGGAGCTTTCCATTCTTTAATAACAGCCTTCCAAGCCCTACTGTCCAAGGATTTTAAGAAGGTGGTCATCCTTGGCTTCCAATAGTCACAATTGGATCCATCCAAAATAGGGGGTCTGTTGACGAACCCTCCAACTTCTTTGTCCATCTTTACACCAGAAAGTAACTTCCCTAGATCTCACCCAGAGAGAGACAAGATGCCTGCTCTGATACCAATTGAAATTCTGGTATCAGACGTGTGATGTTAAGGTGTGATGTCACAACAACACACTCTGCACAATGGACAACAATAACAGTAAAATAACACCAAGAATTGTTGACCCAGTTCGGTTACAACCAACCTACTCTGGGGGCTACCAAGCCAGGGATGGAATTCACTACTTGTAGATATACTTTACAGACTCAACAACCCGTTGACAATCTCCTAAACTTATACTCTACTAATGACTTCCTACCTAAGAAACCACTTAGGTATGGGAACACCACTCAATCCCTTACAAACACTCAAAGAAACCACTTTGAGTACCCTTGATCTTACTTCACAACTTCGATCAATCACACAACTCTCTTTGCTTCACAGCTTTAGAGAGGACAAAAACTCAACACCTATTCAAAACCTAGAATAGTGTAAATACAAGCACTTTAAACAAACTCTAGACACTAAGCCTCCTGCTCTTGATCTTCTGAATGTTTTCTGTCGCTTTTTCCTTTGGTCTTGTGCGCTTTATATAGCTCCTGAATTGGGCTTGGACTTGTCACAATATTTGATCAGATTTGTTAATTAAAACTGAATCTTCAAAACAGATTTTATCCCCAAAATCTTTTTAAATATTCAACCTTTTAATTCTCCAACAGACCTGCAATCAAATCTCCCATGTAACAGAAAATATCTATCCCAAGATATTCTCATCCAATGAGTCAACCACTCTCCACAATTCCAGCTAACACGCGTGCCCTAACAACATCTGCACCTGATGTTAATACTGCAGATCTGATGTTACAACATCACCTGTGTGACATCAGACATCCAACTTCAACAATTAACTACTTAACTCAACCCAGTGTTAAGACTTCAATGTTACAACATCAGCACTTTGACATCAACATTGAACATGCTTTGTTTTACCAAAATTCCATCCAATCCAGGAACTAACAGGCTTCCTCAAGACGGACTCCCATTCCCACCATCTCGGTGAAGTCACTGGGCGCACTGACAACCATTCTGTCATAGTAAAATGAGCTTAAGGTCTTTAAGAAGATCTTTGTCATCTCTTTTTCCTCAAGAGGTGGACAAATCTGAGCGGCAATTTCACGCCATCTCTAGGCGTACTCCTTAAAGGTTTCCTTGTCCTTTTGTGACATTGATCTGAGTTGATCTCTGTCTGGTGCCATGTCCAAATTGTATTTGTATTGTTGGACGAAGGCAGTACCAAGATCTCTGAATGTACTGATCATAGTACGGTTTAAACCCATGTACCATTTTAATGCGGCACCGGTTAAACTATCCTAAAAATAGTGAATCAGTAGGTCCTGATTCTCCGTCTGAGCTGACATTCGCCGAGCGTACATCACCAGATGGCTCTGAGGGCAAGAGTTACCCTTGTATTTTTCAAAGTCGGGCACTTGAAATTTGTGCGGGACTTTCACATTGGGGACCAGACAAAGGTCTACGACGTCCTTTCCAAATAGATCCTGACCGCGAATGGCTTGCAGTTCCTTCTGCATTTCCAAGAACTGTTCCTGGAATTCATCCATTTGGTCAAACATAGTTTCCTTCTTACCAGAAGGTATCGGTGGAATCTGTCCTTCCGGAATAGTGTGCACCACAGGGGGTGGGACCGTGACTATGGCAGTGAGTCTTGGCATTTCCCGAAGTTTGTAACCTTCAGGAGTCTTCAATATGCCTCTGGCATCTTCGCTTTCCCGAAGTTTGTAACCTTCAGGCCCAGCGGCTTCTGTTATGATTCCTTGATCTTCAGTGATCGGCGGAACATATCCTTCCAGGATATAGTTAATAGGCATGCCCCAAGGATGATCTTTCGGCATTTGATACCTAGGATCAAACTTCTCCATTATGGGCGCTGAGGTGATCTCTGAGATCACAATCCTTTGTAGCTGAACTTCTGCCATGGCTTGCATGTCGTTACGAAGCTTTCTCACATCCTCTCTCAGAGCGTCGATCTCTTCTTTCAACTCTCTGTTCTCTTCCTCAAGATCATCCATCTTTTTCTGACGATTGGCCCGAGTATTATACGAATGAGACAGTTTGACTCTAGAACCGAGACACAAACATGAGATTCATAGGTAAGAAGAATACGTGACGTGAGAATGATGAATGCAATGATTATATTAATTGTTTTTTTGGTTTAATCAAAATAAACTTCGACAATTAGATTGCAAATATCAAACGGTGGGGAAACCCCTTTTTATATTGAATTCAAAGGATTACAGAAATGGAAATACAGTAGATTACAAGGTGCAGAAATAGAAACCTAAGCTAATGGGTCCCGAGAGAACTCAGGTACTGATTCTGGTATCTTCCTTTTCTTTGACCGGGGCTCTTGAGCCGTTGTAGGGTTGTCATTCCTTTGCCAGATGAAAGGAGTGAGCGAATTCCTTTGGTCATCCTGATTATCCACAGCATGTTGCTTTAAAATCTCGATCAGAGCATCCTTATCTTTCAGTAGTTGCTGTATTTTGATGCACTTTACGTTGAGGGTGCGGTACTTGCTCTTCCAAGACCTCCTCTCCTGTTGAACTTTGTTGAGATTAACTTGAAGCTTTTTAGTTTCCGTCATGAATTACATGACAGATTCCCTCGGTGGAAGAATTCCGTAACGAGGATAAGGCAGTTTTAGCTTGAGAGCTCTAGTTTGTACCCAATGGAGATAAGGCTCCACCGAGACACAATCCGGTTTTCCTAGAGACTCTTGTCCTTTCTTATGAACATGTTTCCAAGCGTGCACTATTTCCATCTTTAGTGCTCTGTCACTTTCTCCTTCCTTGAAGAAAAAACCTTCCAGATGAACACCCCGTGGGATGTGTCTCATCGGGTATCCAAATTGACGAAGAACCAATACTGGATGGTAGTTGATTCCTACCTTAGTTCCTATAAGGGGTCCGTTGGGGAAGTTTCCACAACGATCAATGATTCTGATTCCATCATAGATCCTATTACACCAATCTATATCAGAGTTGGTGAGGGACATGATCTTCTGCGACCAACGTAAGTCACTCTTATGATCCCAGAAAGCAGTAGACTTGGGCAAATGGGACATAAACCATTTGTATAGCAGAGGTACACAGCACGTGATCTCCCCTCTGCTGTACAAATTTCCCAAGTGTACAGAATGATACGCATCTGCGAGCAAAGTCGGCATAGGGTTTCCAATGAGAAAAACCTTAATGGAGTTGATATCGACGAAATTATTAATGTTGGGAAACAAAAATAACCCGTAGGTGAGCAAGACAAAGATGCTTTCAAAAGCAGTCATGTTTCCTATACTGGCAAAATACAGGGTTTTCTTTGTCAAGAACTGGGCTGGCAAACCTTGGATGCCACCCTTAGTGGTCAGGTGAGTCTTGACCTCAGACTCGTCCAAATGAATTGCTCTTGCAATGGTCTGATTCTTTGGAATTTCTTCCAGTCCAGAAAATGGAGCTCGATCAGTGATATGTAAATCGATCAGATTAGAATACTCCTCCAGCGTTGGTGCGAGCTGGTAATTCGGGAATGCAAAGCAGTGATAAACCGGATCGTAGAATTGAACGAGTGCGTCCATGATTTCCTCAATCACATGGACCCTTAACAGAGGTAGCAGCCCTCCGTGCTTGGCTCTGAAAGCCTCTTGGTTTGTGATCATCCTCGCCAAACCTCTTAAATCCTCTAGTTTTGGAACCTTGAAGGTGTACTTATGAGTTCTCCTTCTACCGAAATCCATTAGCATAATCCTTTTCTCTGATATTTGCAATCACAGTCTTAGTTTAATTTGAAAAACAGAGAGACTAGAAGAGAAGATTTTTTTTTTGTTTTAATGTTTTTTAAATGAATGCATGAATGCAGCGCACAAAAACATGGGGTCAAATGGTCGTTGTCATGAAGTCAAGGCTCTACCCATCCCCAAAGGTTTATACTAGGGTTATTTTTGTACCTGTACTCATTATCATCAGCTCCTCCCAGGAAAGCAAAACAACAAGCGGATCGCCAGCGAGTTGTAGAGCAATCTTAGAGTAAGTGCCATTCACCGAGAATAGATCACCAGCCTCAAATGAGGGTAGTATCGCGTGACAACTATTTCCGATAGCTTCCATACTACAAAAGGATTTGGCTCCTCAGCTTCTCAGACATCACAATTGGCCCATTGTCTAGGTGAGAGAATGGGTTGCATTGGTCAGCCTCCACTGAGGTTGATGGCCGACCTCGTCGCCATCACTTATCTTAAGTGTATACTCAATCTTTTCACATGCGGCATCACACGCATTCCCATTAGAAGAAAAATAAACACATATATCAATTAGGAAAAGCAGTATATATATTTGTCCTAATCATCCTAGACCTTTAAAGCCATGGATCCTATGTTCCTGACAGAAAATGGGTTCTCCGGCGGAAGCCCCAATATGTGGTTTTCACA
This sequence comes from Lathyrus tuberosus, assembly GCA_022829125.1. Lineage (NCBI taxonomy): Eukaryota > Viridiplantae > Streptophyta > Magnoliopsida > Fabales > Fabaceae > Lathyrus > Lathyrus tuberosus. The sequence continues at coordinate 11,505,916 of JALAZF010000105.1, read as the reverse complement.
AGTGAAGAGAAAAAAGGTTAAGAAGAGCCCCACGGTGGGCGCCACTTTTAAAGTTTCCACCTGAGAGATGGGAAGAGAACAAGATCTCGCTACAAAGGTGAGATAGATCCTAATGACACGTCCCCAGCAGGATCGCCAGGTCCCCAGCAGAGTCGCCATTTTTCTGTGGAAAATGGTGACGAATGATGACTAAGGTAATACAGATCCTCATGTGACTCCCCAGCAGAGTCGCCATTTTTTTGTAGCGAGTGATTTTTGGATGTGGTTGCGAAGCACAATCGCTCTGGTACTACAGCTCGATTCATTTTTTATCCTATTAAAGCTGATGAAGGAAGGGAAATAGATGTCTCCAATTAACCCTGCTTGCATACTGAGGTTAAACAGTCAAAACTGTTGGTTTACAAATGCTACAAAGATTCGGGGTTTCTCCTAGGTTATTTTGTTGAAAAGGGGTGCTTTAGGCTATCGGTTAGGATGTTAGGACAGATATATGAAAGTATGGGATTTTGGGTTTTTGTTTAGTGTGCTCGCTAAGATTTTTTCTTTCAATCTTATGCCTACGTATTCCCGTTTACCGAAACAGGGAAATCAGAGCGTTCGTAGTTCCTCCTATTCTATGGGAGGAAATGGTTGTTTTGGTGTCTTATTCAAAGCCCAAGACGTGAAACTAAAGGTGGTTTGTATCTTGTTCAAAGCCCAAGATGTGAAGCTGAAAGGTGTTGTCTTTAGAGAGAATTTGTCGTCTCTAAAGAGGGGGTTGTATGTCACAACTGTTTATAAAGGAGAATTACTTTAACCGGGATTTGTGAATCCGGCAATGCCATAATTTCCTTTAAAGGGGATTTTAACCTGAAGGAGAAGACTTTAACTCAGTGTAGAGCAATGCTATCTTTCCTTAGGAATTTCTCATGCTAAAAGAGGGACAGTGGCATGGATGTAGATGATCCAGAGGCTTGCCGCTTACAGCGATTAGATGAAGGGGAAGGAGTTGTTGATGTTTGTGTACTGTGAACGAGGCACAGTTTTGATGCTAAAAGGTTGATTGGATCAACCAGTGGTTTTCTTATACAAAGCATAAGAGGAGGCTAATATGTGTCTCGTACAAAGCCCGAGAGAGAGGCTAAAAGGGTTTGACTCAACGATGGAGTCTTTTATACTCAACAAGAGAGTGATTTTGTATCTTGTACGAAGCCCGAGATGGAGGCTGAAAGGGTTTGACTCAACAAGAGAGTCTTTTATACTCAACAAGAGAGTGTTTTTGTATCTCGTACGAAGCCCGAGATGGAGGCTAAAAGGGAGATTGGCTCAACAAGAGAGCCCTTTTATCTGTCTCATACAAAGCCCGAGAGAGAGGCTGAACGTTGTTTAACTCCGCTGGGGAGGATCATTGTACAAAGCCCAAGAGGAGGCTATGGTGACTGTTTCAGTTGAGTGACAGGTCCAGTATACTGATTTTGAAAGAGAAAATCAGTTCTTATATGAGCAACACTGTACTCAAGGATTTAATTCGAGGATCCGGGTTATTCCTGTTCTTTAAGGAAGTGGGAAATTCGAAGGGTATTGAGACTGTCTGAGTCCACGAGTTTCCTTCCTATTCTTGAAGGGTGCTTGAGAATGTCTTGGAGACTCAAGGAAATTAGACTGTCCAAGTCTAGAGTTTCATCTTTTGTACTATGCTTTGAGAAACAGTAGTAGACTCTATGAAAGGACTGTTCTATGTAGATGACTAAGTTCTGTTCCTATACCTCTAGGAGGTCGTCGAGACAATTTGTACGAAGCCCAAGAGGAGGCTGGAAACTTTTAAGAAGCCGATCGATCCTTGTACGAATCCCAAGAGGAGGCTATCATTCTCGGAGGAAGAGATCATTATAAGAAGCCTAAGAGGAGGCTGTGAATACTTCTAAGAAGCCGATGGGTCCTTGTACTAAGCCCAAGAGGAGGCGGGGTTGCTTTTAGGAAGCCTGTGGGTCCTTGTACGATGCCCAAGAGGAGGCCGATGCTTTTAAGAAGCCGATGGGTCCCCAAACCCCGAGAAATTCAAGACAGGCTATTCACGAGGAATAGATCAAGCCAGGAAAGTCTGAGAATTTGGAAGAAACTCAAGAGATGCCATTCACGGAGAAAAGATCATCTCTGGGGAGTAGAGTTTCTTGACAAGTGCTTTTAAGAAGCTTGTGAGTCCCCAAACCCCGAGAAGTTCAAGACATGCCATTCACCGAGAATAGATCAAGCCAGGAAAGTCCGATAATTTGGAAGAAACTCAAGAGATGCCATTCATGGAGAAAAGATCATATCTGGGGAATAGAGTTTCTTTGACAACTTCTATGAGTGACAGTCTATGAAAGGGTTCACAGAGAATGTTGCCTTTCATATCTCCATATTGTTTAACCCCAAGAGGAGGGAAGACTGTGTCTGGTAATCCTATGGGGATCTAGTATTGACTATTTAAGAGTGATCAACAGGCTTAATGCTAGACGTAGTTGCTGGGTAAACTCTAAATATCTATACTATTATTACACAGTTGATATAAGTTTATGAAAGAAGACTTACAGCGAAACAGCCCCACAATACAGTTATATGTATATGAAAGCGGTAAATGAAAACAGGTAAACACTTACTCGGTTGTAGAGCTTCCATGCTGTTTGGTTACTTGTTCAACAAAGAAAGATTGAAAACAACAGTATATTCAAAATCAAAGGAGAAAGTGCTTTAAAAAAGAAAGATTTAGGGCTTACAGCTCAAGGAGAGGCCCAGGGTTTTATCAGTGAGCGCACTGTTTGAATTTGTACAGAGGGACTTATACAAGTGACTGAGGCCCAAAAAGGTTTTCTGTACAAAGGGATGGGTCTTACACTCTCTCAAGAGGCCCAAAAAGTTTTAAAGAAAAAGAGTGGGGCTTATAACACGAGGGTAGGCCCAATTGATTTTTTCGTTAAAAATGGCGATCGCGCCGAGATTTTCTTTTAACGCGAAGGAACTTATACAATATCTGAGGCCCAAAATGTTTTGGTTAAAAGGGGATTGGGTCTTACACTCTATTAGAGGCCCAAAAGTTTTGAATGGGTCTTATAGCTCGAGGAGAGGCCCAGGGTTATTTTTCAAAAGGCGACGATCGCGCCGTTTGTTTTTGACGGTATTAGGACTTATACAATACACTGAGGCCCAAAAATCATTTGGTCAAAAAAAGGATTGGGTCTTACACTCTATTAGAGGCCCAATTAATTTTTTAAAAGGCGACGATCGCGTCGTTTATTTGAAAATGTACAGAGGGACTTATACAACGAATGAGGCCCAAAAAGTTTTATGTACAAAGGGGGTTGGGTCTTACACTCTAATAGAGGCCCAAAAGTTTTGAATGTTTTATGATGATGAAAATCGAAGAAACCCTAATTTGTTATTCTTTAAAAGTAATATTTAAAGAAAATCAAACAAAATACCAAATAAATTTGAATAAACCACTTGTGATTTTGTTTAAGGTTTTGAAAAATGGAGTTTAATCACAAGGGATATTAAAACTCATTTGGTGTTGATTTTCAAAGTAAATATTCACTTTTAAAATGTTTAAAAAACATAAAAATGAATATATTCACAAAAATACTAATTATATTAAATAAATAATATAAACTTAATTTTTTTGTGGAATAAAATATTTTGGAGTATGAATAAGAAGTGTGTAAAACAAATTTGGAAAATGATAATTTTTGCTATGTGAAATAATTGGTTGAGTTTTGAAGATAAACTAAGAAAAAGAGGAATGCAATGTCACAACATCACATTCGACATCACTCATGAGTTTTGAAGATAAGAGAACAAGGGAATATGTCACAACATCACATTCGACATCAGACAAAAACCAGAACTGCACCTTGATTTTCAACATCTTTTTATCAAACTTCAAACATTCATAACTCTCTCAATTTTTAACGGAATTAAGATCTGGAAGAGCCTATCTTGACCAATTTTTTGCAAGGAATCCAATGGTATCACTCATACATACTGAAACTTAATGTACAGTGCACACAAGGCAAAAAACCAGATCTGCACCTTAAGTTTAAACATCTTTGCTTATCAAATTTTCAAACATTCATAACTCTCTCAATTTTTAACGAAATTGAAATCCGTAAGAACCTATCTTGACCAATTTTTCGCAAGGAATCCAATGGTATTACTCATACATACTGAAACTTAATGTACAACACACACAAGGCAAAAAACCAGATCTGCACCTTAAGTTTAAAACAACATAAACTCCACATATAAACATGTTAAAGTACAAACAGTAGGAGGATCATAACATACACATTAAAGAATACATTTTTTCTTCAAGAATTGTTCAATATGATGCATGTATGTGGACATCAAAGGAAAACATGATTCAAAGAATTCAAGTTATGAATTTTACCTCTTTTTTTGGAGATTTTGTGCAACCTACCAAGTGCTTTGTTCCAGAAATGATTTGATGCTTTGGACACCCTCAAATGACCTCTTAGAAGCTTTTAGGATGGTTGGAATCAGCTGGTACCTGCAAAAACACAAACTGTCCATTTCTTGCAAAAGGGGTTAAAAGTGACCAAAATAGTAACTCTCTCAAATGGTGTTCCAGATGTTGGGAACCATTTGGGATAGTTCAAGGATGATATTTGGAGTGTGTTTGAGGTTTTATCTGGTTTGGTAAGTGACTGAATCAAGACATGGCTTGAAAAATGCAAAAAAGTGCCATTTTGAGGTTTTGAGAAGTGACTTTGTGATTTTGTGATTACAGGTCACTTGTGATAGTTTGCACAATTTGCATATGATATATATGAGGTGTGTGTGTGATTAGTTTGAGTGGAATTGCTCTCTAACTCAAAAACTCATAATTACTTGCTTTGGAAGGCAAATTTGAGGTGAAAGAAGAGATTTTGAGGAAAACATCTGTTTGATGGCTTTGGTGTACTCAAACTGAGCACAAATGAGCTCTATTTATAGTAGAGCAAGTGTGTTTTCGTAGAAATAGTGAATGGTGGCTGCAACAGAGGTTTGGCCAATGTTGTCCAATGAGAATCCAAGTCTCCTCTAGCCATTGACTAGAGGTTAGGGCACAAGGCTGTGGTTCCCTTGGTCTTGGATAAGTCTTGACTGAATTCAGTCTAGAATGGCTCAGTCCATGCCACCTTGATGCTTCCATTGAATGCTCCAATCCAAAATTGGAGTCTTGTCCCTCTTTTAGGGATTTTTAGGAATAGCATGCTACTTCTTGTTCCAAGGACTTTGGAGGCTTGGCTCAGTGATTGTCCCCTTTAAATTTGATCCTCATATGTGTCCAAAGTGATGACAAGGCTTGTAAATTTGTGTGGCACAAGAAATGTGCAAATCTGTCCTGAAACATGTCTTAAAAATCAGCTGCAGTAAGCCTTGTTGTAAAATCCATAACTTCTTGCTCAAGTTGAATTAATGGCTGTTCCAGGACTCTATGGAAAGCTGAGATGACATACTTTAACTTTGATGTGTGACTTTGGTCTCGGTTCAGCTTGCAAAGTCATAAAAAATGGTCTTGAACTTGTGTAGTCAAATCTGTCCTAAAAGCTGTCATGAAAATTCTGCTTTATCAATGCTTTTTGCAAAAACCATATCTCCTTGCTCGAGTATGCTACAAGGACGTTCTACAACTTTCTGGAAAGCTGAGATAACGTACTTCAACTTTGATGTTCAAGGTTTGGCTTGAATCAACTTGGATCATGGAGAAAAACATCCTTGAAGTTGGGACATTCTTGCTGGAAAAATATTAGCGATGTCATATGCAATGTCAGAACATCAGACATTAAGAATTCCAAACTTCGATCACTTATAACTTTCAATCCTTATGATATTTTGAGTTGATTCCTTCTACAATGTTGAAGTATTAAATACCCTCTTTAAAAGTAGCCCTTACGCAAAACCAATGGATGCTTGGGTCAATAGTTACAACCTTGAAAAGTTGTGCCCTTGAACATGATTTTAACTTAGAAAAATTTCTAAGTTTCTTTCAATTTGATCAATTTTGCAATTTTGCGTGATTTCTTATTTTAAATTTGATCAAATTAAATCATCCATCATATTTTCTTGAGTAATGGCTTGTGAAGCTCAAAGTTGACCAAAAGTCAAACTTTGACTTTCTGCGTCAGTTGACTTTGTATTAGATGAACTTGAGGCTTGATCCACTTGAAATGTTGCACTCTTGTGCTTAATTCTTGATGTGGGAGTCCTCTTGATCCATTGTGGATGTTTTAGAGGTTAGACAAGTTGAAGATCATGTCATTCCTTGATTGATCATTTGTCTAAAGGCTCTAAGAGGGTTTGAAACCCTAGTTTGATTGTAGTGAACGCTCACCCATCTTTGGGGAGACTAATGAGGTACAAAGGTACATCCATATTGTGCTGATGATTTACACAATGATGGGAAATCTTAGTGGTCAAAATTTGGGGTATGACACACATGACATGCCTTTTGTTTTGAAAATGTTTTGTAAGGCATTTTGTTAAGATGACGGATACTCAAGTAAAACAATAAAGATACATTAGTGACACAAGCAACAAGCATAATCATAGACCTCCCCTCTACACAAGCCAGTTCTAATCATTCTATTATAGCTCAACCTAAAGTTTCTCGTATCTATTTCACCCGGTTTCATTCTAGCGTAATCACATTAAGCCCTTTGCCTTTACACGTACGTAGTAGAGTAGCCGGTTAGTGACTTTGATCCTTTTTAGCACGGGGTCTTTAGCACGGGGTCTGGTACACAAGTGTGGTACCCCTTTATATATATCCTAATCGTAGGTTGTGGGGGATCAAACCGTAGTTCGCCCTACCGAGTTCAGAACCAGGTTCCTCTGAACCAACCAACAATGGATTCTTTTTTTTGTAATACTTTTGCAACGGTAGGTTTGGTGCATTTTTCAATTTTTTTTCACAACAGCGAAGAATACGAAAGCTATTTAATGATTCGGCATCAAACACTTATCTTCATCGGCTCTCCACGTGGTTTGTGTTTAAGAAGATGCTGACTGCTAATATAAACTACTTGGGGTTACTTTAGAACTAGAACTGAGGGTATCGGTATAATGGGTATTGAAACTGATCTCGAATATGCAAGAGGTCTAAGGTGTCAAGACGGTATCAATCTTGTTAAATTTTTCTCGATTTCCTAACATAGCCTATGTTTCGGTATGTTAAGTTGTGCAATGATCATAATTTTTTTTTTGTTATAGCTGAATAAAGTGGGGAAATTTTGAAATGTACGAAAATTTCATATAAATTCTTCTTTATTCGAAAGGAAATGCAAAAAGGGAATACAAAAAGGAAAATAAAAGGTACCTCTCCCACACTATATCGGACATTGTCCTCAATGTTTCGATATAAACGCGGAAAGAAACTACAAAAAGAGATAAAACTAAAACAAAAGTAAAATCTAAATCTAACGAGGTCCACATCCTCTGCCTCGGGTGCGAGCGCGTCCATTCTGGGCTACATGATCTGGAATGCCTACGTGATGGATATAGTCATGTAGGTCTTGCACTCGTAGCGTCAGGGCATCCATCTCTTCTATCACACCGTCGATCCGTTGTCCTTGGTGGACTTGACCTTGTTGGATTTGTCGCATTAGGCTCATCATCTCATTGTGCTGCTTCTGTCGTTGTTCCTCTCTTTGGGCAGCCAATTGGTTTTGTAGCCATATGCCCCTTAAGATTTCTTCATTAGTGACGGGGTCTTGTTCTGGAGTGGCGCGGCGACGACGTCCGGTGGATGTTGAGGCATCTTGGGCAGGAGGTGGTGGGTTCTTAGTAGGCGGTTGATCCATCTCTTGCTCCATTTCATCGACTGCTTCATTATCTTGGTTTTCTTGAGCAGCCACATTAGGCTCAGGAGCACGGAGATCAAAAAGCCAATTTGCTTGTCTTTGAGGGTCGATGCGGTCTCTGCATGGCATGATGATGCTCCTGATTATTCCGGTACGGACCACTGGATGGTATCGTCCATCCGCCCTTGCTTTAATAAGGTGGGAGGAGCGACAATACTCGGTATCCAGGGACTCAGGTGGTATGAAAGGTAAATTAGCAAGGTTGTCTCCCAGACCAAGGTCGAGTGCGATAGAAGTTACAATACCTCCGAAGTAGAAAGGTTTAGAACCTCTAGCATAGTTGGCGTGGATGTGAGATAGTAGGAACGGAGTTGAATTAATTGGTTCAGGATGGAGCACACAACGAAGGAAAAAGACCTCCTTGGAGTTTACTTTGTGGTTGCTGTCCCTCGCGAAGATTGTGTGTCCTAAAACTCTGTGGAAATATCTTATTGATGGGTTATGAATATAGGTTGCGTTGAGGCTGTCCCAGCTCGAAGCAGCTACACCTGTAAGTCGATTCCAAAGGTCGAAAGCTTCCTGGAACCAGGCATCGTTAGGCAAGCGGCAATGAACATTCTCGCCATGATGGAATCCAAGCATTTGGGCAAGTTGGTTTTGGCCCACCGAATACTCAGAGCCAAACATGCGGAATCTAGCTACACCAGAAAGTTGGTTTGTTTCTCCCAGAGGTGTAACATAAGCAAATGAGCTCAGAATTTCCAGAGTCAGAGCTTCGTAGGTAGGCTGCCCTTGTGTGCAAAGCTGCCATAAACCGGCATTTTGGAGCATCCAGCGTACACCTTCTAGCATACCCAACTCTTCAAGGCTGGCAATGTGGACGTACCATGTCGGTTGGAAAGAGCGTTGGTAGAAGCTGACGTAACTCGCCCTTTGGCGGTCACCAACTTCTCCCTCTCTGAATGTAACAGCGGAAAGGTCAGGAGCTTATCTGGTGCGTCTAGCCATAGTGCATGCAAAGTGAAATAGGTTTAATGGAGGAAGTGGGTATGAGTAAGAGTTGTTACGTGAGAATGAGAATGCTTCGTGTGGTATAAATAAGAGGGTTTGGAAATATGAAGTGTTGGAGAAAAATTCGGATTTAATGTGAGGGGTTTATGGAAAGTAATGGGTCGGTTAAGGAGAGTAATGTGAGTGGGACGTTTGAAGAGAAATTGGAAGGAAAAGAAGATGAAGATGAAGGGTCTCTGTTTGAAACAGAGGGCGCGTTAAAACAAGTATGACGTTCGTCACGGACCTGTCACGGTCGTAAGCCGTGTGACGGTCGTGACAGGGGCGTTACGTCCGTCATGCTTACAAAGTCTGCATTCTCATAGAAACTTAATAAAGGCTGGCACATTATATATATATTGGAACATGGAAATTATCAATGGCAGTAAAATACTAGATAAATATTAGAATGCATACAAAAATGACAGAAACAAATTAAAATAAGCAGGAACATTATATCATCAACTCAACCACAAGCAATGAATACGAATTGAATACTTTATTAAAATTGGAAATTCATAGCAGTGTACTCAAAGTAAAATTGCAGTAGAGTATTAAAGTTGAAATTGAACTGAATTAAACTTATTCCTTGACATTAAAAAGAAAATGACTGTAAAGTAAATGGTTCTAAAAAAAATTAAAAGAAAAGCAATAAAATGGAAAAATGCAGTGTGACAATTTTAGCCACGTTGTTTCTTTAAAGATTCCACAGCTTGGTTCAGATGATGCAGTTCCTCGACGGTGGTATCCATTAGACCGACAACGTCAAGACGGATAAGCTGAAGTTCATCTCTCATATCCTGAAGTGTAGTGCGGAAGGCTTTAAGTGTGGCATGGATGCTAGCAGGGGGAACAGTATCAGTATTATTCATGGGATGCTCAGGGAAATCATGATAGTGAGGAGGAGTTTCAGGTTCAATCTCAATGTCAGACACATGACTACCAAGATCTTTTTCAGGCAGGGGCTCATCTAAATCATATAGCCAGTTGTGGTGGTTATGCACACTAGTTCGCTCGTGATCAGGCAGTGTAAAGTGTTAAACAACTTCATTATTGATCAGGAGTTGAAACGGGGGTGGTCCACGATTTCTAATGAGTCCTCGGTCAAAACAGAAAGTTATGTTCATTGGCCTATATCCGCCTAGAGGGTTCACTCGAGAAAGTCGTGTTCTAAATCCCATGGCATCAGCAATTTTTGGTACAAGGCCACCTATCAAAATGGGACCGTGATCAGCTTGAGCAATCCTGCGGAGATTGTTAAGCATAAAAGTAGCTCCATTGACGGGTCGGGATTGAAACACGCAAAACATGATAAAAAGCTCATCTCTAGAGATTAGGGTGTCATTCTCGGCTTTTCCAAAGAGGGTGTAGGCTAAGATCATATGAAAGTACCTTATGGTCGGGTTGTGAATTTTGGTGGACACCATAGGGTGCGGGTCATGATGAGGTTGTCCTGAAATACTACTCCAAAAAAGGTCCAGTTCATCTTCCATTACTAAATCTTCCTGTGCCATAGTAAAAACGTCGGGTCCATTGGGGAAATCCAACAGGTCCGCAATCTCTCTAATGTTGAAGCGGCACGTGTATCCAAATAGCCTAAAGGTTATGTTACCCCTATTAAATCCTATGCCATAGTTAGGGTTGTAGGACAATGAGCTTAGGAATTCTAGGGTCAGCCTGTGGTAGGTTGGATACTTCTTTCTAGCAAAGCCTTCCCATCCTATCTGGCTAAACATAAAGTCTATGCTATCTCATATACCTAAGGCAGTCATGGTATCTCCATGGGAAAATTTGGTTAAGGCCATAGGTATGCGAGAGAGAACCTCATAGCGGTGCCATTGGACAGCGTCCCTGAATAGCACAACCATGGTGTCTTCGTTATCCATCTTAACGGTTAGTCAGAAAAGTAAAGCAGATGAAGAAGGAAGAAGGTAGAAAGACTTTAAAAATCCTGTAGTATGTAATTATAAGATCAGCACAGCGGTTTCCATAAAATTTTTAAATTTTTGAGAAAAGAAAATAAATAAAAATGAAAAAGTAATGAAAACAAGATTAAGAAAGTAAAGGGAAATGAAAAGGAATAAAAATAGACTTAAGAAAGATGTAAAGAAATTTAGAAGGAAATGAAAATAAAAGAAAGTTAAAAGGAAAGAAAACAATCTCGTGGGTTGCCTCCCACTAAGCGTTGTTTTTAACGTCGTAAGCCTGACGAAAGCTTAGTGATAATTCAGTTGTAGGGATGAGCGGGCAGCTCTAAAAGTCTTAGACTATTCAAATAGTCTCTGTTTGCAATATTATAATAATGTTTTAAGCGTTGCCCATTTACTATGAATGGTTCACTATTTCTTCCTTTTATTTCTATCGCTCCACTTTGAAAAACTTTAGAAATTTCAAAGGGTCCGGACCACCTAGATCTAAGTTTTCCTGGAAAAAGCTTAAGTCTCGAATTAAATAGGAGCATGACGTCTCCCACACTAAATTCTTTTCTAGATAAGCGCTTATCATGCCATCTCTTAGTTCTTTCTTTATATATGCGGGCGTTCTTATAAGCATCTAGTCTTAGTTCTTCTAATTCGTGCAAGTCTAAGATTCATTTTTCTCCTGCGGCAGCATAATTTAAATTGAGGGTTTTAATAGCCCAATAGACTTTGTGCTCTATTTTTACCGGCAGATGACAAGATTTTCCATAGACTAACTTAAATGGAGTGGTTCCTATGGGGGTTTTGTAAGCGGTTCTGTAAGCCCATAAAGCTTCATTAAGTTTAGTTGACCAATCCTTCCTAGAGGTAGCGACAGTCTTTTCTAAAATTTGTTTTATTTCTCTATTCGAAACCTCGACTTGTCCACTGGTTTGTGGATGATATGGTGTTGCCACACGATGTTTGACTCTGTATTTTGACAGCAGCTTATCGAATATTTTAGATATGAAATGGGAGCCACCGTCACTAATGACGAGTCTTGGCACACCAAATCTATGAAAGATTATGTTCTTAAAGAGCTTTATCACTACTCGTGTGTCATTTGTAGGAGAGGCTTAAGCCTCGATCCATTTGGAAACGTAATCGACAGCGACGAGTATGTACTGGTTACCAAAAGACGATGGAAATGGTCCCATGAAATATATTCCCCACACGTCAAAGACTTCTACTTCTAGAATGCCCTTTTGAGGCATTTCATCTCGTCTGGAGACGTTACCAGTGCGTAGACACCGGTCGCAATTTATAACCGCGATATGGACATCTTTCCATAGAATAGGCCAAAAGAGGCCAGCTTGCAAAATCTTAGCACAAGTCTTTAAAGTGCTCGCGTGCCCACCATAGGGCGTGGAATGACAATGAGAAATTATGTCTTCCACCTCGTCTTCGGGTACACAACAATGGAAAATACCATCGGCGCCCCTCTTGAAGAGAAGTGGTTCGTCCCAATAATAGTGTTTAAGGTCGTGGAAGAATTTCTTCTTTTGTTGATAGGTTAGATCAGGTGGCAGTACTCCAGCTGCTAGATAGTTGACAAAGTCAGCATACCATGGCAGCGTGGTCTTAGTGTAAACAGATTCTACCACTTCATTAGTTTCTGTATCAGTATAGGTCAAGGATTGTTCTATTGTATTGCTTTCTAACTGGGCTAAGAGTCTTTCATAAGGGAAATCATCATTAATAGGTACTTGGTCTGGTTGGATGTTTTCCATTCTCGACAGGTGGTCAGCTACTACATTTTCAGTGCCTTTCTTGTCCTTGATTTCCAAGTCGAATTCTTGTAGGAGTAGAATCCACCTCAGAAGCCTTGGTTTGACGTCCTTTTTGCTTAATAGGTGCCTGATTGTGGCGTGATCGGTGTAGATGATTATTTTTGCTCCTACTAGGTAGGAATGAAATTTATCTAATGCGAACACGACAGCCAAGAGTTCCTTTTCTGTGGTAGCGTAGTTCATTTGTGCATGATCCAAGGTTCTACTGGCATAGTAGATTACGTGAAGCTTTTTGTCCTTTCTTTGTCCTAGGACTGCACCTACAACATAATCACTTGCGTCGCACATGATTTCGAATGGTTTATTCCAATCTGGGGGTTGCATAATGGGTGCTGATATTAAAGCTTGCTTGAGTGTTTGAAATGCGTTCAAGCATTTGTCATCAAAGACGAATTCAGCGTCTTTCATTAACAGCTCAGTTAGGGGTTTGGTTATCTTAGAGAAATCTTTAATGAAACGTCGGTAAAAACCGACGTGTCCTAAGAAACTTCTTATCTCTCTAACGGTTTTCGGTGGCTGGAGATTTTCTATTACTTCTATTTTTGCTTTGTCGACTTCGATTCCTCTGTCGGATACTATATGTCCTAGCACGATTCCATGTCGGACCATGAAATGGCATTTTTCCTAATTGAGCACTAAGTTGACACTTACACACCGTTCAAGCACCATTTTGAGGTTTGATAGACATCCTTCAAAACTTTCCCCACAGACAGAGAAATCGTCCATAAAGACTTCCATTATACCGTCTAAGAAGTCAGAGAAGATGGACATCATGCATCTCTAGAATGTTGCGGGTGAGTTACATAATCCGAAAGGCATTCGCCGATAGGCAAAAGTTCCAAGGGACATGTGAAAATAGTCTTTTCTTGGTCGTCAGGATGGATAGGAATTTGGAAGAATCCTGAATATCCGTCTAGATAGCAAAAATGGGAGTGTTTAGCCAGACGTTCAAGCATTTGATCTATGAAGGGTAAAGGGAAATGATCTTTACGAGTGGCTTTGTTTAGTTTTCTATAATCGATACACATTCTCCATCCGGTTTGAGTATGTTGTGCTACAGATTCGCCTTTTTCATTATTGATGACAGTAACACCTCATTTCTTGGGTACCACGTAAACTGGGCTAACCCATTCACTATCTGATATTGGGTATATGATTCCTGCTTCTAACAGTTTTTGCACTTCTCTCTTAACGACATCACTCAGAATGGGATTGATTCTCCTTTGATGTTCTCTAGAGGTTTTACAGTCTTCCTCAAGCATGATGCAATGCATACAGATAGAGGGACTTATTCCTTTCAAGTATGAGATGTTATAGCCTAAGGCAGTTGGGTACTTTCTCAGGACATGCAACAATTTCTCGGTTTCTATTTGTCCTAAATCTGCGTTGACTATAACTGGTCGTTCGAGTTTTGTATCTAGGAATTCATACCTTATATCTTTGGGTAATGTTTTCAGTTCTACAGCTGGTTTCTTTGGGCAAGGCATAGAGTCAGGAGTGAGTGCGAGACATTCACTTAGATTGTTATCTTGGTATTCACCACGCCAATTATCATCTTCAAAATTTGGTGGCATCGGAATTCTCAGTACTACAGAATACGTGTTTTGGTGTTTTTCCATTTCTTTAACGCATTCATCAATTACATCTAGGAAGCAGCACAAATCTTCTATAGCAGGTGCTTTGAAGAATTGTGAGAGGATGAATTCTACTTTTTCTTCACCGACATCGAAAGTCAGTTTTCCTTTTTTCACATCTATGATGGCTCCGGCAGTAGCTAGGAATGGTCTTCCTAAAATGATAGGGATGTTTGAGTCTTCCTTGATGTCCATGATTATGAAATCTGTAGGAATATAGAATTGTCCTATACGTACTGGAACGTTTTCTAGCATTCCTAGAGGAAATTTCACTGATCTATCAACTAGTTGTACATACATTCTTGTTGGTCTCAGTTCTCCCATGTTGAGCCTTTTACAAATAGATAAGGGCATTAAACTAATGCTGGCTCCTAAATCGCACAGAGCTTTGTCTATGACAAACTTTCCAATCACACATGGTATAGAGAAACTACCAGGATCTTTTAGCTTAGGAGGCATGTTGTTTTGGAGTATAGCGCTGCATTCTGCAGTAAGCATAACGGTTTCAGTATCCTCAAGCTTTTTCTTATTAGTTAATATTTCTTTTAGGAACTTAGCGTATGAGGGCATTTGTGTGATTGCTTCTGTAAAAGGTATTGTGACATTTAATTGTTTCAGAAGTTCAACAAATTTCTTAAATTGGCCTACGTTTTTAGATTTAGCGAATCTCTGAGGATACGGGATAGGCGGTTTATAAGGCGGTGGAGGCACATATGGTTCTTCTTTCTCTTCGGCCTCTTTGCCATTATCTTCCTTCTCGTTTTCCTTTAGTTCGCCTTCCTTTTCAGACTCCTTACTAGGATATTGGTACATGGCTGGATTTTCGATTCTTGGGTCAGTGGGTCCTTCTAGTTCTGTTCCACTCCGAAGCGTTATAGCGTTTGCATGTCCCTTCGGATTAATTTGAGTTTGACCTGGAAGGTTCCCAGCTGGGGCAGCGGTAACTGCTTGTTGTTGAGCCACTTGCGAGATTTGTGTTTCTAACATTTTGTTGTGAGTGGCTAGAGCGTCAACCTTGTTGGCTAGTTGTTTGATTTGCTCACCGGTGTGAACATTCTGGTTAAGGAACTCCTTGTTTTGTTGAGCTTGTGCAGCAATGAATTTCTCCATCATAATTTCAAGGTTTGACTTCCTAGGAACGTTGGGAACGTTAGCAGCAGGTTTTTGATATCCTGGTGGCACAACAGGCGCTTGGCCAGGTGCATACAGAGCGTTATTATTCTTGTACGAAAAGTTTGGATGGTTCTTCCAACCAGGATTGTAAGTAGTTGCATATGGGTTTCCTTGAGCATAATTCACTTGATCAGCGGAGACTCCTGCTAAAATTTGGCATTCGTGGGCAGCATGTCCAGGTACTCCGCATAATTCACAGTTTGGAGCTACGGCAACCACGGTGGCTGCGGGTGTTATGGTTAAGTTGTCTATCTTTTGAGCAAGGGCATCTACCTTAGCATGGACATGATCAAGACTATTAACTTTGTACATTCCTCCTTTTGTTTGAGCTTTTTCCACTGGCGTTCTTTCACCTCCCCATTGGTAATGGTTTTGAGCCATGCTTTCGATGAGTTGATAGGCTTCGGTATAAGGTTTGTCCATAAGTGTACCACCAGCGACGACATCTATTGTCATTCTTGTATTGTACAAGAGACCATTGTAAAACATATGGATGACTAACCAATCTTCAAGACCGTGATGCGGACACATCCTCATCATGTCTTTGTATCTTTCCCATGCATCGTAGAGAGACTCAGTATCTTTTTGTCTAAATCCATTAATTTGGGCTCTCAGCATAGCTGTTTTGCTTGGTGGGAAATATCGTGCTAAGAACACCTTTTTCAACTCATCCCACGTAGTGACGGGATTTGATGGCAAGGATTGCAACCAAGCCCAAGCTCTGTCTCTTAACGAGAAAGGAAAAATACGTAGTCTTATCGCGTCTGCAGTCACACTATTTGCCTTCACTGTGTTTGTGTACTGCACAAATTTGGTCAAATGTTCATTAGGATCGTCCGTAGGATTTCCAGAAAATTGATGTTGTTGTACGGCTGACAGCAATGAGGGTTTCAACTCGAAATCGTTCCGGTTGATAGCGGGGGGCAGCAATGCTGTTATGTGGTTCTTGCTCAGATGGGGTAGCATAATACTTAAGAGGACGGTTATGTGGTCCATCAGCCATGTTTCGTTCTTTGACTGGTTCAGGAGTATGAGCGAGAAGATCGGGAATATTATACTTGCGTTGATACTCAAGTATTCTGCGTCTTAGATGTAAGAAACGCTCTAATTCGGCGATTGGTGGTTGCAAGTCTTCGCTTCGTGAGCGAGTACTTGGCATACAATCGAGAAAAGGAAAAAGGGAAATAAAAATTTGTTGCCTTAGTCTATACGACGCAACAAATGTATTGCACTATCGACTAAATCAAGGTCCCCGGCAACGGAGCCAAAAACTTGATCGTGACTTTCTGAGTCTAACGGTTACTAACTGCAAGCGCACAACCTATCGCGTAGTAATAAAGATATCGATCCCACAGGGACTTGATAATTAACCTAGTGCTATGGTTTGCTATTGTGTTTAGCTAAGGCGAAGATGTTCTAGTTTTAAGTTCAAAAAGGGAAACTAAAGGGAATCTAAATTTTAGAATAAACTAGTTGATATTAGGACATCGGTACGTAACTTAGTATACCATCGTGTGTCGCTCCCGGGATTTTCATCCAAGTACAAACGCGAAAGTGGCACCGAAACAGAGTCGCCAGCAATGTGTATTTATCCCAAGAGAGGGAAAGGAAACACCGCGTAAACCTGAGAGAAAGGAAAAGCATGGTCTTACGACCAAGAGAACTGGGTTCGGGAGTCGGTTACGCGCAGGGAAGGTATTAGCACCCCCACGCGTCCATCGTACCCGATGGGATCCACGCTTGCTGTTTCGATCAAAGGGTGTGAAGAAAGGATACTGGAAAAGGAACTGAAAGAAAGAAAGGAGAAAGAAAAGAAAAGGAACGGGAAACAAATGTAGGGAAAATAAAAGAAGTGCTCGCATGGGCCCTACCCCACTGCCTACGTATCTCATCGGGAACATGAGAATCAGAGCGACGTAGTTCCCCTTACTAGGGATGGATTGTTTGTGTTTTTTAGAGAACGGCTTACGTTCTAGCTCAGGTGTTGCAGGCTCGCTGGTCCGAGTGCGTTACCGTCTTGCAAGAGAACGAGTAGAAGCGCGTTCGTGCGTTGATAATGAATGAGATGAGAAAAGAATTCCCGAAGGAAAGACGTTATTGTTTGTTTTTTGTCTTTTAGAAGTTTTTTCCATTTATTTGCATATGACAGTGTATCTGAATCTTAGTCATTGGAATGTGTACATTCTCACATTCCAAGATGGAATGGGTAAGAAAGCACACTAAGAGTGAAGAAGACCCCCACACTTAGTTCCAATTGTCAAGGTTCAAACACACTAGCGTACTTGTATTTATTAAGTGTTTTTGTTGATTAAGAAATGAAGAAGTTTTTTTTATTATTTGCACCTTCAACAAGTATTGCATTTAAGTCCCTCATACAAGATCAAATGTTTAACACATTGACCCAAGATGGGCTATATGCTACACATTCTAAGATTACAAGAGAAGACCCCTTATAATCTTTTCTTTATATGAAAGGCCTAAATGCAATAAATGCCTACCTTTATTATATGTTTTGAATTTTCCTTGAGATGAGAAGATGAAAGACTCAAGAGAGGGTAAAGGTAAAAATCTATATGGACTAAGACTCAATCCTAATTGATTAGTTAAGGGAGTGATCCTAAAGTTTGTGAGGTTTCAACCTAAAGTCTAAAGAAAGAATGAATTAAACAATTCACTTCTAAAGTAGAAGATGAATTGTAATTCACAAAGGGAAAGTGATGAGTTATTAAAAGAAAGCACATAAGTGCTTAAAAAAACATAGAATGGAATTGTAAAAGAGAAAGGATAGAAGTTGAATGTGGATTCCTTATCCACACTCAATTGAAACTTGCCAAAGCCCCTACATGGTTAGTAAACATGTATAAGAAGTATAAGAAGTAAAAGAACATGTAATGCATCATAAAACTCAAAAGAATTAAATGAGAAACCAAATCCTAGAGCCACAACCAGAATGGGCATCATATGGACAACAAGTGAATATCATCATACAAGTGCAAGTGAATAAGCAATAATCATCACCCATTAGCATTTAAACATGTTACAAGAAGAAGGGGTAGGTGAAAGATGGAAAAAAATGAAGAGGACATGCATAAATGGAACATGTAAATCAACAACCAGAATTGAAACTAAATGGAAAATGGTTTATAAACATCTCAAAAGTATTTATGAATCAACTTCAAGACATTCAAGAAGTAATATAAGAAGAATTGAAATGAAAGTTCAAAAAGAAAGTGCAAACAATACATGTTAATGATGCACAAAGTTCAAATTGAAATGAACATGTAAAGATGACCTATAATGTGTATCAAAGACCTATAATATCATATGAATGGCTCATAACATATGCAAATGCTCATACAAATGTGCACAAAAGAATTCATGTAAACATGCACTAAAGTTGTAATGACATGCCATGGATTATACTTCCAATGTAATGCATCAAACAAAGACCAAATGGATTCATGAAAATTATGCCAGCATATTATTGGAATGCCTAGGTCAGAAATGCATCATACATCAAGATAGCATGTAAAAATTCAGAGCAAAATGACTTCAAACAAAGCAATTAGGTCAAATTGAAACATCATGCAAAGTGGTGCAAATATAGGCATCAAAACATGTAATAAAGTGACCTAAAAAATCAAACAAAAATCATCTAACATGCTTCAATGTATTAGTGAATCAATGCAAAAAGGATCATGTCAAAACAGTTTGTAATGAGCAAGAACAAAATTAAACAAATTCATGTATCATGCTTAGAATGCATCTAAATGGAAATTCAAAGAAAATTATGGACCAGGGGTAAAAAGGTCATAAAATCGAGAAATAAAATCATCAAAAATTTCCTAAATGTTTTAATGATACTCATGAATTTTTGTGGAATTTTATGATGCTATTTGATATTTTTTTAAAAATTAAAAAGTAAACGTGTATAAAAAATAGAAAAATAAAATGAAATGCAAAGGGAAGGGGCGGTGTGAACATAGCAATTATGCAGTTCCAATCATTTGGGCCTTAAAACAGGGAGGTGCGAATAGCATTCTGGCTAAGTCCAATAAGCGCGCAGTACACAATATTATCATGGAATTCAGTCAACAAAAGTCAAATCATACCAGCCATAGGATCAAATCCCAGTCAAAGCAAAAGTCAAGGTAATCAAAATCAACGCATGTACACGAATGACCATACTCCTTACCATGTGCCACACCACATAATGCTTAAAAGAAATCAGAAATAAAACACGTGCGGTGCACGCCTATTTTTATGTGTTGGCAGCATGGTGGCCATTAGATCACACTCATCCAACGTACCACATTTAAACTGAGCATAAAACCCTAAACTGAAGTCCACCGGCCGGAGAGGGACCTCCGGTCACCTTCTCCGGTCACTCACCACCGTCTGCAACCTTGATTTCTCCAGAAATCCACAAAACGTATACCAATAGAAAGAGGAACTAATGTAGAACACGAATTCAAGAACAAAATGCACAAACAATTCATGATATGAGAGAATCCAACAGAAACAGATTTGCCCTAACATTTGGTCTATGCCTCTAAAGGCCTATCAACTAGCCAGGCAAGTTCTTGAGCTTATAAGAAGCTGCAAGAACCTGAAAACAAACTCACATCAAGTCTATAATGGATGAAACTCGTACCTGAATATTGGAGATTTGGAAGTACTCTTCAGAAAACCAGAGATCTTAGCTTCTTCTTCAACCTTGGAGCTTCACAAACTTAGCAAAATGAATGCTATATAACCAGTGGTCTTGAGAGCAGAGAGATTCAATGTTGAACAATGCTTGCAAAACCTTGAGGACTGTGTAGAAAAACTTTAATCCAATGCCATTGATGATGATGAAGATGAAGTAGATGAAGGGAAGATGGTGAAGCTCGTGTGAAATCAGAGGGAAAGTAGAGAGAATGTGAGGGAGAGTTTGAAGTGTTTTGAAGTGAAAAATGAGAAAAATGAAGCTCAAAAATGAATTGTGAAGTGTGATTTTGTTTTATAGTATGAATTAACCATGGTTAACTGGGTGAATTAACTGAGTTGAAGTGGTTTAAGTGAGTCATCCCTAACTAACTGAGTCAAGTTAGTTAGGGAGAGCCATGATATGGTGTGGCTGGTTCATAACAAACTATGGTGGAGGTGAAATGAATTGAATGGAAAGGCTGTTGTATCACAAAACTTTTTCAGCAAGCTTGTTATTTCTACTTTCATGCATAATGAGGCACGTGCTATGGTGTGTATGAAATGTGTTTGGTTTAAAAAGGCAATGGATAGCTGGTATGAATAATGCACGTGCAATCTTGTAACCACAACATCAACAACATTGGTTCTATTTCTGATTTTTTATGACAGTTGAGAACAATGGAGATATGGTGATTTGATGATGTTTTCCTCTCTACTCAATGATTGGTTTGGTGAGTTTTTGGATTCATTTGAAAGAGGGGATGTAAGAGGACATGCTTGGTATGAAAAATGAATTGAAATAAGGCTTGGAAGAGGTTGAAAAATGACTTGGAATACACAAGTTTGGGAACTGGTTATGGGGCGTGGCAAGCAAGTCATGGCATGGCGACTTGGCACACAAAATTTCAGCACAATCAACATGACTTTGAACCAATATATCTCCACTATAACTTGATCAAATGGAATTTTGTCCAACATGAGTATTGAAGATGACACTACAAGGAACAACTTTGATGTTGAAAAGTTTTGAAAATGAAGCCTCTTACCATGAGAAAAATAGGTGTACATTTGGCCCACCAACTGTTTGTTAAAATGACTGCGCGCGTGCCCTGAAAATCTTGGTCATGACCTAGTTTTGAACCTACTTTGCTCAAACTTTGATCAATCATATCTCACTCAATTTTTATCCAATGGAGATGTTCCACACATGGATTTGAAGCTTAAAACAAGATCTTTTTTTGTGGCCGAGTGGAATTTTCATTTGGTGCTTCAATTTTAAATGGCCTTGGTTCAAACTCTGATGCAAAATGGCCAAAACTTACTATTTTTAGTAACCCTACTTCACCCAAAAATGGCAACTTTCCACATCTTGATTTTTTCATGATTCCTTTGGAGTTTCTTGACCAAATTTTGCACATTGGACACATATAACATGAATTTTATGAATTTGGCCTCAAAAAGTCAATAGTTGACTTTTTCCTCTGATTATTTGACTTTGCCCCAATTTCTCTGATTCTTGATCTTTCTTCCAATTGAACCACTTCTAAAACCAATTGAGATGTAATTTTCCACATACATACACTTAGGGACATATGGAATACCATGACATCAAGTTTTGTCCAAAAAATCAGAGATACCCTGATTTAATTGGAAACCCTAATCTTGACCCCCTCTGGTTAGGAGGAAATTGCACATCTTCCAAATCCAAATTCCTCAGAGTATGTTGTGTATCCTCTTAAAGGATGATGAGAAATGCCACTTGAGGATGATTTTGAATCAATGAGCTATCTCTTTTGAGGATTTTCCTTCAATTTTTGGACTTCTTGCATAGTGTAGGATGTAATGCTTCAATCTCCTATTGAATCTCACCTTCTTGAGGTTGTGGAAGATCAATTGGGATAGTATGAGACATGAGAGACCTCTTGGCTTGCCTAGAGCCAACTTGATTGACCTTTTGTGCTTTGAATGATCTCTTGATTGTCCATCTCCCACCTGACCACATGCCCTGATGGTAAGAAGGATGCCATGCTTCATTTTTCTATATTAAATGCAATGCAATGCTAATGAGATGGATATGATATGATAAATGATAATGCCATGCTATGATGCCAAAAGGGGAGAGCAAATTTTGGGGTATTACATCGTGGATTCAATAAAACCTAAGCGTATAAAAATAAGTCACATTATATTTCTGTAAAAAATATCAGTTTAAAAGCCCTCACCTCACACTCTCGTGGTTATTGTTTCGGACTATACTCCTAAATCATAATGTCTGCTCTCGCTAGCCCATTTGAGTTTAAAAATACTTTTTGAAAACTAATACAGTCTAATTAACTTTAAAGCACTCTCGCTGTTTTTAAAACCAATGCCCGATTTCAGCTATCCGGTTAAAATCTCACACTCTCGTGGTCTTAATCCTAACCTTTGCTACCTTTTTACTCTCATAATAAAAGTCCAGTTTTAATTAAGAAATCGCGGCCAGAAAATAAGTTGTTTATGGTTTTAGCTTAGAATTATCGAATCCATTCCAGTTACTTCATTACATACCGATAAATCGGATTTAGCTAGACATACTACTTAAAACAAACATGCATAAAAATAAATTACAAAACAGTAAAGTAGACATGGTAATGAGGAAACGATAATGCTATTATTAAGATAATGAATAAAAACCTGATAAATATGCAATAACTTGGTTCTAGCAATTCCTCCACAAGTCGGTAGGCTTTTGCTTGATCGTATCGGAATAAAGAATGATGAAGGAAAGATTGAAAATAAATCCTAACTATGGTGCAATAGCTCCTCAATGTGAGAAACTATCACTATTTCAAGTAATGGTAAATAAGGAATGGGAAACAGGAAACAAATAAGGAATGCAAGGAAAGTAAAAAGTTCGGAAATAAATTCTGCAGCAATTCAAGGTAAAATTCTCTAGGTTGTGTGTGTCTCTGGCTTTCCAATCCATGCTGTATTTATAGCTCAAGCCTTTGCCTTAACGTTAGAGAAATAGTAGGAGCATAACCCTTGGTGGTTGAGAAGTCTAAGGGAGACTGGCTCTCATGCAGTTGAAATTGAGGGAGAGAATCTAGCAGAAACTGCTCAACCTGCGTGTGCATTGGGCTTCTTTTTCCACGTCTGCGTTCTGAACATAATAACCACTTTGTAGCGTGTGATGGTCGTGATGAGTGCATGATGGTCGTGGTAAACTTTGGGGGCGTGACGGTCGTGGTAGGTGTGTGACGGTCGTCACACACACCACTTTCCATTTTCTGCTCTTTTTCTTATTAATTCCTCCTGTTTTCTTCTCATTTCTTCATGTTTTCTCTACTTTGCTCCTTTTGGCTTGGACAATGAAATACCTGCGAAAACACTAGAATACTTGCAGAATAATCGTAACTTAAACTGAAATAACGTAATTGTTAGTCGTAAATCAAGGCAAATATATGATACATTTTCGTGTTATCAGGTTTCAACTGCCCCCAGCGACGTCGGGGAGAATCCCGAGCATGCTTCCGCGGAGGAATTGACAGTTGCGGAGCCTGCCGAGCATGCGTCCACTTTCGCGTCTTACACCGGGGACGTCTTCACAAACGTAGGGCCAGAAGGGGAGTGGAAGGTACACTTCCCCATTCAAGACGACCGCATATATAAAGATTACGGGGAGAGATTCCCGATGTATGAATATGCTTTCAAGGATATAGGGCTGAGGCTACCTTTCACTGACTTTCATTAGTCTATCTTCGTTCATATGGACTTGGCCCCGTCTCAGTTGCACCATAATTCATTGGGGTTTATCCACTCTTTCGAGCTGACCTGCGAGTATCTGAAGATAGGAGCCATTTTGCCCTTGTTCTTCACCATCTTCCACTTCCAAAGGCAGGTTTCGGGGAAAAGGTACGGTTGGGGTTTGCTGAAACAAGCGAGAAAACTATTTAAGCCCTTCTCAGAGTCTATCCGGACCTTCAAGGGAGGTTTTATATCATTGAACTTGTGTCAGAGAAGGCTCAGGATACCACGTATGCCTGGGCAGTGACAACGGACGAGGACGACAATGATATGCACGACGAGCATGGGAAGTTGCTGGCGGACAGGGTGTTTAAGTTCCCCTTCTGATGGAGTGGGAGCCATTTTACCCGGGGTACCGATCATTACCTCGCCCAACCGGATATGCTGGACGAGCAAGACACAGCCAGTTATAAGGCGTTGGTCAAATACGTTAACAGTTTTAGACCCGCAGAGTGTTGGACGAAAAAGAGGGACCCGATCTTTGACGACGATGGTGGGCAAAGAGTGAATCATCGCTATATCAATACGAAGGCGCTTCTGGAGTGCAAAACCCATGCTGACGCTCTTAAGTTGCTTGGTAGTTTTTACTTTTTTAGCTTGTCCGAATTATAACTTCCTCGGTGGCTAATGCGTTTGTTATATTTTTGCAGGTGAGATGCCTTCTGCTCATGAGAGGATGGTGAAGAATGCCCTGGCGAGGGGTAAAGCAGGCGTGGCCAACTCGAAGTCACGGTTTACTCAGCGGGCGCCTCCTTAAGGTTTAAGTGGACCAGACCGAGCGAGCTGGTGGATCTTAGTCGGGCGGCGGAGAAGGGCAAGTTTGAACTCCACTTTGCCTTCAAGACAGGAAGTTTTTTGAGGGGACATCCCTGATGGTTCCTCGGGCAGAGTCCCTCAAGCTTGAAGGTATGGATCGCCCGAGCAAGAGTACAATGCTGGCGCAAGCTCTGCGTTGGTCCGGGTCCTGGAGATGGCGGCGGTCTACGCCGAGGAAGACTCCTCCTCTGAATCTGAACTAAAGAAAGCCTAGGCGGAGATATCTGCTCTGGAGGAAAAAGTGAAGAAGGCCAAGGAGGAGGCCAAGGCTGCTAATGACGCATGGAAGAAGTCTGACGAGGAGGCTGTTAGGCTGAAAGGGGATAATGATACCTTGGTTACTGAGAAGAGGGATGCCGAGGACCTAGTCGAGCAGATGAGATCCGCGGCTGCCCCGGCAGAAGACGAGCCTGAGGAGGTGAAGGCGCTGAAAACTAGGGCTGATCTGGTTGCTCATATTGCGCGGGAAGAGGAAGATGTGTACGCCATCAGGGAGGAGTCATTCAACAATGCCGTGGCCTAACTCAAGCTGGTGAATCCAGAGATCCAGATATCCACAGAGGGTACTAATTTTCTGGGCCATGTTGAGGATGGCAAGATAGTTACTCCAGACTTCTTCAATATCGATGATGAGCATGCCTATCTCTTGAACGAAGAGACCCAGTCGCCGCAACCTAACCCTGAGCAGTCTGAGCAGATGGAGGAGTGATATCTTCTTTTCTTTTTTGTTGTAATGTATATGGCCCGCGTGCCATATTTGATGTAATTTTATTGTTGTTTGGTATGGGGCGTGGCCCCTTTGTTTTGTAACATGCACAATTGTGGTCCTTGTGGCCACTTAATTATTTTAATATGTATGTATCGAGCCGTCGTGGCCGGTTTTGTATGTTCGCGTGTGGCTTTGTTTGCTATTTATTTTTGCTAAGTGTTATCTTTGCTCGATACACGTGTGTGCCCGTAGTGGGGAAGTGGTGATTCGTTTATGGTTTTAGGGAATTGCTCGACTTAGATGTGTTTGACAGTGAGGGGGACTGGTCGAACGACCTGGGGAATTTCTGAGCATGATAGCAGAGCTTAGGTCGCGTTTGAGGCCTGAGATCGCGGCGTGAACTTTCCATCGCGAGCTGGGTGTTCTGCCTATCATGGTACTTTGACGACGGTGGGCTCGGTTGAGGAACCGCCGTCGGGAAGAGATCCAGCTCGATCCTGAGCGGGATCCTGCCTTGGCTGGTATGCGTCACTTGTACCTGGGAATGCATCGTAGTCGGGATGTTCATTGTTTTGACGACAATTAAGGCCTTAGCTATAGTATTGTTTTAGCTTTTCGGCGTTCCATGGTCGAACAAGTTCTTCCCCGTTGAGGTGTTCTAGGTAGTAGGCCCCATTCTCCGTCTTTGCTCGGACGCGATAGGGTCCTTCCCAGTTAGCGGCGAGTTTGCCTTCCCGAGAGTCCTTGTGGTTCCTTCTCAAGACAAGGTTGCCCACTTGGAATTCTCGCCGTATCACTTTGGCATTGTGCCTGATTGCGATTTTTTGCTTTAATGAGGCTTCTCGAAGGGCTGCTCCTGACCGAACTTCTTCGACGAGTTTGAGCTCTTCCCTTAGTGCCTCGTTGTTTGTTTCCTCGTCTAGGGGTGATTTAGTCCACCTGGATGGTACATGTATCTCGATGGGGATCATTACCTCAGTCCCGTAGGCCAGGCAAAAGGGAGTTTCCCCGGTTGAAGAGTGGGGAGTTGTGCGGTACGCCCATAGGACATTTTGCAGCTCTTCGACCCAAGCTTTCTTCGTTTTGCCTAGCCTCCGCTTGAGGCCTCGTAGGATTACCCGATTTGCTACTTCGGCTTGCCCGTTAGTCTGGGGGTGTTCGACGGATGCAAAGTGTTGTTTCGTGCCCAGTTGAGCGACGAGATCCTGGAACTTCCTGTCCGTGAACTATGTCCCATTGTCTGTGACTATTGCTTGGGGAATGCCAAAGAGTGCAAGGATGTTCCTCTTGTAGAAACGAAGTATGTTAAGGGCCGTTATTTTGGCTAGAGCCTCCGCTTCTATCCACTTTGTGAAGTAGTCAACACCTACTATTAAGTACATGTTCTGGTTTGACCCTACTACGAATGGCCCCAGGATGTCCAGGCCCCACCATGCGAATGGCCACGGGGAGGACATAGCTTTGAGCTCGTTAGGCGGAGCCAGGTGCATGTCCCCGTGCCGTTGGCATTTTTTGCATTTCTTCATGTGCTCTTTTGCATCCTGCTGCATGGTTGGCCAGTAGTACCCTGCTCGAAGGGCTTTCTGGGTGGGGGATCTTCCCCCGAGATGTTGGGCATTGATTCCTTCGTGGATCTCGTGCAAGATGTGGGTGACCATTTCTTCCTCGATGCATTTGAGCAACAGAATGGAGAACCCTTGCCGGTAGAGCTTGTCTTCGACCAGGACGTAGGAGCAAACTCTGTGCCTGACTGTGCTAGCCTCTTTGGGGTCGGACGGAAGTTCGTCCCTAGCAAGGTAGTTATAAACAGGGGTCATCCAGCAGTTGTTGTCGCTGATAACTTGCACGTCGAGGGTCGCGGGGGTCTTCTCGATGCTGGTTCGAGGAAGCACCTCCTGGATGACGGATTTGTTTCTGCCCTTTTTTTTTCGTGCTCGCTAGTTTAGACAACACATATGCTCTAATGTTATGTTTGCGGGGAACATGTTTTACTTCTATTGTAGTGAACTTCGTCATTTTTTCTTTGACCAGGGACAAGTATTCAGATAGGTTGTCGTTTTTGACCTGGTATTCTCCTCGAACTTGAAGTGCCACGAGTTGTGAATCTGTGTAGATGACGACTTCTTCTGCTCTTAGGTCTTCAGCCAAGCACAGACCGACAAGGAAAGCTTCGTACTCAACTTGGTTATTGGACATGGGGAAGGATAAAGTGGGTGATACCTCGGTGATGATTCCCTTGTCGTTCTCCAAGATGATACCTGCTCCGCTTCCTGCCGAGCTGGATGCTCCGTCGACGAAGATCGTCCACCTATGCGCCCCGCAGGTGAGGGATTCTGCGAACGTCATTTCTACGATGAAATCAGCCAACGCCTGAGCCTTGAGGGCCTTTCTGCTTTTGTACTGAATGTCGAACTCGGATAACTCTAATGACCATTTGAACATTCTGCTGACCATATCTAGTTGTCCTAGCAGTTGCTTCACGGGTTGATCTGTTCGGACCACGATCGTGTGGGTCAGGAAGTAGTGCCTCAGTCTTCGCGCAACGTTAATGAGGGCCAGAGCTACCTTCTCTATTTGCTGGTATCTCAACTCTGGTCCCTGCAATGCTTTTCTTATGAAGTAAATAGGCTTTTGCCCGTCGGGCGTTTCATGGATGAGGGGTTCGCTAACAGCCTCAGTTGCTACGACGAGATAGAGGTATAGAGTTTCGTCGTTATCTGGCCGAGAGAGAACTGACAGTTCTGATAGTGCTCGTTTCAGATGGAGGAGAGCCTGGTCGCATTCCTCCGTCCATTCAAACGTTGCCTCCTTGCGGAGGAGTTTGAAGAAGGGCAGGGCATGCTGGGCAGACTTGGCCATGAAACGAGAAAGAGAAGCGAGCATCCCATTGAGGGATTGGATGGACTTCTTTGAGTTAGGTGTTGGAAATTTGGAGAATGCCCTGTACTTGTTGGGGTTGGCCTCGATTCCTCGTTCTGTCGGATAAAAGCCGAGGAACTTGCCCGCCCGTACTCTGAAAGTGCATTTCTCTGGGTTGAAACACATCTGGTATTTCCTGGCCTGTTCGAAGACCTTTCTCAAATGAATTATGTGATTGGTTTCCTCGTGGGACTTCACGATCATATCGTCCATACAGACTTCGAGCATGTCGCATATCTCTCCCCGGAAGACCTTGTTCATCATCCTTTAGTAGGTCGCACCGGCGTTCTTCAGGCCGAAGGGCATTATGTTGTAGTAATAGTTGCCCGATTTGGTCATGAAAGTCGTGTATTTTTTTATCACATTTTGCCATTGGTATTTGATTGTAGCCCGAATAAGCGTCCATGAATGATAATAGTTTAAAACCGGCAGAGTTATCAACAAGTTTATCAATATTGGGGAGGGGGTAGGCCTCTTTTGGGCATGCCTTATTAAGATTAGTATAATCAACACACATACGCCACTTTCCATTATATTTTTTGACGAGTACAACGTTGGACAACCAAGTGGTGTACTTGGCTTTCGAAATAAAGTTTGCCTCGAGGAGGTCTTTTACTGCTTGTTCTGCAGCCTCTGTTTTCTCCAGAGACTGCTTTCTTCTACGTTGTGCTACTGCTTTGACGGCGGAGTCAATTGTGAGTGGATGATAGGCGACAATAGGATCTAAGCCGGGCATTTTCGCGGCACTTCAGGCGAACAAATCTGCATTTTCTCGGAGGCAAGCTTTAAGTTGTTTCCTCGCAATGTCGGGGAGGCCGGTCCCTATCTTTACTCCTCACTGAGGATCATCACTGAGCAGGACGAGTTCGAACTTGCCATCCAGAATCAGGCGCATCGGATGGGAGCTGTTGCTGGTGCTGGTCGAGGCAGATGAGCTCCTTGGGCAAGCCTGGTCCTCCTTTTGGTCATCTTTGGAGAAGCAGCTGTCGAGATCGATGGAGTCGACGCGTGGCAGTGGCTTGGCTTTCTCTGAGCTGCTGGACAAGGCTGGCTTGCTGGACGTCTTTGGCTTGGCAGCGATGGTGTTCAGTCCCTTGCTGGCCACTTTGAAGCATCTCTGTGCAGCTTCAATGTCCCCGTGTAAGGTGGCGACCATAGCCTTCGAAGTGTAGTACTTCATTTTGAGATGGACGGTTGATGGCATGACTACCAACTCGGCGAAGGTTGGCCTCCCGAATATGCACTGGTAGAGAGACGGACAGTCAATTACTAGGAACTGGACATTAATAGATCTGGCTATCTCTGCGGATCTAAATGTCATGATCAACTCGACTTACCCCCAGGGTTTCGTGACCGACCCATTGAAACCCTTGAGGTCAGAACCCACGTAGGGAGTGAGGTGTGATTCGTCCAGCTGAAGGATTAAGAACAGTTGTGTTTACATAATGTAGACCGAGCTGCCTTGGTCGACTTAGATCCTGCGAACATCAAAATTTGCCATCTAGGCTCTTACGAGCAGCGGAATACTTCAGTTTGGGGCCCCTCCGAGGAGCTCTTCCCGGTAGAACGAGATGGGGACTGATCCCTTCTGGGCCTTGTTGAGCGTCGTAACCTTGTTGGAGCTCGCGCTGACCAGGTGCTCGAACTTTCTTTTTACGGAGCCCACGGTGACTTTGTTGAAGCCCCCCCGAAATGACCATTGCAGAGAGGAAAGTTTCCCATGGGCTATGGGTTGCGAAATACGTGGGAGTGCTGAGCTCCTCGGGAACATAGAAATCCTCCGGTCGTGATATACTCATGGCGACTTGGAGGTTGGTTTCTTCTGAGGAAGACACCTCTTCCTCGACCTTCTTTGACTCCTGGGCGTCTTGCCGGGGAGCATATTTCTTCTTTGTAAACTGCTTCAGGTGACCGTCCCTGATCAGAATTTCTATGGCATTCTTTAGGTGGATGCAGTCTTCAGTGGTGTGGCCGTGACTCTTATGAAAACTACAGTATTTCGACTAT
This sequence comes from Lathyrus tuberosus, assembly GCA_022829125.1. Taxonomy (NCBI): domain Eukaryota; kingdom Viridiplantae; phylum Streptophyta; class Magnoliopsida; order Fabales; family Fabaceae; genus Lathyrus; species Lathyrus tuberosus. Next base: position 11,475,568 of record JALAZF010000105.1, on the reverse strand, counting down.
CAACGTTCGACTTGGACGGTACCTGCTTGGGGAATCGAACCCCTGCTTGTTTGAACTCCGAGTTAGCACATTCAGAGAGAATCTTTTCCCTGGAGACAGTCAGGTGAGTGTAATCATGGAAATGGCCGGAGGGGCCTTTGTTGTCTCGGAATTTCCGGGGACGATCTTCGCGCCTTCTCTCCCCTCGACGGGATGTCGAGGGTTCATCACCTTTGGAGGTCCGGACACTTTCTTGATGGCGTGAGGCCCGGGCGGAGTTGACCGCTTCTTTTTCCTCATACTGAATATACGCCTGCGCCTTGAAGAGGAAAGCGTCCAGGCTCCTTGGAGGGGCAAGGCCAATAGCTTTAGAAAATTTTGAATGAGGGCAAAGTCCTCGTTCGAGCAGGAATTTCTTCATGTCATCGGTGGTGGGGACTTGCACAGCTTCTTTATTAAACCTCTCAATGTATGCCCAGAGAGGCTCGTCCTTTCCCTGAATTATGGCCTTAAGGGAGGCTTCGGTCTTTGGATGGCGGCGTGATGCCGTAAAGTGTCTGGAAAACATTCTGCCCAGCTACTTCCACGAGGTGATGGACTCCTCGGGCAGTTGTTTGTACCAGGTCATTGCCCCTTTCTGGAGTGTGGTAGGGAATAGACGACATTTGATGGAGCCCTGGACGCCTCGATAATCTAGCAGCGCATCGATATTTTTGATGTGCTCATCTGGGTCTGTTGTTCCATCGTAAGTGCCCGAAGATGGTGGTTTCTCCAAGCCTTTGGGGAGGCATGTAGCTAGGATCTCCTGAGTCAATGGGCCATGGGACTTTTCGTCGCTGCTGGAACTGGTCCAAGAAGGGGAGCGGATGCTTCGCTCGGGGACAAGGCGATGACTTCTACGGGGTGATGGCGTTCATGCCCGGCCCTTCGATCTGACTGGGGGTGAACGTTGATCTCTCCGGGTTCTCTTATTGCCCGGGGAGTGTTGGTTTCGTGGGGAAACGTGGTCACGCTTCCGGACGGCATGAGACTTTGGTTCCTGGCGCACCCGACGATCAGCTTCCCGCCGAGGATGTGTACTTTTGGATCGTCGTCGGTCTTTCCTCGGTTGAGGGGATCTTGGTCGGGCATATTCTTCTAATGCCTCAATCCTCTCATTTTGTTGGAGGATCAAGAGGTTGGTCTTGTTGATTGCTTCAAGCAGGGCCACCACGGTCGGGTCAGCGTTGGGTGGAGTTGGAATGGGCTAGAGGGCCAGCAAAGGCTGGTCGTTGACACGGTCGATACGAGTGGGGGAGGGAGATGCAGTAGCTCCGTCTCTCAGAAGAGGGGTGTCACCTCCGAGGAAGGACGTTGATCTGTCAGCATCCGTTTTGTTAACGGGGAGAAAAGAAGGATTGCGTGCATCTTAGACGTGATTTTGGCAAGCCATGATCGTAATCTTGGACATAGAGTTTGTTTTGGTCTGTGAATCTGAGGTGGATGTTAAGACGGGGATAACAAGATTCCCACAGACGGTGCCATGGATCGTGAGGGTTGATCAGAATCTGAAGCGGGCCAAGAGGAACGTCTATGATGCTGGGTGTGTGAGATGAGGAAGGGGTGTACTTGCATGGCACTCCGATGCTAAAGTAAGAATCGAGAGAGAGAAGGGCAAGTACAAAAGTATGAGTTTCTTAGGATGATTTTGAATACCTGACCCTCTCAAATGAGAGGGTTTTTATAATGCCCCCAGCGCGTGGCCAACGGTCCCTATTTTCGGGGCGAAATAACTGTTTCCTAAAGAATACGTAACTGCCAAAAACTAGCCGTTATGACGGGCAGAGATGCCCAAAACTAGTCGTTGTCACAGGCAAAGGCGTAGTTCCGGGCACAGGCATCATGATCGTTCTTGGATGATGGAGCCGTGCGTAATGGACAGGAATGCCGGGGAGGAGCAAATGACCTTGAGGTTAATCTGTCCATGTGTGCCCGGTAGAGGGGCAGAAAGGTAAATACTGCGCCGCACCAGCTGGACTTAGGCAATTGGGCCGTTTTGGAAGCAGAAGTGGATTGGGCCATGCCTAGCCATTGGTCCAGTCCGGAACAAAAATCAATCAACAAACACTTCTTTTTCGCCGAACTACGATGCTCTAATTTTGTCATTGCACTTGAGAATACATAGGCACTTGGATTTGAAACCATGTCGAGTGCAATAATAAAAAACTAACATCTTACACTTTTTTCTTTTGTAATTATCTTTTAACAAATAAAACATTGCAAATGTTCCTTAAGCAAACACCTTAATCCTAAAACTATAGAAGGTTCTCGTTAAGTACAACGGATGTTAGAGGTGCTAATATTTTCCCCTCGTCTAACTGACTCCCGAACCCATATTTGGTTGTGATGACCATCTTGTCCTCTTTCCTTGGGGTTTTATCATTATTTTCCATTTTATTAGGAATAAATAAAATTCGGCGGTGACTCTGTTAATCACCCACAAGCGTGCAATGCGCTCGTGAGGTCGTATTTTTTGAGATGCGACACTTGGTAACTCTACTGGGGAGTTCCTCCCTAAAGAGAGTCAAACCTATCCTTTATTTTTAGGGTTGTGTGTTTTGTTTGCTACCTTACTTTTTTCTTTATTTTATTTTTTACTTTAGTTTTGCTTTATTTTTATTTTATACATTATTTTGACATTGTGGGTTTAAATTTCTATTTTAGAATAAGCTCTATACCCGAGCTCGAGAAGAAACATAAGATTAAGTAAGGAGTTTGTCTTATTTTGTCCACTTGGATGCACATCTCACATGGTTTTTAACGACAACTCTGCTTAGAGTAAATCAATTCAAAGATTTCGTCGCGAGATGGCTAGCGCATCTTTGTGACAAAACTTTGAATTTAGTGCATGACTCTAGGGACCTCTTCTAGAACCTGAACATTGAGACTTCGTCTATACAGAGGCTCTGCCTAAGAGAGACCGCTTTTGAGATTTTATGATGGGAGGGCTATGGCCTATCATAATGAAATTTCATTTGTGGTCCTTGACCTTGGGTTTGTTATTAAGCAAGCAACAAAACCCTAGAACATACTATGTGAGGGGTTGGGTAGAAAAACCTAGAGCTTTCCATAAGAGCCCTACGTTCGGTTGTTCTATTAACATCTTTAAGCATTCGTGAGAGATTAATTCAAACAAGAGGAAGACCTTCCAGATAAGGGCACAATTTTGAGACATGCAAAGTCTAAAGATTCTCAGTGACAGACTACCCAGTACCGTTAAGAGGAAATTCATCCTCCGATATAGAAAGATTCTTGACCTCTTTAAAGTCCCAGTGAAAATAGAGGCTATCACTGCCCTCGCTCAGTTCTATGAACCTCCTTTAAGGTGGTTTAACTTTCAAGACTTTCAACTAGCTCCTACTCACAAAAAGAAGAAAGGCTCATACATAGGAATTGGACAAATCATAAAACCTGAAGATTTGGCCATAAATCTCAATATACCAATTGTTGATCTGTTGCTTCATTACAAAACAGATAGGGAAGTCCAGGGACTCAGAAGGAAATACTTTGAGATAATAGCTAAAGGGTTCGCAGATGCTGAGAATTGGGAATCCTTTGGAGATGTGTTAGCCTTACTTATCTTTGGATTAGTCCTTTTTCCCAACTTGGACAATTTCATCGACTTTACTGCTATTAGTGTGCCAACTAAAGGTGAGAAAAATACACTAGAACGGGGGTTGAATTATGTATGCCAAAATTCATTCCACTTATAAACTCAGAACTTCAGAATCTGAACTACATTCAGAGTCTGATATCAGAAAGTATAATAGCAGTGGATTAAAAATGTTTAGAAGTAAATGCAAGTAACAAACAAAGATTATCGTGGTTCCTCTCATCAATTGAGAGTAGTCCAGTCTCCTTGCCTCAATAAGAGCTTTTCACTATAACTAAAACTGATTATAAATGCTTAAGCCACTGCTCAAGACTTCCAACTCAATCAACCAAGAAAGAGACTTCTTTGCTTAAGCTACTGCTCAAGACTTCCTTCTCAATCAACCTTGAATGAGACTTCTTGCTTAAACCCTAGGTTCAAGACTTCTCGCTCAAGTACACAGACAAGAGACTTCCCAGCTCAAGCAAGTAGGCGAGAGACTGCTTATACTTTAAACAAAATGTTTAGTAGAAAATATAACTACTATACTTTGATACATAATCAGAAGTATAACAAATGTGCAATAGTCACAAAAGTTTTGAACCTTTCTATGATTTCTAAGATAAATCTAAGATAAGAAATCTTAAGATCTTATGCTATAACTGTAACACCCCCAATCTATACCCCTAATTAATTAAAGCAGTAAAAGAAAATTCGAAATTTCATCAGAGTATATTTAAATTATCAGGGCATAGACCGAGGGGTCACATCAAATTGAAATAATACATACAACACCTGCTCATAAAGATATGCAACAGTGGGGTAGCAATCAACAGAGGAACTCAGTTCTTACACCCACATTTCAGTATTTAGAATAAAAGCGGAAAATCTAAAACTGAATAACATATATATATATATATATATATATATATATATATATATATATATATATATATATATATATCATGCAAAGTTTGTCATACATCAAGTTGTACATGCACAGCCAAAGGATATATATACATAATACACAATAATCACAAACGGCCTCCCTAACTACCCGGTGTCACATATCAGAGCCGACCGACAAAAGAATGACGACGCAAAGCTTCACAAAAATACCTCCAGCAACTCTAATCTGCAATGCCTCATAGAGCATTATAAAACAGCAGAAGGGTGAGAAAAACAACCATAATATAATTGCATACAATCATATATAACATAAAAATACATATATATACGTTTCTCACCACAACTCACACCATAATTCCAACACAATGCAACACAAGGTATGATTCATATTTCCATCACCAAGGTATACCAACCATACGCATATCCACATATCAACTTCTCAATTTTATCCACAATTCCACACATAAACAACTCATTAATGACTTATGCAAATGCAAGAGACCGACACAATGACTCTATGCATATGCACATACGGTACCGACTTCCATTGTTTCTCATCACTAGTTCACTCAGGAACTCTGCTGGAATCATCGCTCGTTACATCACTGTAACTCCCCGTCGGGCATACGATGTTCCCCGCCGCTCACACCCCACATGGGCACACGACGTTTATGGATCGCTCACACCCCACACGGGCACACGATCGTCTATAATCATCGCTCACACCCCACACGGGCACACGACGTTATAGCGAATTCCCTCTGGAATCCAAACCGTCACTCAGGACGTCTCAACAATGCATATCATGATGCTTGGCACACAATGACTCATGACATTTAATATGCACACATATATACATTCATCCCAATCAACAAAATCACACTTTGCACTTATGCCCAAAACAATGCATTTAATTGCCATACGGCCACAAATCATCTCAATACCATCTAAACACCTACATTTACATCATACAACAGCACCTTGCTTAATACATATCAATTACGCACAGTCATAACGACAAAAGTCGACAACCGACACTATTCCTGATTTTTCTGACATAATTAAATTGGCTAACAATTTCCAAACCATCATAATAAGAAAGTACAGTTCAATAGCTACACAACGATACCAAGAATGTAAAAATCGGATAAATGGAACCCAAGTTACGAAAGAAAACGAAAAATGATATTTTGAAAAGTCCCATTTTGCAATTGTCATGTCCATACGCGTATTGCCCTAAGCCATACGCGTATGGGCAGAGACTCATTCCTCCCAAAATTCACGTGTAAAAGTCCGTACGCGTAATGCCCAACCTCGTACGCGTATTGCCCTGAAATGTTACGCGTACAATACGCAAATGGGCAGATGGCCAAGCAAAATACCATCCCATACGCGTATTGGCCCCAAAACACGCCCACGATACGCGTATTGCCAAGGTCCATACGCGTATGAACATGCCCCATACGCGTATAACCTGGAAAAACCAGAAAAATTTCTGCAGAACTTTGTTCTGCGTTTTCTTACCCAAATTCATCCCAATTTTCACCTACACTCAGAAAATTACCAATACAATGCATATCAACATGTATCTATCATGTACCAACAAGAATGAACACTAAAAACATAATTTGCAACACCTTTAATCAATTTCTAATCAATTTGACACAATATGGGTTTTACTAAATATTTTCATTTCAATCCAACAAACACCACAAATACACATACATAATCATACACTAATTGAGTTTCACACCCTTGCCCGATTAAATCGATTCTAGAAGTTGATTTCTTTGATTTTCCAAGTTTTCTTACTATTTCTCTTCTTCTTCTCTTTTCTCCTCTTTTTCTTTCTTCTCCTTTTCTTTCTTTCTCTTTTTCTCTCTTCCTATTTCCCCTTCTATTCTAACTTAACAAAATATTGTGAAATGTCCAAAATACCCCCACACTCAAATATCTCACAAACGTTCCCAAAACCCGATAAAATATCATAACATCGAAAAATAATGTAATTTCAGATAAAAGTCGAAAATAAAATAAAATAATAATAAAATAATCAAACGACTCGATTAAATAAAACTCACACAAAAACTGGGGCGTTACAACTCTCCCCCACTTAGAAATTTTCGTCCTCGAAAATATACCTGAGACGAACAAATCTGGATACGACTCCCGCATCCGACTCTCCAACTCCCACGTCAAATTGCCCTCAGCAGCGCCTCCCCACGCCACTTTCACAAGTGCAATGTCCTTGCCTCTCAACCTCTTCACCTCGCGATCCAAAACCCTAACTGGTAATGCCTTAACTGTAAGGTTCTCCCTTACCTCGACCTCATCCATCGGGATCACATGCGATGGATCCGAAACATACTTCCGAAGCTGTGAAACATGAAACACATCGTGCAAATTTGACAGATTCGGCGGCAACTCCACCCTATAAGCCACAGCACCCACTATCGCGGATATCTGGTAAGGACCAATAAACCGAGAAGTAAGTTTCTTCGATTTCAATGCACGACCCACACCCGTTACCGGCGTAACCCTCAAAAATACATGATCGCCCTCTTAAAACTCAAGATCTTTCCGTCTCCGATCATGATAACTCTTTTGCCTACTCTGAGAAGCCTTCATTTTCTCTCGAATAAGCTTCACTTTCTCCGTCGTCTGTTGCACCAACTCTGGTCCAACCACCGTTCTCTCACTAGATTCGTGCCAACACAAGGGTGTTCGACACCTTCATCTATATAATGCTTCAAACGGTGCCATTCCAATACTAGAATGGAAACTGTTATTATACGTAAATTCAATCAATGCAAGATAACTATCCCACGCACCACCTTGTTCCAAAACACACGCTCTCAACAAATCTTCCAACGACTGAATCGTCCTCTCCGTCTGACCATCCGTTTGCGGATGATAAGCCGAACTCAATCTCAATTTAGAACCCAATGCCTTATGCAAACTTTCCCAAAATCTCGAGGTAAATCTAGGATCTCGATCAGAAACAATAGTCAATGGAACCCCATGCAAATTCACAATCACACTGATGTAAATCTCAGCTAATCGCTCCAAAGGAAAACTGATGTCAATCGGAATAAAATGAGCCAATTTAGTCAGCCTATCAACAATCACCCAAATAACGTTATGCCCACGCTGAGTATTCGGTAACCCTGTCACAAAATCCATGGAAATGCTATCCCACTTCCACTCAGGAATATCCAACGGTTGCAACAAACCACTAGGCCTCAGATGTTCCACCTTCGATTTCTTACAAGTCAAACATGCATAAACAAACTGAGCCACATCTCTTTTCAATCCCGACCACCAGAAAATCTTCCTCAAATCCTGATACATCTTATTCGCTCCCGGATGTATACTCAAATTACTCCGGTGTCCTTCCTCCAAAATCATCTTTTTCAACTCTGCATCACCAGGAATACAAATTCTACCTCGGAATCTTAAAACACCATTAATATCCACTTGAAAATCCCTATCCGCATCTTTTTCTCCTACCAACATCAAATCCACAAATTTCACATCCAGCTTTTGCTTCTCACTAACCGTCTTCATAAAATCATTAGTAATCGTTAGCATACCAAGCCTAACGCTATCCGACGTCACTTCACATACCAAACTCAAGTCTCTAAACGACTCCAAAAGTTCCCACTCCTTAACCATTAAAGCAGACATATGTAACAATTTCCGGCTCAAAGCATCAGCTACCACATTAGCTTTACCAGGATGGTAATTCAAGCCAAAGTCGTAGTCCTTCAAGAATTCCAACCATCTACGTTACCTCATATTTAGCTCTTTCTGATCAAACAAATATTTCAAACTTTTATGATCACTAAAGACTTCAAACCTTGCACCGTAGAGATAATGCCTCCAAATCTTCAACACAAAATCCACAGCCGCTAATTCAAGATCATGAGTAGGATAATTCTTCTCATGAACTCTTAACTGCCTCGAAGCATAAGCCACGACCTTACCTTCTTGCATCAGAACACCACCTAGACCAATCAAAGAAGCATCACAGTAAACCACAAATGGTTCAGTAGGATTCGGCAAAATCAAAATTGGAGCTGTCGTCAATCTCCTCTTCAGCTCATTAAAACTTTCCTCACACCGAATATCCCAAATGAACGCTTGCCCTTTACAAGTCAACTGGGTCAAAGGAAGTGCTAGCTTAGAAAAACCTTCAATAAACCTTCGATAATAACCGGCCAAACCCAAAAAGGTTCGAATTTCCGTAATAGATCTCGGAGCCTCCCATTGTAGAACTGCTTCTACTTTAGATGGATCCACAGAAATACCATTACCTGAAATTACGTGTCCAAGAAAACTCACCTCCGACAACCAGAATTCACACTTGGACAATTTGGCAAAAAGCTTCCTTTCCTTCAAAACCTGCAAAACAATACGTAAATGTTCTGCATGCTCCTCCCGAGACTTAGAATAAATCAAGATGTCATCAATAAACACAACGACAAATCGATCCAGATGCTCATGAAAAATACGATTCATGTATTCCATAAACACACCTGGCGCATTAGAAACCCCGAACGGCATCACAAAATATTCATAATGACCGTATCGTGTCCTAAAAGCCGTCTTCTGAATATCTTCTTCCTTCACCCTAATCTGATGATACCCCGACCTCAAATCAATCTTACTGAACACACAAGCACCAACTAACTGATCCATCAGATCATTAATCCTTGGAAGAGGATACTTATTCTTGATCGTCACCTTATTCAACTGGCGATAATCAATACACAACCGCATGCTTCCATCCTTCTTTTTCACCAATAAAACTGGAGCACCCCTAGGAGAAACACTAGGTCTCACAAACCTCTTTTCCAACAACTCACTCAACTGTTTCTTTAACTCAACCAACTCAGACGCCGACATACGATAAGGTGCCATAGAAACAGGTCTAGTACCAGGAACTAGATCTATAGAAAACTCCACCTCTCTCTCTGGCGGCAAGTCTGAAATATCCTCAGGAAACACTTCCGAAAATTCACACACCACAGGAAATACATCAAGTGAGACTTGACTGTCCACAGTTAAGGATGCAAACAATCCAAACAACTGAGCTTCATCCGCCAAAAGCCTCTTCAACTCTTTGGTAAATAAGAAACTCGAGTCTTCGTCTTCCTTAAGAGAAGGAAACCTTACCAGCTTATGATAGCAATCAATATGAACCCGATTGAATTGCAACCAATTCATACCAAGAACCACATCTAAACCCTCCAACGGCAAACACACCAAATCCATCTCAAAGTCTTTACCATAAATGGTCAAAGGACATCTTAGACAAACCAAGGAAGTAGTTACTGACCCCATCGCTGGAGTATCAATAACCATCTCACCACCCATCACAGACAACATAAGATTCAAACGCTTCGTGCACTCAGACAAAATAAACGAATGAGTCGCTCCAGTATCAATAATAGCAACTAAAGGTGTACTATTAATAAAACAAGTACCTCTTATCAGACGATCTGCACTTGAAGTCTGAGTCCCCGCTAAAGCAAATACCTTCCCACCAGACTGAGCCTGCTTCGGTTTCGGACACTTGGTACTAATATGACCAGGTTCCCCACAGTTGTAACATTTCACCACATTCTTCCTGGCACAATCAGCTGCAACATGCCCTACACCTCCACAATTAGTACACTTCCTCAAATCTTTCCTGCACTCAAACTGACGATGCCCCAACTCACCACATTTATAACACCTCATAGGACCAGACATTCCTCCTCCACTTGACCTTTTCTCAAAATTTCCCTTTTGTTTACCTTTATCAGCTGGTGTCACATACGGACCACCACGGAACTGTTGCTTCCCTTTTCTGTCACTTACACTTTTGTAGTGAGTAGCACGAGCCTTACTATCCTCCTCATAAATCCTACAACAATCCACCAAATCAGAAAACCTCTGAATCCTCTGATATCCAATCGCCTGCTTTATCTCAGGACGCAAGCCATTCTCATACTTAACACATTTTGAAAATTCAGCAGTCGATTCAGCATAATGAGGATAAAACTGCACAAGTTCCACAAACTTAGCAGTATAATCAACTACAGACATATTACCTTGTTTCAGTTCCAGAAACTCAATTTCCTTCTTTCCTCTTACATCTTCAGGAAAATACCTCCTCAGAAACTCCATACTAAACACAGCCCAAGTAATCTCTTCCTCTGCAGCTTCCAACACACGACGAGTACTAACCCACTAATCATCAGCTTCTTCCAATAACATGTGAGTACCCAGTCTCACCTTCTGATCTTCAGCACAATCCATCACTCAGAAAATCCTTTCAATCTCTTTCAGCCAAATCTGTGCACCATCAGGACCATATCTTCCTTTGAAGACAGGCGGTTTGTTCTTCCTGAACTCATCATTACCCGCAACATTAGGTGCACCCTGCACAGCCCGAGCCATAGCTTGCATAGCAGCAGCCAAAGCAGCATCATTCCTACCGGCCATATTCTGTTCATTTCCAATAACAGAAACTATGGTTAAACAAACAACTCACTCCACACGCCACACAGTCCAGGACTGACACAAACTGACACGGACTGGCTCTGATACCACTTAATGTAACACCCCTAATCTATACCCCCAATTAATTAAAGCAGTAAAAGAAAATTCGAAATTTCATCAGAGTATATTTAAAGTATCAGGGCATAGACCGAGGGGTCACATCAAATTGAAACAATACATACAACACCTGCTCATAAAGATATGTAACAGTAGGGTAGCAATCAACAGAGGAACTCAGTTCCTTACACCCACATTTCAGTATTTAGAATAAAAGCGGAAAATCTAAAACTGAATAACATATATATATATATATATATATATATATATATATCATGCAAAGTTTGTCATACATCAAGTTGTACATGCACAGCCAAAGGATATATATACATAATACACAATAATCACAAACGGCCTCCCTAACTACCCGGTGTCACATATCAGAGCCGACCGACAAAAGAATGAAGATGCAAAGCTTCACAAAAATACCTCCAGTAACTCTAATCTGCAATGCCTCATAGAGCATTATAAAACAGCAGAAGGGTGAGAAAAACAACCATAATATAATTGCATACAATCATATATAACACAAAAATACACATATATACGTTTCTCACCACAACTCACACCATAATTCCAACACAATGCAACACAAGGTATGATTCATATTTCCATCACCAAGGTATACCAACCATACGCATATCCACATATCAATTTATCAATTTTATCCACAATTCCACACATAAACAACTCATTAATGACTTATGCAAATGCAAGAGACCGACACAATGACTCTATGCATATGCACATGCGGTACCGACTTCCATTGTTTCTCATCACTAGTTCACTCAGGAACTCTGCTGGAATCATCGCTCGTTACATCACTGTAACTCCCCGTCGGGCATACGATGTTCCCCGCTGCTCACACCCCATATGGGCACACGACGTTTATGGATCGCTCACACCCCACACGGGCACACGATCGTCTATAATCATCGCTCACACCCCACACGGGCACACGACGTTATAGCGAATTCCCTCTAGAATCCAAACCGTCACTCAGGAAGTCTCAACAATGCATATCATGATGCTTGGCACACAATGACTCATGGCATTTAATATGCACACATATATACATTCATCCCAATCAACAAAATCACACTTTGCACTTATGCCCAAAACAATGCATTTAATTGCCATACGGCCACAAATCATCTCAATACCATCTAAACACCTACATTTACATCATACAACAGCACCTTGCTTAATACATATCAATTACGCACAGTCATAACGACAAAAGTCGACAACCGACACTATTCCTGATTTTTCTGACATAATTAAATCGGCTAACAATTTCCAAACCATCATAATAAGAAAGTACAGTTCAATAGCTACACAACGATACCAAGAATGTAAAAATTGGATAAACGGAACCCAAGTTACGAAAGAAAACGAAAAACGATATTTTGAAAAGTCCCATTTTGCAATTGTCATGTCCATACGCGTATTGCCCTAAGCCATACGCGTATGGGCAGAGACTCATTCCTCCCAAAATTCACGTGTAAAAGTCCGTACGCGTAATGCCCAACCTCGTACGCGTAATGCCCTGAAATGTTACGTGTACAATACGTAAATGGGCAGATGGCCAAGCAAAATACCATCCCATACGCGTATTGGCCCCAAAACACGCCCACGATACGCGTATTGCCAAGGTCCATACGCGTATGAACATGCCCCATACGCGTATGACCTGGAAAAACCAGAAAAATTTCTGCAGAACTTTGTTCTGCGTTTTCTTACCCAAATTCATCCCAATTTTCACCTACACTCAGAAAATTACCAATACAATGCATAACAACATGTATCTATCATGTACCAACAAGAATGAACACTAAAAACATAATTTCCAACACCTTTAATCAATTTCTAATCAATTTGACACAATATGGGTTTTACTAAATATTTTCATTTCAATCCAACAAACACCACAAATACACATACATAATCATACACAATCATACAATAATTGAGTTTCGCACCCTTACCCGATTAAATCGATTATAGAAGTTGATTTCTTTGATTTTCCAAGTTTTCTTACTATTTCTCTTCTTCTTCTCTTTTCTCCTCTTTTTCTTTCTTCTCCTTTTCTTTCTTTCTCTTTTTCTCTCTTCCTATTTCCCCTTCTATTCTAACTTAACAAAATATTGTGAAATGTCCAAAATACCCCCACACTCAAATATCTCACAAACGTTCCCAAAACCCGATAAAATATCATAACATCGAAAAATAATGTAATTTCAGATAAAAGTCGAAAATAAAATAAAATAATAATAAAATAATCAAACGACTCGATTAAATAAAACTCACACAAAAACTGGGGCGTTACAACTCTCCCCCACTTAGAAATTTTCGTCCTCGAAAATATACCTGAGACGAACAAATCTGGATACGACTCCCGCATCCGACTCTCCAACTCCCACGTCAAATTGCCCTCAGCAGCGCCTCCCCACGCCACTTTCACAAGTGCAATGTCCTTGCCTCTCAACCTCTTCACCTCGCGATCCAAAACCCTAACTGGTAATGCCTCAACTGTAAGGTTCTCCCTTACCTCGACCTCATCCATCGGGATCACATGCGATGGATCCGAAACATACTTCCAAAGCTGTGAAACATGAAACACATCGTGCAAATTCGACAGATTCGGCGCAACTCCACCCTATAAGCCACAGCACCCACTATCGCGGATATCTGGTAAGGACCAATAAACCGAGAAGTAAGTTTCTTCGATTTCAATGCACGACCCACACCCGTTACCGGCGTAACCCTCAAAAATACATGATCGCCCTCTTAAAACTCAAGATCTTTCCGTCTCCGATCATGATAACTCTTTTGCCTACTCTGAGAAGCCTTCATTTTCTCTCGAATAAGCTTCACTTTCTCCGTCGTCTGTTGCACCAACTCTGGTCCAACCACCGTTCTCTCACCAGATTCGTGCCAATACAAGGGTGTTCGACACCTTCATCTATATAATGCTTCAAACGGTGCCATTCCAATACTAGAATGGAAACTGTTATTATACGTAAATTCAATCAATGCAAGATAACTATCCCACGCGCCACCTTGTTCCAAAACACACGCTCTCAACAAATCTTCCAACGACTGAATCGTCCTCTCCGTCTGACCATCCGTTTGCGGATGATAAGCCGAACTCAATCTCAATTTAGAACCCAATGCCTTCTGCAAACTTTCCCAAAATCTCGAGGTAAATCTAGGATCTCGATCAGAAACAATAGTCAATGGAACCCCATGCAACTTCACAATCACACTGATGTAAATCTCAGCTAATCGCTCCAAAGGAAAACTGATGTCAATCAGAATAAAATAAGCCAATTTAGTCATCCTATCAACAATCACCCAAATAACGTTATGCCCACGCTGAGTATTCAGTAACCCTGTCACAAAATCCATGGAAATGCTATCCCACTTCCACTCAGGAATATCCAACGGTTGCAACAAACCACTAGGCCTCAGATGTTCCACCTTCGATTTCTTACAAGTCAAACATGCATAAACAAACTGAGCCATATCTCTTTTCAATCCCGACCACCAGAAAATCTTCCTCAAATCCTGATACATCTTATTCGCTCCCGAATGTATACTCAAATTACTCCGGTGTCCTTCCTCCAAAATCATCTTTTTCAACTCTGCATCATCAGGAATACAAATTCTACCTCGGAATCTTAAAACACCATTAATATCCACTTGAAAATCCCTATCCGCATCTTTTTCTCCTACCAACATCAAATCCACAAATTTCACATCCAGCTTTTGCTTCTCACTAACCGTCTTCAGAAAATCATTAGTAATCGTTAGCATACCAAGCCTAACGCTATCCGACGTCACTTCACATACCAAACTCAAGTCTCTAAACGATTCCAAAAGTTCCCACTCCTTAACCATTAAAGCGGACATATGTAATGATTTCCGGCTCAAAGCATCAGCTACCACATTAGCTTTACCAGGATGGTAATTCAAGCCAAAGTCGTAGTCCTTCAAGAATTCCAACCATCTACGTTGCCTCATATTTAGCTTTTTCTGATCAAACAAATATTTCAAACTTTTATGATCACTAAAGACTTCAAACCTTGCACCGTAGAGATAATGCCTCCAAATCTTCAACACAAAAACCACAGCCGCTAATTCAAGATCATGAGTAGGATAATTCTTCTCATGAACTCTTAACTGCCTCGAAGCATAAGCCACGACCTTACCTTCTTGCATCAGAACACCACCTAGACCAATCAAAGAAGCATCACAGTAAACCACAAATGGTTCAGTAGGATTCGGCAAAATCAAAATTGGAGCTGTCGTCAATCTCCTCTTCAGCTCATTAAAACTTTCCTCACACCGAATATCCCAAATGAACGCTTGCCCTTTACAAGTCAACTGGGTCAAAGGAAGTGCTAGCTTAGAAAAACCTTCAATAAACCTTCGATAATAACCGGCCAAACCCAAAAAGCTTCGAATTTCCGTAACAGATCTCGGAGCCTCCCATTGTAGAACTGCTTCTACTTTAGATGGATCCACAGAAATACCATTACCTGAAATTACGTGTCCAAGAAAACTCACCTCCGACAACCAGAATTCACACTTGGACAATTTGGCAAAAAGCTTCCTTTCCTTCAAAACCTGCAAAACAATACGTAAATGTTCTGCATGCTCCTCCCGAGACTTAGAATAAATCAAGATGTCATCAATAAACACAACGACAAATCGATCCAGATGCTCGTGAAAAATACGATTCATGTATTCCATAAACACACCTGGCGCATTAGAAACCCCGAACGGCATCACAGAATATTCATAATGACCGTATCGTGTCCTAAAAGCCGTCTTCTGGATATCTTCTTCCTTCACCCTAATCTGATGATACCCCGACCTCAAATCAATCTTACTGAACACACAAGCACCAACTAACTGATCCATCAGATCATTAATCCTTGGAAGAGGATACTTATTCTTGATCGTCACCTTATTCAACTGGCGATAATCAATACACAACCGCATGCTTCCATCCTTCTTTTTCACCAATAAAACTGGAGCACCCCTAGGAGAAACACTAGGTCTCACAAACCTCTTTTCCAACAACTCACTCAACTGTTTCTTTAACTCAACCAACTCAGACGCCGACATACGATAAGGTGCCATAGAAACAGGTCTAGTACCAGGAACTAGATCTATAGAAAACTCCACCTCTCTCTCTGGCGGCAAGTCTGAAATATCCTCAGGAAACACTTCCGAAAATTCACACACCACAGGAAATACATCAAGTGA
Source organism: Lathyrus tuberosus (assembly GCA_022829125.1). Taxonomy (NCBI): domain Eukaryota; kingdom Viridiplantae; phylum Streptophyta; class Magnoliopsida; order Fabales; family Fabaceae; genus Lathyrus; species Lathyrus tuberosus. Next base: position 11,459,166 of record JALAZF010000105.1, on the reverse strand, counting down.
GACTTGACTGTCCACAGTTAAGGATGCAAACAATCCAAACAACTGAGCTTCATCCGCCAAAAGCCTCTTCAACTCTTTGGTAGATAAGAAACTCGAGTCTTCGTCTTCCTTAAGAGAAGGAAACCTAACCAGCTTATGATAGCAATCAATATGAACCCGATTGAATTGCAACCAATTCATACCAAGAAGCACATCTAAACCCTCCAACGGCAAACACACCAAATCCATCTCAAAGTCTTTACCATAAATGGTCAAAGGACATCTTAGACAAACCAAGGAAGTAGTTACTGACCCCATCGCTGGAGTATCAATAACCATCTCACCACCCATCACAGACAACATAAGATTCAAACGCTTCGCGCACTCAGACAAAATAAACGAATGAGTCGCTCCAGTATCAATAATAACAACTAAAGGTGTACTATTAATAAAACAAGTACCTCTTATCAGACGATCTGCACTTGAAGTCTGAGTCCCCGCTAAAGCAAATACCTTCCCACCAGACTGAGCCTGCTTCGGTTTCGGACACTTGGTACTAATATGACCAGGTTCCCCACAGTTGTAACATTTCACCACATTCTTCCTGGCACAATCAGCTGCAACATGCCCTACACCTCCACAATTAGTACACTTCCTCAAATCTTTCCTGCACTCAAACTGACGATGCCCCAACTCACCACATTTATAACATCTCATAGGACCAGACATTCCTCCTCCACTTGACCTTTTCTCAAAATTTCCCTTTTGTTTACCTTTATCAGCTGGTGTCACATACGGACCACTACGGAACTGTTGCTTCCCTTTTCTGTCACTTACACTTTTGTAGTGAGTAGCACGAGCCTTACTATCCTCCTCATAAATCCTACAATAATCCACCAAATCAGAAAACCTCCGAATCCTCTGATATCCAATCGCCTGCTTTATCTCAGGACGCAAGCCATTCTCATACTTAACACATTTTGAAAATTCAGCAGTCGCTTCAGCATAATGAGGATAAAACTGCACAAGTTCCACAAACTTAGCAGTATAATCAACTACAGACATATTACCTTGTTTCAGTTCCAGAAACTCAATTTCCTTCTTTCCTCTTACATCTTCAGGAAAATACCTCCTCAGAAACTCCATACTAAACACAGCCCAAGTAATCTCTTCCTCTGCAGCTTCCAACACACGACGAGTACTAACCCACCAATCATCAGCTTCTTCCAATAACATGTGAGTACCCAGTCTCACCTTCTGATCTTCAGCACAATCCATCACTCAGAAAATCCTTTCAATCTCTTTCAGCCAAATCTGTGCACCATCAGGACCATATCTTCCTTTGAAGACAGGCGGTTTGTTCTTCCTGAACTCATCATTACCCGCAACATTAGGTGCACCCTGCACAGCCCGAGCCATAGCTTGCATAGCCGCAGCCAAAGCAGCATCATTCCTACCGGCCATATTCTGTTCATTTCCAATAACAGAAACTATGGTTAAACAAACAACTCACTCCACACGCCACACAGTCCAGGACTGACACAAACTGACACGGACTGGCTCTGATGCCACTTAATGTAACACCCCCAATCTATACCCCCAATTAATTAAAGCAGTAAAAGAAAATTCGAAATTTCATCAGAGTATATTTAAATTATCAGGGCATAGACCGAGGGGTCACATCAAATTGAAACAATACATACAACACCTGCTCATAAAGATATGTAACAGTAGGGTAGCAATCAACAGAGGAACTCAGTTCCTTACACCCACATTTCAGTATTTAGAATAAAAGCGGAAAATCTAAAACTGAATAACATATATATATATATATATATATATATCATGCAAAGTTTGTCATGCACCAAGTTGTACATGCACAGCCAAAGGATATATATACATAATACACAATAATCACAAACGGCCTCCCTAACTACCCGGTGTCACATATCAGAGCCGACCGACAAAAGAATGAAGATGCAAAGCTTCACAAAAATACCTCCAGTAACTCTAATCTGCAATGCCTCATAGAGCATTATAAAACAGCAGAAGGGTGAGAAAAACAACCATAATATAATTGCATACAATCATATATAACACAAAAATACACATATATACGTTTCTCACCACAACTCACACCATAATTCCAACACAATGCAACACAAGGTATGATTCATATTTCCATCACCAAGGTATACCAACCATACGCATATCCACATATCAATTTATCAATTTTATCCACAATTTCACACATAAACAACTCATTAATGACTTATGCAAATGCAAGAGACCGACACAATGACTCTATGCATATGCACATGCGGTACCGACTTCCATTGTTTCTCATCACTAGTTCACTCAGGAACTCTGCTGGAATCATCGTTCGTTACATCACTGTAACTCCCCGTCGGGCATACAATGTTCCCCGCCGCTCACACCCCACATGGGCACACGACGTTTATGGATCGCTCACACCCCACACGGGCACACGATCGTCTATAATCATCGCTCATACCCCACACGGGCACACGGCGTTATAGCGAATTCCCTCTGGAATCCAAACCGTCACTCAGGACGTCTCAACAATGCATATCATGATGCTTGGCACACAATGACTCATGACATTTAATATGCACACATATATACATTCATCCCAATCAACAAAATCACACTTTGCACTTATGCCCAAAACAATGCATTTAATTGCCATACGGCCATAAATCATCTCAATACCATCTAAACACCTACATTTACATCATACAACAGCACCTTGCTTAATACATATCAATTACGCACAGTCATAACGACAAAAGTCGACAACCGACACTATTCCTAATTTTTCTGACATAATTAAATCAGCTAACAATTTCCAAACCATCATAATAAGAAAGTACAGTTCAATAGCTACACAACGATACCAAGAATGTAAAAATCGGATAAACGGAACCCAAGTTACGAAAGAAAACGAAAAACGATATTTTGAAAAGTCCCATTTTGCAATTGTCCTGTCCATACGCGTATTGCCCTAAGCCATACGCGTATGGGCAGAGACTCATTCCTCCCAAAGTTCACGTGTAAAAGTCCGTACGCGTAATGCCCAACCTCGTACGCGTATTGCCCTGAAATGTTACGCGTACAATACGCAAATGGGCAGATGGTCGAGCAAAATACCATCCCATACGCGTATTGGCCCCAAAACACGCCCACGATACGCGATTGCCAAGGTCCATACGCGTATGAACATGCCCCATACGCGTATGACCTGGAAAAACCAGAAAAATTTATGCAGAACTTTGTTCTGCGTTTTCTTACCCAAATTCATCCCAATTTTCACCTACACTCAGAAAATTACCAATACAATGCATAACAACATGTATCTATCATGTACCAACAAGAATGAACACTAAAAACATAATTTCCAACACCTTTAATCAATTTCTAATCAACTTGACACAATATGGGTTTTACTAAATATTTTCATTTCAATCCAACAAACACCACAAATACACATACATAATCATACACAATCATACAATAATTGAGTTTCGCACCCTTACCCGATTAAATCGATTCTAGAAGTTGATTTCTTTGATTTTCCAAGTTTTCTTACTATTTCTCTTCTTCTTCTCTTTTCTCCTCTTTTTCTTTCTTCTCCTTTTCTTTCTTTCTCTTTTTCTCTCTTCCTATTTCCCCTTCTATTCTAACTTAACAAAATATTGTGAAATGTCCAAAATACCCCTACACTCAAATATCTCACAAACGTTCCCAAAACCCGATAAAATATCATAACATCGAAAAATAATGTAATTTCAGATAAAAGTCGAAAATAAAATAAAATAATAATAAAATAATCAAACGACTCGATTAAATAAAACTCACACAAAAACTGGGGCGTTACAATAACAATTGCAATAACAACTCAGAGTTATGCTAAGATCTTCCAATGTGTTGTGATGTGGTAACCTTCCTTCGAGTTTTCAATCTTCCTTTATACAGATGAAAAAGAGACGTTGGAGGTTTGAACAACAACAAACTTAGTGAACAAGTAGACCAAGAGAGACGTTGGAGAGTTGTATCTGGTCAGAAGCCCTGTCCACTAAATAAAAGCAATATTCACAACACCTTTTGAGTAACTAGGTATCTACCAAAAGGTATTACAGACTAAAGAGGTCACATCACCATCCTTGAGCCTTGCAAAACCAAACCCTAGTTGACCCTGTCCAGAAATCTGGGGCTTTGATAAGATAAGTCTGCTTTGGTGCAGTGTATAGATCAACTGCTATTCACGTCTTCAGAAACTGAGCTGTCATCAGAGGCTGAACAACATATCAGAGTCTGAACCTTCAGATGCTGATGAACCTATTTAGATTCTAATAAGCCAGAATATGAGTAGTATTGCTTCTTCACTTATACTTTCAACATGATTAATTCATAATCGATTCTTAACTTATGATCCTGCACATTTGAACAACTATTAGTAAACCATATTGTTCTTAAAATACTTTGTTATCATCAAAATATTTTAAGGGCATGAACAAATCTTGTTCCAACATTATGGGCTATGACCTCGTACATGCTCTCATTGCTGATGTTTACTATACTCTGCATACACGTCATAGCAAAAGTAAAGGATTAACGCTCGGTTGTATTCCTCTCTTATACTCATGGCTCACTTCTCACCTATACGAGAATGTCTACATGATCAAGACGATGAATGGTCAAGATTGGTCTTAGAAGTTGGTGTCTCTCACGGAAAAGTCCATTTTATGATACTATAGAAAACTTGATACTCTTGAATGTTGATTCTAAAACATTTAAGAGTGCTTAAAATAATATTAAAAAAATAATTTTGTTTCCAATTCAAGTTGATTGATGAATAACTTTAATTTTCTTATTTTTAAATTTGTTAAATTACTCCCTCCGTCTCACAATGAGCGACCTGGTTAACCATTTCACACAGGTTAAAAAAAGGAATAATTAAAAGAGAGATAATAATACGTTTACTAAAGTATCCTTATCATGTATTGAGAATGATGAAGGTCATATTACTTAGAAGGTAAAATTGGAAAAAATACATTAGCAATTAAAAATGAATCATTCATTTTAAAACACTTTTTTATTTTAAATTAGTTATTCATTGTGGGACAAAGGGAAGATATTTTGATGAATTCTTTTTAAGCCAAGTTTTATAAAATGTTTTTTAACTACATCATGGATAAGAATGTCGGCTTAATTGTATAGTTTATTTTTGTCTTCAGTTCTCTCTTATAAAAAAGAAAAATTTATTCAAGAATTTTATATTATATTTGTAATTTATTCAAGAATTTTATATTATATTTGTAATTTTGGATTACATACTTCAAATTGTGAAGCATTATCTAATAACATAAACTTGTCAACTCTTGCGTAGACAAATTTAACTTGATTTCAGTCACACGCAGACAAATAAGGTGAATTTGGATTGATTTATTTGAAATTATCTTATACCATAAATTTTGTCATAATATTTGAAATAGTTTATAAAAATAACTTATAATATTATTATTTTTTAACTTATTTTATAAGTTTTTAAAAGATAATTTATGAAAACTATTCATAACCCATATAAAAATAATTTAAATTTATTTTATCTTTTTGTTAAAAAAATATAATTAACCAGGTGTCCTTTAAATTAATTATTTATAATAGGTTAATCCTTAAGTTTTTTTATAACAATTTGATCTTTTAAATTAACATACATATTGAATTAGAATCTTAATTTATGTATTTAGAATACTGCTTTATGTAATTTGATGCTACTTTATGTATTTTGCGTGATTGGTTTAGATAAAGATTAAAAAAAAAAAAGATAATAATGCATATGATTGTTAACTTAAATGACCAAATTATTTAAAAAAAAAAATTAAAAATCAACCTATTTAAAATAAATAACTTAAAGGACTCTGATGTAATTATGCATAAAAAAATAATTCATATAAATTTTTTCATAAATAATTATTTTGATAAACACTTATTTTATCCGGTCTTAAATATAAGTAAAAAAAAATTCAATAATCTTAAATATAAAAAAAATCATATACAATTATTATATAAATATCAGTATTTCAAATATACTCTTACTTTTTTTTATATTCTTATATTTGTAACTATTTCTAAAATGAAAAATAAGTGTAAAATTAAAAGAAGAGTGAGAATTAAATGTATTTTGACATTTTTATTTCTTTTTTAAGGATGATTTTTTTTTAAAATTTTTTTTATACATGAGACCTTTTTTTTTTCTTAAGTCAAATGAAATTAAAATAAATACAAGAGGTATTCACCCTTACATCAGACACCTAAGAAAGCAATGAAGCAGACGAGCAATTGACAGCAATAACTTCCAAACATGGCTACTACTACGTACTACTCATGCACCTTATCAACAGAATCATTTTCTTGAAGTGATTTCCATGATGACCTCATATATCTCAATAAAATTATACCTTAGATTTTTATATGGATTTTGATAAGATTAACTTTGACATTCTTATCACAAAGTTGTGCAATCATATCGTTTATTTTCTAGATAAGATAACCTCAAGTTTTGAATTGTGTAAAGCCAATCACAAAAGTTTATTTATTGAGGAAGCGACAAGGCAAAATTATGAATAATTGACTGAGATACTTTGTTTATAATACTCTCTCCGTCCCAAATTATAAGACGTTTTGAGTTTTTCACACAAATTAAAAAACTTAATTATTACTTTATGGGAAAGACAAATTATGTATAACTATACAGTAATGCTCCTCATAATTATATAGGAGAGAGAAATTAAAAGAGTTGAAAGAATAAATAATAATAAATATTTGAGGGTATATTAGAAAAAATGTCATTTATATTATATTGGAAATGTAAAGTGACTTATAAATTGAAACAAATTTTTTTAATAAAATGAATTATAATTTGAAACGGAGGGAGTAATTGCTTTAAAAAAACATCACAAGTGTTATGTGAAAAGTGCAAACAAGAATATTCCACTATAAGAAACTGTTCTGAACAAAATAAAATATAATCAATAGAATAGTTTAATCGAAAATTGTTAGTTATAATTTTAATTGTAATAGATCTGATCTCACAGGAGAACTTTCTTGAAGAAATTTTTTCAATTATTGTCATGTGAAGTGATTTCTCTTTAATTAAACTGTTAGCCTAGCTTCTTGTGGAAGATAAGTTTATATAGTAATAAAAGGTGTTTTACAAGGTGGACCACTTTGTTGGTGGTGTAAAACCTGAAAACGATGGTAGAAGAAACTCCACTCCTTCCTTGATTTGCTAAGCTAATTATAATGTGAACTTGACTTATCATTTTCACTTAAATTTGTGAATAAATTTTGATCATTCCAAATTTATAAATAAGTTAGTTGAATCATTCAATTGATAAACTTTTGTTAACACATTTAGGATGTAGTGATCAATCCACTTTTCAATTTTTAATTTATTAACGTAAAATAATTTCATTGGACCTTTATATTATATTTTTAAATATTCTACCACTTGTTTCATTCGCAATAATTTATAAATTCTTTGTATCATAGCACTAAATTTTGCTTTACTATTTGATGGAGCAATTAAAATTTACTTATTACTCATCCAAGCAACTAGACTTTTACACAAGATGGTACAATAGCCTGAAGTAAGTTTTCTAATTAGACTTCCACCTCCTTTTAAACAAGAGACATCTTTCTAGAATGTCTTTGAGATATTATAGAACAAGTTCTACATGTTGTAAATGTCTCTCACTTAGATCATGCATAAATTGACTGACCACACTATATGTCAAAAATGGCCTAATATCTTCTAAATAATATCAATTTCCACTAATCTTTGATGTTGACCATTGTCAACTTTGCTATTTTCCTCCTCAAAATGTATCCTATGAATTTACTAAATGAGAACACTTGTTAGTTTATATCCAAGAAAAAAATCAGACATATATTTTCTTTAAGGGATAAAGATGTCTTATTTTGAATAGACTACCTCAATTCCAAAAAATTATTTAAGTTTTCTATGGTTTTTCATCTCAAACTTCGCTGATAACTTTTCTTTGAATAATTTTCACCCAATAAAATCAGCACTTGTAACAATAATATCATCAACACAAACAAGAAGTACAATTAGTTTTCTTCCTTGTGAATGTTTGAAGAACAAAGTGTGGTCTCCTTGACTTTTCTTATAGTCCAATCACACCATAACCTTTGTAAAATTTTCAAATCAAACCCGAGGAGATTGATTTTATCCATATAAAACCTTGTTCAACTGACACCTGTTGTTTATTCCACCCGTAAGACCAATCCATGTGTAATCTTTATATACACCTCCTCCTTTAAGTCTCCATGTAAGAAAGTATATTTTTTTCTATCAAAATAATATAGTTCCCAATCAAAGTGAGTAGCAAGAGATAATAATACCCGAATAATATTCATCTTTGTCACTGAAGCAAATGTCTCCTCATAATTAATTCCAAATCATGAGTATATCCTTTTCGCCATTGGTTTGACTTTGTAATGATCAAGGGTGACATCTGGCTCGTGTTTCATAGAATATATCCATATCCAATCAATTGACATTTTACCTCGTTATATCTCAACAATCTCCCAAGTCTCATTTTCTAAGTGCTTCCATTTTTCCATTCATAGCTTGAACCCAATTTTTATTTTTCAATGCATATAGAACAAATGATGAAATTCTCACAGAGTCAACAGTTGCAATAAAACTCTGACTCACTAGAGATGGTTGCTTAGAACAAATAAAATTAAAATAGGATATCTATATATAGAGGGACATGATCTTTCATCCCTTCCAATTTTGACAATTGAATATGTTTCTGAAGTGTGTCGAGTTTACTTCTTCTCTAATATACCTGAGTTGGTGCTGAAGGTAGTGATTCCTGCAAAATAAAAGTTATTAAAAAACCATGAGCAATTATAGACTCGGATTAAAGATTAAACATTGGAGAACCAGAAACACTTATCGACTTTGGTTCAAGAGTGGAAACAAGGATATGTATGTGTTTTAGGTTGGCTAGGACCAATGGTATGAAACTAGGACTCTGGCTCTAGGTCATTTATATTCTCCCACTGAGACTAAGGACGAGTAAAATACGACACATTTTCATGAAAGTTGACATATTTATAGACAAAAAATTGATTAAGAAGATGATAAGATTTGTACCTCTTTTGTTAGGTGCATAATCCAAAAATATACATATGACAACATGAGGATTCAACTTGCTGTGATATTTTTTATTAACATGAGCAAAGACAACACATCCAAAGACACCAGACTTAAAGTTCCGTAATGTGAGAACAGACAAAAAAAGTGAGGGTATAAATTGAATAAGACTAACATTACCTAAGACTCGATGTGAAACCTTATTAATTAGATATGCAACAATAAGATGCGCCTCTCCCCAATAAGAGTTGAGAACATACATTTGAAATAAGAGATACCAAGCAACTTCAAGTAAATGACGATTTTTATTTCTGCAAAACTACTTTGAAATATGAATTCATAGATATTGTCATGTTTACCAGTGTAGTTGGAAAATGAATTATTGACATATTCTTTATTATTGTCAGATTGAATTGTTTTTATACCTTTTTCAAATTGTGTTTGTACCATATTATAAAATTAGATAAATAGATTAATAAATAGTTATGACACTTCTAATTTAATATTCATAAAAAAGTTTCAAGTTACTCAAATGCAATCATCAAAAAAATGAGACAAATTATATTGCACCAAAGATACTATAGGTATGGCAGACCCCTAAATATCAAAATGAATAATATTAAATGGTTCAACACTTCTATTAAAACTAGAAAGATAATAGACACATTCGTGTTTTTCTACTTGCCAAACTTAACACTTAAAAGACTCAATAAAATGTTCTAGACTTAATTATATAAAATGAAGGATGTGTAAGGTACTTGTGATGAAGCCAAATTGTGAGGCAAAAAAGGAAGACTCGGTCTGGAGGCAAAAGGACAATACCCTTGGACCATCTGGCTCATTAGAGAAGTTTTATAATTTTTCACTTTTATATAAATTACAATCGTCACCCATGTGATAAGGTCCTAAAAAACACAATGAGAAGTAAAAATATTACTTTACGATTCTAATCACTAGTAAGTAATGGACAAAAACTAAATTATTGAAAAGTGTATGAACATGAAGTACAAATTATAACTTGAATGAAGGTTGCAAGTTAACATTTCTAGCTTGTGCCAACACCACGAGCAAATTTCATATGATTAGTAATGTGGATAATAATGTGGAATCAAATGTCATATGATTAGTAACACCATAATAAAGAACCTAATCATCCTTAGAATATTACTAGAAATAATAAAAGATCGAGAATGCAAACTCTTGCCTGTAATTATTGAAGTTGTACCATAATTTATAATATCTTCCATTGACAAGACAAAAACAAAGAATGCGTTAAATAAATAACCGATTGAAAAACACTTGTAACATAAAAAATACCTAAGAGATGAAGTATGTCAAAATTTGGTTTTACCATACAGACGAAATGGGGAGGACCAGACGAGCGAATTGACTATTGGATCACTGAAAATGGAGGCACATATTGTGGTGTGTGGAGCGCACACACAAGGGATAACACTGTGAGTAGATGTCATGCGGCATAATGAAGGATGCACATGAAGGCGTGCGTCGTGGGTTGCAACAATGGCATGTGTGGTAGTTTGTGAAAAAATATCTCTTAGTGGGTCAAATGAGAATGAACAATGATAAACATTAAACGACAACTAAAAATGGAACAAAGAACACTAAGTAGTGACGATTCAGGAAAGTTTATTGAAAAAGTAACAGTAATTTGTAGTAAAAGGATAGAGTTTATGCCAAAGCGAGTCCCATAAATTGGAAGCTCTGATACCATGTTAATAAACAAATATTTGTAAATTAAATATTATAATTACAATGCTAAAAATAATCTTACTTAAATATAAAAAAGATAAATCTAATAAACTTTATTTAATAGACTTCATACTAATATTACAAATTGTTATTTACAGTTTAATATTTAGACCAATCAATTTGAACTATGAAAAATTTCTTATAATGAAAAACAAATAAAAAATTACATCTATATAAAATATTTATAATATTGATTCGTAATTATAATCTTCATTTAAATTTGCTAAAATTTTGAAAGTGCCAAAACTTATCAGAATTCACTTACCAAAATTTTACAAGATGAAAAGTAATTTATCATATATGTTCATAATAGAAATGAAATGGTGAGTGTATCAGCCATCTGAATAGAGCTAGGAACATGTTGTATCTTCATGTGCTTTGCAACCACTCTTTCACGTACAAAATGAATACAAGCTCAATGTGTTTTGTGGGAGCATGAAGAATTGGGTTATGCGAGAGATAGATTACACTAAGGTTGTTGCATAAAAGTTTTAGAAGAAAGAATGAAAGGGCAAGTTCTTTAAGTAGAGACTCGAGTCATAATAATTCAGAGTTAGTGCATGTTAAAGCACGATATTCGACACCACTACTCGACCTTGCAACCAATGGTTGTTTCTTGGAACTCCATGACACAAGATTAGAACAAACAAAGATGCACGAGCCAGATGTGGAACGACATTCATCAGGATCACTCGCCCAATCAGAGTCACTATATGCACAAACATAGAGTTTACTTGAAGAGGGAGCTGGGGAAAGCAGGAATCCATGATGAATGGTGCCACTTAGATATCGTAAAATACATTTGACACCATACCAATGAGTTTGTAGAGGTGATGCCATGAATTGGAACGCTTTGTTGACACTAAAGGAAATATATGGGTGTGTAAGAGTCACAATAAAGTCCTCCAACCATGGATCGATGGCAATGACGCTCGGAGAGAGGTCTGGCGCCATGTCTGTTTAACTTGCAACCAATTAACATAAGTATGGTGACACCATTAGTATTTACCATGTTGGCACGATTCAGGAGGTCACAAATGTACTTGGATTGCATGAGAAGAAGACACCCAGTTGTTTTATTTCAATGCCCAAGAAATAATCAGGATATCCCAATTTCTTGAGAGAAAGCTTGGCATGAAATGAACCAGTGAGTTTATGAAACAACATAGAAGAAGCGCCAGTGATTAAAATGTCATCCGCATAAACTAATGCATAGAGAGTTACACCCTGATGTGGATAACTTAACAAAGAGTGATCACACTTACTATGTAAGAATCCAAAATGAACAAGGGCCTTAGTAAGGTTTTCATACCACACACGAGGTGTCTATTTGAGACCATATAAAGCCTTATAAAGCTTGCATACAAGGGATGAATCCTGCTTTTCAAACACAAGAGGTTGAATCATGTAGATATCTGAAATTCTAGCACGCAGATACCAGATGTTGAGATAGATGTCACAACACTAGGATCAACAATAGCTTGATCACACAAGATGCAAAAAATTAAATGACAGAAAAGAAAATAAACACCAGAATTGTTAACCCAGTTCGGTGCAACTCACCTATGTTTGGGGGATACCAAGCCACAAAGGAAATTCAGTATGACAATATTAGTTCAAAGCTAAACTCCCCCGTTTACAACTTCTCGCCTAATCACTACCTTGTGTAATTTCTACCTAGACACGCTCTACATAGGAGATCCCTCTCTCACTTCCTAATCAGTCACAATCCCAGTGACAATTCAATAATTACACAAACAATAGAAGTAGCATACTTCCAAGACAATACTTGATTTTGCTTAAAAGCTTCAATCAAGAACAATACACTCTTGCTTAAAAGATTTAGAGTGGACAATGAAAAATGAACAATCAATAACCTCAATGCATCAGAAGATACATGAGTGACATACAATTAACAAGCACTAAAACCTAAAGACCAACCAAAACACGGCTAATCCTTATTTCCTAAAATCTTCACGTTATGTTCTCTCCTTCAATAGGGTTTGTTCTTCACTTTAAATAGCCTTCAAACCTAATGTACTTGGGCTTCTTGAGGCACACAATTTGCAGCAATAAGTTTTATCTGGCTGCAAATCACCCTGCACAATAATAGGAGCAAAATACAAACTTTCCTAAAAAGGCTCAAGGATCCTTTTTATGAAAAGTAACAAAATCTGTCATAACAGAAAATACCACAATATACTCCTATGAAAAATGCACGTGTGTGAATTAGAACACACTAAAAAATCACACTAAAAATACCAAAATAGTCATGTCCTAACTTTCTGGTATAACATGTCTTGGAACACGTCACAACATCATGCTTGACATGATGTCTGACTGTAATGGCAGAACATCTGGTTTAACATCTTGCTAACAACATGTTGTTTTACCAAAACATAGTCAATCCAAAAACCATATAAATTACAATCTCCCCCTTTGGCAAATTTTGGCTAAAACAACCTTAGCACACATCAGAGGCATACACAGCGAAATCAAAACAGAAACAAAGAAACCCAATTACAATGTTGTCAAACCAATAAAAAAACACCTGACAACATAATGTCAAGACATCAGGTCTGACATCACAAACCAACACAAGCTACATGAGAACATGTAAGCTTTGTAAAAACTGCAACCTTGCAGCTACAGATCAGAAAGGTACAAAACTCCCCCTGTCACACATCATCAGTACTCCCCTTGAAGGGGAAAACCAAAAGCACCAGAAAAAATATGAACTCACATGCAAGAACCACACTTTAGAAACATAATCATAAGCACAAGCACACTCCCCCTGAACACCAAAACCAACTGCAGAGAATAATGCATTCTCCCAGACATAACAAATGGCAAATGGTTCCATATCAGTAACAGCAGTAGTAAGCATGACATATTATCATGCTCCCCCTAAAAAGATGCATGCAGTCCAGCAACAATGAAAAACTACTATTCCTAAGCAGTAGTATAAACATGACATAAAGTCATGACGTCTGATCTAACATCAGAAACAACAAATAAATCAATACTTTACTCCCCCCTTTTTAGCCATAAATTGACAAAAAGAAAATAGAGTAAATGTAAACAAAAACAAATGGAATCCCACAATGGAAGCACCAAAAAAAACACAATGCATAAAGCATAAGTATAGATGGAAACACAAACATTCATATGGAAACAAAAATGTAATAGATGGAAGCACATAATAAGATCACTTTTAGATGATCCTCTACCTCTTGCCTATATCAAAGACCTTTCTGCACTCCTTGAAGCTGTCACATGTCTTCTTTAAAACAGTCCTTCTATGTTGCAAAGATCTTTTACTCCATCTACTAACATATGTCACTTGCTCAGGCCTCCCAAGCATTAGAGGATAGAGGATAGATGCAATATGTATTGCATTCCTCCATTTTTGTAATTGCTATAACTCTTCAATAATGTCAGTTGTCACTTCACAACTTATGTTTTCAACAACATTTCCATAAGGGACATTAGTAAACATAACAGTCAGCTTATCCTTAGAGTCCACACACTTCAAAATAACACCCTTTACCTTTCCTTCATAAAGATCCCTGATTATTTGATTAAACCTGTCAGGGTTCTTGTTTCAGACTGATTGGATAAAATATCCGATAGCATTCAAATCCTTACACCATAATGTCAGAACATCAACCTTGTCATCATGTTTCTCCAGTATATGTTTTACCCAACCTGATTGAAAGCAACCCCTTCTAATTTCATCATACTCAGCTTCAGTAGTACACCAAGACACATATGTCTACTTCTTGTTAATCAGGTCGTCAGACTATATATCATATCACTCTCACATTCTACCTTGCATAATTCTTCCATCATAGCCTTTGTACTGTAGAAGTACTCCATATCACAATCTCGTGTTCCAATGAACCAATTCAAGCTCTTATTTTCTTGGATAATGAGACTTCTTTTAGATTCAGGCTTGGAGACAAGACATGAGTTTGATACTTTCTTTGTGGAGAAGTTCCAGTATTCTTGAAGTAGTCTGATGATGCAACATTGGTTGTGACATCAGGATCTGCTTCCTAACTTCACACTCACCACAAACTTTCCCTTCTTCAACCGTTAGATATGGAATTCCTTTAATTGCTCCTACAAATATGTTTTCCTTCATTCTTTTGAGATGAAGGTGTCCAAGTTTCTGGTGCCACAGCTTCACTTCATCCTCTTGAGTTTTTGAACATATGGAAGAGTAAGCAGTTATCTGAGGTTCCCAAAGATAACAGTTATCTTTAGATCTTATACCCTTCATCAGAACATCATTTTTCTCATCTTTGACTAGACATTATGACTTGGAGAAAATGACTAACAAAACTTGATCACACAATTGACTAATGCTGATGAGGTTAATAGTTAGTCCCTTCACATGAAGAACATCTTCCAACCTAGGTGAACCAACATCCATTATTTTACCAACTCCTTTAATTTCTCCTTTCACACCACCATCAAATCTGGTAGCACCTGTGGGAAGGGACTTAATATCCATCCACAACTTCTGAACCCCTGTCATATGTCTAGAACATCCACTGTCAAAGTACCATTTTTCTCTAGTTGAGGCTCTCAAAGATGTGTGAGCTATCAGGTTAACACCCATGTCTTTAACACTTCTCTTCTTGCTAACTGGCTTATCCTTGGACTGAATTAAGGACATTTGATTTCCATACAATTTGTAACATAAAGGTTTTATGTGACCATACTCTCCATAGTAATGACATATCCAACAAGATTGACAATTATTTGGAGGTTCATTATGTCTGCCAGAATGTTGTAACATGTTGTTAGACATTGTGGTCACCTTCTTTCATTCAGAAGGAAAAAACTTTTCTTCAAACATTCTTCTTTGTCTATTATCAGGGTGATAATGAAATTTTGTATCTCCAGAATCTTTCATTTGATCAGCCTTATTTTCCATCCTTCTCAAGGAGCCAGTTACGTTATTGAGCTTGGAATTTAAAAGGGTTATCTCACTTTGAAGATGAGAGATAACACCTAAAAGTTCCTTCTTCTCATTCTCATGTTCACCTATGGGCTTTCTCTGATTTTCCTCTGTCTTTTGATGTTCCTCACATACGTTGCAGGATTCCTTATAGTCTACATCCAAATCTTCAAAGAGATCATTTTCATGACATGCTTCAACTTCATCAGCCCATCTGCCAGAGAGAGCAGTAACAGGTTTAACAACTTCTGAGTTGGATTCATCTTCTGACTCATCATCATCAGACCAAGAAACAACCAATCCCTTTTTCCTGCTTCTTGAGATAGTTGGGACATTCTGGCCTTATGTGACAAAAGCCTTCACACTCATAACACTGAATCCCTTTACTTTGATCAGACTTCTCTTTAATTCTGGTATTTTTTTTAGAATCAAGGTTATTTATGATGTCAGAGGTGATGTCCTTGACACCTGGTCTTCCTCTTCTATCCATTCTCTTTATAATTCTATTGACACTACAAGAAAATTGACAAATTATGACGGTTAATTTTGGCAGATTACGGTGGTTAGAACCGACGTAAATTGCAAATCACGACGGTTTCTCTTCCGTCGTAGAAACATGTGTCGCGAGGCTGTTTTACGACAGTTTGTAAAACTGTCGCTTCAACTGCCGTAACTTTCCGCGATAGTTTTGTAACAGCCTCTAATATATTATTACGACGGTTGTAACCGCCACAATTTTATATATATATATATATATATATATATATAT
The DNA here is from genome assembly GCA_022829125.1 of Lathyrus tuberosus. Classification (NCBI taxonomy): domain Eukaryota; kingdom Viridiplantae; phylum Streptophyta; class Magnoliopsida; order Fabales; family Fabaceae; genus Lathyrus; species Lathyrus tuberosus. Next base: position 11,442,468 of record JALAZF010000105.1, on the reverse strand, counting down.
ATATATATATATATATATATATATATATATATATATATACATATATATATGTTTCAATGAAAATAACGACGGTTGTAACCGGCATAATTATATAATATATTTCATTTAAAATAGTGACAATTTAAAACCGCCGTAATTTTATTTTATTTAAAAATATATATATAATTTTATTACAATATTCAATTCAAACAATTAAAATTATCATGATGCAATATTAAAGGCTACTGGAACAAAGATCAATCTAGGTGTTGTCAACTCACAACTAATTATAAATAATGGTTCCACCAAACTCAACGTCAATCCAAACAAGCAGTATGAAAGTAAACATAATGATCACCAACGAAGTACTATTTATTCATACAAAAGCATTAGCCTAGTGCCACTACCTAGGACTGGTACTCAACAAGAGAGTGTTTTTGTATCTCGTACGAAGCCCGAGATGGAGGCTAAAAGGGCTTGACTCAATAAGAGAGCCTTTTATACTCAACAAGAGAGTGTTTTTGTATCTCGTACGAAGCCCGAGATGGAGGCTAAAAGGGTTTGACTTAACAAGAGAGTCTTTTATACTCAACAAGAGAGTGCTTTTTGTATCTCGTACGAAGCCCGAGATGAAGGCTAAAAGGGTTTGACTCAACAAGAGAGTCTTTTATACTCAACAAGAGAGTATTTTAGTATCTCGTACGAAGCCCGAGATGGAGGCTACAAGTGGGTGACTCAACAAGAGAGTCTGAAAAGGTTAGCTCCGTTGGGGAGAATCATTTATACAAAGCCCAAGAGGAGGCTAACTGCGCTGGCGACTGTTTCAGTTTAGTGACAGGTCCAGTATGTTGGGTAAAAGAGAAAATCAGTTCTTATAAAGGGAACGATTAAAGGTAAGGCTGTGCTTTGGTACTGATCAGAGGATCAGAGTTATTTCCTGTTCTTTAAGGAAATGGGAAATCCAAAGGGTATTGAGACTGTCCAAGTCTACTGGTGTTTTGAGAAATCGATTCTCAGATATTGAATGATCTTTGTATGATGCCTAAGAGAAGGTTGGTATCTTAAGGGATGAAGGTCAACCCACTAACTGGTCTGACACTTGACTCAGAAAGACAGCTCTAGAAAATTGATGAATAGGTTCTGTGCCTACACCTGTAGAGGTCTCTGGGTCCTTGTACTAAGCCCAAGAGAAAGAATGAGAGCTTTTAAGAAGCCGAAGGGTCCTTGTACAATGCCTAAGAGGAGGCGGGGATGCTTTTAGGAAGCCTGTGGATCCCCAAACCCCGAGAAGTTCAAGACATACTATTCACAGAGAATAGATCAAGCCAGGAAAGTCCGAGAATTTGGAAGAAACTCAAGAGATGCTATTCACGGAGAATAGATCAACTCTGGGGAGTAGAGTTTCTTTGACAATTTCTAAAAGTGACAGTCTGAGAAAGGGTTCACCGAGAATGCTGCCTTTCACGTCTCCATATTGTTTAACTCCCAAGAGGAGGGAAAATTGTATCTGGAAATCCTATGGGGATCTAGTTTTGTTTGTATTTTAAGAGTGATCAACAGGGCTTTACCTAGTGCTAGACGTAGTTGCCGGGGAAAACTCTAAATAGCTATACTTAGTATTACACAGTGGATATTTGACAAGTATATAAAAGTTTGTGAAAGAAGACTTACAGTGAGCATCCCCACAATACAGTTATATATATGAAAGCGGATAAAGAAAGCGGGTAAACACTTACTCGGTTGTAGAGCTTCCATGCTGGTTTGTTAGTTGTTCAACAAAGAAAGCTTTGATAACATTATCATATTCTAAATCAAAGGAGAAAGTATTTTGAAAAGATTGTTGGGGCTTACAGCTCAAGGAGAGGCCCAAGGTTTTATCAGTGATTGCACTGTTGTTTTGAATTTGTACAAGGACTTATACAAGTGACTGAGGCCCAAAAAGGTTTTCTGTACAACGGGATGGATCTTACACTCTCTTGAGAGGCCCAAAGGTTTATTTTTGTACAAGTGGTGGGGCTTACAGCTCAAGGAGAGGCCCAGGGTTTTGTTTTGAAATGGCGATCACACCGAGATTTTCGAAAACGCAATGGGTCTTATACAATGACTGAGACCCAAAAAGGTTTTGGTTTTCAAAGGGGTTGAGTCTTACACTCTATTAGAGGCCCAAAGACATGGGGCTTATAACACAAGGGTAAGCCCATTTGGTTTTGCTAAAAAGAAGGCGACGATCGCGCCGTTGTTTTTGAAAATACAGTGGGACTTATACAATGACTGAGGCCCAAAAAGTGATGTATTTACAAAGGGGATGGGTCTTACACTCTAATAGAGGCCCGTGAGTGTTTGAAAATGATTTGTGAGGGTGAAAATCAAAGAAACCCTAATTTTGTTTTCCTTTAAAAGTAAATATTTAAAGAAAATCAAATAAAATGATAAAAATACCAAATAAGTTTGAATAAATCACTTGTGATTTTTGTTTAAGGTTTGAAAAATGAGGTTTTAATCACAAGATGATTTAGAACTCATTTGGTTTTGATTTTCAAAGTAAACATTCACTTTTAAATGTTTAAAAACAATTAAAAATGAATTTATTCACAAAAATACTAATTATATTAAATAAATAATATAAATCTGATTTTTTTGTGGAATAAAATATTTCAAAATCTTTGTGATTTTTTGCAAAAAGAACCAATAAAAAATAATTAAAATTGAGGGAGTTATTAATTTTTCAAATCATTAAAAATAATAAGAAAAACAATAAAAAGTGAAAAAATAGCAAAAAGAGGATCTGGGGCGAGGGGAATTCGAACCCCAGACCTCTTGTGTATAGGGCGCGCGTCTTACCACTGGGGTGGTGATACATCCGTTGATTAAAACACAACCACAAATATATAAGGCTTGCCTTGTTTTTGGCCTGGCCCAAGGCAAGGCAAGGCAAGATTTTGGTTGAAAACGTGAAGGCCATAACTTTCTCATTTCTCCATGGATTGGGACAAAATTTAGGTCTATCCTGCCTAGAATTTCACAAGGAATCCAATGGTGGTGGTGTTTTTTCAGATCATGCTCCTATTGAAAAACCCGATAGTGGTTTTGAAATAGGCCATGATTTGCATTTTCTGTGCCATCTCTTGGTACAAGCATGAATTACATGATAAATTGGTGAAAACACAACACATATAACATGTATAAGAGATGCATGATCAGTGGACATCAAAAGAAAGCATGATTCAAAGAATCCAAGTTTTGATGCTTACCTCTTTTTGGAGATTTTGTGCAATCTGCCAAGGGCTCTGTTCCAGAAATGATTTGATGCTTTAGACACCCTCAAATGATCTCTTAGAAACTTTTAGGATGGTTGGAATCAGCTGGAAACCTCAGGAACAAGTTTGAGCTCTTTCTTGCAAAAGGGGCAAAAGTGGCCAAAATAACAACTCTCTCAAATGGTGTTCCAGATGTGTGGAACCATTTGGGACAGTTCAAGGATGATATTTGGAGTGTGTTTGAGGTTTTATCTGGTTTGGAAAGTGACTGAATCAAGACATGGCTTGAAAAATGCACAAAAGTCCTATTTTGAGGTTTTGAGAGATGACTTTGTGATTTTGGTGTTACAGGTCACTTGTAAGTATTTGGACCACCTCTATATGATGTTTATGAGGTGTGTGTGTGATTGGTTTGATTGGAATTGCTCTCAAACTCAAAACCCGATGGTGACTTGCCTTGGAAGGCAAATTTGGAGGTGAGAAGGTGATTTTGAGGAAAGCATCTGTTTGATGGCTTTGGTGTACTCAAACTGATCACAAATGAGCTCTATTTATAGTAGAGCAAGTTTGTTTTGGGAGCAATAGTGATTGGCAACTGTTACAAAAGTTTGGCAAATGTTGATCAATGAGAATCCAAGTCTCCTCTAGCCATTGACTATAGGTTAGGGCACAGGCTGCTGGTTCCCTTGGTCTTGGATAAGTCTTGACTGAATTCAGTTGGAAATGGCTCAGTCCATGCCACCTTGGTACATCCATTAAATGCTCCAAACCAAAATTGGAGTCTTGTCCCTCTTTTAGGCATTTATAGGTTTGGAGTGCTACTTTTGGTTCCAAAGACTTGGGAGGCTGATGGATCAGTGTTTGTCCCTCCTTGGTCTCCCCCTAAGGTGTTCAGATGGATAAGTGTGTTTGTCATTTGCACAAATTTGGAAAATCGAGTAAAATGCACAAATCTGCCTTGCTTTGACAGTTTTCAGCAAGGCATGTTGCCATTGTCATATCTCATGGCTCAAGTGGAATTTGATGGAATTCTTGGCCATTTTGAAAAGCCCTCATATGATAAAACAACTGTTTGATCATAGTTGGTTTTGATACCTTTTAGATCCAAGTGAAAAATTCCCCTACATTTGGAAAAAAGTGAAGGAAGATTCTGACTTAGTGAAAATTTCACTAAGGGTTGGAAAAAAGTGACATTTTCACTTTTTGTGATTTTGATCATTCTATAACTTAAAATCCATGAGGAATTGGAATGCGTTGTGTTTGAAGCTTTTGTAGAGTGCCATGAGAGCTACAAATCCAACTTTGAATGGGGAAAAATGGCCTTGTGGTTTAGGAGTTATGATCCTCCAAAGTTGGTACCCTAGCCACTTTGTTCCATAACTTAGAAAATTTTCTAAGTTTTTATAGTTACCCCTTTTACAAGTTATCCCACTTTTCTTGATTTTTCTTGATGAATGATGATTCCAATCACACATTAACATCATTTTAGGGTCAAAGAATCATAATTGTGAAAAATCTCAAAAAATCAAAGTTGACTTTTATGCACAGTTGACTTTTTGTCAGATTAATTCCAAACTGTGCGATCCCCTATGAAATCAAGTCCTTGACCTAAATCAAACTTGATGGATTAATTTCATAGGTGTCATAGGGTGTATTGAATCATGTCCTAGGGTTTAGGAGCATGTCTTGGTCAAAAGTCGAAGGTACAATTGACTTTTTCTGCGAAACTCTAACTGTGGTTCTGATGAACTTGAAACTTATTGATCAAGTTTCTTGGATCAATCCATTGTTGCAAATGGACCAATGTGGTTTATTAGAGACCCTCAAATCCTCTCTTGAGGTCTTGGCTCATGATTTGTCCCAAAAGTCAACTTACGGGTGAATTAGGTCAAGAAACCCTAATTCCCGATTTTTGATGAATGCATCCCCTGAGGCCAAATTGACTTGATGATTGGGTTTATGGGGTCCCTTAGGGTATTTTAGGTTATGCTTTAAAGCATTGGCTCACGCCCAGATGAAAATTTCCATCTAGAGGCCCTAGTCGACCAAAACCCTAATTTGATGACACTTGCGATCTTGAGGCTTGATCCACTTAGAATGCTGCAACCTTGTGCTTGATTCTTGTTGTGGGGGTCCTCTTGATCCATTGTGGATGTTTGAGAGGTTTAGACAAGTTGAAGATCATGTCATTCCTTGATTGATCTTTTGTCTCAGGCTCTGAGAGGGCTTGAAACCCTAGTTTTTTATAGTAGTGAATGCTCACCCATCTTTGGGGAGACTGATGAGGCATGATGGTTTACCCATATTGTGGTGATGATTTAACCAATGATGGGAAATCTTAGTGGTCAAATTTTGGGGTATGACAGATGCCCCTATTTAATCTTCTTGGACCCGAAGGTGTGAATGGCGAAGGTATTCGGGCATTCGGGGTGCAAGAGGATTAAATATCGGAATACCTAAAATTTTGATGGTGGTTAAGAATGGTAGTTCATGCATCCTTCTTCTTTTGCTAAGCAATGATGCTTAGAAAAGATGAAACTTCCCCGCGATCCTGGTTTCCTACCAAGGAACTGGTCTAAGTTTCTGATACAAACTTCCCCTCGATCCTGGTTTCCTACCAAGGAACTGGTCTCAGTTTCTAATATAAACTTCCCCTCGATCCTGGTTTCCTACCAAGGAACTGGTCTTAGTTTCTAAAGTGAACTTCCCCTCGATCCTGGTTTCTTACCAAGGAATTGGTCTTAGTTTCTGAAGTAAACTTCCCCTCGATCCGGGTTTCCTACCAAGGACTTGGTCTTAGTTTCTGAAGTAAACTTCCCCTTGATCTTAGTTTCCTACCAAGGAACTGGTCTCAGTTTCTGAAATAAACTTCCCCTCGATCCTGGTTTCCTACCAAGGAACTGGTCTCAGTTTCTGAAATAAACTTCCCCTCGATCCTGGTTTCCTACCAAGGAACTGGTCTTAGTTTCTTTCGTCAATAAACTTTCTTGACAGGGAACGCTATTCGTAGCGGTTTTTCTCAAACTTCTCGCCGAATTTTCCTGGGGAGATGCCATTTGATAGAAAAAATTTGATGTCAGAGTTGCTGGGAAACCCAGTCATCTGAGTTGTAGAGGTGTACAAACTTCTCTGTTTGGAGATGCCATTTGTTGACTCTATTGGGGCAAACGAGTCTCTTGAGAGACTACCTTCCGCTTGGGGATATTACATCATACTTTTCTCTGGATCTTCTCGGAGAAATTCCATATAATGTGATCCAATTTTGAGGTGCTGATGACCTTTTCGTCAGCAGATTTTTCGGAGAAAAACTGCTGTATTGTCGAATCTCTAATTAAGAGGCTTTCTCTGGGGATTTTCCTTAATCCGGGAAAGCGAGGATATCATCTTCAATGGCGAAGAGTGATGTTTTTCGAACGTTTTCTGGTCTTTCAGAGGTTCAAGTTATCAAAGTGGTCAAGGGCCAATTCTAATCCAAAAATAAACTGGAGGAGAGAGATTGTTCCGACGCAACACTTCCTGACGAGGAAAGGGCTGACAACTCGATTGAGAGGACTTTTATCACTAGGGGACAAGACCGACTGGAGTGATAATGATGCAATATGAATGTGAATGCAAATCAATAATGCATGATACATGTATGTATATGCTGACAAAACTGACGCGACATACAGACTAATGGATGAACACGACGGGATACTCGACCACTGCGGGGGACGAAGAGGTATCGCTGGTCCAAAAGTAGCAATTCTGCCTTGCTTAGGAGAGATAGTCCCTGCGGGGAACAACCGTTGGTCAGACTTAGGAGGTAAGAACTCTGTCGGGGATATCAGATGGAGTATTCGCATCTGACATAACTGATCCTTCATTCAGGCGTACTAGTTTAGAAGGAGTACTTTGATTCTGTACTTTGAAGCTCAATTACTTCTGGAGAAGCGAGCGACGTTCTTTCGATGTTCAACAGTCAAAAGAATTTCCATCTTTGTTAAAAAGCAGAAAAAAATTTAACAAGTAAATTCATTTTTGTTTCGTTTCAAGAATCGTTAATCATGTTAAAATGTCGTTCTGTAAATCTAAAACAAATGAGAATTATAAACAAAAGCACAAGGGCTCAAATTTTATTGATAGGATGGAAATCAGCCAAGCGCGTGATTCCATAGAGTATTTACAAACTTAGAAAATGGTATTTTTAAGGGGAAAGGGCTACATTAAAACATAACGACCACTATCTTTCTACCAACTTTGAATTCGGGACATCTTGAGCTTCTGTTGAAGATGACCCTGACCGGAGATTTCCTTCCATGTATGATGTAACTGCTGTTGAGGGACTTGCCTCTTTGCTGAACATAGTTACTTGCCATTATCCCTAACTTTTGCCTGGATTGTACTTTGAGATTTCCAATCCACCGGGATGATTTTTTATCATGTCTCTAATTTTTTCCTGGACTGCCCTTTCGGGTTTTCAATCCACCGAGACGTTTTTTTTAGGCGAAGTATTTCTTGACTACATCAACATTCGTGGGGTAGGCAAATTCCTCTCCGTCCATGGTTGCAAGTCTCAAGGCGCCGCCTGAGAAAGCTTTCTTGACCATATAGGGGCCGTCATAATTCGGGGTCCACTTGCCCCGGGAATCAGTGAGAAATGATTGTATCTTTTTTAGCACAACGTCTCATTTTCTGAAGACGCGATGTCAGACCTTTTTGTCAAACGCCCTCTTCATTCTTTGTTGATACAACTGACCATGGCATAGTGCCGTTATTCGCTTCTCTTCGATCAGATTTAGTTCGTCGTGTCGACTCTGACACCATTCAGCTTCTGTTAGTTTAGCTTCCATCAATACCCGGATTGATGGGATCTCTACTTTTATGGGGAGCACTGCTTCCATGCCATATACTAGAGAAAAAGGGGTTGCCCCTGTTGAAGTGCGGACAGATGTGCGATAACCGTGAAGAGCAAAGGGTAGCATTTCATGCCAGTCTTTGTAGGTTACAACCATCTTTTGAACGATCTTCTTGATGTTCTTGTTAGCCGCTTCTACCGCTCCGTTCATCCTGGGTCGGTAGGCAGATGAGTTATGGTGTTCTATCTTGAACTCAGCGTACAACTCTTTCATCATCTTGTTGTTCAAGTTAGATCCATGATCCGTAATGATCTGGCTCGGAACACCATAACGGCAGGTGAGATTATTTTTTATAAAGCGGACTACCACTTATCGGGTCACATTAGCGTATGACGCTACTTCCCACTTGGTGAAGTAGTCAATGGCTACCAGGATGAAATGATGTCCGTTTGAAGCCTTGGGTTCAATCATGCCAATCATGTCGATTCCCCATATGGAAAAAGGCCATGAGGAAGAAAGAACTTTGAGATGTGTTGGCGGTACATGGATTTTGTCTGAGTATATCTGACATTTATGACACTTCCTCATGTACTTGTAGCAATCGGATTCCATGGTCAACCAATAGTACCCTGCTCTTAGAATATTTCTCGCTATTGTGTGTCCGTTGGCATGAGTGCCAAAGGATCCTTCGTGAATTTCTTTCATCAGCATGTCTGCTTCTGGTCTGTCTACACATCGGAGCAAGACCATGTCTAAGTTTCTCTTATAGAGAGTATCACCGCTCAGAAAGAAACTTCATGCCAGCCTTCTGAGGCTTTTTTTGTCCTTCCTTAGTGCCCCAGGTGGGTACTCTTGTTTCTGAAGAAAGCATTTGATATCGTGATACCAAGGTTTGTCATCTATGACTGCTTCAATCGCGAAGATGTAAGCGGGCCGTTCGAGGCGCATTATGTCGATCTTAGGTAGGTCGTTCCATTGGCCTACACTAATCATGGAAGAGAGGGTGGCTAACGCATCAGCCATGTGATTCTCTTCACGAGGGATATGATGAAAATCGATTCTGTTGAAGAAGGGTAACAACCTTCTTGCATAATCTTTGTAAGGAATCAATCCTAATTGGTATGTGTTCCAATCTCCTCTGATCTGATTGATGACCAGAGCTGAGTCTCCATATACGTCCAAGTTCTTGATCCTTAAGTCGATCGTTTCCTCGAGACCCATAATACAAGCTTCGTATTCGGCCTCGTTGTTCGTTCACTTGAACGTAAGTCTGGCGGTGAAAGGAATGTGGGTACCCTGAGGTGTTATGATGATTGCCCCAATTCCGTTTCCATAATGGTTGACGACTTCGTCAAAGATAAGTCCCCATTGGGAACCTGGTTCTGGCCCTTCACTGGGTAGTGATTCATCATAATCTTTCATCTTTAGATACATGACATCTTCGTCTGGGAAGTCAAATCCGATTGAGTCTTGATCGTAAATCGGTTTATGTGCCAAGTGATCGGCTAAAATACTTCCCTTTGACGGCATTCTGAGCGTGGTATTCTATATCATATTCTGATAACAACATCTGCCAACGGGCAATCCTTCCCGTGAGAGCAGGTTTTTCAAAGACGTACTTGATTGGATCCATTTCAGAAACCAACCAAGTAGTGTGACGAATCATGTACTGGCGAAGACGTTTGGCTGCCCAAGCCAAAGCGCATCAAGTTTTCTCAAGCATAGTGTACCGAGTCTCGCAGTCGGTGAATTTCTTGCTCAGATAGTAAATGGCAGACTCTTTCCTTTTGGTTTTGTCTTGTTGGCCAAATACACAGCCCATCGAGTCCTCTAGGACTGTTAGGTAGATGATCAGTGGTCTTCCTTCCACTGGAGGTGATAGAATCGGTGGATTCAACAGATACTTCTTAATACTGTCGAAGGTGGTTTGGCAGTCTTCTGTCCAAATGCAGTTCTGGTTCTTTTGAGTAACTTGAAAATTGACGCGCATGTCGCGGTCATGAGGAATATGAATCTGGAGATGTAGTTCAAACGTCCCAGGAATCCTCTGACTTGTTTTTCAGTTTTCGGAGAAGGCATTTCTTGAATGGCCTTGACCTTGTCAGGATCAACCTCAATTCCTTTCTGGCTGACGATGAACCCTAAGAGTTTCCCTGAACGGACACCGAATGTGCACTTATTGGGATTCAAGTGAAGTTTATATTTTCTCAGCCGCTCAAATAGTTTTGACAGGTGGGTCACATGCTCCTCCTCTGTTTTAGATTTGGCAATCATATCATCGACATATACCTCGATTTCCTTGTGTATCATGTCATGAAACAGAGTAGTCATGGCCCTTTGATAGGTTTCCCCGGCGTTCTTCAAACCGAACAACATTACCTTGTAACAAAAGGTACCCCATGGGGTAATAAATGAAGTTTTCTCCATATCCTTCGGCACCATTTTAATCTGATTGTAGCCTCCTGCGTCAATCTGTTTCTGTACCTCCTCTTTGATTTTGATGGCTAGGTCCAGGTGAGTCCGTCTCAACCTTTGTTTCACTGGCGGACATTCTGACCTTAACGGTAAATAATGCTCCACGATGCTAGTATCCAACCCTGGCATGTCTTGATAGGACCAAGCGAATACATCGAGGAATTCTTTGAGAAGCTTTGTCAAACTCTCTTTGGCAGTTGGACTGAGCAGGGCCCCAATCCTGATTTCTTTTCTCTCTTTTTCTTAACCTAAGTTGACCGTTTCCAACGGATCTTTGTGAGGTTCGATGGACCTTTCCTCCTTCCTGAGTAGTCGGGAGATCTCTTCTGGAATTTTGTCATCAGCTTCTTCTTCATCCCTAAATACCGGGAGCTCAAAGTTGGGAGAAGGCATCGGGTCGTATGTTTCAACGGGGTTTAAAACAAGCAATCTGCATGACGTGATGATTTGTGTTTAGAAGAGATAGAGAGAATGCAAGAGTGTGTGCAGTGTATTTTCTTTGGAAAACTGCTTGTTTTTATTATTGAATTGTTTTTTAGGATTACCATTTTCTGAAAAAGCGAAAAGAGAAAACAACAATTAATGCGGAAATTACAGAACGGCGTTATTTTATTTATGAACAAGTCAATTCTTGAAACTACAACCCTATAAAACAAAACTCAATCGCTTTGGGCGAAGCGAAGAGGGAAATTTACAGAAAGTGAGCCCTATCAAAACATCCGTTTCACCTGGGTAGGGTGAAAGGTTAAAGACGACAATTACTTTGACTTATGAACAATCTTCGGAACATCGACAACAACCCTATTGTTCATGCATCCAAAGTATAATCTTGCTGTGAATGGAGTATAACCACCATCGGGGTTTATCAAGACAACACCTACACCATGTCCTATGAAATTGGAAGAACCATCAAACATCATCTTCCATTTAGAACTGGGCTCAGAACCTTCATCAGGGCCGGGCTCTTCACAATTTTTTACTACCATGATGTCTTCATCCGAGAAATCAAACTTGAGAGGTTCATAATTTTCCACACGCTGATATGCTAGGTATTTTGATAAAACGCTTCCCTTGATAGCCTTCTGGGGAACATATTGGATATCATATTCTGACAATAGCATATGCCAACGGGCAAGTCTTCCTATTTGATCAGGCTTCTCAAAGATGTACTTTATTGGATCCATTTTCGAGATCAACAAAGTAGTGTGACATATCAAATACTGCCTCAAACGTCTGGCGGCCCATGCTAAAGGACAACAGGTTTTCTCAAGCAGTGAATAACAGCTTTTGCTATCAGCGAACTTCTTACTCAAGTAGTAGATGGCATGCTCTTTGCGACCAGTTTCATCACGTTGGCCCAAAACACAACCCATGGATCCTTCTAAAATAGTCATGTACATAATAAGAGGCCTTCCGGGAACAGGAGGAATCAGAATAGGTGGTTCTTGCAAATAGTTCTTGAGTTTTTCAAAATCTTATTGACAATCAGAATTCCACTCTACAGTCTGATCTTTGAGAAGCAATTTGAAAATCGGTTCGCAAATAGTAGTCATGTTGGATATGAATCTGGATATATAGTTCAAACGACCCAGAAAACCTCTCACTTGAGATTCAGTCCGCGGAGCTGGCATCTCTTGAATAGCTCGTACCTTGTCAGGATCTACTTCAATTCCTCTTTGACTGACGATAAAACCAAACAACTTCCCTGACCTGACACTGAAAGTACATTTGGATGGATTCAACTTCAACTGATACTTCCGGAGTCTCTTGAACAACTTTAAGAGATGGTCCAAATGTTCCTCCTCACTCTGAGATTTAGCAATCATATCATCCACGTATACTTCGATTACCTTGTGGATCATGTCATGGAATAAAGTCACCATAGCCCTCTGATAGGTTTCCCCTGCGTTTTTTAAGCCAAAGGGCATGACTTTGTAGTAGTAGGTTCCCCACGGGGTGATGAATGTAGTTTTATCCATATCAGCTGGGTCCATTCTGATTTGATTGTAACCGGAGAAACCGTCCATGAAGGAGAAAACTACAAACTTGGCTGTATTATCCACAAGAGTGTCGATGTGCGGTAGGGGAAAATCGTCCTTGGGACTAGCTTTGTTGAGATCCCTGTAATCTACGCACATTCGCACTTTACCATTTTTCTTCATACTGGCACGATGTTGGCTACCCACTCCGGATATTTTGAAACTGCCAAGAAACCTACATCCAGTTGTTTCTTAACCTCATCTCTGATTTGGAGAGCCATATCAGGTCTACTTCTACGGAGCTTCTGTTTCACAGGCGGACATTCAGGCTTGAGTGGTAGCTTATGAACTACTATGTCTGTATATAAGCCAGGCATGTCTTGATAAGACCAAGCAAACACATCTACATATTCTTCCAAAAGCAGTACTAGCCGTTGTCTGATTTCTGCCCCAAGTGTTGCCCCAATCTTGACCTCTTTCCTCTTTTCTTCGGTGCCAAGGTTGGTGACGTCAACTTTTTCTTCATGCGGCCGAAGATCCGTGTACTGATACTCACACATTTCTGCCAAATCATCGGGGACCTCATAATCCTCCTCTTCCTTGGCTTGATAAATAGGCGAATCAAAGTCGATAGTGAGAGTAGGGTCATTGAATACAACAAGTTTAGGACTTACTCTGCATGATGAAGGGATTTATTTTATTAAAAAACACAAACATGAACGCAAGAAGAAGAAGTTTTGTAGTTTTGAAAAGATTGCCATTTTTCTCAAAGCAAAAACAGGAATAAAGACAAAGAATTTTAACAAAACAATCACTTTCATTGATTAAGATTTAAAAGTGGTGGCCCATACAAAATAATCCGATAACCTCGAGCAAGGCTGCGGAATTGAAAATATCACGAAAGCAAACAAATTACTCTGGCATAGGGTACAAAGTAGGGATCTCAATAGCTTCCTAATTACTTAAAGTGGCATCACACCGAAACACCAGGTGGTTGATATCTTCGTCTTCAGCGTCTTCAATGATGGCATGGACTTGCTGTCCTCCATTGACGAACACCTCTTGAATGGTCCTTGGTCTTCCCCTTGTTGGAGCAGCTTTTCCCTCAAGAGTTGGTTTGTAACCCAACCCTTGGTACTTCTCTCTTTCTAGGACTTCGGCGATCTTGCCTCAGCCTTCAGGTACTGCTCCTCGTAGAGCAGATTGAAGGCTTTTGAAGGAAGCAAAAGATGGACAACCGGGGGCCACTGGCTCCTTATCATCAAGCATAACTGCATTTGCTATCTCAAGGGCCTGGAAAGAGGTTTCCAAAGCATCTTCATCTGCCTCAATATAACGAAACAAGGATAGATTGCTAACCATTAGGTCTTCTTCCCCGTGTATAATAACCAACTTCTCTTCGGTCGTGAACTTCATCTTCTGATGCAGAGTATAGGTTACGGCGCCAGCTTCATTGATCCATGGTCTGCCTAACAAACAATTGTAGGCAGGGTTGATGTCCCATATCTGAAAAAGGATATTGAATACTTGAGGGCCAATCAAGACAGGCAGCTCAATCTCATCCATCATCGATCTTCTTGAGCCATCAAAGGCTTTAACAATGAGTGAAGTGGGTCTCATTATAGCCCCTTGGTAAGATAGCTTCTCAAGAGTTCTTTTTGGCAAAACATTCAAGGATGAACCGGTATCTACAAGAACCCTGGCCATCGTATCCTCCTGACATTTCACTGATACATGTAAGGCTAGATTATGATTCCTTCCTGTTCGAGGTAACTCCTCGTCACTGAAGCTGAGAGTGTTACAAGCTGTAATGTTAGCAATGACATGGTCGAACTATCCAGCTGTTATATCTTGGGCCACGTGTGCCTGGGCTAATACCTTCTGCAAAGCTGATCTATGAACAGGTGAATTGACTAACAGAGACAAGATCGAAATCTTGGATGGGGTCTGATGGAGCTGATCTACCACTTTGTAATCACTCATCTTGATAATCCTTAGGAACTCTTCATCTTCCTCTTTATAAATTACCTCTTCTCCTTTATCTTTAGGTAGTATGGGGACAACAGTTTCCTTGAGTGTAGTTTCTTTGAAAGAAGGAGTGTATACTCTACCGCTTCAGGTTATCTTTTCGGTCCCAATTATGTTGGTCACATCTTCAACAGTAGTTCCCACCTCTTTCCTTGAAACTACGCCTTCAACAGTGACTCCCACCTCTTTCCTTGGAATCATGTCTTCTCGTCTTTTGTTGCCCATGACATTCTCATAGAGCCATGGTACAGCCTTGGTCCCTCTGAACCTAAATGGAATAGGTTGTCGGGTGTCATTTCGCTTGGAATGACTGGCAGTGGAAGCATCAATTGATCCAGAATTATTGAAAATTGGTACTGGTTTATTAAATACAGGAACTACAGACCCAGACTTAGATACGTTGGACCCGGATACCTGCCCCTTGGCTTTGGTAGGTTAAACACAGGTTCGATTGCTGCAACTTTATTCTCTCTTTCTTTACTGAATACCTGTAGGAACCCTTCATTGATCAAATACTGAACATTATCTTAGACTAAACGACAGCCTTTGATACTGATGTTACATTCCTTACAGTCATCATGGAAATCTTTAACTAAACCAGCTTTAAACAACTTAGCATAAAAGGCCTTGATAGGAGTTTTGATCTTTGTTGCATCCAAAACCAATACCTCATCCTTTTCATCTTCAATGGCATTAGTAGCCCCATGGGTAGGCAAAGGATTGCTTTTCACATTCGGTTGATTATCAGCAAATGATAGGATATTCTTCTCCATCAATCCCTTCACTATATTTTTCAACGCTAAACAACCCTCCAAATCGTGACCAGCCCCTCCTTTATGAAAAGCACAATTCGCATTTGGGTTGAAGAAAGGCATAGACTTCTCGGTTGATGGTC
The DNA here is from genome assembly GCA_022829125.1 of Lathyrus tuberosus. Taxonomy (NCBI): domain Eukaryota; kingdom Viridiplantae; phylum Streptophyta; class Magnoliopsida; order Fabales; family Fabaceae; genus Lathyrus; species Lathyrus tuberosus. Next base: position 11,427,017 of record JALAZF010000105.1, on the reverse strand, counting down.
CCAGAGGTCTAGTAACGATCAGCCCTTGCTCTACTAAGAAAGGGTAGAGCTCCGTATAGGACATCGGTATAGGTGGAAATGCTGGCTTTCCCCCTTGCCTTTTGTGAGGAGAATTCTGCGGTGGAACCTGTTGCCTTGGTTGTTGATAATTCTGGGTCTTAGACCATTGCTGATAAGCTGTTTATTGATAAGCTGGCGCCTGCTGCGCCACTTGGTGGTTGAAAGTAGGCGTAACAACATCTATGTAGGGTTGTTGAGCATACTGCATTTGGTAGATTGGATGCTGAGAGAAGTTTGGTCTCGGCTGTTGCTGGTACATTGGATGTTTCCATCGAGGGCTCTGTTTCTTTCCTGCCATGATGGCATTAGTTTCCCTTCCATCTTTTTGTGGGAGTGACTAGGAGACTTCTTAGTACTGATGCCAGTTGAACTGCTCGGAGAACTTATTACCTTTCCACTCTTTAATCCTGGCTCCACCTTCACGCCAACTGCGACAATATCAGCGAAACTAGCACTAACACTGCTGATCATTCTCTCATAAAATTCAGGCTTTACTGTGTCTACAAACCAATCAGCCAATTCCTTCTCGGTCAAGGGCGGTTCAACTTGAGATGCCATTTCTCTCCATCGCTGTGCATACTCTTTGAAGGAATCAGTACTGCTCTGGGCCATACTTAATAACTGCCTGCGGTCAGGGGCCAAATCTATATTGTACTTGTAGTGTGTTACAAAAGCATCAGTCACATCCTGGAAACAGTGGACTTGGGATTGGTCTAGGCTTAAATACCACTTAGCAGCAGCCCCCTTCAAACTGTCTTGAAAACAATGGATCATTAGTTTGTCATTACGTACATACGCAACCATTCTTCGATAGTACATGATCAGATGGGACTTGGTACATGTGGCCCCTGAGTACAACTCAACATTTGGCAATTTAAACTTGGGTGGAATCACCAAGTCTGAAACCAAACACATATCCTTAATGTCAGTGCTAAATGCATTACTTAACTCCATTGCTTTCATTTTTCTCTGCATTGTCTCGACACTCTCTCTCAATTTTTCGTGTCGATCATTCCCCTCTTCTGACACATCAATGTAATCGTAAGGATGCAGATTTTGGAAAACCGGATGCACTTGCGTTTTAACTACTGGTGGAGCAAAGGTTGGAATAGCTTACAGAGTCTCATTGACCAGAGGAACTGTTTGCTGAGTAGACAAAGGAACTGTAGCACGGATAAAATCAACGGGCATGCCCAGGGTATGGTTCATGACAGGGACGATAGGCGGTTCTACCGTTGTAGTGATGATTTCAGAGACCACAGTGGCCTGGGTGTCCATTTTTGCTCTCATGACGTTGATAGCCTCGAGGATTTGTCCCATCCCTCCTCGTATCTCATTCAATTCGTTGTTGACTCTATCCATTTCTCCGTATGTTTCTGACATCTTTAATCGAGCTTGGGCCCAAGTGTTGTAGTTGTGTCTGGGATTCAGTGTGACGATTCTGAAGAGAACACGGGGACATGAGATAAAGACAAGGAAAAAATGCACATGATGATGCAAATGCAAATGCAGGCTAAACTATCAAGAAACCAAAGAAAATTTTGCAAATAATGTAGACAATAGAATCTTTGACAAAATAAACTTCTTCATTCAAGAATCTGGTGAGCATTACATCAGGAGCAGTGTATCCCCATACTCCAAGTACATAAGCAGAAATACATCAATACGAAAGGGAACAATAACAACAAAGGAAATAACAACAGTAACATCAAGGGAACTAAGGATTGGATCCACTGGTTGATGATCCTTCTCCTTCATTAATCATTCTCATTAATTTACTGATGCACTCTTTTGTCTCCTCCCTCACAAGAACCAGTTCTCCTAAAGCTTCCACCATCCTCTGCTTTGCCTTTGAGGGTGATTCGTGATGAGGAAGTGGCTTCATCATTACACGAGCTATGTCACGAGACCATTGTAAGTGGGCCTCAGTGACTGGGCATTCAGCTTTCCATAGTTGACTGTTAATTTGGCGCCAGGCGCGCTCCAATCGCATCTTCATCTCAAATCCTTCCTTTTCATCATAATACATCATTTGCATATCCTCATTATCCATAATTCCCTCCTTCAGATGACCCAGCTGACGGCGGGCAAGGACAGGGTTGTAATTGATACAACCATTCCTCCCCATAAGAGGCACATTGGGGCAATACCCACAGCTATGGATTATAATAATTCCTTCATCGGTTGAATCATACCATTCAATGTCGGTATGCTTCAATTCCATAAGATTTTTGGACCAAATCTTGCAGTCCTCAACCTCCCAAAAGGCCGGTGTCTTTGGCAAGTAGGTTTTGAACCATTTATAGAAAAGAGCCACGCAACAGACGATCTACCCACAACCTCTTGTATACCTGGTCTGAACGGCATGGTAGACGTCGGCTAGCAGCGTTGGAACTGGATTGTTGATCGTGAATAACTGGATAGCTTGAACATCCACAAAGTTCTTTGCATTTGGGAACAAGAACAAACCGTAGAGTAGTAAAGCGAAAGTTGACTCAAACAATGTGGTATTTCCTCTGTTCTTGAAGTAAAGAGCCTTTTCCAGCAAGAACTGGGCAGGAAGTCCGCGCTTTCCTCCTTTGTAAGTCAGATTATCCTGGATGTCAGACAATCTGATTCTGGTTGCTCTGGTGATATCTCTGGCGGAGGGCATTTCTTCAATCCCGGAAAAGATGGGAGCTTCTCTGACAGGAATCCCTATCATAGCAGAGAATTCCTCTAAGGTTGGCACAAACTGGAATTCAGGGAATACGAAACAGTGGTATGCAGGATGATACAACTGGACCAAAACTTCAAGGGGTCCTTCAGTTACTGGGACTCTCATCAGCGGAATGATACACCCATATCTATCAACGAAGGCTGACTGGTCTTCAACCATATCTCCCAACCACAACAACTGTTCCAACTCTAGGAGTTCAAAGAAATAAGGCCAGACTCTTTTCCCTGCAGCATCCATTTCTACAAAATCTGCAAAACAAAATTAGTATCTTGATAGTTTAGCAAGGAATGCAAGATGCAATGCAACGTTTCATGGAATTCAGACACTTGCAGAATATCAAGAGATATCAAAAGACCTCATTCTCATTAATAAAAAGGTGAATTACAAGAGTTGATACACTTTCAAAAGCCCTAAACATGAAGCTAAATAAAAGCTATAAAGTCCTAAGGAGATTCTCCTAAGAGTCTTATGTTGAGTCTTCTGATTTCTTTCCCCATCTGCTCCCTTTCTGTGACGAGGTTGTCGATGATGGATTTCCAAGCGGGAGGCTGAGTGCTTGAGAAACTTGGATCTTCCCAGGCTTTCCTCTTCTTGCATGAAAGTAACTCTTCGTTCTTGGCTTGTAGTTGTTTTTGGAGTTCCAGGTTTTCTTCAACAACCACTTGATATTTGAGTTTCCAGGCTTCTTCCGATCGTTGGGTTTGTCTTAAAGAAATCTCCAGCTCTTCCTCTCTTGACATAAAGTATAAAACAGGCTCATTCTTCAAAGCAATTGGTTCCTGCCTCTTGTAGGGCATCTTTAACTCGACGGGCCTTCTTCGGACCCATTGAAGGTAGGGCTCCAATGACACGCAGTTAGGTTTTCCCAAAGAACTCCTTCCTTTTTTGCGCTTGCTACCCCAGGCGTCTAAGATCAACTTCTTCTGCTCTTCGTTCTTGTCATATTCTTCAAAGTAGATGTTTTCCAAATGAACACTAAGTGGTTTATCCTCCAAAGGGTACCCTAATTGGCGTCGTGCCAATACATGGTTATAGCTAATTCCACCTTTAATGCCAAGAAGAGGCACGTTGCCATAGTTTCCATAGCTATCTGTAATCAGAATTCCATCATACACCCGATTATACTAGTCAATGTCTGCATGGGAGAGTGCCATAATTCTCTGGGACCACCATCCTTTCTTGGAATCCCAGAATGCGCCCGCCTTTGGTAGATGCGAAATAAACCATCTATACAACATGAGGACACAGCAAGTAATTTGTTCGTTACCATGAGCATTTCTTGTATGGACTGAGTGATAAGGTTCAGCAAGTAGGGTAGGTACCGGATTTTGTTTCAAGAAGATTTTGATTGCATTCAGATCCATAAAGTTGTTAATATTCGGAAACAAGAAGAGTCCATAGATGAGCAATGCAAAAACAGCTTCAAAGGCATCTCGGTTGTAGTGTTTAGCAAAGTAACGAGCCTTTTCAAACAAAAACTTAGCAGTTAACCCAAAAATTCCTCCTTTGGAAGTCAAATTGCTTTTGATGTCAGTTAACTCCAAGTGAGTTTTCTTGGCTATCTCTTCCTCTTTAGGATTTTTTTTGAAGATAGGAAACGGGGACTCGTCCTTAATAGACAAACCAATTATCTGAGAGTACTCCTCAAGGGTAGGAAAGAGTTGATAGTCAGGAAACGTGAATCAGTGATACTTTGGGTCGTAAAACTGAAGCAGAGTTGAGAGGAGTCCTTCATCGATATTTTTTCTCAACAAAATCCACAACTTCCCATATCTGTCTTTGAATCCCTCAGGGTCTGTTAGCAAATCTCCCAATCTCCTTAGGTCATCCAATTTTGGACTCTTGAAAGTGTTTTTGATGGTATTCCTTCTTGAAATGTCCATGATATCCCTCTGATATTTCACAAAACGAGAAGTCTGAGTTCCATGAAACTAAAGTGACATGAATGCTTATGATACATGAATGCAAAGCATACACAAAGATACACACAAAATCACAAATACACACAAGCAAAGGGTCTAGGTTTGAGCATGGAGCCAAGGTTTACCCTTCCCATTGGTATGTACTACTGATTTTCATCTGTCAAATAGGGTTCTAAGAAGTTCCCAGAGTCGACAACCCATCTTTCGGATTTTATCGACTTCCCAAATGACTCGGTAATCAATAAAATTCTCAAGAGAATCTCGTCTGAGTGTAATATCGCGTGACAACCATTTCAGAAATAGACTCCCTCATGGTCACCGCACTACATCCTAAAAGGCCAAGTGGAGTTTGGTACCTACGGTCCTCAATATCAAGGGCACCTAGGTCGAGAGTAGCACATTTTCACGAATAGACTCCTTCAACATGACTAGACTCTCAAGAGGGCCTCAACTGAGTGATGGTGTCTCAAGTCAACTTTTTCAGGAATCGACTCCCTCAAAGCCTCCTTGAATATACCATCGTCCTATCATAAGTGCTCTCAAGTCCGGGTTAGGACTTATCTCACCACTCCAAAGTAACACCCAACAAAAGATCTCAAGCAAAGCAGATATGTACAAATATAGCAAACAAGCATAAATAACACAAGCAAAAACAAGGTGGGCTTAACCCTCAAAAATGTTTCCCCAGTGAAGTCGCCATTTCTGTTGCGGTGAGAATCGGATAACAAGCTATTAATTAACTTGCATCACATTTCTTTGAACTCACCACCGACTTTGATTTATCTAAAGGAAAGGTTCAAGATCGAGAAAAACCTAAAGGGGGGAGATCTAAGGCTCGGGGGTTGGTTATGCCTAGGGAAGGTATTAGCATCCTAAACGTCCCTAGTACTCTACGGGAACCTCTTGTTTAGTTTGTGTTATGTTATGTTTTACTCGCTTGCTAAGGGTGTTATGCTAAAGGTTGAAACCCTAGGGGTTAGTATCTAAGTATACTCGCAAAGACATCGCGTCTTGTGCCTACGTATCCTGACGGGAGTGGAATCAGAGTAACCGTAGTTCACCTAACTAAGGGATGAATTTTGAGGAACCATTGACTATGGCCAAAGTTCCAAGGGGGAATGAGTGTGAGCTCATTTTAGAGTTCACGATAACTCTCTAAATCTAAGTTATAGGGGATAAGTGAGTTCTCATGATGGTGAGAATCACATAGAATTCAAAACTCTAACCTATTACTAAGTTATGATTTCATGGCTCTCATGAGGCCAAGAAAATGGATAAGCTCTTATGAGGCTAAGGTAGGGTGGTTGTTTAGTGACTCATGAGTCAATTTAGGAGGACGTTCCTTTGGAATAGGGGAAGATAACAGTTTTACTTATTATGAAAAAAATATAGGGGTTTACATGATTTTAATATGATGATGCAAGATATAAACAAGATATTAGGGTGGCATAAAGTTTATAATATTATGCAAGGTTAGAATTACTCATATTAAACAATGCTTAAACAAAATAAACAAAGATAACATAGTAAGATGAATAAAATAGTGCAATAAACACTAAAAGATACTTCCAATTCAACATGAATAAAGGCCACCAAGGTTAAATATTTTCATCAATTTCTTTTTATATTTAACATGTAGAGTCAATTAGAAACAATTAGCAAAAAGAATGAATAAAAAAGGATAAAAGATGGCTAAGATATGAAGGTTTGAAATTGAAGCTTAAACCATAAAGAAATAACACAAACATGTGGTAAAAATAAAGGGAAAGGCCCTCCTAGGTATTGAACCCAGGACCCTGCGTATTCAGTCCTAAAACATTACCAAACAAGCCATGCGCGCGCTCTGAACTAATGATAGTAGCAATGATATATATGTGAAGCGAAGCCAATATGGAAAATTAAAATAAAAGGACTGGGACGAGGGGGATTCGAACCCCAGTCCCAAGGGTCAAAGGCGAGTGTGCATGTGTGTGCTTGCCACTGGGGTGGCTGTTTCATCCGTTATAAAACACAACTCCATAAATATATAACCCTTACATATGCATATGACCAAAAGAAACAAAGCAACCAAACTCAAATAGCAGTCAGCTCAAATAGAAATAAAACAACACGCCATGCCCTCAATCCAAACAGGTCGTATATCGCATATTAACAGGGAAGGAGGGAAGCATTTGATTAAACTCTTAACAGCATATGGATTAATGAACAAAAGGTACCAAACAATACCAAAATACACAAACCAAACATCCAAGTAAGCTCTTATATTAGTAATGCAAATACACATCATAGCTTTGAACATAGTGTGACAGATTCAAATACAAGTTATCAAACATGTATTGCACACAGGTTCAATCAAACACATGGCACATTCATTGAAATCCATGGAAAAATCATGATTCGGATGCCACTAAACAAACATTCATATGGTTAATTAATCAATGTGCAAGAAGACGAAAAGAAATAAGAGAGCTGCATCATTTACTCAAGGTATCAAATGAAAATAGCATGGTGATATATTAGACATGATACAGTCAGTTTTAATGACATGCTTTAATATTCAACAGCAGCTCAAACATGTTACTATGAGTGTTAATAGGATGATGACATCAAAGTAAAACATCAACAAATAACAACATTCAGGGCAGACAAGCAAAAATGTCATTTAGAGCAGTTATGGTTCAATAAGCTCAAAGGATCAAATGCACTTACTAATGCTAGCATACCAACCAAATACCAAGATTCACATGTCATGATACATTGTGGTTATTAAACAAGGCAGCAGGCATAACTCACAATAGATAGCATATAAGGCATGGTAATAGTTCATACATCAAGGCCAGATTATAGGTACACAAATTAAACACAACGTCAAGGAAAGTTTGCATTTAATCCTAATAACATGATGGTATAAGACATAGGTTCATGGTATTTTGGATACACAAAGTTCTCATGAAGCATAGGTTCAAACAGAATTTGTACACACCAAAAAACAATTGGGCAAGAATACCACATATAAGCAACATCCTGATAGTCAAAGGCCATACATGTATTCAGGACAAAACAAGACAATAGACATGACAGCATAGCAATAAGTTTACTCAAGTAATGTCATTCAAAACAGGCAGTGGCATATGGCATGGTGAAAGCAAATACTTGTTGTGCTAACCTATAATGGATACAAAGACAAACTTAAAGGCATGAATCAAAACCAGTTCTGATTTAAGGCAAAAGGTACCCCAATGGTCATAAAGTATAGACACATCAAAGCTATGATCAAGTATTATCATTGGCATTCAAATCAACATTTAGACAGTTAGGTACAGCAGAGACTCAAGACAATGCAAGGTGAACTTAGGAATAATTATGCACATAGTTCTATGGCAGTGAACATATGGTACCAAGACAAGTACCTCAAGAGATTTAGCAATCAATATCAACCAAGGTTACATGGCAAAAAGGCACATATCATATTTGACACTTTAAAAGCTTGCACAGATATTGGAGATACCAAACTGACAGCATGTGGCACATGGACCAAACCAGTTTTAAGCATAGCAAGGCATATCTAACATGGATTCTAGGTTTACAAATTGGTCACAAATCACAGAGACAGCAAAGCAAATATGGCATATTATGTACCAAGAACTGGTGGAACAATGATAAGCATGCTTGGTAAAAGATTTCTGAACCTATATCATAGCAGCAAGTAAACATTCAGAGTGTATTTAGTTGCTTAATTCTAACAAGACAGCAGTTTAGGTGAATCAATTTCAGGCATACCAACAAATAACCAAGTCATAAGATAATGCACAAATCCAAACAAGTGGTGAAGTGTTTACAAGCACATGGTTAGAACAAAACTTAACTTAAAAGCTAGCAATAGGTCTCAAGCTAAACAAGTCAAACACCAAGCATTTTAGCAATTCAAACACCAAACATCAAGCACATAAATCAACAAAGGTCATGCCATGGCAGAGTGGTGCATATCAAGATGTAGATAAATACATGAATACCAAAAGTATCAACACCTAAACACAACAAGCATCAATGATAACAAAACTTTGGATACAAAACATGGCTATGAGTTTAAGTATATAAACTGATTAAACATTAGTGATGACAGAAAAAGAACACAAGTGGCATTTAATAAAAGCAACTTCCAACCAAGCATTGATAGATAGGTTCGCTAATCATAAAATACACGAGCATTTCAAAAATAGGGGTGAACTAAAATTCAAAGATCTCTCATCTCATAATAACATCCAAGCATCAAGACATACATAGGTAAGTTAGCATTTCTATCCATCTAAGTTTTGACAGTATAACACCAAAATGAAACCTTGTAAGCTTCCAGCCAGCTAATGAACAAACAAATGCATTATGATCATAATGATATCTCAGGCATAATAACTTAGAACACAAAGCAGTATATATGTCTACCTCAATACATCAGCAAAGCAACAAAAATCATCCTACTTCATGATATCGAGCCATGGACAGAAAGTGCAGATTTAAATACATATTGGCACATTATAGATGAGTGAAAAGCAACATAAAACACATTACAAACAGTTATGAAGAGATATGATATGATGATATAAGTTGAGCATGGATATTAAAACATGGAAATGGAAAGTGTAGTTACCAAGTGGAGTAATGTCCACTGCACCTTCAAGTGTGCTGAATTCTCTCCTTTCTGAACTTAGCAAAAACTCCAAGATAACCCTTCTCCTTTCCTGCTCGTGGAACTCAAAACTCAGAGACTTTTAGAGTATTTTGTGAGAATTATTGGTGATTTTCAAGTGCTGGGATGATCTCCTTTTATAGGCTGGGCAGATTGGCTTTGGTTCTTTGAGACCAATGGACAAACACATGGTATGCTGAGTAAATAATTAGGGTTTGCAACGGCCTCCTTTCAAATTCAAATCCGGTCAATCCTTGGAGACAAAAATGCTCCCTCTACTGCACAAGGACCTCAGAGATGCAGAGCATGTTTCATACTTTCGTGTGTTGCTTAAAACCTCCTTCTTTGATGTCATAAGAGTGGGTATCAAAAGAGGCAATGGTTGGGATTTCACGAAGATTTCTGCAGGCGAAGGCAGTCCTTATGCTGAATCAAGTAAATCCTTATAGTAACTTTTAATGAACCCAGGCACGAAAGCTCAAAAGGGAATGGTGGGAGATTTCAAAAGATGAATTAACGTGCCAAGGATATGAGTTATAGTAGTTTGTTTACGTTGAACCGGATACGATTTATCTTGGAGGAGGATATTCTTCTTCTCTCTATTGAAACACGAAGCCATGAAGGAAGAGAGGAGAACGTTTCGGTCACTTTGCTCCATGCCAAGCCACGCGTCAGCCTCTCATTGGCTGAAGGAATGGAGTTGAAAAGTCAAAGCTATAGTGCACGAATCCTATTGGTTATCAGCAACTGATTCTTCTTGTCTCCAATTGTAAATTGTAACATGTAATTTTTGTAGAACAAAAATGGGCTTATGGTGATGGGCTTAAGAGCAAATGTTTTATGGTTTGGTTTTCTCTTTTCTTTAGTTATAGCAAAATAAAAAAAAGAAAATGGTTTTGGAAAAAAAGAAATGACTTAGAAAAGAAAATAAATAAAAGGAAGAAGTGAATTTTGATAGGTGAAATGGTTATGGATATGGTTTAGGAAAGTTGACATGGACAAATAGAATTGAAATTGGATAAAAATTTGGTTAATGGATGACCATTGAAATTGGTTTGGAATTATGAATAACAATTGAAAAGGGAACATTGAGGGTGAATAAAGTGGATAGAAATTGTTATGGAGATATCTCTCTGAACATGAGAAACTTGCTTGATTCAATGTTCTATCCAAAATCTTGACTGATCAACTCTTGAATCCCTTTGAAATAAAACCTGATTCACAAATGAAACAACAACAGACAAAACCTGGTAAATGGGTTAGCTATGCAATATGATTGACCTAAGATGACATGCAAAAAGATCAATGGATCTAAGGGTAAAATTTGGGGTACAACACAATGTTTATCAAAAATATCGGACGTTTTCACAAACAAAAACAGTTAAAGTAAAAACACAAATGGAAAGCTCTTTGAATGAAAATGAAAATTTTATTGAATGAATTGGCCTGTAAATAGGCATTTACATCCGGAAGCAATTCCTGAAAAGAGGTAATTGCACAAAAGAAGTATAAATAAATAAATAAATAATGCACATGTCGGCAATGTGGGGAACAGATATCCACCATGATTCAATTCAGCTATGACTCGTATGTCTCGCTCATCCGCAGATGCTCTGACCTTCGGAGAGACTGACTGGACTGATTCCTTTCCTTCGAAACTTCCATGTATCAAAAGTGTTCACAGATCGAGCGCAGATCGTAGCCTCTTGATTTCAAATCCCTAACTTTTTCCTGGATCGCCTTTTTCGGGTTTTTAATCCACCGGGATACCCATTTTTGCCAAAGTTTCCTTTTCAGGTTTTCAACTTTGCGGGTTTATTCTTTTTCTTTTCTTTTTATCCCTAATTTTTGCCCGAACCTTTTCTTTTTATGGTTCGTCGGGATGCCCCTTTTTTGCCTGGACTTTCTTTTTATGTCCAGTGGGTCTCTTACACGCAAAGTATTTTTTGACTATGTCTGCATTCACAGGGGACGTAAAATTTTTGCCATCCATAGTTGAGAGTAATAAGGCTCCACCAGAGAAGACTTGTCTTACTCCATATGGCCCTTCGTAGTTTGGAGTCCATTTGCCCCTATGATCTGTTTGAGGAGGAAGGATCCTTTTCAAAATCAATTCACCAACCTGAAAACACCGAGGACGCACTTTCCGATCAAAGGCTTTCTTCATCCTGCTTTGATACAATTGACCATGTGCAATGGTTGTCAATCTCTTTTCCTCAATAAGGTTCAGCTGATTCAATCTGGAACGTACCCATTCAGCTTCATCAAGCTTCACATCTGCCAGAATTCTCAAAGAAGGAATCTCACCATCTAATGGTAGAACTGCTTCCATACCATATACCAGTGAGAAAGGAGTTGCCCTAGTTGATGTGTGCACCGAAGTACGATAACCGTGTAAAGCATAAGGCAACATCTCATGCCAGTCTTTATACGACACTACAATTTTCTGCACAATCTTCTTGATATTCTTATTTGCTGCTTCAACAGCCCCATTCATCTTTGGACAATAGGGAGAAGAATTGTGATGTTCAATCTTAAAGCTCTGACATAGCTCCTTCATCATCTTGTCATTCAAATTTGAACTATTATCAGTAATGATTCTCTCTGGGACTCCATACCGGCAGATGATGTCCTTCTTGATAAACTGAGCTACTACTTGTCTGGTGACGTTGGCATACGAGGCTGCTTCCACCCACTTTGTGAAATAATCAATGGCAACCAAAATGAAACGATACCCATTGGAAGCAGTCGGCTCAATCTTTCCAATCATATCAATGCCCCACATGGCAAAGAGCCAAGGTGATGATAGCACATTCAAAGGAGTAGGCGGCACATGCACCTTATCTGCATAAATCTAGAATTTGTGACATTTCCGGGCGTATTTGAAGCAATCAGACTCCATAGTCATCCAGTAATACCCCGCTCTCAACAATTTTCTAGCCATAGCATGCCCATTGGCATGGGTACCGAAAGAACCCTCATGTACTTCTTCCATTAACAGGTTTGCCTCGTGTTCATCAACACAACGTAGCAAGACCATGTCAAAGTTCCTCTTGTACAACACATCTGTCGCGGTGAAAATTGGATACCATAGTTATTTGTTAACTAGGATCGCATTTTTTAATGTCACCACCGGTCTTTGATTTTATCCAAGGGAAGGGAGAAAAACCGAATTCCCACAATGCAATGCAAATGCACTAAGATTCTAAGTTCGGGGGTTGGTTATACCTAGGGAAGGTGTTAGCATCCTAGATATCTGTAGTACTCTACAGGAACCTCTTGGTTTTATTTTATCTGTTATTTGTTTTGCTAAGGTTTAAGGGTAGGTAATTTATTATTTTAATTCCTAAGTGTGCTCGACAAGATATCGCATCTTGTGCCCACATATCCTGTCAGGAGGGAATCAGAGCACATGTAGTTCCTCTCTAAAGGATTCTAAAGTTGTTTAAAGGTTTTAGGAGAAGAGATGAGTCATCATCTTAAGAAAACCACCACAGTTTTTTTGAAATTGTTTGTATTTTGTGGGGTATGGGATTGTATGTCCCTTCTTTGAGATGATTCACATCTAATTCTCTTGTGTGGAGAATTAGGTGGGCTAAAGTTTGATTAAAGAATCAAAATTGTGGGGGGACTAATCTAGGAAATCTATCCTAAGTTATCTAATTGACTTATCTTAGGGTGTCGATTATGATGCAAATGATATGCACCATGCACAATAACATGGTTATCATGCATGGGATTTTCCCTTGGATATTAATGTGATGTGCTAGCAAAGTGATGCTAGACTTGTGTCTTGTGATCGGTAGGTCGAATGCGATGCCCTAAGGCGATCGACTTACATGGGTAGAAAAGTGGACTCGGCGTTGGATCGAGATTTTTATAAGTTTGAAAAGGTTTTGAAGCAACAAGAGCATGCATACATCACATACAATAATACACACAAAGGCAAAAAGCACGGCATAATATCAACTAAATAGTTCTAATCTATGTCACTCAAACATACGATTTATCGCGAGGGATTCTAATAGGGAACGGTTCGTTAAGAGAGAGTTGATTTTTTGATTTATTTTTGTGAGAATTTTATTAAGGATTACTTTTAAATTAGAGTTTTCTTAATAAAAAAAGTTTTAATTGTTTTAAAGGTTTTCCACTATGTTGATAAAATTAATAAAAGAAAAGTCTTCCTAATAAAAGTTTTAATAATTAAAAGGTTAATGAATAACAGATTTATTATTTATTTTATTATGTTAAAGGTTATTATTAGTTTTTTAAAATAGAAGGAAAGAAAGTTAAAGGTTTATTTTATTAAGAAATATTAATTTTAAAATTTGAAAAAAAGTTTTATTTTATTGTGAAAGAAGTTATGTTTATTAACACAAAAGATATTTTAATTATTATTTTTTTTATATTAATAAATTTTTTTTTAATATTTTAAAGATGTTTTATTATTTAAAAGAGAAAGGTTTTATTAATTAAAAAAGGTTTTACTAAAAGTTTATAATTAGTTTTTTTTTATGTCATATTTAGATAAAAAAGAAAATGATATTTTAAATATAAAAGAAGTTATATTATAATTATTAAAAAAAACTAATATCTTAATAAAAAGTTATTTAAGAAAGAAAAGGATTTTGATCTTATTTTAAAGAAAAAAACTACTATTAAGAAAATTATTTTAAAAAACTAGTCCTAAAATATTTGTCTTTATTTAAATTGTTAAATTATGAAAAAAAAAATTTAGGAGTTTTCTTAAAAAAAAAAGAAAAGAAACCACAATGTTATAAAAACAAAGAGTCAAACGATGAAGGAGGGTCCACCGTGGACTCTCAGTTTCCAACCAAGTGATCAAGTTGTGATCTAAATCCCACGCTAGGTACGCGAGGGTGCACGATAAGATCGTGCAGGTGTGTGTATAGGATTAAAACGTTAGAAAGAAAGAACAAACGAGAAAACGCAACGTCTCTCTCGTCCTCTCCTATCAACCCTCTCGTCCCTTCTCAATTGAGTTTCATAAAAACCTAGTTCCCAAAACTCGTCACTCTCATCTTCGTCGTTTCTCAATCTTTCCGTTCTCTCTCGATCACGATCGAACATCAGCAACAATAAAAAACCCTAGCCCCTAGGATCCCAGCCTCGATGTTCTCATTAATAGATCGATTACATATTACAGCGATTTGCAATGGGAAATGAACGAAAAGCGATAAAGAGAACGGAAAATGATGAACAACGACCAAGGTCCCAAACGTCTTCGTCTACAGATAAGTCCAGGATTCTTCTCCTTCTATTTTGACTCTCCGCTTGTTATTGTTGGTCGAACATCTTGTAGAATTTTGTTCTTGTGATGCATCAATGTGGATTGATGATTGGTACTGTGTATGTGTGTTTGCGATTCTGCTTCCTCTGATGTGTATGTGTTCTCTGTGCGATTTTTACCGATGTTGGGTTTGACTTCGCTTTTTCCGTCTCCTCCCTGCGTGTTGTGTATGCTTTGGTCAATTTTGTGTACTGCTAATTCCAGTTGTTGGCAATGTCGTGGATTCTTCCCCGTGAATGTGCTTGTGTGATGGTTGTTTACTGCTGTGAGTATGTTTGTATGGTGGTTTTTCTTTTGTAATTTGTATGATGCTGATGTGGGATTTCTGGAGTATTAGGTTGTATAATGATTTGGTGTTTGGTTTGATAGGTTCTGATGTGAACGAATCTTTTTTTTCTGAAGTTCTGAACTGGTTTTGAATTGTGGTATATGTTTGTGTAGAGATGTGGATTCCCCCTTTTCTGATGAAAAAAAGTCCCTTATATAGAGATGGCCAATGATGAAATCCGTTGGGAAAATTAATGTTGTGTTGAAGGCAGATATCATTCTTTGCCTGATTTGATTTTGTATTATTATGACGATTTGATTTGGTTGCTTGATTTGGGAAAATTTCGGATGCCTGATTTGGTTTCAGAGTTGGAAGGTTTTTAAAATTGTTTGAAATAGTTGGTACGATTTATTTGTGATTTCTGCCCGTTTATTTTAGGAAGGTATTGATGTTGGTGATATCTCTAATATTGCCCATCAATCCAGAAACTTCTGATTTGAGAGAAGATATCTGAGGCCCATCTAAAAATATTTTTGGCAACGCAATAATAATTTCTCCTTTGAATGCTTGACGGATTTGATACGTTTGAATTGATGAGGCTAATGCGAATCTTCTTCTGCTTGCAGAAAGTTCCAACTGACTCAATCTCTCCATGTTTGACGTACAACCTCACGATTGAATTGTCAGAAGGCATCGGGTTACTCCGTACTTTCTTCGTGTGTACACACCAATGCATCAATGCTACTAACCTGGACTAAGCCTTTGCAGACCAAACGAGTATTTTTTGGAGATGTCTAAAAGTGCGATATTGGTGAGATATCTTCTCATTTTCATTCTTAATTCATATTCAATTATAACAAGCTTGTAGGGTGTAGAAGAGTTTATTGCCTGCTAATGTTTGTTTTACTGCAGTTAACCTCAAGAGAATGCGACTTGATTCCTTGTTACCATAGGGACTTAAATTGGGATGTCACGAGTTTCTCTCCTTGTTAACACTTTACCCAGGGTATTTGCGAACTTGCTTTATAGAAGCCTTTCAAGACCAGTTTCTTCTCTGCACTTGTTTCAGATACCAAGCAGACCATCAGTAATATCAGGTTCTTGGTGCTCTCCCAAATTTTGATACGAAACCTTAAAGCTACTAATCTCCCCTATGAATTTTGATGTGGTTGATCATTATCACTTTTCTTTAAGTTTATTCGATAGTATTTACATTCTGAATTTGAACCCATCGCATTATTTCCAATCAGGTTGAATTCATCAGAATCAAGGCTGCTTCCTTTGAAATTGAATGAAGATGATAAAGGTGAGCTGGAATTGCAAGCATTTCTCCCTGTTACCTTATTAGCTGTAGATATTTTTGTTGTTGTTTTTAGTAACATGTTAGGAAATTTGATCGAAGACTGAATCCGTTGTCATTGTTGAGAAATGGAATCTCTTTTGTCATCTTGGAAAAAGAATTGGGAGATCTTTGCTTTGAATGTTGACTCTCCTTTGTAATGTTGTGTTGAACTCCAATATGAAAGAACTTATTTAAACCATGGCAGCTAGTCGTAGTTTTGGTCTTCACGTGATTATAGCTTGATGATGAATTAGTATGGTGGATTGACTTAATTATGTATCTGTCTTCTTTTATCACTCAATACTCATGCTTAATGAGGTTTGGAAAGTTCAAAGCCTCGCAAGGATATGGACTAGGACCCATCTTGGCGTAACTGCTGCTGCGGTAATTCAAGTGATCTCGGCATTGTGCCTGGATTAAAAGGTAACCAACTCATCCCTTTTGAAATGATATTATATTTTTGCGTATTGACTTTTTCTGCTCTTGCTGAAGAACACTTTGATACCACTATCTTCGTCTGACTCTATTTTACTATTATCAACAACCAACGACATCATGGGAATAACCGACTCTGCAACGGCCATGGCCTCGGGTATATGAAGGTCAGTAACACCAAGCATCGAACGACCTCAAATTCTTTTCTAGTTAACTCCTCAACGTCATATTTATCTAGGTGGTCTTTGGCATTGTGTTTCAGTTGTTTACTTGGTTTACTTGCTTGAGCTTCTCTAGAAATTGGCTACATGAGTAGGGACCTTCTTAATTTGAGTGATTGATTAATTGTTGCCTTTAACCTGTGCAGGAAAAGCTCTCTTACTGTAGCAGGAGGAAAAAAAAGGGAACAAAACTTCGTAGCACCGAAGACCGACATCACCGGACGTTGTGATCGTTAGGCATAAAGGTAAATTACTGCATCATAGTGTCGGTAGTAGAAACGTGTCTATTCTAGATACTGCTAGTTCACAAGAGGAACCTCAAGCTTCAATACAGTTTTCCTATTCTTCTATTTCCTCTTTTGAGTTGTTTATTAAAACAACTCTTCTTTGTAATTTGGCACGACAAGGAGCACTAATGATGCCATGATATTAGAATTACTCCTTGTTTTCACGACTTGGATTTTTTATTGTAAAGAAAAAAAGGTTCGTACTTTGTGAAAAGACTTTAAGTTGAATTCCAATCTTGCTCATTGTAAATGCTTGCCATAGAAATAATTAGAGTTTGTCTTGTGACTTGTTTGTGGCTAAGCTAAAATGTCTTGAAAGTGGTATTGAACAAATGCAAAGGACCTCCAGCAAGAGCCTGTGCTTGTTTAAGAGAAAGCGTGGCTTGATGGTTAGGAGGCTGGAATGCGAATTTCTCAATTCATCCACAGGTCCAAGTAGCTCAAACAAACGAAGATCCTTTGGAGAACTTTTGATGGCTCTAAAATGTGCACTTAATTCTTTTGTAGTTTGTAAATCCTTTTATGAAATTCAATTTCCTTTGAATCTCTTAATTGAACTAGAATTTTGTACTTATTCCTTCATGAATCCCGTTTGTAAATTCTAAATATTGCAATACGAAAAGGATATTGAAACTTTGCGGTACTCATTGTCTTGAACGTGTATTTTGGAAATCGACCTTGTGATTCTTCACAATTTAAGCCATTGGTTTTAATTTTAATCTCGTATCTTGATGCTTGAACATGAATAAATTTGAGATTAAAACTTGCACTTTGTAGAGGACATGTTCTTGAATTTCCTCTTAAAACCCTTGCTAAAACTTGATCCAAAGATCCTCTTCCACTTAACTTTATCACCTTTAAGCAAGTTGCTAATCTTGAAACCAAAAAGAAATTTAA
This sequence comes from Lathyrus tuberosus, assembly GCA_022829125.1. Taxonomy (NCBI): domain Eukaryota; kingdom Viridiplantae; phylum Streptophyta; class Magnoliopsida; order Fabales; family Fabaceae; genus Lathyrus; species Lathyrus tuberosus. The sequence continues at coordinate 11,408,871 of JALAZF010000105.1, read as the reverse complement.
CAATGGCCAAACTTTGTCCAAGACAAACATCACTTTTCAATCAATCATAATACGTTAAAGCCCAACGAACTCGAGTTGGAAATCAACGCAACATATTCTTCAAGAACAAACTTAGTTTCATCAAAGAACCAGCCGAGTCAAACTTAGAGGCTTCAAACCAGTAGAAAAAACCAAGGATCCTTGAATGAGAAAGGGTATGCCCCGATATGCTTAACCGCGAGAAAGAAAAACTACCTCCAATATTCCTGCACAAACTTGTTAGTCGTAAAAAATATACAAAGATCTAAAAATTGTATGCAAAGAACAAAGGATCTTAGGGTCAAAAATTAGGGTGTGACAACATCGTCTTTGGTCAGAAAGAAATTTCCTGCCAACCTCCTAAGAGTTTTCTTGTCCTTGGAAAACGCACCCTCTGGATACTCTTGACTCTTCAGAAAAACCTTAATATCATGATACCAAGGTTTGCCATCTGATACATCTTCAACTACAAACACAAAAGCTGGTTTATCCAACCGCATGATTCTGATAGAGGGAGTTTCATTCCAACGATTCACCTGATACATCGAAGACAACGTTGCCAACGCATCTGCCATCTGATTCCCCAATCGGGGTATATGATGGAAACCAACTCTGTCAAAGAAAGGTAACAACCTTCTGGCATAGTTGTTATAAGGCACCAGATTTGCTTGACGAGTTTCCCATTCTCCCGTAATCTGATTTACTACCAATGCGGAATCACCATAGACATCGAGGTTCTTGATTCTCAAATCAATCGCTTCTTCTAACCCCATAATGCATGCTTCATACTCCGCCTTATTGTTGGTGCATACGAACGCTAACCGGGCAGTGAAGGGTATATGAGAACACTTTGGAGTCGTAATGATTGCCTCGATTCTGTTACCATATGAGTTAACATCCCCATCAAAAACCAGCTTCCATTGGGGTCCAATTTCAGGTCCTTCATCAGGTAGCGGCTCTTCACAGTCTTTCATCTTCAGAAACAAGATATGTTCACCAGGAAATTCAAACTTCATCGGTTGATAATCCTCAATTGGTTGTTCAGCAAGATATTCTGACAAAACACTTCCCTTAATGGCCTTTTGGGAAACATATTGAATATTGTATTCTGTCAAAACCATCTGCCAACAGGTTATTCTCCCAGAAAGCGATTGCTTTTTAAACACATACTTAATCGGATCCATCTTCGAAATCAAAAGGGTTGTGTGGTTTAACATATACTGCCTCAAACGCTTAGCTGCCCAAGCGAGTGCACAACATGTTTTTTCCAGCATTGAGTACCTTGACTCACAATCAGTGAACTTTTTACTCAGGTAGTATATGGCATGCTCTTTTCTACCTGACTCGTCGTGTTGACCGAGCACACACCCCATTGAGTTCTCAAGAACCGTAAGATACATAATCAATGACCTTCCTGGAACTGGCGGCATAAGGACCGGAGGTTCCTGCAAATATTCTTTTATTTTTTCAAACGCCTTTTGACAATTTTCGTTCCACCTGACCTCTTGATCTTTTCTTAACAATTTGAATATTGGTCCACACGTGGCTGTAAGATGAGAGATGAATCTAGCAATGTAGTTCAACCTCCCAAAGAAACCACGAACCTCTTTTTCTGTTCTCGGTTCAGGCATTTCTTGTATGACTTTTACTTTAGCAGGATCAACCTCAATACCTTTTTCACTGACAATAAACCCCAGTAATTTGCCAGATCTCACCCCGAAGGTGCACTTGTTCGGATTCAACCTCAGTCTGAACTTTATCAACCTTTCAAATAGTTTCTGAAGATTTACCAGATGCTCTTCCTCCGTTTGTGACTTCGCAATCATGTCATCAACATAGACCTCGATCTCTTTGTGAATCATATCATGAAAGAGAGTCACCATTGCCCGCTGATAGGTTGTCCCAACATTTTTCAATCCAAAGGGCGTTACCTTGTAACAGAATGTTCCCCATGGTGTTATGAACGTCGTCTTCTCCATGTCTTCTGGGGCCATTTTAATTTGGTTATACCCAAAGAAGCCATCCATGAAGGAAAATACAGAGTATTGAGCAATGTTGTCCACTAACACGTCAATGTGAGGAAGCGGGAAATCATCTTTCGGGCTTGATCTATTCAGATCTTTGTATTCAACACACATCCTGACTTTTCCATCCTTCTTAGGTACAGGAACAATGTTAGAAACCCACGGAGGATAACTTGTCACAGCCAAAAATCCAGCATCTATCTGTTTCTGAACCTCTTCTTTAATCTTGACAGACATATCCGGTTTCGTCCTTCTCAGTTTCTGCTTAATTGGAGTACATCTTTCTTTGAGCGGCAGCCGGTGTACCACAATGTCAGTGTCAAGCCCAGGCATGTCTTGGTAAGACCAGGCGAAGATATCAACATACTTTCGAAACATTTCAATCATTCTTCCCTTTACACTATCTTCCAAAGCAACCCCAATCTTTACTTCTTTCTTTGCATCTTCGGTCCCCAAGTTAACAATCTCAATCTCCTCCTGATGAGGTACAATGACCCTTTCCTCCTATTTCAACAGTCTGGCCAATTCCTCGGGTAAGTCACAATCTTCATCAGTCTCTTTTTCAGCCTGATAAATGGGATTGTCGAAATCATACCGAGCCATAGCTGAATCATGATTGGTGGTATCTGAACAAGGAAACCTGCATGATTGATGATTTATGTTTATTATGTATGCAACAAACAAAAACACATTGCCATTTTGATGTGATTTAATGCAAAAAGTAAAAACAAAAAGACAGGGATCAAAATATTTGAATGTGAAAAACTTCCTTTATTAATGATAAAGAAAGCACACAAAATACTCAAGCCCTACAAACAATAATCACTACGTCTTGGGCAGAACGTAGGATTGTCATATATGAAAAACAAAGGCAATTACTCTGGGCCGGTCACTCAAATGGCTTTCTGAGACGACCAGTTACAAAGACTTTGGCCTGGAATGCAGGGGCGGATCCAATTATCCATATCGCAATCGCTATCCCATTCCTCATCTATAGCATTAACTCTGTCAAAGAACACACCAGCACTGGTGAAACGAACCGGACCATAAAACTTGGGAGGATCCTCAGGACGCCTGGGTGGCTTATATCCCAGCTTGTAAGTATTCTGCTTTTTCTGGACCTCGATAACTTGACCCCATTTTTGCGAACTGCCGACTTCAACCACCGCCCGTGCATCCTTGAAGGAAGACATGGAGACCTCTGGCTGATATACCACTGTAGGCTGCTTTACCACTTCAGATTGGCTGACTTCCTTGAGAGATTCCTCAGGGATCTTCACTGCTTCAAAAGCCTGACATAAAGTTTCATGTATTTCGCCATCTACCTGCATATATTTGAAAGTAGACAGGTGACTTATCATGATATCTTCTTCACCGCAAACCGTCACTACATGTTCGTGTACCATGTACTTCAGGTTCTGATGCAGTGTGGACGTCACAGCCCCGGCACTATGAATCCATGGACGGTTCAGTAGACAGCTGTAAGCAGGTTGGATGTCCATGATATAGAAAATGGCTTCAAAAACCTCTGGACCAACCTTAATTGGCAGCACAATTTCCCCGAAGACAGATCTCTTGGATCCATCGAAAGCACGCACCATCAAATCACTAGGCATGCAGATTAACCCACGAGTGTCCAACTTCATCAGTGCTTTCTACGGTAAAACATTCAAAGATGACCTAGTGTCAACAAGCACATGCGACATTAACGATCCTCGGCACTCAACTGAAATGTGCAAAGCATTATTATGATTTCTCCCAGTTGGAGTCAAATCTACATCAGTAAATCCCAAGCCATTTCCTGTATTAACATGAGCCACTACCCCCTCCAGCTGATTAACTGAGATCTCCTGGGGTACATACGCAACATTCAATACTTTCAACAACGCGTTTCGATGCGCTTCCGGGCATAATAACAACGATAAAATGGATATCTTAGACGGTGTTTGGTGCAGTTGATCAACAATTTTATAGTCGCTTTTCCGAATCAGCCTCATAAACTCTTCCACATTCTCTGAGAAGGAGTTGTCAACAGGCTTTGTTGCGGAATTATTTACTTCCGGCGTCTGCACAGAATTATCCATAACCTATTTTCCTTTGTCTTGCCTAGAAGCACCAGCCTGATCATCAGATGGGATAAAGACTCTACCACTCCTCGTGATAGCTCATGCTTCATCATTGCTTTCAAAACTGGAGTTCATCACTGACGTTCCCACCAACTCTTGCTTCTGCCCGTTAACAAACACTTCAGCACCGTAATTCCAGGGGATGGCTTTGGTGCTCTCATACGGGACGGGCCCAGGAACCGTAATAATGACCGACGCTGGTCTTGCCAGTGCTGAAATAGTTATCGTCTTGAAAGGGATAGTAACAGTGGCAATATCATTCCTTCCGCCAGTAACTTCCTTCTTCTGATCGCACCTATAGAATTGTACTCGACCTTCATCAATTAGCTTTTGAATACCTGATCTCAATAGATCACAACCATTTGTTTACAACATACACTCTGAACAACTTTTTTCACAACCAGGGGATACCCCACCCTTCAGTAATCTCTCCTTCACTACCAACAAAGGAGTCCTCAATTCATTCAAGTCTAGAACCAAATTCAAAGATTCACCATCTTCTATAACAGCATTAACCCTCGGCCCACCGTGGTTTGACATTGGGTTTTGAATGACATTTGGCATCTCATTGGAAAAATTGATGGCCTTCGAGTCCACCAAATCTTGGACTTTATGCTTAAAAGCTTTACAGTCTTTAATGTAGTGCCCGGGCGCCCCAGAATGAAATTCACAGTGAGCATTGGGATTGTAACTCGAAGGTGGATTGCCAGTAATAGGAGCCAAAGTCCTTGTCTGAATTAATTGCAATTGCATCAAATGTTGAAACAACTGGGAATAAGGCAACGGTGGAGTATCAAAGTGCTTATTCTGCTTAGGCCTTGGCTGATATTGGCGGGGAGCCTGATTTTGCTGTTGAGGTGGAAGTGCTGCAGGAATAGTTACTGAAGTCGTCTGCTGATTATAATTCTGACGTTGCTTTCCCTTACCGCGGTATGAAGAAACAAAATTCGCATCTCCCTCTTTTTTCTTGTAGTTCACATAAGGTTTCTTCCCTCCTAAAGAAGAAGACCCATCATTGCCCGAAATCTTTCCAGTCTTAATTCTACTTTCCAACATTTCCCCAACCAAGATTATATCAGCAAATTTCCCTGACATGCAAGGTATCAGCTTCTCATAGTAATGACCTGGCAAGGTACCATAAACATATTCAACATCTCCCGCTCCAACATGGGAGGCTGCACCCTCGCTGCCAGTTCTCGCCACCTCTGGGCATATTCTTTGAAGCTTTCACTGTTCTTCTGAGACATACTCTGCAGCTGAGTCCTATTGGGAGCCATATCAGTGTTATATTGGTAGTGCTTGACAAAAGCATCTACCAGCTCTCTCCAATTGTGGACGTGACATCTTTCCAATTGCATATACCACTCCAAAGATGCCCCAGACAGGCTATCCTGGAAGAAATGCATCAGTAATTTCTCGTCACTAGAGTACGCAGCCATTTTCCTTGCGTATGCCCGGACGTGAGTCTTTGGGCAAGTGGTACCATTGTATTTCTCAAAGGTAGGAACCTGGAACTTGTGCGGAATCCTGACACCGGGGACCAGCCCTAAATCATCCAAATCCATACCCACAGAGTTCTGATTCACAACCCCTTTCAGTTGTTCTTCAATCAACCTGATTCTCTGATCATTATCAACCTGGGGAACAACATCCCTGCCTTGCACATAAAATATGTCATCCTGTTGGTCATCATAACGACGACCATGAACGGCGCATACACTATTTCCTCCTCCTACAACAGAAGGAATCACCACCTATTCTCCTCCGCCCAGAGGGATCACAACAGAAGGGCCATGAACACCTCCGCCCGGAGGGCCAACAAGAATACCATTACCCCCAACACCTTCTCCCGGAGGAACGACATCATTATGAAGGCCGCCATGAAGAACGCCATCCTCGTCAACTCTCGCCACCAAGGGTTGGACAAGGGTCCTCAGCTGTTCTTGCCCTTGTGCAACGCCTTGCATTAATTCCATGAACTAGTCCATGCGAGCCTGCATGGCAGCCATCTCAGCCTACATCTGTTCCATAGCTCTCTTTTGATTGAGTCTGGTAGAATACTGATGAATCTACTGGTCAGCAATCCTGTCTGAAGAAAGAACACGATATGAAAACCAGAGATGAGTACCTGCTATGCAAAATTATTATGATCATGCAAATGCAAATGCAAACACCATATTTAAACATTTCTAGGGCGTATCCGCTTTGATTCCAGTCTTTGAAACCGGGCAAGGGATTAGACACATCATCGGAAAATAAATCCGAACCCAGAAATACTGTAGCATAAAGGAAGCACATCCTTCAAAAACTGAGAGCTGTTGATACATACATGATTAAACCAAGCATTTTATATCATGTCATAAGAATTCATACAGACGGGTCTGATACAATCAAAGGCGATTCCATCAACAAACCTGATGGTAATCACAACAAAATATAACAACGAGATCACTACAAATTAATTCCAAACAAGTTGGCTTCAACTTCCTCAAGAAGATTCATAGTGTCTGGATGTGTAGGTCGCTCTATCAGTCCTTTGATCAGTCTGTTTCTCTTTTCAATATCTTGATTCAACCTAGCAATCTGTTCTTCAACATTTTTGCTTTCGCTCCTTGATTTCTTGACTTCGGCTTGCAACTTGAGCTCTTCAATTTCCTTCTGAGCTTCTTTCCACTTGCTAAAGAAATGTTTTTTTCTTGCTTTCATCCTGTGAAGCTCTTCTTTCAACTCCTCATTCTCAATCTTGACCTTTTCCCACATCTTCTGATACGTGGCAAGCTTGGCTTCAGTCTCGGTCAAGAGCTTCTTGTTTTTCCTGTAGGCCTTGCCAGAGGATTCAGCAGCCATACTGACTTTTCTGAAGTGCTGAGCTCTGTCAGTGAGATCCTTTTCCTTCTCTTCCAGGCGCTCTGTCACATCTTGAACTTTCCATTTCAACTCCAAGTTGTCATGTAAAGCACCTTGCAGCTGACTACTCATACCAACATTATCCACCCTCAAATCATGCACCAATTCTCGCTGCTTATCGAATTCTTCAATGGGTACAGTGAGCCTATCCTCCACAGTCTCAGGATATAAGGGAGGCGCCCAATCAAAAGGCAAGTAGAACTCTTCCACTCTCTTCTTTACCCAGTCTACATACGGAGAGAAAGCTTGATTATTGGGTTTGCCCATAGCGGCTTTTCCTTTCTTTTGTCTACTGAGCCATGCTTCGGAAGCCTTCTGCGCCACAGCTAAACCATCGGCTACATGAAAATACAAAGACTCTTCCAAATCTTTTTCAACCGGAGGATCTTTCAGAGCATATCCAAACTTCCTGATAGCCAAAGAAGAATTATAATTAATACCCCCTTTTCTCCCTATCAATGGTACGTTAGGGTACTCACCACAGCTGTGCAAAATGTATTTTTGAAGCAATCCTTGATCCACCCAGACAATATCCTTAGCAGCTAGACCCATCAGACGTTTACTCCAATCCAGAGAAGTCCTAGTATCCACAAAAGCGCTTGACCGGGGTAGACGGTTTACAAACCACTTATAGAAAATAGATGCACAACCATGAACTATCCCTCCTCGTCTCTTCTCATTCTTGTTGTACAAGGCATAGTGAAGATCTCCTAACAAGTTCGGCACTGGATTCTGAGTTGTAAAGATCCGGATAACATCCGTATCAACAAAATCAGATTCATTAGGAAAAAGGACAATGTCATATACACAGAGAGCCAGTATTGCATTGAAAGCTGCCTACCTCTTCTTTTTAGCTGCTTCTTGAGCCTTCTTTACCAAGTACGCCAAGTGATAGCCACGGGACTTTCCCTTGTTGGTGATGTCAGCTTCCAAAGTTGATTTGCTCAAATAAAGAGCCTCAACCACAACTTTGAAGTCAAGGCCTGCCTTGGAAGCACATAATGGCACACCTTCTTTAATGGAAATCCCCATGATGTTTGAGTACTCCTCCAGAGTAGGGACCAATACATAGTCTGGCAACACGAAGCATCTCAGGGAAGGATCATAGAACTGCATCAAGGTGTGCAAGTAGGGATGGCAAAAAAACCAGTACCCGCGGATAAAATCCGTCACGGGTACGGGTAAGATGGCTTAACGGGTATCCACGAGTAATAATATAAACGGATATTTAATTACCCGTTTCATTACGGGCACAGATACGGATTTAATGGTACCCGTACCCGCGGGTATCTATATCCGTTTATAATTAATAAAATTAATTAAATATTCTTTAAAATTAATATATACTAATTACTTATCCTTTGGAAAAATTAATCACATATTATAGAATAGATTCTACTAAGTCACATGTGTAATTTATGATATTTGTACTAAATCACATGTGTAATATATTATTATATGTATGTTTCTATAAATTAATATGCATTATGTGATCATTTTTCTCACATTCTCAAAGCATAGTTTCAATATATATTTGTTTCAAGTTTGTTGAATCATGACTTTCATGAAAAATTATAGATAGATTTACTATTTACACATAATCTTCTAATTACAAAAAAGATAAAATTTCTATTTAACAAAAAAAAATTAGTAAATTACAATTAAAAAAAATATCCATGGATATCCGTTAATACCCGCGGGTATCTCAAAATCCACAGGTACCCGTCTGCCAGATACCCGCACGAATATGGGGCGGATACGGGTATCATATTTACTAAACGGGGCAGGTAGCGGGGGACTAGTACCCGTTCCCACGGGTACCCATTGCCATCCCTATGTGCAAGCCATTGTATTCATACTCACTAATGTTACAAACGAAAGATAAGATCCAACCATATTTCTCTTTGAAAACTCCCAACACTTCCGGACCAGCCATTTCCTGTAAACTACCAATCTGACCAAGAGTGAGCTTCGGGAACTTGTAAACAATGATATTCTTCTTACTCTTCTTAGTGTCCATCCCGATGACTGCCTGTTGACTGGAATCAAAAGATCAGATACTACCTGGAAATGAAAAATATGAATGTTAGAAAAAATAATGATGCAATGCAAAGCATGGGATCAAGGTTGCCACATAAACTGGACAACTACTACACTGAACTGACTGAATAATCTCAAGATTCTGCCCAAATTCCCAGAACACCAGAGTAACCACACTGATAAGTTCATACTGATAAGAAATCCAAAGTATCGGGTATGCTGAAAGTCAGGGTTACCTGCAAACACCCAACCCCTCTCACATGTGGGTTCTAGAAAGGCGAGGATCCTTAATATCACGGACTCTCAGGTCGAGAAATGATGATACGTTCACCATTTCTGGTTTGACATCATCATCAATCGAGGAGGCCTCAACTGAGTCCCTTCAAAAATGATATCCTATAGCAAGTTCCCAGCATTGAGTCCTCGGATCGAGAAGTGTAACGAGTTTGCGATTTCTGGTCTGCCATTATCACACCTCGGGAGGAGTGTCGCAACTGAGTCCTCGGGAATGGTCACCAGAGTCGACAGTTCCTCAGGAGAATAACTACTGGCCTGTATCAACATACAGTAGCAGATATTTCCTGATAGAACCTCGTCTGGTTGTAGGTTTCATGAACACCCGACGTGGCCAACACCACGGGAGCGACACGCCTGCCCACGCTAATACCTATGTGTATGCTCAAGCCTGGGTAGTGGGCTTATCTCTCAGAAATCTCAACCTCCCAAACAGAAAATCCAGTACAGCACAACACTGTCCAACATAATAATGAAATGCAATGCCATAAATGCGGTAAATACAGTAAAACAGTAAAATAGTAATACAGTAATACAATAATATACAACAAAATAAAGCACAAAAAAAAACACCCAATGAAAATAAACAACCAAGCGCTAGGATTGACTCACAAAACGGATGGACCCGCAAGAGGTCACCTATCCCCAGCAGAGTCGCCAGCTGTCGCTCCCGAGATTTTCATCCAAGTACAAACGCGAAAGTGGCGCAGAAATAGAGTCGCCAGCAATGAGTATTTATCCCAAGAGAGGGAAAGGAAACACTGCGTAAACATGAGGAAAGAGAAAAGACATGGTCTCGCGACCAAGAGAAACGGGTAAGGGAGTCGGTTACGCGAGGAGAAGGTATTAGCACCCCCCACGCGTCCATCGTACTCGATGGGATCCACGCTTGTTGTCTCGATCAAAGGGTGTCGTCGTCTGGAGCTCCACGGCTACTGGAAAGAAGAAGAAACGGGAACGGAAAAGAGCGAAGAAACGAGGGAGAAAAGAAACAGAAGTGACTCGATAGGACATCGTCGTCCTAGGCCTACGTATTCCCTCGTGCAATGGGAAAGTCAGAGTCTACGTAGTTCGAACACGAACTAAAGGGGGGAGGTTGCTCGCCAAGACATCGTCGTCTTGTGCCTACGTATCCTCAATCTAATCAGAAGGAGGAAATCAGAGCAGTCGTAGTTCGACCTAACAAGGTCTTAGTGTTTTTTATGAGCGACGTTAAGTTCGCGTCCGGCAGTTAGGGTCGATGCCTGTTTGCGACAAAACGGAAAATAACGTGCTTTCTTCTGAAAATGATTTGAAACTTAACAATCCCGAAGGATAAAAAGGTTTGAGTTTGTTTTGTGTTTTTTAGACAGAAATGGATTGAAGTTAGTTTGTAACTTGCATTGCGCCCAAGTCTACAACATAGGAACGAATACGTCGCGTATCGTCCCCAACAGGACGTACATTAAGTACTCTAGAAGAATGAAGGGAGACCCCCATACCTCACTTCCCATATATAAGGCTCATGCGCAATACACGTTAACCTTTAGTAAGTGTTTTAGAAAGGTTATGAGATGAGAAGAGAAGACTCAAGAGAAAAGAAAATACTAAGGGTAAACTAATTGTTCCTAATGTTATCATGCAAAGGTGACCCTAAGGTTGAGGTTTAAGAGCAACCTAAGTCTAAAGAAGAGAGGGGGATAACACTATCTAATGCTTATCCTACCTCACCTTAATCAAAAATTAAGGATGAGCTAGGATCCCAAAGGGATGTGAAGAAGTTCTACACAATCAAGCATTATATCATGTAATCCATAAAAGAGAAAGAGAAGTAAGATAAATGAGAGATGAAAGAATGAAAGAGCATGGATAAGCATCCACATGCTCAAGTGTCTTATCTCTTCCCCTACACAAAAAGCTAGTACCCCATGATCACAAGTAATGAATACAAGTGCTAGAAAGTAAACCACACAATGCTACTTGTCTTAAGAATACAACTTAGGAAGCAAATAAGTGTTAAACCAAAAGGGAAGTGTCCTAAGTGTTAAGGAACATCCAAGGTCAGTAGGTACAAGTCAAAGTGTCCTACTAAGGTTAACATGCCAAATGAAAGCAAACAATGTCAAACTAGGTTGAAACATGCACCAAAAGATCACACAATGCAAGATATGCACTAACTATGCAAGATGAAAGCATATGATTCATGAACATGAATAAATGCATATGTAAACATCAAAGTCAGAAATGAATGACATTTAATAAGGCATGGAGACGTCATTAAGATAGCATGTGATTCATGAATGCAAGTGATGGGTCTTAAAGCACAAAATAGTAAAGAAATGGATAGAACAGTGTGATTAGAATAAAGAAGCTGCAATTGTATTACTATGAGATCCACAATTACAGGAAAATAGGGCAGGAAGAAAAGGAAAATAACAAACTGGTAGTAGCTACCAATTCCCAAGCACGGAGTGCTCCCAAATCACCAAAGGTGACCCCACCAAATCCTAACTGAATTCCTTCCTGATTATTCCCTTCAAGCTGTAGCTAAATATAGCCACTCTCATGCACTTCATTCATTCACAGCCACGTCATCATCTTTAATTCCTTTTGTCCTCTTCCTCGTGTAAACTCTCCACACCCTTGGCCTAGGTCCCACTTCACTAATCACATTTCTATCAACTCCCGCCTCCTTAGACAATGCCTTGTCCTCAAGGCCGAATTCAGGAAACTGACCACGCAAAAATTCGTTATCCTCCCATGTCACATCCTCTACAGCTTTGTTTTTCCATTGTATCAAGGACTGCTGAACTTCATTACCTCCCTGCACTGTGACTCTTGAACCCAGCACCTTATCAAGATATACATCATTCTCCTCGGTCACCTCCAAATCTTTTGGTAACTCTCCCTGTACCTGATAGTTCCCAACAGCTTTCTTGAGTAATGAAACATGAAAAACTGGGTGAATCTTAGATGTTGCTGGCAGTTTCAACCTGTAAGCCACTTCACCAATCTTTTCCGCCACTTGAAACGGTCCATAAAATCTTGCAGCGAGTTTCTGATGAATCCTTTTCACCACTGACTGTTGTCTATGAGGTCTTAGTTTCAGAAAAACCCATTCACCAACTTCAAAACACAAGTCCCTCCTCTTCATGTTAGCATACCTTGACATTTGTTCCTGCGCTTTGAGCAAATGAAGTTTGAGTTGGTTTAGGGCCTCATCTCTTTCACTCAATTCCAATGCCACGGCAGCCACTTTCGTCTCATTAGACAGAAATCTCAGCAATGCAGGAGGTTGTCTCCCATAAACTACCTCGAACGGAGTCTTCCCAATAGATACATGAAAGGTAGTGTTGTACCAATACTCCGCCCACGAGACCCACAATGACCAAGTCTTTGGATGATCAGAAGCAAAACACCGCAAATAACTTTCCAGGCACCTGTTAACCACTTCCGTTTGACCATCAGTTTCCGGGTGATATGCTGAACTCATTTTCAGTTTCGTACCCTGCAACTTGAACAACTCCATCCAGAAATGACTCACAAATAAAGGATCACGATCACTAATTATAGAGCTTGGAATTCCATGAAGTCTCACCACTTCTTTGACAAAGAGTTCAGCAATGGATTTAGCAGTATATGGATGTTTGAGTAAAACAAAATGACTATACTTGGATAGTCTATCCACTACCACTAAAACAGCCTCATAACCTTTAGACTTAGGCAACCCAGTGATAAAGTCTAAGGACAAGTCCTCCCACACACTATTAGGAATAGGTAAAGGCTGTAACAAACCACCAGGAGTCGTAGCACTGTACTTTTGTCTCTGACAAACATCACAAGATCTGACATAATCCCTTACACTCCTCTGCATTCCCACCCAATATAGGGAATCTGCCAGTCTGCGGTATGTTCTTAGAAAACCTGAGTGCCCTCCAGCAGGAGTATTGTGAAATTCTTCCAATAGCCAAGGGATAGAGGGTGAATCGGGGGAAATCACCAACCTGCCATGATACAGTAAAACTCCTTGTTGCACCTGAAATCCAGGTCTAAGCTCAGGAGACTCCTGCACTTCTTTCATTAACTTTTGAATGTACGGGTCATTATTTATTTCAGTCAAAAGTTTCTGTCTATCAGCCCACAAAGGAAAAGAAATGATAGAATTCATTTCTACCTCACCATGACATCTAGACAGAGCATCAGCAACTCTGTTTTCTAGGCCAGGCTTGTACTTGATTTCAAATTGATAGCCTAGAAGTTTGGCCAACCAGCACTGCTGATCTGGAGATGAAATTCTCTGCTGCAAAAAATGTTTCAAGCTCTTATGATCTGTATGCACAATAAATTCTCTGCCCAATAAATAATGTCTCCAATGCTGAATACACAGCACAAGGGCCATTAGTTCCTTCTCATAAACAGATTTTTCCAGATTCCCATCAGATAAAGCTTTACTGAAGAAAGCAATAGGTTGCCTCTGCTGCATTAGAACAACACCTATACCCTTGCCAGCCGCATCACACTCAACCTCAAAGGGTAAATCAAAATTTGGAAGGATTAGCACAGGAGGAGAAGTCATGATCCTCTTCATTTCCTCAAAAGCCTTGACAGCTTCTATTCCCCAAGAAAATTTATTTTTCTTAGTCAAGTCAGTGAGAGGTTTTGCTATTTTACCATAATCCCGGATGAACTTTCTATAATACCCTGTGAGTCCTAAAAAACCACGTACCCCTTTCACGTTCTTTGGTGTAGGCCACGCAAGAATACACTTCACCTTCTCAGGGTCCACTGCCACACCCTCACCAGAAATGATATGGCCAAGGTAATCAATTTGTGCGCACCCAAACCTACACTTTGCTTGGTTTGCCACAAAACAATGCTCCACTAAAACAGACAAAACCATCTTCAAATGCCTTTGGTGTTCCTTGATATCTCTACTGTAAATCAAAATATCGTCAAAAAACACCAAGACAAACTTTCTCAAATATGGTCTAAAAATGTCATTCATGGTAGCTTGGAAGGTAGTCGGGGCATTCATCAGTCCAAACGGCATAACCAAATACTCATAATGACCATTATGTGTTCTAAATGCCGTTTTAGGGATGTCATCCTCATGCACTCTAATTTGATGATATCCAGATTTTAGATCAATTTTAGAAAACATAGTAGCTCCATATAATTCATCTAACAGCTCATCAACTATAGGAATTGGGTACTTATCTGGTATTGTAGCTTTATTTAAGGACCGATAATCTACACACATTCGCCAGCTCTTGTCTTTCTTCTTGACTAGTATCACAGGACTTGAAAAAGAACTCATACTTGGCCGAATGACTCCTGCTCTCAACAGCTCTGACACTTGCTTCTCAATCTCTTCTTTTTGGTGGTGAGGATACCTGTAGGGTCTGACATTAATAGCACCATGATCAGGATAAAGTTTAATCCGATGCACCTGACTCCTCTCAGGAGGTAGCTGAATGCTATCTCCAAACACTGCCTGGAATTCTTCTAGTATCGGCGTTAGGTCTTTGGGAATCACTAATTTAGTTACTTCTATTGATTGTAAATAAGCCCACCACCAACCCAACTCACTTCTGCTATGAGTATTCTCAAGATAAGAGTTTAGATATCCTTTGCTGCCTTGACCTTGCAATTTTACCAACTCATTTTCATAAGAAAATTGCATAGTCATGGCCTTCCAATCCATCATCACCTTCCCAAGAGTACTTAACCAAGCAACTCCTAACACCATATCCATTCCTCCTAACTCCAACACCAGCGCATCCACAATCACTTCAATCCCTCCCAGCTTCATATTGATCCCTTTACACACTCCACTTGTTATCACTTTATGACCATCACCAAGCTTGATACTCTTAGCTACTGTAGGTGTGATAGCAAGACCCAAAGCAGTGGTTACTTTGGGAGAAATGAAGTTGTGACTCGCACCACTATCAATCAACACTAATAAGTCTACATTCTGTATCTTTCCTTCAACCTTCATGGTGTGAGATTCACCCATACTTCCCAATACCCCCATCAGTTTACATTCCACATCCACCTCTTCTTCACTTTCCACCGTCACATCTTCCATACTCACAATTTCCCCTTCGTCTGTCATAGTTTCACCCTCTCCTAAGATTAAAACCCTAAGAGCTCTTTCTGGACATTTATGTAACGTAGGGTGGTATTTTCCGCCACATTTGAAACATAGACCCTTCGCTCTCCTCTCTTCGAATTCATCATTGTGGAGAGTTCGTACTCCCTTCCATCTCTCCGTCGCGCCGGAACGCGACCCTCCCTTCGTTTTTGCTAGCTGAGGAGACCAAAGACGACGTTGAAATCGCGTTGGATCCAGTCGAACTCGTTTTCTGACTCGGGTTTGACCTACCCGACTGAAACTGACGAGTTGCATCCTTGGGCTGGAACCCACTTTTACTCCTTAATAACCCGGCCCAATCCTTCTGGCCCACACGCTCGTACCCCCTTTTTTTTCACATCACGACTCTCACCATCATCGTCGTCCTCCTTCA
Source organism: Lathyrus tuberosus (assembly GCA_022829125.1). NCBI lineage: Eukaryota > Viridiplantae > Streptophyta > Magnoliopsida > Fabales > Fabaceae > Lathyrus > Lathyrus tuberosus. The sequence continues at coordinate 11,392,953 of JALAZF010000105.1, read as the reverse complement.
ATTCCTCTTCAACATCCTTCGCAATCCTCATCATTTCCATCCTATTCCGAGGATTCAGAGTACGCACCCTCCTCCGAATCTGGGGTTTCAATCCACTCATAAAATATCCCAAATACTGTTCTTCAGGAAGCCTGCCAACTTGTGATGACAACAGCTCAAAGGCTTCGACAAAATCCTCCACACTTCCATTCTGCTTCAACGTCGAAAGCTCCTCGAACGGATTCTCCATACGACGTCCGCCATAACGAGCAATTAACGCTCGCTTCAGCTTCTCCCATGACAACTCATCTTCCGTCTCCATCAACAGGTTGAACCAATGAATGGTTGAACCTTCCATGCTCAAGCGAGCCAACTTCACACGCATATCATCTGATGTGTTCTGAACATCAAAATAAATTCCGGCCCGTGTAATCCAAGCCACAGGATCATTGCCATCAAATAGAGGCAATTTCACCTTCTTTCCGGCGAGACGAGACTCACTCTGTGCAGATTCATCCGTAGAGGCTTCTCCTTCTGGCGTCTCTCCTTTCTTTCCAATCTGTTTGCTTAGTTCTGCTAGAACCAAGCTTTGTTGATGCATTTGCTGAGCGTGTTGCTGCATCTGAAGAGAAAGTTCTTGTAGTGTTGCCGTCACATTCCCCATCTGTGCCTCCAAAGCGTCAACTCTGTCACCCATCTTAGGCTTCCTTGGCATCTACAGTCGCCTTCTTTGTGTGAATTCGATCCGGTAGGTCGGACCAATTGATGGGTCTTAAAGCACAAAATAGTAAAGAAATGGATAGAACAGTGTGATTAGAATAAAGAAGCTGCAATTGTATTACTATGAGATCCACAATTACAAGAAAATAGGGCAGGAAGAAAAGGAAAATAACAAACTGGTAGTAGCTACCAATTCCCAAGCACGGAGTGCTCCCAAATCACCAAAGGTGACCCCACCAAATCCTAACTGAATTCCTTCCTGATTATTCCCTTCCAGCTGTAGCTAAATATAGCCACTCTCATGCACTTCATTCATTCACAGCCACGTCATCATCTTTAATTCCTTTTGTCCTCTTCCTCGTGTAAACTCTCCACACCCTTGGCCTAGGTCCCACTTCACTAATCACATTTCTATCAGCAAGCATTGATTAAGTAAGAAGAAGTGAGAACAAACATCATTCAAGTTCAACAAACATGCATACTTGTAATGCAAGTAAAGAATGAAAATGCAATATGAACATACATGTAAATGAATGCAAGTCAGTAGTACATGATATTTGAAATGACATTTAGAAGTCAAGAATGATCATATAAAGTCCACACAAACAAATGGCTCAAAGATCTCATTCAAAAGTCAATAAGAAATGACCTAAAAAATCTACAAAAATAGGTATGAGATGCCTTGATGTATCATGCAAACATGGATCAATGCTCATGTGAAAATTCAACACCAAACTATGTCAAACAAATCAAAAATGAAACATGTATCATGAAGGGATGTTCACACAAAAGAAATTAAATGGAAATTCATGGAAAAATAGCAAAATATGCTAAAATTAGAAAATAAAAAATGCAAAAATTATTTAATTGCATTATGATGCTTCATGAATTTTTTCAGAATTTTATCATGCTTAAAAGTATTTTTAAAAATTAAAAATCAAACAAGTATGAAAAGAAAATAAAAATCCAAGAGAAATAGGCCAGGGGTGCACAAATAGCAAACACACTGTTGAAAAAGGCAATTGGGCTCAATTCAGGGGTGTAAATAGCATTAGGGAACCCAGCCCAATAACGCGTGGGTCAGAGAGGTGCATACCATGGATGTTAGTCAATACATTGACTCATCCTGAGCCATCAGATCAAGTTAACATATGATGATCAGTCAAAATATGCAAATCAAACACGTCATGATGAGAGCACATGATAAGCAAGGATGCACCAAACACACATGAGCAAACAATTAAAAAAAATCAGAAAAGCAAGGCACGTGCTAGGGATGATGTTCATTAATGTGTTGGCATGCTCAGAAGCGTTGGATTAAAAACAATCAACGGTCACGTTTTAACCTGGAGAAATGCTAGGGTTCTTGTGAGATTCAAGTTTCAGGTGGCCGGAGAAGACTCCGGTCGTCTTCTCCGGCGAGCAGCCACCGTGCTCAGCCTCACATGTCACTAGAAACAAGCAAATCGTATACCAAAATGATCCTCTCACTTAGTAGATCACAAATCCAACCTCAGAATTCACAAACAATTCACATACAAAGCAAATCGAAGCAAGAAAGTTTGTCCTAATTTTCAGGTCTATGCTCCTAAGGAGCCTATCAACTAGCCAGAGTCACAATAGCTCATATTGAGCTTCAAATCATGCAAAAACAAGTTAAATCAGCATGAAATGTAAGAGGAAAAAAATTGAAGAAAACCTGAGATGAAGTTTCCTTTGATGCAAGAGAAAACCAGGGAGGAGATTCCTAGCTTCCTTGAGCTTCAAACTAGCCATATATAGGCTATGGGAATGCTTGTTGTTGCTGAGAAGTTCAGTTGCAGAAAAATGGAGAAAATTGAAGTGCCATTCCAAGCTTCACTGCCTCTATTCCATTGACGTTTCTTGAAGAAGAATCAAAGAAAAACTTGCAGAGAGGTTGATGAAGATGAAGTTTCGTGAGAGAGAAAACTCAGAGAGAGAGAGTGAAATTTTTTGGAAATGTGAAGAATAAATGAAGTTAGTACCAAATTCTGTTAGAGTTTGTTCTTATATGCTGAGTTAACTGTTAACCACCTTGGTTAACAGTTAGAACCCTAGTTAGTGCAAGGTGTCGTGAGAAAGAGAGGGTGAACTGAGAAATAGAGAGTGAGGTGAAGTGATGAGGGTGAGCTCGGGTTTGATTCAATGTGGAGAGGGAGCATGATAGCATGGTGGATTCTAAGATGAAAAATGATGATGCGGGGTGATAATAGCAGCAACTACTTGTTGTGTAAGTTTCTCTTTTCTTTTGTTTGAACAAATATGGAATGAATGGTACATGTGCATGTAATATGTGTAAGGTGTGTTTGGCTTTAAATGGCAAGGTTGGCATGGGATGGTTGATGTACATGTTAAGTAATAACAACAAGAAAAATGAAACAGACAAGAGTTTATGCACAAATTCATGGTAGCAACTTTGGCAAGGATTATCTCTAAGAATAATGGATGAATTGTCAAGTTTTTTGGCTTTTTGGAAAGAGGATATGAAGTAGAGTAATGTTGGTGTTCATAATGAATGGAAATGAAGTCCACAAGATGCTCAAATTTGATCACAAAGTCACTATCACAACACTGCAAATTGGACAAGTCTTGCCCTACTCGTGCCTGGCCCATGGCCTATGAAATGGATCAGTTTGAGGTCCCCACTTTGAGCTACTATATCTCCCCAATGATTGATCAAATGAAAAACCCTCCAACATCAAAGTTGGAGAGGAGATCAAGAGGAACAAAAACCATGTTGAACATTTTTTCATTTGAAGCTTCTATCTTGCAGAAATTTTCCTTGGAACATTGACATGTCATGCATACCAAGTGTTTGCTAAAATTACTCCGAGCCACACGCGCATTTGCCTTGCCTGACCAGTCAAAATGCCTTGTGAACCCTCCACTTTAAAGCATCATATCTCACTCATTCTTAATCCAATGGAGATGTTTTTGGTATGCTTTTGAAGCTCTTGAGATGAACTTTTGATAGGCCTCTTGAAATTTCCAATTTGGCACTTGCATCATAAAGAAAGAATGCTTCAAAAGTGACCCTTCAACTTGATAAAACTTGCCATAAATGGAAACCTTACTTTCTATATTTGGAAACTTTGAATCTTTCTTGATTTTTGATGAAACCCTAGACATTCCTTGATTAAATCTTCACCAATGATAATAATGAACTTGAGGAACATGAATTTGACCTCAAAAAGTTAGGAGTTGACTTTTTCCTCTACACAGTTGACTTTTCCCCAATTCTCCTTATTTTCTACCAATTGTTCAATTGAAGATCTTCTGAAATGAACCAATGGGCAATACTTCATCCTTGGAAAATTGAGAGCATATGGAAAACCTTGAAATCAAGCTTTGGCTCAAAAATTCACTTGCACTGACTTTTCACCAAAACCCTGATTTTGCACTGGTTAGGAGAATGTGATCCACTTGAGATTGCTCATGTACCTTGATCCCATGCCAAGAGCCAATGATATGCAATGATGATTATGCAAAAATGAAATGAAACATAAGCCAGTTAGTGTTAAAAGCATGAGGGAAAATTTTGAGGTGTTACACAAGGAGCGTCGTTCCTCTTGGTGTACTACTTGAGATGCCCTTCCTTGATTAGGATCTCGATTCCGTCCTTGAGGTGGATGCAATCTTCGGTGACATGCCCGTGGCTCCGATGGAACCTGCAGTATTTGGACTTGTTAGTGTTTGATTTGGGGGGTGTCGGCTTTGGAAAGCGGACACCCCCTTTATGAAATTCCGAGTTGGCGCACTTGGAGAGAATTCGCTCGCGGGGAGCGTTAAGCGGAGTGTACTCTGTGAACCAGCCAGATGGACCTCTCGGCTCGCGAAAGTCCCTGGGACGGCCTTCACGTCTTCTCTCTCCCCCGCGCCAGGGGCATTATAGTCTTCATCCTTGGAGCTGCGGGAGCCCTCTTGGTATCATGAGTCTCGGGCAACGTGGGCGGCTTCTCAGTCTTCGAGCTAGATGTACGACTGGGCTCGGTGGAGGAGGTCTTCCAAGTTGAGGGGTCTATGGATGCCCACAGACATGGAGAACTCGGTCCCGTGACGCAGTCCCCGCTCGATCAGGAACTTCTTCATGTCATCGGTAGTGGGCACCTTGACAGCTTCGCGGTTGAATCTCTCGATGTAGTCCCTGAGAGATTCGTTCCTCCCTTGGAGGATGCCCTCCAGAGAGGCCACTATCTTCGGATGGCGGCGAGATGCAGTAAAATGCCTGGAGAACTGTCTCTTCAGTTGCTTCCAAGACGTGATGGATACTGGGGCCAGGCTTTTGTACCAAGTCATGGCACCTTTTCTTAGGGTGGTCGGGAAAAGCCTGCACTTAATAGCTCCCCAAACATTCCTGTAGTCGAGCATAGCCTCGAAGCTCTCGACATGATCTTCGGGGTCGGCGGTGTCATCGTATGTCCCCAAGGGTGGAGGCTTTTCCATCCCTACAGGTATAGGGGTTTCCATAATCTCCCTAGATAGAGGGGTCCGCTGGTCCTCCTCATCACTCCTAACTGGTGATCGTGATGGGGAGTGATGGCCCCGACCAGGCTCGTGTCATCGGGGAGAGCTTCTCGAACGACTCTTCGACTTTTCGCTGTCAGCTTTGCTCCTCTTCTGGGCAGGCGAGTGTCGTTGTTCCTTCAGAGAAGGTGATCAATGACGCTATTGTGGTCGTTCCAGGCGCGGGCGACGTTCTGCAGGTGGGGGCGTCGGGATTCTGGAGTCAACCGGTGGTGTCCTTCACGAGGAAGGAGAACGACTGGGAGATGGAGGGCGACGGTGTCTCCGCGGGGGAGAGCATCGTTGTTGCCCCCTCTCGAGCGCTTCGATCCTCACGTTCTGATGGGAGATCATCTGGTTGGTCTAGTTGATCGACACGAATATGGCCACCGTGTTCGGATCTGGGTTGGGTGGCGCGCGGATCGGCTGGTAGACAGCGGCGGCGCTGTCTTGTTGAGCGGCATGGTAGGCCGCGTCCTCAGAGGAAGGGGAGGTAGTGTGCCCGTCCCTTTCGTCGCCTTCCTCGCCGTTGATGACCACATTGTCCTCACGGTCATCTCCGTTGTTGAAATACGCAAAGGCGGTGTTCGGAGTCTTGTTCTTAGGCTGGGAGTCGGCCATGGTTGTCAGAAAAATAGAGATTACTTTGGTTTTACGAAGGGGAAAACGGGGAAGCAAAAGTTCCCACAGACGGCGGCACTGATCGTACTTGATCAGAAGGGAGATTAGTGGTCGGCGACGTCGTGAGCTCCGCAACTCCGGTGATGTTGAAACGGCCGGGGGGTGTACCTGCAAGGTACTCCGATGCTAAAGTTAGAAAAAGGGAGTAGGCAAGTACAGAGTAAAAGTGAGTTAGAATGTAATGTGTAACCTGATTCTCTCAAGTGTTGGGCTGGATTGTAAGGCCCAATACAAATGACTGCCAGGGCTTACGTGGCGTAAGGAAGACTAGCATGTGGTCTTCGCCCTGGGGTAACGGTCCCGAGATCTCCGGAAGGTGGGCAGACTCTTTCGGAGGTGGGAGGTTACATGATGACGTGTCCTCGCGGGGAGGAGCACGTGGAGATCGTGGGGAGAGGTGTGGCCTCCCCCTGACGTAGGTAGCCACTGCCCGACACCGACTGATCATTATGTGCTCGAAGACGGAGAGGTTCAAGTGTGCTCGACAATAGATAGACTTGGGTCTTATTGGACCGCATCTCAGTATTGGGTTGGGCCTGCCCGACGGATGGGCAAACGCCGATATATATATATATAGAATAGCATATATAGAATAAATTTTAATAGTATATGTTTAACAGTATATAGCATGTTTAATAGTTAAAATAAAAAAAAACAATATGTTTAAGAATAATATATATTAAATAGTTTAAATTTTTAATAATTATTGTTTAATAGTATATATATATATATATATATATATATATATATATATATATATATATAGTATTTAATAATTAAAACAAATTAAAACAATATGTTATATTAATTATGTAATATGTTGTATTATATGTTATGCATGTATTATATGTCATGTTATATGTATATTTTATATGTAATGCATTTTATGTTATGTTTTGTTTACTAATTATATGTATTATATTTTATGTTATATGTGTATTAAATGTTTAGTTATAGTAGAAAGTTTGTTTCTATTAAAAGTAATTTTTATTTAAGAAAATGTTAAGTTAAAGAATAATAATAAGTTAGTTAATACTTATACTTAATATTTTATAAAAATTCCTGAAATTGATATTAAAATCACATTTGTAATTAAAAAGACAATGATTGTAAAAATGTGCAGTATGGAGTATTATAGGTACTATCGTAGTTGGATGTACTATAGGTTGTATCCAAGAAGACGCAGACTTAAACCAAATTTTGAGAAGGGGGTTAAAGGATTTATCACGTGGGCATTTTCTCAGGAATGTTGTCGAAGCAAAGGAGGAGTTAGACGTCCTTGTCTTAAATTTGGATGCATAGCTATAATTAATGACCCAGAGGAAGTAGAACGAAATTTGAAGAGAAGGGATTTCATTGAAAATGATTGGGTTTGGACATATAATGGAGAAGAACTGTCGAGTAGCGTACCAGAGACCAGTAATATGCATGCTTCAAGTAGTCGATCACCGATGGAACATGGGAAAAACTTTAATTTGATCAGTGAGATGGTGGGCGATGCTTTTGGTGTGAATGTGACCTATGAAGAACCTGAAGATTTTGATGGGGAAGAGTTGCCGAATGAAGAAGCGCAAAGATTTTATCAGTTTTTGAATGAGATGAATACGTCGTTGTTTGATGGGTCGTCGGACTCAAAGTTATCAATGTGTGTGAGATTGTTGGCTGCCAAGTCAAATTGGAATGTTCCTGATCAGTGTTTGGAATTCTTCGCAAAAATGATGCATGATGCGACTCCTACGAAAGACAACTTGCCTACAAGTTTTTATGATGCAAAGAGGTTGGTGTCGAAGTTGGGTTTAGAAGTAAGAAAGATTGATTGTTGCATTAGTGGTTGCATGTTGTTTTATGATAATGAGTTTGGTACTAATGATGGAATGTTGGAGGAATGTAAGTTTTGTAAGAGTCCAAGATATAAAGTTCGTAGTAAAGCTATTGACCGTAAGCAAAAACGTGTAGCAGTGAAGTCCATGTTTTATCTTTCGATAATATCAAGGTTGAAAAGAATGTTTGCTTCAATGCACAGTGTAAATCAAATGACATGGCATCATACAAACAAAACAAGTTCAGGCACTATGCGACATTCATCTGGTGGCGAGGCATGGAAGCACTTTGATCGCATACATACTAATTTTTCTGCACAACCTAGAAATGTGAGGCTTGGATTATGCTCTGATGGTTTTACTCCATATGTCCAAGCGTCTAGAAGTGGATATTCTTGTTGGCCAGTTATTGTAACCCCTTACAATCTCCCTCCTGAGATGTGCATGACAAAACCATACATGTTTTTGACCTGCCTCATTCCAGGACCATCGAGTCCAAAAGCCGGAATTGATGTGTACTTACAACCTTTAATTGATGATTTGAAGAGGTTCTGGATTGGAGAATGGACTTATGATATATCAAGTAAACAAAACTTTACTATGCGAGCTGCCTTGATGTGGACAATTAACGACTTTCCAGCATATGGGATGTTGCCTTAATGGGGTACGCATGGCAAAATGGGATGTTCGCATTGCATGGGGAACACTAAGGCGTTTACGTTGGAAAAAGGGGGGAAATTTTCGTGGTTTGACTGTCACCGTAGATTCCTACCAAGAAATCATCCCTACAGAAGAAACAAGACTGATTTCAGAAAAGATGAACGAGTAACAGATTTACCTCTGCCTCGATTGTCACCAGGTGAAGTATGGAACCAAGTTTGTGAACTACCAAAATTCACCGATATTGGTAAAGCATGTAGAATTCAAGGATATGGGGTCACACACAATTGTACAAAAAAAAATATTTTGGGACCTCCCATTTTGGAAAGATAACTCGTTGCGCCATAATCTTGATGTTATGCATATTGAGAAGAATTTTTTTGATAATGTATTTAACACAGTGATGGATGTTAAAGACAAAACTAAAGACAATGAAAAGGCTAGACAAGACATGGAAATTTGGTGTAATCGAAAAGAGTTGGAGTTGAACGTCAACCGAATGGAAAATTATTAAAACCTAATGCTAATTACAGTCTAACTTCCCAAGAAGCTAAAGCAGTTTGTCGATGGTTAAAAGAATTGAGAATGCCTGATGGTTATGCTTCAAATTTGGTAAGGTGTGCCGACGTTAACACAGGGAAGCTGCATGGTATGAAAAGTCATGATTGCCATGTTTTTATGGAACGATTGCTTCCAATTGTGTTTGGTTCACTACCCAATCATGTACTTAATCCACTAATTGAAATTAGTCAATTTTTTAGAGATATTTGTGCGTCAACTTTAAGAGTGGATGACATCGTTAAGTTGGACTGAAATATTCCAGTCATTCTCTGTAAGTTGGAACAAGTATTTCCACCTGGTTTTTTTGACTCTATGGAACATCTACCTGTGCATCTTGCATATGAAGCTTTTCTTTGCGGCCCTGTTCAATATAGGTGGATGTATCCCTTTGAAAGGTTCATGGGTGATTCAAAGCGATCGGTGAAAAATAAAGCTAAAGTTGAAGGATCAATATGTGCGCATTACTTGCATCAGGAAACATCTCATGTTTGCAGTCACTATTTCAATCACTTGATGTTAACTCCAAGAATCATAAGGAATCCTGTGAATGTTAACGAAAGAAGTCAATTTACCTTATCAGTCTTTGGGCTTCCTGGTCGTCCCTCTGGAAAGAAGGGTGTGCATTGGCTGACCCAAAAAGAAATACAATCTGCACATGTTCATGCCTTAATTAACTGCGTCGAAGTTAAACTATATCTTGAGTAAGTATATCCAAACTGTTTAATATTCTCTACAGTATGAATACAAAACTTATTACCTTGAAACTTATAGTGTATTTCTTTATAGGGAATTTAACATCTCCTATTTTCATAGCACCGGTGTACAAGCAACCTCTGGTCGCATACATGCTCATTTTCCAGCATGGTTCAAGGAGAAATTATCATGCATTGTTGCACCGACTCAAGAAATACTCCATTTGAGAAACTTGTCTGAAGGCCCTATTCAAAGCGCAAATGAATGGCACACATACTTCGTGACCGGATTTAAATTTCACACTGAGACATGTACTGAAGGGGAAAAACCATAAACAGTGGTGTATTTGTAAAAGGAGTTATAGATGGTGGTGAGGACGACTTCTATGGCTTTGTTAAACATATCTACGAGTTGGTATACAATTATTTGGACTCGGAAAATAAAGTTGTCTTATTTTATTGTGATTGGTACGATCCATCTGGCAGAGGTACAAAAATAGATAAGACATATGGTACTGTTGAGATTCAAATGGATCGAAGGTACAAAGAGTATGACCCTTTCGTAATGTCACATATTGTTAGATAAGTTTATTATGTTCCTTATCCTACAATTGTACCACGTAAATGAGGGTGGACTGTTGTAATCAAAACAAAACTATTGGGTCATATAGAAATTGGCGATCTAGTGGAAGATGTTGCTTACCAAGTTGATGAAGTTGAACAAATTAATGATGTGATTGCAGTTGAACAAATTACAAGTTTGTCTGATACAACGGTTGAGGGGCATCAAGTTGATGCGTCTATATTGTTGGATGAAAATGAAGTGGACGAAGAGCATAAAGAGTTTGGATCCGAGGATAATATCACATCAGATGATGATAACTATTTGGATGAAGAGCAAGAAGATTTTTAATCAAGATTTGAATAAATTGTTTTTGTAATTTAACTTGATGAAACCTTGTATTGAATGTGTTAACGAATATATATATATATATATATATATATATATATATATATATATATATATATATATATATATATATATATCGATGAGATTGTGTTTTTTAAGGTTTATTATTTGTGTTTGTGAATACATATTAAATGTGTATTTTTTATAAATAGGTAAAATGCCACCCTGAACTGATAAGGGTAAGAGTAAGAGGTCCCAGCGACCGAGAGTAGTAGTATGTCAGGCACCTCAGTCGGCCATATGTCCTCCCCCGCAGAGTCAGGTAGATCTTATGTCCATGGCCAGTTCTCAGCCTTTCATGACATTACTCTCCCCTCAGGGGTATCCAGCTTTTATTAGCCCATCTGGGGCTCCAGCTTTTATTAGCCCATCTGTGGGCCCTAGTTTTCCATATACACTGTCTGGTGGATCTAGCTTTCCACCTACCTACCAGCAGGTGCCCTCATCCTTCATGCATACTGGGGGGTCCAATTTTCCAACTCCCCCACAAGTACCTTCATCCTTCACTCAGTCTGGGGGATCCCGTACTGCACATCCCACACAGGTACCTTCTTCCTTCACACAGTCTGGGGGATCCTGCACCGCACATCCCACACAGGTACCCTTAACATCCACACATATACCTATGCGTGAGGATGATCATGAGGAGCCAGCTTCGAACGATCATGAGGTGGATGATGAGGAAAGCGATAATGAAGAGGAGGCTGCCAATGATGAGGTGGTTCAGATCATTGATGGAAGATATTTTATTTGGCCCAGCGGAAATTCTTAAGTTTTAAATTTTTATTTAAGTATACATCTTTCCATTTTTTATATTAACTTATATTTCATTCTAATATAAATTATTGATGTTTAGTTTCGAGCCGAGTCGGACTGCTGTCCAATTTATAAGTTCTGTAATTCAGCAAAAGTATAAAAAAACTTGGAAGAGATTTAGAGACGTTGGGTTGGAAAAAGAAGCTTGGTTTCAGTTATTTAAGGTGTAATTAATTTATTCTTGTTAAGTTATGTAATTTATTTGTCAACTTATTTTTGTTTAAATTACTTTTTTATTATAATTCTCTAACTATTTTATTTGAATGTCTTACAACAATATTTTAGGAAAAGTGTACGTGGGAAAAAATGAATGAGAAAGAGGTTAGAAAGAATTATTTTGGCATAACAGCAGTTCGACTTTCTGACATGCTACAGCGTGCTAGACTCTGTTGGGAACGGGAAAATATTCGTCCCAAATGGATAGGCAAAGAAGTATTTGATGAACTTCTTATTTATTAGGATTCAGATGCTGGTTTTAAGGCAAGATCTGAAAAAGCAAAGAAAATGAGAGCATCTGAAAAAGGGGGTAGCCTTAATGCTGTTGGAAGTATAAGTGTTGTTGAACATGCTCGACACATGGTAATTAATTATTACTACTGTTTTAAGTTATATTATGTTTTATTATATATTTTTAATTAAAATTAATTTTATAATTTAGGAAAAGAGATTGGGGAGGCCTCCACTCATGATGGAGTTGGTTGTACAGACAAGAACAAAAAAATCGGGGGATTTTGTTGACAAACGCACCAAAAAGACTTTGGTAAGTCGTTTCATTTTATTTAAATTGTTTATATTTTTTTATTTAATGACAATTTTGTGACGTGATTGCCATGTGGCAACTGAGATATTGTGGCCTGAAAATCACGTGGTTATATCTATTATTTAATTTAACTTAAATTGTTTAATCTAAATTTAACATAATTTTTTTTATTGTTTGTGTAGGAGGATTACTAGGTATTGCTCGCACAATTTTTGAGAGAAAATCCTCAGTGTACTCCAAGAGGTTCTGAGCCGCTTAATCCACGGGTGAATTTTTATATTTGGGATTTAGTAATTGGCGGTAAGGGGCCTAATGGATGCTTATTTGGTGCTGGAGCTTTGGCTGGTGATATAAGAAAAGGGGATCGAACTCTATTTCAAAGAGTTAGAGATGACGAAGGAACGTCGCATCCACCACAGTCAACCCCTGAAATGGTGGAAACAGAAGACAACTAGCGCTAACTGAGGCGAGACGCGAGTCGGCGCTACGTGAGGCGACACTAAAGGCCCATATGGAGGAGCAGCAACGTCAAATAGAGGCAATGAATAAGAGACATGTTGATATGGAGGCGATGATGCGACAATTTATGCAATCAAAAGCTGGCGCCAATCAAGTTGTTGGAGATGAAGGAGTTGGTGGGCAACTACAGATGGATGATGACGGTGACGATGATTTCGGGCTTGACGACTTTCCTGATCCGGATTGATCCGAAGGATTTATTGTAATTTTAAAATTTTATTTTTGTAAAATGTTAATTACATTTTAGTATATTATTATACACTTTTTATTTAAAAATTTTATTCTTAATTTTGGTTTTTATTTATATTTATTAGTTTTTGGTATTAATTATATTTATTAATTTTTTAATTTAAATCGGTATTAAAAAAATTATTATTAATTATGTATATTTTCTTAATTTTTGGTATTAATTATATTTATTAATTTTTCAATTTAAATTATTATTAAAACCAGATTATTTAATTATTATTAATTAATTAATTAAAAATTAAAACTAATATTTAAATTATACATAAAAAAATTATTATTAATTGTGTATATTTATTAATTTTTGGTATTAATTATATTTATTAATTTTTTAATTTAAATTATTATTAAAATCTGATTATTTATTTATTATTAATTAATTAATTAAAAATTGTAACTAATATACAAACGTAGGAAATTAATCAGGTTTTTTTAAAAAAAATATTTAGCCACGTGAAATTCACGTTGCTACTTGCCACGTGAAATTTACGTCGCAACTTGCCACATGAATATCACGTGGCAAAAATCTTACACAAGTCTGACCCCTTCTGCTACGTTTGCTTTACCTGCAAATCCTGTTTTATTTTTTACGACGTGAGAATTACTTCACTAATTTGCGACGTGATCTTCACGTGGCAACAGAGTTGCCACCCGAGCTTCTACCACGTGAATGGTCACGTCGCTAAATTCACTTTGTGACGTGATTTTTCACGTTGTAACGTGAATATCACGTGGCAAGATACAGTTTTTTTTAGTGATTTGGATCAGTAGTAAAGTTGTTTCCGTTTATAACAATAATATTTTTTTCGTATATAAAAATATTTTAATCAACAATGTATTTTTTCCCAAATATAAATATTATTTTTATTTGAACGCTATTTATAAAAATATTTGAATCAATAGTAAAATTGTTTTCGTATATAAAAATACTTGAATCAAAAGATTTTTTTTTCTTTTGAAAATATTTATAAAAATATTTGAATCAATATTAAAATTATTCCCGTTTATAACAATAGTATTTTTTTCTCAATAATAAAATATTTTAATCAACAATGTATTTTTTCCATATATAAGTATTATTTTTGTTTTGACACTATTTTTAAAAATATTTGAATCAATAATAAAGTTGTTTTCGAATATAAAAATATTGAAATCAAATTTTTTTTTTCTTTTGACAATATTTATAAAAATATTTTAATCAATAGTATAGTTGTTCCCGTTTATTCTATCATTACTTTAATTGTATCAATTTTAATAAGTGATTAATATTTTTGCACGTAGAATTGTATTCAAATGAATAATCAAATAAAATATCTAAACATTAAAAATGCACAGAATGCTTAATGTTAACTAATTAATTATAATAAAGTTACTTGATGTAGTTACTTAATGCAGATACTTGTTTTCACTTGGCCTAAAGTTATATTTCAAATTAACGACAAGCATAATTACTTAATGCAGTCAAAAATTATAAAGCTAAGTTTATCAAGGATATGATTGCATTTTAGAAATAAATTTCTACCCTAGACACAGTCATGGTACAGTCTATGATATGATTGGTTTGACAATGTTCTGATAAATACCACATGAAACCAATAGCATCATGTTCATCTACTTCTGACCTAGAGATCCATCGGCGGTCACCGTATTCATCACCTTGATGGAGAAAAACCTAAATCTATCAAAATTGGATGAGGATATTGAAATCCATGCATGCTTCTCTATCAACTTATCCACCCTCAAAGAGCAGTCATTCTGTTCCATCTCCATTTGTTTTACCTAGAACAAAATAGAATGACGATATTGTTCTTTAACACACAAGTTCTAAATGTATATAGTATTGACAATGGCGTTTAACTATTACCTCATTTTCCATTCTTTTCCTTTCAAGATTATTCTCACTAAGTTTATGTTCAAGCTTTTTCTGTTCTTTAACTATTTCACTAATTTCCTTGTCACATTGCTTCATTTTCTAACAAACTACATTCATCTCTAACTGAAATTCATCAAGATTATTCTTTACAACAGCAACCTACATCTTGGAGGTTTGAGGATACAGTTATTGCTTTAGCAAAAGAGATCAAATCAAAATAATTATCTATGCTTACAGTGGAGTTTTGTTCTTCAACTTCTGAGGAAAGATCACTAATTGGTGTTTTCAGTGATTCTAATTGATTCTCCAATGTAGCTTGCTCCTGGATAACAACTTCTTTTTTCATTTCAAGCCTTTCCTTATCACTATCATGTTCCTAAACCAGTTACTGATTAATAAATTGTAACCTCAACCTTTTAGATTTAACAAAACTGATACAATTTTGTAAAATTTGGAAGAAAACTTTATATTGCTATGATAAGCAAGATTTAATAATGTTCACAAAATTGAAAGAAATGTGGGTAAGATTGCACTCATTTAGGCATTTAAACAAACATTTGATATACAACAAGTAGGTTCAAAACTGAAGAGGTCAAGTATGAACCCAAGTCTTACAAAAGAAACATCATTTACTTCTACCCCTATCAACTGTATTCTGAACCCAAGTCTTACCAAAAAAGAATAGGTAAAACAACAACAGTAAGAGTAGAAGCAATGCATAAAACATGAAAAACAAAAGGACCCAAGTAGCTGGGGAAATAAAAGAAGAAACACCTTGATATAGTAAATATAAAAGGGAAAGGGAAGAGGAAATTTACAGATGTTGAAGATGATGCGGTTTAGATGGGTGAAGCTTTGCTGCAGCACAACCTTCTCTCAAACTATTTGATTTTCATGTCAATAAAGGATAATGTAACCAGTGTTCAACTTCGACCGGACAACAACTTATCATGCGACCTCAAACATGTAAACAATAGTATCAAATGTGTGATAAAACTTTAATAATTTTGATTACCTTCTCCATCAATGGCTTCTAGAATTCCAATCTTAGCGAATTTTCGTGCATATCCATAAACTTGAAAATGAAATGTAATGTACAGTTTTTAGTTGTGATGATGATCTGAGTTAGAAGCAACACAAGAAGATAGAACAAAAAACCTCAAAATCAAAAGGTTAAGGGCAGATCTATACAAATCTATACAAAACCAAAAAATCTGCAAATTTGGATTTGTTTTTCGGAAGATGAAGATTTATACAATAGGGCTTCGAAAGCGATATTGTTGATAACAAATCTGGATTTGTTTCTTAGAAGATCATCATTACGATATGTAAAAGAGGAAGAAGAGAGAGAGAGAGAGAGAGAGAGAGAGAGAGAGAGAGTCTGAAAGAAATGGTACACATAAAGTAAAATTTTGAAAAGAAAAAATTGTAATAGAATCATGACATCATCAATTAATTTCAATCTAACTATCAAAGACATAATACAATAAGTATGTAGTTTGAATGGAATCATGTGACATCATTAGTTGCATAAAATAAAATTTGAACCTAAATTGTCCCCAAATTGGGAAAGTGGCAAACAAAAGAGAAAGGGGCAAAAATGACTTTTCCACAACGTCTAATTTTCTTATATTATAGATAGATTGTGAATGTCACAAATGATGTTTCATTTTTCTTCCTTTTTAAAGTTAAATATCTTATACTAGTTTCCATTATAATAATATAAATTATATGAATTAATAAGGTTGATTCGAATAGACAGACTCGCAGGTAGAATTTTAAAAATCCATTGTCCAAACCAATTGACATCAGATTTTATTGATTTGGTTCAGTTAATATCTGAAATAAATAAAAAAATATTCTGAATCAAACACTATGATTTGATATGAATTCCAGTTTTGTTCGAATTTGCCCGATCTAATACACACCTCTCTGCAACAACTATTTGAATTGGCTTAAGGAGACTCAAATATTTATATTTATATTCAATAAAATTACATTGTTGAGAAATCCATACATACATTGTGAATGTTGCCTTGCACTTTTCCTTCATGCTATTTTCATCATCAATAGAGGTCAACTAAGCTACTTCAATTTAAATCCTCTTATAATGTGTTATTTCAAATTTCTCCTGATATTAGTTTTTTCAAATTTTTTGGTTGCTCTTGTTTTTTTACCCCGCCCTTAAATATAATAGAAAAAGCTTGATTATATATTTAAAAAAAGCACATAGCTAGATCATAATCAAGGTTTTCAAAGGCCGGTGTTTTATTTGACATAAATAACAATTTTTTTTTAATCCCGTAACACTATTTTCTTTGAGAATGTATTTCCTTCTCAAAGCAATAAAACTACCCCCTTCTAGAGAAGCATCTGTTACTGATGGTAAAAATTCAAATTGTTGCGATTTTCATGACATTTCTTACCCTACTAACCCACCCTGACACTTTGAGAGAACAAACATCTATCACACAATCAAATACTCTCAATCCTACTATTACTACCCATTTTCATGATACATCTTCACCTCAAACCACCTTTGTTCCTGTCACTGATTATATATATTTTGTATTGACTTATCTATTTGCAAGAATAAATAATACTCCCTCTTTGTAATTAAACCAACAAGTTTATCTATTTGCAAGAATTAAAATACAAGTACCTTCTAGGTTAATATTCTTGTGTTGTTGATAATTCCACATTTCAATGAAGGAAGATAAGAGAATTCATAAGCAATAAAGACATGGTGTGATTGTGAATTTGTTAGGCAGCAAGATTGGGTATAAGACCTTGGAGAATCAGCTGCTGCAAATTTTGGTTTGAAAATGACTGATTAGCATTTTTGATCTCAACAGGTTACTTTTTCACATATTGACGATCTGCAAAACACTTTCATTGACTGGACCTTGGGTTACCTACCACTATTATTTGAGTAATTGGCTCACCATTGAAACAACCAATGAAATTGCAGACAATCAAAAGGCGAACTAAGGAATTGACTCACCAAATGAAATGTCTGAATCTGAATAGATGATAGTATTAGTACATATAATTTAGCTTACCAACAGGTCTTTGGTACCTTCTTAGTTGAGTAAATGGGTCCTCCTGTATAAGATGATTGACATTAGGATCTCTATGAGACTCAACAGTTTTACAATGTAACATGCCAGTTACCTCAATAATATCTAATCCATAGGAAGGTCATAGTTTTACAAATGCAACACATTAGTTTCCTTGAAAATGTCCAACACATACATCACATCATAAAAGAAACTTCACAACATACCAGCAACACCAGGTTTTGCAGTACAAATCATAAAATTTGTGTGGCACTCCTCAAACATTTTAACATACAAGTGACAACCAAAGGACATAGAACCCAATTCCAATCTTTGAAAAACCAAACCACTAACCATATCTTTGAAATGCATAATTGAAGAACCAACAAAAACTCTTAACTATCGAACATGCTAAACCTAACACACAGTTTCTCAAGCAACATATTTGTTCAGCTAATAATGAACAATAATCCATGAAGTAACAAGCAAACATAAGGTAAATAACACAAACAGAAATTAACTTACAAGTTGCAATCATGGAGTTGAAGAATCCAGTAGATGGGTTCTTCATAAACCTCATGCACAAGTGGCATAATATAGCATCTATATAACTACATGCATTTTACTATGAAGAACAAGGCGATATCAAACTCTCTTGGTAGATTTCAGGAACCACCCAACCATTGATGTTTGGAATTTCAGGAGTTTTAAAAGTACCATCTCTAGCATTGTAAACAACCAAACTAGACTGATACTTCAGTAGTAACTTATCATCCTCATAAACATAAAGTGTCTTGCTATAAGGACAAAACCCAACACCTCCCATGTAAGGAATGCGAAACAATTTAGTCCAAGAACCTTTATTTCCATACTCTGTCATAAGCCAAACATCTGAAAAGGTATCACTATTAGAAAGTATGCACAAACAATCCCGCAAGACCCCTAATGATAAAGTAACCACAGTCACCCCTCCATAATCAGGCAACAGCAACTCTTGATAAGATTCCTTCTCCAAATCAAGAGAAACAATGACCCATGAAGAATATGAATTTCTAGATGCCAACCAATTAACAGTTCCACTAACGAATTTTCCTGGGCCATAGAAATGGACACACGAAGGAAAATCCAGAATCCTTCTCCAAGCATTGGTACCCAAAGTAAGAACCTTCACTTGAGTTTCAGATTCACAGAAGCATGAAACAGCAACCACCTTGTAACTGTCACTGAGATGAGTGTAGCCAAATCCATATATTGTGTAACTCCTCTCTCGATTTGGATTATCCAAAGAGGGCAATTTAGTACATTTCCTGATGGAAGGGTTCCACAATAAAACGAAACGTTGATTGAGTGCGAAACAGAGGATGCCGTGGCAAGAGTCAATGATTTGATCAAAACTGTTTCGACTGTTGAGAGGGTACTCTAGCTGTGTGGCGGTGGCGGTCACTTCGGTGAAGACGGAGGAGAGAGGACAAGCTGTGAAGACGAACTCGCGAGAGGGGCATGCGAAGGTTAAAAGGAGATGGTGGCGCGTTGTTGACACGCGAAGGTGTTTCTTGGCGAATTTGGGATCTGAGATAAGAAATTTCCAAGACTTACAGACGGATTGGAATTGCATGAGGAACTTCACGGGAACCCTAGTGAGAATTTCTACCACAATCTCAAACGGAAGAGTGGGAAGTGGCGACGAATCGGAGGAAGATGGTGATGGTGAAGTTAGGGTTCCGGTAGAGGAGTTCAAACGCTGCCGGTTGGTGGCGGTTGTTTTGTCCGTAAGTGTATCAGATGAAACGGCGTCGTTTCCATCATCAGTTTCGCTACTTGGTGCCATTTCTGAGTGTGATGGCTCCTACTGGCTGTAATTTCCCATGGCAAACCAAGTAATTTTTCACACTGAAGTTTCCACATTTTTGACTTTTCATAACATAAATAGTTGCGCCACCATAGTTTAATGATAACGTTTGTGAGTGTTGTAAAATACTATAGTGCGAGTTCTCATCTCTTCAGGTGATTCAAGGAGTGCCTTCAGTGGACACAGTCAACCGTGGCCTTTTTATTATTATTTTTTTATTATTTTATTATTTATATGTTAAAATGTTAGAATAGGAAATTTAAAAATTTGTCTTACACAAGTATTAAACTCAAGCTCTTATGGATACATAGAGGCACCTTTACCAACTTGGTTACACTGTCTTTTGTTTTTTATTTTTTTTTAAATGTATCTGTTGTAACAGTTTGATCCTTTAATAATTTAATTCATTTTTTAAATATTAAATATTAATATAACATTAATGTTTAGTAAATATTAAACACTAATATAATTATTTATTATACAAACATAATTATATTTAAATATTTATTATTAATATTTAAATAATTAATAATTTCGTATAAATATTTAAATAAATTATTTTACAAATATTTCGTATAAATATTAAAATAAATTATTATACAAATGTTAATATTTATTATATTTATAATTAATAAATTAGTTTATTTTTTAAATATTAAATGTTAATATAAATATTTAGTTTAAAATAATTTTGTTTATTTTTTATACAAACGTTAATATATATAATAATAAACTGAAATAAAAATGTAATTAAAATGTAATTATATATTTACATATTTAATAATAAACTGAAATAAAAATTTAATTAAAATTTAATTATATATTTACATATTTAATAATACACGGAAAATAAAAATGTAATTAAAATGTAATTATATATTTACATATTTAATAATAAACTGAAAATAAAAATGTAATTATATATACATATTTAAGAATAAACTGAAAATAAAAATGTAATTATATATTTACATATTTAATAATAAACTAAAAATAAAAATATTTTTAATTAAAATAGTAGTTTTAAATATTACTAATTAAAAATAAATTGAAAAATGTTAATATTACTTTAGTTTAGTTTATTAAAATGTTACTATTTACAAAACGTTAATATTAAACATTTAGTTTATTAAATTAAATCATTAAGGGACCAAACTTTTGTAACATATACATTTAAAACAAACAAATAAACAATTAAGACAATGTAGCCAAGTGGAAAAGGGTGTCTCTATGCATCCATGAGGGCGTGATTTCAATACTTGTAGAAGACAAATTTTTAAGTTTTTCTATTTTAACATTTTAACATATAAATAATAAAATAATAATAAAAAGGTCACGCGTATAATTAAAATAAAAATATAAAATATAAAAAATTCCAACAAAGCCGACACGTCACATTAAAAAATATAAAAAAAGCCAACAAAACAGTGTTACGTCATAGATTCTGCTGACTGTGTCCACTGAAGGGCCAAAATGAAAGAATCTTTAAATGGTAGAGACGGAATCTGTGTTTTTTTTACAGAGTCCTTTTTCGAATTTGCCCCAAATGGCAGGGGCTAAAATGTGTATTAACCCTAAAAAATATATATAATAATATGAACAATTAGTGGCTTTTATAGCACCAAATCTCCAATTTTAAATTCCCAGGGTTGCGCATGTCAGTTGTATACGAAGGTTGTGATTTGTTTGATGACTGTCCTAATGAAGGTAATATTTTTTTTCTTTTTTAATAGGCTGATTTCTTTTCTAATTGGCTGATTGTTTTTTTTTTTATTATGAGTCGTCCTCCAACTCAACTCTCCAATCTCTACCAAAATAACTATTTATATATCCAAGTAAGGTGGAATAAAGTTACATCGGTTGTTGAATGGGATGTCATTTGGTATGCTCATAAGAGGCGTGGTAGTTCATCGGCTCAATTTCTCTTGACTTCTTCGAGTCTCTGCTTCAGGCCCCTTAATAGCACCTGGTTAACTGCTTATGCTTGCCCGTTTGTCTGGGGTGTCTTGTTGAAGGGAAGTGTTACTTAATCTTTAGTTCCTCCAACAAAATTTTCAACTTCTTGTTTATGAATTATGTCTTGTTGTCAGTCACAATAGCTTGAGGAACCCCAAATCTAGCCAAGACGTTTTGTTTAAAGAACTTTAAGACGTTCGCGTGCCATGTGTACAAGCAATTTTTGAGGTCGCCCCACATGTGAAATTTTAATTTATCCCAAAAAAAGAGGGAAGAAGAAAAAATATAAATAAACCTGTGGTGTGTGCAATGTAAAACAATGCAATAAGAGATCGGGAATCGGGGTTGATTATACTAAGGGAAAGTACTAGCACCCTAAGTATCTATAGTATCATATAGGAACTTCTTGTGTGCATTTGTGTTACTGTTGATTAAGTCATCTGTTGTGTATTGGGGATTTGTTGATTATTCTGAGTGAGTGATAAGAGTGAGAAATATTTTTGTTATTTTTGTAGTGTATGTTGAAATAAACTAAGACAAGGGTGTAGGAACCTAAAGGTTTTATTTATTATTGTGCTCGCTAAGATCTCGCAATCTTATACCTACGTATTCTCAAAAGAAAGTTGAGAAATCAGAGCGCTCGTAGTTCCACCTACTAATGGGTAGAATTGGGTTTGTTGGGTTTGAGAGAAGAGACAAGTCGTCATCTTAAGGGAGATATCTCACCTATTCACCACAAACATTTTGAGAAAGAAGATAATAAGGGAAGAAGCTATAAACTTGGATGTAGAAAATCCAGAGCAATGCCACATCTTCCTTTAAATGAGTATTTGCATACTAAGAGAAGGACCTTGACTTGGATATAGAATCAACAAGTGTGTCACTTATATCACTTAAATGAAAGAAGTGTTTTTTGTACCATAATAAGAGAATGACTTCAGCTTGGATTTTGAATCAACAAGTGTGTCACTTACAACACTTAAATGGAAAAAAGTTTGAAATGTTTGATTTATGTTGTGGGGAATAGAAGAGACATCTCTTTTATAGAGATGATTCATGTCTCATCTCTGGGGGGATAGTTTTGAATTTGAAGACAAAGGTTGGATAGGGTTTGACTTGAAGTTTGAGGTTTGAAGCCACAAGGAGCAATGGTTTGAGTTTTGAATGAAGTTGAAAACTTCAAGGGGAATCCTAATGTTTTATTAAAGTTGAGAAACTCAAAGGGGATCCTAGGGTTTTAACTGAGTTATAGTTTGAAGAGGATCCTAAGATTTGAACTGAGTCTAAACTTAAGGATGAGTACTGAAAGACAACAGTTGTATGAATGCAAGTGTCATAAACATAAATGTCAAGAGAAACTTAACAAATGTAGTCATCAAGGATGAAATGAAAATGATTGTGATCAAGCATGGTATATCAACATGTGAATGAGCATCAAACAAGTAGATATGTTCATCATGGTGAGAGTTTATGAAGGAAATACTTGAATATGTGAGCAAATATTTAATCAATTGAAGCAATCACAAAGAAGTTCAAGCAAGCCATATATTCAAGATGAATTCAGGATCAGATGAATATAGCCAAGGGTGA
Source organism: Lathyrus tuberosus (assembly GCA_022829125.1). Classification (NCBI taxonomy): domain Eukaryota; kingdom Viridiplantae; phylum Streptophyta; class Magnoliopsida; order Fabales; family Fabaceae; genus Lathyrus; species Lathyrus tuberosus. The sequence continues at coordinate 11,369,678 of JALAZF010000105.1, read as the reverse complement.
ACAAAACCCTAATGGAAATTTATGAATATAAGCACATGAACAATACATTTAAACATGGTTGAGTCATGGGCTTTGGGGAATCCAAACTCAAGTGGAAGCCCTAGTCATGTATCAAGATGTTTTTCAAAAGATTAGTTGAACAAAACCCTAATGTTTCAACTAAACATCCAATAATCAAAGTATTTTTCAAAAGAAATAACATTTAAGCATGGTATATGAATGGTGTATAAGTCAAGATAACATGTTATGTACATTAAACAAGACTTAGACAAAGTATATTATGACCATACAAACATATATGTACAATTAGGTCAAGAGAATAATCAAAAGGAATTATGAAAATGTTTGAAAAATACTTAAAAAGTGCTAGTTATCAACCTAATAAAAATGACAAAAATAAATATTATTTTTGGAATTTTTTGATGGATTCTCAAAATATACAAGATAAATGAGAAGTGTGCAAAAAATTGGCTCAAAATAAATAATTTTGCTTGGTGAAATAATTGGATGAAGTTGTGAAGAAAAGCATAAAAAATAGTGGTAAAAAATTAAGGAATGCTCCCACAAAGGCTTGAACTTACGGCCTCAAGGTGGTGGGCCTAAAACTTTACCACTGTGCCACTTGCTTGTGTGGTGATAAACAGCGCGCGCGTTAAAATATAGTAAGTTTCAAGTTGAAAATGGTTTAAAAAAATAAAAGCTTAAAAGGTCTGGGCGAGGGGAATTCGAACCCCAGACCTTGGACTCACACACAATGCACAAATACTAGTGTTTCCACTAGGGCGCAATGCCAATTCAAGATATAACTTGGAATCATAAAATAATATATTAAAACTTCAATTAAATAATGAAAATGGCGCCATGGCCATGTTCATCTTCTTCCACGAGCTTCATCTTCTTCATCCAATTTTGAATTTCCAAAATCTTCATTTCTCAACCAAATTGAAAGATGTAAAGACCAAAGTTGTTGGAAATTTAACAAGGAATTTGATGGTGTAATTGAATTTATTTATATTCAGTGTATCAAGAGTAATTAATCACACAACCGTATGAATCCTAAATGCAAATTTTGATATGAAATTCTATATATAACAGCTACAAAGCAATTAGGATAGGGGAAATGATCCTTACATTACCAGAAACATATTGGTAACTCAAATAATTATGTATGATGCATGAATCATATAGTTCAGTTTTGATCAACTTACCTTGCAAGTTAGAATCGAATTCCTTGATAGAGGTGTTACAGATGCAATTTCTTGATGCTAACAGCTTCCTTGACCTCCAAGGAGTGTGTTGCAATGTGTGAATTGGTTTGAAACCTCCTGGAACTCTCAGCTCGAATCAATTTGCAGCTTGGTGCAAGTGGGATATGAACTTGATGATTCTGGTGTTACTAAATGTGTATGAGTGCTTGGATCACTTCTATATGATGTATGTGAAGTGTTTGGATGGTTAGAAGGATTGGAAATGGCCTTGAATTGAGAATTCAAGTTTTCACTTCTTTGAAACTTTGAATTTTGGAAGGAGGATTTCTTAGAAAACAAGTCTTTGCTATGTTTTGGTATGATTTGAATGAAGGAATTGAACCCTATTTATAGGAAAACATTTTAGATATTTGTGAGAAACTTTGGATTAGGATACATGTTATTACCCAAAGAGTAATTAATTACATGTACCTATTACTTGAGTTCTAAGGTACACATAGGATATTCCTCACATGGCTTAAATTCTGATCTTTTGAGCTTGATTCTATCATATTGCATTTTGATCCTTGGTGTTTTGATCATTTTTTGACAGATTGTGGTGGTTTTTTATCAATTCACTATTGCACTTTAATGCTAGAGGACAAAACTTAAGTTCCTAGCTTTTTGGAATGATTCTTCACATGCAAAGGGATAAAATTTTGGAAGTCCTGGTATGATCTTGCAGAGCACATGGTGTATTATGATTTTGATGTTGATCTTGTGAAGAAATGAGGATTGGAAAGTCACCAAAATTGATCTCAAAATCGTGTGGCACAAACTTGCCCTTGAGAATTCAGCTTCATCAATGCCTATTGTGAAATTCATAACTTCTTGCTCAAATAAGGTAAATGGATGTTCTTAGACATTTTGGAAAGCTGAGATAACATACTTCAAGTTTAATGTTCAAGTTTTGTCTTGAATCAATGCGGATCAAGGTGAAAAATGGTCCTAAAGTTGGCTCCAACACAAGGCAGATTTTATTGAAAATTTTCCAAAGTGTTTAGATGTCAAAAGTGATGAACCTCCAACTTTATGGCTCCATATCTCTCAATCTATGCACTTTTTGGGAATTCATCATCAAGGACAAAGTTGTAGTATGTAAAAAGCTCTTCAATTTGGTCTTTGGAGCAAAGAAAATGGTTACTTGGATTGGAAGTTATGGCTTTGGCAAGTTGGACAAAAATTCATGAATTTTCATAACTTAGAAAATTTTCAATTCCTCCATTGTTGCCCTTTTTGCAAGTAACCTCTCTTTTCTTGATTTCTCTTGATCAATCATGATCCAAATCACATATTATCATCATTCTTGACTTGAGGAACCCATGTTTGACCAGAGAAGTCAAAAGAAAAACTTGACTTTGATCAGTGGTTGACTTTTCATCAGATGAACTTGAATTTTGTGATCTTCAATGAAATCAAACCCTTGGAGCTATTTGAACATTATGGATGAACTCCAAAGGTACATTTAAGGTCCTTGAATCATATCTTGAAGTATGAGAATCATCCTCATATGAAAAAGTCAGTTGTAAGCCTGATTGGATCAAAACCCTAATTTTAATGTACTGAGGATCTTGAGGCTTGATGAGCTTGAAATGATGCAATCTTGTACATGATTTTTGATGGAGGGAAACCCTTGATCTTCATGGATGAATAAGGGACTTGAGATGTTAACTATGATGTACATCCTTTGATAATTCATCTCCTTGAGCCCTTGGGGGACCACCTAACTTGTAAAGCAAGCAAGCACACATATCTTGTATTTGTAATGGGTTATTGATGCATAAAGACACACACATATATAATGATGAATGTTATGTAAATGATGTAAATGAGGTGGCATCTTAGAGGGTAAAAAATTTGGGTATGACAGATGCCCCTATTTAAGTTTCTCCTATCCGGAGATGTGAAGATTGACATCTTATTTTCACCTAGATAGGAGAGGCTTAAATACAACAATGCACAATTTTGGCCTCTAAGAAGCCACAAAAGGTGATATGATATGAATGCACTTAAGAATGCAAGTTATGAGACTTGTGGGAAATGATGCCATGGGAGATTGAGAACAAACTAAACCACTGGGGTATAACAAAAGAATTATCCACTAGGGAAAGAAATATTGGGGAATATGTTGTAACCCTATCGAGGGAGAGATAGAAAACTCCACTGGGGAAAGGAATACAGCTCCACAGGGGATATGATTATAACTTTTATAATTGAACTTCCAATATTAGAGCGAGGTTCTAAGATGGCTTGGCTTTACGTATGTTTTGCATAACTCGTCTTGGCATAATTTTGTTCAATTTGCAAGTCTTACAAGAGGCGGCAAAGTTTTCAAGGAGAGATTCGCCGTTATATGTGTTCCGGACTGGACCAATGGCTAGGCATGGCCCAATCCACTTCTGCTCCCAGAATGACCCAATTGCCTAAGTCCAGCTGGTGCGGAGCAGCATTTACCTTTCTGCCCCTCTACCGGGCACATATGGATAGATGAACCTCAAGGTCATTTGCTTCCCCCTGGCATTCCTGCCCGTTACGCACGGCTTCATCATCCAAGAACAGTCATGACGCCTGTGCCCGGAACTACACCTTTGCCCGTGGCAACGACTAGTTTTAGGGGTCTCTGCCGGTCATAACGGCTAGTTTTTGGCAGTTACCTATTCTTCAGAAAACGGTTATTCCGCCCCGAAAATAGGGACCGTTGGCCACATGCTGGGGCATTATAAAAACCCTCTCATTTGAGAGGGTCAGGTATTCAAAATCATCCTAAGAAACTCATACTTTTGTACTTGCCTTTCTCTCTCTCGATTCTTACCTTAGCATCGAAGTGCCTTGCAGGTACACCCCCTCCTCATCTCACACACCCAACATCACAGACGTTCCTCTTGGCCCACTTCAGGTTCTGATCATCCTTCACGATTAGTGGCGCCGTCTGTGGGAAACTTGTTATCCCCGTCTCAACATCCACCTCATATTTAAAGACCAAAACAAACTCTATGTCCAAGATTACCATCATGGCTTGCCAAGATCACGTCCAAGATGCTCGCAATCCTTCTTTTCTTCCCGCCAACAAAACTGATGCTGACGGATCTACATCCTTCCTCGGAGGAGACGCCCGTCGTCTGAGAGACGGAGCTACTGCGTCTCCCTCCCCAATTGTACTGACTGTGTCGACGACCAGCCCTCGCTGGCCCTCCAGCCCGTTCCAGCTCCACCCAACGCCGACCCGGCCGTGGTGGCCCTTCTTGAAGCAATCAACAAGACCAACCTCTTGATCCTCCAATAAAATGAGAGGATTGGGGCGTTGGAAGAGTATGCTCGTCCAAGATCCCCTCAACCGAGGAAAGACCGACGATGATCCAAGAGTCCACATTCCCGGCGGGAAGCTGATCGTCGGGTGCGCCAGGAACCGGAGTCCCATGCCGTTTGGAAGCGTGACCATGTTTCCCCGCGAAACCAATATTCCTCGGGCAACAAGAGAACCCGGAGAGATCAAGGTTCACCCCCGGTGAGATCGAAGGGCCAGGCACGAACACCATCACCCCGTAGAAGTCGTCGCCATATCCCCGAGCGAAGCATCCACTCCTCTTCCTGGACCAGTTCCAGCAGCGACGATCTCAGGAGATCCTGGTTATATGCCTCCCTAAAGGCTTGGAGAAACCACCATCTTTGGGCACTTACGATGGAACAACAGACCAAAATGAGCACATCAAAAATATCGATGTGCTGCTAGACTATTGTGGCGTCTGGGGCGCCATCAAATGCCATTTATTCCCTACCACGCTCCAGAAAAGGGTAATGACCTGGTACAAACAACTGCCCGAGGAGTCCATCACCTCGTGGAAGCAACTGGGCAGGATATTTTCCAGACACTTTACGACATCACACTGCCATCCAAAGACTGAAGCCTCCCTTGAGGCAATAATTCAAGGGAACGATGAGCCTCTCCAGGCATATATTGAGAGGTTTAATAAAGAAGCTGCGTAAGTCCCCACCACCGACGACATGAAGAAATTCTTGCTCGAACGAGGACTTCGCCCTCACTCAGAATTTTCTAAAGTTGTTGGCCTTGCACCTCCAAGGAGCCTGGACGCCTTCCTCCTCAAGGCGCAGGCGTATATTCAGTACGAGGAAAAGGAAGCGGCTAGCTCCGCCCGGGCCTCACGCCATCAAGAAAGTGCTCGGGCCTCCAAAGGCGACGAACCCTGTAACGCCCCAGTTTTAGTATTTTTATTTAATTGAGTCGTTTTGATTACTTTATTATTATTTTATTTTATTTTCGACTTTTATTTGGAAATATGTTATTTTTCAATGTTGTGATATTTTATCGGGTTTTGGGAACGTTTGCGAGCTATTTGAGTGTGGGGGTATTTTGGTCATTTCGTATTATTTTTCCTTAAGTTAGAAAATAGAAATAGAAAGAGAGAAAAATAGAGAGAAAGAAAAAGAGAAGAAGGAAAAGGGAAAGAAAAGAGAAGAAGAGAAGAAAAAGATAGAAAAACTTGGAAATCAAGAAATCAATCTCCCGACTTTTCTAAACACGATTAAATCGGGTAAGGGTGCGAAACTCGATTATTATATGCTTGTGTATGATTATGTATGTATGTTTTTGGTTGTTATTGGATTGAAATGGAAATTTATAGTAAAAACCATATTATGAAAAATTGATTAGAAATCGATTAAATTGTGTCGGAAATTATGTTTTCAGGTCCATTATTGTTGATACATGTTGTTAGGTATTGTATTGGTAATTTTTCTAGTGTATAGGTGAAAATTGGGTTGGATTTGGTTTGAAAACGCAGAACAAAATTCTGCAGAATTTTCTGGTTTTTCCACTGCCCATACGCGTATCACTCAAGGCAATACGCGTATTGGCCAAGGCAATACGCGTATGGCATTGAAGGAAACTGGGCAATACGCGTATGGAAGCTTCAACTTCTCGGCCATCTGTCCATTTGCGTATGGTACGCGTAAGACTTTAGGGAAATACGCGTATGGCTCAGGGCAATACGCGTATGGCCAGGAGAATTGCAAAATGGGACTTTTCAAAATATCGTTTTCGTTTTCTTTCGTAACTTGGGTTCCGTTTATCCGATTTTTACTTTCTTGGTATCGTTGGGAAGCTATTGAGCTGTACTATGTGATTATGATAAGTTGGAAGTTGTTAGCCGATTTAATTATGTCGGGAATTTGGAATAGTGTCGTTTTGTCGACTTTTGTTGTTATAATTGTGTGTAATTGGTGTGTTTCATGCAATGTGCTGTTGATATGGATATGGTATGATTTTCGTGCTGTTGTATGGTATAAATGCATTGTTTTGGGCTTGAATTGCAAAGCATGAATTATGTTAAGTGAGATGGTTGCATATATGTGTGCATTTGAATGTCATGAGTCATTGTATGCTGAGCATCATGATATGCATTCTTGTGACGTCCTGAGTGACGGTTTGGTTCCAGAGGGAATCTGCTATAACATCGTGCGCCTTAAACATAAGAGGACTTAAAGCGATCTGATTGGATCGTGTGCCTTAAAAATATAGAGGACCGAAAGCGATGGTTATAGACGATCGTGCGCCTTATACAAAGAGGACCGAAAGCGATCGGATTATGCGCCTTATACCAAGAGGACCGAAAGCAATCCATAAACGCCGTGCGCCTTATACCAAGAGGACCGAAAGCGACGGGGAAACATCGTATGCCCGACGGAGAGTTACAGTGATGTAACGAGCGATGGTTCCAATAGTTCCTGAGTGAACTGGTTTTGAGAAATGTTGGAAGTCGGTACCACATGTGCATATGCATAGAGTCGTTGTGTCAGTCTCTTGCATTTGCATAATTCATTAATGGTTTGTTTATGTGTGGAATTGTGAATGTGATTGATGAGATGAAATTTGTGTTGTTTTGTGTTTGAATTATGGTATGATTTGTGGTGAGAACCGTTTATATGTGTATTTTTGGTGTTATATATAATTGTATGCAATTATATTATGATTGTGTTTCTCACCCTTCTGCTGTTTTATAATGCTCTATGAGGCATTGCAGATTAGAGTTGCTGGAGGTCTTTTTGTGAAGATAGGGTCTTCATTCTTTTGTCGGTTGGCTCTGATGTGTGACACCAGGTAGTTAAGGAGGCCGTTTGTGATTATTTGTGTATATGTATATATATCTTTTGGCTTGTACCTGTATGACTTGATGTATGACAGAGACACTTTTTATGTGATATATATATATATATATATATATGAGATTCAGTACATATTTTCCGCTTTATTCTGTAATTGAATTGTGGGTAGTAGGAACTAAGTTCCTCTGTTTATTTGCTACCTGCGGAGTGTTGTATATCTTTATGAGCAGGTGTTGTATGTTTGTTTCAAATTGATGTGACCCCTCGGTCTATGCTGTGAATTTCTAAATATACTCTGATGAAATTTTGAATTTTAATTATCTATTTGATTATTTGGGGGTATAGATTGGGGGGGTCACGTTAAGTGGTATCAGAGCCAGTCCGTGTCAGTCCTTGTTGGTCTTTGTGGTTCGGTGAGCTGTTTGTTTAACCATAGTTGCTGTTATTGGAATGAATAGAATATGGCTGGAAGGAATGACGCTACTTTAGCTGCTGCGATGCAAGCTATGGCTCGGGCTGTGCAGGGTGCACCGAATGCTGCGGGTAATGATGAGTTCAGGAAGAATAAACCACCTGTCTTCAAAGGAAGATATGATCCTGATGGTGCACAGATTTGGCTGAAAGAGATTGAAAGGATTTTCCGAGTGATGGATTGTGACGAGTATCAGAAGGTGAGACTGGGTACTCACATGTTACTAGAAGAAGCTGATGATTGGTGGGTTGGTACTCATCAGGTGTTGGAAGCTGCAGAGGAGGAAGAGATTACTTGGGAAGTGTTTAGCCGGGAGTTTCTGAGGAAGTATTTTCCTGAAGATGTAAGAGGAAAGAAGGAAATTGAGTTCTTGGAGTTAAAACAAGGTAATATGTCTGTTGTTGATTATACTGCTAAGTTTGTTGAGCTGGTGTAGTTTTATCCTCATTATGCGGAAGCGACTGCAGAGTTTTCTAAGTGTGTTAAGTTTGAAAGTGGGTTACGTCCTGAGATTAAGCAAGCTATTGGTTATCAGAGGATTCGAAAGTTTGCAGACTTGGTGGATTGTTGTAGGATTTTTGAAGAAGACAGTAAGGCTCGTTCTACTCATTACAAGAGTGTGAGTGAAAGAAAAGGGAAGCAACAGTTCCGTGGTGGGCCGTATGTGACACCAGCTGATAAGGGTAAACAAAGGGGTAATTTTGATCGAAGGCCAAGTGGAGGAGGTATGCCTAATTCTTTGAGATGTTATAGATGTGGTGAATTGGGACACCGCCAGTCCGAATGTAGGAAGAATTTGGATAAGTGTTCTAATTGTGGAGGTGTAGGGCATGTCGCAGCTGATTGTAAAAGGAAGAATGTGGTGAAATGTTACAATTGTGGGGAACCTGGTCACATTAGTACGAAGTGTTCGAACCCGAAGAAAGCTCTAACTGGTGAGAAGGTCTTTGCGTTGTCGGGAACTCAGACTTCAAGTGCAGATCGTCTGATTAGAGGTACTTGCTTTATTAATAGTATGCCTTTAGTTGCTATTATTGATACTGGAGCGACTCATTCGTTTATTTTGTCTGAGTGCACGAAGCGTTTGAATCTTGTGTTGTCGTTGATGGATGGTGAGATGGTTATTGATACTTCAGCGATGGGGTCAGTAACTACTTCTTTGGTTTATTTGAGTTGTCCTTTGACCATTTATGGTAAAGATTTTGAGATGGATTTGGTGTGTTTGCCGTTGGAGGGTTTAGATGTGGTTTTGGGAATGAATTGGTTGCAATTTAATAGGGTTCATATTGATTGTTATCACAAGCTGGTAAGGTTTCCTTCTCTTGAGGAAGACGAAGACTCAAGTTTCTTATCTACCAAAGAGTTGAAGAAGCTTTTGGCAGATGAAGCTCAGTTGTTTGGGTTGTTTGCATCTTTGACTGTGGATAGTCAAGTTTCACTTGATGTATTTCCTGTTGTGTGTGATTTTTCGGAAGTGTTTCCTGAGGATATTTCAGATGTGCCACCAGAGAGAGAGGTGGAGTTTTCTATAGATCTAGTTCCTGGTACTAGACCTGTGTCGATGGCACCTTATAGAATGTCGGCATCTGAGTTGGTTGAGTTGAAAAAGCAGTTGAATGACTTGTTGGAGAAGAGGTTTGTGAGGCCAAGTGTTTCTCCTTGGGGTGCGCCAGTTTTGTTGGTGAAAAAGAAAGATGGAAGTATGCGATTGTGTATTGATTATCGCCAGATGAATAAAGTGACGATTAAGAATAAGTATCCTCTTCCGAGAATTGATGATCTAATGGATCAGTTGGTTGGTGCTTATGTGTTTAGTAAGATTGATTTGAGATCAGGGTATCATCAGATAAGGGTGAAGGAGGAAGATATTCAGAAGACGGCTTTTAGGACACGTTACGGTCATTATGAATATTCTGTGATGCCGTTCGGGGTTTCTGATGCGCCAGGTGTGTTTATGGAATACATGAATCGTATTTTCCACGAGCATTTGGATCGATTTGTTGTTGTGTTTATTGATGACATTTTGATTTATTCTAAGTCTCGCGAGGAGCACGCAGAACATTTGCGTATTATTTTGCAGGTTTTGAAAGAAAGAAAGCTTTCTGCCAAGTTGTCCAAGTGTGAATTCTGGTTGTCGGAAGTGAGTTTTCTTGGACACGTGATTTTAGGTAATGGTATTTCTGTGGATCCATCTAAAGTAGAAGCAGTTCTACAATGGGAGGCTCTGAGATCTGTTACTGAAATTCGAAGCTTTTTGGGTTTGGCCGATTATTATCGAAGGTTCATTGAAGGGTTTTCTAAGCTAGCATTACCTTTGACCCAGTTGACTTGTAAAGGGCAAGCGTTCATTTGGGATATTCGATGTGAGAAGAGTTTTAACGAGCTGAAGAGAAGATTGACGACAGCTCCGATTTTGATTTTACCTGATCCTAATGAACCATTTGTGGTGTATTGTGATGCGTCTTTGATTGGTCTAGGTGGTGTTCTGATGCAAGAAGGTAAGGTCGTGGCGTATGCTTCAAGGAAATTAAGAGTGCATGAGAAGAATTACCCTACGCATGACTTAGAATTAGCGGTTGTGGTGTTTGTATTGAAGATTTGGAGGCATTATCTTTTTGGTGCGAGGTTTGAAGTCTTTAGTGATCACAAGAGTTTGAAATATTTGTTTGATCAGAAGGAATTGAATATGAGGCAACGAAGATGGTTGGAATTCTTGAAGGACTACGACTTTGGCTTGAATTACCATCCTGGTAAAGCTAACGTGGTAGCCGATGCGTTGAGTCGGAAATCGTTGCATATGTCGGCTTTGATGGTTAAGGAGTGGGAACTTTTGGAATCGTTTAGAGACTTGAGTTTGGTATGTCAAGTGACTTCAGATAGTGTGAGGCTTGGAATGCTAACGATTACTAATGATTTTCTGATGACGGTAAGTGAGAAACAGAAGTTGGATGTGAAATTGGTGGATTTGATGTTGGTTGGCGGAAAAGATGCGAATAGTGATTTTCAAGTGGATGTTAATGGTGTGTTGAGGTTCCGTGGACGAATTTGTATTCCGGACGATTCGGATTTGAAACGGATGATTTTGGAAGAAGGACACCGGAGTAATTTGAGTATACATCCGGGAGCGAATAAGATGTACCAAGATTTGAGGAAGATTTTCTGGTGGTCTGGATTGAAAAGAGATGTGGCTCAGTTTGTGTATGCTTGTTTGACGTGCCAAAAGTCGAAAGTGGAACATCAAAGGCCTAGTGGTTTGTTGCAACCGTTGGATATTCCTGAGTGGAAGTGGGATAGCATTTCCATGGATTTTGTAACAGGGTTGCCAAACACTCAGCGAAGGCATAATGCTATTTGGGTGGTTGTTGATAGGCTGACTAAATCGGCTCATTTCATCCCGATTGACATCAGTTTTTCTTTGGAGCGGTTAGCTGAGATTTACATCAGTGTGATTGTGAAATTGCATGGGGTTCCATTGAGTATTGTTTCGGATCGAGATCCAAGGTTTACCTCGAGATTTTGGGAAAGTTTACAGAAGGCTTTGGGTTCTAAATTGAGGTTGAGTTCGGCTTATCATCCGCAGACGGATGGTCAGACGGAGAGGACGATTCAGTCGTTGGAAGATTTGTTGAGAGCTTGTGTTCTTGAGCAAGGTGGTACGTGGGATAGTTATCTTGCGTTGATTAAATTCACGTATAATAACCGTTTTCATTCTAGTATTGGAATGGCACCGTTTGAAGCGTTATATGGACGAAGGTGTCGAACACCGTTGTGTTGGCATGAATCTGGTGAGAGGACGGTGGTAGGACTGGAATTGGTACAGCAGACTACCGAGAAAGTGAAGCTTATTCGAGAGAAAATGAAAGCTTCTCAGAGTAGACAAAATAGTTATCATGATCGGAGACGGAAAGATCTTGAGTTTCAAGAAGGTGATCATGTATTTCTGAGGGTTATGTCGGTAACAGGTGTTGGTCGTGCATTGAAATCGAAGAAGCTTACTTCTCGATTTATTGGTCCTTACCAGATATCTGCGAGAGTGGGTGTTGTGACTTATAGGGTGGCGTTGCCGCCGAGTCTGTCGAATTTGCATGATGTGTTCCATGTTTCACAGCTTCGGAAGTATGTTCCGGATCCATCGCATGTAATTCCGATGGACGAGGTTGAGGTAAGGGAGAACCTTACGGTTGAGGCATTACCAGTTAGGATTTTGGATCGCGAGGTGAAGCGGTTGAGGGGCAAGGATATTGCACTAGTGAAGGTGGCGTGGGGAGGCGCTGCTGAGGGCAATTTGACTTGGGAGTTGGAAAGTCGGATGCGGGAGTCGTATCCAGAGTTGTTCGTCTCAGGTATATTTTCGAGGACGAAAATTTCTAAGTGGGGGAGAGTTGTAACGCCCCAGTTTTAGTATTTTTATTTAATTGAGTCGTTTTGATTATTTTATTATTATTTTATTTTATTTTTGACTTTTATTTGGAAATATGTTATTTTTCAATGTTGTGATATTTTATCGGGTTTTGGGAACGTTTGCGAGATATTTGAGTGTGGGGGTATTTTGGTCATTTCGTATTATTTTTCCTCAAGTTAGAAAATAGAAATAGAAAGAGAGAAAAATAGAGAGAAAGAAAAAGAGAAGAAGGAAAAGGGAAAGAAAAGAGAAGAAGAGAAGAAAAAGATAGAAAAACTTGGAAATCAAGAAATCAATCTCCCGACTTTTCTAAACACGATTAAATCGGGTAAGGGTGCGAAACTCGATTATTATATGCTTGTGTATGATTATGTATGTATGTTTTTGGTTGTTATTGGATTGAAATGGAAATTTATAGTAAAAACCATATTATGAAAAATTGATTAGAAATCGATTAAATTGTGTCGGGAATTATGTTTTCAGGTCCATTATTGTTGATACATGTTAGATACATGTTGTTAGGTATTGTATTGGTAATTTTTCTAGTGTATAAGTGAAAATTGGGTTGGATTTGGTTTGAAAACGCAGAACAAAATTCTGCAGAATTTTCTGGTTTTTCCACTGCCCATACGCGTATCACTCTAGGCAATACGCGTATTGGCCAAGGCAATACGCGTACGGCATTGAAGGAAACTGGGCAATACGCGTATGGAAGCTTCAATTTCTCGGTCATCTGTCCATTTGCGTATGGTACACGTAAGACTTTAGGGCAATACGCGTATGGCTCAGGGCAATACGCGTATGGCCAGGAGAATTGCAAAATGGGACTTTTCAAAATATCGTTTTCGTTTTCTTTCGTAACTTGGGTTCCGTTTATCCGATTTTTACATTCTTGGTATCGTTGGGAAGCTATTGAGTTGTACTATGTGATTATGATGAGTTAGAAGTTGTTAGCCGATTTAATTATGTCGGGAATTTGGAATAGTGTCGTTTTGTCAACTTTTGTTGTTATAATTGTGTGTAATTGGTGTGTTTCATGCAATGTGTTGTTGATATGGATATGGTATGATTTGCGTGCTGTTGTATGGTATAAATGAATTGTTTTGGGCTTTAATTGCAAAGCATGAATTATGTTAAGTGAGATGGTTGCATATGTGTGTGCATTTGAATGTCATGAGTCATTGTATGCTGAGCATCATGATATGCATTCTTGTGACGTCCTGAGTGACGGTTTGGTTCCAGAGGGAATCTGCTATAACATCGTGCGCCTTAAACATAAGAGGACTTAAAGCGGTCTGATTGGATCGTGTGCCTTAAAAATATAGAGGACCGAATGTGATGGTTATAGACGAACGTGCGCCTTATACAAAGAGGACCGAAAGCGATCGGATTGTGCGCCTTATACCAAGAGGACCGAAAGCAATCCATAAACGTCGTGCGCCTTATACCAAGAGGACCGAAAGCGACGGGGAAACATCGTATGCCCGACGGGGAGTTACAGTGATGTAACGAGCAATGGTTCCAATAGTTCCTGAGTGAACTGGTTTTGAGAAATGTTGGAAGTCGGTACCGCATGTGCATATGCATAGAGTCGTTGTGTCGGTCTCTTGCATTTGCATAATTCATTAATGGTTTGTTTATGTGTGGAATTGTGAATGTGATTGATGAGATGAAATTTGTGTTGTTTTGTGTTTGAATTATGGTATGATTTGTGGTGAGAACCGTTTATATGTGTATTTTTGGTGTTATATATAATTGTATGCAATTATATTATGATTGTGTTTCTCACCCTTCTGCTGTTTTATAATGCTCTATGAGGCATTGCAGATTAGAGTTACTGGAGGTCTTTTTGTGAAGATATGGTCTTCATTCTTTTGTCGGTCGGCTCTGATGTGTGACACCGGGTAGTTAGGGAGGCCGTTTGTGATTATTTGTGTATATGTATATATATCTTTTGGCTTGTACCTGTATGACTTGATGTATGACAGATACACTTTTTATGTGATATATATATATATATATATGAGATTTAGTACAGATTTTCCGCTTTATTCTGTAATTGAATTGTGGGTAGTAGGAACTAAGTTCCTCTGTTTATTTGCTACCTGCGGAGTGTTACATATCTTTATGAGCAGGTGTTGTATGTTTGTTTCAAATTGATGTGACCCCTCAGTCTATGCTGTGAATTTCTAAATATACTCTGATGAAATTTTGAATTTTAATTATCTATTTGATTATTTAGGGGTATAGATTGGGGGTGTCACAAACCCTCGACATCCCGTCGAGGGGAGAGAAGACGCAGGGATCGTCCCCAGGAATCCCGAGAAAACAAAGGGCCCTCCGGCCGTTTCCACGATTACACTCCCCTGACTGTCTCCAGGGAAAAGATTCTCTCTGAATGTGCTAACTCGAAGTTTAAACAAGCGGGGGTTCGATTCCCCAAGCAGGTACCGGCCAATCCGAACAACGATAAGTCAAAATACTGTCGTTTCCACAAGAGTCACTGCCACACCACTGAAGATTGCATCCACCTAAAGGATGCCATAGAAATACTGATCAGGGACGACCACCTGAAATAATTTACAAAAAAGAAGGATGTTCCCCGACAAGACGCCCAGGAGTCAAAGAAAGTTGAGGAAGAAGTGTCTTCCTCATAAGAAACCAACCTCTAAGTCGCCATGAGTATATCACAACTGGAGGATTTCTATGTTCCCAAGGAGCTCAGTGCCCCCACGTATTTCATAGCCCATAGCCCATGGGAAACTTTCCCTTGTGTAATGGTCATTTTCGGAGGAGGCTTCAACAAAGTCACTGTGGGCTCCGTGAAAAGAAAGTTTGAGCACCTGATCAGCACGAGCTCCAACAAGGTGACAACGCTCGACAAGGCCCAGAAGGGATCAGTCCCCATCTCTTTCTACCGGGAAGAGCTCCTCCGAGAGTCCCCGAACTCAAGTATTCCGCTGCTCGTAAGAGCCCAGATGGCAAATTTTGATGTTCGTAGGATCTTGGTCGACCAAGGCAGCTCGGTCGACATTATGTACTCGAGTTGTTCTCAACCCTCTAGCTGGACGAATCACACCTCACTCCCTACGTAGGTTCTGACCTGCAGGGTTTTAAAATGGTCGGTCACGAAACCCTGGGGGTACGCCGAGTTGATAATGACCTTTGGATCTGCAGAGACATCCAGATCTATTAAGGTTTAGTTCTTGGTAATTGACTGCCCGTTTCTCTACCCGTGCATATTCGGGCAGCCAACTTTGGCCGAGTTAGTAGCCGTGCCATCAACTGTCCATCTCAAAATGAAGTACTACACTTTGAAGGGCATGGTCGCCACCTTACACGGGGACATTGAAGCCGCACGGAGATGCTTCGAAGCGGCCACCAAGGGACTCAACACCATCGCTGCCAAGCCAAAGACGTCCAATAAGCCAGCCTTGCCCAACATCTCAGAGGAAGCCATGCTATTTCCACGCGTCGACTCCATCGACCTCGACAGTCGCTTCTCCGAAGATGACCAGAAGGAGGACCAGGCTTGCCCGAGCAGCTCATCCACCTCAACCAGCACCAGCAACAGCTCCTATCTGATGCGCCCGATCCCAAATGGCGAGTTCTAACTCGTCCTGCTCGGTGATGATCCTCAGCGAGGAGTAAAGATAGGGACCGACCTCCTCGACACTGTGAGGAAATAACTCAAAGCTTGCCTCCGAGAAAACGCAGACTTGTTCACCTGGAGTACTGCGGAAATGCCCGACTTAGATCCTGCTATTACCTGCCATCAACTCACAATTGACCCCGCCGTCAAAGCAGTAGCACAACATAGGAGAAAGCAGTCTCTGGAGAAAACGGAGGCTGCAGAACAAGCTGTAAAAAACTTCCTCGATGCAAACTTTATTTCGGAATCCAAGTACACCACTTGGTTGTCCAATGTTGTACTCGTCAAAAACTCTAATGGAAATTGGCGTATGTGTGTTGATTATACTGATCTTAATAAGGCATGCCCAAAAGATGCCTACCCCTCCCCAATATTGATGAACTTGTTGATAACTCTACCGGTTTTAAACTATTATCATTCATGGACGCCTATTCAGGCTATAATCAAATACCAATGGCGAAAATTGATAAAAAATACAAGACCTTCATGACCGAATTGGGCAATTATTACTATAACGTAATGCCCTTCGGCCTGAAGAACGCCGGGGTGACTTACCAAAGGATTATGAACAAGGTCTTTTGGGGAGAGATAGGCGACATGCTCGAAGTCTATATGGACGATATGATCGTGAAATCCCATGAGGAAACCGATCACACGACGCATTTAAGAAAAGTCTTCGAACAGGCCAGGAAATACTGGATGCGTTTCAACCCAGAGAAATGCACGTTCGGGGTACGGGCGAGCAAGTTCCTCGGCTTCTACCTGACAGAGCGAGGAATCGAGGCCAACCCTGACAAGTGCAGGGCATTCTCCAAATTTCCAACACCTAACTCGAAGAAGTCTATCCAATCCCTCAACGGGATGCTCGCTTCTCTGTCTCGTTTCGTGGCCAACTCTGCCTAGCATGCCCTGCCCTTCTTCAAACTCCTCCGCAAGGAGGCAGCGTTTAAATGGACAAAGGAATGCGACCAGACTCTCCTCCATCTAAAATGGGCACTGTCAGAACCGCCAGTCCTCTCTCGGCCAGATAACGGCGAAACTCTGTACCGCTATCTCGTCGTAGCAACCGAGGCCGTTAGTGCCGCCCTCATCCGTGAAACGCCCGACGGGCAAAAGCCTATATACTTCATAAGCAAAGTGTTACAGGGACCAGAGCTGAGATACCAGCAGATAGAGAAGGTATCCCTGGCCTCATTAACGTTGCGCAAAGACTGAGGCACTATTTCCTGGCCCACACGATCGTGGTCCAAACAGATCAACCCGTAAAGTAGCTGCTAGGGCGACCAGATATGGCCAACAGAATGCTTAAATGGTCACTGGAGCTATCCGAGTTCGATATTCAGTATGAGAGCAAAAAGGCCCTTAAGGTCCAGGCATTGGCCAATTTTGTCGCAGAAATTACGTTCGCAGATTCCCCCACCTACGGGGCGCGCAGGTGGACCATCTTCATCGACGGAGCATCCAGCTCGACAGGAAGTGGAGCGGGTATCATCTTGGAGAACGACGAGGGAATCATCGTCGAGGTATCATTCACTTTATCCTTCCCCACGTCTAATAACCAAGCTGGGTACGAAGCTTTCCTCGCCGGTCTGCGCCTGGTCGAAGACCTAGGAGCAGAAGAAGTCGTCATCTACACAGATTCGCAACTCGTAGCCCTTCAATTTCGAGGAGAATACTAGGCCAAAAATGACAACTTGTCTGAATACTTGTCCCTGGTCAAAGAAAAAATGAAGAAGTTCGCTACAGTAGAAGTAAAACATGTTCCCCGCGAACATAACGTCAGAGGAGACATGTTGTCCAAACTGGCGAGCGCAAAGAAAAAAGGCAGAAACAAGTCCGTCATCCAGGAGGTGCTTCCTCGACCCAGCATCGAGAAGACGCCCACGATCCTCGACGTACAAGTCATCGGCGACAGCAACTACTGGATGACCCCCGTTTATAACTACCTCGCTAGGGACGAACTCCCGTCCGACCCCAAAGAGGCCAGCACAGTCAGGCCCAGAGCCTGCTCCTACGTCCTGGTCGAGGACAAACTCTACAGGCGAGGGTTCTCCATCCCCTTACTCAAATGCGTCGAGGAAGAGATGGTCACCCACGTCTTGCACGAGATCCACGAAGGAATCAACGCCCAACATCTCGGGGGAAGATCCATTGTCCGGAAAGCCTTCGAGCAGGGTACTACTGGCCAACTATGCAGCAGGATGCAAAAGAGCACATGAAGAAATGCAACAAATGCCAATGGCACAGGGACATGCACCTGGCTCTGCCTAACAAGCTTAAAGCTATGTCCTCCCCGTGGCCATTCGCATGGTGGGGCCTGGACATCCTGGGGCCATTCGTAGTAGGATCAAACTAGAACAAGTACTTGATAGTAGGCGTTGACTACTTCACAAAATGGATAGAAGCGGAGGCTCTGGAAAAATAATTGCCCTCAACATACTTCGTTTCTACAAGTGGAACATCCTTGCACGTTTTGGCATTCCCCAAGCAATAGTCACAGACAATGGGACGCAATTCACGGACAGGAAGTTCCAGGATTTCATCGCTCAACTGGGCACGAAACAATACTTCGCATCCGTCGAACACCCCCAGACTAACGGGCAAGCCGAACCAGCAAATCGGGTGATCCTACGAGGCCTCAAGCGGAGGCTAGACGAAACAAAGAAAGCTTGGGTCGAGGAGCTTCACAACGTCCTATGGGCGTACCGCACAACTCACCACTCTTCAACCGGGGAAACTCCCTTTCGCCTGGCCTACGGGACCGAGGCAGTAATCCCCATCGAGATACACGTACCATCCAGGCGGACTGAATCACCCCTGGACGAGGAAACAAACGACGAGGCGTTGATGGAAGAGCTCGACCTCGTCGAAGAGGTCCGGTCAGGAGCAGCTCTCCGCGAAGCCTCATTAAAGCAGAAATTCACAATCAGGCACAATGCCAAAGTGATACGGCGAGAATTCTAGGTGGGCAGCCTTGTCTTGAGAAGGAACCACAAGGACTCTCAGGAAGGCAAACTCGCTGCTAACTGGGAAGGACCCTATTGCGTCAGAGCAAAGACGGAGAATGAGGCCTACTACCTAGAACACCTCAACGGGGAAGAACTTGCTCGACCATGGAACGCCGAAAAGCTAAAACAATACTATAGCTAAGGCCCTAATTGTCGGTTTGCTTCGTCAAAGCAATGAACACAACATCCCGACCACGATGCGCACCCAGGTACAAGCGTCTCATACCAGCCAAGGCAGGATCCTGCTCAGGATCGAGCTAGGTCTTTGCCCGATGGCTGTTCCTCAACCGAGCCCGTCGTCGCCAAAGTACCATGATAGGCAGAACACCCAGCTCGCGATTGGAGGTTCACGCCGCGAACTCAAGCCTCAAACGCTGCCTAAGCTCCGCTATCATGCCCGAAAACTCCCCAGGCCGTTCAACCAGTCCCCCTCACTGCCGAACACATCTAAGTCGAGCAATTCCCTAAAGCAACAAACGAATCAAAGTCATCCCTATTACGGGCACACACGTGTGTCGAGCGAAGATATAACACTTAGCAAATATAATCATCAAAGAAAGCCATGCATGAATATACAACATACAAAACCAACCACGATGGCCGGATACATACATATCAAAATAATTAAATGGCCACAAGGACCACAATTGTGCATATTACAAGACAAGGGGGCCACGCCCCATACCAAACAACAATAAAATTACATCAAATATGGAACACAAACCAGATACATTACAATAAAAAACAAAAAAAGATATCACTCCTCCATCTGCTCAGACTGCTCAGGGTTAGGCTGCGGCGGTTGGGTCTCCTCGTTCAAGAGACGAGCGTGCTCATCACCGATATTGAAGAAGTCTGGAGTAACTATCTTGCCATCCTCAACATGGCCCAGAAAATTAGTACCCTCCGTGGATATCTGGACTTCTGGATTCACCAGCTTGAGTTAGGCCATGACATTGTTGGATGACTCATCCCCAATGGCGTACACATCCTCTTCCGCCCGTGCAATACGAGCGACCAGCTCGGCCCTAGTCTTCAACGCCTTCACCTCCTCAGGCTCGTCTTCTGCAGGGGCAGCCGCAGACCTCATCTGCTTGACTAGGTCCTCAGTAACCTTCTTCTCACCAACCAGGGTATCATTCTCCCCTTTCAGTCTAGCAGCCTCCTCGTCAGACTTCTTCCTCGCGTCATTAGCAGTCGTGGCCTCCTACTTGGCCTTCTTCACTTTTTCCTCCAAGGCAGATATCGCCGTCTGGGCCTTCTTAAGCTCACATTTGGAGGAGGAGTTTCCCTCGGCGTATACCGCCGCCATCTCCAGGACCTGGACCAACGCGGAGGCATCTTGCGCCAGCATTTCCCCTTGCTCGGGCGATCCATACCTTCAAGCTTAAGGGACTCTGCTCGAGGAACCGTCAGGGAAGTCTCCTCGAAAAACTTACTTTCATGAAGGCAAGGGGGAAGTTCAAACTTGCCCTTCTCCACCGCTCGACTGAGATCCACCAGCTCGTTCGATCTAGTTCGCTTAAACCTGGGGGCCCCGGGCACTAGAGATCCCTGGACAGGAGAAGGAGCAGGCGAGGAGCTCCCCGCAGCCGGTTGAGGAGGAGGCACCCGCTGGGTGGACCGAGATTTTGGCTGAGTCACGCCCGCCTTACCCCTCGTCAAAGCACTCATCACCATCCTCTCGTGAGCAGAAGGCATTTCACCTTCAAAAAGACACAACAAGCACGTTAGCAACTAGGGAAATCATAATTCGGGCTAGCTAGAAAAGTAAAAACTACCAAGTAACTTAAGGGCATATGCATGGGTCTTGCACTCCAGAAGCGCCTTCGTATTGATGTATTGGTGCTCCACTCTTTGTCCACCATCATTGTCAAAGATCGGGTCCCCCTTTTTCGTCCAGCACCCTGCTGGTCTAAAACTTTTAACATATTTGACCAACGCCTCATAGTTGGTTGTGTCTTGCTCGTCCAGCATATTCGGTTGGGCGAGGTAATGGTCGGTACCCTGGGTAAAATGACTCCCGCTCCAACAGAAGGGGAACTTAAACACCCAGTCCGCCAGCAACTTCCCATGCTCGTCGCGCATATCATTGTCGTCCTTGTCCATTGTCACTTCCCAGACATACGTGGTGTCCTGAGTCTTCTCCGACACAGGTTTAATGATAAAGAACTTCTCCTTAAAGGTCCGGATAGACTCTGAGAAGGGCTTAAATAATTTTCTCGCTTGCTTCAGCGAAACCCAGCCGTACCTTTTCCCCGAAACCTGCTGTTGGAGGTGGAAGATGGTGAAGAACAAGGGCAAGGTAGCTCCTATCTTTAGAAACTCGCAGGTTAGCTCGAAGGCTCAGATAAACGCCAACGAATTAGGGTGCAACTGTGGCGGGGCCAAGTCCAGATAAACGAAGATAGACTGCTGAAAGTCAGTGAAGGGCAGCCTCAACCCTATATCCTTGAAAGCATATTCATACATCGGGAATCTCTCCCCGTAGTTTGTTAATATGCGGTCGTCTTGATTGGGGAAGTGTACCTTCCACTCCCCTTCTGGCCCTACGTTTGTGAAGATGTCCCCGGTATAAGACGCAAAAGTGGATGCGTGCTCAGCAGGCTCCGTAATCGTCCATTCCTCCGCGGAAGCATGCTCGGGATCCTCCCCGACTTTGCTGGGGGCACTTGAAACCTCAGTATCACTTCTCTCCGAGGAGCTTTCCTCAGACGAGTCTATGAGAATCTCTCTCTCGGACTCATGCGCCATCTCGTTCACCTGAAAAGCAGAGGACAAAAATGAATTCGACTCTAAAATTAAATCCACCCTTCCACCACTAGTCAAGCGAAAGGGCGCGCAAAGGGTCAAGGACGACGTCCCCGACCTGAGCCCTAAATCAAAAAATAATACAAGAGTATCGCGCAAGGAGATGCCCGGAGGCAGCCCCTCATGCACGTGCAGGGAAAATCTCCCCGACCCACTACCCAGTTTTCCGATTGAAACTCCACCGGAAAACTCATACATTCATCAGAAAGTTCATCAGAGCGCCGGAAAACTCAGGAAATCCACCAGTTACGCTTGCACCGTCATTGCAACGGCGCTGGAAACGACCTAAACCAACAGTTCCTAAAAGCTCCGGCAACCACAGCAGCGGCAGAGAGTGGCAAAGTCACCATCTACCACCAAGAACCGCCGGAAAGCACTAGGATTCTACCTAAATTCAACTTAGCCACATGCGTTCTAACAAAACAGAAACGAAAAAAATCTAGAAACAAGTGACTTAAGTGGTCGAAGAGAAGGTAAAGAGCCGAAGAACTTGCTCAGAGCTTCGTACGGCGGCGGAAGCGGTGTGTTGCGGTGAAAATCGGATAACAAGCTATTGATTAACTTGCATCACATTTCTTTGAATTCACCACCGACTTTGATTTATCCAAAGGAAAGGTTCAAGATCGAGAAAAACCTAAAGGGGGGAGATCTAAGGTTCGGGGGTTGGTTATACTAAGGGAAGGTATTAGCACCATAAGTATCTGTAGTACTCTACAGGAACCTCTTGTTTAGTTTATGTTGTATTATGTTTGCTTACTAAAGGTTATCTGCTAAAGGTGAAGGTAAGGACTTAAGGGTATGTATACTAAGTTTGCTCGCCAAGGCATCACGTCTTGTACCTACGTATCTGACTAAAGAATCAGAGCAACCGTAGTTCACCTAACTAAGGGTGAAAGAGGAACCATTAACTATGGCCAAAGTTCCAAGGGGAATGAGTATGAGCTCATGTAGAGTTTAGGAAACTCTCTAAGTCTAAGTTGTGAGATCGAATGGCTATGAGGCCTAAGGAAGATGGCTATGAGGCCAAGAGGGTAATGAACTTTCTATGACTATGAGGTCAATAGAGAGACTTTTTATGACTATGAGGTCAAGGTGAGATGGCTATGAGGCCAAGATGGTAAGATTACTATGAGGTCAAGATGGTAAGATGACTATGAGGTCAAGATGGCAATGAGCTTTCTACGACTATGAGGTCAATAGAAAGACTTTTTATGACTATGAGGTCAAGGTTGGAAGATGGCTATGAGGCCAAGATGGTAAGATGACTATGAGGTCAAGATGGTAAGATGACTATGAGGCTAAGATGGTAATGAACTATCTATGACTATAAGGTCAATAAAGAGACTTTTCTATGAATATGAGGTCAAGGTTGGAAGATGGCTATGAGGCCAAGATGGTAAGAGCTTGCCTATGACTATGAGGTCAAAGGTTACCTATGACTATGAGGTCAAGGTTAAAGATATTGCCAATGACTATGAGGTCAAGGGCTACCTATGACTATGAGGTCAAAGGTTAAAGATGTAACTCTATGACTATGAGGCCAAGAGAGGTTCCTATGACTATGAGGTCAAAGGTTGAAGAAGTAACTCTATGACTATGAGGCCATGAGATTCCTATGACTATGAGGTCAAAGGACGGAGGGCTATGACTATGAGGCCAAAGCTTGCCTATGACTATGAGGTCAAAGGTTACCTATGACTATGAGGTCAAGGTTAAAGATATTGTCAATGACTATGAGGTCAAGGGCTACCTATGACTATGAGGTCAAAGGTTAAAGATATTGCCAATGACTATGAGGTCAAGAGCTACCTATGACTATGAGGTCAAAGGTTGAATAGTTTACTCTATGACTATGAGGTCAAGAGGGGAGGATGCCTAAGACTATGAGGTCCAAGGTAGCAATGAGATTTCTATGACTTTGAGGTCAATAGAAAAACTTTTCCTTTGGAAGGAAGGGGAAGAATAACATCTTGTAAACAAGAGTTATAATGGGGTTGAAATACAATGAAGCATATAAGTTTAAGAATTCCAAACAGAAGCATTTAATCAACACATGAAGTGAACTTTAAATGTGAACATAGTAAACAGCAAGAGTAAGTGATCAAATAAATGTGACAAGTATGGCAGAGAAGGCATTCACAATTTGAGTCAAATGCATTTGGAGTCATGCAACTTATAAACAGAGAGCAAGACAAAAAACATTTCATGGTAAGATTTTGTTAAAGTCAGGAAACAAAACTTCACAAAGCAAACACACTTCATAGAAAACTCCAATCAAAATCAGTAGTCACATAAACATGTCAAACATGGCTGGGAAAACACAAGAAAAAATTGGATTTAGGCCATGCAATCTCAACAGAGAACAAAAAAAACACACAACATTCTCATGGTAAGGTTTATTAAAGTTAGGACACAAGGCCTCATGAATCACAACAATACTTCCAAAAGAACCTATTTTAAAGTCAGTGGTCACATACCAAGTATGGCAAAAAAGCATTTTCATGGTTTGAAAACAAATGTATTTGAAATCATGCAACTTAACAATCAGAAGCCAGAAAAACCAAAACAACATTCTCATGATACAATCAGGAAGCAGTTTATAAACAAAATTTCATAAGTTACAAAATATCCCAAAGAAAATCTTTTAACGTCTTTAAGAAATAATAATTGATTTTTCTTACGAAAGTCTAAAGGTGAAAAAAAAGAAGTTAGACATATATTTTATTTTTATTGTTTTTAGCTAAGATAAAAAAAAACAAGTGGTAAAAACAAATAAATAAAAAACAACAAAAAAAAGAAAAAAAAGAAAGAGTGGCGGGTGCCACATAAAGAGTGGCTTGCGCCACCTAGTGTGTAGCAAGGTGGCTTGCGCCACCTGTGTGTGTGACAAGGTGGCTTGCGCCACCTGTGCGTGTGTGTTACAAGGTGGCTTGCACCACCTGTGTGTGTGTGTGTTATAAGGTGGCTTGCGCCACCTGTGTGTGTGTGTGTGTGTGTGTTATTATTATTATTTTTATTTGTTTTGTGTATTAGTGATGTGTGGCGGGAGCCACCAAAGCCCATGGCGAGCGCTACTTTGATTCTTTTAATTTTTTGTTCAGTTTTCTTTCAAACGAATACGAACCCAGTTAACGATTAACAAAATGAAACTAACATATTAATGATTTCATCACAGAAACATGCAATAATCAGACAACAACAAATATAACAAACATGATAACAATATGGAGCAGAATGATAATGGAATCAGACAATAATGAGATAACAAATATGATAACAGTATGGTGCAAATATGAAACAAATGATCATCGCGTATAAAAACAGAGTGAAATAGAGTGATACCTAGTGGAGAGAGTCCACTGCTTCTTCACAGATACGGGTTTCTGGAAATGGTGGATGTGTTTTCCTTCCTCAAAGACCAACTGCTACGGAGTCGCCTCTTCTCTCTTTTAGTTTCCAGAAAGACTCACAAGTCACCAAGGGTTTGGATATTGGTGTTTGATGGTTTGTAGTGTTTACAGAGGGAATAAAATGGTGAGTTCCTTGCAAGTTTTTGAAGATTACTTGCAGGATTATGGAAGGGAGAAGTAGAGAGAAATTTTCTTGGTAATTTCTGGTGTGTTGAACAAAGGAGAAGTGGCCTCCTTTTATAGGCAAAATCAAATGGTCTGTGCCTTGGAGATACAGTGGGTAATTGATTTGTCCATAGGAGAAAAAATTAGGGTTTGTGTAACACCGTTGATCTCAGTCAACCTTGGAGATCGTTATGCTTCACTTGCTGAACAAATACAGTGGAGGACATGGTACAGTCTGCTACTTTCATCCTTCAATATCCATTCCAAAAATCCTTTTTATTGTGCCATGAGAGAGAAAGTGAAAAGAGGTAATAGTTGGAATTGAGAATTACGGGTTCTCTGATCATGATCACAGGTCTCTTGTGGTGAGCCATTTTATTTCATCAATCCACTATGGGGTCCCAGAAAGCTTTTGGCTTCGTCAGGAAAGGGTGAGCTCAAAGAGGTAGTATTTGGTGACTGCACGAAAATTGTTTTGCAAGCAAAGCATCTTCAGATTTTTCAAATAATAACAAGAGGCATATGAAATAATTTAAGTGCATAATGCCTTGTTACATTATCCATACGTGACACCACTTTAAATTCCCAACTTTATGGCCTTTAAATTAAATGACAACATTTCTGACCCAATGGAATTTTGAGATAAATCACATGTCCATAAAAAAAACAAACTTAGGAAATTCCAAGTTACAAAAATTAATCCTTCCATGACACCAATTTGAGATGTTGCACCTTGGTGAATATCTGTCCAAATGAAAAATTCTTGCACTCAAAAGAAGGTTTTTTCAAGACTCATAGGTGGACTCCAAGGATGTCCACTAACACATGGAATGATGTCTCAAGGCTTGGGATCACACTTTGCTTGACATGTAAGGCAATGGTTGACTTGTCTTGATATAGCACTTGATTTTTTGTTAAGAAAGACTTCTTGGATGCATGTAGATTCAAATGGTTGCACTTGGGGGCCAAAAGATGTCTTAGAAAGATCTTGTCCTTTTTTATGTAAACCCCATCTTCCACAATAAAAAGAAACACTTGCAAAAATGAAATAGTTAGTTAACAATGCATACATGATTGAAATCTAAATGTAAGTGCAAGATGATATGACATCTAAGGGGTAAAATTTGGGGTACAACACAGTGGTTGACGACGGCGACGGACTGAAAGCTCTGAAAGAAGAACGAAGAAGGAGAGAGAAGCTAAAAACGCAACTGAGTAACTCCTCCCTCTATTTATAGGCAGTCTGAAAACACGTGCACGAGCACGCGCGGCTAGGGTCATCATAATGACCCTAGCCTAGCCATCATGACGCATTTAATGCTACACAAGGCTCGAGGCACACATGGCGTCACGTCTCTTTAGAATACCTCAACCGTTGGCCTCCCCGGACACCGGGCGACCCGAACTACGTTAAGTATCCTGTGGGCACTAGAACCCCCGGGCATCCAAGGACAATTCCATCTCGTCGACAAACGACGACCCATTCAGAGTTCCCCGGGGCTGCGAGTTATCCTTAAGTCATCACTCCCATGCTCGGGAGCAACGACTTGGGAGGGCTCCTGTTCCGGACTAGACCAATGGCTAGGCATGACCCAATCCACTTCTGCTCCCAAAACGGCCCAATTGCCTAAGTCCAGCTGGTGCGAGGCAGCATGTACCTTTCTGCCCCTCTACCGGGCACATATGGACAGATGAACCTCAGGTCATTTACTCCCCCCGGCATTCTTGCCCGTTACGCACGGCTCCATTATCCAAGAACAGTCATGACGCCTGTGCCCGAAACTACGTCTCTGCCCGTCATAACGGCTAGTTTTAGGCGTCTCTGCCCGTCATAACGACTAGTTTTTGGCAGTTACCTATTCTTTAGGAAACAGTTATTCCGCCCCGAAAATAGGGACCGTTGGCCACGCGCTCGGGGCATTATAAAAACCCTCTCATTTGAGAGATTCAGGTATTTAAAATCATCCTAAGAAACTCATACTTTTGTACTTGTCTTTCTCTCCCGATTCTTACTTTAGCATCGGAGTGCCTTGCAGGTTCACCCCCTCCTCATCTCACACACCCAGCATCACAGACGTTCCTATTGACCAACTTCAGGTTCTGATCAGCCTTCACGATCAGTGGCGCCGTCTGTGAGAAACTTGTTATCCCCGTCTCAACATCCACCTCAGATTTAAAGACCAAAACAAACTCTCTGTCTCAAAATCACTTTGTATTGTAACTTTTTTAATAAAAAATTAAATATTTATTTGATTGAATGAAGTTGTAAAATAGTTTATAACTTTCATCCATAGATATTAATCACATAATAAAAGTATTTCATATAAATTATATATAAATTAAAAATTAAAAATTTATTTAATTATAATAAAATTTAAGTAAATTTTAATATTTTAATTAAATTCTTATTATTTTTATGAAAAATTTGATCTTCATAATAAGTATCACACATTTGGATCTTGCAGATCTAATAAATTTAAAGATGAATCATCAATATATATATATATATAATTAATATTCAATTTCTCTTTTATTATTTAGGATGAATCTAAAAAAATCTCGTTAAACATATATATATTTCATATCTATCATATAAAAATTTCACATGAAGATTTCTTCTTTTTGACCCATAACTCAATCACCAAATTTGACATTAACATATTAAACCTTTTATATTTTTGTAAATGCGCATTCATGTGAATTTTTTAATTTATTAATCTTTTAATAAAACAAATACAAATTCTGATGCAAATTAAAAATAAATTAAATAAAAAAATTACCTTAATATTCATCATCATTAAAAAAGAAACATTAGGCTTAAAAACTGGCGACCGCCTTGTATATTCTTTTGTCTTTTGAATATATAATCTTTTATTTCAAATAAAAAAACATTAGGCGTAAAAACAGATATATTTTTTATTGTTGAAGGTAAAAATAAATATTGTTGAATTTATTTAATAAAATTTACTTCTCAGACTATAAATTGGATTAAATCTTTTGTTTCACTTATTCATAGTTTTTTTACGTACATATTCATAGTTAATTTCATAATAAAATAGAGTTCATTAAAAAGTGACAATGAAAATGCAATTTTTTAAAAAATATTTTCACTCAATAAGGCATAATGAGCCAAATATAAAATAGCAGTTTATAATTTCCCCATTTAAAAATAAATAAATATACGCTTTAAAAATAAATAAAGAAAATATCATAAATTGGAACACATGCATCTGCAATTAAATGTCTCATGCAAATAATAACTGAATTGGTTTAAAGAGACTTAAATATTATGTTTATATTCTTCCATAAAACTACATTGTTGAGAGAAAAATGAATACATTATGAATGTTGCACTTGCAGTTTTACTTCATGCTATTTTCATCATCAATAGACTTCCAACTAAGCTACTTCAATTTAAATCATCTTATAATATTCAAAAAATTTGTTTGCTCCCCCCACCCTTAAATATAATAGAAAAAGCAGCTTGATTATAGATATAAATTATAAAAGGTGCTTACATATATCTAAACCATAATCAATGTTTTCAAGGTTAGTGTTTGTTTGACTTGAATAACAATATTTTTTAATCCCATGACAATATTTTCTTTGAGAATACCCCTTCTAGGGAAACATTGTTGCTGGAACTACCGGTAAAGATTTCAAATTGTTGTGACCTACATGACACTCCTTACCCTGCTACCCATCTTGAGACTTTCAGAGAATAAACATCTATCACACAATCAAATACTCTCAATCCTACTATTACTACCCATTGTCATGATACATCTTCACCTCAAACCACCTTTGTTCCTGTCACTGATTATATACTTTGCATTGACTTATTCAAAATTAGATAGGTTAGGTTCGTTAGTTAGTTACGATTTTTAAATTATAACGGAGATGAGAAATGAATGATGTTACGTCCTTCTTCTCTTCTCTTGAACCATCCTCCGTCTTTGTAATTAAAAGGGCAAGTTTATCTATTTGCAAGAATTATAAATACAAGTACTTTCTGGGTTAATATTCTTTTGTTGATAATTCCACATTTAAATGAAGGAAGATAAGAGAATTCATAAGCAATAAAGACATGGTATGATTGTGAAGTTGTTAGGTAGCATGATTGGATATAAGACCTTTGAGAATCAGCTGCTGCAAATTTTGGTTCGAAAATGAGTGACTAGTATTATTGATCTCAACAAGTATTTTTTGGCTACTTTTTCGGCTCACCATTGAAACAACCAATGAAATTGCAGACGACCAAAAGGAGAACTAAGGAATTGACTCACCAAATGAAATATGTATGACTCTGAATAAATGATAGTACATATAATTTAGCTTACCAGCAAGTCTTTTGTACCATCTTAGATGAGTAAATGGATCCTCCAGTCCAACGAGAAGTTTAACATTAGGACCTCTGAGACTCAAGTTTAACATTAGGATCTCTATGAGACTCAACAGTTTTACAGTGTAACATGCCAGTTACCTCAATAATGTCTAATGCATACTTCCTTTGAAAAACAACTACAACATTAGGATCCATAGGAAGGTCATAGTTTTACAAATGCAACACATTAGTTTCCTTGAAAATGTCCAATACATACTTCCTTTGAGTAACAAGTTCGCTGCATATAGTCTTATACGTTCCAGCGTTAGGGGAGTGTTAGGAGTTCAAATTTGGAACAGAAGTGCCATTAAACAATGAAATCAAACCTAGGCATAGAGACCAATAATAGAAAAATAACAAAAAATTCAGTGACAAAGAGAGAAAACATATTACGTTGGGATGGCAAATGAATGATGCAGAATAGTCTAGAATCACGGTTCTTTACTTTTGGCAAAAATATGTCACTCTAACTAAGCAACTCTCAATTTTGCAGCATACATCACAAAATTTGTGTGGCAGTCCTCAACATACATAAAACCCAATTCCAATCTTAGAAAAGCCAAACTACTAACCATATAATGAAATGCACAATTCAAGAACCAACAAAAAAACTCTTAACTATCGAACATATTAAACCTAACACACTTCCTCAAGCAACACATTTCTTCAACTAATAATGAACAATAATCCATGAAGTAACAAGCAAACATAAGGTATATAACACAAACAGAAATTAACAACAAGTTGCAGACAGGGATTTGAAGAATCCAGTAGATGGGTTCTTCATAAACCTCATACACGAGTGGCATAACATAGCATACATTACTACATACATTTTACTACAAAGAACAAGGTGATATCAAACTCTCTTGGTAGATTTCAGGAACCATCCAACCATCGATGTTTTGAATTTCAGGAGTTTTAAAAGTACCATCTCTAGCATTGTAAACAACCAAACTAGATTGATACTTCAGTAGTACCTTATCATCCTCGGAAACATAAAGTGCATTGATACAAGGACAAAACTCAACGTCCATGTAAGGAACATGGAACAATTTAATCCAAGAATCACTATTTCCATACTCCTTCATAAGCCAAATTTCTGAAAAAGTATCATTATGTGAAAGTATGCACAAGCAATCCCTCAAGACTACTAAGGATAAGGAAAAAGTAAACAGAGTAACCTCTCCTCCATAATCATGCAGCAGCAACTCTTGATAAGATTCCTTCTCCAAATCAAGAGAAACAATAACCCATGAAGAATTTGAATTTCTAGATGCCAACCAATTAACTGTTCCACTAGCGAATTTTCCCGTGTCAGAGCAACGGGCACCCAAAGGGAAATCCTGAATCCTTCTCCAAGCATTGGTACCCAAAGTAAGAACATTCACTTCAGTTTTGTATCTGCCACCAGATTCATAGCAGGAACCAGTAACCACCTTGTAACTATCATTGAGATGATCATAGCCAAATCCATATACTGTGCAACATCCCTCTAGTTTTGGATTAGCCAAAGAGGGCAATTTCGTAAATTTCCTGATGGAAGGGTTCCACAATAGAGGAAAACGTTGATCCACTGCGAGACAGATGATGCCATGGCAAGAGTCAACAATTTGATCAAAACAGTTTCGATTGTATGGAGGATACTCTAGACGCGTGGCGGGGGCAGTCACTTCGGTGAAGACGGAGGAGAGAGGATAATCCGTGAGGAACCTGGGATAGAAGTTGGGGTAGGTTGCGAGGAGATGGTGGCGCGTTTTTGACACGCGAAGATGCTTCTTGGAGAATTTGGGATCGGAGATAAGAGATTTCCAGGACTTACAGACGGATTGGAATTGCATGAGGAATTTCACGGGAAGCCTGGCGAGAATTTCTAACATAATCTCGAATGGAAGAGTGGGAAGTGGCATCGTGTCGGAGGAAGATGGTGATGGTGAAGTTAGGGTTCCGTAGGAGGAGTTCAAACGCTGCCTCTTGGTAGCAGCGATTGTTTCCTCCGTAAATGGATAAGTTGAAACGGCGTCGTTTGCATCATCGGTTTCGCTAGCTGGCGCCATTTCTGAGTGTGTGGCTTCTACTGGCTGTAGCTAAATGAATTTAGTTAAATACTAGCAGAGTACTAGTTTCTCTGAAATTTCCCATGGCAAGTAATTTCTCACCCTAGAATTTTGCATATTTTTTACTTTTCATAATGTGGAAAATAATATCTGTAGAACTAAAATGATTTTGTCAAACTTTTAATATGTATATGTTACTCACCATATTATCTATCCGGTCATGGTCAAATATTGTGGTCTTTTACGATTATGGTCATGGTTAAATATTGTGATCATAATAAAAGATTATGGTCAAGGATTATGATTGAATAAAGTCACAATTTATAGACCAAAGAAAGCAACACCCATGATTTTTCACTCATGGTTTTGTAACAACTCTCATGGTTTTGTGAATATGAGCACCTATAAATAGAGGTGCATTTCTCATTCATAACACAATAAAAAAACATTGCAACATAACATAAAAGAAAAATTTAGAAAGAAAGAATATATTGTAGGGAAAATTACAAAAAAAACCAAATTTCTACACACGCAGAAATATATCCACAAAAAAGAAAAAGAAGTAAATAAATCCAACAAAAACTCATAAAATCATAATTCAACTTGTAATTTTATAAGGACAAAATTACAAACTCTCTCATACAATTGCAATTTTTAAGGAGAAAATTGCAAACCCTACCAATTACAATTTTTGAACAGAAAAATTGCAAACTCTCGCTCAATTGCAATTTTTGAACGGAAAAATTGCAAATCTTCTCTCAATTGCAATTTTTGGACGAAAAAATTGTAAACACTCGCTCAATTGCAATTTTTAGACGGAAAAATTGTAAACACTCTCTCAATTGCAATTTTTGGACGGAAAAATTGCAAACCCTCTCAACAAACTATTTTTGAACGGAAGAAAACCCTCTCAACAAACTATTTTTGAACGAAAAAATAGAAAACTCTCTAAACACACAACTACCCAAATCCCCAAAACACTCAATAGACTATATTTTGTTGTAGTATTTAAACCTAAAACAAACTATCACTATTTATATTAATACTCAAATTCTATTTTTTTCTACTACCCGATGTGAGACTTGGATGAATATGATATTTGACCCAACATAAATTGTATTTTCTCCTATAAGGTTCTTTTATTAAGTGTTCTCCTATTACAAGAGAGAGAGTGTAATTTGTTTTCTCTTTGTATTTAGAAAGAAGTGTTGTAATTTCTTCCACTTAGTGAAATTTTTTTCTACCAGTGCCCGTGGCTTTTCCCTTATTTGTTGAGGGTTTTCTATGTAAATATTCGGTGTCAATTTCCTACTCCTTGATCTCTTATTTTTGTGATATTTATCTTGCTACTCTGATACTCAACAGTGGTATTAGAGTTGTTAGTGTCGGTCTCTATTTCCGCAGCGGCGTATGATTACTATTCACACGTGTGGTTGTATACTTTTGCAGTGATTGTTAACGTATACTAGATTTATTTTAGTGTGCGGTAAATATATACAATACTGATCACGTATACTGTGTTATTCACGGTGAAATTGTGTAAACCAGTTCAGTGAGAAAAAAATGGCTGCAAAATTTGAAATTGAAAAATCAGTGGGAGTAATTTCTCCCTTTGGAAATTGAAGATGCAGGCAATCCTAAGGAAGGATAATTGTTCACCAACAATTAAAGGTAGACCTACAGATATAACTGATGAAAAGTGGAGAGAGATGGATGACAATGATGTTGCCAATTTACACTTAGCAATAGGAGATTCAGTTTTGTCAAGTATAGTAGAAAAAAACTGCAAAGGAGATATGGGATACTCTCATCCAACTGTACGAGGTCAAGTCACTTCACAACATAATTTTCTTAAAGAGGAGACTTTACACTCTTCGAATGAGTGAATCCACTTCGGTGTCAGATCACATCAACAATTTGAATACATTATTTGCTCAGCTATCTGCATCAGATTTCACAATAGTGGAAAATGAATGAGCAGAGCTTCTTCTTCAGAGTTTATCAGATTCGTATGATCAAATTGTCATCAATATTACAAATAATAATTTTGTTGATTGTCTATCCTTTAATGATTTCGTCGGAGCTGTTCTTGAAGAAGAATCCAGGCGTAAAAATAAGGAAGTTCGACAAGAAAGCTCAAAACGAATAGAAGCTTTGAAGATTACGAGAGGTAGATCAACGAAACATGGTCCCAGTGGTAGTCAAAATCATGGTAGATCAAAATCTCAAAGAAGAATGTTGCGGTGAGAATCGAATGTCAAGCTATTGAATTAACTTGAATCACAAATCTTTGAAGTTCACCACCGAACTTTGATTTATCCAAAGGAAAGGGAAAAGATCGAAAAAACCCTAATTGCAATGTAACAACAATGCCAGAGATCTAAGGTTCAAGGATTGGTTATACCTAGGGAAGGTGTTAGCATCCTAAGTATCTATAGTACTCTACAGGAATCTCTTATTTGTATTTGTGTTATGTTATGGTTTGCTCGCTAATGTTAGTGTGCTGTTGGTTGCGGAATAGGGCAAGCAAGCAAAAATATTTGGAAGTATTTTTTCGGGAATTATCGTGCCCACAGAGATCGGTGCTACTGAACTGCCGTTCGACAATTTAATTGTTAATGAGTTTGGGTTTAAATGGTTTAAATGCGAAAAAGTAAATATGAACATAAAAAGAGTACATTCTTTGAAGAGAAGAAACCTATCAAGCATGAATATACACTACTCAGAACAAACGTAAACCTATCGATCGGTTTCATTCAATATACAATACTCATCAAAATCATCACGTATCGCTCACAACAGTGTCCATCTCTGGCACACTGAGCTGAGAGAGCAACCGTATCACTCTCTTCGTCACTCTCGCGCACGACGCCTCGAAACACGGAAGACATTAAGTTCCGACACCATAAAGATTATTATCTAAATCTATCTCTAGCATCTAGACAATAAATATTCATCCTTAATCAAGATTCGTGATGTTTATCTCTAACACAACACAAATCCAAACATATCAAAACCCATCCCTAAAAATTGTGTTTTTGGGCCTTTAATGGAGTTTCTGTCCTCCCAGTTTCGCCCGGCGGAATTCTGGGTCGCCCGACGGTGTAAGGCGGCTATTTTGTAAGTTTTCCACACTTTTGGAGTGCCCGGCCCGCCGCTGCTTCGCCCGGCGGAGCAGAGGCGCAACACACCAGTCTGCAGAAAAATTCTGCACTGTTTTATTCGTAACTTTTGAACCGTAACTCCGTTTTACGCACGGTTTGAAGCGCTGAAAAGCTTATTCAATGCTCTATACAACAATGGCAAAATCTCATTGCTGGAACACCTGCAAAAATAAATGAAAATCAATTAAACTCAATGATATTTACACGATACGCAATATATACACTAAAACATAAAGTAAACGTATTTACAAACAAAGCGGGGTTTATTCGCAAAAATAACTGATAAGTGCAACAAAACTTATATACAAAAATAGCTACAATTTGCACTTATCAAACTCTCCTCAACTTACCTAATTGTTTGTCCTCAAACAAAAATCAAACAAACTTGAAAATGCACATGCAATATCCAAAGAACGACGAATCAACGGGTTTTGAAAAACGGAAAACAAATGTATGGTTTAAATGAAAAACGATACACACAAAGTAAATACTTACCACTGGCTACGACGACAACTTAGTTACAAAACAGACGCAAAATACAAAAATCATGCCAAACATTCTCAAACAACACAAGTTCAAATGTGAATCACACCTAGCAAAAACAATCACCGGTAGATGAAAAACACAAAATGAGGTACTTTACACTCACACAACAATCTTGAAAACAAAAGACTAAATTATGCATTCATCCAACAATTCATATTGAACATACAAAGACAAAAATCACAAGGACTTTCAAGGTTGTAGCGTGGTCAGGTAAACAAACAAGGGACAATTTCTAAAGGTAATTGAAACAAAAACTTGCCTAAACCTAAGGGAGTGAAAACTCACAAAGATTCACACACAAAATTTCAACCAACTTCTTCCAAAATCCCAAGTGCTACACAACACACAATACTTATTTAGCACAATTATTGAAACTCTTTTTGTTTCCTTTTTCAAGGATTTTTCTTTTTCTTCCTTTTTTCTTTCTTTTTCTCTTTCACAAATTTTTCTCTTTTTTTTCTTTTCTTTTTCAATCCTCATAGAATCCAACCAATGAGTATACAATCATCCTCTCCCCAACTTGAATTCAACCGCACCATCATGTGAATACTCCCTACTTTCTAAGGAAAGGAAAAAACTCATACAACAACACAAAGTTGAGGGTTCAAGAAAAAATAATCAATCAAAATCCATACAAAAAGTAAATTTGACACTCATAGACAAGCATCAAACTCAAACAACATGGATAATGACCAAAGGCTCAAAGGGGTTACAAATGATCACACACTTACAAGGTGAATTGACTATTTGGCTAGGGTGGTTGTGCTCAAAATGAAACAATTGCCTTGATCCTTTTCATGCATTCATATACACAACACAAACAACAGATTCAACATAATAAAATCCAGTTAGAACAAGAATGTTGGAACTTCGAGCATATATGAACAATGGAAGGCTTCCTCACAAAAAGGTTGTGAACTAAAGTGATTCACACAAGAACAAGTATACAAAAGAATGAATGACATGAAAGTTTGTAAAATGCCTAAGTAACATGAATATGCTAAAGTCAAGAAAACGATAAATACATACCTCAGACGTGTACAAAACTTAACAAAATCATTACCATACATCCGCAAGTTGAAACGAACCAACTTGGAAAATCACCAAAGCATCCTCAAATAAGTCAATCAAAATTTGCGAGCAAACAACAACCAAAAACATTAGAAATGAAAAATAATAAAAACATGCTTGTTTTACGTCGTAAGCTCGACGCCTTTACGGTGCTTAATTAGAAACTTCCTCTCTTCATGCCGGGGTGATGTCTCACCGCGCAACCAAAAGCAAGCGACCTAACCAAACACTTGAACAAACGCTAAAATATACAAGTATCAATATAAACAAGTGAAAATATACAATATGTACGATATCTACAAAACTCAAAAACAACGAAACTATCGCAATGCAAGAACAATAAAAACCAATCCCCGACAACGGCGCCATTTTGCTGGTTGCGGAATAGGGAAAGCAAGCAAAAAGATTTGGAAGTATTTTTCCGGGAATTATCGTGTCCACAGAGATCGGTGCTACTGAACTGCCGTTCGACAATTTAATTGTTAATGAGTTTGGGTTTAAATGGTTTGAATTAAATGCGGAAAAGTAAATATGAACATAAAAAGAGTACATTATTTGAAGAGAAGAAACCTATCAAGCATGAATATACACTACTCAGAACAAACGTAAACCTATCGATCGGTTGCATTCAACATATAATACTCATCAAAATCATCATGTATCGCTCACAACAGTGTCCATCTCTGGCACACTGAGCTGAGAGAGCAATCGTATCACTCTCTTCGTCACTCTCGCGCACGATGCCTCGAAACACGGAAGACATTAAGTTCCGACACCATAAAGATTATTATCTAAATCTATCTCTAGCATCTAAACAATAAATATCCATCCTTAATCAAGATTCGTGATGTTTATCTCTAACACAACACAAATCCAAACATAAATGCAAAAAGATCAAGGAAGACATCGATAATGATTTGTAAAGCATATATATTATACAACCATGATCAATACATGTACATAGGTTTAGAGTAACAATACAAACATAACCCAACAAATAGAGAAATACATAGAGAAGAAATGGAGAAAAACCAAACATTTCATGAGTTGCCGGCTCCGATTGATGAAGGATTCGACTCCGGATCATCCTAATGCATGCTCCAATGTGTTTTCTAGCCTAATTCTACTCAAAAAATGCTATTGGATGGATTTGGAACCAAAAATATCAAAATCCATCCCTAAAAATTGTGTTTTTGGGCCTTTAATGGAGTTTCTGTTCGCCCAGTTTCGCCCGGCGGAGTTCTGGGTCGCTCGGCGGTGTAAGGCGGCTATTCTGTAAGTTTTCCAGAGTGCCCGGCCCGCCGCTGCTTCGCCCGGCGGAGCAGAGGCGCAGCACACCAGTCTGCAGAAAAATTCTGCACTGTTTTATTTGTAACTTTTGAACCGTAACTCCGTTTTACGCACGGTTTGAAGCGCTGGAAAGCTTATTCAATGCTCTATACAACAATGGAAAAATCCCATTGCTGGAACACCTGCAAAAATAAATGAAAATCAATTAAACTCAATGATATTTACACGATACGCAATATATACACTAAAACGTAAAGTAAACGTATTTACAAACAAAGAGGGGTTTATTCGCAAAAAGAACTGATAAGTGCAACAAAACTTATATACAAAAATAGGTACAATTTGCACTTATCATGTGCAAAGAGAAATACCTGAGGTATTTACTAAGTATGTTCGCCAAGACATCGCATCTCGTGCCTACGTATCCTGACTAGGGTGGAATCAGAGCATTCGTAGTTCACCTCACTAGGGTGAGGAACACTTGATAATGATCAAGGTTCCAAAGGGAAGGTAAGTGACTATGGCAAGACACCTACATAGAATAAAAGAGAAGGAAATGTCCATAGCAATGACACTCACATAGAGTTAGGCAACTTTAATCCTAAGGCTATGATAAAGGGAAGGCTAGAGACTCTAACAAGGTCTCAAGGGAAAGTAAGTGTCCATAGCAATGACACTTACATAGAGTTAGGCAACTCTAATACTAAGGCCAGGATAGGAAAGCTAAAGACTCAAACAAGGTCTCAAAGAAATGGTAGGCAAGGCTAAACTGACTTATGACAATAAGTCAACTAGAGGGACCTTTTCCTTTGGATTAAGATTTAAGAAGAGATTTTGAATGCGAAAAGAAAGGATAATTTATGGGAGACTGAATCCTAAATGTTGTCACACAAAGGATTGAGAGCCTAATGGTTATCCTACTCCAAGCTTAATCGAAAATTAAGTTGGACTAGGAGCCTTAAGGGAGCATGTGAACAAAGCACAAGTAAACATTACACAATTCAATCATAAACAACATCAAGTACCAAACAAGACTCAAGTAAAGATGTAAATTCATGTCAAAGCATCACAAGTAACTAGTATCATGAAAGCAGACATCAAGCAAAATAAAGAACGAGCATCAAGCAAATAGTAAGAGATGGAAGGATCTAACCAAAAAGATGGCGCATGACAAGCATTATCTTCTATTGGACTGGTGAGACACCAGCAAGTCAAGAAATAGCAAACATCAGATGAAAACAAAATCCTAGCCAAGTCTTCATAAGGATCAAGAACCAAGTAGGAGCTTCGTGTATCATATGATTTCAATATCAAAGTATCAACACCTGCACACACAAAATTTCCCAATACAGACAAAGCGACATAAAAGGTCCAAGGTCTTCAAATCTCAACTCCAAGAGCGTAGGGAAAGGGTCCTAGATCTACGTCCAAAGTCCAAAGCTCTGGATAGTAACCAAAATCCACCAATTAAAAGTCTTTTAGGGTTTTGATGCTTTTATCATGTTTTTGTGTTTTTTGAATAATGACAAGATGATATGAACAATGACAATATGAACAATAATATATGAACAGTGATATATGAACAGAAAGATAGAACAAAAATAATGAACAGAAATTAAAGTCAGTTGTTAATTGCCATTGATTGGATTGGGTCTAATGTAGTGCCTAGCAATCGTAGCACGATCTATGAGGAAGATCATACTATGGGAGGTCGGTCAATAACAATGTTTGTGCTAAAACACGATAGAGAAATGATATGTAGATCATTCTCAAAGAATCGTGCCACACGAAAAGAAAAGAGAACGGTATCGTCTTAATCATAAACTTTTGTCGATTAATCGAAGGTAACCTATCACGATCCCATAGTATAGAAAATGATCTCGATGATCATTCAATACAGATTTGAAATAATGAAGGTTAAACAACCTCAACAATTGGCATTCGTGATGTGAAAGACGTCATCAACCAAAAATGAAAAGAAAATCGAAATGGAAATAAAAGAAAATAACAATTGAAAAAAAATCAAAGCAAAAATAGAAATGATAATCATCAAGAAAAATCTAAATCAATTAAATGATAAAAACTTGTTACTAATAAAAAAATTAGAAGAAATCACGTGGGCTTAAAAAACAAGCCCATCATTCTTCAAAGAATGAAAAGTACGGTTGACATAAAAGGAAATGGTGGTGCGGATTGAAGTTCCAAATGGGTTGAGCCCATGATCTACCCACCTCACAAAACAATTACCTGAATAAAAAAAATAAAAAAAAATCATGAAGGTCAAAAGAAGGGCACAGATCAATTGATGAAAATGAAAGCCACTGTCAAAATACACTTATTCCTTTCACTCTTAAATAAGTAACAACACGTCAGAAGCAGAACAAAACAAAAGCAACGTTATCATCAACATGTCAAAAAACGAATTGAAAACGCGGTCATCAATAGCATTCAACCTTCTTCGCTCAATCCATCTCAAGGTTTGTATAGTTTTGGGATTTCGTCTTTAAATTCTCTACTTTATCTCATTCTTCTCCCTCTCTTTCAGGTTGTTGTGGTTTTGTGGGTTTTTAATAACTCTTCTTCATCTCTCTATCTTTCTCTATTTTGTGTTGAAAGTGGTTCTGTGAGTTTGATTTGAGTGAGTTGTTATTTGTTTATGGTTGATGGGTTGTTGTTGATCTGAAGGAATGAAAAAGGTTGGGTATGAAGGTTGATGAAGGTTACGTTGGCTTTTTTTAAAGCTTCTCTAAAGAGTGAAATCAGGTGGGTTTTATAAGAGAGGTTTGAGGGTATTTGTGTAAGAATTGATGAAATCCGTTATGAATTCGCATTTCTGTTATTTTGCAATGAAGGTCGCAAGTTTTATGTCGTACAGGTTGATGCGTTGTGAATCAAATTGATGTGTGGGGTCTGGTCATGACGTGGCTTGTTTTGTCATTTGTGTGTTCATTTTTCTCGTTGTGATTTGGTGTTTGTTTGTGGTGTGCTGCAGGTTTATGGATCGTGAAGGTGCGTCATAGTTTTGAGAGCTGTTTGTTGGT
The DNA here is from genome assembly GCA_022829125.1 of Lathyrus tuberosus. Taxonomy (NCBI): domain Eukaryota; kingdom Viridiplantae; phylum Streptophyta; class Magnoliopsida; order Fabales; family Fabaceae; genus Lathyrus; species Lathyrus tuberosus. The sequence continues at coordinate 11,328,838 of JALAZF010000105.1, read as the reverse complement.
GTGTAGTGAAATAAATCGTGTTGTGGTGCTTGTGAATCAGGTACAGGTTTTGCCTTAGAAAGGTTATGAAGCGGTCCCAATTCAGAAGGAGCCTCTTGTGGAGGATAAAGAGCCCGAGGTTTCGATGTTTTTGCTGGAAGAGGCACGTGCGGTGGTTGAGGCTGGCAGTTCTCAGAGGTGGGGCCAAGTTCTCGAAGTTCCGATGAAGCAAGATAAGCATGGGTTGGGTACAAGCCATCAAAGCCATCACAGGATCCCCCAAGATACAGAGGTCCAGTCAGGTTTACAAGTGCTGGGGTCATCTTCGACAGAATCAATGCAATAAGGGATAATGAAGTTGATAACGACTATGACATGGATGATTGGATCTGCCCCTGTGTTCCAGGTCAGGAATTGTGCAACTGGTATGCCGAAGAAGTCATCCTGGTCACCCATGAAGAGTAAATTTTATTGTTTTTTCATATGTTAAGTCCTACGTTTTGCCCAAGACGTAGTGACTCATTCTGTAGGGCCACACTGTTTTTACTTTCAATGTCATCATGAATAAATGACGTTTTGCATTCAAATGTTTCAATCCTTGTTTTTCATTTTTTGCTTTTACATTTATTAAAAGAAAAATGGCAATGTATTTTTGTTTTGTTCATGGTTGCATTCTTAATAAGACATAAAAACATCACTCATGCAGATCTATCATCTCAGATTCCACAGATAATGATTTAGCTATGGCTCGGTATGACTTTGACAATCCCATTTATCAAGCTGAGGAAGAGACTAATGAAGACTGTGAACTGCTTGAGGAATTATCCAGATTTCTAAAACAGTAGGAAATGATCATTGTGCCTCATCAAGAGGATATTGAAGTTGTCAATCTGGGCACCGAGGATGTTAAGAAGAAAAATAGAATTGGGGCTGCTTTGGAAGACAGTGTCAAGGGAAGATTGGTTGAAATGCTTCGAGAGTATGTGGACATCTTTGTCTGGAATTACCAAGACATGTCGGGGCTTGATACGGACATCGCCGTGCATCGTTTGCCTCTCAAAAAGGGTTGTCCTCCGGTCAAGCAAAAGCTGAGAAGAACGAGACCCGACATGGCTGTCAAAATTAAGGAAGAGGTTCAGAAATAGTTGGATGTTGGCTTTCTTACTGTGACTAATTATCCTCTGTGGGTTGCTAATATTGTTCATGTACCTAAGAATGATGGAAAGGTCAGGATGTGCGTCAATTACCATAATTTAAATAGAGCAAGCCCGAAAGATGACTTCACGCTTCCCCACATTGACATGTTAGTGGATAACACTGCTTAATACTTTGTGTTTTCCTTCATGGATGGCTTCTTTGGGTATAACCAAATTTAAATGGCCCTAGAAGACATGGAGAAAATGACTTTTATAACACCGTGGGGGACTTTCTGCTATAAGGTAATGCCCTTTGGATTGAAAAATGTTGGGACAACCTATCAACGGGAAATGGTTACTCTCTTTCATGATATGATTCACAAAGAGATCGAGGTCTATGTTGATGACATGATTGCGAAGTCCCAAACGGAGGAGGAGCATCTGATGAATCTTCAGAAGTTGTTTGAAAGGTTAAGGAAATTCAAGCTGAGGTTGAATCCGAACAAGTGCACCTTTGGGGTGAGGTCTGGTAAACTGATGGGTTTCATTGTTAGTGAAAAGGGAATCGAGGTAGATCCCACTAAGATAAAAGCAATACAAGAGATGCTTAAGCCGAGTACAGAAAAGGAGGTTCGTGGTTTCTTGGGGAGGCTGAACTACATAGCCAGGTTCATCTCTCATCTTACAGCCATATGCGAGCCAATATTCAAACTGTTGAGAAAAGATCAAGCGGTCAGGTGGAATGAAAATTGTCAAAAGGCGTTTGAAAAGATAAAAGAATACTTGCAGGAACCTCCGATCCTATGCCTCTAGTAGCAGGAAGACCTTTGATTCTGTATCTTACGGTTCTTGAGAATTCGATGGGTGTGTGCTCGGTCAACACGATGAGACAGGTAGAAAAAAGCATGCCATCTACTACCTGAGTAAAAAGTTTACTGATTGTGAGTCAAGGTATTCAATGCTGGAAAAGACATGTTGTGCACTCGCTTGGGAAGCCAAGCATTTGAGGCAGTATATGTTAAACCACACGACCCTGTTGATATCGAAGATGGATCCGATAAGATACGTGTTTGAAAAGCAAGCACTCTCTGGAAGGATCACCAGTTGGCAGATGGTTTTGACAGAATACGATATTCAGTATGTTTCCCAGAAAGCCATCAAGGCAAGTGTTCTATTAGAATATCTCGCTCAACAACCGATTGAGGATTATCAACCGATGAAGTTCGAGTTTCCAGACGAAGATATCATGTATCTGAAAGCAAAAGACTGTGATGAACCTTTGCTTGACGAGGGACTTGAGATTGGATCCCAATGGAGTTTAATCTTTGGCGGAGCTGTCAATGCATATGGTAATGGAATCGGGGCAATCATTACTACTCCTAGGGGTTCCCATATACCCTTCACTGCCCGGTTAGCGTTTGTCTATACCAATAACGAAGCAAAGTATGAAGCATGCATCATGGGGTTAGAAAAATCCATTGATTTGAGAATCAATAATCTTGACGTGTATGGTGATTCTGCGTTGGTAATCAATCAGATTAAGGGTGAGTGGGAGACTCGTCAGGAAAACTTGGTACCCTACAAGAATTATGCCAGAAGATTGTTGTCGTTCTTTGATAGGGTTGACTTTCATCATGTACCCCGGGCTAAGAATCAAATGGCAAATGCATTGGCAATGTTAGCGTCGATGTACAAGGTGAATCTGTGGAATGAAGTTCCAACAATCAGAATCATGCGGCTCGATAGACCCGCCTTTGTGTTTGCAATTGAAGAAGTGTCGGATGGCAAGCCGTGGTATCATGACATTAAATATTTCCTCAAAAGCCAAGAGTACCCATCTGGGGAATCCAGCAAAGACAAGAAGACTATGAGGAGACTAGCTGGCAATTTCTTTTTAAACGAGGATGATGTATTATATAAAAGGAACTTTGACATGGTCTTGCTACGTTGTGTCGATGAGCACGAGGCAGGCCTGTTAATGGAAGAAGTTCATGAGGGTTCTTTCGGTACTCATGCCAATGGGCATGCTATAGCTAGAAAATTATTGAGGGCGGGGTATTACTGGATGACTATGGAGTCTGATTGTTTCAAGTATGCCAGAAAATGCCATAAATGCTAGATTTATGCGGATAAGGTGCATGTGCCGCCTACTCCTCTGAATGTATTAACATCTCCTTGGCCCTTTTCTATGTGGGGCATTGATATGATCGAAAAGATTGAGTCGACTGCCTCCAATGGGAATTGTTTCATTCTGGTTGCCATTGACTATTTCACAAAATGGGTGGAAGCGGCTTCGTTTGCCAATGTTACTAGACAAGTAGTCACAAGGTTTATAAAGAAGGACATCACTTGTCGTTATGGTATTCCCGAGAGAATCATTACTGATAATGGTTCAAATTTGAATAATAAGATGATGAAGGAGCTATGCCGGAGCTTTAAGATTGAACATCACAATTCTTCTCCATATCGTCCTAAGATGAATGGTGTTGTTGAGGCAGCAAATAAGAATATCAAGAAGATTGTGCAGAAGATGGTGGTAACATACAAGGATTAGCATGAGATGTTGCCCTTTGCTCTACATGGTTATCGTACTTCAGTGCGTACATCAACAAGGGCAACTCCTTTCTCCCTGGTGTATGGTATGGAGGCAGTCCTACCATTAGAAGTTGAGATTACTTCTTTGAGAATTTTGGCAGATGTGAAACTTGATGAGGCTGAGTGGGTACGATCCAGGCTGAATCAGTTGAACCTTATCGAAGAGAAAAGATTGGCAGCCATTGCACATGGTCGGTTATACCAAAGCAGGATGAAGAAAGCATTTGATCAGAAGGTGCGTCCTCGGTGTTTCCAGATAGGCGACCTGGTTTTGAAAAGGATCATTCCTCCTCAAACAGATCACAGAGGCAAATGGACTCCAAACTATGAAGGGCCATATGTTGTAAGAAAGGTTTTCTCTGGTGGAGCCTTGTTGCTCTCAACTATAGATGACGAATATTTTACGTCCCTTGTGAACGCAGATGCAGTCAAAAAATACTACGCCTAAAAATGACCCACTGGACCACAAAAAGAAAAGGTCCAGGCAAAAAAGGGCATTCCGGCGAACCACAAAAAGAAAAGGTTCGGGCAAAAATTTGGGATAAAAGAAGAGAAAAGAATAAACCCGCAAAGTTGAAAACCTGAAAAGGCAACTTTGGAAAAAATGGGTATCCCGGTGGATTGAAAACCCGAAAGGAAGATCCAGGCAAAAGTTAGGGATTTTAAAGCGAGAGGTTGCGGTCTGCGTTCGATCTGTGTGCACATCTCGATACATGGGAACTTCGAAGGACAGGAATTGGTCCAGTCAGTCTTTTTAGAAGGCAAAGCATTTGAGAGCATCAGAGACGTACAGGTCATAGCTGAATCGAAGCATGGTGAACTACTACAAAACGCTAAAACAACAACGCCAGGCTTACAACGCATCCTTTTATGCCGTTGTAATAGGTTAAAAATTTCGCTCCCATTTAAAAGCTGAGTCATTTAATGATGGTTGAGTGAAACCACCGTAGTAATAAATAAAATGTATCAAGCTTCGATTCCCTGCAACTACATTTTTTCCATTTTGTAGAGTACATTTAGCGTGTGCCAATTAAGTCCACTATTTATAAAATAAATTGTAAATTATTTTACAACGGTTAAGATGAGCAACCGTAGTAATAAATGAAATGTATCAAGCTTCGATTCCCTGCAACTACATTTTTTCCATTTTTTAGAGTACATTTAGCGTGTGTCAATTAAGTCCATTATTTATAAAATAAATTGTAAATTATTTTACAACGGTAAAGATGAACAACCGTAGTAATAAATGAAATGTAACAAGCTTCGATTCCCTGCAACTACATTTTTTCCATTTTGTAGAGTACATTTCACTTAAGATTCCACTACGGTTTGTTTCTCCACCGAGATTAAAAGGTTTACTGATAAATTAAAACAAAACTTATTATGTATTTCTTTCATAAGACGCCCTAATCGAACAAGCTAGTGAGCCAGCGACGCCCTAACCTTTACACTCTTCAACATCTTCATTCCTTTTTTCTTGGTTTATGCTCAAATATTGACCGTCTTCATTCATTTGCTTCTTCAGCTTCGAATTAAGGTTCTCTTCAACATCTTCATTCCTTTTTTCTTGGTTTATGCTCAAATATTGATCGTCTTCATCATTCATTTGCTTCTTCAGCTTTGAAGTAAGGTTCTCTTCAACATTTTCATTCCTTTTTTCTTGGTTTATGCTCAAATATTGACTGTCTTCATCATTCATTTGCTTCTTCAGCTTCGAAGTAAGGTTCTCTTCAACATCTTCATTCCTTCTTTATTTGTTCATATTGTATATGCTCAAGTTAGAATGAGATGTTTCATATGCTTTACGTTTAGTATTAAAGTACATCTTCATTGATTTTTTCTTTGTTCATATTGTATATACATATGCTTGAGTTTTTGGATTAGATTTTGGTGTGTCATTCACATTATTATACATGTATAAATTTCAGAAGTTGTAATGGATCGTAGTTGGATGAAAGCCAATAGATTAGATCCGGTTTATGAGAACGGAGTTTGTGAATTCCTTGAATACGCTGATAAACATCTTCCCGGTAATGATGGTATCTTTTATTGACCTTGTGTTGTTTGCGCTAATATAAAAAAGGGTACAAAGAAAGAAATACACAATCACCTTTGTTGTGATGGTATATGTCAAAATTATATAATATGGGCGTGGCATGGTGAGGTGGATAATAAGGAAAGTCGGGCATCACAAAGTCAAAGAGTGGAGGAAGATTAATATATGGAAGATCACCTAGAGGATATGTTCCGTGATATTGGGGAATCTTCTTTTATGAATACTCATATTTATGATAATTTATGTAGTGATAAAGACACCCCTTTATATAAGGGATGCACAGAGTTCACACGATTGTTGGCGGTGTTAAAGTTGTTTAATCTGAAGGCAAAAAATGGATGGTCGGATAAAAGTTTCACGGAATTACTTGAATTGCTACAACAAATGTTACCAGAAGATAATACATTGCCGGATCGTTGCTATGATGCCAAGAAGATATTGTGTCCACTGGGTCTGGAGTATATCAAGATACATGCTTGCCCTAATGATTGCATATTATTCCGAAAAGAGTATGGAGACTTGTTTTAATGTCCGAAATGTGGTGTGTCGCGTTACAAGCAGAAGGCTAGCAATGGTGATGACAATGATCACTATGATAATGTTAGTAGGAAGCATCCTCCTGCTAAAGTGTTATGGTACTTGCCAATACTTTCACGATTAAAGAGACTTTTTGCTAATTCGAATGACGCAAAGAATCTTAGATGGCATGCAGATGAAAGGATTCGTGATGGAAACATTCGCCATGTAGCTGATTCTTTGCAATGGAAGAAAATTGATTCGTTATTTCCGGATTTTGGAGTCGAGCCAAGAAATGTTAGGCTTGGGCTTGCCACCGATGGAATGAACCCCTTTGGTAATATGAGCACTAATCATACTTCGTGGCCTGTTCTTCTCACTATTTACAACCTATCTCCTTGGTTGTGCATGAAGCGCAAATATATACTGTTAAGTATGATGATTTCTGGACCACGACAACCTGGTAACGACGTAGATGTTTATCTTAGTCCATTAATTGATGATTTACGACTCTTGTGGGATGAAGGCGTTGAAGTTGATGATGCATATTCTGGGGAAAAGTTTAATATGCGTGCAATGTTATTTTGCACAATTAACGACTTTCCGGCTTACGGTAACTTGGTGGGATACAGTGTCAAAGGACATAAAGCGTGTCCTATAGGTGAAGATGATACTTGTTATCACCAACTTGAGTTTGGAAAAAAGACCGTTTACCTTGGGCATCGAAAATTCCTAAAACCGGGTCATCCTTATCGTAGATTGCGAAAGGCTTTTAATGGAGAGCAAGAGTTTGGTGAGGCTCCTAAACCTTTAACCGGTGATGAAGTTTATCAACGGCAGGAATACATTAATGTTGTCCTTGGGAAGAGAGAAAAAGAAAAAGGTGGGAAGAGAGAAAAAGAAAAAGGTGGGAAGATAGGAAAAGAAAAAGGGGCAGTTGCGAAAAATATATGGAAAAAGAGGTCCATTTTCTTTGATCTTCCATATTGGTCAAGTCTTGATGTTAGACATTGTCTTGATGTGATGCACGTGGAGAAAAATGTGTGTGATAGTTTGATTGGCACACTTCTAAACATTCCGGGCAAGACTAAAGATAGTAAGACTTCCCGTCTTGATATGGAGAAGATGGGTATACGAAAACAGTTGGCTCCAATAGAGGAAGGAAAAAGAACTTATCTGCCTCCAGCATGTCACACTCTATCTAAAAAGGAAAAGAAGATGTTCTACGAGTGTTTTCAAGGTATTAAAGTTCCGCAAGGTTACTCATCAAACATCAAGAAACTTGTATCAATGAAAGATCTCAAGTTAATTGGTTGAAAATCTCATGATTGTCATGTATTGATGCAACAACTTCTACCAGTGGCTATCCGTGGGATCCTTCCAAAAAATGTGAGAGTAACTATAACGAGACTATGTTTATTCTTCAATGCCATATGTAATAAAGTTCTTGATTTCAAAAAATTGGATGAATTAGAAGATGAGGCTGCCATAATCTTGTGTCAATTGGAGATGTATTTTCCGCAATCATTTTTTGACATTATGGTTCACTTACTTGTTCATCTCGTAAGAGAAATCAGAATTTGTGGTCCAATTTATTTAAGGTGGATGTATCCAATAGAGCGATATATAAAGATCTTTAAAGGATATACGAAGAATCATCACCGACCGGAAGCTTCGATTGTTGAAAGGTACATCACAGAAGAAGCTGTTGAGTTTTGTACAAACTATTTGTCGGATGCAGATTCTATAGGAATTCCAAAGTCTCGTCATGCTGACATAGACGGAAGAGGTATTCAAGGTCTAAATGTTAGGTCAATGGCGCAGGATGTAGTTATTCAATCACATTTCTATATTTTGAATAATATAGATGAGGTTCAACCTTTCATAGATACTCACAAAAGACTTATGAAGAAAAAATATCCCCGAATGAATGACAAGTTGTTATTGATAGAGCATAACAATAGATTCATGGATTAGTTTAATAAAAGTGTATCTAATGATCCTAGTGCATCCGAGATACTTAGATGGCTGTCGTACGGGCCAAAATTTTGTGTCATTACCTGGAGTGCATACGACATTGGTCATTATACCTTTTATACAAAATCAAAAGATGATCATAGTACAATGCATAATATTGGGGTTATGGTTGAAGCCGAATCGATGTATTTCTCTAGTTCGAAAGATAAGAATCCGGTATTGGCAACTACCGCGTTTTATGGTGTCATTGATGAGATTTGGGAGATTGATTATGTTATTTTCAAAGTGGCTTTATTTAAATGCAAGTGGGTTCCCAATAATAGTAATGGTGTAGACATTGATGACTTAGGATTCACCCGGGTCGACCTTGGCAAGGCATCTTTTAATACAGAACCATTCATCATGGCTTCTCAAGCAAAACAAGTTTTCTATGTTTCTGATCCATCAGACAAATCGGGGAAATGGTCAATCGTTCTCCAAGGAAAATACATTCCTCTTAGTGATGAAAGTCTTGATATTTCGTCCACACCTTCTTACACAACACAAGTTCCTACCTCATATGATGAAGTTGATGGAGATGTCGTGCATGCTATACGACTCGATCATGAAGAAGGCATATGGGAAAATTAACAAGTACCTAATTTATTTATTCATAATATATTAATTGTATGTTATAGTTTAGAAGTATTTTTACTAACAAGTATAATTATTTGAAATCATAGGTATTTTGAGTCCAGACACCAGGCCAGGAGACAAGACACCAAGAGACAAGATACCAATACACCAAGTTACAATTATGTGAAGTTATGTAATGTGTGTAAACTGTAATATGGTATATGTGATATTTTATTTATGTAGGTTGTTTGTTCTGATAAACTGTAAACTGGTATATGTGATATTATGAATATGACACGATTAATATTATTATGAAAACTGTATCACAAAATGTGAATTGTATTTTTCTGCTGTGCTGGGATATGGAGAACAATAATACAGGTAAAAAAATGGGATTAGTTATAAAAGCAGGATGATATTTGTTAATTTTGCTGAAACTTTAGTGACGGTTATATTTCCTAACCGTTATATATATCTGGCGCGCTGTCCAGCAAAAAATAAATATCAAAACTATGCTGCTGGGAATCGAACCAAGGACAATTATATTTATTACAACGGTGTAATGTAAAACCGTTGTGATAGTTAGCGCGCTTTCCTCATTATTACAATGCAACACAAGGCCTTCGTTGTAAGTATCATATATACAACAACAATCTACATAACAACGCCCTCGCCCGCGTCATTATATGTCATTCCCAACCGTTGTTAAATGGGTTTTTCGTAGTAATGGTGGAAATCTGTTCTCTCATTGCCGACATGTGTATTTTCTTTTTACTTTTGTGTAATTACCTTTTTTCAGGAATTGCTTCCAAATTGTAAATGCCTATTTACAGGCTAATTCGATCAATAAAATTTCACTTCACTCAAAAGCTATCCACTTTCATTTTTACTTTTACTGTTTTGTTTGCAAAATCTTCTGATATTTTTTATAAACATTGCATGTGAAAACATTAAGCTTTGCAGAGCATATTAAAAACAATGAAAAATGTTTGAATAATGAGTATCACAGATGGTAACCTAAGTTTCCATGTCGCATATAGAACATTCTGTTGTTTGTTATGTGTTTGCAGGTTGGCGTCATCCCTCTCCCCAGTAGAGTTTCTCTCCCCGACAGAGATCACTGAAGCTTTATCACCCTCAGCAGAGTGTGGTGAAATTCTTAATCACGCTCCCCCAGAAGGAGTTCAGGATATTTCTTTCCCCAACCAGGTTTTGTTTGTTACTCCCCAGCTAGTGTTCATAAGTTGGCTACCCCGGACAGGACAATGGTGGTTTGTACATGCTTCCCACCCGAGCATGTTTGTATTTCCAACATTGGTGTTTCCTTTATCCCCAGCAAGGTAAGGTTAAAGGTCATTTCCCCAACAACAGGGTAAGTTCAATGTTGTTCCCTAGCAGGTTTGGTGCCATTGACTTCTCTCCCCAAGCAGAGTTTGGCATTGATTCCCTCGGCAGGTAAATCAACAGCAGTTGATATCACCAGCAGGTTCTAAGCCCAATCGTTATTGGCACCTTTTCTGTATCATATTTTCGGGACAATTTCCCAGCAGATGTTACTCATAATTCTCAGCATAGGGGAAGTTCATTTTGGGTTCTTTCTTCAGCAGAGGTTATAATCAAGAAGGCAGTTCAGTTTGTCTTACTCAGCAGGATTTATTTTTCGGCTTTCTCAGCACTTCTCCGGGTGGAGTGTCCTTTTTCATATCATAAGCATTTTTGCTAGGTTTAAGATATCAAAAATGCATAGCATTTCCATTTCGTATGGAGCATTACGCCATAGAAAAATTCAAAAATATGTATCCGAAGCATAAGCCAGGTTTGATATCATCTTTGCCAGACGTTTCCTCAGCCGAAAATGGCATAACTCAGGAGATTCTGTCTTACTTTATCCCCGGTGAAGTCACCAATGAATTCGTTTATCTTACTTGTGCTACCCTGCAAAGTCATCTGTTTAGGTTTCTCTTTCCCCAGCGGAGTCACCTTCTATCCTCTGGTTGTGAGTCCTCTTGTGGCCGACATTCATTTTCTTGCGATGATGTGAGTCCTCCTGTGGTCGGCATTAATCTGTTATCTTTTGGTTGTGAATCCGCCTGCGGTCGTAAACCTTTTTTGGGTTGTGAGTCCGCCTGCAATCGACTTTCCTTTTAAATCTTTTGGTTGTGAATCTGCCTGTGGTTGTTAAACCTTTGTTGGGTTATGAGTCAGCCTGTGGTAGGCTTTCCTTTTAAATCTTTTGGTTGTGAATCCGCCTGCGGTCGGTAAAACTTTGTTGTGTCGTGAGTCCGCCTGCGGTCGGCTTTCCTTTTAAATCCTTTGGTCATGAGTCCTCCTGTCGCCGGCATTCCTTTGCTTGCGATGATGTGAGTCCTCCTGTGGTCAGTATTCATCTCTTATCTTTGGTTTGTGAGCCTGCCTTCGATCGGCTTTCTGTTTGAAACTTTGGTTGTGAGTTCGCCTTCGGCCGACAAACTTTTCTTACGTTGATATGAGTCTGCCTCTGGCTGACATTCTTCTTAAAGTTCACCTTCGGTTGATACCCTTGTATGTGAGCCCGCCTTCGGCCGACATTCCCTCTTAAAAATTTGTGTTCAGATAGTGTCCTATAGATGTGAGTCCGCTTTCGAGTGACATCTTTACTTTAAGTCCACCTTCGGCTGGAAATCACTTTATCATGTATCTCCCCATAAATTTCAAATTTTTGGGTTCTTTTGGTATTCAGTCTCCTTTTACCTTGCATGTCTGAAAGTCGTTGCTGTCATTCCTTCAGGTCCAAGTTGATTGAATATGGGCAGCTGTAACACCCCAAAATTTGCCTCAGCTTTTCTTAACCTTTTAGCTTATGTTTCATATCATTTGCATCATCATTTATGCATAGCATTGGTTCTAAACATGGGATCAAGGTATCTTGGTTGACTCTCATTAGGAGGGTATGTTCCTCAAAGGTTCAAGCAAGAGATTGTTCTCAATCTTATGGCATTCTCAAGCTTTAAAGTCCTTTCATCATGAAGGCATTCTCAACCATCTCACGCAATCATCTGGATCAGGGTTACAAGAATTAATCATATCTTCCTATCTTTTGTTCATGAATTAGGGTTTTGATCAAAGGACACTTGTGGGTATCTCCTTGAGAAAAGTAGTGTTTTATGGCTCAACACACATCACAAGGGTTCCCTTCATGTATTATGTCTCATCACAAGTCATAGCATAAGCATCGGGCAGTGGAAGAAAGATTAGGGTTTCATCTGGTCAAGAAAGTCAATTGTGGCTTCACAAAGTCAAAGTCTTGGATCTTGAGGTCAACCGTGGACATGCCATGTCATCTTAAGTGTTATCAAGTTGCCAAAAGTATTTTGTAACTTAGTTTTTTCATGCAAGTTTGGCCAATGTGTGGACATGTTTTCTAAGCTAGTTTTCATGACTTTTTAGACTTCAATTCAAGTTGCTCCAAACATATAAATTGCTCATTGTAACCTTAACTTCATTTTGAACCCAAGCTTCACTTCATTTGATGGTGAATTCTTCAAGTTATGGCATCATGAAAGAACATGCATGGCTATGTGGCATGAATTTGTTTCCTTGATTTCTAAGTCACAACTTATGATTTTTTTTACTTGCCTCTCATTCTTGTACTACACCATCATCACCACATTGCATCATCATGCTCCATGCACTCCATGAACCATATTTCCCTTTTTATGATAAATTTTGAAAATTGAATTCACCACAAAACCTGTCCACCATTTTTCCCACTCTTCCTCAACTACATTCCACTCCCACACCCTCTTTTATGCTCTTTACCACAACAATATCACACCATTACCATGCAAATCCCGTATGCCAAATTTCCAAAAAAAAAATTCTTTGGTTTAGGCCTCTAAAAACCACCACAATCCATCATATATAACCAGAGAACAAACCCTAATTGAGAGGAGGCTTCATTCTGCTGTTTTCATATCAAAAACCCTACTTCTCTCTCAAGAATCTCTCACTTCGTTTTGTGGTTTATACTCCAAGTTTTCTCCCACTTTTGGTGTTGTTCATCATCACAGAGGTATCTAGAGGCAAGGAGAGGAGTTTTCTTTAAGCTTTGTTCAAGATTCAAGGTGCAACGGACATAAATCCGTTTGGTAAGCTTACTTTTCTTCACTCTTCCATGCTAGCTATTCATGCGAAAATAGGATCATACATGTGCATCTAAAGTCCTACACTATGTAGGCATTGGTTTAGATCTTGTTTGTATGTGATTTCTTGATGTTTTATTTTTTAGGGCTTACTTTGATGCATGTTTTCTTGAGATGGTTATTTTTGGAAACTAATGATATTTGGAATCTCCATGAAAAATGCTACAAGATAGTACCCATGTTGTCTTGATTTGTTGAAGTTGAAATTTTGTGTCTTACTTTCATGGCTGTTTTTTGGGTGGTTAGAGTGAGAATTTTGATTTTTGGAGGGCATTTTTGAGATTTACGCGAAAAATCAGATGGAATAGGTCCCCCCCACCCATGTTTTTCCAGCGACCGAACCACCTCCGACGATGGCCGACGCCGGCCGGCGAGTCACGAGGTGGTCGGAGCTGAGCTCCGGCGGGCTGCACTTCTTCATGAAGAAGATGAAGTTGGTTTGTGATTGGTTGGTTAGGCTTTTGTCTTTTGTGGTTTTGTCTTGTAGTGACTTAATGAAACTTGACCAATTGATATTAGGTTACATGATTTTGTTACTTTCATTTTCTTTTTTTTATTTTTCTTTTGCTGATTTTTTCATTTGGGTTTGTAGTAATGGGCATATTTAGCTTCTGAAACCCCCACGTTTGGGCCCAACTCCATTTTAAACTAGTATTTTCTGCTACTACACCCCTACTTTATGTTTTTCCTTATTTTCTTTCTATTTTCATTATAATTTATTTTTAATGGTTCTAGGTATGATAAAAATTTACAAAAATATGTTTTAATTACTTTGAGGTTTTATTTAATTTTCCATATTTTTTATTTTTATTTTCAATTTATTTTAATATTTTATTTGGATTTATTTGTGTAATGTGTCTTATGTGACCTAGTTTTGGAACAATACTTTGATTCATGATCTTTCCAATTGATTCTTGATCCATCCTTTTGCACACATTTAAGCACATGTATGAAGGGGATTTTTATGTTCATTTTGGGTCTTGATCATGTATTTTGGTTCATGTTTGATCTTATTTTGGGAACTTACCTTGTATAATCAATAGTTTGTGTACTTGCCTAATGTTTGAGATGATTTGAGCACTCTTTGTACACATGCTTAAGCATTCCTTTTAGTAAACATTGAGCTAATATCTTCTTAATATAATGATAATTTTCCTTTGTTTTTAGAGGCTCTTACTTATTCTTCATGTGTGGTGCATTACATGCCTAATTGTTTGGATGCGCTTGAACTTTATGAATTGTTTAGGGGTGCACTTGTGCAACCACTTAGGGTTTGATCCTATCTCTTATTCTTGATTTAAATACCATGTGTTAGAGCCCTATTATTAGTCTCACTTGACTTTCCTCCTATCTTTAATTGACGCATCAACGTGATCTTGCTTTGTGGTGTGTATGCATGTTCACTTGACCTAGTTTTGATCCTACTTGATTACATGTGATTGATTGATGCTTTGGATGCTTAGAAGACATGAATACTTGTTTGTCAATGCTATCTTGACTTGCCTTTATTGCTCAATTACATGTTTCTCACTTCTTGAATTTCATATGAGTCTTTGTTTCCTTTTATGAAAACTAGGATTGATGCATGCTTGTTTGTGTGAACTTGTTGTGATAAGATGCTCACGTTTCTTGCTTGACATGTTAAACTTGATTTTGAATTGATCTTCACATACACACTACTTCCCCTACTTGGATTCATACCTTGAGTTTACATGATCATTTCTTTGAGGGGTGTTTTACGTGACTACTGGTTTGACAATTGATGGAATTTGGATATGATGAATGACTTGAACTTTTGTGCGTTCTTCTTGATCCATTGGCATGCGTTGAATGCATCTTGACATAGCTACTGCCCTACCTTGGTTCTCACATCATTTGACTTCATTTCACTTTGCTTGATGATTGATAATGCTTCTTGGTTGATCTTAAGTCATTTGTGTATGCATTGGCGCCTTGTTTTGCCTAATTGCTTTGACTTCCAATCTTTGGTTATGGTTTGACATGTGTGCACACTTTGGTTACCTTAACATTGCGTTGATGTTTAATTCGTGTGATTGAACCTTATGCTTGCATTTGCTTGATGCTTATGTATAATGATGTGAACTTCTTTGATTGTTTGTATGATGTTGCATCTTCCTCTCATGAGACTTCTTCTCTCTCACTTAACTCATTCCTTCTTCATCTCCCTTTCTTCTTTTAAGTCTTAAGACTTGGTTAAGTCTTATGTGCTTACCTTTTGTGATTGATTAATATAATGTTCACTTGTGTTTGCTCACATGATCCCTTATGATTCCTAGCTCAACTTAATTTCTGATTAAGTTAGAGGTAGGAGAGACATTAGGATTTTAATCCTTTGCATGATCACAATTAGGATAATCCCTTTTAAACCTTAACCTTAGGTCTATATATTTGCATGCTAACACTAAGTAGGATTCCCCTTCTATCCCAACTTTAGGACCATTGTG
The DNA here is from genome assembly GCA_022829125.1 of Lathyrus tuberosus. NCBI lineage: Eukaryota > Viridiplantae > Streptophyta > Magnoliopsida > Fabales > Fabaceae > Lathyrus > Lathyrus tuberosus. Next base: position 11,313,318 of record JALAZF010000105.1, on the reverse strand, counting down.
CATGACAACATTATGAGTTAGTTTCCCTCAGTTGTTCTCTTTTCAACCTTTGAGTCCTATTTCTTCTCATCTAAAAAAAATCAAAACACTTAATAAATACGACGAGTATTGTGCGCCACAAGCCTTAAGTACATGGGAAGTGATAAGCGGGGGTGTCTCCTTATCTTGTCTAGGGTGTTTTGCATATGTCCCGTCTTGGGTTGATCTTGCGAAGCATTCGATCTTGTGTCATAGACTTTAGTGCAATGCGAGTCATAAATAAATTCAACTCACTTCTGTCTAAAACTCACAAACAAAATGCAAATATTTTTATCCTTCGGGATTGGTGTCAAATCATTTTCAGAAATAGTACATTATTTCTGTTCTACCGCAAATAGTCATCGACCCTAATTGCTGGAACACGAATTTAACGTCGCTCATTAAAAACACGCAACCAATTTGTGGTCATAACCACAAACTACGGACGCTCCGATTTCCTCATTCTCATCCAAATGAGGATACATAGGCACAATACGGTGATGTCTTGGCGAGCAACCTCCCCCCATCACCCGTAGTCCTTCGAACTATGTTGACTCTGACTTTACCATTGCACGAGGGAATACGTAGGCCTAGGACGGTGAAGTCCTATCGAGTCTCCTTTTGTTTTCTTCCCTCTTCGTTTTCGTTTAGCATAGGCTTTAGATGATACACCCTTTGATTAGAACAACAAGTGTGGATCCCATTGAGTACAATGGACGCGAGGGAGTGTTAATATCTTCCTCTCGCGTAATCGACTCCCAAACCCTGGACTTGGTTGCGATGACCATGTCTTTCCCCCATCAGGATAAATAAAGTTCGGTGGTGACTCTGTTTTTCTGCCAGTTGTTTTTTGCGCTGCGAAAATCGACTGACACTTTATAAAGGAAAGATCTTCACTGGAGGTAGAACCGAAAAGACGGTCTCTACTGGGGAATATCCAGAGTGATTGATCAAGAGGTTTAGGCATGATCGACTGACATTATGGGGGGAAAATGACAAGATAAGACACAATCCTCAAAGCCTTAGTATTGGGTAAAAACAAAGACAAGACCCTCAAAGCATTAGGATTAAGCCAAACAAAACAAGACAAAAGCTAACATCCTCAAATCCTTAGGATGAAGCAAAGACACAATCCTCAATGCCTTAGGATTGGGTAAAAACAAAGACAAGACCCTCAAAGCCTTAGGATCAAGCCAAATAAAACAAAACAAAAGCTAACATCCTCAAAGCCTTAGGATAAAGCAAAGACACAATCCTCAAAGCCTTAGGATTGGGCAAAAACAAAGCAAGACCCTCAAAGCATTAGGATCAAGCTAAACAAAAAAAGACAAAAGCTAACATCCTCAAAGCCTTAGGATGAAGCAGAGGCACAATCCTCAAAGCCTTAGGATTGGGCAAAAGCAAAGACAAGACAAAAGCTAACATCCTCAAAGCCTTAGGATGAAGCAGAGACACAATCCTCAAAGCCTTAGGATTGGGCTAAACCAAAGACATGACCCTCAAAGCCTTAGGATCATGCAAGGGTAAGGTAGGATCCTCAAAGCCTTAAGATCAAACCAAACAAAGCTGGAGTTTTCAAACAAGAATAAACATCCAGGCCTCTGGAATTTCCTTAAACGAAGAGATCAAACGAGATCTTCTGGAAACATCAGGAAAAATACAGGGTAATTAAACTCTTTTGTATGTGCCACATAATTGGACTTAAATCGCAAGCAAAGGTAACAATACCAGCTTCCAATGGATTGATGCCAGCAATAACAGAACTTTAACAAAGATGCCAATGACAATTGGACTTCACGGGGATATATTGGTGATGAGCCAAGTTCAATCTAGGAACAAACTAGAGAGAAATAGTCAAACAAGACTCTACCCATTGAGGAATGAACTCAACCGGGGATTCATCTTATCCAAACATGGACACGATAACTGAAGCAACCATATCCCACGAGGAGCAATCTCAATGGTGAACTAGAAAATATGTGCACTTTTTGCTTAAGGATGACGACTTTACTAGAGAGGTGAGACCAACCCGGTTACTTGGTGATAAACACAGCTGAAGTAAATGAACAAAAGACATCGAGGTAGTTGTTGGTGTAAGCCCTAGAGGCCAATACTTTTGGTACTTGTATTGAATTATTTATTAATAATAAAAGGCATTTCTTTATTATGTTTGTTTTTTTCAAAGTGATAAAGTCCCTAGAATAGCTTGTTTGTTTAATGAAATATTAAGTGTGACTTAATCATGAGATTCCATTAAATATAAGGACATTATTCTTAAAGTATCCATAGTCGAGCTTTAATGTGAAATGGGATAACCTTAAAGCATTAAGATTATTATGTAGATAGACTGATGATCACATCTCATGGATCATGGATAAGGAGTTATCAAGTCTTAACATAGGTATGCATATTAGGAGTAATATTTATACTAGATTGACCCACTATGAGAGTACTACATAGAATGTTATGCAAAGTGTCATAAGTTACTCTCATGGTGATAGTGGTGTATACCACCCTTCGACCTGAAACCACTATGGACCCTAGATGTAGAGTCAAGTACTTTATTGCTGATCAAACATTGTCCGTAATTGGATGACTATAAAGACAGTTGATGGGTACTTCATAAAGCATACTGAGGGACATGAGTGACCTAGATGGAATTTGCTCATCCTATATAACAGGATAAATGTCTAAGGGCCTAATATTGAACTGAACAAGGATGACACAGTATATGCCTTGTGTTCAATATAGACATAAGGGCAAAACGGTAATTGTACACACAAGCACTATCACAAAAGGTTTTGTCAGATCACATGACAATTTCATGACTTGGGTAGCAGTGATGTGTTGCAGATACTGCTAATTATTTATTATGTTAAATGCATGATTTAATATAATTACCAACGTCGCGAAATCCTACAGGGTCACACACATAAGGACAGTTTGATAAGAGGTAGAGTAAATAAGGCACACCGTAAGGTACGGTGTACTTAAGTAAATATGTAACACCGTAAGGTACGGTGCACTTAAGTGGAATACGGATTGTGGTAAGGTACTGCGTGCTTAAGTGATATATGGTACATCATAAGATATGGTGTGCGTGCACTTAAGTGGGCTTTTTAACTTGCAGCCCACACAAGTGGTTCTATAAATATAACCCTTGTGCAGAAAGATAAACACTTGATGAAAATTAAGCTGTGAAACCCTAGCCGTATTTTCCTTCTCTCTATCTCTCACTCAAAGCCTTCAATCGTAGCAGCTAGCACTGAGACTGAAGGAAGCTGCTCGTGTGGACTGAGTAGAGGCACTGTTCATCGTACATCACTCATGATCATTCCCTCGATTTAGAATCAAAGGTTTCATTGCCATAAGAGGTAACCGTTCTATCACTGATCATAATCTTTCGTAAGGATCGCTAAAGGGAAATTTTAATTTCTGCTGCGTTTTTGAATCGTGATTTCCCTTCAGTAGCAACATGCTCATATGCCATGTATGAATGTATGTCATGTTTATGCTTATGCTGAAAAGACAAACAAGGAGAAGAAAATTGGAGATGAAATAAACATCTCGACGAGGATACTCGACCAACCTCTGCAAGAAGGAGACATCGATCAAGAGATAAATAGAAAGCCACATGTAGAACCACAGCATTACTTCAAGGTTTCAACCTTCTCTGGGGAAAATAGTATTCCACTCGGGGATATAATATCATGACTTCACCTGAGGGATTACCATCATGAACCTGATTTCCTTGTTGGAAGAGAAATGTCCACTGGGAATGGGTCACCCATGATTAGAGACTTCATAGGGGATACAATAAATATCCACCTCATCAGGGAATAAATAAACATATCAAGTTCGCTGAGGACGAAAGGAACCATAGGAAATCACCAGGGAATGGAGGAGTCTAAAGAGTCACTAAGGAACAACAAAGTCCAAAGATTCACTAGGAGACATACATCCATTTCACTTGGGGAAATATGAAGCCAAGGCAGCTTACCGGGGAAAATAAGGTAACTTCAGTGGGGATCAAAAGATGACTCCACTGGGGAGCAAATCCTCATCAACAATAAACATGTATCACATGGTGGACACTGGGGAGATTCACTGCAATCTTGAAAATCACTTACGATCAACGGATCGGTCAAAAAGTATTGTCAGTTTATGCTTTGTTGGGGATTTTTGCTGAAAATGGTCTAAAAGTGCTTCTGCAACATTAAGACTTCTTGGGGATTCACAACCTACTGGACATTAGGAAACTTCATCAGGGATCTCGAAGAGATGCAAGCTGGTTGATTTGTAAACACGTCTTCTCAAATAAAGAGAAAAATCCTCAGGATCTTCATCAAACTTCTCAGAGAGATGCCCTTTAATGGAAGAAGAGTCAATAATCTTGATGACTTTTTGGGGAATCATTGCCAGTTTTAGTAAAATCCTTGTAAAGGGATATCTCAAATAAAGAGAAATCACTTATAAGGTCTTCAACATAACTTCTCTAACTGACTTCCAGGGGAATGCCATTTGTAATTGCAAAAAGTTGGAAAACCACAAAAAACGGATAAGCTTCTCGAAAGAGCTCGCCACTTATCGTTGTAAGGAGTGAGGAACCACCAAGAATGGATAAGCTTCTCGAAAGAGACTGCCACTTATCGTCGGGGTAGGAACTCCAAGAAGATGTTACATCGCTGCTGGAGAAGAGTGGAGTTGTTGGAAGTTCACTGATGGATGAAATAAACATCCACTTCACTGAGGAAGTATGAAGCTAAGGAGATTCATCGGGAATTCTTAGGTCACCAACTAGGGAGTCTTGCATCAAACCTGTTAGAGCTACCTGGGGTAGAGACCCACTGGGGATATATGTAAGGCAGATCACAAAAACACACTTGCTTAAGAGAACACTTAGTTCTACATTGAAAAAGATGCATGATGGATAGCCACAACTCTTATGACCAAGACCAGCTTCATTTCTCAAATGCCCCATATCACATGGTTTATGAGAAGAAAGCATCTCAAGAGGATTTTACAGAAAACAGACCATAACAATGCCTTAGTGTCTTCAAACTCTTGGAGAGATTCATCGAATCTCGACGTAACTGCCCCTGATTGGCTGTATTCTTACATAACAGAGTCTTTAAATCAAGCACGCCAGTGACAACTGGTCTCCATGGAGGGACTGGGGACAACCAGGTTACCAATACCAAGAACGTCAGTAACAACTGGGAAACAAACTTGCCCCTGCTTAGCAAAAATCTTCAGGTAACATACCCCTGGATATGATCATCTTCTGAAAATGATTGGCAATTTACTCATCAGAGTTTTAAGTCTCGAAAGATTAAACTCATCATTGATGTTCATATGCAAGATTATATGCTATCAAGCAAAACTAGCACACAGAAAATGTTAATTCTGAAATTGCTAATGCAACACAAATGTTTGTGTTGAAGTTTTTTATCTGAAAGATATCACCATAACTTGTGACCGAATCACTAGTTAGGATATGCCTTAATTTTCTTTTGCAGAGCCAACCCAAATTTTGAGCATAACTCATAGGAGTCAAGAAACATTATCTCGTTGTGTATGATTTCGAAATAAACCTGCTTCAATTAGGTCTTTTGAGGGTTGTAACGTGGCTTGGTTCACGGTTTATGAAACAAAGGATATAAGGCTAAAAGTTTTTTGTACCCACCCCTTCTTCGTTACGTTCTCCAATCCTACGTTCAGTTTAAGCTGGATGCGAGCACTCATCTCTCAAGAGGAGTTTTAATGTGATTGAGAAAACAATGAGGCTTTGGACATGGTGTAACACCATTTTCTACCCAACAAACATTTATGAATAAAACACCATTTTTATCAGAGTAAAAGTCCCACTAGGGCGTCACATTTCGTCAAAAGACATCATAATCAAATCAAATACTTCGCAGCGGAAAACTTCATAAAAACTTCATTATCAATTATAACATCAAAGGTTTAAACAACTCAACACATCATAATATCATCAAATACAAGAAGACTAAGGTTCGACTCAACGCCCCGACCCGATGTTACATATCAGAGCAAGACTCTCTACTCGACCAAAATAAACAAAAGTACTTCAAGTAAGCTCTTCGCGCGCCAAAAGCTAATCCTGGTCATCTGCACGTTACCCACATGGAGGCAACATTCAAACAGGCAGGGTGAGTAATCACGAATCAATATATAAGATATAAACGAAAGGTAAAGCAGTAACACCAAACATCATCAAGTCATCAACACATAAAATACATCAATATAATGCAATGCAACCTCATAGACTCATGCATGTGGTACCAATTCGTCATAATTGATGGACACTGGGCCATCACCCTCCAAAGATCCCCACCAATAGGATCGATTCTACACAAGAACTGGAGCACGTCACAAAACACTTCAATCCACACAATGGGATTGAAGCCCCCAAAATGGACCGAAGTCCTACTATGCCATGAATGCATGATGCAAAATCGTCATAATAAGCATCGTCATAATATCTTCATAGTTGCATCATCATTCATAAACCATCATCATCATAGATCGAATCATCATCGCAAATCAATCACGCATCATAAATCATCATAAATCATCATGGTCACACATTATCCACGTACGTCATAAATCATCATGGTCACATATTATCAACATACATCACAAATCATCATGATCAAATATTATCAACATACGTTACGAATCATCATAAATCATCATAACATCACATCAAGCCGCACTCGTCAAAGTTTATCATTATAACTCACAATGCGTCATAGTTGGTTCATCACATAAATACCCGATTTTTATTCTATTCATCACCATTACTGGATTACTAGTGTCTCATTATCTCATCATAATCTTACGTCTCAAGGAAACCACGTTACAAGCGAAATCGGGACTGAAATTGCAAGAACGGAAAATTTTGCACACACCACTGCCCATACGCGTATGGACCTTCCTGATACGCATATGGCTCAATTTCCATGCCAACCCTTACGCGTATTGCCCTCTCCAATACGCGTATCAGCAGAGAGGTTCTTCCTCTCAATTCTCCTTCAGATCTCCTTACGCGTAATGGCTAGTCCATACGCGTAAGGCTCTTTTCCCAATCCCATACACGTAATGCATCACTTCGTACGCGTATTCCCTTTCTTCCTCAGTCTCCCATACGTGTATGGCCTTCTGGTACGCGTATTGCCCAAACTTCCCTACGCGTATGATACGCGTATCAGCAGAGGGTCGTGTCAGCCCTTGGGGACAGGTGCGTACGCTACGCGTATCACCTTGGGAGTGCCCCTCATTACGCGTAATGACTTCCCTCTTACGCGTATCACCAGAGACTCCTCCAAAAACTCAGATTTTTCATCTACACGCAAAATCCCTCTTCCCAACACCTTCGATCTACTAGAAACATTCTCAAATTAACTTCGATTCATCCCAGATCTATGTTGTTCATCTTACTTCATCATCTACACCAATTATACCTAATTACTAAGTCTGAATTTGATTATAATTAGGTTCGATTCACAGATCCGATTACTCAAAAGTTCATCACAACATCAACAATCGTTCAACATCAAAATACAGCAATTTACATCAGATTCATCACAAAAAATCGCACACATCAGGTCACGAAAATACATAATAGATTCATCACAGATCCACACGAAATTATCAGAAAATAAAAACACATGACTACCTCTACCTTAAACCCATATCAAACACATTAACCCAGATTACCCTCTTTACCTCGAAATTCCAGCAGAGATTCTTCGTTTTCTGGGGTTCTACGGTTGATTCCTCAATCTAGCCTCCTTTCCTCAGCTCTCTAATCACTCCTTAGGGTTGCAACAATTCTGATCTCCAAATCCCTACTTTTTCTCTTTTGTTAAACCTAAGGGTTTTGGGCCTTAATCTCTATTTTACCATATTATCCTCCACTAATCCCTCAACATTACTGTCTTACCCTTAACAGTCTCTTAATTATTTTAAATAATAATAATAATAACAATAATAATAATAATAATAATAATCCCATTTATTAAAATTATCTTACTATCATTATCAATAAAATAATCTAATTTAATTACCACTTCTGAGACACCTCAGAGTTCCCTTAATCCAAGGCTACCCCACAACACCACACAAAGTCCCCAAACGTCACAATATTCACCAAAGTTCTCCAAAACACCGAATAGTCATAATAATTCACTTAAACAAATATTGTAATTATTTTTGGGGTGTTACACATGGCAGTCACTCACCTTTTTGCTTTTGGTGTTTGGTCACACGACTTTTCTTATTTGTTGAGGATTTTTCTTTGTAATCCTTTGTTTTTGCTTTTCGCGTTTTTGTTCATTCCCTAATTTTTACCTGGACTGAGTCTTTTGGATTTGACCTTGAAGTCCAGCGGGATGCCCCAATTTTGCCTAAATCTCCTTCAAAGGTTTTGATTTAGCGGCTTTTTTCTTTTTCATTTTTTGATTTATGCACGAATCGTGTGACTCTAAGTCATTTTGACTTGTTGAAAGGATTGTGACTATCCCATTCCTTAGCTAGTAGGAAATGGACTTAGATACCAATTACAATTAGGTATGACTCATAGCCTCTTAATGTGTGAGGGTAAGGTGAAGTGGATCCTCGGATGTTCACTTCTTTTTATGAATATTTGGGTGCTCGATCAGCTTAACTGAAAACTACCCTGCCCCTTGGTTAAATTGAGGGTTTTTTTATTTGGAAAAGAAAAACTGCTACTTCAAGGCTCAAAGGGGTTAAAGAGAGATTACCTTCCTTATATCTCCAGTGTTTGGGAGTTTGAAATAATGCCTTACATCATCAGCAGGTTTTAATCAAAAGCATACAACAAGATATTTTACGTTTTCATTATCGTCATCCTCCCTACAAATCTTTGCCTAAGCAATAGATTGAGTGGTGTTAGCATTTAAAAAGTAATAAAACATTTAAAATGAGTGAATACGAATGGACTTCTTCAAGACAAACATACTCATTGCATTAATCATTCAAAATAACAAAGTTCTTATATGCCAAAAAAAAAATGCATTAACAAACACCAAAAGTTACACATGAAGAAGCAGCAAATAAACTAAGAATTTGACAAGACATAGCTTAAAGAAAGGCCTTCATGCTCCACAGAATCAGTCCACCATGTGCACGGAGGAGCTTTCTCCACGTTAAAACAAAAGAGTGATTTGAACCTTGGGTTTGCAAATTCTGAAAGACAGGATGCCTTTTTGGATTAGTTCATTCACCTTCTCCTTGAGAACATAGCATTCCTGAATGTCGTAACCTGGCGCCCCTTGATGGAAAAAACATAATGCGTCAGCCTTGAAGTAGCTCCTATGGATCATCGGAATAGCTGGTGGAGTTTCTTTCTTGATCAAACCCTTTTGTAAGAGGACAGGGAACAACTTGGCATAGTGCACAGGGACGCCCCTAGACTCACCACTCTACTCAGCTGGGGATTAGTGGAGGAAGAAGGACCATCCTGACATTGGGAGATGTCCAATTCTTTGACCAAAGTAATCAGACGCTTCTTAGCAATTTCAGGTTTGCAACCTCATCTCGAAGCTCTTGATTTTCTGGCTCTTGGTTATCCACCATAGTCTTCATGGTGGTGGAAAACGTTCCCATATGGGCCCTCAGGGTAGCAATCTCCTCGTGGAGTGCTTGGTTTTCTAGTTCCAAATGATTCATCCTCTCTTGTAGTTGTCTCGAGTACTAAGGTGACAGACTGGAGGAGACAACGAAATAAGCCAATGCAAAAGGAATGCACATGTGATGACATGCATGCAATGCAATGCAATGCAAATGCAAATGCAAAAGATTAATGGTTTCAAGGAATTCAAGAAGTAAGTTGCAAACATAACATATTTTGGAAAAAGTTGAAGAACATCATTTCAAACAAATGGACAACTGAGTTCCTTGAAACCAATTTTTTTTCATGAATGTATGCACAAACACACTTATACACATATTCACAATATATACAAATATGAGGTTTAGGTTTCGAGATCATGAGCATGGAATCATGGTCTACCCATCCCAAAAGGTGTGTACTAAGGGTTCTCATATCTATAGAGCAGGGTTCTAAGAGGTTCCCAAAGTCATTGACCCATCTTTCGGATATTATCGACACACCAATTACTTAGGAATCAATAATATTCTCAAGAGAGCCTCGTTCGAGTGTAGCATCGCGTATCAACTACTTTGGGTTTACACCCTCATAGTCATCGAACTACATCCTAAGAAGACCAAATGGGGTAATGAGGTAACTAATGGTCCTCAGTCTCACGGGCTCCAAGGTCGAAAGTAGTAATGCATTCACGATGGCTCGCTCAACACTACTACTCCTAAGAGGGCCTCAACTGAGCAGGGGATCTCAAGTCAACTTTTCGGGATTAACTCCCTCAATGTCTCCTTGACTATAACACCCATCCTAAACATAAGTACACTCAAGTCCGGGTTAGGACTTATCTCACCACTCAAGGTCACAACCCTGCGCACAACAAAAACCCAAGCACAAACAGATATTTAAAAATATACAAGTATACAAGCAAGCAAACATAAAAATAACACAAATACAAACAAGGTGGGCTTAACCCTCTTCGGGGAGTTAGGTCCCCAGTGAAGTCGCCATTTCTGTTGCTGTGAGAATCAGATGTCAAGCTATTGAATTAACTTGAATCACAAATCTTTGAAGTTCACCACCGAACTTTGATTTATCAAAAGGAAAGGGAAAAGATCTAAAAAACCCTAATTGCAATGTAACAACAATGCCAGAGATCTAAGGTTCGGGGGTTGGTTATACCTATGGAAGGTGTTAGCATCCTAAGTATCTGTAGTACTCTACAGGAACCTCTTATTTGTATTTGTGTTATGTTATGGTTTGCTTGCTAATGTTAGTGCTAAGGGAAAGACCTGAGGTATTTACTAAGTATGCTCGCCAAGACATCACATCTCGTGCCTACGTATCTTGACTAGGATGGAATCAGAGCATTCGTAGTTCACCTCACTACAGGTGAGGAACACTTGATAGTGATCAAGGTTCCAAAGGGAAGGTAAGTGTCCATGGCAAGACACCTACATAGAGTTAAGGAACTCTAACCTAATGGTAGGTTAAAAAGGGGAGGTAAGTGTCCATGGCAAGACACTTACATAGAGTTAGGCAACTCTAATCCTAAGGCTAGGATAAAAGGGAAGGAAGTGTCCATAGCAATGACACTCACATAGAGTTAGGCAACTATAATCCTAAGGCTAGGATAAAGGGAAGACTAGAGACTATAACAAGGTCTAAAGGGAAAGTAAGTGTCCATAGAAATGGCACTTACATAGAGTTAGGCAACTCTAATCCTAAGGCTAGGATGGGAAAGCTAAAGACTCTAACAAGGTCTCAAAGGAATAGTAGGCAAGGCTAAACTGACTTATGACAATAAGTCAACTAGAGGGACCTTTTCCTTTGGATTAAGATTAAGAAGAGATTTTGAATGCGAAAAGAAAGGACAATCTATAGGAGACTGAATCCTAAATGTTGTTATACAAAGGATTGAGAGCCTAATGTATATCCTACTCCAAGCTTAATCGGAAATTATGTTGGAATAGGAGCCTTAAGGGAGCATGTGAACAAAGCACAAGTAAACATTACACAATTGAATCACAAACAACATTAAGTACCAAACAAGACTCAAGTAAAGATATAAATTCATGTCAAAGCATCATAAGTAACTAGTATCATGAAAGCATACATCAAGCAAAATCAAGAATGGGCCTCAAGCAAATAGTAAGAGATGGAAGGATCTAACTAAAAAGATGGTGCATGACAAGCATTCCCTTCTATTGGACTGGTGAGCCACCAGCAAGCCAAGAAATAGCCAAACATCAAATGAAAACAAAATCCTAGCCAAGTCTTCATAAGGATCAAGAACCAAGTAGGAGCTTCATGTATCAGATGACTTCAATATCAAAGTATCAACACCTGCACGCAGAAAATTTCCCAATACAGACAAAGCGACATAAAAGGTCCAAGGTCTCCAAATCTCAACTCCAAGAGCATAGGGCAAGGGTCCTAGATCTACGTCCAAAGTCCAAAGCTCAGGATAGTAACCACATTCCACCAATTAAAAGTCTTTTAGGGTTTCGATAGTTTTATCATATTTTTGTGTTTTTTGAATAATGACAAGATGATATGAACAATGACAATATGAACAATAACATATGAACAACGATATATGGACGAAAATATAGAACAAAAATAATGAACAGAAATTAAAGTCAGTTGTTAATTGTCATTGATTGGATGATCACCTTTTGAATTGGGTCCAATGTAGTGCTAAGCAATTGTAGCACGATCTATGAGGAAGATCAAGCTATGGGAGGCCTGTCAATAATAAAGTTTGTGCTAAAACACGATAGAGGAATGATATGTAGATCATTTTCAAAGAATTGTGCCACACGAAAAGAAAAGAGAACGGTCTCGTCTTAATCACAAACTTTTGTCGATTAATCGAAGGTAACCTATCACGATCCCAAAGTATAGAAAATGATCTCGATGATCATTCACTACAGATTTGAAATAATGAAGGTTAAACAACCTCAACAATTGACATTCGTGATGTTAAAGACGTCATCGACCAAAAATGAAAAGAAAATCGAAATGGAAATAAAGGAAAATAAAATAGAAAAATAAAATCAAAGCAAAAATAGAAATGATAATCATCAAGAAAAATCTAAATCAATTAAATGATAAAAACTTGTTCCTAATAAAAAAATTAGAAGAAATCCTGTGGGTTTCAAAAACAAGCCCATCATTCTTCAAAGAATAAAAAGTACGGTTGACACAAAAAGAAAGGGAGGTGCGGTTTGAAGTTCCAAATGGGCTGAGCCCATGATCTACCCACCTCACAAAACAATTATCAGAATAAAAATAAAATATAAATAAATCATGAAGGTCAAAAGAAGGGCACTGATCAATTGATGAAAACGAAAGCCACCTTCAAAATACACTTATTCATTTCACCCTCAAATAAGTAACAACATGTCAGAAGTAGAACAAAACAAAAGCAACGTTATCATCAACTTGTCAAAAAAACGAATTGAAAACACGGTCATCAATAGTATTCAACTTTCTTCTCTCAATCCGTCTCAATCTCTCGCTCGATCTGATTCGCACCGCCGTCTCAGGTTTGTATAGTTTTGGGATTTCGTCTCCAAACTCTCTACTTCATCTCATTCTTCTCCCTCTCTCTGGTTGTTGTGGTTTTGTGGGTTTTTAATCAGTCTTCTTTATCTCTCAATCTTTCTTCGCTTTATGTTAAAAGTGGTTCTGTGAGTTTCATTTGAGTATGTTGTTGTTTGTTTATGGTTGATGGGTTGTTGTTGATCTGAAGGAATGAAAGGGGTTGAGTATGAAGGTTAGGAGGGTTTTGGGGAGAGATTTTAGCAGGGTTATGTTGGTTTTTTTTAAAGCTTCTCTAAAGAGTGAAATCAGGTGGGTTTTACTTTTATAGGAGAGGTTTGTGGGTATTTGTGGAAGAATTGATGAAATCCGTTGTGAATTCGCGTTTCTGTTATTTTGCAATGAGGGTCGCAAGTTTTATGTCGTACAGGTTGATGCGTTGTGAATCAAATGGTTGTGTGGGGTCTGGTTATGACGTGGCTTGTTTTGTCATTTGTGTGATCATTTTGCTCGTTGTGATTTTCAGGTTGTGACTTGGTGTTTGTTTGTGGTGTGCTACATGTTTATGGATCGTGAAGGTGTATCATGGTTTTGAGAGCTGTTTGCTGGTGTGTAGTGAAACAAATCATGTTGTGGTGCTTGTGAATTAGGTACAAGTTTTTACCTAGAAAAGTTATGTTAGATTGGCAAGGTATGTATTGTTTTGTGGAATGGTTGTGCGTAGGGTATATCGGTTTGGTGCAAAAGTTATGACTGAGGTTATTGGTTTGGCAAGGTTGTTGTATAGTTCATGGCTACAAATTGTTTTTGTTGTTGCTGTCCTTTTCATGATGCAGGTTTGTGGTTGTTGGAGTGTGTTGTGGACTAATGCGTTGTAGCCGGTTTGGAAGAGTTTTTTTGAGTAGGCTTTGCTTTTGTGTAGTAGACTGCAGGCTGTTCAAATTGCAGCAGGTTTTTGTCTGGTGTGGGGAGCGGTGCATGGTGTAAAGATGGTTTTGATAATAGGTTTTGTTGCTTTTTGGGTGTAGTGGAAATAGGTGGCCTCAAGTTTTGTCTGAAAAGTCTTGTTGTGGAATGGCTTGTACGTGATGTAACTAGCAGGATGTGAAGGTTTTGCTTTGTATATGGATGCCTTCAAGTTGTCTTGGTTTGGTATTATGTACCTACTACTTGTTCACGTATTTGCTTGATTTTCTTTCCACGGTGCATTGACTTGAGGAATTGGGAAAAATTGGAAGGAAGGCATAAACTTGGTATGGAGTTGGACGAACATTGGCTTATGAAGAAGACTCTTGAAGAAGAAACATGGCTAAACATGGAACTTGGAGGGTGCGAATAGTATCCAAGGCAAATGAAGAAATTCTTGATTTCTCATCTTGCAATACTTTAGCCTTAGATTTAGTAATTATTTGTAGGATTGACACTTTTGTATCAAGGAACTTACACTTTAGTAAACTTGTGTTTTTTTTCTTCCAAATTTGTAGTCTTAAAAACTTGAATGTAATGAGGATGAAGTGTTCTAAGCATTCCTTATTTCAATTGTTTCAATTTTGATCATGTAACACACTTTTGAAACTTATAATTTAAAGTTTTGTAATTATGAATCCTTGTATTCATCTTGAAATCAATTAAAATTTTCCATTCTAGAACTTGTACCAAATGCACATTGGAATTCAATTCATCTTGTACTTTCTTTGATTTGTTTTCTTTGTTGTCTTGTAACTTTCTTTGAAAGTAACTTGGACCTTGCACTCTAAACCTTGTCAAATATGAATTCAAGTTGGTGGCAGTTTGAATTTGAAAATTACCCTAGAATAAAAAACCTTGGATCTTGTTTGCTTCCAATAAGTGACCCTGTATAATTAACCTTCCACACAACTTGCACTTATATTTCTTCTATCAAATCCACCACAAGTCAAACATGAATGAAGTCACACCTTCCTCTATTTAACCAAAAACTCAATCCACCAAACCCTAACTTGGAAGTGATTTTGATCCTTTGATGACTTTCAACTATGAAGTACTTGAATTCAACACAATTTGATACTCTGATCCACACACAACTGATCTGAATTGGCCTAAAAAACCTTAAGTGAAGCTTCAGATATACACGCCACAAATCATGTATACCCTGACCTTGGCTTTGATCTTTAGACAAACCTTTGCCTGACTAACAAATTAGGTCATTGAACCTCAACCATCACTATACACATGTTTGACCTGATAGCCTGGCCTGAACCTTGATTTGATCCTACAAAGCCTGTGCCTCGAGGAACTTGTGATGAAGCCATATTGCACTTGATTATTGATGGATAAAGATCTCTTGAAAGAATGAGAACTTGCTTGGTTGATGATCCATCCAAAACCTTGACTGATCACTCCATTGAACCTTCCAAAGTAAACCCTAATTCACAAGAAACAATAAAACAAAGCCTGACAAATTGGTTAGCTATGCATGAATGATCTAGGATGATATGTAAAAGATCAAAGAATCTAAGGGTAAAATTTGGGGTATGACAGTTGCCCCTATTTAAATATCTTTACCGGATGACATGAGCGATGACCATCCTCATGAAACAATGGTGAAAGGTATTTAAATACAGAAAACAGGAAATTTTGCCCTTGGATGCAATGACATGCTATGCTATGGACAAAAGAAAACTAATCTATAATGCCGACATGCCATGAACTCTAGCATGATGATTCATGATGAAATGATAAATGCAAAATTCAGACAAAAACGAAAGCAAACAGGGCTAGAGTCAACACAATGGGTAATAACTCACTGAGGATGACAACAACACTGGGGACAGAAATAAACTGGGGAAATCTAAAGTGATTGATCAACAGGTTCAGGCATGATCGGCTGACACTTTAGAAAGGAAAGATCCTCACTGGAGGTAGAATAGGAAAGACGGTCTCCATTGGGGAATATCCAGAGTGATTGATCAACAGGTTCAGGCATGACCGACTGACATTCTGGGGGGAAAATGATAAGACCAGACACAATCCTCAAAGCCTTAGGATTGGGCAAAAACAAAGACAATACCCTCAAAGCCTTAGGATCAATCCAAACAAAACAAGACAAAAGCTAACATCCTCAAAGCCTTAGGATGAAGCAAAGACATAATCCTCAACTCCTTAGGACTGGGAACAAACAAAGACAAGACCCTCAAAGCCTTAGGATCAAGCCAAACAAAACAAGACAAAAGCTAACATCCTCAAAGCCTTAGGATGAAGCAAAGACACAATCCTCAAATCCTTAGGATTGAGCAAAAACAAAGACAAGACCCTCAAAGCCTTAGGATCAAGCCAAACAAAACAAGACAAAAGCTAACATCCTCAAAGCCTTAGGATGAAGCAAAGACACAATCCTCAAAGCCTTAGGATTGGGCAAAAACAAAGACAAGACCCTCAAAGCCTTAGGATCAAGCCAAACAAAACAAGACAAAAGCTAACATCCTCAAAGCCTTAGGATGAAGCAGAGGCACAATCCTCAAAGGCTTAGGATTGGGCAAAATCAAAGACAAGATAATAGCTAACATCCTCAAAGCCTTAGGATGAAGCAGAGACATAATCCTCAAAGCCTTAGGATTGGGCTAAACAAAAGACATGACCCTCAAACCCTTAGGATTATGCAAGGGTAAGGTAGGATCCTTAAAGCCTTAGGATTAAAACAAACAAAGCTGGAGTTCTCAAACAAGAATAAACATCCAGGCCTTTGGAAATTCCTTAAAACAAAGAGATCAAACAGGATCTTCAAGAAACATCAAAAACAATATAGGGTAATTAAAATCTTCTGTATGTGCCAACATAATTGAACTTAAACCACAAGCAAAGGTAACAAGACCAGTTTCCAACAGATTGATGCCACCAATAACTGGACTTTAACAAAGATGCCAATGACAATTAGACTTCACGGGGATATATTGGTGATGACCCAAGTTCAATCTAGGAACAAACTATAGAGAAACAGTCAAACGAGACTCTGCCCATTGAGGATTGAACTCAATTGGGGATTCATCTTATCCAAACATGGACACGATAACTGAAGCAACCATATTCCACGAGGAGCAATCTCAGTGGGGAACTATAAAAGATGTGCACTTTTTGCTTAAGGCTGACGACCCTACTAGAGAGATGAGACCAACCTGGTTACTTGGTGATAAACATTTCCGAAGTAAACAAACAAAAGACATCAAGGTAGCAAAATGCTCATATGCCATGTATGAATGTATGTCATGTTTATGCTTATGCTGACAAGACAAACAAGGAGAAGAAAATTGGAGATGAAATAAACATCTCGACGAGGATACTCGGCCAACCTCTGCAAGAAGGAGACATCTATCAAGATATGAATAGAAATCCACATGTAGAACCACAACATTACTTCAAGGTTTCAACCTTCTCTGGGGAAAATAATATTCCACTCGGGGATATAATATCATGACTTCACCTGATGGATTGCCATCATGAATCTGATTTCCTTGTTGGAAGAGAAATGTCCACTGGGAAAGGGTCACCCATGATTAGAGACTTCATAGGGGATAAAATAAATATCTACCTCATCAGGGAATAGATAAACATATCCAGTTCGTTGGGGCCAAAAGGAACCACAGGAAATCACCGGGGAATGGAGGAGCCCAAATAGTCACTAAGGAACAGTAAAGTCCAAAGATTCAATACATCCATTTCACTTGGGGAAATATGAAGCCAAGGCAGCTTACCGGGGAAAATAAGGTAACTTCAGTGGGGATCAAAAGATGACTCCACTGGAGAGCAAATCCTCAGTAACAATAACATGTATCACATGGTGGACACTAGGGAGATTCTCTGCAATCTTGAAAATCACTTACGATCAAAGGATCGGTCAAAGAGTATTGTCAGTTTATGCTTCGTTGGGGATTTTTTCTGAAAATGGTCTAAAAGTGCTTATGCAACATTGAAAGTAGTGAAAGGTTCTCTAGCAGTGATGAAAACAGAGAAGGTCGCTGCAAATTTATACATGCTTTCGGGAGACACGATGAAAAGAGCAGATGCATTAGTAGTAGCTGGAAGCTAAGAAGAAGCAACAATGATATGGCATCGTAAACTAGGCTATATGTATGAACGAGGCTTGAAAGTTCTTACAGAACTTAATCTCATACCGGAATTAAGTCGGTAAATTTACCTTTCTACGAGCACTCTGTGATAAGCAAGCAGCATAGACTAAAGTTTTCTAATTCAACTTCTAGAAGCAAACACATACTAGACTTGATTCATTCTGATGTGTGGGAGTCACCAGAATTGTTTTTTGAAGGAGCAAAATATTTTGTATCATTCATTGATGATTACTCAAGGAAACTATGGGTGTACCCAATCAAGAAGAAGTCAGATGTGTATTTAGTATTCAAGGAGTTCAAAGCACAAGTGGAACTTGAAACCAGGAAAAGAATTAAGTGCTTGAGGACAGATAATGGAGTAGAATATACAGATGGTGATTTCCTGACATTCTGAAAGTAAGAAGGTATTAAACGGAAGTTTACTGTTGCTCATACACCTCAGCAGAATGGTGTAGCAGAGCGGATGAATAGAACTCTCCTGGAGAGGACGAGAGCTATGCTGAAAACAACAGAATTGGCAAAGTCTTTCTAGGCAAAAGTTGTTCAAACTGCCTGTTACGTGATAAATTGATCGACATCAACTGCAATTGATTTAAAGACACCAATGGAGACGTGGAAGGGAAAACCGAGTGATTATTCTTCTTTGCATGTATTTGGATGTCCTGTGTACGTGATGTACACTACTAAGAAAGAACAAATCTGGACCCAAAATCCAGGAAATGCAGGTTACACTGACAATGTGAAGGGGTATCGTCTGTGGGATCTTGCTGGCCACAAGATTATTGTTAGAAGGGATGTAATTTTTTTGTAGAAAATGAACTACAAAAAGAAAAAAAAGATGATAACACTATAAAGGAGACTACTACGGTGGAGATGAAGGAAAAGTCAGGAGAAAATGATTCTTCTGAAGCAGAGCCAGAGTACGAAGAACAAGAACCAAATGAGGTCAATAATGTAAATCCCAGAAGAACCACACGTCAGATAAGAAAACCATCCCATCACTCAGAATATGTGATGGCAAGTCATGATGCATACTGTCTTCTATCAGAAGATGGATAATCATCAACCTTTCATGAGGCATTAAATGGTTCAGATGCTTTTCTGTGGATGGTAGCAATGCAGGATGAAATTGAAGCCTTACATAGAAATAACACATGGGAACTTGTTGAACTTCCGAAAGGTCGAAAACCATCGACAACAAATGGGTGTTCAAAATTAAGCGAGATGGCAACGATCAGGTGGAACGATATCGTGCAAGACTGGTGGTCCAAGGATATGCTCAGAAAGAAGGTATTGATTTCAATTAGATATTTTATCCAGTGGTAAGACTCACCATAATCAGAGTGGTCTTGGCAATGTGTGCTACATTTGATCTAAATCTAGAGCAGCTTGATGTAAAGACTGCATTTCTTCATGGAGAACTTGAAGAGGAAATATATATGCTCCAACCCAAAGGCTTTGAAGAACAAGGAAAAGAAAACTTGGTTTGTAGGTTGACCAAATCTTTGTACGGTTTAAAACAGGCGCCAAGGTGTTGGTACAAGAGATTTGATTCC
Organism: Lathyrus tuberosus; assembly: GCA_022829125.1. Classification (NCBI taxonomy): domain Eukaryota; kingdom Viridiplantae; phylum Streptophyta; class Magnoliopsida; order Fabales; family Fabaceae; genus Lathyrus; species Lathyrus tuberosus. Next base: position 11,293,447 of record JALAZF010000105.1, on the reverse strand, counting down.
TTTATCATGAGCCTTGGATACAACAGATTAATTTTATACCATTGTACGTATTACAAAAGGTTTGATGATAATGATGATTTTATCATTTTGATGTTGTATGTGGATGACATGTTGGTGGTAGGCCCCAACAAAGACCGAGTCCAAGAATTGAAGACGCAATTGGCTAGGGAGTTTGATATGAAATACTTGGGACCATCAAACAAGATTTTAGGGATGCAAATTCACTGAGACAGAAAAGACAGAAGGATTTGGCTTTCTCAGAAAAATTATCTTCAGAAAGTCTTGTGGCACTTTAACATGCAAGAGTGTAACCCAATCTCTACTCCACTTCCTGTCAATTATAAATTATCCTCAAGTATAAATCCTAGCAATGAAGCGGAAATGATGGAAATATCTCAAGTACCGTATGCATCAGCGGTGAGAAGCCTTATGTATGTTATGACATATATTAGACCAGATATTGCTCAAGTAATTGGAACAGTCAATTGGTTTATGGAAGATCCAGGTAATGAACACTGGAATGTTGTTAAGAGGATCCTTAGATACATCAAAGGAACCTCAGGTGCTGTATTATATTTTAGGGGATCAGAATTCACTATCATAGGCCACATTGATTCAGATTTTGCAAGCTACATTGATAAAAGAAAATCTACTACTGGCTATGTATTCACACTTGCAGGAGGAGCGGTAAGCTGGTTATCCAAATTTCATATTGTTGTAGCTTTGTCTACTATAGAAATTGAATACATGGCCGCTACCCAAGCATGTAAGGAAGCATTTTGGATTCAAAGGTTATTGGAAGAACTCGGGCACAAGCAACAAAATATTACGGTGTACTGTGATAGTCAGAGTGCCTTTTAGAGGTAGTAGAAGAAGGAAGTGTGGATATGCGAAAAATTCACACCAAAGATAACCTAGCAGATGCAATGACGAAGCCGATTAACTCTGATAAGTTTGCATGGTGTAGGTCTTCCTATGGCCTATTAGAGGCGTAATCAACATGAAGTTGATAAGGTAGAGAAAAATTTGGAAGATCACAAATGTGACTTTAAGTGGGAGATTGTCAGAGATTGTGGTCATGGTCAAACATTGTGGTCATGGTAAGAGATTATGGTCAAGGATTATGGTTGAATAAAGTCACAATTTATGGACCAAAGAAAGCAACAACCATGGTTTTGCAACCATGGTTTTGTGAATATGAGCACCTATAAATAGAGGTGCATTTCTCATTCATAACATAACACAAAAGAAAAATTTAGAGAGAAAGAATTGTATTTTCTCCTATAAGGTTCTTTTAGTGAGTGTTCTCCTATTGTCGTACCTCAAAAAATATGATCCTCGCGATGGACGCGGAAAGAACTGTTCGAAACAGAGTCGCCGCCGAACTTTATTTATCCCAAAAGAGGGAAAGGAAAATATCGAGAAAACCTTTAAAGGGAGATAAGAACTTGGTCATCGCAACCAAATTCGGGTTCGGGAGTCGGTTACGCAAGAGGGAAGGTATTAGCACCCTCTACGTCCGTTGTACTCAACGGGAACCTCTTGATTCGATTCGTGAGAAAGTTAGATAGGTTTGTTATCTTCTAAAGGGTTTGCTTATAAGGAAAAGGGGTGGTTTTTTATTATTGTGCTCGGCAAGGATTGAGAACCCTTGGGCCTACGTATTCCCTCGTGCAATGGGAAAGTCAGAGCATTCGTAGTTCGTGGGACTACGGTTTGTTGGTTCGTGTTTTTTAGGCGAACGAGAGTTTAATTCGCATTCTAACTGCTAAACGTTGGCTTGTCGGCTCGTCATAGGAGGCTGAAGCACTAGTTCATATGTGCGGAAGAATGGATTAAACAGTGTTCTTTTTGTGAAAAGTTGTTTGAGTATGAATTAAGTGTATTAGAGATTTGATTGAGAACAAGGTTTGATTTGGACGTGTTTTAGGCGAACGAGAGTTTGGGTTCCATTCTAACTGCTAAACGTTGGCTTGTCGGCTCGTCATGGGAGGCTGAAGCACGAGTTCATATGTGCGAAAGAATGAGTTAAACAATGTTCTTTGGGAAAGGTGTTCGAGTTGTGGATTAAGTGTGTTAAAGATTTGATTGAGAAAAGAGGATTTGATTTGTATATGTTTTAGGGCTTCGCTCGCGCAGGAAAGAAGGGTTACGGTCGTGTTGGATATTTTAGAGGTGACAATTGCCCACACACGAGTAAGAGAACTCGCACCCAAACAACTGAGGAGAAGGGCCAAAGACTCGACCACCCTCACTTCACCTTTAGTAAAATGTGTTTAGATAGAGATTAAGTGTTTTAATGATTACTTGGAAAAAGTTTGCATGTTGTCGAGTTCGCATGTCTTAAAGGCGTCAATTGTCCACACACAAGTAAGGGAACTCACACCTAAACGATTGACAGGTTAAAGCTTAAGTTTTTTAGAGGCATCAATTGTTTACACACGAGTAAGTGAACTCGCACCTAAACAACTGATAGGTTAAGGTTTAAGTTTTTAGAGGTGTCAATTGTTCACACACGAGTAAGAGAACTCGCACCTAAACAATCGACAGGTTAAAGTTTAATTTTTTAGAGGTGACAATTGTTCACACACGAGTAAGTGAACTCGCACCTAAACAATTGAAAAGAAAGACCAAAGACTTAGTCCCCCTATATGAAAATGTTTAAGTATTATTAAGTGTGTTGGTTTGATTTGAGAAAAGCACTCGACGTTGGATCGAGGTTTTAATTTAAGTATGAGGAGGTTAATAAATGGAAGGAAAGGAAGTTATGGTGTGAAGTGAAGGTTGGAAATACTTGATATATGGACCAAGTAAATGCTTAGGATTGAATTGATTGAATTTATTTGGAAAATACTTGATGTTGGATCAAGTTTGTTTCACTCTTATAAAAAGGGTTGATTTTAATCTTATGGAATTAGTTAAGCCGCGATTAAACATAATCCAATCACATACATGCATACAAATCAAAATAAAATGGATAATCGTTGCATAAGGCCCAAGAGGAGGCAAATGGGAGGTCGGTTGCGATCGTGAAAACGATAGACTTATCAGGTATGAAAATGATTGACACGAAGTCCAAATATTAGTTGAAAAATATTTTGATTTGAATAAACATGCAATGACATAGCATAATATAATCAAGGCATAAAAAATCTACAAGAGAAGATCATACACCTCATCTAAAGATCATGAATAAAATGGGGAAGAAATATGCTTCTAATATGGATACAATCCTAGAATGAGGCAATGAAAGATAAAATCGAGATTCTAGGGGTACCTAACGGAGAAGGTCCGTTGCCTCTTCGATGCGTACAAAAAGCTTAAGAATTGTTAGAAACTTCGTAATTATCAATCCAATTAATCCTCAACATCCAAGATCAACAAAACCAAAGGCGGAGCAGCGCGACTCATCATCTTATTCCAAAACCATCGCCGCACCCATTGCTTCGACTTCCCTGTGCGACGAGCTTCATCGTCTTTGTCTTTCCTTGTTCAGATCTCCTCGTGGCCCAACAGCAATAACGTCAAAGGCTCGGCAAAGTAAACATCAACAGCAACGTCACGGTTCCGAGACTCAACCTCTTCGCGATCCGAGCACCTCCTTCGTCTCGTTTGACCTTTGATCAGATTCAGGTTTGTTCGCGATTCAAGTTCACCTTCGACTTTGTCACTCAATCCGTCTCCTTCATCTCATTTTGTTCTTCTATTTTTCTCTGATTGGTTTCGTGTGGTTGCAATAGAAGAATATGGTGATTTGGTTGTGAGGTTTTGGAAGATGGAGGTTTCAGATTTGGGTTGTTAAAAAAGGTTGAAGATGGTTGAGGAAGGGTTTGTGTCGAAGAAGACGATGGAAGAGGTTCAAGGTTGGAACTTTGTTTGTGTCGCTGTGGGTTGTGGACTGAATGGGTGAGTTTGGTTGAAAGGAAATAAGGTTCATTTCTATCCTTTTTTTTTGCAAACTGAGTGTGAAACTTTTGTTCTTCTGCGTATGGTTTTCTATGGGAGAGGTGAGGACTGAGCTTATTGAAAGTGGATATGAGACAGAGTTGTGGAGGTGGTCGGTATTAAGCAAGGTTTGGGCGATCGAGTGGTTGGTGGTAGGTGTTGGCGAGAGAAGAGGAACGAAAGGGTGTGTAGGAGGAGGACGTTGAAGCTTGAGTGTCGAGATAAGGGATCTCCCAAGGGTTAGTTGTTTCTCTTTCTTCTATACTTTTTCCAGAGTTTTTCTTTTTGCTTTATGGCCTCCCCCCCTCTCCAAATCGTTCTCTCCCTTTTTCTTGTTCTATGGGTTGTTTTGGTTTTGTGAGTTTGAAGGTTAGTTATGGAATTTTGCTGTAGGTTCAGAGTGGTGAAGGTTTGGAGAAGAAAACTAAGGTTGAAAGCTGAAGAACAAGTTTTCGTGTGTTGCTGTTGGAGAAACAAGGTTGAAGAAACTATGCCGTGGAAAATGAGGGAAGACAGTGATGGTATAAAACTGAAGGTTTGAATTCGTCCTCTTTTTTCTTTCCCTTCTGCTCTCTTTTATCCCCTGCTCTTTTTGTGGTTTATGTTCTTATTTTAAATTCAAAACTTGCTAATGAAGTTTTGGTACAGTTGTTGTTGATGTTGTGTCTTTTTCAATATTCAGGTTTTTGGCTATTGTGTGCAGTTTTGGTCGCGCGTGATGTTGTTGTCTGCGATTTGCAGGGTGTACGATTTTGTTGCTTTACAAGTTGTAGCATTGAGGTAGCATGGTTTGGTCTGGCATGTAGCAGCAGATTTTGAGGCAGTGTTGGCTGGTACTTTGTAGCATGAATTGGGATAGTGGTGCTTAGGCGTGTTAGCATTTTCTCCTTTTTTTTATTTTGATGGGCTTTGAATTTTTTGTAATTTTTGAGAATGGACTCTTGTTGCAATTAATAGACTTGTTCCAATTTGCTGTAATAGAGTGGAAAATGGACTTATTAGAAAAGAAGTTGATTTTTATGGATATGGATGAATAGAATTAAAAATAAATGATAGGAAAATAAAACTGGATATTAAAAGATGGAATGAAAAATGGATATTAAAAAGAAATGAAAATTGGAAAATTGGATAAATGAAATGGGTAAAGGTTATTGGATAATGAAATGAAATTAAAATGGATATGGAAGTGATTCAAAAATGGATATTTGGATTCAAAAGTGGTCATGGTCATGAAAGAAATGGATTTAAAAGTGATTTATGGATATGTGATCAACGTGAATGGTTAATGAAATTGATGAAAAAGTGGATTAAAATATGGATACAAAAAAAAATGGTTTTGAAATGAATAGTAAATGGAAAGTGGAAATGAATATTGATAACAAAAATAAGGGTAATTGAAAATGAAGATGGCTTAGAAATTGGATATGGATTTAAGAGTTGATTTAGAGATGAATATTATGAATTTGGTCATAGAAAGAAAATGGGTAGCAAAAAAAGATAAAAATAGATATTGGATAAAAAAAAGATTTAAGGTGAAAATGAGGTGTGACAGATGAAAGTTATACACAGGTAGGACAAATTTGGGGTATGACACCTATTACAAGAGAGAATGTAATTTGTTCTCTCCTTGTATTTAGAGAGAAGTGTTGTAATTTCTTCCACTTAGTGAAAATCTTTTATGCCGGTGCCTGTGGTTTTTCCCTTATTTGTTGAGGGTTTTCCATGTAAATATTTTGTGTCAATTTCCTACTCCTTGATCTCTTATTTTTGTGATATTTATCTTGCTACTCTGATACCCAACATTATCTTCTTTAAACGTGGTTTGTATTAAATTCGTTCACGTTCACGTTGTCATACCCCAAATTTTGACCACAAGATTTCCCATAATTGTGAGGATCATTGCCACAATATGGATGTACCATCATACCTCATCAATCTCCTCAGGGATTGTTGAGCATTCACTACAACCAAGAATTAGGGTTTTGAACCCTCTCAGGACACTTAGACAAAAGATTAATCAAGAAATGACATGATCTTCAACTTGTCTAACCTCTCAAACATCCATGAAGGATCAAGAGGTCTCCCATATCAAGAATCAAGCACAAGAGTGCAACATCTCAAACTGATCAAACCTCAAGATCGACAGTATCACCAAATTAGGGTTTTGGTCGACCAAGGCATCCAGATGAAAATTTTTCATCTGGGCATGAGCCAATATCTCAAAGTATGATTCAAAATGCTCAAAGGGACCTCATAGACCCAATCATCAAGTCAGAATAGCCTCAGAGGAAGCATTCATCAAAAATCAAGAATTAGGGTTTCTTGACCTAATTCACCCCTAAGTTGACTTTTGGGGCAAGACATGAACCAAGACCTCAAGACATGATTTGAGGGCCTCAAATACACCATATTGATCTATTTGCAACAATGTATTGATCCAATAAGCTTGATTCACAAGTTTCAAATTCATCTGGACCACAATTAGGGTTTTTTGAAGAAAAAGTCAACTGTACCTTTGACTTTTGACCAAGACATGTTCCCAAACCTTGGGACATGATTCAAGACACCCTAAAACACCTATGGAATCCATCCATTAGGTTTGAATTAGGTCAAGAACTTGATTTCATAAAGGATCACACAGTTTGGAATTCATCTGACAAAAAGTCAATTGTGCCCAAAATCAAGTTTGACTTTTTGAAAATTTTCACAAATATGGCTCCCCTAAGTCAAAAACAATGTTAATATATGGTTTTGATCATCATCCATCAAGAAAAATCAAGAAAAGTGAGATTTCTTGCAAAAGGGGCAACCATAAGAAACTTGAATTTTTCTAAGTTATGGAAGAAAATGGATTTGGTATCAACTTTACAAGGTCATAACTCCTAAACCCTAAGTCCTTTTTCTTCCATCCAAAGCTCAAATGAAAGTTCATGTGACATACTTCAAAAGTGTCAACTACAAAAGATTCCAATTCCTCATGGATTTTGAGTTATGGATTAATCAAAATCATATAAACATGGATTTGACCATTTTTTCAACACTTAGAAAATTCTAGACAGAATTTGTCTAGGTTTTTCACCAACTTTTGGACCATTTTTCATCAAGATCCAAGCTGAACCAAGACCAATGGTTGACATCAAAGTTAAAGTATGTCATAAGGGCTTTCTAAGAAGTACAAGAACTCCTTCTAATTCAACTTGAGTTAAGAGTTACATCCATTGAAAGTTGGTCATTCAAAACTGATTTTTTACAAGACAGATTTGTGCATTTTGGCTCGAGCTAGCTAAATTAGACAATTACAAGTCTTGTTATCTATTTGGACACCTCAAGGGATAACATCTAAGGGACAATATCTAATCCGCAAGCCTCTCAAGTCCAAGGATCTACATATAGCTATGTGATCCCTAAAAAGATTAAGAATCTCAAAGACTCCAATTTTGTTTCAATGCATTCAATGGATTCATAAGGTGGCAAGCATTAAGACATTACTGATTGAATTGATTCAAGCCTTATCACTGCAACAAAGGACTCATAGCCTGCTCCCTAATCTCAAGTCAATGGCTAGAGGAGACTTGATATTCCATTTGATTACCATTGGCCAAAGACCTGTACCAGCCACCATTCCCTATTGTAGCCAAAACAAACTTGACACACTATAAATAGAGCTAATTTGTGGTCAGTTTGAGTACACCAAAGCACCATAACACATGCTTTCCTCAAAATCACTCTAAAAAAACCAGATTTTCCTTCTATTTCAAGTCACTATCGAATTTTGAAATAGGAAGCAATTCAAACCAAACCAATCATTCCAACACCTCATATACATCATATATGAGTGATCCATGACCTTGAAACACATCTGGAACATCAGAATCACAAAGTCACCCCCATTTGCTCAAGCTTTTGGTCTGTTTGTAGTTGAGGTGCCTCAACAAGTTCTGAGCTGATTCAATCTATTCCAAGCCTTCAAACACATTACTTGAGGTCCATTGAAGCTGTCCAGATCATTACACAACATCTGTAATGCCTCCAACATAGAATTCGATCACCATCTGCAAGAGGTAAGCCTGAAGCCTTCAAAGTCCATACTACATGCATCATAAATGTGTTTTTGAGTTACCATCTTGTTTCTGCATGTATATAGAGTGATAACCCTCAATCAATTGCTATGTATGAATCGTGTATAGGATTTCATGGTGCTCTTGAAGAAATTAGGATTCTTGAGTTCATCTTCTGATTTCTCACTCCACACTTAATATAAATGCAATTAATTTATATGGTTGTAATCCTTGTTCAAAAACGAGTGAGATTGATGTTTGAATCGTGCAAAACCATTGATAATCAGAGAGAAAACCGAGTTTTTGCAAATCGTCCATGGCGCGGTTACGAGGAAGAAGAAAGTGACCGTTGGTGCCATAATTCTAATTATTTGAATTTTTGAATTTTTGATATTTTATTTAATTGATTTCAAAAATTAATTTCTCTCTCATTTTTTATCATTTTTTATTGGTTCTTTTTTAAAAAGTCACAAAAATGTTAAATTATTTTATTTTACAAAAAAATCCAATTTATATTATTTATTTAATATAGTTAGAATTTTTGTAATTAATTTCATTTTATTTGTTTTTAAACATTTTAAAATGAAATTTTCATTTTGATTTTTTCACTTCCATTGAATTTCAATATTTTATGTGATTAAACATGATTTTTCAAAATATTTTTCAATGCTTACCACTTGTTTTTAAATATATTTGATATTTTATATTTAATTTCCTTTGAAAATTATATTTTTTAATTAAAATTAGGGTTTCTCTTAATTTTAATTTTTTCAAACTTCTTTTTAATCACTTTTTGGGCCTCTTGATAGAGTGTAAGTCTCATCTCTTTGTACATAAATAAATTTGGGCCTCAATCATTGTATAAGTCCCGATGCGATTTTAAAAATTTCGGCGCGATCGCCATTTTCAAAACAATTTTTCATCTGGGCCTCCTCTTTGGTTGTAAGTCTCATTTTTCTTCTTTTTCAAACACTTTTGGGCCTCTAATAGAGTGTAAGACCCATCCATTGTCACACACAAACTTTTTGGGCCTCAGTCATTGCATAAGTCCCGATACGATTTTCAAAAAACGGTGTGATCACTGTTTTTCATATGGGCTTCTCCCTGAGTTATAAGTCTCATTCTCTCTTCTTTTCAAAACATTCTTGGGTCTCTAATAGAGTGTAAGTCTCATTCCTTTGTAAATAAATAATTTGGGCCTCAGTCATTGTATAAGTCCCGATACGATTTTCAAAATAAACGGTGTGATCGTTGTTTTTCAGCTGGGCATCTCATTGAGATATAAATCCCAACTCTTGTGTAAAAATAACTTTTTTGGGCCTCTAATAGAGTGTAAGATCCATCCTTTTTGTAAATACAATAATTTGGGCCTCAAACATTGTATAAGTCCCTTTGTGATTTTCAAAACTACGACGCGAACGTCGCCTTTTCAAAAGAATTCATCTGGGCCTCTCCTTGAGTTATAAGCCCCAAACAACTTAATTTTTATTCAAATTCAAAGTTTTTTTAATCAAAACTTTCTTCAATTTCTTGAATAACTAACCATACAGCTGTAATTGCTATGCTTGGGCTTGCTCAACTGTAAGTTCCACTATCTCTTCTCAACATATTTGTTTATATATTTCATCTGTATATATGTATGCTTGTATATACTTGCTTAGAGTTTTCCTCAGTAGTTAGGTCTAGTTCTAGATCAAACCAGTGGTTACTCTTTAATACAGTCAAAACTAGTTCCCCATAGGAAATTCCAGATACAGTCTTGCCTCCTTTTGGGCTTATACAATATGGAACAGAGAAAGACATTATTCCCGATGAAACTTTTCTCAAGATTGTCACAACTTAGAAATACTTGTACAAGAAATTCATTTCCCCAGAGAGGATTAATTCCCGGTGAAACCTCTCTTGAATTTCTTCAAACCCTAAAATTGTTCTGCAAGGAAAGGATTAATTCCTGGTGAAACCTTTTTTGAACTTTTCTTAGGCTTGGACCCACAGGCTTCCTAAAAGCATCCTCAACCTCCTCTTAGGCTTTGTACAAGGACCCTCAGGCTTCTTAGAAGTTCTCAGCCTCCTCTTGGGCTTAGTACAAGGACCTGAAGACCTCCTACAGGTATAGGACAGAACTTAGTCATCTCTACTAGTTCAATCCTCCAAAGAGTCAGAATTCCAAAACATCAAACCAGTTTAGGGTTGATTCTCATCCCTTAAAACATCAGCCTCCTCTTGGGCATCACACAAAGATCATTCTCCAGGTAAGAGCAAACCTCTTCATACTAGTAGACTTGGAAAGTCTCATCACCTCTTGGATCTCCAAAAAATCCTCAAGTTCCCTAAAAGCATAGGAAGAATCCTGATAATTTTATCCATACCCCAGTCCCCAGGAGAGTCCAAACTTTTAAGGTTTTTAATCTCACCTTTAATTTTCTCTGATCCCCACAATGTTCAATAATCCCCAGCCAGGGTCAAATTACCATAAACAAAAACCTTGATCACTTCTTCAATCACCAGCAAAAGTTGATATTCCTTATGGATTCCCCAAAAAACATATTGGACATGTCTCTGGATTTCAATAATCCTCAGCAGAAGTTAGCCTCCTCTTAGGCTTTATATAAGAATTTCCCCAGCCAACCTCCTCTTAGGCTTTGTATAATGACTTTCCTCAGTAGATTTAGCCTCAATCTTGGGCTTTTTACAAAACAGATTATATTTTCCAACTGAGTCAAATTCTTTTAGCCTCAATCTTGGGCATTGTACAAGACAAATAAAACATCTCCCCAGTGGAGTCAATTCTTTTAGCCTTAATCTTGGGCTTTGTACAAGACAAACAAAACTTTCCCCGGAAGAGTCAATTCTTTTCAGCCTCAATCTTGGGCTTTGTACAAGACAGATAAAAAACTCCCTAGTAGAGTCAACCTTTTAGCTTCAACCTTGGACTTTGATCAAGGCACACAAAAATCAACATCCCCTCAGAGGAAATCAAAAGTTCTATCTGTAGGAAGACATTTCTCTGTATATCACATCTCAAAATAAATAATCAGAAAAACCCTAATTCCAGATAACTGATGTAAGTGACATACTTGTTGATTCAAAAATCCAAGTGGTAGTCCATCTCTTATCCTGGTAAGCTTTCTTTTCCATCTAATTGCTGTAAGTGGCAAGCCTATGGATTATTTACATCCAAGCCAATGTCCCTCTATTATTATGGAAGACTCCTAAGGAAAAATGGCATTGCTCTACATTGAGTTAAAGTTTCCTCCTTCAGAACAATCCCCTTATAAAGGAAATTATGGCATTGCTGGATTCCATACATTCCAGTTAACGTAATTCTCTTTTATAATCAGTTACCCAACAACTGTGATAAATAAGTGAGATATCCCCCTTTAGAGATGACAAATTCTCTATCAGTCAAACCTTTAGCTTCAATCTTAGGCTTTGAATAAGACACAAATACTCTTTTTAGCTTCAATCTTGGGCTTTGAACAAGACAAAAATAACCTTTAGCTTCAATCTTGGGCTTTAAACAAGACACCAAACATCATTTTTCCTCCCTTAGAATAGAAGGAACTACGATTGCTCTGATTTCCCATTTATCTTTAACGGGAATACGTAGGCATAAGATTGCGAAATCTTAGCGAGCACACAAATCAAAAATCTTAGGTCCAGTACCTTACCAAAAACAACAAAAAACCCAAAAACAACAAAAACATCATTTCAATATTCCCAAAGGAGAAACTTTCCCAACCTATAACAGATAAATACCAGAAAGTATGAAAATATGCCAAAGAAGATCTATGGATAACCATATATACACTGGGTAATTAACAACTTCCCTTTGTATAACCTGGCCCTGACCCCCCAATCTCTTAGCATTTGTTAAAGAAAAAATTTGCGTGCAAGGTTAGTTTTATATAGCTTCCCTTTCCTTTTCAGCTTCATAGGATAAATAAGAAATCAGAAAGTAGCACCTAATTCCAACCATTGCGGTAAGGTGGTCGCGTCACCGACAAAAACCGCACGCTACAATGTTCACGTTCACATTCACATTCAAAGCTTTAATAATGTAAAATACCATTCAGATATAAATCATTTGATTATAATTGAATGTTTGCTAAAGCATTGAATGAGTGTTTCTTTGACTGCATGAACATCTAATTCGAATAGAGAATGAATAAGAAATTTTTTGCCTTCATTGTATGTCAAGTTGAAACTTAAATTATACCACTAGATAGAGAAATAGTGTGTTGATTCTTGGATATGTTCAATACAATATATTTAATGTAATATTAATAACATATATAGTTGCACCACTATAGTTAAATACAATAATAATATTTGTGAGTGTTGTAAACTCTAGAATTATGAAATTAGATTTTCAAAAACATAATTTGAAAAACCAATTTCAAGCTTCAAAAACCAGTTTTATAATATGATATTTAATGCATGATACAGAGATTGTTATTATTGTTATAATTGTTATATGAAATAAATTTCTGAATCGTTTGTGCAAATAATGAATTATGAATCGTTTGTGCAAATATAGAATTATGAAATAAATTTTATGAGGTTATTATTGTTATAACCATTTCTGAATCGTTTGTGCAAATATTGAATTTGTAAACTTCAGTTTGATCTCAATAAAGAATTCAGTTGGACCAGCTGGAAATAGGCATGATTTAGATATCACATTATATAAAACTTCCATGTTACTCATCCATATCGATCTATGTCATCAAGTGCATTTATGTGGTGGTCGTCGCGGTTCTGTCACTATATACGTCAGTGACAGCAGCCGTGGTGGTCCCTTTATTGATGTATGCGGTGGACCAGATTGTAAAGTTGAAATCTAAAGAAAAAATAGTATTCATATGTGCGCCTAAAGAACTGTGATATAATTATTAAAAATATATTGCCCAAGTGGGAGATTGTTGGAATATTTTATAATTTAAATATTATTTAAATTATTATATTCCAATACTTATTATGTGGACACATATATATAATTATATTAGTTATTTATCAAAATTAAGAGCCTTAATTGATTAAGTGGTCAAATAAATTTAAAAGGCTAATTAGATTTCTATTTAGTAATTAATTAATTCATTAACTGGATATGGGCTCAAATATGAGTGAATGTCAGGATGACCAATTTCGGAATAATGGGAACCCTAATTGTCCATCACCCTATATATGGGCTATGGTCCTCAATATACCATACACAAGCAATTTATTTCTTTTCCCCATCTGAAAAGAATTCAAGGTATTAGGAGTATCAGTTGAGGAAGAACCACGCAAGCCATAAGATATTTGTTATTTGTCTCTTAGCCTTCAGGATCGCCGCTAACAAAACTCTCTCAATAGATCTAGATATTCCTATAATCAACTTGTATATCCTTTAATTTATACATGCTTGTATAATTCTGGCTCCTGCACAAAATTATATATTATAATTTCTTGAGCATATATGTTTTGATTAATCGTTAGTAATCTAATATCAATCTTGTTAAGAATGTAATTCCTTGTGTCGAAGCAGGTAGTGCTCGAAAGAAACAAGGATGTGTCGAAATTAGCCTAGTGTATATGTGTGTGTCGAAATGTTGAAGCAATTTGCTCGACAGGATTTCGACTTAGGCCTAATTTAGTAATGTTAGCTAAATTGGATATTTTAGGATTTTGTGTTTTGTGTTTTGGCTTAGGGACCAAGCTAACCTAAAACTATAAATAGAGGGAGTAACCCCTATTCTTGTAACAACTTGAATTCACATAATTTTGTAGTTGCAAAGTGAATAAGTTTTTCACAGTTTGTGGGCAGAGAGTTACTCTGTAGAAATCACCATCTTCTTCAATATTTTGTCAAACCCTAGTTTTATTTCTTCTACAATTTTTCTTTCTTTTCATTGTTATTGTGTATCGATAATAATCTTGTTCATCAAGATTGATAGAAATTCTCCATAGGTTGAGGTGGATTTCCAACATCTGGTATCTAGAGCACTGGCTGAGCGATTCGTGGGAAGAAAATCACGATGGCAATGAATCATCCAAACGGGCATTTTCCGGAGAGTCTTCTGATTCCCAAGAATAATAATCATGAGAATTTGTGTAAGCAGGTGAAGGTTGTCTTCTGTTATCAAGATCATTGGGATCTTGTGAAGGAGGGAGTAACACCACTTGCAGAAAACACGTCGGATCAAGAAAAGGCAAATTGAAGAAGAAAGATTATAAAGCTCTCTTTATAATTCATCAATGCGTTGATCCAAATAATTTTAAAAAGGTTAGTGATGTAGTATCAGCGAAAGAAACATGGGAAATTCTAGAGAAATCATTTGGAGGCGCAGAAAAGGTGAAAGAGGTGAGGTTACAAACTCACAAAAGAACCTATGAATTGCTTCAAATGGAAGACAATGAAAACATAACAGTTTTCACTAGGGTTACAAAACTGGTGAATCAAATCAAGGTATGTGGAGAAATGTTGACATCAAGATCAGTTGTTGCAAATATTTTGAGGTCACTGGCTCATAAATTCGACCATTGACAAAGGAAGAGCTTCAAGGGACGCTTGAATCTCATGAACAAGAATGGCTAAAAGAGCTGCATGAAAGTCGAAGAGTGATGTGGCTTTGCAGGCGCAATCAACAAAACAAAAGAAAGGCAAAGGAAGTTGGAATGGCAACAAAGGCAAATGAGACTACAACAATTCGACTGGTCGAAATAAACAAGAAGGAAATTGGTCAAATCAGAGAAAACCCTGGAACCAAAGCAACCAAAGAGGTGGTGATGTAGGTAGAGGAAGAAGTGGTGGTTGAAAACTTAAAAAAAGTCACATTCAGTGTTACAATTGTCAAAAGTATAGTCATTATTCTAGTAATTGTCCTGAAAAGCAGAAGAATCAAGAAACTGATGCAAATATGGTGAAACATGAAGAAGAAGAGATGTTACTGATGGTCATAACAAGAGATGAAGAAAGATTCAAGGACCAATGGTACTTGTACTCAGTATGCTCATCACACATGATTGGTAGGAAAGACTAGTTTGTCAACATAAAGCCCTCAATGAAGAACATGGTGAAATTTGCAAATGACAATACTCTAGCAGCTGAAGGTATCGGTGATGTTATGAATATGAGGAAATATGGAAAAAGGTCACTAATTTTCAATGTGTTATTGAAGCTAGCAGAAATAATAACCAAGCGCATCACACACTCGATGGTACAACAGAGTCGCCACCGAACTTTATTTATTCTAAAAGGAAAGGGAAAACATCGATAAAAACCAAGGGAAAGAGAAACAGGTAAGGGAGTTGATTATGCGGTGGAAGGTATTAGCATCCCTCACATTCGTCGTACTCGAAGGGAACCATTTTGTTTGTTCTTTGCTTGGATGGGTATTTTTATCTAAAGGTTACTTGTGAAAGGGGAAAAAAGGTTTATAATTAGGGTGCTCGCAGAGGATTGGGGCCCTCGTGCCTAAGTATCCTTATAGTGTAATGAGGAAATCAGAGCTTCGTAGTTCGGAGAACTAAGGGAGAAAAGGAAGGAAGGCTGAAAAGAAGGTGGAAAGAAGGTTGTGAAAGAAGGGTGACCGACAGGATCTCGCAATCCTGTGCCTACGTATCCTCATAGTGCAATGAGGAAATCAGAGCTCCGTAGTTCATGGAACTAAGGATAAGAAAGCAAGTGAAAGTGGTGTCAAAACCAAGATAAGGAAAGAGTGATAGGAGTGGTGCTCAAACCAAAGAAGAAATAGAGTTTAAAAGAGATAAGAATAATGGTGTCTTAACCGAGAATCGGTGATTAACCAAGGGGAAAGGAGTTGTAGGGTTTGTTAACCAAGAAGTGGTGCTTAACCCAAGAGGAGAAGTTCCAGGGTTTGTTAACCAAGAAGTGGTGATTAACCCAAAGAGAGAAATTGGTATTTTAACTGAGAATTGGTGATTAACCAAAAGAAAAGAGAGAATTGTATTTTAAGCAAGAGTCAGTGATTAACCAAAAGAAATGAGAGAATGGTATTTTAACCGAGAGTCGGTGATTAACCAAAAGAAATGGTATGTTAACCAAGAATTGGTGATTAACCCAAAAGAAAAATGGTATTTTAACTAAGAATCAGTGATTAACCAAGAAAAGGGGAAGACAATCTTTTAACCGTGAATCGGTTATTAACCAAGGAAAGGGGAAGATAGTTTTTTAATCGTGAATCGGTGATTAACTAAGGAAAGGGTATTTTAACCAAGTGGTGATTAACCAAAAGAGAAAGATCATGATCTTTTAACCGAGAATCGGTGATTAACCAAGGAAAGGGTATTTTAACCAAGAGGTGATTAACCCAAAAGGAAATAGGGTATGGTATTTTAACTGAGAGACATTGATTAACCAAAGAAGAGGTGTTTTAACCAAGAGAAGGTGATTAACCCAAAGAAGATTGGTATTTTAACTGAGAGACAATGATTAACCAAAGAAAGGGTATTTTAACCAAGAGAATGTGATTAACCCAAATGAGAATTGGTATTTTAACTGAGAGACAATGATTAACCAAGGAAAGGGTTTGTTAACCAAGAAGTGGTGATTAACCCAAAGGAAAGGAGAAAATGGTATTTTAACCGATAGACGGTGATTAACCAAGTAAAGGATATTTTAACCAAGAGGTGATTAACCCAACAGGAAAGAAGTTAATGAGGATTGTGTTTGATCTACAACAGAGTATTATTGATGTTGATTATCGAAGTGTCTGAGGTGTTGTTTTTTGAATGTGGGGACAAGACTTGTCAATCATGTGATTTGAATTGCACTAAAGTCTATGAGTGGAGGTGAATACTTCAAATGAGCGAACCAAGCATCTCGTGTTAAAAATATTCAGAATGAGTGCAGGAAAGCTCCATTCTCACTCCTTCTGCACTACTTAAGGCTTGTGACGTGCAAATTGAAATGTAATTGACAAGTTTGGAGAATATTCCTTTTGATGTTGTGTTTTGTATAGTGCTTCAATGTTGTTGGTGTCTTCAAGTTCTAGAAGGAAGCTTGACTCGAGAGTGACTTGGTTGTGAAACAAGTGAAAGGGTAATCTGGTCAAGTGATAAAAAGTCACTTGACTGGATGAGGGGGAATCAATAATGAATGGACTATTCAATGAAATAATACTTTGATCAATTAGTCAAGGGAAATTCAATAAGGTGAATCAAAAGTTTAACTTCTAAGACTAATACCTAAGGGCCATGCATGTGTGATTGTTTAGAAAATTAGTTCACTAATCCTAAGATTAAATGATTAAGATTCTAACAAGTCAAAATTAATGAGAAGTTTTTAACCCTAAAACAAGGATTAATTTCTACCCAACAAGGTTTAAAATCTAATTAACATGGATTATTTTCAAGAAAAATTTAAATCACCCAAAATTCCAAGCCTTTTTATCAACAATTAAAAGCAAACAATTCCAATTAAAATGTGTTATCAAGATGAAATTAGGAGTGTAAACTTTGAATTAAAAAGAAAATGAAAATAACAAGTGTACACTTCCAGAACTAGGAGTGCAATTAGTAATGTATTGTTGGAAATGGCCCTAGGCCCAAAGATCTCACGCAGCAGGGGCCAGAGATTGGAAGAGAGGTGTAGTAACAAGGTCCACGAGCCAAAATGCGTAGGCCCAACGTGAGAAGGCCTGCAATGCAATGACAAGAGAAGAGAGAGGGAGCAACGGAGGCTCAACCTCACTCAAAGCCCTTTCAACCAAACTTGTCTTATTTAAGAACTTGGGGTTGTCTGGCTTATGTTAGAAATCTAGATATGGAGCGAGTTAAACTCGCTAGTAGAGCCTGTGAATGTGTATTCATTGGGTATGCAGCAAACAATAAGGCATATAGGTGTTATGAAATAAATGATAAAGTTATCATAGAATCAAATGATGTTGAATTTTATGAAGACAAATTTCCTTTTAAATCGAGAAATAGTGAGGGTACTGAATCGAATCACATTCCTGTGATAAGAAGCACTAAAAGCAATAATGAAGTAGAAACAAAACTTTGACGAAGTAAATGAGTAAGAGTTGTTAAAGATTATGGGCCCGATTATGTTGCATATATAGTAGAGGAATATCCAAAAATATCTTCAAGAAGCCTTGTCATCTCTAGATGCAGATTTATGGTAAGAAGCTATTAACGATAAGATAGATTTTCTAGAATCTAACAGGACCTGGTACTTAGTAGGCTTGCCTTCTAGTTGCAAACCAATCGGTTGTAAATGAGTTTTGAAAAAGAAACTAAAACCTAATGGAACTGTTGAGAAGTATAAGGCTCGCCTTGTAGCCAAAGGTTTTAGGAAAAGAGAAAATATAGATTTCTTCGACACATTTTCACCAGTCACTCGAATTACATCCAATAGGGTATTGATTTCAGTAACAACTATTTATAACTTAGCGGTACACAAAATGGATGTTAAAACCGTTTTTATAATTGTGGCTTAGAACAAGAAACCAATATGGACCAACCAAAAGGGTTTGTGATTCATGGGCAAGAAAATAAGGTCTGTAAGTTAGATAAGTCTCTGTATGGTCTAAAACAAGCTCCAAAGAAATGGCATGAAAAGTTTGATAACTTAATGATATTCAATGGGTACAAAGGTAATGAAAGTTATAAATGTGTTTATTACAAATCTGAGAATCACATCTGCATTATCATCCAGACCGTTAATGATGTACATGATCTACTCATATTTGGATCAAACATCCAGACCGTTAATGATGTGAAATCAATGTTAAGCAACAACTTTGATATGAAATACCTCGTAGAAGCAAGTGTAATTCTTGGTATAAAGATCACGAGATCTGGGCAAGGAATTTCTTTGGATCAATCACACTATGTGGAAAATATCTTAAAGAAATATAATTACTTTGATTATAGACCTACGAGTACACCATACGATCCAAGCGTGAAACTATTTAAGATCACCGGTGAAAGTTTCAGATAAACACAGTCACGAGCATCATTGGCAGTCTTAGGTATGCCACTGATTATACAAGAATTGAAATTTCATATGTCGTAGGATTGTTGTGCAGGTTTACTAATAGACCGAGTAATGAGCATTGGCAAGCTATTGATCAAGTCATACAGTATCTTAAAAAGACCATAAATCTAAGTTTGCATTCAAGATCAAGGTAATTGGTTATATAGAGTGGATGTTGATGTCCACTAAGACTCTATGGATGGCACTGGCATTGAGAAGGACCGGAAAGAGCTAATCTCTCCACCTCGTCCATAACAACCTCCACCCATCCCCCGTGTGAAAAATGAAATCCCTGCAGGTAATCCATACCTCCACAAGAGTATTATCAAGTATGAGTTGAATGCTCTAAGAGTTGAGGCGACGGATCTGAGGGAAGCCTAACAAGCAAGAAATGCACAACTACAAAATATACATTTTGTTACATCTTATTACATCATCCATATAATCAACCTAAGTAATAATTCTTATTTAGGCACCTTCATTTGTTAAAATACTTTTCACCACGATCCATACTACCAACCGTGGTGATGGATAAATGGTTACACGCTTCGAATCCTAGAACCAACATTTTTCCATTTTTCGTTACAAAAAAGGGTGTGTTCCCTAAAGTTTTATTTTAAAACAAAATTAAACATTTTTCACCACGACCCATTTTCACAACCGCAGTGAAATAGAATGAAAATTCACCACGGTTATTTTTATCAACCGTGATGAAATATATTACCTATAAAAAGCTAACTTATATCACCTCAGAATAGATTGCGCTCAAAGGAAACCCTAACTTATCTCCCCTTAACCCAAACTCTCGAAACTCAAACATAACATCTCCAATGTATGAATCAAGGAAAGGTTACACGAATCTTTGCAAGACGAAACAAATACCTCATATCTTTGTCTTCATTTTCAAAAAATATTTTTAATGAAAGGTATTTTCGTGAATCCTAGTATGAGTTATAACATTTCTAGTTTTCTTGTTCAAAATATACGTGAAACGTTTGTCTTTGTTCAACATAGGGTTCATTATTTTCTTGTATTTAAATGTTTTTGTTTATGTTAAAGTTGCCATTTTTGTTGATAAATGTTGTTGTTTGTGTTGAAGTATGTTGATAAATAATAAAGTATGTTGATGAATATTGAAGTATGTTGATGTTTTGGTTGATAAAGTATGTTGATAAATATTGAAGTATGTTGATGCATGTTGATGTTTTTGTTGATAAAGTATGTTGATAAATGTTGAAGTATGTTGATGAATGTTGAAGTATGTTAATGTTTTTGTTGATAAATTGTGTTGATAAATGTTGAAGTATGTTAATGTTTTTGTTTATAAAGTATCTTAATAAATGTTGAAGTATGTTGATGAATGTTGAAGTATGTTGATGTTTTTGTTGATAAAGTATGTTGATAAATGTTGAAGTATGTTGATGAAAGTTAAAGTATGTTGATGTTTTATTTGATAAAATATGTTGATGAATGTTGAAGTATGTTAACGTTATTCCTTGTACATTGCAATTTTCATTTCATTCCTTCAACATGTCCTAGCAGATGAGTTTATTATATCCTATGTGGTTTGAGTGTTTTACCAATCCTTCACTAAATATATAACATTCGAATTGAATCAGAAAATAATAATATGAAAAATTAATTTATATTAGAAAACCACTTACACTAATTAATGTTTTTCGAGGTTTATGCATCCTATTACTCGTAGCTTACTCTTTAATGGTTTGAGGTTGATTCAATGCTTCTAGTTCTTTTGTTATCACTTTCTTCACTGCAAGTTTTGTCTTCAAAGTAACTAATACTTTGAAGAATGAACTATTAGAGAAGGAAGTGTTAGTTGAAAAATTAGAAGCAATGAAACAAATTCTAACCATTAAAGAGTAAAATGCGGATAATGGATTGTATAAAGCTCATATAACATTGATTAGTGTAACTTGTTCTTATAATATAGCTTAATTCGTCAAATTATTAATTTCTAAATCAAATTGAAAAGTTATATGTCTAGTGAACAATTAGTGAAATAAGCATTCCACATAAGATATAATAAACTCGAATGAACATATCACAAGGGTTGGTAGTTGTAACTGTGGTGAAATGGTGTACGCTAAGTCTATCACAACGGTTGGAAAGTTCAACTCTGGTGAAATGTTGAAAAATATCTCAAAACGCAGGTGTTGGGTATCGTACCCCTGACCTCCACATTTTATTATGGTTTCTTTCTACAACCGTAGTGATATGTTACGAGTTACTGGGTTTTTACGACGGGTACCAGCCAGTTGTGGTAAATAGGCACATACTACCACACCCTAAGTTACCACGGTTCACCAACCAAGATGATATCCATTTTCAAACCATGGTGAAAGACCCTTTTTATAGTAGTGATGACTGAGAGGTATTAATTATTAGGATTTCATGTTTTCTAGTCTATTAGTTGTTTATTTAATTTATGTTTCTGTGTGAATGTAATGCAATGTTAAAAACCCCCCAAATTTGAACCATGTTAAATTTTGTTGTAAAAAGCTTGTGATGGTGTCTTTGATAAGAAAGTATATCGAAATCAATGGAGAATGGGTTAGGTTAAGGACACTGGATTTTTTTAATAAAGTCGTTATTGTCTGGACACCTAAAGTCTCCCAAATTGGATATCGATTTAAACTTGTATTATATTGTAGTCTCTGAATCCTTTGAGAATTATTTTCCAAATATTTTATCTAAAACAAACTAGCATACATTTGATTCACACACTATGTTTGGTTAGCTGATGAAAAATTAAAACTGAAAAAAATGAAAAGGGTATTAAAAGGAAATTGCACCTACTATGTTGGGTAACCTTCACCCATTTATTCAACCAACAACGATTGATCCCCAATGCTTAAGAAAAAAATGTGTTTGTGAAATTCACCTGTGTGAATAAAAGCAACTAGTCGGAGTAAGTCGGGTTCACCTTCAAAAAGTTGCTTGTCCCAAACGCTAGTTTGTTTACATATTATTAATAAGTGAATAACAATAACAAAAAAAAATCCTCGATTACTCTCATGTGTGTGCAATGATCATTCTTATTTATATTTCCTTAATTTGATTGTTCCGAATGAAAGGAGAAGAAAATCAGATAAAGAGGCTTAGGTATAAAATCATAGTTGAATTGATATCCGAGGAGGGAGTATTTAGTCTCTATTTTACATTTTGTGTTCCTACGATGTCCCTGGTGTTAAATTTTGTATTGAGGGGATTAATCTTTAGCCAATTCAAACCTGGATTCACGTGTGAGTATTGGCGATAACATTTTTACGAGGTTCATATTTTTTGTGTTGTTGCGTCTGAATTTTTCCCAAGCAAGCTAAGTTGCTTGAGAACAAACAACAGTTCAAGTGTGAGGGAGTTTGATCATGAGTAATTTTACCATTTTATTTAGATTTCTTCACATATTTTTTTGTGTGTTTTATTAGCATTTTACTACAGAGAATGGACATTTTTCATTGTGTTTCAGGTATAGATCATTTAGCGCGAACCGTTGAAGGAAAACTGAAAAAAAAAGCAAACAAGGAGCGAGTAATTAACAATCATGATGAGCATTCTGTCATTCAAAATGATAACTGTCATGGTTCCCATAATAAACAAGAAATCAACGAAGTAGAATCTACGGGCAGACCTTCATCTTTCATAACTCTCACCATGGACCCGGAATCTAGATTTACAAGTCATGATGGACAGACTGTCATCAAAGATGACTCCCGTCATCTACCCAGGATTCACATTTTATGCAATTTTCATTTTATGTTTAAGCGTTTTCTATCATGTTCTCTTAGGGTATGTTTGGCTTGGAAGAGAAGTTGTGAATAGAGAAATAGAAAAAAGAGAGTGTAAAAAGATAGAAAAAGATAGAAAAAGATGAGAAATAAAGTAAATTTGAGGTATTGTTTGGTTTAAGATAAAGAGAGAAGAAATAGAGAAGGGAGAAGTGTTACATATTTTTAAAATTACTATAATATCCTTATGATAAATAATATTTTTAAATAAATTAATTAAATTCTTTTAATTTTAAATTTAATTAATTAATTAATTATATCTCTTTTCAAAAGTTACGGAGGAGGTGTGGACAAGTAACCCTATTGATCTGAATAATTTAAGGATATTTGGGTGTCCATCATATGTGCATATTTCTAGTGAGGATCGGTCTAAATTTGACCCCATGTCAAAATAGTGCATCTTTATTGGCTATAATAAAGGTGTGAAGGGGTATAAGTTGTAGGATCTGGTTAAGAGAAAGGTGGTTGCCAACATAGATGTTGTATTTAATGAGCAGTCGATGTTGAAATAGTCAGATGTGACATTTATGTCAGATATTGAGGTAGAAAATTCCAGTCGGGACAAGATTCAGGTGGACATTGAGGAGCCACCTATGAGTCCAAGGTAGACTGTAGCCAAATAGCATGATAAAACAGGCTCAAATTCTGGTGGAGTGCAAGATTCAAGTGGATTACAAGATTATACACTTGTGTGTGATAGGAAGCCTCGTCGTATTACACCTCTAGTGAGATATGGATTTGAAAACTTAGCAGCATATGCTCTTCTTACCAGTTCAGGAGACCTTTATACTTTTCAAGAGGCTATAGCTAGCCAGGAGAAAGATAAGTGAATGAGTGTTATGGTGGAGGAGATGGAGTCCTTGAAAAAGAATGAGACACGGGATCTTGTTCAACTACCACAGGGAAAGAGAGGTATTGGTTGCAAGTGGGTGTACAAGAAAAAGTCAGCAGTAACATAAAAAGAAAGGTAAAAGTTCAAGGCTCTCCTAGTTGCAAAAGGGTATTCACAGAAGAATGAGATTGATTATGATGAGATTTTCAGTCAGGTGGTTAGTCACACTTCTATCACGGCGTTATTGGCCCGGTAGCCAATAGGGATATACATTTAGAGCAGATGGATGTGAATACATCTTTCCTTGATGGTAATATAGAGGAAAGTCTATATGAAGCAGCCAAATGGTTTCAGTGAGACTGGACATGGTAGACTTGTTTGTGAATTGAAGAGGTATTTGTATGACTTGAAGCAATCTCCAATGCAAATGTACAAGCACTTTGATTCATACATGCTCCGGGTTGACTATAGAAGATGTGATTATGATTGTTGTATTTATGTGAGGAGCCTTGATGATGGTTCTTTTATTTGCTTGTTACTTTATTTTGATGATATGTTGATTGTTGCCAACCATTTGCATGATGTAAATGAGTTAAATACCAAGTTGGGTAAGGAGTTTGATATGAAGAATCTGGGTGCTGTAAAAAAGATTATTAGGATGGAAATTCACAAGGACAAATGAGATAATAAATTATGGTTGTCTCAGAAAAGCTATGTTGAAGGTGTTTTGAGGAGATTTGACATGAGCAAAGAAAAGCCTATGAGTACTCCATTGACGAATCATTTTAAGCACTCTTTGGAACAATTCCTGAAGACAGACTCAGAGATTAAAGGTATGTCTAAGATTCCTTATGCTAGTGAAGTTGGTTTTTTTATGTTTGTTATGGTTTGCACTATATTGGATTTGGTACAAGCAGTTAGTCAAGTGGGCAAATTCATGTCTAATCCAGGGAAGTAGCATTGGGAAGAAGTCAGGTGGATCCTAAGGTACTTAAAGGCTACAACGGATCATGGTATCATGTTCAACATGGAGCAGGGTGTTCCATCAACTGTGGGATATGCAAATTCTGACTATGCAGGTGATCTGAATGATATGAGGCCTACAACATGTCATGTCTTTACTCTTGTGGTAGAGCTTGTATGTTGGAAATCATTAGTTCAATTCATAGTAGCATGTCTAAAATTGAGGCCGAATACATGGCAGTAGTTGAAGCTGCCAATGAAGCATTATGGCTTACAGAGTTAGTGAAAGAGTAAAGTGTTAAGCAAGGTGGAGTACAATTGCATTGTGATAGTCAGATTGCTATCTATTTGACAAACAACCAAGTGTATCATGTTATGACCAATCATATTGATGTGAGGTTCCACAAGATCAGAGAGTTGATGGTGTACAAACAGGTTCACACTTTAGAGAATGCAGCTGATATGTTGACCAAATCAGTCACCAGTGACAAGTTCAAATAATGTTTGGACTTATCACATGTTTCTCAGTGTTAAGTAGGAACTACACGCCCCCAATTGTTAGGATATGATATTATGCAGTTAATCTTCATAGGATTTGATATTCGTCAAGGTGAAGATCGTTGAGTTTGGTTCATAGGTAATTTACTCGTGGATAGTCATGATCTTTAGTAGCTACAAATTATAAGACTTTCCTAGCAATCCTAATTGAAACACAAAGTCTGAGATATAGTTTGGTGCTAACACATCATCAACAATCCGACAAAGAACATTAAATTATACCATATTGGTGAAACTAGACACAAGCTTTAATGCTCAACTTAAATACTCAACTAAACATTTTATACTACTCCATGTAGGACTTAGGCTCCCATAATACCCAAGTCCCCATCAGACAATCTGAAAGAGAATGAAGGAATTTACTCACCATTGAAACAACAAACAAAATGTCTTAATCTGAATAGATGATAGTAAGATAATTTAGCTCACCAACAAGTTTTTGATACCTTCTTAGATCAATAAATGGGTCCTACTCTCCATTGAGAAGTCTAGCATTAAGATCTATAGGAGACTCGACAGTTTTTACAATGTAATATGCTAGTTTCCTCGAGAATGTCTAATACATACTACATTTCCTTTGAGAAATAACTACAACAATAGGATCCATAGAGTGGTCAATAGTTTTACAATGTGACATGACATTTTCCACGAGAATGTCAACACATATTTCCGTTGAGAAACATTTGCACCAAATCAGATTGAATTTAATTATAACAAATTTGATGCATGTAATGTATATGTTTATTTGTAACAAACCCTATGCGTAGCATTGTTCATAGTAAGTTTAGTGAGAAAAATTAATTAAATCGTATCAAACCATGATAAAAATTAAAAATTAATTCGAACCAAAATGTTTCAATTTACTCAAAACAAAACAAGACTATAATTATTTGTTTGATATACCGTTTCAAAATTTTATATTGTACCAAAAAGTTAGAAGATAACTTTTTCCAAACCAAATAATTAAACTATTTTTGGTTTTTTTTAATTAAAAGTTATTTTAAGTATTTATTTACTTTTAATTTCAATTCGGTTTATTTAATGATTTAATTCTAAAACTGTTTGTGCAATATAGTTCAATTCACTAATTAAACATAATAATTCAATTATTTTAGCTTGAATTTAATTTTTGGTTCGGTAGTTCAGTACACTTTTTTTTACAGTTTTATCAATGCATACAATCTATATGTTAAAGCTTGAAGGAAATGTTAAGAGTTCTAAATATAGGATTCATAAGCCCTTTAGTGTATAGGATTTATACTCATGTAATCTTTCATTTGTATGTAATGAAATGTATTTATACGATTTCTACATTAAATATTGAAGTGTTTTGAGAAAAAAAAGATATTGAAGTGTTTTGAAGAAAAAAAAAGTATGGAGAATTAATGTATATGCAGACCAAGGACTGTTGAAAATTCAAAGGAAAACATGTATGTCTTTGAACAACCAATATGCTGATAGAATGAGGCAACAACTTACAGATTATTTACACTTTGACATTTTACAATCAAGATTGCATGCAGGTGCACTTATATGTTGCACTTATATGTTGAGATAAAACCTATAACAAATGCAACCAGCAAAAATAAACTTTATATGTTTAAGTTTAACCTCAACAAATTCAAGTTACATAGAGACTTGGAGAATTGAGCTAACAGAACTATAAAAGAAAAATATTTTCAAAAAAAATCAACTACTGCTATTTCAAGTTCAAGAAGTGGACACAAAGAAACTCTAACTATAGACAAAAAAAACCTCTAATGAAATGCACAATTGAAGTATCAACAAAAAAAATCTTAACTATCAAACATTAAACATATTAAACATAACAAGCAGTTCCTCAAGCAAGCAACATATTTCTTCAACTCATAATGAACAATAATTCATGAAGTTATCAGCAAACACAAGGTATATAACAAACAGAAATTAACATACAAGTTGCAGACAGGGAGTTGAAGAATCCAGTAGGATACACAAGTGGCATTGTGGCATAACATAGCATCTACATTACTACATACATTTTTTACTATTAAGAACAAGGTGATATCAAACTCTCTTGGTAGATTTCAGGAATCATCCAGCCACTGGTGTCTTGAATTACAAGAGTTTTAAAAGTACCATTTCCAGCATTGTAAACAACCAAGCCGGACCGATACTTCAGCAGTACCTTATCATCCTCGGAAACATAAAGTGCCTTGGTATAAGGGCAAGACACAACATCTTGCATGTTAGGAATGCACAACAATTTAGTCCAGGAATCTTTATTTCCATACTCCTGCATGAGCTAAACATATGAGAAAGTATCAATAAGAGAAAGTATGCACAAACAATCCCTCAAGACCCCTAAAGATAAAGTAACCACAGTCTCCCCTCCATAATCAGGCTGCAAAAATTCTTGATAAGATTCATTCTCCAAATCAAGAGAAACAATGACCCTCGAAGAATATGGATTTTTAGATGTCAACCAGTTAACAGTTCCACTTAAGAATTTCCCCGAGTCATAAATATGGACACCTGAAGGAAAATCCAGAATCCTTCTCCAAGCACGGGTACCCAAAGTAAGAACCTTCACTTGAGTTTTGTAACTACCATCAGATTCACAGTAGTTCGAAACAGCAACTACCTTGTAACTGTCACTGAGATGAGTATAGCCAAATCCATATATTGTGTAACTCACCCCTCGTTTTGGATTATCCGGCAATTTCGTAAGTTTCCTGATGGAAGGGTTCCACAATATAACGAAACGTTTATCGAGTGAGAAACAGAGGATGCCGTGGCAAGAGTCAACGATTTGAGCAAAACAGCTTCGATTGTTGAGAGGGTAATCTAGATGCATGGCGGTGGCGATCACTTCGGTGAAGACGGAGGATAGAGGATAAGACGTGAGGAAGATCTCGCTAGAGGGGCTGGGGAAGGTTAAGAGGAGATGGTGGCGCGTTGTTGACACGCGGAGGTGTTTCTTGGCGAATTTGGGATCGGAGATCAGAGATTTCCAGGACTTACAGACGGACTGGAGTTGCATGAGGAACTTCACGGGAAGCCTAGAGAGAACTTCTACCATAATCTCGAATGGAAGAGTGGGAAGTGGCATCGTGTCAGAGGAAGATGGTGATGGTGAAGTTAGGGTTCCAGTGGAGGAGTTCAAACGATATCTCTTGGTGGTGGTTGTTTCCTCCGTATATGGATCAGATGAAACGGCGTCGATTCCAACATTGGTTTCGCTACTTGCGGCCATTCTGAGTGTGTGCGGCTACTACTGGCTGTAGCTAGTTTCTCCTGAATTTCTTTTTTTTGAAGAAGCAAAAGGATTGAATTATAAGCACAATCCAGCATAAGGAATGCCAAGAGAGAGCAACACCAAAACAAAGATACAGCACAGGTACTACAATACAAAAGGCCAACTGCTAAAGAAACAAAACAGGCCCCCAAGGATGCCAAACTAGCTCACTGCCAAAACAGAAAAACAAATAACTGTAACTAATCAATCTAACAAACAATAAAACTAGTAGCAACACCACTTAACGAAACAACCCCCTAGGCATGAAAGCCAGCTAACTCCCCCTCGCGAAACAGACGCCCGGCTCCGCCTGCTGAGCCAAACAGGTGGTGACAGCTAGAACACGACCACCACAAAACAAGCCTCACGGACGGATCAGAGACACCAGGAAATAACTAGAAAGCTCCTGAACACAACCCACTAACAAACCAATTAACAATTAATTTCTCACACCAGAAGTTTCTACGTTTTTACTTTTATGTTGCGACATAGATATAAAGAAGAATAAAGAATAGGGAACAACTTCATTACCCATCACAAAAAGTTGAGTAATGTACCTTCAATCAATTCAGTAATGCCATATCATTTTATTATATTTAATTATTTATATAATAATTTAAATTTTGTAGATTTTCAATGCAATGTAGTCTAATTTACTCTATGTGTAAATCTAACTAACTTTTTGAGATGGGTAGATAAGAATTCACCTAAAGAATAATATGAACAACAGGTGGTTTTTTTTACCCAACTTATATGTTATGAAACTAGATTTCCAAAAATATACTTTGAAATTGGTTCTAAAAACCAGTTTCAAGCTTTCGAAAACTGATTTTGTAATCTAATATCATGATAGTGATTTTAGGATTTCAGGTCTTCAAATTCTTGTTCATTCTTATTGTTTCTTATACATAATCAGTTACAAATGTATGCATCTAAATGTATACAAACGTACAGTATTGATTTGTACAAATCATCAACTAGAACAATAATTCATTTATTTATTAGCTCAAAATAAATTTCATGTCTACTATTTACAATGTTACAAGAGTTCAAAATCCATTATGACAGTAGCGACGTTTCCAAGCATCAATATCATTTAGCTATGCTCGTCACTAAGATTAATATGAACTTCACCTCCTCCTATGGGTAATGCCTAATAAAAAAGATGTGGATATTTGTTATGAATTTTTTACGATATCGAAAGGGACGGTCTATCACCCACATGCTTCTTATGCATTGTGTAATACTAGACAACTATGTAGATATATGTAGATATACAATGACTTGTCTGATTTCTGAAAGCAAATAATCTAAACATTTGATTTCAACTTTGAAGCAATCAATTTAGACACTATTCGAAGTTTCCAAGTTGCCTTTTCTTTATAAACCATGTCATGAACCTGCATACATACATACAAAGGTTACTCAATAATGAAAAGTATCCATGCCATTATATACAAACATACATGCGTCAACACAAAATTGCTCTTACTAGTGCCAAAAGTGATGAATCTATGTGTTGCGGTGAGAATCGGATAACAAGCTATTAATTAACTTGCATCGCAAAACTTTGAAATTCACCATCGAGCTTTGATTTATCCAAAGGAAAGGGTAAAGAACGAAAACCTTAAGTTAAGAGAATCTAGGTTCGGGGGTTGGTTATACAAAGGGAAGATATTAACACCCTAAGTATCCGTAATATTCTACGGGAACCTCTTGTTAGTATTTGTGTTATGCTAAAGTTTATGCAACTTTTGAAATCAAAATCTTTTTGAAAGAGGTGCAAAGTATATGGGATACTGGTCAGAACACGGTGGTTCAAGACATTAAAGTGAAAAGTTTAAGCAAAAGGTGTGATGCCAAAACAGATGATCCGCAAAGATCTTTTGGAGTCAGTTTACGCAACCTTGCTGTAGTATGCTTTCAAAATAACCTTGCTTCAGTTAGGTCTTTTGAGGGTTGTAATGTGGCACGGTTCACGGTTTATGAAACAAAGGATAAAGGCTCAAAGTTTATTTGTGCCCACCCAATCTTCGTGATGATCTTCAGTCCTACGCTCAGTTAACTCAGACTATGCACTCAAGTTCCCATAGGTTAGGAATTGCACTGATGATAGTAATGATGGTTTAGAAATCAATGGACTCTAAATGATAGTCACCACTTCCCTATAACATTTAGTTGTTTTTTCATTGAGGACTTTTATGGTAAGGATTTAAAGATTTCTCTTTTTTATTATCCCTAATTTTTGCCTGAACTGTTTCTTGTGAATCTTACAGTCAGCGGGATGCCCCAATTTTGCCTAAGTCTCCTTCATAGGTTTCGACTTAGCGGGCTTTTTCTTTTTGTGATTTTTATCTTTTTTGAAAGAAAGTGACTGTCTGGCTTAATGATTACGGCGAACCATCATCGGCTTTCGACTTGAAAGACATCTTCGACACTTGCTTGTTGTGTGCGAAGGAAAACTGTGAGTGCAACATTTTGTTGAAAGTCGTCTTGCATGAAGCTTTTGTAATTGAATGCATAATCCATTTAACTGAGAACTACTCTGCCCCAGGTTAAGATTGCGGGTTTTTGTTTGTAAAGAAATAAACTCCTACTTCTAGGCTCGAAGGGGTTAAAGAGGGGTTATCTTTCTTATGTCTCCAGTGTTTAGGGATTGAAACAATGCCTTACATCGTCAGCAAAGTTTTGATTTGAAAGCATACCAACAGCAATTATGAGTATTTACGTTTTCATCATCCTCCCTCCAATCTTTGCATAATCAAAAGAAAGTAGATAAGAGATTTTTTTTTTTGAAAGGGAAAGCATTAAGAAGTAAATAGCAAACACAAATGAATCGAATCAAAAAGTTGCAAATGCTTATTTCATTAACATGAAAGTACAAACATAATTTGGAAGCAAACAGCTAGTACAAAACAAAGGAAAATGCAAACAATAAGAAACATGGCCTAATGACTAGTCAACAACATGGATGAGTTATCCTGTCTTTGGAAAGTAGCTGAGCTGAAGTCGACTGAAGCTTCACTTGCCCTGGAAGAGGGTTGTTCTGACATTCTGCGTCTGATGTTAGCTCTAGTCTTGTATCGGTGTCGAGGAATCAGCTTGACGACTCACAGACAAACTCTGGAATATAGAGACAGCTGGAGATGAGTAACTGGGCAAACAGACACATGCAATGAATCATGCAAAGATGCAAGTGAAATGCAATGCAATGCAAACAGGATGCAAAACACAGGCAACAGGATGCAAAACACACATAGCAGGATCAAAGGTTCGAGATCACAGCATGGAGTCTGGATAAAGAACCAACCACATGGTGTGTGCTATGGTTACTGTATCTGTAAAACAGGGTTCTAAGAAGTTCCCAGAGTCAACAACCCATCTTTCAGATTTTAAGGATTTCCCAGATGACTTGGTAATCAATAAAATTCTCAAGAGGATCTCGTCTGAGTGTAGTATCGCGTGATAACCAATTCAGAAATAGACTCCATCATGGTCACCACACTACATCCTAAAAAGGCTTAGTGGGGTTTGGTAACTACTGTTCTCAATATCATGGGCTCCTAGGTCGAGAGTAGTAACGTTTTCACGAACGAATTCGTTCAACATGACTAAACTCTCAAGAGGGCCTCAACTGAGTGATGGTGTCTCAATTCAACTTTTCAGGATTCGACTCCCTCAAAGCCTCTTTGAATACCGTCGTCCTATCATAAGTGTACACTCAAGTCCGGGTATAGGACTTATCTCACCACTCAATAGTAGCAACCCTGCATACAGAAAACCCAAGCACAACAGGCATATATATACAGATATAAATATACAAATGTACAAGCAAGAAAACATGTAAATAACAAAAATACAAACAAGATAGGCTTAACCCTCTTAGGGGAAGTGTCCCCAGTGGAGTCGCCATCTCTGTTGCGGTGAGAATCGGATAACAAGCTATTAATTAACTTGCATCGCAAAACTTTGAAATTCACCACCGAGCTTTGATTTATCCAAAGGAAAGGGTAAAGAACGAAAACCCTAAGTTAAGAGAATCTAGGTTCGGGGGTTGGTTATACAAAGGGAAGGTATTATCACCCTAAGTATCCGTAGTACTCTACGGGAACCTCTTGTTAGTATTTGTGTTATGCTAAAGTTTGCTTGCTAAGGGAAAAGTGCTAAGGTAGAGACCTAGGGGTATATACACTAAGTATGCTCGCCAAGACGTCGCATCTTGTGCCTACATATCTGACTAAAGAATCAGAGCAACCGTAGTTCACCTAACTAAGGGTGAAAGAGGAACCATTGACTATGGCCAAAGTTCCAAGGAGAAATGAGTATGAGCTCATTTCGAGTTTTAAGAAACTCTCTAAATCTAAGTTATGATGGGAAAAGTGAGTTCTCATGATGATGAGAATCACATAGAATTCAAAACTCTAACCTACTGCTAAGTTATGATTCCATAGCTCTTATGAGGCCAGGAAAAGGGAAAGGCTCTTATGAGGCCAAGGTGGTATGATTGGTTTATTGACTTATGAGTCAACTGAGGAGAAGTTTCCTTTGGAATAGTATCGAGGATGTGTCACATGAAACAGGCAACCAGAATAGTAGTCCACAAGACTTTATCAGAAAATATTTACAAGTCTCATTAAAGAGAGAAATGAAAAAGTTAGTATTCAAATAACTTAAAATTGAAATGAAGTAGAAATAGTCTCGTCTTAGTCATGATTTAATCGAGAAATCG
The DNA here is from genome assembly GCA_022829125.1 of Lathyrus tuberosus. Lineage (NCBI taxonomy): Eukaryota > Viridiplantae > Streptophyta > Magnoliopsida > Fabales > Fabaceae > Lathyrus > Lathyrus tuberosus. The sequence goes on along the minus strand of JALAZF010000105.1, from coordinate 11,260,295 downwards.
ATAATCAATGATTCTTGACTTTCATAGACTAAAAAGTAAATGAAACTGAAATAAAGAGAAAGCGGTCTCATATTGATCAAAGTTTTGTTGATTCAATGAAGTCAACCAAACCATGAAATTTGTTATGTCATCGACCAAAATAAAGATAACAAAACTGAAATGAAAAAATAAGGTTGGTCTCATCTTAATCAAGATTTAAATCGATGAATCGATAATCTTAGATTTTTGACTTTCATCGACCAATAAAAATAAGTAAAAAGTGGCCTCATATTTATCAAGACTTTATTTATTTGAAATAATCAAAGTCAAGATTTGTGCAATGTCATCGGCCTAAAGTAAAGAAAATGGACTCGAAATGAAGAATAAAGTTAGTCTCGTCTTGATCAAGATTTAATCGAAGGATCAATAATCTTTTGATATTCGACTTTCATTGACCAACAAAAATAAAGAAATGAGCCTCATACATATCAAGACTTTTTAGTCATTTTGCATAAATCAACTAAGTCATGATTTTGTAATATCATTGGCCCTAAAAATCAAAATAAAGATCGTAAGCGAAAAATTAAAATCAAAACAAATTTCGAAAGAAAAAGTTATGAATTCAAGAAATAACATGATAAATTGAAACTAAAAATTCAAAGTGCTCCTAAAATAAAAACTAGAGAAACAAAATTAAGAAATAAATGGAAAATAAAATAAAAATAGTATGAAATAATAAAAGGGTGGTGATGAAGCATGTTTTTTGTCTTTTTGAATTTTTATCTTATCTTTTAAACATCATTCATAATAAAACAAAAAAAAAATTATAGGATATTACAATACTTTTTCCAGAAAAATATTAACATGCTAATGAACTTGATAACAGCATAGATAAATGATCATGGTACTTTGAAAACGGAGAAATAAAAGAGGTGAATGTTACCTAGTGGAGACGGTCCACTGCCTCTTCAATGACACGAGTTATGGAAAAATGAAGACGAGCCTTCTCTCCAGAAAATTTGCAAGACTAATTGAGGGAGAAAATTAAGAGAGTATTCAACATTTGTGTGGGGTGAATCTGGTGTCAAATGAGAGAAAGAGAGATCTTATTTATAGTGTGAATAAAGTGGGAGTGTTGATGTGGCAATCCATGTGACTTTATGAGAATGATTCTTGGCCATTGATGAGTGAAGTGTGAGAATGATTTTTGGTTATTGATAAATCCAAGTTGACAATCCATGTGAAGTGTTAGAATGATTGAGTGGTCCCCACTTACCATGAAGATAAACAAAATAAAAGTAATAATAATAATAATAATAATAATAATAAAGCTTAGTAATAATAAAACTAATAATAATAAAACTGATAATGATAATAAAACTAATAATAATAAAATTAATAATAATAATAATAAAGAAATAATAATAATAAAACTAAAAATAATAAAAAAGATAATTGAAAATAGTTAGTGAAAAAAAGAAATAAAACAAATTAAATTCTAACAAAAAATGCATGATTATTGATATGTTTACTAAAATGCGAAAACAGAGACCAATGAAAAGGATATGCAAACGATCAGAATATCGGAGGGTAAAATTTGGGGTACAACACTATGTCATTAGACAAGGTAGTAATTAGACAGGAGACCAGCTCTAATGATGATTCAGACAAGAAATAAATTTTATGAGTTTCAAGTCCCCTTTAAAACCTCTAATTATCATTGCAATCGAGAAGCGGGAATATCCATTTATGGTTTCTGAATAGAACATTGACACCGTTTGTGAGATTTGACTTATGATTCATGCGTTCTCCACGAAATTCACGTTCGCTTCGCAAAACACCATAGAACGCTCAGAAGTTCCAGATCTAGATTCTTGCAGTTCAAATCCATATCTCCAGATTACTAATTCGCAATCTCTTCAAGTTATTGAATCAAGAGGAAATCGACTTTTGGTTATCACGTTTTCTGTAAAATCACGTTTGTTCTTCATCTTCACTACTCGCAACTTCCTCGGACCTCTAAATCGGAAAGCATTCGAGAACAAAGACGGAGATTTGCCAACCACCGCTTTTGTTCCATTCGTTCGGAATCCAATTCTCCAGTCTCCTCAAGAACTCTGTATAGTAGTTGTTCCATGTCATCCAGAAGCCTGAGACTTAACGCTCTGCACCGACCAAAGGTTTAATATCACGAGACCTACTTGTTCAACCTGTTCTATTAAGCCCAATGTATAAATACCTTCACAAAGGGTTTTTAGGTACACAATCTCTAATCTCCACTTTGACTATCACTATCTTGAATTCTAAAATAACTTGGACATTGGGGTGCTAACCATGTAGGTACCCCCTAGGTCCAACGTATCGAAGATAACGATCACGATGCTCATTGATACCTCATGTTCAAGAAGCACTCTGATCGTAACCTTCAATCCACTGTGTCCTGCGATGTATATTCTTGGTGCTATGTTTTCTGCCTTGTCCCTTCTTCAGGATACCAAAATGCGAATATACATCGCAGCGAATCGGGGTATAACCAATGTAGTTGACGCCTAACTCCGAATTCTAGGGTGTTTTCTGAGACGCTTTGAACATCCGATCCAAGAAGTCAAAACCCCTTAGCACCAAATGCACCTTCGAAGTCTATGGTTGATGTCAGAGACTCTTCGCACGTCTGACTACAACAATCAATTTCCCACAGCGCCCTACACGCCTCTAGAATTCAGAGGAGCTGTCAGAGACATTTTTTACGCCCGACTATAGCAACCAGCTCCCTATAGGTGCTATAGGAGATACTTTGTACGTTCAAATACAACATACAAATACCCCATATTAAAGATATACATGCATTCACGCGTAGCTGGCATACCCCTCTTTGGATCTAGCAAATCTAAGGGCAAGAGTGGTGGAACCTGGAGACATCCATCTCGATCTAAACTTTACCTTGGGGGCAGGGTCGGGGATCCTCTACCCTTAGCTGGGAATGGTCTTCTGTGATGCGGATTGCAGATAAAAAAATATAAGATAAAGCATGGTTGCATCTAGTCTATTTCATTTCCATCATCTGTAAGTAAAATTTAAATGCAATCACACTCAATCGATTTCATGCCCTATCCATGTAAGACATGATTAAGGCATAGCCGCATTTAGTTGGTTTTGCATGAAATACATACAGGTACCTGTCATACCCCAAATTTTGACCACTAAGATTTCCCATCATTGTGCAAATCATCATCACAATATGGGGGAACCATCATACCTCATCAGTCTCCCCAAAGATGGGTGAGCATTCACCACAATCAAAATTAGGGTTTTAAGCCCTCTCAGAGCCTTAGACAAAGGATCAGTCAAGGAATGACTTAATCTTCAACTTGTCTAGCCTCTCAAACATCTACAATGGATCAAAAGGACTCTCACTTCAAGGATTAAGCACAAGGTTGCTCCCTTCTAGGTGGATCAAGTCTCAAGATCGCCAGTATCACCAAATTAGGGTTTTGGTCGACCAGGGCCTCCAGATGAAATTTTCATCTGGACACAAGCCAAAGATCCAAAACACAACCTAATGTACTCCATGGAACCTCATGGGCCCAATCATCAAGTCAATTTTGCCTCAGGGGATGCATACATAAAAAATCAGGAATTAAGGTTTCTTGACCTAATTCACCCCTAAGTTGACTTTTAGGGAAAATCAAGAGCCAAGACCTCAAGAGAGGGTTTGAGGGTCTCTAATGAACTATATTGATCCATTTGGAACAATGGGTTAGTCCAAGAAGTTTGAGCAACAAGTCTCAATTTCATTTGCACCACAATTAGGGTTTTAAGGAAAAAGTCAACTGTAACTTTGACTTTTGACCAAGATATGCTCCCAAGCCCTAGGACATGATTCAATATACCCTATGACACCCATGAAACATGTCCATCAAGTTTGATTTAGGTCAAGGACATGATTTCATGAAGAATTGCACAGTTTGGAATTCATCTGATAAAAAGTCAACTGTGCACAAAAGTCAACTTTGACTTTTTGAGATTTTTCACCAAAATGGATTTTTAACCCTAAAATGATGTTAATGTATGATTTGAGTCATCATTCATCAAGAAAAATCAAGAAAAGTTGGATAACTTGTAAAAGGGGTAACCATAAAAACTTAGAAAATTTTCTAAGTTAAAAATAAAGTGACAAGGGTACCAACTTTGAAGGATCATAATTCCTAAACCACAAGGCCATTTTTTCTCATCCAAAGATGGATTTGTAGCCCTCATTACCCTCTACAAAAACTTCAACTAGACCTAAGTCCAATTCATTAAGGATTTTGAGTTATGGAGTGATCAAAATGGCTGAAAAGTGAAAATGTCACTTTTTCCAACACTTAGTGAAATTTTCACTAAGTCAGAATCTGCCTTCACTTTTTGCCAAATGTAGAGGGATTTTTCACTTGGATTAAAAAGAGATCAAAACCAAATATGTTCAAACAGTTGTTGTATCATGTAAGGGCTTTCCAAAATGGCCAAGAACATTGCCAAATTCCATTTGAGTCATGAGATATGACATTGGAAAGTTGCCTTGCTGAAATCTGCCAAGGCAAGGCAGAATTTACAACTTTGCTCGATTTGCCAAAATCAGCCAAATTCAAATGCTCCTATCCACTTGGACACATCTGAGGATTGAATCTAAAGGGGACAATCACTGAGCCAAGCCTCCAAAGTCCATGGAACAAGAAATAGCATGTTGAACCTAGAATGGCCAAAATAGGGACAAGACTCCAAATTTGGATTGAAGCATTCAATGGAAGCATCAAGGTGGCATGGACTGAGCCATTCTCATCTGAAATCAGTCAAGACTTATCCAAGACAAAGGGGACCAAAGCTCTGTGCCCTAACCTCTAGTCAATGGCTAGAGGAGACTTGGATTTTCATTTGCCAACATTGGCCAAACCTACTTAACAGCTGTCATTCACTATTCCTTGCAAAACAAACTTGCTCTACTATAAATAAAGCTCAATTGTGATCAGTTTGAGTACACCAAAGCCATCTAACAGATGCTTTCCTCAAAATCTCTTTCTCTTGGCAAAAATGCCTTTCTTAGCAAGGTAGCTATCGGGTTTTGAGTTTGAGAGCTTTTCCAATCAAACCAATCACTCACACACCTCACATACATCATATAGAAGTGATCCAAACACTCACATAACATCTGGAACACTGATTTCACAAAATCACTAGCCAATTGCTCAAGTTCTTGGCAGTTTTGCAGTTGAGGTGCCATATATTCATAATCATGCATGGAATGTTTTCCCTCAATTAATTGCTTTGTTTGAATCGTGTATCAAAAATCCTACCCTTCATGCAGAAATTAGGGTTCTTGAGGTTTCTTCGTGATTTCTTGTTGTATGTTTAATTTAAATGAAATTAATGGACATAGACATGATCGTGAGGTTGAGACGAGCATAATGATATGTGGATTGCATGTTATAATCAAGTATTCAGTGAGATTGAGGGGAAAATGCAAATCAACCAAACCCAGAACACGCGCGTGTTCTTGGTGTGTTCTTGGCGCCATTTTTGAATAATTCAAATATTTGAATTTTGTGATTTTGTTTAATTGATTCAAAAATTAATTTCTCTCTGAGTTTTAATGATTTTGAGTTGATTCTTTTTTTAATAATTCACAAAAATGTTAAAATATTTTATTTTATCAAAAAATCCCAAAAATATTATTTATTTCATATAATTGATATTTTTGCAAAGAATTAATATTTTAATTGTTTTTGACATTTTAAATATTTTTTCCACATTGATTTTGCAACTTTTAATGCTTTCTAATTATTTTGTAGGTCAATACTTAATTTTTGAAGCATTAATCCAAGATCACAATTTGTTTTCCATGTGTTAAACAATTTTGATCCTTTTAATTGAATTTTTATTCAATTAAATACATTTTTGAAAACAAATTAGGGTTTTTGGATTAATTCAACCCTCATAAATCATTTTCAAAACACTTTTGGGCCTCTATTAGAGTGTAAGACCCAACCCACTTGTACAGAAAACAATTTTGGGCCTCATTCGTTGTATAAGTCCCTCTGTACATTTTCAAATAAACGGCGCGATCGTCGCCTTTTAAAAAATCAATTGGGCCTCTCCTTGAGCTATAAGACCCATTTAAAACTTTTGGGCCTCTAATAGAGTGTAAGACCCAATCCTTTTTTGACCAAATCATTTTGGGCCTCAGTGCATTGTATAAGTCCCGATACCGTCAAAAATGAATGGCGCGATCGTCGCCTCTTCAAAACAAAACTTTGGGCCTAGCCTCGAGTAGTAAGACCCATTTCTTTTCTTAAAACTTTTGGGCCTCTTGAGAGAGTGTAAGACCCATCCCTTTGTACAGAAAACCTTTTTTTGGGCCTCAGTCACTTGTATAAGTCCCTCTGTACAAATTCAAACAGTGCGCTCACTGATAAAACCCTGGGCCTCTCCTTGAGCTGTAAGCCCCAAATCTTTCTTTTTCAAAGCACTTTCTCCTTTGATTTTGAATATACTGTTGTTTTCAATCTTTCTTTGTTGAACAACTAACCAAACAGCATGGAAGCTCTACAACCGAGTAAGTGGTTATTGCTTTCATTTACTGCTTTCATATACATATAACTGTATTGTGGGGCTGTTTCGCTGTAAGTCTTCTTTCATAAACTCATATCAACTGTGTAATAATAGTATAGATATTCAGAGTTTCCCCGGCAACTACGTCTAGAACTAGGTGACGCCGTTTCGTTTATTCGTAGAAATAGACAACTAGATCCCCAATAGGATCACCAGACACAGTCTTCTCTCAGGCTATCCTCATTAGAAATTGTCAAGAAACTCTACTCCCAAAGATGAATGTATTCTCCTTGAATGACATCTTTGAGTTTCTTCCAAATTCTCAAACTTTCCTGACTTGATCTATTCCTTGTGAATAGCTTGCCTTGAATTTCTTGGGGTCTGGAGACCCACGAGCTTCTTAAAAGCATCGGCCTCCTCTTGGGCATCGTACAAGGACCCACAGGCTTCCTAAAAGCAACCCCGCCTCCTCTTGGGCTTAGTACAAGGACCCCACCAGCTTCTTAGAAGTATTCACAACCTCCTCTTAGGCTTCGTATAATGATCTCTTCCTTCGGGAATGATAGCCTCCTCTTGGGCTTAATACAAGGACACGTCGGCTTCTTAAAAGTTTCCAGCCTCCTCTTGGGCTTCGTACAAATTATCCCGACGACCTCCTAGAGGTATAGGAACAGAACCTAGTCATCCTTATAGAACAATCCTTTCATAGAGTCTACTACTGTTTCTCAAAGCATAGTACAAAAGATGAAGCTCTAGACTTGGACAGTCTAACTTCCTTGAGTCTCAAAGACATTCTCAAGTGACCCCTTCGTTAAATAGGAAGAAAACCCGTAGACTTGGACAGTCTCAATACCCTTCGAATTTCCCACTTCCTCAAAGAAAAGAAAATATCCCTGGTCCTCGCATCAAAAATCCCTGAGTACAGTGTTACTCATATAAGAACTGATTTTCTCTTTTAAAATCAATAAACTGGACCTGTCACTCAACTAAAACAGCAACCATAGCCTCCTCTTAGGCTTTGTATAATGATCCTTCTTCAGTGAAGTTGGCCTCCTCTTGGGCTTTGTACAATGATTCTCCCCAGTGGAGTCAAACAACGTTTAGCCTCTCTCTCTCGGGCTTTGTACGAGACACGTAAGAGACTCCCTCGTTGAGTCAATCCCCCTTTCGCCTTCATCTTGGGCTTTATACGAGATACAAAAAGGTTCTTATTGAGCCAAACAAATGATAGCCTCCATCTCGGGCTTCGTACGAGATACAAAAAAAACTCTCTTGTTGAGTCAAATAGCCTTCATCTCGGGCTTTATACGAGATACAAAAAAGGTTCTTATTGAGCCAAACCTTTTAGCCTCTCTCTCGGGCTTTGTACGAGACACATATTAGCCTCCTCTTAGGCTTTGTATAAGAAAACCACTGGTTAATCCAATCAACCTTTTAGCATCAAAGTTGTGCCTCGTTCACAGTACACAAACATCAACAACTCCTTCCCCTCCATCTAATCGCTGTAAGCGGCAAGCCTCTGGATCATCTACATCCACGCCACTGTCCCTCTTTTAGCATGAGAAATTCCTAAGGAAAGATAGCATTGCTCTACACTGAGTTAAAGTCTTCTCCTTCAGGTTAAAATCCCCTATAAAGGAAATTATGGCATTACCGGATTCGCATATCTCGGTTAAAGTAATTCTCCTTTATAAAACAATTGTGACATACAACCCCCTATTTAGAGATGACAAATTCTTTCTAAAGTCAGGACCTTCAGCTTCACATCTTGGGCTTTGATCAAGATACAAACACCTTTAGCTTCACGTCTTGGGCTTTGAACAAGACACCAAAACACCCATTTCCTCCCATAGAATAGGAGGAACTACGAACGCTCTGATTTCCCTGTTTTGGTAAATGGGAATACGTAGGCATAAGATCGAAAGAAAAAATCTTAGCGAGCACAATCAACAAAAAACCAAAATCCCATACTCTCACATATCTATCAAAAAGCATCAGTCCTAACATCCTAATCCTAGTTCCCCGCCAGAAACCTTCTGTCAAGTCCTAAAAAGAAAGAAATCAGTATTGGCAAAAATACAAATAACCAGTACAAAGGCCCCCCACATTGATAGCATTCGTAACCTAACAGAACGCTGTTTAAACTTAGTATGCAAAGCAGGGTTAATTGGAGACATCTATTTCCCTTCCTTCATCAGCTTTAATAGGATAAAAAATGAATCGACCTGTAGTTAAGCTCAAACCGCAGAGAGCGACCAGCGCTTAAGAACCGCGTCCAAAATCACTCGCTACAGAAAAATGGTGCCCACCGTGGGGCCTAATTCTGATTTCCTTTTTCACCTCTGGTGTGATTACCACAGATTGGGGCTTCCGCCGGGGAACCCGTTTTCTGTCAGGAACTTAGGATTCATAGCTTTAAAGGTCTAGGAAGTTTAGGACAAATATATATACTGCTTTTCCTAATTGCTATACGTGTTTATTTTTCTGTTAATGGGAATGCGGGTGATGCCGTATGTGGAAAGATTGAGTATACACTTAAGATAAGTGATGGCGACGGGGTCGACCATCAACCTCAGTGGAGGCTGACCAACGCAACCCATTCTCTCACCTAGACAATGGGCCGGTTGTTAAGTCTGAGAAGCTGAGGAGCCAAACCCTTTCGCAGTGCGGAAACTATCAGAAATAGTTGTTACACGATACTACCCTCATTTGAGGCTGGTGATCTATTCTCGGTGAATGGCACTTACTCTAAGATTGCACTACAACTCGCTGGCGATCCGCTTGTTATTTTGCTTTCCTGGGAGGAGCTGATGATAATGAGTACAGGTACAAAATATCACCCTAGTATAAACCTTTGGGGATGGGTAGAGCCTTGACTTCATGACAACGACCCTTTGACCCCATGTTTTTTCTATGTTTTTGTGTGCTGCATTCATGCATTCATTTAATAAAACATTAAAACATTCAAAATTCTTCTCTTCTAGTCTCTCTGTTTTTCAAACTAAACTAAGACTATGATTGCAAATATCAGAGAAGAGAATTACGCTAATGGATTTTGGTAGAAGGGGAACTCACCAGTATACCTTTAAGGTTCCAAAGCTAGAGGATTTGAGAAGGTTAGCGAGGATGATCACTAACCCTGAGGCTTTCAGAGCCAAGCACGGAGGTTTACTACCACTGTTAAGAGTCTATATGATTGAGGGAATCATGGACGCACTCGTTCAATTCTACGATCCGGGTTATCACTGTTTTACATTCCTGGATTACCAGCTCGCACCAACGCTGGAGGAGTATTCTCATCTGATCGATCTACACATTACAGATTGATCTCCATTTTCTGGACTGGAAGAAATTCCAAAGAATCAGACCATTGCAAGAGCAATTCATTTGGACGAGTCTGAGGTCAGGACTCACCTAACTACTAAGGGTGGCATCCAAGGTTTTCCAGCCTAGTTCTTGACAAAGAAAGCCCTGTATTTCGCTAGTATAGGAAATGTAACAGCTTTTGAAAGCGTCTTTGTCTTGCTCACCTACGGGTTATTTTTGTTTCCCAACATCAATAACTTCGTCGATATTAACTCCATTAAGGTTTTTCTCATTGGAAACCCTGTACCGACTTTACTCGCAGATGCGTATCATTCTGTACACTTGGGGAATTTGTACAGCGGAGGGGAGATCACATGTTGTGTACCTCTGCTTTATAAATGGTTTATCTCCCACTTGCCCAAGTCTGCTGCTTTTTGGGATTGTAAGAGTGCCTTACGTTGGTCGCAGAAGATCATGTCTCTTACCAACTCGGACATTGATTGGTGTAATAGGATTTATGAGGGAATTAGGATCATTGATCGTTGTGGAAACTTCCCCAACGTACCCCTCATAGGAACTAAAGGAGGAATCAACTACCATCCGGTATTGGTTCGTCGTCAATTTGGATACCCGATGAGACACGCCCCACTGGGTGTTCATCTGGAAGGTCTTTTCTTCAAGGAAGGGGAAAACGATAGAGCACTAAAGATGGAAATAGTGCATGCTTGGAAGCATGTTCATAAGAAAGGACGGGAGTCTCTAGGAAAACCGGATTGTGTCTCGGTGGAGCCTTATCTCCATTGGGTACAAACTAGAGCTCTCAAGCTAAAAATGCCTTATCCTCGTTACGGAATTCTTCCGCCAAGGGAATCTGTCATGTATTTCATGACGAAAACTGAAAAGCTTCAGGTTACTCTCAACAAAGTTCAACGGGAAAGAAGGTCTTGGAAAAACAAGTACCGCACCCTCGACGTAGAGTGCATCAAAATACAACAATTACTGAAAGAGAAAGATGCTCTGATTGAAATTTTGGAGCAACATGCTATGGATAATCAGGATGACCAAAGGAATTTGCTCGCTCCTTTCATTTGGCAAAGGAATGACAACCCGACAATGGCCCAGGAGCCCCGGTCAAAGAAAAGGAAGATACCAGAATCAGCACCCGATTTCTCTTCAGAGAGGACTCGAGACCCATTAGCTTAGGTTTCTGTTTCCGTACCTTGTAATCTACTGTATTTCCATTTCTGTAATCCTTTGAATTCAATAAAAAGGGGTTTCCCCACTGTTTGATATTTGCAATCTAATTGTCGAAGTTTATTTTGATTAAACCAAAAAACAATTAATATAATCATTGCATTCATCATTCTCACATCGCGTATTCTTCTTACCTACGAATCTCACGTTTGTGTCTCGGTTCTAGAGTCAAACTGTCTCATTCGTATAATACTCGGGCCAATCGTCAGAAAAGATGGATGATCTTGATGAAGAAAACAGAGAGTTGAAAGAAGAGATCGACGCTCTGAGAGAGGATATGAGAAAGCTTCGTAACGACATGCAAGCCATGGCAGAAGCTCAGCTACAAAGAACTGTGATCTCAGAGATCACCTCAACGCCCATAGTGGAAAGGTATGATCCTAGGTATCAGATACCGAAAGATCGTCCTTGGGGCATGCCTGTTAACTATATCCCGGAAGGATATGTTCCGCCGATCACTGAAGATCAGGGAATCACAACAGAAGCCGCTGGGCCTGAAGGTTACAAACTTCGGGAAAGCGAAGATGCCAGGGGCATACTGAAGACTCCTGAAGGTTACAAACTTCGGGAAATGCCAAGACTCACTGCCGTAGTCACGGTACCACCCCCTGTGGTGCACATTGTCCCGGAAGGACAGATTCCACAGACACCTTCTGGTAAGAAGGGAACTATGTTTGACCGAATGGATGAATTCCAGGAACAGTTCTTGGAAATGCAGAAGGAACTACAAGCCATTCGCGGTCAGGATTTATTTGGAAAGGACGCCGCAGACCTCTGCTTGGTCCCAAATGTGAAAGTCCCGCACAAATTTCAAGTGCCCGACTTTGAAAAGTACAAGGGTAACTCTTGCCCTCAAAGCCATCTGGTGATGTACGCTCGGCGGATGTCAGCTCAAACTGAGAATCAGGACCTGCTGATTCACTACTTTCAGGATAGTTTAACCGGTGCCGCATTAAAATGATACATGGGTTTAAACCGTGCTACTTGGTACTGCCTTGGTCCAACAATACAAATACAATTTGGACATGGCACCCGACAGAGATCAACTCAGATCAATGTCGCAAAAGGACAAGGAAACCTTTAAGGAGTACGCTCAAAGGTGGCGTGAAATTGCCGCTCAAATTTGTCCACCTCTTGAGGAAAAAGAGATGACAAAGATCTTCTTAAAAACCTTAAGCTCATTTTACTATGACCGAATGGTCGCCAGTGCGCCCAGTGATTTCACCGAAATGGTCGGCATGGGCGTACGTCTTGAGGAAGCCGTCCGAGAAGGACGTTTGGTAAAAGACACTGGATCGACGAGCGGTACTAAAAAATACGGTAGTACTCTCCCTAAGAAAAAAGAGCAAGATATTGGGAATATTTCCCTCGGAAAGCAAAGGCGACGTTATCAACCGGTAGCAGCTGTGACTCCTGCTATCAACCCTGCGCCTATTCCTACGTATCAACCCCAGGTTGCGCAGAGTCAACTTGATCAACAAAGGACATAACAGCCTCTTCAGTAGGCTCGTCCTCCATATAACAACAACCGTACGGCACGACCACCAGGATTTGATCCTATACCCGTGACGTATGCAGAACTATTTCCATTACTACTGGCTAAGGGGCACATTCAGACTAAGTCTCCTCTTACAGTACCGGAAAATCCGCCTTTTTGGTTTAAGGTGGATCAAACTTGCCCTTATCATCAAGGAGGTCCAGGGCATAACATAGAGACTTGCCTCAATTTCAAGTCCGACGTGCAAAAGCTTGTTAGGAGCCGGCTCTTATCTTTCAAAGATAGGAATCCCAATGTTCTCACAAACCCGCTGCCTCAACACGAGAAGGCTGCAGTCAATTTGATAGAAGGAGAGACTAACAATGTCTATCAAATTCATGATGTACTCTTGTTGAAAACCAACTTGGTCAAGATGCATTGTAGACAGAGTGGATATGGCCATGTGCCACCTCATAACTATCATCAGTGTGATATCTGCTCTAAAGACAACCAAGGATGTTCTGTGGTGCAAGCAGCCCTACTGGAATAGATGGATCTCAGATGGATCCAAGAGCACCGAGTTCGTGGAGTTAACATGGTCTATACGAACTCCAACGTCATTCAAAACCACGACATCCGTGCAATGAATGTCAACTTGGTGGCGATGCACTCAAGGCAAAGCCAGTATCATAATCTGCCGCGACACGATTACAGTTCTTGTCTAATTTTCTTGGTAAACAAACAGGGATGCTCTTTCATACAAGAGGCCATCCAGCGTCAGATGGATCTTGGATGGATCCAAGACTACCATGATAGGAATTCCTATCAGATCAATATGGTTCAGATCTTTGATATTCGCGTGATGAATACCAACCTGGTAGAGTTACATGCTGAGCAGGTCCGACTCGGATTCTTAATATCACACGACTATCAAAGCTGTAAAGCGGGTTGTGAAAACGATCAGGGACGTGCCCTTGTCCAGGAAGCACTTCAGCACTTGTTAAATCACTGGTGGATGCCAATCTATATGGATGAAGATACTTAGCAAATTAGTCTCAGTAACAGGAATCCCACTCGGCGTCAAAGTCAGGGTGTCCGATCTGTGGAAGCTAACCTAGTGAGGTTACATTGTATTCAAAGTGGGCGTGGCCAGGTGCCACCACACAACTATGACCGTTGTAGCGTCTGTTCGGCAAGTAACCAAGGGTGTTACCTTGTGAGAGCAGCTCTTCAGGGTCAGGTCGATCATGGAGAAATTTGTCCATATCCGGGTTCTGGACCCATCAACTGGACGCCGAACTACCTTGCCAATCAAGTCGAGGATGTTGTCACAATCTCTGGTCGTCACCAGACCAGGGATGTTTTTGCCATCATCCCTCTACTTGACGAATGTAGAATTCCCAACCAGGAACAGATCGAGATTACTTATGATGGTTAGAAAAATCAGAAGGTTCCCATAGTCATCTATCTACTAGGACCACTACCGTATGAATCAACTAAGGCTATCCCTTACAAATACGGTGCAACAACAATTGAGAATGGAAAGGAAATTCTATTACCCTCCGTCGTGAATATTGCAAACATCAATCGTGTAACACGGAGCGGTCGAATCTTCAACCGAGGAGTTGGAGAACCTAACAAGGAAAAGGAACTTCAGACAGAAGCTCCTGATCCATCAGTCGGTCAATCCAGTAATCCCGACCTTTCGAAAAATAATGATGAGATGCTGAAGCTCATCCAAAGGAGTGAATATAACATTGTCGATCAGTTGTTACAGACTCCTTCAAAGATCTCTGTGTTATCACTGTTACTCAGTTCAGAAGCCCACAGGGAGGCTCTACAGAAAGTCTTGGAGCAAGCCTTTGTGGAACAGGATGTAACAATCAGACAGTTCGATAGTATTGTCTCTAATATCACTTCCTGCAATCATTTGGGATTTAGTGATGAGGAATTACCTGAAGAGGGTCATCGTCATAACATGGCGCTCAATATCACAGTTAACTGCCAGGACGATGCTTTAGCCAGTGTACTGATAGACATAGGGTCAGCCCTGAATGTTATGCCGAAGTCTACTTTGATGCAATTATCATTCAAAGGCCCTCCGATGAGAGTTAGCGAGGTCGTCGTCAAAGCATTCGACGGATCCAGAAAAACAGTTATCGGTGAAGTTGATCTTCCCATAACTATTGGTCCTCACACTTTCTAAGTCACTTTCCAGGTCATGGATATCCGGGCAACGTACAGTTATTTATTAGGAAGACCATGGATACATCAGGCTAGAGCGGTCACTTCGACCCTCCACCAAAAGCTAAAGTTCGTTCAGAACGATCAACTTGTCACAGTATGTGGAGAACAGGCCTTGCTCGTGAGTAACTTATCATCATCTGCTTGTGTAGAACCTGAGGAGGTTATTGGAACTCAGTTCCAAGCACTGTCGATGAGCAAGGACAATCAATTCAGAGGAGGAACCTCGATTTCCTCATACAACGATGCTATCAAAGCGGTCGAGAGTACCGATACAACAGGATGGGGACAGCTTGTCATTCCTATTGACAATAAAACAAAGAAGGGTCTTGGTTTTCCTGCGACCTATACCCAGACAGCTGCCAACGGCGAAAGTCTTCATCCCCTTCAAAATTTCTTCCACAGTGGAGGTTTTCTTCACCCAGTGTCTCAGACAGTTCATGCTATCAACGAGGAAGATCCCTCTGACACAGATGAAGAATGGAAGTCCTATTTTAACAAGGACGGTTATATGTCTCAGGAAGAGGTGCCTATGCCTTTTTGCTTTCCTACAGAAAGTCTGAGATTTATACCAAGATCAGATGTCGAAATGATCTACGGGGATTGTGATCCGGAAGGATGTCGTGCTCCGCCAAATTCATTAGAGGAAGACACTCCGATGAAAGACAATTTTGACTACAACTACTATGGCCCAATGGATGGTTTGCCAATGTGGCAACCTTACCCAGGAAACTTGGGGCAAGAAAGTCAGCCGAGTAATGAAACTCAGCTGAGCATCATTGAACAGAATACCAGTGTCCCCACCATGTCATGGGATCAACACTCAGATAATTCAGAAACTACTCAACATGAAGATGAATTCGCAACGTTTGCAGGACACGAATTCATCAACTATGCTTTTCCCGAGGTCAACGTCATCGAGAGAGATGACTCCTCCAGTTCCAGAGAAGTGTGGGACACCTTGGGACAACCAAGTGGAAAATTTGACTATATGGTCAAGTACACCGCTCCCGAAAGCTCTCGTATCAGGCTCGAAGATATCCAGCCAACTGGATGGGAAGGTACAGCTAAGAGCACAAATACTTTACAGAATGCAACAGAGGAATCCTCCTACGACAACTCTGCCTGGGAAACAGATTCCAATGATCCTGCTCCACCAGAAATCAACGTCATTTCTGAAGACAAATCAAGCAAGGTGCCAAACTTTGTGATTCACCGAGGAGTTCGCCGCCAATGGGTTGTTGTCGAGGTTCCGAAGATCGTTCATCAGTCAAAGTAATTGCCATCTTTAACCTTTCACCCTGCCCAGGTGAAACGGATGTTTTGATAGGGCTCACTTTTTGTAAATTTTCCCTATTCGCTTCGCCCAATGCGACAGAGTTTTATTTTATAGGGCTGTAGTTTCAAGAGTCGACTTGTTCATTAATAAAATAACGTCGTTCTGTAATTTCTGCATTAATTGCTGTTTTCTCTTTTCGCTTTTTTCAGAAAATGGTAATCCTAAAAAACAAATAATAAAAACAAGCAGTAAAATAAAACACTGCACACACTTGCATTTTTCTCTATCTCTTCTAAACACGAATCATCACGTCATGCAGATTGCTTGTTTTAAACCCCGTTGAAACATACGATCCGATGCCTTCTCCCAACTTTGGGTTCCCGATATTCGAGGATGAAGAAGAAGTTGACGACAAAATTCCAGAAGAGATCTCCCAATTACTCAGACAAGAGGAAAGGTCCATTGAACCCCACAAAGAGCCGTTGGAAACGGTAAACTTGGGTTCAGAAAAAGAGAGAAAAGAAATCAGGATTGGGGCACTGCTCAGTCCAACTACCAGAGAGGGTTTGATAAAGCTTCTCAGGGAATTTCCCGATGTATTCGCTTGGTCCTATCAGGATATGCCAGGGTTGGATACCAGCATCATGGAGTATCACTTACTATTGAGATCGGAATGTCCGCCAGTAAAGCAAAGGTTGAGACGCACTCACCCGGACATGGCCATCAAAATCAAAGAGGAGGTACAGAAACAGATTGACGCGGGTTTCCTCGCTACGTCTGAATATCCTCAATGGTTAGCCAACATCGTACCCGTTCCCAAAAAGGACGGAAAGGTCAGAATGTGTGTCGATTACCGAGATCTGAACAAGACAAGTCCAAAGGACGACTTTCCTTTACCACACATTGACATGCTGGTAGACAGCACAACAAAGTTCAAAGTATTCTCCTTCATGGATGGATTCTTGGGCTATAACCAGATCAAAATGGCGCCGAAAGACATGGAGAAAACTTCGTTCATTACCCCATGGGGCACCTTTTGTTACAAGGTAATGCCGTTCGGTTTGAAGAACGTCGGGGCAACCTATCAAAGGGCCATGACTACTCTGTTTCACGACATGATACATAAGGAAATCGAGGTATATGTCGATGATATGATTGCAAAATCAAAAACAAAGAGTGAGCACGTTGAACATCTGTCAAAATTGTTCGAACGTTTAAGAAAATTCAAGCTCCGCTTGAATCCCAACAAGTGCACCTTCGGTGTTCGTTCAGGGAAACTATTAGGGTTCATCGTCAGCCAGAAAGGAATTAAGGTTGATCCTGACAAGGTCAAGGCCATTCGAGAAATGACTTCTCCGAAAACTGAAAAACAAGTCAGAGGATTCTTGGGACGTTTGAACTACATCTCCAGATTCATATTCCTCATGACCGCCACTTGTGCGCCGATCTTCAAGTTACTGAAAAAGAACCAGGATTACGTTTGGTCAGAAGATTGCCAAATCGCCTTCGACAGTATTAAGGAATATCTGTTGAATCCTCCGATTCTATCACCTCCAGTGGAAGGAAGACCACTGATCATTTACCTCACAGTCCTAGAGGACTCAATGGGATGTGTACTTGGCCAACAAGACGAAACAAAAAGAAAAGAGTCTGCCATCTACTATTTGAGCAAGAAATTCACCGACTGTGAAACTCGGTACACGATGCTTGAGAAAACTTGTTGTGCTTTAGCTTAGGCAGCCAAACGTCTTCTCCAGTACATGATTCGTCACACTACTTGGTTAGTTTCCGAGATGGATCCAATCAAGTATGTCTTTGAAAAACCTGCTCTCACGGGAAGAATTGCCCGTTGGCAGATGCTGTTATCAGAATATGACATAGAGTACCACGCTCAGAAAGTCGTTAAGGGAAGTATTTTAGCCGATCATTTGGCTCATCAACCGATTGACGATCAAGAATCAATCGAGTTTGACTTCCCAGACGAATATGTCATGTATCTAAAAATGAAAGACTGCGATGAACTGTTACCCAGTGAAGGGCCAGAACCAGGTTCCCAGTGGGGACTTATCTTTGACGGAGCAGTTAATCATTATGGGAACGGAATTGGGGCAATCATTGTTACCCCTCAGGGTACCCACATGCCTTTCACTGCCATACTTACGTTCAAGTGTACGAACAACGAGGCCGAATACGAAGCTTGTATTATGGGTCTCGAGGAAGCGATTGATTTAAGGATCAAAAACTTGGACGTATACGGCGACTCAACCTTGGTTATCAATCAGATAAAAGGAGATTGGAACATATACCAATTAGGATTGATTCCTTACAAAGACTATGCAAGAAGGTTGTTACCCTTCTTCGATAGAGTTGAGTTTCATCACATCCCTCGTGAGGAGAATCACATGGCTGATGCATTAGCCACTCTCTCTTCCATGATTAGTGTAGGTCAATGGAATGACATACCTAAGATCAACATAATGCGCCTAGAACGGCCCGCTTACATCTTTACGATTGAAGCAGTCATAGACGACAAACCTTGGTATCACGATATCAAATGCTTCCTTCAGAAACAAGAGTACCCACCTGGGGCATCCAGGAAAGACAGAAAGAACCTCAGAAGATTGGCTAGAAACTTCTTCCTGAGTGGTGACACTCTCTATAAGAGAAATTTTGACATGGTCTTGCTCCGATGCGTCGACAGACCAGAAGCAGACATGCTTATGAAAGAAATCCATAAAGGATCCTTTGGCACTCATGCCAACGGACACACAATGGCGAGAAAAATTCTACGAGCAGGGTACTACTAGTTGACCATGGAATCCGACTGCTACAAGTACATGAGGAGGTGTCACAAGTGTCAGATATACTCCGACAAAATTCATGTACCGCCATCACATCTCAAAGCTCTTTCTTCCCCATGGCCTTTTTCCATATGGGGAATCGACATGATTAGCTTGATCGAACCTAAGGCTTCAAACGGACATCGGTTCATCCTGGTAGCCATCGAGTACTTCACCAAGTGGGTCGAAGCAGCGTCATTCGCTAATGTAACCCGACAGGTCGTGGTCCGCTTTATAAAAAACAATATCATCCGCCGTTATGGTGTTCCAAACGAGATCATCACTGATAATGGATCTAACTTGAACAATAAGATGATGAAAGAGTTGTGTGCAGAGTTCAAGATCGAACACCATAACTCATCTCCCTACCGACCCAAGATGAACGGGGCGGTAGAAGCGGCTAACAAGAACATCAAGAAGATCGTTCAAAAGATGGTTGTAACCTACAAAGACTGGCACGAGATGCTACCCTTTGCTCTTCATGGTTATCGCACATCTGTCCGTACTTCAACAGGGGCTACCCCTTTCTCTCTGGTATATGGCATGGAGGCAGTTCTCCCCATAGAAGTAGAGATCCCATCAATCCGGGTATTGACGGAAGTTAAGCTCACCAAAGTCGACACAACGAACTGAACCTGATCGAAGAAAAAAGAATCACGGCACTATGCCACGGTCAGTTGTATCAACAGAGAATGAAGAAGGCGTTCGACAAAAAGGTACGACCTCATGTCTTCAGAAAAGGAGACCTTGTGCTCAAGAAGATACAATCTTTTCTCACTGACTCTTGGGGCAAGTGGACTCCGAATTATGATGGCCCCTATGTGGTCACGAAAGCTTTCTCAGGCGGTGCCTTGAGACTTGCAACCATGGACGGAGAGGAATTTGCCTACCCCACGAATGTTGATGTAGTCAAGAAATACTTCGCCTAAACTAAAAAAAACGTCTCGATGGATTGAAAACCCGAAAGGGCGGTCTAGGCAAAAGTTAGAGACATGAAAAAAATCATCCCGATGGATTGGAAACATCAAAGTTCAATCCAGGAAAAAATTAGGGATAATGGCAAGTAACTATGTTCAACAGAGGTAAGTCCCTCGGCAGCAGTTACACCATCCATTGGGGGAAAATTCCAGTCAAGGTCATCTTCGACCGAAGCCCAGGATGTCCCGAATTCAAAGTTGGTAGAAGGATAGTGGTCATTATGTTTCAACGTAGCCCTTTTCCCTGTAAATTACCATTTTCAAACTTTGTATATACTCTTTGGAATCACGCGTTTGGCTGATCTCCATCTTATCAATAAAATTTGAGCCCTTGTGCTTTTGTTTGTAATTCTTATTTGTTTTAGCTTTATAGAACGACATTTTAACATGATCAACGATTCTTGAAATAAAACAAAATGAATTTACTTGTTAAACTTTTTCTGCTTTTAAAAATAAAGATGTCATTTCTTTTGACTGTTGAACATCGAAAGAACGTCGATTGCGTCTCCAAAGGCGTTCGAGCCTCAAAGTGCAGAATTAAAGTACTCCTTCTAACCCAGTACGCCTGAATGAAGGATCAACTGTGTCAGAGACCTTGTTTCGTCTGACACATCTCGGCCGAGTTCTTATCTCCTAAGCCCGATCAACGGTATTCCCCGCAGGGACTATCTCTCCTAAGCAAGGTGGAATTGCTATCTTGAACCAGGGATATCTCTACACGCCCCGCGATGGCCGAGTATCCAGTCATGTTCATCTTTTGGTTTGTATGTCGTGTCAGTTTTGTCAGCATATACATACATACATCATGCATTTTTGACTTTGCATTCACATTCATATTGCATCACTATCACTCTAGTCGGTCTTATCCCTTAGTGATAACCGTCCTCTCCATCGAGTTGTCAGCCTTTTCCTCGCCAGGAAGTGTTGCGTCTGAACAATCTCGCCACCAGTGTATCTCTAGATCAGAGTCGGTCCTTGACCACTTTGATAACTTGGACCTCTGAAAAGCTAGAGCGGCTTTTGATAGATGTCACTCTTCACCATTGAAGATGATATCCTCGCTTTCATGGATTAAGGAAAATCCCCAGAGAAAGCCTCTTAAACAGAGATTCGGCAGTACATCAGTATTTCTCCGAAAATCGGCTGATGAAAAGGTCATCGGCACCTCAAAATTGGATCACATCATATGGCATTTCTCCGGGAAGATCCCGAGAAAAGTACGATGTAAGCCCCCAAACGAAAACAGTCTCTCAAGAGACTCGCTTTCCCCAGTAGAATCGACAAATGGCGTCTCCAACAGAGAAGTTTGTGCACCTCTACAACTCAGACAGAGGGGTTCTCCAGCAAGTCTGACATCAGAACTTTTTCCCCAAATGGCATCTCCCCAGGAAAATTCGCGAGAAGTTTGAGGAAATCCGCTACAAATAGCGTCCCTTGTCAATAAAGTTTATCGACGGAAGAAACTGAGACCAGTTCCTTGGTAGGAAACCAGGATCGAGGGGAAATTTATATCAGAAACTGAGACCAGTTCCTTGGTAGGAAACCAGGATCGAGGGGAAGTTTACAAAAGAAAATAAGACCAGTTCCTTGGTAAGAAACCAAGATCGAGGGGAAGTTTATTTCAGCAACTGAGACCAGTTCCTTAGTAGGAAACCAGGATCGAGGGGAAGTTTAAATCGGAAACTAAGACCAGTTCCTTGGTAGGAAACCAGGATCGAGGGGAAGTTTATATCAGAAACTGAGACCAGTTCCTTGGTAGGAAACCAGGATCGAGGGGAAGTTTACCTTTTCTAAGCATCATTGCTTAGCAAAAGAAGATGAATACTCAAGCTATCATTCATAACCACCATCAAAATTTCGGGCATTCCGATATTTAATCCTCTTGCACCCCGAATGCCCGAATGCCTTCGTCATTCATACCTTCGGGTCCATGAAGATTAAATAGGGGCATCTGTCATACCCCAAATTTTGACCACTAAGATTTCCCATCATTGTGCAAATCATCATCACAATATGGGGGAACCATCATACCTCATCAGTCTCCCCAAAGATGGGTGAGCATTCACCACAATCAAAATTAGGGTTTTAAGCCCTCTCAGAGCCTTAGACAAAGGATCAGTCAAGGAATGACTTGATCTTCAACTTGTCTAGCCTCTCAAACATCTACAATGGATCAAAAGGACTCCCACTTCAAGGATTAAGCACAAGGTTGCTCCCTTCTAGGTGGATCAAGTCTCAAGATTGCCAGTATCACCAAATTAGGGTTTTGGTCGACCAGGGCCTCCAGATGAAAAATTTCATCTGGACACAAGCCAAAGATCCAAAACACAACCTAATGTACTCCATGGAACCTCATGGGCCCAATCATCAAGTCAATTTTGCCTCAGGGGATGCATACATCAAAAATCAAGAATTCGGGTTTCTTGACCTAATTCACCCCTAAGTTGACTTTTAGGGAAAATAAAGAGCCAAGACCTCAAGAGAGGGTTTGAGGGTCTCTAATGAACTATATTGATCCATTTGGAACAATGGGTTAGTCCAAGAAGTTTGAGCAACAAGTCTCAATTTCATCTGCACCACAATTAGGGTTTTAAGGAAAAAGTCAACTGTAACTTTGACTTTTGACCAAGATATGCTCCCAAGCCCTAGGACATGATTCAATATACCCTATGACACCCATGAAACATGTCCATCAAGTTTGATTTAGGTCAAGGACATGATTTCATGAAGAATTGCACAGTTTGGAATTCATCTGATAAAAAGTCAACTGTGCACAAAAGTCAACTTTGACTTTTTGAGATTTTTCACCAAAATGGATTTTTAACCCTAAAATGATGTTAATGTATGATTTGAGTCATCATTCATCAATAAAAATCAAGAAAAGTTGGATAACTTGTAAAAGGGGTAACCATAAAAACTTAGAAAATTTTCTAAGTTAAAAATAAAGTGACAAGGGTACCAACTTTGAAGGATTATAACTCCTAAACCACAAGGCCATTTTTTCTCATCCAAAGATGGATTTGTAGCCCTCATTACCCTCTACAAAAACTTCAACTAGACCTAAGTCCAATTCATTAAGGATTTTGAGTTATGGAGTGATCAAAATGGCTGAAAAGTGAAAATGTCACTTTTTCCAACACTTAGTGAAATTTTCACTAAGTCAGAATCTACCTTCACTTTTTGCCAAATGTAGAGGGATTTTTCACTTGGATTCAAACGAGATCAAAACCAAATATGTTCAAACAGTTGTTGTATCATGTAAGGGCTTTCCAAAATGGCTAAGAACATTGCCAAATTCCATTTGAGTCATGAGATATGACATTGGAAAGTTGCCTTGCTGAAATCTGCCAAGGCAAGGCAGAATTTGCAAATTTGCTCGATTTGCCAAAATTAACCAAATTCAAATGCTCCAATCCACTTAGACACATCTGAGGATTGAATCTAAAGGGGACAATCACTGAGCCAAGCCTCCAAAGTCCATGGAACAAGAAATAGCATGTTGAACCTAGAATGGCCAAAATAGGGACAAGACTCCAAATTTGGATTGAAGAATTCAATGGAAGCATCAAGGTGGCATGGACTGAGCCATTCTCATCTGAAATCAGTCAAGACTTATCCAAGACCAAGGGGACCAAAGCTCTGTGCCCTAACCTCTAGTCAATGGCTAGAGGAGACTTGGATTTTCATTTGCCAACATTGGCCAAACCTACTTAACAGCTGCCATTCACTATTCCTTGCAAAACAAACTTGCTCTACTATAAAAAAAGCTCAATTGTGATCAGTTTGAGTACACCAAAGCCATCTAACAGATGCTTTCCTCAAAATCTCTTTCTCTTGGCAAAAATGCCTTTCTTAGCAAGGTAGCTATCGGGTTTTGAGTTTGAGAGCTTTTCCAATCAAACCAATCACTCACACACCTCACATACATCATATAGAAGTGATCCAAACACTCACATAACATCTGGAACACTGATTTCACAAAATCACCAGCCAATTGCTCAAGTTCTTGGCAGTTTTGCAGTTGAGGTGCCATATGTTCATAATCATGCATGGAATGGTGTCCCTCAATTAATTGCTTTGTTTGAATCGTGTATCAAAAATCCTACCCTTCATGCAGAAATTAGGGTTCTTGAGGTTTCTTCGTGATTTCTTGTTGTATGTTTAATTTAAATGAAATTAATGGACATAGACATGATCGTGAGGTTGAGACGAGCATAATGATATGTGGATTGCATGTTATAATCAAGTATTCAGTGAGATTGAGGGGAAAATGCAAATCAGCCAAACCCAGAACACGCGCGTGTTCTTGGTGTGTTCTTGGCGCCATTTTTGAATAATTCAAATATTTGAATTTTGTGATTTTGTTTAATTGATTCAAAAATTAATTTCTCTCTGAGTTTTAATGATTTTGAGTTGATTCTTTTTTTAATAATTCACAAAAATGTTAAAATATTTTATTTTATCAAAAAATCCCAAAAATATTATTTATTTCATATAATTGATATTTTTGCAAAGAATTAATATTTTAATTGTTTTTGACATTTTAAATATTTTTTCCACATTGATTTTGCAACTTTTAATGCTTTCTAATTATTTTGTAGGTCAATACTTAATTTTTGAAGCATTAATCCAAGATCACAATTTGTTTTCCATGTGTTAAACAATTTTGATCCTTTTAATTGAATTTTTATTCAATTAAATACATTTTTGAAAACAAATTAGGGTTTTTGGATTAATTCAACCCTCATAAATCATTTTCAAAACACTTTTGGGCCACTATTAGAGTGTAAGACCCAACCCACTTGTACAGAAAACAATTTTGGGCCTCATTCGTTGTATAAGTCCCTCTGTACATTTTCAAATAAACGGCGTGATCGTCGCCTTTTAAAAAATCAATTGGGCCTCTCCTTGAGCTATAAGACCCATTTAAAACTTTTGGGCCTCTAATAGAGTGTAAGACCCAATCCTTTTTTGAGCAAATCATTTTGGGCCTCAGTGCATTGTATAAGTCCCGATACCGTAAAAAACGAACAGCGCGATCGTCGCCTCTTCAAAACAAAACTTTGGGCCTACCCTCGAGTAGTAAGACCCATTTCTTTTCTTAAAACTTTTGGGCCTCTTGAGAGAGTGTAAGACCCATCCCTTTGTACAGAACACCTTTTTTTGGGCCTCAGTCACTTGTATAAGTCCCTCTGTACAAATTCAAACAGTGCGCTCACTGATAAAACCCTGGGCCTCTCCTTGAGCTGTAAGCCCCAAATCTTTCTTTTTCAAAGCACTTTCTCCTTTGATTTTGAATATACTGTTGTTTTCAATCTTTCTTTGTTGAACAACTAACCAAACAGCATGGAAGCTCTACAACCGAGTAAGTGGTTATTGCTTTCATTTACTGCTTTCATATACATATAACTGTATTGTGGGGCTGTTTCGCTGTAAGTCTTCTTTCATAAACTCATATCAACTGTGTAATAATAGTATAGATATTCAGAGTTTCCCCGGCAACTACGTCTAGAACTAGGTGACGCCGTTTCGTTTATTCGTAGAAATAGACAACTAGATCCCCAATAGGATCACCAGATACAGTCTTCTCTCAGGCTATCCTCATTAGGAATTGTCAAGAAACTCTACTCCCAAAGATGAATGTATTCTCCGTGAATGGCTTCTTTGAGTTTCTTCCAAATTCTCGAACTTTCCTAACTTGATCTATTCCTCGTGAATAGCTTGCCTTGAATTTCTCGGGGTCTGGGGACCCACGGGCTTCTTAAAAGCATCGACCTCCTCTTGGGCATCATACAAGGACCCACAGGCTTCCTAAAAGCAACCCCGCCTCCTCTTGGGCTTAGTACAAGGACCCCACCGGCTTCTTAGAAGTATTCACAGCCTCCTCTTAGGCTTCGTATAATGATCTCTTCCTTCGGGAATGATAGCCTCCTCTTGGGCTTAATACAAGGACACGTCGGCTTCTTAAAAGTTTCCAGCCTCCTCTTGGGCTTCGTACAAATTGTCCCGACGACCTCCTAGAGGTATAGGAACAGAACCTAGTCATCCTCATAGAATGGTCCTTTCATAGAGTCTACTACTGTTTCTCAAAGCATAGTACAAAAGATGAAACTCTAGACTTGGACAGTATAACTTCCTTGAGTCTCAAAGACATTCTCAAGTGACCCCTTCGTTAAATAGGAAGAAAACCCGTAGACTTGGACAGTCTCAATACCCTTCGGATTTCCCACTTCCTCAAAGAAAAGGAAATATCCTTGGTCCTCGCATCAAAAATCCCTGAGTACAGTGTTGCTCATATAAGAACTGATTTTCTCTTTTAAAATTAATAAACTGGACCTGTCACTCAACTGAAACAGTAGCCATAGCCTCCTCTTAGGCTTTGTATAATGATCCTTCTTCAGTGAAGTTGGCCTCCTCTTGGGGTTTGTACAATGATTCTCCCCAGTGGAGTCAAACAACGTTTTGCCTCTCTCTCGGGCTTTGTACGAGACACGTAAGAGACTCCCTCGTTGAGTCAACCCCCCTTTCGCCTCCATCTCGGGCTTTATACGAGATACAAAAAGGTTCTTATTGAGCCAAATAAATGATAGCCTCCATCTCGGGCTTCGTACGAGATACAAAAAAAACTCTCTTGTTGAGTCAAATAGCCTTCATCTCGGGCTTTATACGAGATACAAAAAAGGTTCTTATTGAGCCAAACCTTTTAGCCTCTCTCTCGGGCTTTGTACGAGACACATATTAGCCTCCTCTTAGGCTTTGTATAAGAAAACCACTGGTTAATCCAATCAACCTTTTAGCATCAAAGCTGTGCCTCGTTCACAGTACACAAACATCAACAACTTCTTCCCCTCCATCTAATCGATGTAAGCGGCAAGCCTCTGGATCATCTACATCCACACCACTGTCCCTCTTTTAGCATGAGAAATTCCTAAGGAAAGATAGCATTGCTCTACACTGAGTTAAAGTCTTCTCCTTCAGGTTAAAATCCCCTATAAAGGAAATTATGGCATTACCGGATTCACATATCTCGGTTCAAGTAATTCTCCTTTATAAAACAGTTGTGACATACAACCCCCTCTTTAGAGATGACAAATTCTCTCTAAAGTCA
Organism: Lathyrus tuberosus; assembly: GCA_022829125.1. NCBI lineage: Eukaryota > Viridiplantae > Streptophyta > Magnoliopsida > Fabales > Fabaceae > Lathyrus > Lathyrus tuberosus. The sequence goes on along the minus strand of JALAZF010000105.1, from coordinate 11,233,246 downwards.
GGACCTTCAGCTTCACATCTTGGGCTTTGATCAAGATACAAACACCTTTAGCTTCACGTCTTGGGCTTTGAACAAGACACCAAAACACCCATTTCCTCCCATAGAATAGGAGGAACTACGAACGCTCTGATTTCCCTGTTTCGGTAAACGGGAATACGTAGGCATAAGATCGAAAGAAAAGATCTTAGCGAGCAAAATCAACAAAAAACCAAAATCCCATACTCTCACATATCTATCAAAAAGCATCAGTCCTAACATCCTAATCCTAGTTCCCCGCCAGAAACCTTCTGTCAAGTCCTAAAAAGAAAGAAATCAGTATTGGCGAAAATACAAATAACCAGTACAAAGGCCCCCCACATTGATAGCATTCGTAACCTAACAGACCGCTGTTTAAACTCAGTATGCAAAACAGGGTTAATTAGAGACATCTATTTCCCTTCCTTCATCAGCTTTAATAGGATAAAAAATGAATCGACCTGTAGTTAAGCTCAAACCACAGAGAGCGACCAACGCTTAAGAACCGCGTCCAAATTTGCTCGCTACAGTACCATTAAAGGCATGAATCGCTTGGATCCAAGATTGCAACACCTTGTATTTCTAATTTAATTATTTAATTGGAATTATGTGTTTTAATTATTTAAATCGATTTCTATGTGCATTGGGTGATGTTTGGGTGATTAGTAGTAGTATTTGATGCTTTGGGTTGGTAGTGCGTAGTTCAAATTATTTAAATAAATAATAGAATTAATAATATTAGAATAATGAGAATTTTAGTAAAATAATTAGAAGATAGTTATTTTATTTAATTTATTAGAATATAATAAAAGAAGTAGAAAATAGTAAAGAGAAAAGGAGAATATTATCAGTATTATATTAAAATAATATTATAGTCAAGAGGAGCAGTTTGGTGAATAGAGGAATAAGTGAGGGCAAGATGGGAAGTCACTAATTAGGGAGATTAGGGATCTAATAAGAATTTAGTAAGGGTTTGAGAATTAGAACGTGAAAAACATAATTGGGAGAAGGAGGCAAGGCTAAAGCTTGAAGGGGAGAGAGGAACTTGGAGCAAACTCTGATTTTTCTCAAGCAATCTATGGTGTGGACGGGGGGGGGGGGGGGGGGGGGGTGGGGGGGATTACTCCTAATATTAGTGTAGATTACATGTTGGGTAGAGGAAAATCCTTAATCCCATTAATTTTTTATTTACTTTTTTCCTCTTGGATGAATGAATGATGAACATGAAATCAATTCTGGAATTGTATGATTGTGTGTTGTGTTATGTGATTTTCATACACTGTTTTACCATGAAATTTGTATGTTCATGTTCATGATGTTTGTATGTATGAGTGTTCATATGTGAGTTATGAACTTGATGAATAAAGTATGCAAATCCCTGACTAAATGAGTGAAATTACAAGTTAATTGGTGGATGATTAATGTTTTGACGTTAGATATTATATTTCTTGATGTTGTTGTCCGATTTGGGGTCAGGGGATGTAAAATTGGAGTTCTAATTTGAACTCCAATGAAGAAAATAGAAGTTTTGTTCTGGTTCAGGGTGATAGGTGACACCCTGATGATGCCTTGGTCGTCATCATTTTAAAGGCGCTGACGGACGTCAGCTGCTTGACGGGTAGACCGTCATGGTCCCCAAGCGTGTTTGGTTGGGACGGTCGTCACTGGGACGATGTGTGGGGTGACATGGAAGCTGACAGTTGTCACCTTGGCGACGGGTAACCCGTCAAACTGCCAAAATGAGCGTCATTTGTTCAGTGGCATATAATTGACTTTTTCGTTCCAATTTTGTTGTGATGTTGTGTTTTGGCTACTGTTTGGCCACTCTTTAGAAATGCATGATGTTGTTTTTTTGTGTTATTATTGAGTTGATTCACTTGTGTTGTATGGAGAATGTTGTGTGCATATTGGTGATAATTCATGGTGAGCATTTTTGGTGAGATTACATGTTATGGTGAATCATGCATCATGGTGTACGAACTTTGGTCCAGTTTATGGTGTGCTCTGGTCCGGTGATATGGATTCAGGATTGAGTAGCTAATTCCAATGAGGGATTAGTGAAGTGTTGCTTATGGTGATAGCAATGAACTTTGGTGTGCTCTGGTCCAATAGTGAGGATTCAGGAGCGAGTAGTTGGTTCCTTATGAGAATTGGTGAAGTGTTGCATATAATGATGGTAACAATTTGATATGCTCAAGTCCTATGGCGAGGATTCAGAATCGAGATGGACATGTGTTGTCCATAATGGTACCACATGCATTGTTGAGTCGTGGTGTTGAGTACATTTGCATTCATTATTTGCATATGTATCTGGATGATTATGTTTATGTTGGTAAATGATAATACTTTGTGATGTATGTGAATAAATTGTGATGAATAACTGTTGATGTTGTTTAGGCTACCCTTGCATACTTTTGCACCATTATATATTATGATCATATTCTCACCCCTTTGTTGTTTATGCGGTTTTGTGCTCCTTATTGGGGTACATACGAGCAGGTAACTAAGTATTTTCTTAGAGGCTGAAGGATGACGTAGAGATTGTTCTTATTTTTCCCGTTTTGTGCAATTTATTTAGTTATTTCATTGCTCTGATATGTAACACTGAGCGGGTGAATGGTTTGTTTCGTTATTGTCTTTATTTGAGATGTTGATTGATGTTGAAGGCATTTTTCCATAACCTTGTTTTATGCTATAAAACTTATTTGGTTGTTGAGTTAGTTTAATTGATTTATTTCCGTTGCGGTGAGCCTATGTTAAGGCGAGCATGCGATGACATGTGTTTAATCTAATGCATTTTTATATAACCCGTGTTACGGAGCAGGTTTCGGTTGTGTTTGAGTGACACCCTATGTGTGTTATTGTTTTGTTTCTGCTTTATTTCGCGTTTTGGAGTTTAGGGTCTTACAAAGATCATATCTCATCAACTCTGATCTTACGTACGGATACATCAAACTGCACCAATGATTCCTCCGTGCAAGCACATTGCGAGTACAGTTGCACGCTGCTACCTTGGCATTCCACCAAGGAAATTTGTATATCTTAATGCAGCATGCCCTCAAGTGAAATAATCATACATGGCTTTGCAAAAGGCTTAAGATCATTTACACTTTAAGAAAATATTATTTAGTGTTCTCTATAGCAAACAATTTGTACAAATTGTAGGGCTTAAAAGGAACATATGGTTATCCTCAAATCTCAGTCGGACTATAACAACGATTGAAAAGAGCATAATACGAAAGTAAAAAAAAAAAGGAGACACAACCATGCAAAGGGTTGCGATATATATATATATATATATATATATATATATATATATATATATATATATATATATATATATATATATATATAATTGTTTACGAGCTAAGGTATATAGGCCTGGCCGAACCTTACAAGAACATACACAAAAATAAGAAAAAGGAAAACAAAAAGCCTTCAAGTGTCAGCGCCCGACTCCGAAGCACCCGGACCACCTCTAACATCCACTTTAGGAACCTCCATAAAAGGAATCAGTTTATCAGCAGTGACATCAAGTATGGGACAGAGCTCTCGCGCCTGCTCTAATATTTGATGTTGGACTCTACACACGACTTCCATAACCCGGTTAAGGGATTTCTGGGACCTCTGCCATGCAACGATCACCTCCTCCTCAAGTATTTTCAAAGCATTGACCCGATCATCTTTCTCAGGCTGAAGAACCATTCATCTCCTTCTGCAAGAGAGGCCTTTAAACTTGTTAACTGAGCAACCAAAGTAGACGATTGAACGTACTGATCTACCTCTTCCTACAAAGAGTTAACAACCTCAGCTTTTGATCGCATTGAGGTTAACTCTTTTCAAATTTAGAATTGCCCCACTCAAGGGCCTCATAATTCTTTTTCACCTTATCCCGCTCTCTAAAAAGGTTGTTAAAGCCCAACATATCATCCTGGATAGAAGGGAGTGAGAACCCCGTGCTCAGTATCTTTCGAAAAGCGGGCCCGCTTAGAAGAACCTTCTTTAACAAGAGTCAACAAGTTATCGTCCTGAGTTCTATTGACGGTAGAAAGGGACCATAAAGACTCTTTAATAGTAAAACCATCCATCACAGTAGTCAAATATCCCACCTTAGGAGTTGCGCCCAGGGAGGTAGTCACCATTGCCTTCGAGGCCATCACTACAGTAGGAACTTGGACTACTAGAACAAAAGTAGAAGCACCAACAAGAGCCACAAACTCTAAGAAAGACAAGTTGGTCGTAAGATCTTAATCCTTGGAAAGAGAAATAGCCATATTCAACTGTTCCATATTATCTGCAAGACATGAGTAGCATAATAAAAAAAAGGCAGCCCGGACTCCCATCTTCACCAAAAATTTATTGTCTCTCGGAAGGATCAACTGTACTAATAAGAGCAAAAATGTCTATTAGCCTCTTCTTTGTTGTAAAGAGAGTACATCGTCGGGACCATATCCTCATTCATATCTAAGCCCCTGGTACCAGGCATATAAATTCTCTTTCATATTTACCTTCTTAGGATACAAAGGGGTTAACTCGAAACGGTAAGAAGGAATAGGTCGGTGTAAGTGCACTCTGGACCAATAATTCTTAAAACCCTATCTGCAAGAGCGGGCACATCCCATCGTGGCAAAAAACGAACATAAGGCTAGATGAGCCTCAGAAGTTACAAGTTTCACTAACATGAAACGTTCCATGAAATTATTGATGTTGAGTTTATCAAAAGTAAGTATTGTGTTATCGTATCTACAGAGACTGGAGTGATATTACGAATTTTCTATAGATTACTGAAATAATTTAAGTGAAGGTTTTCGGAAAGTTTAAAGTTTGAATTGAAAGTAATAACGGAATGTAATATAAACAGAATAAAATAAGCTTAATTGTAATATGACAAAGTATCTTGCAGGGATTGGATTTATTCTACCGTTTACGTATGCAATCTACCAATTAATTTTTGCATAACCATGTATTCATTCATACTTCCACATACTTCTCAAAACAACATGTATGTCTACAAGAAAGTTTAAAGATTCCAATCAGTTTGTTGAATCGATGATGTCTCAATCGATTAAACAATCTGATTGTATGAAGATCGAGTATGTTGAGGTGGATATTTAAAACTAATTCTATGTCTAGCAATTAGAGTTAAATCGATGCGTTATCTTTTGATTCATGAGTTCGAAAGCAATTTTCATTAACAAATCGAATTCATAAGATTTGACAATAATAACAAGGTAGAATCAATAATCATGAAAACATGTTTATATTAGGAATATAATCGGTATACATACATACGATTACGGTAGATTCTTCCAATCCCAGCAATAGAGGGAATTAGCTAGCCATTGTCATGGTAGCTTTTACAAAAAAGGAAGAATTGGATATGAATCAACATCAACAACAATTTCTCGATTCCTGATGTGTATCCAACTCGATTCTTTGATTTTCCCTCTTTACTTTCTATTACAACTGATATTTTACTAAGGATCACTAAAATTGAATGAAAATCACATGGCTTGAACCATCTATTTATAGAATTTTTCCAAAAGCTGTTAGTCCAGCCCTGCTCAGAAATCCTTCGCTGAAGCACACCTTTACTTAACCCTGAAGAATGCTTTTTAACCGCCTTTGGGGGTTTTGGCCGCCTTAGTGCACTCTTCTCAGAAAATCATGCTACAACGCACTTGCGCCCTGCTCAGAAAATCATGTTGCAGCGCACTTGCGCTATGTGCGTGCTAGCAGCGAGACCTCTCTGGAATTTGCCTTTTTCTCTCTTCCTACAGCGTACTACAGCGAGCTTGTAGCGCAAGGTCGTGTTGTTCTCATTTTTCGTGCTATGAGCGCGCTGCAGCGTGCTTGTGGTGCAAGTGGTTGATTTTTTACTTTTCCATCATGTTTTGATCCATTTTTCCTGCACAATTTCAACACATACATTAATAGAAACCATTCTTTGTCATTTTGTCTTTTTCTACTCAAATTAAGGCAATTTATCAGAGATTCCATAATTCATCGCCTTTCCAAGTGTTAATATTACTCAATTTATTTTCATTCTTGGCTATTTATCAAATTCTCCCCAACTTGAATTCTTGTTTGTCCTCAATCAAGAGCATGAAACTTTTAACAAAACAAGAACTTTCATCAATCAATTTGTTGCAAAGAAAGTGAAACATGAATGGTTCAAATGACTACTCATCATGCACAAGTCATGTTCAAAATGCCTTCACGAATCAAAGCATGATTAAGAATCAAGTTTTTCTTCAAAATCAGCTCATGTCCTCAAAAAGCAATGATAAAAATTTACTGAATCATCCTATCACACTTCTTCATAAATAGGATGAAGATTTTGAAACTTTCAATCATATGTGGTGAGTGGACTCTCATTCAATAATCCTGTCAACGTCCTGATCAATTCATATTTTTGTCTGAGCAATTTTTATGCTTTAAAAATTTCTTTAGAGCATAAATCACTGAGGGCTTGCTATGGTTGTATCTTGGCTGGTTTTGCAAGGGCAAGATGTTTCCTAAGGCTATTGGCTCAAAAATTCAATCCAAGTTAATGAAGAGTATTTCAAAGAAAACTATTTGTTCCTTTCTTTCTTTGTGTTCCTTCTCTTTTACACTCCTCAATTCTTTTTCATCCTTTTATTTGATTTTTATTCTTTTCCTTTACTTCCAATTTCTTTTTTTTTTCTTTCTTAGTTGTATCTTTTCATTTCTCTGTTCAAATTAACTTTCTCTCCCCAACTTGCTTGATTCTCACCTTTGGTTCAATTTAACTTTTCATTCTTGGTGAGTCTATCATATGTTGGTTCTGGGTTTTTCACAGAAAATAGAATGGATCAATGATGAATTTGTTTGTTATTTTTGAATGACATACAACAAACTCACCAAGTGGTTTACTTAGCAATTTGTTATTTTCAAAAATTAATCTATTCATGACTTTACAAGGCTCAAAAAGGGTTTGCAAATACTCACTCACTCACAAGGTATGATGAGGCTTTTTTTTGGCTAAGTGGTTTTTCTCAAACAAAAAGAATTGCCTTGATCCTTTTTATGCTCCTCAAGAATTTCAAAGAAAATCGCCAGATTAAATATGAATCGACCGAGTTAAAACAAAGATTATCGATCATTTAAAGTATTTAAGTGCACAATGGAAGTCTTCCTCACATTTCTGGTTTTGGCTACATGATTCAAGCAAAAGTTTATGTTTTTGTAAAATGAGGCATGACATGATTTTGTAAGAACCACAAAATTCAGAATCATGCTAACATTCTACAAAGCATGTAAACATGTACCTTGTTTTGAATTCCGTCTGATTTTATCATCACCACTCAAGTTCACTCGCTGAGTTTCAAATGAATTGATTTGACTTTTCTTGCTTCTTTGAGTAACTTATACTCATGATGAAGACAAACAATTTGAAACCACAAAATATTCCTACAAAATTGTCCATAAACCAACTGCTGTACAAAATACCGTCACATTTCCAAAAGAAAAACATTCTGTTACCAAAAGTTGCAAGATGATGTACTTTAGCATACAAAATTCAAAGGCATAAGTAAAATGTACTGATTAAGATAAATAAACTGAAAGCTTTTAAATTTCACTCAATTTTTTGGCGAGCTTTTCAGCTATCTTCTTTGAATCACTCATCCTCTATGTCGTCATTGTTGTCACCTTGTTCCTCTTCATCTTGCTCCTCATCTTCTCCTTGTTCTTCTCCAGATTCCGATTCACTTTTTTGGTGATTTTCTACATTGGTTGTAGCTGGTCCCTCTAGGAAGGTTGGCCTGTCCCCAAGCCACTTGATGTGTGACTGGAACGCCTCAGGATTCATGCATTGAAAGGCTTCCGCTGGTGTTCAACTGTTTTGTATCTGAATATTGTACAGAGATTCCTACACGTATGAGATGGCTCTGTGATTTGAAGAATTCTGCTCCCAACTATGAGTAACTGTTGTCTGCATCCATTCTTCAAAAGAAATTTGTGAACCTGGTACATATTCATTCTCTTCTTGGTTCTCGTCTCGTTTTGGGGTGCAATACCTTGAAATGTAGTGTTCATCAACCACACCTGCAATCACCTCATGAACATGGTTAGGAATGTGTATTTTATCTTTCTTACAAAGCCCCATGATCAGCCCAGGAAATGCTAATGGGCAATTAGGCTTGCTTCCTGGTTTGGTCCCACTTTCCGCAATTGCCTTGATTTCTTTTGAAATGATTCGAGCCACGTCTATTTCCCTTCCTTCCATAATATAGTATAGCAAGTATGAGCTTTCTACCAGAATGGTAGATGTGTGGTTGTGAGGCCTGATGTTGTACAACTGTAGTGTCAAAGCCACTTATGTTATATTGAGCATGTCTTCTTTTTTAAATTTTATTGGAACTCCTGCAACATTCCTCACCACCTCTCTGCAGGTCGCCAAAATAGCCCTATAGATCCTTCCGATGTTCCAAGAACCTTGTTGCACCCTTCTTGAGTAAGCGTCAATTTCTCCCTCTTCAAGATTGAGAGGTTTGCCTAAATATTCATTTATGGTATTCCTATCAAAAGCTATGGTTTTTCCTCGGACAAAAGTAACATAAGGATATTCTACACCCTCTATAGAAAGAGCATTGGCATAGAATTCCTTGATGATTTCATAATTCGTATGTATTGATGGATTTGCCAATTTTTCCCAACTTCGGTTAGTGATAAGATCACCACAGTCTTGGAACGTCCCCTCTGGATGGATGTCAAACCTCCTTTCCGCCCAAATCTTACGACTGTTCAACTCCCTAAATCGTGTCTCTTGTAAAGGACCCAAAAACCTGTTGTCATCAAAGCGTACTTGCCCGCGGGAGGATCCTTCCACAGTCTTTTGTTTCTTTGCAGCAACTTCCCTTTTTGGAGCCATTCTCTGAAAGCAAAAATAATACTTTTTCTAGGTGTTAAAACATATGTTCATTCATTCAAATCAGAGAAGTTTTAAAGATTATAACTGCAGGGGCGCCCTACTCAAAGTTCCTGCGCAGAGCACAAGTGTGCTATGAGTGTGCCATGGCTCTGGGCAGTACCTCTTTTCATTTTTTTTATAGTAGAAGTCTTCACAAAGCATGTTGTTTTGATGAACACATGGTAAATCTATTCAAAAGTGTTTGTGCAAAGATGCTAAATGATTCATACCAAAATAACTTGCAATGATTCTTTACCAAAGATAAATATTTTCAAAATAAACTTTGAAAGGCATAAGATAATGAATGATTGGAAGGCGGAGATGCATACCTTATTTGGATGAAGAACAGAAACACCCTTTGAGTCAGATGGAGAACAAAGAAAATTTTTGGCGCAAAAGAAGTGTTATGAGAAGGAGAATGCTTAGGGTTAGGGTTAAGAACAAAAAGGTGGGTAAAAAATGAGTTCTTCCAACATTAAATTTGTGAGTGGAAAATAGAAAAAGTGGTTCAATGTACATGGTGAGTGGTTCAAGTTCCTAACTATGGCATTAAATGTTGTTAGGTGGCTTTCTGGTTTTTGCGCATGGCACCAATTGTTTGGGCATGGCCCAGTTGTGCCATGGCCTTCCCTGTTGCGCCACAGCGTCCTTGCGCCATGCTCAGGATGAGAGGCCCTGCTCAAAAACCAGATTTTTCTCCAAAACTTAAATTCTTCATTAGAGGTGCAAGAAAACTAAATTTAAATAACAACATAAAAACCTGAACATTGGGTTGCCTCCCAATAAGCACTTGTGTAACGTCTTTAGCTCGACGTTTGAGGTTGCTTTTCAAGGTTCACGTAATGGGATCATTGTGGTGTGTCTGTCAACATCACCACCCAAGTATAACTTGATCCTTTGGCCATTGATAGTCCATGTTGCCTTTGAAACTGGATCCTCCAATTCAATTGCTCCATATGGCTTGACATCTTTTATTTGAAACGGCCCGGACCACTTTAATTTAAGTTTCTCAGAAAATTATCTTAATCGAGAATTTAAAAGGAGAACCATTTGCCCAATTTTGAAATCTTTTGGAAGAATTTTACTGTCATGGTACCTTTTTATCCTTTCCTTGTATAGCTTGGATGATTCATATGCTTGGAGTCGCATTTCGTCCAGTTCATGTAACTGTAGCTTTCTTTTTATGTCGGCTTCTTGTTGATCGAAGTTTAGAAATTTCAAAGCCCAAAAGGCCTTGTGTTCTAATTCCACCAGTAAATGACACTCCTTACCGTATACCATTTGAAAAGGTGTGAGACCTATTGTTGACTTGTAGGCGGTACGGTAGGCCCAAAGAGCTTCAACAAGCTTTAATGACTAATCTTTTTGTGAACTTGAAACCGTTTTTTCTAGAATTCTTTTGACTTCACGGCTGGACATCTCAGCTTGTCCATTGGTCTGCGGGTGATATGGTGTGGCAATCTGATGTCTGACTCCATAGTGTTCAAGGGCCTTGGCAAGAGGTGCATTACAAAAGTGAGAACCACTGTCACTGATTAACACTCTTGGTGTTCCAAACCTAGTAAAAATGTGTTTCTTCAAGAATTTGATCACCGTTTTGTTGTCTGCTTTTGTTGATGCTACTGCCTCCACCCATTTGGATATATAATCTACTGCCACTAAGATGTACTCGTTGCTGAAAGACGAAGGAAAAGGTCTGACGAAATCAATCCCCCAACAATCAAAGACTTCTACCTCTAACATGTTTTGTAATGGCATTTCATTTCGCTTGGAGATTCCACCAGCCCTTTAACAATTATCACAATTCTTGGCATGTTCATATGTATCTTTGAATAGAGAAGGCCAATAGAATCCTGATTATAAGATTTTGGCAGCCGTTCTTTCTCCTCTATAATGGTCGGCATATGGTGAATTATGGCAATGCCATGTGATGCTTCTGTCTTCCTCTCTAGTGACACATCTCCTTAGTAATCCATCGGATCCTATTTTGAACAAGTAAGGATCATCCCATACATAATGAGTGGCATCACGCAAGAATTTCTTCTGTTGTTGCCAATTGAGATCTTCAGGAATGAGACCGGAAGCCTTATAATTTGCAAGATCAGAAAACGATGGTCTTTCCTCAATCATGAGCAATTTCTCATCAGGGAATTCTTTAAGTACCTGTCATTCTTCTTTTGTAATTTCTGGATTTACCAATCTTGATAGATGATCCGCAACCAGATTTTCGGTGTCTTTCTTGTCACGGATCTCTAAATCAAATTCTTGCAGGAAGAGCATCCATCGAATTATTCTTGGTTTGGAATCAGCTTTGTTGATCAAGTATTTTATCGCTGCATGGTCAGTATAACAAATAATCCTTGATCCTATGAGATAAGAACGAAATATTTCTAGTGCGTATACAATAGCAAACAATTCTTTTTCAGTTGTTGCATAATTGATTTGTGCATCATTTAAGACTTTGCTTGCGTAATGTATAGCATGGAAAACTTTGTTCTTTCTTGGGCCTAAAATGGCACCAACCGCATAATCACTGGCATCGCACATGAGTTCAAATTCGATTGTCCAATCGGGTGCAGTGATTATGGGTGTAGTGCTCAGATTTTTCTTTAAGTTTTCAAAAGCAAGTAAGCAATCTTTATCAAAAATAAATGACCTATCCTTGTTGAGGAGGTTGCTTAATAGCTTTGCAATCTTTGAAAAATCCTTAATGAATCTTTGATAGAACTCAGCATGGCCAAGGAAACTCTGGATTCCCTTGATGTTGGTTGGTGGAGGAAGCTTTGCAATGACATCGATTTTGGCTTAGTCTACTTCAATTCCTCTTGCTGAAATTTTATGTCCAAGCACTATGCCTTCTGTAACCATGAAATTGCATTTCTCCCAATTCAATACTAGGTTTGTTTCCACACACCGCTTCAGTACGGTGTCCAAGTTGCTTAAACACAAATCGAATGATTATTCAAAAACGGAGAAATCATCCATGAAGACCTCGATGGATTTTTCAATCAAATCGGAGAAGATGGCTTGCATACACCGTTAAAAGGTTGCAGGTGCGTTGCAAAGACTAAACGGCATACGTCTATATGCAAAGATACCAAATGGACAAGTGAAGGCTGTTTTCTCATGGTCTTCGGGGTTTACAGTGATTTAATTGTATCCTGAGTAATCGTCTAAGAAACAGTAGAATTGTTGCCCGGACAATCTTTCTAACATTTGGTCCATGAATGGAAGCGGAAAATGATCTTTTCTTGTTGCTTGATTGAGTCTTCTATAGTCGATGCACATACGCCATCCAGTTACTGTCCTGGTTAGAATCAACTCATTTTTCTCATTGTTTATCACTGTCATGCCACCTTTCTTTGGAACTACTTGCACGGGACTCACCCAAGCACTATCCGATATGGGATAAATCATGCCTGCTTCTAACAGCTTAACTACCTCTTTGCGTATGACCACCTTCATTATTGGATTCAAACGTCGATGCGGTTGAGTAATTGGTTTGTAGTTCTCTTCCATATTTATCTTGTGCATACATTATGATGGACTAATACCTTTTAAATATGATAGCAACCATCTAATTGCATTTTGGTTTTCCTTGAGAACTTGCACCAGTTTTTCTTCTTCACGGTTAGTTAAGGAATTGCTGATAATGACAGGTTTCTTGCCGTCTTTATCAAGGAAAACATACTTCAAGTGGCTAGGCAGCATCTTTAACTCCAATTGGTCATTCTTTTACACAGTCTCTTCTTTTAGATCCTCGATTTTTGCCTCTTTCGTAGGAATTTCTCTTGCAGCGTCAAGTTCTGTCAGGCATTCTTTAAGTTCTTTTTCTTCTTCTGGGTCAAGAACATTGACAACATCCATGAGTGCTCTCTCTAATGGTGCTGTTAAGTAGGCTTGTTTTTGTACATGTAGTACTTCTTCATCAATCGTATCAATGTGAAAACATGCTCCCTTATCCTTGGAATGTTTCATTGCATCAAAGAGGTTAAAGGTAACTTCCTCATCTTGAACACGTACTTTCATTAAATCGTCATCAATATCAATCATCATACGTGCAGTTTTCATGAATGGACGCCCCAAAATCAGTGGTACATCATCATCTTCCTCTATATCTATGACAACAAAATTGATAGGGAATAAAAACTTATCTACCTTGACTAGCACGTCTTCTGCAATATCGGGTGGCTTTGTGACTGATTTGTCGACTAGTTGCAAAGTCATCCTAGTATTCTTCATGTCCAAATCACCAATTCTTCGGATTATTGAGAGTGGAATAAGGTTGATGCTTGAACCAAGATCTAGCAATGCTTTTCCAACATTCACATTTCCGATTGTAACTGGTAGTGTAACTCTCCCTGGATCCTTTTCTTTTTGCGGAAGTGTTCTTTGAATGATTGCATTGCAGCTTGCATCAAGATGTATGGTTTCCTCGTCAGTAATTCGTCTCTTTTTGGTGAGAATTTCTTTGATGAATCGAGCATATGTGGGCATCTATTCAAGTGCTTCTGCAAAGGGGATATTGATTTGCAACCGCTTGAAGATATCTAAGAATCGAGCATATTGCCTTTCTTTATCTTTTTTGGTTGGAGCATGAGGGTATGGTAGATGTTGTATTGGTGGACTTATCATTTTTCCTTTTTTTCCCTTGTTTTGCTATTATTTTGCCCTTCATTTGTTTCCTCCTCTCTTCTACCTTTTCTCTCATGTTATTTTTCAACTAATTCTTCTTTATTGTTCTCTCCTTCTTTCCCTTCTTCTCTTTTCTTTTCTTCCTCTTCTTTATTCTCAACATCACTCATTTCTTTTTTCTCATTCTCGTCACCGTTTACATTTAGTGTTTTTCCACTCCTTGTTACTATTGCCTTGCAATGTTCTTTTGGATTTGGTTGCGCTGTGGCTGAGAATGTGCCTCCTTGTTGCTCCGCCAATTATTTTGCAATTTGTCCGACCTGTGTTTCAAGGTTTCTAATTGATGCTTCAGTGTTTTTCTGATTTGCCATAGATAGCTGCATGAATTGCTGCAAAGTTTCTTCAATTTTGGATGTTCTATCTGGCTGAGTTATATTTTGCGGTTATTGGTAGTTCTGATATTGGTTTGGCCTGCTGGTTGTTCCATAATATTGTCTCCATCCTTGATTATAGTTGGTGTTGTTCCCGCATTGAAAATTTTGATTCCCTTGATATGGTGCTGGTTTTTGTTGATTTCCCAAGTAGTTAGCTTCTTCATTGATTGGGGGACAAAAACTAGTTTGATGGTCTCCAGTACACAACTCACAAAAGGCTACTTGTTTTGGTGCATTTTCCGAACTGTGCATCTCCTTCAACTATTGTGGAAGTTTGGATAGTTGCTTTGTCAATTCTTCCACTGTTTGAGTAAGTATCTTGTTTTGCGCCAAGGTTACTTCATTTGTGCCTAACTTCAGGATTCCAGGCTATCTTGGTGTCGTGCCCTGATTGTACTGCACATGATGATCATTTAAAGCCATACGGTTGATGATAGATACAACATCCTCTGCGCTTTTAGATAACAAAGATCCACCAGCAGTTGCATCAAGTAGGAGCTTGGGCTGCGGCTGAAGTCCATTTCTGAAAATATGGATTTGTGTAAGCTCATCAAACTCATGATTAGGGCATTTCCGCATCATAGATTTGTAGCGTTCCCATGCTTCACAACGAGTTTCAGTTGCACTTTGCATGAATGAGGCAATTGCTGCTTTGGCATCCATAAATTTGTTGTGCGGGAAGAACCTATTCAGAAAGTGTTCTTCGAGAACATTCCAATTAGCCATGATGTCAGTAGGTTGGTCCAAGTACCAGTCATTTGCTTTGCCGATCAAAGAATGAGGAAACAAACTCATAAAGACTGCCTCTTCTTCAGTTTCCGGTGCTCCTAATGTGTCGGCTAGCTCGTAAAATTTGGTGAGATGACTGTAAGGATCTTCATGGTCCAGACCTGCAAAAGGATTAGCATAAATAATCTACAGCAGTTCAGTCTTCATCTCATCCTGTCGGTTATTTGGAGTGGTGGTAAGATGAGCTCGTCATCTTGGACTGCTCCGACAAGGTCCACCATTAACAACTTCAGGTCCATCTGCCATTTTTTATTTTGTTAGAGGTGTTGATGAAACAGAGTTAGATTCCTTCTTCTTGTTTTTGGTTAATTGCTTTTGCTTCTTTGTACGTCTTTTGTTTTTCCGGGCTGTTCTTTCGATCTCAGGATCAAAAGGCACTAGTTCCCTTGAGCTCGTACCTCGCATACACAAAGCTTTGTAATTTCTAACCAACAAACGTTAGGGAAAAGTAAGATTGAGAATAGTTGCAAATATCTATACAGTATTTTTAACAAATGTACAAACTTAAAAGATGACAGTAATCGTTGTATCCATAATATCTAAACACCAGTCCCCGACAACGGCGCCATTTTGATGTTGAGTTTATCAAAAGTAAGTATTGTGTTATCGTATTCACAGAGACTGGAGTGATATTACGAATTTTCTTTAGATTACTGAAATAATTTAAGTGAAGGTTTTCGGAAAGTTTAAAGTTTGAATTGAAAGTAATAATGGAACGTAATATAAACGGAATAAAATAAGCTGAATTGTAATATGACAAAGTATCTTGCAGGGATTGTATTTTTTCTACCGTTTACGCATGCAATCTACCGATTAATTTTTGCATAACCATGTATTCATTCATACTTCCACATACTTCTCAAAACAACATGTATGTCTACACGAAAGTTTAAAGATTCCAATCGATTTGTTGAATCGATGATGTCTCAATCATTTAAACAATCTTGTCGTACCCCAAATTTTGACCACCTTTCTATTTCTTTTTTCGCTTTTTTGTTTTCTTTATAAAAGATAATAATAGTAAGTAGTAAAGGGATTGTTTGGATAGAATAAAGTATGATTGCGTTATTAGTTAAATAGGGTTAGATTACTATTATTTTTATTTTAATATATAGGGATTAATTAGGGTCATATTAATTTTTAATCGAATTATACTAGGGTCATAGTGGGGTTATTAGAGGATTAATGTTAATATTATTATTATTATTAATATTAATATTATCATGGAATTATTTTTAAAATTTTTATTAAATGCTCGCTAATGTTGTTTTATTTTGAATAAATAAAATGGTACAGTTGGTAGCAAGAGGAGTATATGGAGTTACAAGATGGAGAGGTTGTGAGTTCGAATCCCCTCTTCCTCACTTTTAATGTTCTATTTGTTTTTCTTTACTACTAACTTTTTATATTCTATTTTTTCATTAAAAAAATCATAAAAATAGTTTTTTTTTTATTATTTAATTTTAAATTTTTGCATTTTTATTTAATGCATTTTTAAAAACATGATTTTTTCATTAAAATCATTATTTTATGGAAAAAATCTCAAAAAATCATTAAAAAAAAAACAAATCTTTTTTCATCATCATTATTAGACTTTTTATTACTATTTTAATTAATTTGAAATTCACCAAGCCATGAATCCATCCAGATTCATTAGCTTGGGCCTTAAGAAATAGAGGAAATCAGGTCAGATTTCATCCTTCCTAAATTAGACAATCACATTCAATTTTTTGACCTAATTCTACCTTATAAATAGAACCTCTTTTTTCTCATATTTTCTCACCCACATTGAAGAACAACAACAAATAAACCTTAGCCTACATCATCAGCTGATCAAGAAAGATCGAAAGGGAAAAAGGAAGAACGCTAGGAATAGGGAAATATTGAAGGAAGAACGCGAGGAATAGGGAAAGATCGAAAGACAAAAAGGAAGAATGCAAGGAATAGGAAAAATTGAAAGAAGAACGCAAAGGAGTTCAAGAAAGATCAAAGAAGGAAAAGGAGAATGCAAGGAACGAAAAGAAAAGAAGGGAGGAAACAGCTTAAGTGTGTCACGACAGTCCAGGTCAGTATCACAAAAATTATTGATTCTTCCTCATAGATATTTACCTTATTATCATTGGAATGTTGTCGTGAAATATATTATTATCGTTGGAATATTATCGTGGAATGTATTGTTGTCGCTGGAATATTGTTAGCATTAAGCTTTAAAAATATATATTTCAAAAAAAAAGAAAGGAAAAAACTAATAATAATTAAGAATCAGAAATAAAATGTTTAATTAAAATATTTTGGATTAATTTAGGGGATTGTTAATTTATAAATTTTGGGGTTTTATAATTCATAATTAATAAAATTTGGATTTATTCTTAACTTTGGTGTTTATAATGGTTTGACAACTTGGGCTTTTATTTAATTTATTTTTATAAATGTGGATTTATTTTATTAAAGGAGGGTCTATAATAATAAATTTATTTTCTATAATTAAATTTGGGGCTTATTTTATAAATGGGGTTATATTTTTGGATTCACTAATGCCTTTATTTATAAACATGGGTTTTATGTACTTTTCACAAAGATGGGTTTATTTACTTTTTGTATTAAATATGGGTTTATAATATTCTTTGCAATTTTTTGGATTTAAAAAATATGGGTGATGATATTTTATAATTCTTCAAATAGAGGTTTATAACATTTTTACATTGTTATATTGGGTTTTAATTTTTGACATGGGTTTTTAAAATGGGGGTTTATTTATTTTGGGAAAATTATTAATATAATTATTTATTTAATTTATTTTAAAAATAATTGGATTAAAATGTTTCTTTTGGGATTTATTTTTCATATTATATCATGAATACTTAAGGGAATTTTTATTTTGGAATAAGGGAGGTAAATTAAAACAATCGAATTTGCTGACATATGTTTTTAATAGTAAGACCTGGCTGACGATGTAAGGTATTGTTTCACTCCCTAAACACTAGGGAAATAAGGAGATAATCTGTAGTCAACCCCCTTGAGCCAGAAGTTGGTAATCTTTTTATTTAAAAAAAAAACCTTAATCTCAACCAGGGGCAGGGTAGACTTCAATTAATTCAATGATGCATTCTGATCTCAAGAGAATCAGTCAATCCAAGCAAAAGGTTTAAATCACATCTTCTTCCTCACACCATTCAACATTGAGGAAGCAAAAAAGACAATAGCTCATAATATCTAATATGGCAGTCACACCCTTTCTAAGTCAAAAACAAGATCACTCAAGAATTATTCAAAAAAAAGAAAGGAAAAAGCCTGCTAAGTCAAGAAAAAAAAGGGAAAAAAGTTGACATTGACTTAGGCAAAAATTAGGGTATTCCGATGGACCATAAACTCAAAAGAATTGGTCCATGCAAAAATAAGGGATTAAAAGCAAAGAAAAAGGGAAAAATGGAACAATATTATAAACGGAAGTAGGTGATTGCCACCTCAAAGATCTCATCAAGTGCTTAAACCTTTATCACCATGACTGAAGAAATTTTCTTGTATGATGAAAGTATCTGTTGGGTTAATTGGATTTTGGAATGGAGAACATCAAGGAGAATGGGATGTGTTAAATTTCAAATTTTGAGCCTTGTATCCTTTGTTTCTTAAACCGTGATGAGTTATTACTCGTGACGAACATAAGGCTAGATGAGCCTCAGAAGTCACAAGTTTCACTAACATGAAACGTTCCATGAAATTACTGATGTTGAGTTTATCAAAAGTAAGTATTGTGTTATCGTATCCACAAAGACTGGAGTGATATTACAAATTTTCTTTAGATTACTGAAATAATTTAAGTGAAGGTTTTCAGAAAGTTTAAAGTTTGAATTGAAAGTAATAACGGAACGTAATATAAATGGAATAAAATAAGCTGAATTATAATATGACAAAGTATCTTGCAGGGATTGGATTTCTTCTACCATTTACGTATGCAATCTACCGATTAATTTTTGCATAACCATTTATTAATTCATACTTCCACATACTTTTCAAAACAACATGTATGTCTACACGAAAGTTTAAAGATTCCAATTGGTTTATTGAATCGATGATGTCTCAATCATTTAAATAATCCGATTGTATGAAGATCGAGTATGTTGAGGTGGATTTTTAAAACTAATTCTATGTCTAGCAATTAGAGTTAAATCAATGCGTTATCTTTTGATTCATGAGTTCGAAAGCAATTTTCATTAACAAATCGAATTCATAAGATTTGACAATAATAACAAGATAGAATCAATAATCATGAAAACATGTTTATATTAGGAATATAATCAGTAAACATACATACGATTACGGTAGATTCTTCCAATCCCAGCAAGAGAGGGAATTAGCTAGCCATTTCCGTGGTAGTTTTTACAAAAAGGAAGAATTGGAGATGAATCAGCATCAACAACGATTTCTCGATTCCTGATGCGTATCCAGCTCGATTCTTTGATTTTCCCTCTTTACTTTCTATTTCAACTGATATTTTACTAAGGATCACTAAAATTGAATGAAAATCACATGGCTTGAACCCTCTATTTATAGAATTTTTCCAAAAGTTGTTACTTGTGCCCTGCTCTGAAATCCTTCGCTGCAGCATTCCTTTACTTAACCCTAAAGAATTCTTTTTAACTGCCTTTGGGGGTTTTGGCCACCTTAGTGCGCTCTGCCCAGAAAATCATGTTGCAGCGCTTGCGCCTTGCTCAGAAAATCATGCTGCAGCACACTTGCGCTATGTGCGTGCTGGCAGCGAGACCTCTCTGGAATTTGCCTTTTTATCTCTTCCTACAGCGAGCTTGTAGCGCCAGGTCATGTTTTTATCATTTTTTGTGTTGTGAGCGCGCTGCAGCGTGCTTGTGGCGCAAGTGGCTAATTTTTTACTTTTCCATCATGTTTTGATCCATTTTTCCTGCACAATTTCAACACATACATTAATAGCAGCCATTCTTTGTCATTTTGTCTTTTCCTACTCAAATTAAGGCAATTTATTAGAGATTCTGTAATTTATCGCCTTTCCAAGGTTTAATATTAGTCAATTTATCTTCATTCTTGGCTATTTATCAATTACCCCAGTCAGAGGAAAAGTGACCGAACCAAGGTGCTTGAGGGTAAATGTAGATCAATCCTTGATCTCAAGCATTATCTTTAGAAGTACGGACTACAAAAAAGAGGCAAAAAAAGAGCTCCAAGGAAGATTTTTAAGATTTATGCTCGACACAGAGTTAGAGCACCTTCATGAAAGCCCGTGCTCTGGGTTGAAGATGCAAGGGGTAACCTTTAAATGACCCATGACGGCCACCTCAAAACTGGAGAATAGCAAGTGTATCCCTAACCCGATGAAGAGGCATTCATATAGAGAAATTAAACAACCCTGAAAAGAGTTACATATCCTCTCATTCAGACCTACTAGGAGAATCAACCAATTTGAGGGATCGCCAATAGGGATGTCGACTTTGGTTACAACCTCGACAGTGTTCAAAATAGGTGGAGTCTCAACTATTTCAGCAACCACCCAATGGTATTTATTGGCATTAGTTTGTTCAATTAATCGAAGACACTTATGGGTCAGTACGTCAGCTCTACGATGATCGTCGGGGCTGACCCAGGATACAGCATCAGGCTGCCCTTGACACTCCAAATGATGAGCAATTTCAGAATCGCTAGGATCACGACTAGTCACTCCTTGGTACATTTTGACAAAACTACCAACATTTTGTCTCCTTTGACTAGCAGCTTCTATTTATGCCTTGGTCAAGACATGATAAGGCATTGGTTTCTCGACAAGGTTTTCACCTCAATCGAGTTTCGCTGCAAACAGAGTCTCTAAGGAATCCATAGAAGGAGTCTCATCTAAAAGAGATTCTCCTAACTGTCGCTCCCAGGATTTTCATTCAGTACAAACGCGAAAGTGGTGCGGAAAACAAAGTCGCCAGCCGTGTAAATTTATCCCAAGAGAGGGAAAGGGAACACCGCATAAACCTGAGGAAGAGGGAAAGGAATGGTCATCGCAACCATAACCTGGGTTCGGGAGTCGGTTACGCGAGGGGAAGGTGCTAGCACCCCACGCGTCCATCGTACTCGATGGGATCCAAGCTTGTTGTTTATTCTAAGGGTGAGTTATCCTAACATCTAGGGTTGTACTAAGACGGGGGAAGGGGAAAACTAAGACATACTCGGTAGGACGTCGACGTCCTAGGCCTACGTACCCCCTTTGTGCAATGGGGAATTCAGAGTCAACGTAGTTCATACCAAGTTCTTTTTGTGTTTTTTATGAGCGACGTCAAGTTCGCGTCCGGCAGTTAGGGTCGATGCCTGTTTGCGACTCAGACGGAAGGTAACGTGCCCTTTTTGAAAATAGCCTTTAGGTTGACGATCCCGAAGGAAAAAAAGGTTTGACGTTTGTTTGTATTTTTTAGGACAGAAGTGACTTGAGTTAGTTCATAACTCAACTTGAACCAAAGTCTATGACACGGGAGCGAATGCGTCGCATGGTCGTCCCCAATGGGACGTATGCTCAACGCTCTAGAAGAGAGAAGGGGGACCCCTCAATCTTCATTTCCTATGTTTAAGGCTCGTGTGCAAGGCAAGTTGACCTTATTAAGTATCTTAGAGATGTTATGAGATGAGAAGAGGTACTCAAAAGAAAAGAAAAACACTACGGGGAAAATCTATCCTAATGTTATCATGCAAAGATGGCCCTAAGGGGAGGTTTAACAACAACCTAAGCCTAAAGAAAAGAACAGATGAGATAAAGAAAGAATGGGAGTGGACATGGATACTTATCCACACCCTCAAATAACTTACCTCAGCCCCTGCATACAAGGTTAGTACAAAACAGACATAAGTAACAATAAGACAAATGAAACCCAAGCAAGTCATAAACCAAAAAGAAAAGATTATAAACCAAATGAAACTTATCTCAACCAGAATATACACCTTAGAGGTGACCCCCAATGTTTACCAAATAAAATCAAGCAAATAGAATGCAAACCAGTGGCAAAACAAACAAGAGAGTTATCAAAGAAGGAGTAGAAGAAGGAAGAGTGGACATGCAAGGTAATCATGCAAGAATGCTTCAAATAATATCTAAGTCAGGATGTGGATGACCTAGACATGTGCCTAAACATGTTATACAAGTGTCACATGAGGCATGCAAACAGATATCAAAACATCAAACATCAATAGAAGAAGAAGGAAGCATATAAGTGAAACATGTTCAAGTATGTAAGATGAAGCATGAATAGCATATGACATAAATGAATGCAAAGCTCCAAGGTCAGCAACATACATCAAATGAAATTCAAATGAATGATATGGCATGGCATACACAAACCAAACATAAATCATGGAAAGACACAGATGAGAAGAAGTGAGAAGATAAGTCAAAGAAAGGGCATGTAAACCAAGTATTGAACATATGCACAAAGTATGCAACAACCTCACACCAAGGACATATAATGGCAATCAAATGACCTATAACAATTCAAACATGGCTTATGAAGTCAAAGAAACAATCTCAAACAATGGCACAAGTGCCTTCTCAAACAAGTAATCAGACATGATCAAGGATGTGCATATAAGAAGACCTCAAACAAAGAGCAATCACATAATTAGTAAAACATCTTCTAAAATTACCAAATTAATTATCAAAATAGCTCAACCAGAAACAAACAACATTTCAAAAACTCATGCCAAAATTCCCAAGATAGGTCACCCAAACAATTATTGAAAGTCAAAGGAGAAACATGGTTCAATATGCAAAAGAAAAAGGACTAAAATGCAATATGAAATGATTTTAAATATGAGAAAAAAAATATTTTAATGCAATTCAATGTGTTGGTGAAACAATGCAAAAAGAATGAACTCAAAAGGTTTTATGGATGATGATAAATAAAATAGACAAGTTAGAGTATGCATGTATGGAATAATTCAAAAGAAAATAAACAAATAATTATTTCAGATGCTAAAAATAAAATAAAATTTGAGAAAATTTTATAAAATGCTAAAAATGCTTCATGAATTTTCTTGTAATTTTTTAATGCAAAAAACTATTTTAAAAATAAAAATGAAATAATGCAATTAAATAAAATAAATAAAATGAAATAAATATGGGGGGCGTGTTTAGCAGCTAGAACACGTTGAAAAATAATAATGGGCTGAAAGGGGGGTGCGAACAGAAGGGCCAGATCCAAAAATCCATCAGAAAAATAAAAAAGGGAACAAATTCATATCATACACTATCATTAATGCGCTGGCCTCATCATGGCCATCAGATCATGTCAACGCTCCAGATCACATCATCAAGTCAAAAGTCAAAGGAAATGAAAGGCTCAGATTTATGGAACATGGTAATTATCATGGATGGACGCACACACAAACCAATAAAATAAAACAAAATTTTAAACGCGTGGCAGCATGAGGGCCACACGATGAAATGCATCAACGGCAGGGAGGTCATCTTCTTCCTCCAGCACCTTCACCGGCCGGAAAAAGAAACAGACGCCGGAGCCCTAGCTCCGGTCGTCATCTCCGGTGACCACCACCCCCAAAATTCCCAGAAATCACTCACGAGTATATCAAACTGATCAGAAAAACATGAGGGTTAAGAATATCACATTAAAAATTGCAAATTATCAACATACAAAGAGATTCGAATGAAACAAGTTAGGGTTCAAAAACTTTAAACACACGATACAACCAAACCATGCGTCCAAACTCAAAACAAACTATACCAGAATCATCAGTGAGTATCACACATCATTATGCGTATCAAAAAGAGGAGTTTTAAGAGCATGCAAAATTGCACTAACCTGCGATCAAGGAGTCTGTATCCTTGCTTTTAGCTTCCAACGATGAGTGGTTTGTGCTCTATGGATTCCAAGGATGAAGACTGTGAAAGAATTTCGCCCAACGCCTTTGTGGATTATGAGATTCGAATGAGAGAAGGATTAGGGTTGCAAACTTTTTTCTCCTCAAAATCACGTGTGTTCCCTTCTCCTCAGTGCATGAGTTAACTTAAATACTTAGGGTTAATCCACTGATGATCACTTGGGCCTTGTTAATTCCTCACTTAATGAGTTTTGGGTGATTTTGGAAATTTGAATAATGTAAAATACACCCTCCTCCATGCATGTGTATCCAAACCCTTGATGATGGATCACTTATTTAACAATTGCTAATCACACCTGAATTGGATTTGGGCCTTGAGATGTCTTGGTTCATGAGTTTAGAATGATCTTGCAATTTTGCATAATGGAAAATAAATGATGAATAAACCATGGATCCACTTGATTCAAAGGCAAAAAATGACCCTTATGGATTGTTCTTTGATGTTAGAATATGCCTTGAAACAAAGGAATCAATTATAGGTCACTATGTCCCAAAATGCAAAAGTTGTGAAAATGGAACCATAAGGAAACCCTAAAAACCACTTTGCCTTCTTTTGATCATAACTTGAGTTTCACAAATGATATGAAGACCATCTAGTACCTTTTGGAAAGGGGAGAAAAAGATCTTTAACTTTCATGTTTGAGGAGAATTCATTTGAAGCTTCTTTGATGATGAAAAGTCAAGTTGAATGTAGTGTAAGAACTTGCCCAAAAAGGAAACTTTCAAATTATAAGTCATTTCCATATTTAGTAACTTTTGTACCAACCCTTGATCCTTGATAAATGGTATGAAACTTGACTCTTGAAG
This sequence comes from Lathyrus tuberosus, assembly GCA_022829125.1. Classification (NCBI taxonomy): domain Eukaryota; kingdom Viridiplantae; phylum Streptophyta; class Magnoliopsida; order Fabales; family Fabaceae; genus Lathyrus; species Lathyrus tuberosus. The sequence goes on along the minus strand of JALAZF010000105.1, from coordinate 11,208,736 downwards.
ACCATATAAGGATGTGAGACCTTGAAAACCTTGAAGAGAACCTCAAAGTTTCACAGTTGACTTCCCCTCTCACTGTTGACTTTTCTCCAATTCTCCTGATTTGCAATCAATTGGCCAATTGAACCTCTCATGAACCAAACTGATGGACCATCTTTCATTCCTAGATACTTAGAGACCCAAGGAATACCATGGAATCAAGTCTTGCCCAAAAAATCAGAAATAAACTGACTTTATAGTAAACCCTAATTTTGGTACCCTCAGTCTAGGAGGAAATAACACAGTCTCCAAATCCAAATTCCTCAGAATATGATGTGTATCCTCTCTAACAAAGATAAGATATGCCATTTGGTGATGATAAAAACCCAAGCAGCTTGCCCATTGGAGCAATAAACCCAAGAATCTCAAAACCCTAATTTCTGCACTGGTTAGGAGAGAGTGATCCACTTGAGCTCTCTTGGACAATATAAGGACTCTTGCTTGACCCTTTGAAGAACATCTTCTCCTCTTAAACTGCCTCAAGCACCTTAACCCCATGCTAAGAACCAATGATATGCACACATGATAATGCAAAATGAAATGAAACATAAGCCAGTTAGTACTAAAGTAAGGAGGGCAAATTTTGGGGTGTTACAGCTGCCCCAATTCAATTAACTTGGTCCTGAGGGTATGATAGCGACGGTTTTCAGACAATCGGGATACACGGAGATTGAATACCAAAGAACCCGAAAATTTGCAATCTTCAAAGGAGGGGCGACTCCACTGGGGAACAAGCAATAAATGCTGCACTTGCCACAACACGTACGAGCGTTGGAAAACAACACGAACACTGTATTGGAATGTCTTGAAATAAACACAAACGAGTGTTAACTATGCTGGGGATAAACACGGACGGGTGTCAAGGAGTCAAAGATATCAGATGCGGACGGGTATCAAAAAGGTTCACGGACGTGTGTGAAAAGGGTTCAATACGGACGGGTACTGGAAAGGTAAAAGGATTCAATACAGATGGGCATCGAAACAAAAGTTCAAACACGGATGAGTGCTGAAAGGACATGGACGGGCATCAAAAGTCAATACGGACGGGCATTGAGACAAAAGGTTCAAACACGGACGGGTGCTGAAAGGACACGGACGGGCATCAAAAGTCAATACGGACGGGCATTGAAACAAAAGGTTCAAACACGGACGGGTGCTGAAAGGACATGGACGGGCATCAAAAGTCAATACGGAAGGGCATTGAAACAAAAGGTTCAAACACGGACGGGTGCTGAAAGGACACGGACGGGCATCAAAAGTCAATACGGACGGGCATTGAAACAAAAGGTTCAAACACGGACGGGTGTTGAAAGGACACGGACGGGCATCAAAAGTCAATACGGACGGGCATTGAAACAAAAGGTTCAAACACAGACGGGTACTGAAAGGACACAGACGGACATCAAAAGTCAATACGGATGGGCATTGAAACAAAAGGTTCAAACACGGACGGGTGCTGAAAGGACACGGACGGGCATCAAAAGTCAATACGGACGGGCATTGAAACAAAAGGTTCAAACACGGACGGGTGCTGAAAGGACACGGACGGGCATCAAAAGTCAATACGGATGGGCATTGAAACAAAAGGTTCAAACACGGACGGGTGCTGAAAGGACACGGACGGGCATCAAAAGTCAATACGGACGGGCATTGAAACAAAAGGTTCAAACAGGGATGGGTGCTGAAAGGACACGGACGGGCATCAAAAGTCAATACGGATGGGCATTGAAACAAAAGGTTCAAACACAGACGGGTACTGAAAGGACACGGACGGGCATCAAAAGTCAATACGGACGGGCATTGAAACAAAAGGTTCAAACACGGACGGGTGCTGAAAGGACACGGACGGGCATCAAAAGTCAATATGGATGGGCATTGAAACAAAAGGTTCAAACACGGACGGGTGCTGAAAGGACACGGACGGGCATCAAAAGTCAATACGGACGGGCATTGAAACAAAAGGTTCAAACACGGACGGGTGCTGAAAGGATATGGACGGGCATCATAAGTCAATACTGACGGGCATTAAAACAAAAGGTTCAAACACGGACGGGTGCTGAAAGGACACTGACGGGCATCAAAAGTCAATACGGATGGGCATTGAAATAAAAGGTTCAAACACGGACGGGTGCTGAAAGGACACGGACGGGCATCAAAAGTCAATACGGACGGGCATTGAAACAAAAGGTTCAAACACGGACGGGTGCTGAAAGGACACGGACGGGCATCAAAAGTCAATACGGACGGGCATTGAAATAAAAGGTTCAAACACGGACGGGTACTGAAAGGACACGGACGGGCATCAAAAGTCAATACGGACGGGCATTGAAACAAAAGGTTCAAACACGGACGGGTGCTGAAAGGACACGGACGGACATCAAAAGTCAATACGGACGGGCATTGAAACAAAAGGTTCAAACACGGGCGGGTGCTAAAAGGACACGGACGAGCATCAAAAGTCAATGCGGACGGGCATTGAAACAAAAGGTTCAAACATGGACGGGTGCTGAAAGGACACGGACGGGCATCAAAAGTCAATACGGATGGGCATTGAAACAAAAGGTTCAAACACGGACGGGTGCTGAAAGGACAATGACGGATGCCTGACGGAATAAACCAAAGGACCACCTAGACGAAGGGGTAAAAAGAAATCATGGATTAACGCTCTTGGCAAACAACTCTGCAAGGGAATGTCAAATATTGCTTTGAATGACTAACCCAATACTTATGATATAAAGTCGAATGATATTCTCCGAAATCAGCTTTTTTTCGACGAAGGAAGACTCAAACCTGGCTTATGCTACGGATGCCTATGTTTGAATTTTAACGTAATGCTCCACACGAAGTGGAAATGCTACGCATTTGAGGATGCAATGCAAATGCTTATGATATGCAAAAGGGGTCCCTCCAGCAAAATAAATGCTGGAGAGAAAAGACCAATTCAGCTGGGGATGACAAAAATAAATTGTCCTCTGAATCCAGGAATTCTGCTGAGAAGGATCACACTGACCGACTCTTTGAATCAACAACTTCTACTGGGGGTGAAATCTCAACAGAACATCCACACTACCGCGGATTACACCTGTCCTTTACTAAAAGTCACATCCAAAACCTGAGATTCCTCCTCTGCTGGGGGAGTTGAGAATGAATGCCAATAACGGAACCGGAAGTCTGTTACTGAGGATTGCCAATAACAGATGGGCTTAGGACCTGCTGGGAGATGCTAGCCCATAATACCATCCTGCTTGGGGAAAACAGTCCATAATACTATCCTGCTTGGGGATACTGCTAAACTTAGCCTGCTGATGGGGAGAATGACTTTACTCCCACCTTGCTGTGGATTAGAATATGACATCGTTAGTGAAAGCACGCTTCCTGATTGGATGGGGAAGGTGAACACCTTGATTCTGTGGGGGAAATAACGTCTTGATCCGGAGAAAATACTTCCCAAGTCTCCTGCTGGGGAAGGTCTGCTCTGCTGCGGAAAGGTGTAATCTCAATGCTGGGGAGAGCAACCCTACTGGGGGAGGTACAATCATGTTGCCCTGCTCCCTGACTTGTCTTTATGGTCATAAGCGTCTCTTTGAACTTTTCACTTGCCCCAGACCACCAGGTCTAATGGAAGAAATCATCTCAAGAGGATTTTATAGAAGATCGGGCGTTCACACTGCCCCAGGGTCTTCAAACTCTTGGAGAGATTTATCATATCTCGATATAACTGCCCTAGTCTTCATAATCCATTAAGTACATTACCTCGAAAGGGATTGTAATGACTTGAAAATACTCTGCTTTAGTATTTTGAACCTTGAGGAGGCGTTTTCAATTAACCATTTTCAGGAGTGGACAATCTCCCACGCTCTACAGGTGGCCTGCCCCAATATGAGCTTTGAAGTGACTTTGCCCTTGATCTTAGAATGAATGCCCCAGCATAACTGAATTTCAGAGGGATTTCTCGACGTGACTGCCCCAGATTAGCTACATCTTAAGATAACTTACTGGGGAGAGCCCACTCTACACTGAGTCTCTTGGCAGCATGCCCTTTGATATGATTGTCCTTCAGAATTTTCAAGCATCCCAGCTTGGCAAGATCAAGCTTCTCGACTGACGTTCACTGTGTAAGCTGCATTGATGCTTAGGCACATGTATGCAAACTGAACAAGTTATTTATGAGAATGATAATTCTAATGCAACAAATATGTTAACCTTGAAGTTTTATTGAAAATGCGTCGCCAAGCCCTGTGAATGAATCACTAGCTGGGATGCGACCTTGATTTTGAATGGCAAAACAATGTGCACATGCAATACCAACAAATCTTATTAGCACAACTCATAGGAGTCAGGAACACTGTCCTGTTGAAGTACGCTTTCGGGATAAACCCTGTTTCAATTAGGACTTTTAAGGGTTGTAACGTGGTCTGGTTCACGGTTTCAGAAAAAAGGATTTATGGCTCAAAATTTATCGGTGCCCACCCACTATTCGTGATGTTCTCCAATCCTATGTTCAGTTAATCTGACACAAACGCTCATCTCTCAAAAGGTTTATGATCTTTAAGGAACCCATGCAACTAGTGATTTGACACCTAAGGAAGTTTTGGAGTGACAGTCACCCCTTTTATCTTTTGTGTCTGTAATCACACAAATTTGTTCTTATCGGGGATTTTCTTTTGTATCGCTTTTCGCTTTTTCTTTCTTTTGCTTTTTTGATCCCTAATTTTTTCCTGGACTGACTCTTTTGAGTTTTTTCGATTTTGAAGTCCAGCGGGATGCCCTGACTTTTGCCTAAGTCACTTGTTTACAAGTTTCGACTTAGCGGGCTTTTCTTTGTTTTTTATTCCCCTTTTTGAACAAAGCGTGTGACACTGGTTATCTTATTTGCTTGAAAGGGTTGTGACTGCCTCACTCCTTAGTTATTGATGGATAACCATCGTGGTTTCACATCTCTTGACCTCTTGACGGTGGGATAGAAGGTAATGGTTCCCGGATGCACACTCTCCTTGAAATTTGAACGCTCGGTCAAACTAACTGACGCCTACCCTGCCCCTGGGTTAAGTATGAGGGTTTTTTTCGTACGAAAGAAACTCCTACTTCAAGGCTCAAAAGGGGTTAACGAGGGTCTATCTACCTTATATCTCCAGTGTTTAGGGGTTTGAAACAATGCCTGTACATCCTCAACAGGGTTCTATCCTTGAACATACAACCAGAGATTTTGCGTTTTCATCTCATTATCCTCCCTCGAGAGTTCAAGAAGATTGGTATTGCAGTGCATATAAACACGAATGGATTACTTCAAGGAAAACATACTCATTGCATTAATATCATCATTAAAAAACAAACAAGTCTTACATGCATACAATGCTTTCACAAGAAATGAAATACTACAAATGAAAATGCAGTAAAGTAGCTGAAGATTGTCATTGCTGAGGAAGCTTGATTCTGTCTGGACGTACTTGCGGACTGAGTGCTTATTTGAGAAAGGAGGCTTCAATTGATGTACATATAATCTTCAGTGAATGCAATAATCTCTGAGTCCACCAGGTCTTGGACCTTGTGCTTGAACACGTTGCAATTTTCAATTGAATGACCCAGTGTGTCTGAGTGATATTCACATCTGGCATCCAGATCATAATCAGGAGGAATAGGGTCGGGAACAGGCTTGGCATCCCTTAGTTGAACCAAAGAACTTTCAAGTAGACGGGCGAGAACAAGGTTGTGAGGAACAGGGAGTGGATCAAACCTTCTCTCAGGCCTTCGTGATCTTGGTTGTCTCTTTCCAGAGCAGTTCTCTTGTTGACCCTGATTCGAGCGCATAATCTTTTCAGGCACTTTTCTCTTCAGACTTGGTCGAGGCGTAGGCAGCATTTGCGAATGTGGGAATTCTAAGACTAAGGGCTGCAAGAAATGTCCCTGACCTGATGTGGCTTTGGGAGAAGCAACGGGGATACCCACTTCTTTTTCAACAGCTATAGTGGGACCACCTTGTATGCTTACGCCGCTCGGTGTGAATTCAATTTTCCTCGAATCAATCAGATCATAGACAGCGTGCTGAAGGGCCCTACATTTCTCCACAGTATGCCCTGGTGCCCCAGAATGGAAATCACAATGGGCTCTTGCATTGTAGCCTGGTGGGGGATTACCAGTGAGAGGAGCCAAAGTCCTTTTCTGTACCAGTTGCAACTGAAGGAGATGCCGCAATAGTTGAGAATATGGCATAGGGAGTGGATGAAAAACTCTTTCAGGCTACTTCGGTCTCTGTGCACACTTTTTATTCTTAGGCTTATCTTGGAAGACACGACCTGGTTGCGGTTGGGAAAGTCCTGGAACTTCAGTTTGTGGAAGAGATTCACGAGGCAATCCACGATCAAATCCCAAAGAGATGGGAGGAGTAAGGACCTCTGTTGTGGAAGCAAGCACATGACTGTTTTCCTTCTTTAACACTGTTTTCAAAATTTCCGTGACCAAACCCAACTGAGCCTTCATCTGATTGACCTCCTCTTTCAGCGTCTTCTGCTCCTGGGACATGACCAGCATGTCTTCCCCAAATTGCCTCATCTGAACCTTCATTTCAAGCATCTCTGCACGGAGTTGTTCCATGGCTATCCTCTGGTTATCACAGACTGAGTAGAATACCGATGAACTGGCTGATCAATCCTGACTGAGGAGGAGAACAAAATAAGAATACCAGAGATAAACACCTGTTATGCAGAATGATAATGCAAAATGATTATGAATATGCAAATGCAAATGAACATGTTTAAAAATTCGCAAGGCGATCCACCCCTTGATTCCAGTTTAACAACAAGATAGAACGGAACTTCTGCTCATATATTAAGAAAACCAGAGGAAAACCAAATGTCAACAATCACAACCCAAAATAATAAGTCTGAACACAATAATCATAGATCCCAACCAACAAGCCTGGTGGTGATCCGAAAACAATAAAAGAAGATAGAAAACTACAACATGTCATCAAAGTCCACAAGTGTCAATCCCCCTCATCCATTATGCTTTTTACTTCAGTCTTGAATTTCCTTGAACAGCTTTTTGGTGTCAGGATGCTTCGGTCTCTGAATTAGCTCTTGAATGAGAACGTCTCTCCTATGCATGATCCCCTCCAAGTATCAGCAATGCAACTCCCAAGCGTCTTCTCCAGAAACACCATCCATGCTAGGTCCCTCATTTCTAGGTCTCTTCACTTCAGCTTGGATCTTCAGTTCCTCTATGGAGGCTATGGCTTCATTGAGTCGACCCTCGACTGCTTGTCTCTGGAATACCCCTGATAGGATCTTAGCGTCTTTTTTCTTGAGCTTCAACTTTAATTGATCAATCTGAGCCAGATAATCGTCTTCATTTCGCTTATTCTCGGCCATTGCAGTGTCTCGGTGAGCATTGAACCTGTGAATTTTCAACAAAGCCTTGGCCAATTCCTCCTTCTTAGACTTGAGAACCTTAGTGATACCCTCTAGAGCTTGCTTCATCCTTTGTCTGGATGTGACCTTGTCAGCTAGCTCCTTTTCTGCCTTAACGAGAAGCTTTGTCTTCAACTTGGCGATGTGAACAGCTTCACCACGCTCATGTTTCAACTGGTAAATCTCTCTTTGTAGCTCACTATTTTCTTCTCGCAGCTTTTCCTTTTCAGCCCACAACTTGTTAAACTTCTCTATCTCAACTGTGGTAGGAGGCTCAATCAGCAAGGGGTAAGATGGTGGTTCTTTGGAGAATGGCAGAAGCTCCTCCTCTACCCTTTTCTGAATCCAATCTTCATACGCAGGAAATGTTTGTTGTTACTCTTCCCAAAATAAGTATTCCCTTTCTTATGACGATCTTCCCAAGTATTTGCAGCTTCTTTTAATAGTTTTGGATTAATTTCCTCACTCAGATATAAAGATTCTTGGACCTCCTCGTCTTTTGGTGGCTCCTTCAAGGCATATCCGAATTGCCTAATAGCAAGAATAGGGTTGTAGTTAATTCCCCCTTTCCTTCCTATTAGAGGCACATTTGGGAGACCTCCACAACTAATCATGATATCTTGGCCCAGCAAGTCACGGTTAACCCAAATTAGATTATCTGCCCTCAAGCCCATCAATCTTTTGGACTAATCCAATGTTCCTTGAGTATCTACAAATGCCCCAGATTCGGGAAGACGATCAGCAAACCATTTGTAGAAGACTGGCGCACAAAAATAAAGGGGTCCTCCCCTCCTCTTCTCGTTCTTATAATGCACTGAATAATACAAATCTCCAAGCAAAGTAGGTACCGGGTTCTTCATGGTAAATATCCGGATAGAATGCATGTCCACAAAATCTTTCATACTTGGAAACAACACCGCTCCATAGACGCACATGGCCAAGATGGCGTTGAAAACTGACCAACATCTAGTCTTAGCATACACAACAACCTGTTCTACCAAAATTTTCACGTGAAAGCCTTTACACCCTCCCTTACTGGCAACATTATTTTCAACAAAGACAAATCCAAATGCAAAGCCTCGGAAACCTTTCCCAAATCAGGAAGTTCTTTAGAAGGATAAAAATGAGCCTCTTCTTTAATAGAAACATCCAGAATGAGAGCAAATTCCTCCAATGTCGGAGCCAAAAGATAATCAATGAATAGGAAACAACGCAGGTGAGGGTCATAGAATTGCACCAGAGTGTACAAAGCCCTATACTCGTATTCAGTGATGTTGCGAGCAAAATCCAGAATTCTTCCATACTCTCCTCTAAAGTCTGCTAATGCCCCATGTTCTGCCATAGACACAATCTTGTGAACAGGATCCAGAATAAGTGATGGGAACTTGTACATTATGATGTTCTTTCTCTTCTCAGTACTCATCCTTAATAGTCTTCAAAAACCAGAATCAAAGTTAGGATGCAGCCCTGCAAATGAATAAACATGTTAGGATGCAAAATGATGATGCAAATGCACACATGGGATCAAGGATGCCACACAGATTGGACAACTGCTGCACTGAACAATTGTATAATCTTAAAGGTCTGCCCAAATACCCAGAATACCAACATAACCATAGTACCACACTGATAAATCTGCTGATCAGAAAACCGGGTATGTTGAAGGTCAAGGTTACCTGCAAACCTGTAAACACCCTGCCCTCTCACATGTGGGTACTAGAAAGCCGAGGATCCTCAATATCACGGGCTCTCAGGTCGAGAAATGATGATACGTTCACCATTTCTGGTTTGGCATCATCACCAATCGAGGAGACCTCAACTGATTCCCCTCAAAAGAAAACATCCTATGGCAAGTCCTCAGTTTCGGCACTGAGGTCGAGAAGTAATAGTATATTCATCCCTCGTGGTACAGTACTATCGCCAATCGAGGAGTGCTTTCACTGATTCTTTCCCAAAAGGAAACCCTATAGCAAGTTCCCAGCATTGGGTCCTCGGATCGACATGTGTAATGGGTTTTCCATTTCTAGTCTGCCATTATCACGTCTCAGGAGGAGTGCCGTTACTGAGTCCTCGGGAATGATCGCCAGAGTCGACAGTTTTCCAGGTTACATTCAATCATCTGCACCAATGCGCAGGATAAAACATTACCAAAGAAAACCTCGTCTGGATGTGGAGTTTTCATGTATACTACGTCTGGCCAAATGCCACACGAGTCACACTACTTGCCACGCTAATCCTACGTGTATGCTCAAGCCTGGGTATTGGGCTTACCTCTCAGAACTCCCAACCCACCAAATAGAAAAATAGTGCAGCAGATGATAATAATATGCAATGCAGAAATGCGGTAAAAATAAAATACAACAAATAAATCAAAACAAAAAACAAAAACACCCAAAGAGAACAAAGACAAGCGAGCAATAGGATTGACTCGCTTAGGGATGAACTAGCATAGGTCAACCAGATTCCCCAGCAGAGTCGCCAGCTGTCGCTCCCAGGATTTTCATCCAGGTACAAACGCGAAAGTGGCGCGGAAAACAGAGTCGCCAGCCGTGTAAATTTATCCCAAGAGAAGGAAAGGCAACATTGCATAAACATGAGGAAGAGGGAAAGGAATGGTCATCGTAACCATAACCTGGGTTCGGGAGCCGGTTACGCGAGGGGGAGGTGCTAGCACCCCACGCGTCCATCGTACTCGATGGGATCCACGCTTGTTGTCTGTTCTAAGGGTGAGTTATCCTAACATCTAGGGCTGTACTAAGACGGGGGAAGGGGAAAACTAAGACAGACTCGGTAGGACGTCGATGTCCTAGGCCTATGTACCCCCTTTGTGCAATGGGGAATTCAGAGTCAACGTAGTTCATACCAAGTTCTTTTTGTGTTTTTTATGAGCGACGTCAAGTTCGCGTCCGGCAGTTAGGGTCGATGCCTGTTTGTAACTCAGACGGAAGGTAACGTGCCCTTTTTGAAAATAGCCTTTAGTTTGACGATCCCGAAGGAAAAAAAGGTTTGACGTTTGTTTGTATTTTTTAGGACAGAAGTGACTTGAGTTAGTTCATAACTCAACTTGAACCAAAGTCTATGACACGGGAGCGAATGCGTCGCATGGTCGTCCCCAATGGGACGTATGCTCAACACTCTAGAAGAGAGAAGGGGGACCCCTCAATCTTCATTTCCTATGTTTAAGGCTCGTGTGCAAGGCAAGTTGACCTTACTAAGTATCTTAGAGATGTTATGAGATGAGAAGAGGGACTCAAAAGAAAAGAAAAACACTATGGGGAAAATCTATCCTAATGTTATCATGCAAAGATGGCCCTAAGGGGAGGTTTGACAACAACCTAAAACTAAAGAAAAGAACAGATGAGATAAAGAAAGAATGGGAGTGGACATGGATACTTATCCACACCCTCAAATAACTTACCTCAGTCCCTGCATACAAGGTTAGTACAAAACAGACATAAGTAACAATAAGACAAATGAAATCCAAGCAAGTCACAAACCAAAGAGAAAAGATTATAAACCAAATGAAACTCATCCCAACCAGAATATACACCTTAGAGGTGACCCCCAATGTTTACCAAACAAAATCAAGCAAATAGAATGCAAACCAGCGGCAAAACAAACAAGAGAGTTATCAAAGAAGGAGTAGAAGAGGGAAGAGTGGACATGCAAGGTAATCATGCAAGAATGCTTCAAATAATATCCAAGTCAGAATGTGGATGACCTAGACATGTGCCTAAACATGTTATACAAGTGTCACATGAGGCATGTAAACAGATATCCAAACATCAAACATCAATAGAAGAAGAAGGAAGCATATAAGTGAAACATGTTTAAGTATGTAAGATGAAGCATGAATAGCATATGACATGAATGAATGCAAAGCTCCAAGGTCAGCAACATACATCAAATGAAATTCAAATGAATGATATGGCATGGCATACACAAACCAAACATAAATCATGGAGAGACACAGATGAGAAGAAGTGAGAAGATAAGTCAAAGAAAGGGCATGTAAACCAAGTATTGAACATATGCACAAAGTATGCAACAACCTCACACCAAGAACATATAATGGCAATCAAATGACCTATAACAATTCAAACATGGCTTATGAATTCAAAGAAGCAATCTCAAACAATGGCACAAGTGCCTTCTCAAACAAGTAATCAGACAAGATCAAGGATGTGCATATAAGAAGACCTCAAACAAAGAGCAATCACATAATTAGTAAAACATCTTCTAAAATTACCAAATTAATTATCAAATTAGCTCAACCAGAAACAAACAACATTTCAAAAACTCATTCCAAAATTCCCAAGATAGGTCACCCAAACAATTATGTAAAGTCAAAGGAGAAACATGGTTCAATATGCAAAAGAAAAGGACTAAAATACAATATGAAATGATTTTAAAAATGAGAAAAAAAATATTTTAATGCAATTCAATGTGTTGGTAAAACAATTCAAAAAGAATGAACTCAAAAGGTTTTATGGATGATGAGAAATAAAATAGACAAGTTAGAGTATGCATGTATGGAATAATTCAAAAGAAAATAAACAAATAATTATTTTAGATGCTAAAAATAAAATAAAATGATAAAATAAAATTTGAGAAAATTTTATAAAATGCTAAAAATGCTTCATGAATTTTCTTGTAATTTTTTAATGCAAAAAACTATTTTAAAAATAAAAATGAAATAATGCAATTAAATAAAATAATTAAAATGAAATAAATATGGGGGGTGTGTTTAGCAGCTAGAACACGTTGAAAAATAATAATGGGCTGAAAGGGGGGTGCGAACAGAAGGTCCAAATCCAAAAATCCATCAGAAAAATAAAAAAGGGAACACGTGCATATCATACACTATCATTAATGCGCTGGCCTCATCATGGCCATCAGATCATGTCAACGCTCCAGATCACATCATCAAGTCAAAAGTCAAAGGAAATGAAAGGCTCAGATTTATGGAACATGGTAATTATCATGGATGGACGCACACACAAACCAATAAAATAAAACAAAATTTAAAACGCGTGGCAGCATGAGGGCCACACGATGAAATGCATCAACGGCTGGGAGATCATCTTCTTCCTCCAGCACCTTCACCGGCCGGAAAAAGAAACAGACGCCGGAGCCCTAGCTCCGGTCGTCATCTCCGATGACCACCACCCCCAAAATTCCCAGAAATCACTCACGAGTATATCAAACTGATCAGAAAAACATGAGGGTTAAGAATATCACATTAAAAATTGCAAATAATCAACATACAAAGAGATTCGAATGAAACAAGTTAGGGTTCAAAAACTTTAAACACACGATACAACCAAACCATGCGTCCAAACTCAAAACAAACTATACCAGAATCATCAGTGAGTATCACACATCATTATGCGCATCAAAAAGAGGAGTTTTAAGAGCATGCAAAATTGTACTAACCTGAGATCAAACAGTCTGTATCCTTGCTTTTAGCTTCCAACGATGAGTGGTTTGTGCTCTATGGATTCCAAGGATGAAGACTGTGAAAGAATTTCGCCCAAGCCTTTGTGGATTGTGAGATTCGAATGAGAGAAGGATTAGGGTTGCAAACTTTTTTCTCCTCAAAATCACGTGTGTTCCCTTCTCCTCAGTGCATGAGTTAACTTAAATACTTAGGGTTAATCCACTGATGATCACTTGGGCCTTGTTAATTCCTCACTTAATGAGTTTTGGGTGATTTTGGAAATTTGAATAATGTAAAATACACCCTCCTCCATGCATGTGTATCCAAACCCTTGATGATGGATCACTTATTTAACAATTGCTAATCACACCTGAATTGGATTTGGGCCTTGAGATGTCTTGGTTCATGAGTTTAGAATGATCTTGCAATTTTGCATAATGGAAAATAAATGATGAATAAACCATGGATCCACTTGATTCAAAGGTAAAAAATGACCCTTATGGATTGTTCTTTGATGTTAGAATATGCCTTGAAACAAAGGAATCAATTATAGGTCACTATGTCCCAAAATGTAAAAGTTGTGAAAATGAAACCATAAGGAAACCCTAAAAACCACTTTGCCTTCTTTTGATCATAACTTGAGTTTCACAAATGATATGAAGACCATCTAGTACTTTTTCGAAAGGGGAGAAAAATATCTTCAACTTTCATGTTTGGGGAGAATTCATTTGAAGCTTATTTGATGATGAAAAGTCAAGTTGAATGTAGTGTAAGAACTTGCCCAAAAAGGAAACTTTCAAATTATAGGTCATTTCCATATTTAGTAACTTTTGTACCAACCCTTGATCCTTGATAAATGGTATGAAACTTAACTCTTGAAGACCATATGAGGATGTGAGACCTTGAAAACCTTGAAGAGAACTCAAAATTTCACAGTTGACTTCCCCTCTCACTGTTGACTTTTCTCCAATTCTCCTGATTTGTAATCAATTGGCCAATTGAACCTCTCATGAACCAAAATGATGGGCCATCTTCCATTCCTAGATACTTATGGACCCAAGGAATACCATGGAATCAAGTCTTGCCCAAAAAATCAGAAATAAACTGACTTTATAGCAAACCCTAATTTTGGTACCCTCAATCTAGGAGGAAATAGCACAGTCTCCAAATCCAAATTCCTCTGAATATAATGTATATCCTCTCCAACAAAGATAAGATATGCCATTTAGTGATGATAAAAACCCAAGAAGCTTGCCCATTGGAGCAATAAACCCAAGAATCTCAAAACCCTAATTTCTGCACTGGTTAGGAGAGAGTGATCCACTTGAGCTCTCTTGGACAATATAAGGACTCTTGCTTGTCCCTTTGAAGAAAATCTTCTCCTCTTGAACTGCCTTAAGCACCTTGACCCCATGCTAAGAACCAATGATATGCACACATGATAATGCAAAATGAAATGAAACATAAGCCAGTTAGTACTAAAGTAAGGAGGGCAAATTTTGGGGTGTTACACTGACGATCCTTCCATTTTTGAATCATCACTCAAAAGGATGACTTCCAATTTAAAATCCTCACTTACAGAAGGGTTAAAATTCAAATTGGACTACATTCCCCTTTCTGAAGATGAAGAAGCACTACCCTCCGAATCATTCTTCACGGTAATAGGGTTATTATTCATCATAACTAAAGTACAATGAAACACATAAATGAAAAAGCTGAAAGGGAGAAAGGTATCTCGAAATGTAAGGCTCAATGTGATAAAGCAAGGAGAGGGTTAAAGAATCAAAACTTTAAAGCTTTGGAATTTTGAATTTGTAACAACAGTTACTCATGAAGAAAATGCTCTTAAAGAATAGGGAAATACTAAAAGAGACAAGGGAAATATAGTTTGCACGATAGCAAAAGTTTTCCAGTCTCCCTTTCTACCCCTATATTAGCAGAGGCAATCGAATGAGTCAGATTAAAAGCAAAATGCAAAGTATAGGTCAACGGTCATATTTCATCTTGGAAACCCACTCAAACTCAAGTGCACAGTAAGCTACGTCATGCCACTTCGCTTCTTTTCAGATCACACATCAAGAGAAAAACGGTGAAACGTTTCAATGATGGGAGTTCATTTAATACTCATGTTCTCCATTTTTCTTGGCAAAACCAAAGCAATACAGGTGAATTGAAACTTGTGCAACCATTCTCGAAGGTCGGCCATAACTACTAAATACTCCCACATTACCTAAAGTGCTCGACGAGTCTTGGAGGTAACTGTTTTGTGCCATCCAAAAGCCTAGAACTTAACTCCTCGTGCCGAACAAAGGCCCAATAACATGAGGCCCACTTGTTCAACCTGCTTGATTAAGCCCAAGGTATAAATACCTTCATAAAGGGTTTTCATGTAAACAATCTATAATCTCCACTTTCACTACCACTATCTTGAACCTTAAACTGACTTGGGCATTGAAGTGCTAACCATGCATGTAAAACCCCTAGGTCCACTGTATCGGAGATGACAAACACAAATTAGCGTCGATTCAAGATCGATACCTCAGGTTTAAGAAGCATTTTAATTTCTAAAGCCTTCTTCAAGTGCTTCTCTCCCTCGGCAAGAGAAGCCTTTAAACTTGTTACCTGAGCAGCCAAAGTAGACGAGTGACCATACCGATCTACCTCTTCCTGCAAAGAGTTACCAGTCTCAGCTTTTGCTGCAACGAGGTTAACTCCTTTTCAACTTTATAATTGCCCCGCTCAAGGGCCTCACATTTCTCTTTCACCTATTCCCGTTATCTAAATAGGTCACCAGAGCCCAACACATCGTCTTGGCCAGCAGCTACCATCGAGACCAGAGATCCAGCCCTGAACAAGGTACAAGAAGCATCTACAAAAAGACCCTGTCGGTCCATTATAGATAAGCCCCGAACAAAAGCCAACTTTTCATTAGCCACAACAACGGAGAATTCTTCAGGGGTGCTAGGATCCCGAGATGGAAGAATGGTGGGAAGATGAAATAAGGGAGTGAGAACCTCCGGCTCAGTACCTTATAACAAACGAGCCCGCTTGGAAGAACCTTCTTCAACAAGAGTCAACAGGCTATCATCCCCAGTTTGTTTGACATGAGAAAGGGACGACAAAGACTCATGGATAGTAAAACCAACCGATGCATTAGTCATCTATCCCACATCAGGAGTTACGCCCCGAGGCAGTAGTCACCATTTCCTCTGAGGCTATCACTACATAAATAACTTGGATTGCCGAAACAAAATTAGAAGCACCAACAAGAGTCATAAACTTCTGGAAATATAAGTCAGTTATCTGACACTAATCCTTGGCAAGTGCAAAACCCCTATTCAATTATACCATGTTATCTACAATACACGAGTAGCATATTATAAAAAAAGTCACCCCGAGCCCTGTAACACCCTTTTCTACCCCCAAATAATGTTGCAGCAGAAACAACTCAAATATCAGAGTAAAACATAAAAATTCCCTCGAAGGGTGCACATTTCTCATTAAGTCAAAATAACACAATTACCCTGTAAACAAAAAGGGTTTTTCCTCAAAGTTTCACAAAAAGTCTTCACATGGTAGCGGAACTCAAAATTCTCAATAAAAGGTTTTCCACAACGTCGTAATAATCAAAAACAAAACCACCTCATCGTATGACAACAAAATAAAGAAACAACATAGTTCGACTCAAAGGACCCCAACCCGATGTTACACTACCAGAGCAAGACCCTCTAAATCGACCAAAGCAAATAAACTTCAAGTCCTCGGAAGCATCCAAAGCTAAGCCTGATCACCTGCACGTTACCCACGTGGAGGCAACATTCAAACAGGCAGGGTGAGTAATCACAATTTAATATAATCATATAAAGAAAAGACATTAACAAGGCAACATTTGTTTTTATCAATTACTTCAATGACTCACCCAAAACATCATATAAAACATCACATCACCAATATCACTCATATTCAATCATGCAATGCCACCAAGAATGAAATGCAACGTCATAAGAATGCATGTGGTACCAAATCGTCATAATAATGGACACTAGGCCATCAACCCTCCACAAGGAAGCACGTCATAAACACCTTAATCGGCACAATGGGATTGAAGCCACCACTGGACCGAAGTCCTAACATCATCAATAGACCGAAGTCTAAATGCTATGAATGCATGATGCACAATGTCAATATCATCATCATCAACAAAAGTCATTGCGTGCATCAACATTCATAAAAATCTCATGTTAATCCATGTCATCATTTAATCATCATAACATCATGAATTGTCATCACATAATCATCCATATACTCGTGGTACTTCACATCAAAATGAAATGATCAATATACTTGTAGAAACATATATTGATGCTTGTTTTGATTGTTTTGGTTACTTTGGATTGATTGGAAAATTATAGGGTTTGTGAAATGTTGTGTTCTTGAGAAAAATGTAGGTTTTAAGAATGTTGTTGTTCAAACCATGCTCCACTATGTTATTGTACCTTTGTTGGTGGTTGATTGTGGTTTGGAGGAGGTTAGGAGGTGTAGTAAATTTCTATTTTGCTGAAGCATTTTTCTGAGTTTCGCAGAGCGCGCTTAGCGTGCAGAAGCCTGTTCAGCGCGGTTTCGAAATCCTGCAACCCCAGATGGCAGAGAGATGCACGCTTAGCGTGGGCAGGGGCACGCTTAGCGCGACCCTGGACTTATAGTTTTCTTCCAAAAACGATAAAATTCATAACTTTCGACTCGTTTATCGGATTCGATCATTCGTTATACCAATGTAAAGCCGAGGAAATATTCTATGGAATGGAGCTGAAATATGTCGATTTTACTGACCGATTAAATAATCGAGAAAGTTCCAAAAGCGATATATTTATGTTTTAATTGTTATATATTATTCTACTATGCAATTATGACATGTCTTGCCTATCCTATTATTGTTTAACATGATTGTAAGTGAATATGCATGCAAATATGAAAATGAAATAGGAAGAGTGAGGAAACCTCAAACTTGAACTATAGGAGAATCTAGTAAGGAACTAGAAATTGTAGACAAATCTAGATGGAGATGCTCGGGCACGTGTTATTGGAAGATACATCCTTGCCGAGTATTGACCTAGTTGAGAGTGAAACACTAGTATGGAACATGTGGTTAACCTTTGTGGTTGTGAAAAGGCAAGAGAGGCCTTAAGGCGGTGTAGTCTTGTGATTGTCGAATACAATCGTATTTTGTTGTATGTGATCATGTAATCGTAACCAGAATATTTTGAGTGTAGTTTCATGGGTCTCGAGCTCCTCTAAAACGGGTACATAATTACTTGGTAGGTTTGATTCCCTACGTGTAGTACGATCGGAGCCTATGCTGTGGGTAGAGACTTGTGATGGTTAATAGGCTATGAAAAGTGACGATTCACGGTTAACAGGCCGATGATCCCGAATCCAATTCGTATGCCAAGTAACTACAAGGATCTATGACTCGGGTCGCCTTCTAGACGTAGAAGCGGACGGGAAGACGAGATGTCTTGGTATGGTTATCGATTAGTGATGTTGTGAGTTAATGAACTCATGTCATGTTTCCATATAGTGTGAGAATTATAAAGTGTGAACTCAAGGGTCCTTTCCCCTTTTCCCCGGACTTGAGTTAGGATTGTTAGAACCTTGATAATCCGAGAGAACCCATAAGATAGGGAACTCACTGAGATTTGATGTATCTCACCCCGCGTTATTGATGTATTTCAGGTGCTTTAGGTTCTAAGAAGGGTAAGGATAAGGTCGTGTGATCTTTTCCTTGTTTGTTGATGGCTAGCTTTCGTAGCGGAGTTTATTTTGGGATCATTGTTAATCTAGTTCTTAGTTTTTATCATTTGAACATCTTGTGTATAATATGCCTTAGGTTTTTGTACTTTGTACTTTAGGGCATTTATTTGTATACAATGTGTTAATTAGGAGCTTATGTGTTTCAGTACCAAACACTTGGATCTATATATAATATTTATGCTTTGATGTATGAGTTTTATATATGGGTGTTACATTATCCCTAACTTGTACATAATCCATCTGAATCACATGCGACGGATCCGAAATGTACTTCCTCAATTGAGACACATGGAACACGTCATGCAAATTCACAAGTGACGGCGGTAAAGCAATTCGATAGGCTACCTCCCCTATCCTCTGCAATATCTAATATGGACCAACAAAACATGGAGTGAGCTTCCTAGACTTCAAAGCTCGACCCACACCAGTCACTGGCGTCACTCTCAAAAACACGTGATCTCCCTCTTGGAATTCAAGTGCTTTCCTCCATGTATCATGGTAACTCTTCTAAAGACTCTGCAAAGCTTTCATCCTTTCTTGTATCGTCCTAATCTTCTCAGTCGTCTCTTGCACAATCTCAGGTCCGAGTACAACACTCTCGCCCGATTCATACCAACACAAAGGAGTTTTACACCTTCTCCCATACAAAGCTTCATAGGGCGACATTCCAATACTAGCATAGAAACTATTATTGTACGTGAACTCAATCAACGGCAAATGGTTGTCCCACGATCCTCCATAATCCAACACACAAGCCCTCATCAAATCTTCTAAAGATTGGATAGTCCTTTCTGTCTAACCGTCTGTCTACGGATGATAGACAGAACTCATCCTCAACTTATTACCCAAAGCATCTTGCAAACTTTTCCAGAACCTCGATGTAAACCTCGGGTCTCTATCCGACACAATGCTCGAAGGTACCCCATGTAACTTCACAATCTCTTCAATATACATCTCGGCTAACTTCTGCATGGAATGATTAATCTTCATCGGCAAGAAATGAGCTGACTTAGTTAATCTATCCACGATCACCCAAATTGAATCATTTCCCTTAATAGTCTTCGGCAATCCCACCACAAAATCCATGGAAATACTATCCCATTTCCATTCTGGAATCCCCAACGGCTGCATCATACCTAAAGGCTTCTGATGCTCAACTTTCAACTTCTGACAAGTCAAACATGCATAAACAAACTCTGCAACATCCTTCTTCATACCTGGCCACCAAAACAACTTTTTCAAATCTTGATACATCTTCGTAGCACCGGGATGAATGCTCAACCTACTTCGGTGTCCTTCTTTAAGAATGCTCTTCTTAATGTCTGGAACATCTGGAACACACGCTCTATCTCGAAACCTCATCACACCATTCTAATCAATCCGGAAGTCACCTCCTTTACCTTGGTTAATCAAAGTCAATTGGTCAACCAACTTTAAATCAGATTGCTGTCCCACTCTGATTTCTTCTAGAATACTACTAGTCAACTTCAACATTCCCAATTTCACACTGTCAGAGGTCTTTTCACATACTAAACTCAAATCTATGAATTGCTCAATTAATTCCAACTCTTTCACCATAAGCATTGACATATGCAATGACTTTCTGCTCAATGCATCGGCCACTACATTTGCTTTGCCCGGATGATAACTCAAATCAAAATTGAAATCTTTCAACAGCTCTAACCACCTTCTCTACCTCATATTCAGTTCCTTCTGATCAAATAATTACTTCAGACTTTTATGATTACTGAACACTTCAAATTTAGAGCCAAACAGATAATGTCTCCAAATTTTCAACACAAACACCACCGCGGCCAATTCCAAGTCATGTGTAGGATAATTTCTCTCATGAACTCGTAATAGTCTCGAATCATAGGCAACAACTTGTCCATTCTGCATCAATACTCCACCAAGACCCATCTTCGACGCATCACAATACACCACAAAAGATTTGCTCGGATTAGGAAAAATCAACACTGGAGCAGTCGTCAACTTCTTCTTTAATTCCACAAAACTCTCTTCACAAGCTACATTCCACACAAAAGCTTGACCCTTTTGAGTCAACTGAGTCAAAGGTAACGCCAACTTAGAAAAGCCTTCAATAAACTTGCGGTAATAACCCGCTAATCCCAGAAAACTCCGTATTTCAGTAGCAGACTTCGGAGTCTCCCATTGTAATACGACATCAATTTTAGAAGGATCAACAGCAATCCCGCCACTTGAAATCACATGGCCAAGGAAACTCACTTCCTTCAACCAGAACTCACACTTCGACAGCTTTGCATACAACTTCTTCTCCTTCAACACTTGCAACACAGTCTGCAAATGCTCGGCATGCTCTTCTTCAGATCTAGAATATATCAAGATATCATCGATAAACACCACTACAAACTTATCCAAGTACTCATGAAAAATCTGATTCATGTACTCCATGAACACACTAGGTGCATTAGATACACCAAACGACATCAAGTGTATTCATAGTGTCCATACCTCGTCCTGAAAGCCGTCTTTGGATTATCATCAGGCTTAACTCGAATATGATGATAACCCGACCTCAAATCAATCTTGCTGAACACACAGGCACCTACTAGCTGATCCATAGCAGATACTTATTCTTGATAGTCACTTTATTCAGCTGTCGATAATCAACACACAACCTCATACTTCCATCTTTCTTCTTCACTAACAACACATGAGCACCCCACGGAGAAACACTTGGTCGAACAAACCGCTTCTCAAGCAACTCTTCCAACTGTTTCTTCAATTCACTTAGCTCAGAAGCTGACATCCGATAAGGAGCCATCGACACTGGACTCGTACCTGGTATTAAGTTCACTGCAAACTCAACCTCACGCTCTGGAGGCAAATCACTGATGTCATCTGGAAACACATCTAGGAATTCACAGATGACGGACCTCGAAAAAAATTGCTTAATCGAAGAAACGACCCTCGCGCGAAAGGCGCGGAAAATAGTTCGACAGAGTCGCCACTGAAATTTATTCATCCCAAAAGAGGGAAAGGAAAATATCGATAAAACCTTTGAGGAGGGATAAAAACATGGTAGTCGCAACCACATTCTGGGTTCGGGAGTCGGTTACGTGAGAGGAAGGTACGCGCACCCCCTCACGTCCGTTGTACTCAACGGGAACCTCTTAGTTCGAATTATGAGGAATGTTATCTAAGCCTATTTGTTTTCTTCTCAATGATATATGCGAAAAGGTAATGTAAAAGGTTTCGATTACTAAGGGAAATGGGGTGGTTTTAGGATAGGGTGCTCGGCAAGATCATCGCGACCTCGGGCCTACGTATGCTCATTCGGATGAGAATGAGGAATCAGAGCAATCTTAGTTCGACTACGGAGTTTGACGGAAAAAGATGGTAGTGTGCTCGCCAAGATCATCGCAATCTTGTGCCTACGTATCTTTACTCGGAATAGAATAAATAATCAGAGCAGCCGTAGTTCGTGGTACACCCACGAAAAGAGGGGTTAGGGTTTGAATTTTAGGAGAAAAAAGATTGAATGACATACAACCCAAAGGGCGTGCCTCGAGAGCAGTCACTCAAGAATTCAAAGAATGCGAGAGTCCAAGAACTCAGTTCTTTCGTGATTTGATTGCGAAAATGTTTGATAGGGATTAAGTGTTTTAAGATGAAAGGGTGAATGAATAACAACCCATGGGCGTGCCTCAAGAGCCATTCATTCGAAGATCCAAGGAATGCTAGATTCTAAGAATCTCCTCCTTTTGTTAGTTGATTAAAAAAAAGCGTTTGGTTACGAATTCGAATCAGATTAGGGTTTGCGAAGAGAGGTGAGGATCGATACTAGTCCCTAGGGGTGCTCCTAGTAACGAAATCACGAGATGTGCGAGTGTGCGTTTGATGTCGAGGCAAAAGGCGCTCGACTTACGAGAATGTTTTAAAGAGTGGCTCGACGATGAGTCGAGAATTGGTTTGGAAATGGTTTGATTTGTTAAGTGTTTTAGGGAGAATGACGATTATTCGATAAACGAGACGTCGGCCTTGTAACCAATTAATCGGGGAATTACTGGGATGCTAGATCCCAACGACACCTTTTTCATTCGATTGATTTGCGAAATATTGTTTGTCGAACCACGAAAGTACCACATGGAATGCTAGACTCCAATGGCATTCCTTTGTCCAAATGGTTAAGAAGCGTGTTTTAGAAGCGAAAGGTCGAGTGATCACAACCCAAGGCGTGCGCCCCAATGATGGTCACTCAAGAACCCAAGAAGTGCTAGACCTCAAGATCTCAATTCTTTCGCGATTTAATTAAAAAAAACGACTTGAATATGTGTGGAGTGTTTTAATCGGGAAGTAAGCGTTTGAACGAATAAAAATGATTAGATAAATATGAATGTGAATGTGATATGGATATGAATAAAATGTAAATGATAATAATCAAGATAATATTGACAAAATATTAAAGTTGACATAAAATAAAATTGGTCTCGTCTTAATCGAATTTAATCGAGAAATCGATAAACAACGATTTTTGACTTTCATGGACCAAAATGAAAATAAAAGAAATATAAAGTGACAATTAAATTGAAAATGTGAATATAAAGAATAAAGGTCTCACCTTTATCGAGATTTAATCGAGAAATTGATAAATCAATCGATATTTAGTTTTCATGGACCCAAAATGAATAAAAAATAATAAAATGAAAAAAAAAAGAATACAAAGGATAAAGGTCTCACCTTTATCGAGATTTAATCGAGAAATCGATAAATCGATCGATATTTTGGTTTTCATTGACCTAATAAATGAGTAAAAATAATGTAATGACATAAATTGAAATAAAAATAAATAATAAATATGTAAATAGGCCTCATATAAATCAAGATTTAGAATTGATTTTAAAATCAACTTAATCAAGATTATTGTTATGTCATTGGCCCAAATAAAATCGAAAATAAAATAAAAATGAAATTTCAAAGTGAAATAGAAATCAAATAATAGATGCTAAACACTAGAATTGAAAACTTAAAAAAAACTATGAAATAAAAACCAAAGAAAAAGCTAAAGAAATAAGAACCGGGGTGCAACATGAAATCGAGGGGTGAATACATTATCAGCATGGGCCTTAAAGCCTTTCCCATCCATCAGCACGGCGTAAGAAAAAAGAAAAAAAAAAGGAAAAAGAGGGGATGTGGGTGCGGATCCAGTTGTGAGGTATATGCTTTAAGGCCACTCATCAACAAAAATTAAATCCACAGGCCTATATGAGTTAACAATTAAAAATTAAAAAAAGCAAGTTGGATAAAGTGGAAAGGAAAAAAAAAAGGTAGCACATTCCAACATTCTCAGAAATTCATCATCGAATATCTAAAATCAAATCAAACTATGTTGCTCTCATTTTGGATATAGAGCACCATCATCATCAACAACAGCGTAAAACCTCGGTGGTTTCGAAATCCATTAGCTCAGAAGAAGGCCTTCATCATTGCGCGAAGAATAGGAACAACGGAAACAGAAAAAAAAGTTTGGGGAAATCCTCGAACCCAACCTTCTACTCGCTCGTCTCAATCTCCCTGGTTCTCTTGCTCGGGTTCAGGCCGTTCAGGTTTGCTCTTGTTCTGGCTCACCTGGTTTCGGTCAAACTTCTTCTTCTACTCCTTCTCTTGGCGGCGTGCGTTACCGTGATGACGAAAATGTTTGTTGTATACGAGCGAAAATAGCGACTTGAGATGGATGTATAGTGGTATGCGAATCCGACGGTAACGTGGTTGTCATTGTTGTTGTTCACGACGCGATAACAGTGGATATGTGAGGGAGTATAAAGGAAGGTTTAAGACTTGTGGGTCGAGATTAGTTGTTTATTGACTCGCGGATGTTGTTTGAGATTTCGGGGCGGATGAGGTTTGTTTGGTAGCTATGCAGAGAAGATGATGAGGGATTAGAATGAATAGGTTGAAGAATGTTGAGTTTTTAAAGGTTTGTTTTTATGATGTTAAGGTTTGTGGCCGCTAGCTCCTCTTTGCGAGTGAGAATGAGAGAATTTATAGGAGCGGAAGGGTGATTTGGGAACAGAAATTGTGAGCTATAAATGTTGATTGCAATTGATTTGTTGTACGGATTAATTTTGCAGGTGTTTTTGGAATATTCGTTTTTGCAATTCGTTTCGTATTGGTGGTTATTTGTACAAGTAGCAGCATTATGGTTTTGAAATGTACAGGTAATGTTTGAATTGATGGTTGCAGACATTAGAATTGGTTTGTGTTGGTCTTTGCACAAGTTGGGCGTGTTGTGGGAATTGCTTTTGGTTTCAAGTTTGTGGGTGCAGGGCGGTGGTATAATGTGTGTGTTTTGGTGACGACAGAATGTTGTTGTGAGTGTGGATACATTGTGAATTTGGCTTGGCAAGATGGGCTTTTTGTGACATTTTTTGTAGAAATGGTTTTTATTTTGGAATCAATTCAAGTGGGCTTATGGTTTTTTGTAGATGTGGTGTATAATGGTAAAAAAGAAAGTGGATTAAGAAAAGATTATTAAAAATAATTGAATGGATAGAAATTGGGTTAAAAAGAAATAGTTGAATGAGATGGATTTAGAAAAAGGAAATGGTTATTGAATTTGGATTGGATTTGAAATGTGGAAATTGGTTGAAAAAAGAAAGATAATTAAAAAAAAGGTTATGGACATAAATGGGTTATAGATTTATGGATTAAGAGAAAGATTAATGGATAATGGATATGGTTAAAAATTGGAAATGGATAAAGGATGGTTAATGGGTTTGTAAAATGGATATGGATAATTATATGTTGAAACGGATATTTAATTGGATGAATAAAAAAGGAAAGGGTTAAAAAGTAGATATGACTTAAAATAAAAGGATAAGAAATAAAAGAGAGATGAAGTTGAAGACAACACATTTTTTTGGATTTTTTCGAATACTTGTCAGTGAGTGGATGCACAGATGAAAACTATAAACAGGTAGGACAAATTTGGGGTATGACAGATGCCCCTATCTAATTGGCTTAAACTGAGTTAGATGAACTGCTACGACGTTCGGTCTTTCGAGGTATAAGATAATTAGATATGAAGAAGACCACAAATTTTTCCGAAAAAAAGAAAATGCTTGGGAGGTGGCATAGTGAATAACAGGAAATCTGACACCAAAAGGATGATAGACCTATCACCAAAAGGATGATAGTGAACACAAACATAAACCCTTCCACCAAAAAGATGGAAAAGAGGTCAAAGCTTGCTATTACCGACGAGATAATATGACACACACACACAGAGACCCTTCCGCCAAAAGGATGAAAATGAGGTCAACACCTGCTATTACCGACGAGATAATAAGGCACACACACACACAGACCCTTCCACCAAAAGGATGGAAATGAGGTCAAAACCTGCTATTACCGATGAGATAATAGGGCACACACACACAGACCCTTCCACCAAAAGGATGGAAATGAGGTCAAAACCTGCTATTACTAAAAGGATAATAGGGCACACACGCACACAGACCCTTCCACCCAAAGGATGAAAATGAGGTCAAAGCCTGCTATTACCGATGAGATAATAGGGCACACACACAGCCTGCTACTACCAAAAGGATAGTATGGCACACAACACAGCCTGCTATTACCGAAAGGATAATAGGGCACACACACACACATACCCTTCCACCAAAAGGATGGAAATGAGGTCAAAGCCTGCTATTACCGACGAGATAATAGGGCACACACACACACACAGACCCTTCCACCAAAAGGATGGAAATGAGGTCAACGTCTGCTATTACCAAAAGGATAATAGGGCACACACACACACAGACCCTTCTACCAAAAGGATAGAAAATGAGGTCAAAGCCTGCTATTATCAAAAGGATAATAGGGCACACAACACAGCCTGCTATTACCAAAAGGATAATAGGGCACACACACACACAGCCTGCTTCTACCAAAAGGATAATAGGGCACACACGCACACAGACCCTTCCACCAAAAGGATGAAAATGAGGTCAAAGCCTGCTACTACCAAAGGATAGTATGGCACACAACACATCCTGCTATTACCGATGAGATAAATAGGGCACACACGCACACAGACCCTTCCACCAAAAGGATGAAAATGAGGTCAAAGCCTGCTATTACCGACGAGATAATAAGGCACACACGTACACAGACCCTTCCACCAAAAGGATGAAAATGAGGTCAAAGCCTGCTATTACCGACAAGATAATAGGGCACACACGCACACAGACCCTTCCACCAAAAGGATGAAAATGAGGTCAAAGCCTGCTATTACCAAAAGGATAATAGGGCACTCACGCACACAGACCCTTCCACCAAAAGGATGGAAATGAGGTTAAAGCCTGCTATTACCGACGAGATAATAGGGCACACACGCATACTGACTCTTCCACCAAAAGGATGAAAATGAGGTCAAAGCCTGCTATTACCAAAAGGATAATAGGGCACTCACGCACACAGACCCTTCCACAAAAAGGATGGAAATGAGGTCAAAGCCTGCTATTACCAAAAGGATAATAGGGCACTCACGCACACAGACCCTTCCACCAAAAGGATGGAAATGAGGTCAACGCCTGCTATTACCAAAAGGATAATAAGGCACACACGCACACAACCTGCTATTACCGACGAGATAATAGGGCACACACGCAACCTGCTATTACCAAAAGGATAATAGGGAACACACACAAAGGCTGTCACTCACCAAAAGGATGACACACAGACCAAGGGTTTATGGATCGGCGACACCAAAAGGATGACGAATCAAAACAAGCTACTACCACCAAAAGGATGATAGGAACTTCTTATTTGTGAGGACCAACATCAAAAGGATGAAGGTTAAATTGAAATGACATGGATTTGGCTATCACCAAAAGGATGATAGTAAGGCAATCGACAAAAGGTCAATTTTGCTGGGGATGTGATGAGATTTATTTGGAGACATCAATAAAAGGTTGAAGTAAAGAAATCAATGAGGAGAGCCCACGAAAAGGAAAGGGAAACAGTGAAAAATGGAGAAGGTAACCCGCCAAGATCTACGCAATCTTGTGCCTACGTATCTTTACTCAGACGAGAATAAAGAATTAGGGCAGTCGTAGTTCGACTACGGAAAACGGTTCAATGAGGAACGCTCACTAACTCGGAGGAATGTTTATTGGTTGGGGTGAGGACGACGACCTCAACAACAAAAGGTTGAGGAACACAACTCAATGAGCAACGCCCACTGACTTGCTTGGAGATCACAACTTTATTGAAAAAATCTCATGAGGAACGCCCATGAACTTGAAAGAGATGTCCCTGATTGGGCTCAAAATTGCTTGCAATCCTGTCTTGAGCTTGGTCAATCAAAGGTTGAACACTTTGTGAGGAACACCCATGGACTTGTAGAAGATGCCCCTTGAATGGGATGAAGATAAACTTGACTTCGTGAGGAACGCCCACGGATTTTACTGAAGATGCCCCTGGCTGGGCTGAAGGTTGTCTTGAGATCTTGACTTGAGCTTGGTCAACAAAAGGTTAAACAACTTCGTGAGGAACGCTCACGAATTTGATGAAGATGCCCCTGGCTGGGCTGATGATCATCTTGATATCTTGAGATAGATTCTGGATCTTACGCATGTATGAATGCTTGATTTTGTAATGATGTGCAATACAAATGCTGACGCGTGGAGATGCAAGTGTTGGGGAAGTATGACATAGTTTTTTGGGTATGCATATGACGCAAATGACGAATGTGATGCATATGATGAGTATGATGCAGACGGGTGATTGGATATATTTGGAGGTACCAGCATGGAGGACTTTTGGTAGTTGCCAATGCGGATTGGACTTTTGGGGTGGTGGGAGGGATTTGATTTCCTCGACACTCAGTTTGTTGAAGACGCCATGATTGAAGCGGACGAAGATGACTTTGATAGTCAGAACGACTTGAAAATGAGCATAACGACGTGATCGACTCATGAAGGTTGTGCTTTTGATGACTGCTGATGTCTGGCAAGGTATGTTTGGCCAAGAGGATCTGCTTTCCGCAATAAGGCTTGCCCCAGTCTGAACGTGGTAATGGTCTGCCCCTGATTAACCAGTTCTGACATGATCTGATCTTTGGAAAGCTAAGCTTTGATATGCTTTGAGATGGCTTGCCCCTGATTGAGTTGTTGATGGTTTTGCCCCAGCCTGAGGGTTTTGAGGGAGTCTTGCTTCGGATCGGCACCACTGAAAGCTCAAGTTCCTCTTCAATTGCCCCTTGTTGGAATTGTCTTGATGTCCAGCATTAATTTGCAGTTAAAATTGCATATTCACAAATGGTAATCTTATTGCAATACTCATGCAAGTTTTGAAAAAGTGTCATTTATTCGAGTGTCGTGGTAGTGAGACGAATGAACCGTTAGTCCAGACATTGTGCTGATTTTGATGGTGTGAAAGATATAGCAAGGAGAATGACACCAATGCTGAAGATTTAGCAAATATGTGGGGAGTCGGGTTACGCAACCTTGCAATATTATGCTTTCAGAATATACCTCGCCTCAATTAGGTCTTTCGAGGGTTGTAACATGGTCTGGCTTACGGTTTATGAAACAAAGGATATTAGGCTCAAAGTGTAATCTGTCCCCACCCCTTCTTCGTGATGATCTCCAGTCCTACGTTCAGTTAAATCTGCACATGTTTGTATTCCAAAAGGGTTGACGGTTCAGGGTATGCTTGAAATGGTAGTCACCTTATTTTGTCATTGATGGGTTTCAGTGACCCTTTTGATTTTGGCATGGGGGTCACTGAATCTTATTTTGTTTTTGTTGAGGATTCGAGGACCTCTTTTGTTTTTGTTTTGATCCCTAACTTTTGCATAGACTGATTTCGCTTTTTGAGTACATCGGGATTGCCTTGATTTTTGCCTGAGTCTCCTTTGAGGTGCTGACTTAGCAGGCTTTTGATTTTTTTTGTTTTTGTTTTGTTTTGTCAGAGGATAGTGACTGCCAAGTCATGGGTCTTTGATGAACAACCGTCATGTCTTTTGGATTTTGCTTTGTGATTTGAGTGCGTAGTTGGATTAGCTGAACACTACCCTGCCCCAGGTTGAGTGTAAGGGTTTGAAGATCCGAAGGAAACTGCTACTTCTAGGTTCAAAGTGGTTAACTAGGGATTATCTCCTTATCTCTCCAGTGTTTAGGGGATTGAAACAATGCCTGTACATCATTGGCGGGATTTTATCCGAAACCATACGTTTTGCAATTATGGGTATTTCGCTGTCATCATCCTCCCTCCAATCATTGCTAATAACAGTTTAATATAGAAAGTGAAATGGATAAACGTGTTTGTGATTTGCATTAAATGGAAAAAAATGAGTGAATACGACATAACTTATTCAAAACATACATAATCACTACATTAAGAAAACCAAATACAAACGGAAATGTTCAAATCATACACTACTTAAACAAACAAAAGCAAAATAACAAGAATGTAAATGATGGGATGGCAACATGACTGCCTTCTTCGGGGAATGAACTTGACTTGACTTGACTTGATACTGGCACTAGTTTGGCGGCGGCAGAGGGTTTTTGACGATGTTTGGAGCCCTCCCATTGAATGTGAGAAACTTTGAGTCGATCATGTCTTGAACCTTGTGTTTGAAAGCTCTGCAGTCCTCGATCGTATGCCCTGGAGCACCCTTATGAAACTCGCAATGGGAATTAGCATCATAATCTGGGGGAATGACAGTTGGAGGAGCTAGGTCCCTCAGAGCGATTGCCTTCTTCTCCATTAATTGAGCAAAGATCTGAGCATATGATGTTGGCAGACGATCAAAGTCTCTATCAGACCTCCTGGTCCTTTGTTGATTAGGCTGACGTTGTTGAGCAGCTCTCTGTTGTTGATGTTGAGGAGGATACTGATACCCTTGCTGGTTGTAGGATTGTTGCTGAGGAACCTGTTATTGAGGCATTGGAGCTTGAACAGCTTAAACAGCCGGCTGATAAGGCATCGGAGCATATTGCGCAGCAGCAATATACGGATATTGGAAGTATGGCATTTGAAAAGGCATTGGAGGGGGAGCTTGCCTTTTCTGTGCATGGACAGCATTTGTTTTGCCCTCTTTCTTTTTGTGTCCGTTGAAGGGCTTCTTGGCTTGAGACTGACTGCTAGAACCTCCTTGGATCTTTCCGCTCTTCAGGCCCTCTTCAATTCTTTCACCGACAATCACCAAATCAGAGAATCCGGCAGAAACATTACCAATCAACTTCTCATAGTAATGGCCTTGCAAGGTACCCATGAAGATGTCAATTAGTTCATGATCAATAAGAGGTGGATGCACCCTTGCAGCTAGCTCTCTCCAGCGTTACGCGTACTCCTTAAAGGATTCGCTGTCCTTCTGAGCCATACTCTGAAGTTGAGTACGATTCGGAGCAAGGTCAATGTTGTACTTGTATTGCTTGACGAATGCATCAGCTAGATCATCCTAAGTGCGCACATTGCTACGCTCCAGCTGCATATACCATTCGAGTGATGCCCCAGACAAGCTGTCTTGGAAGCAATGGATCATCAGTTTTTCATCTTTGGCATGGGCAGCCATCTTGCGGCAGTACATCCTTAGATGCATGTGGGGACAACTGAGGCCTTTGTACTTTGGGAATTCTTGTACCTTGAACTTGGGAGGAATGACAACATCTGGCACCAGGCACATATCCAGAGCATTCAAAGAAGTTGAGTTGCGTCCCTCCATGACTCAGAGTTTTTCAGCTAGATCACGACACATCTTGATAGCTTCAGAATCCTGAGCAGCAGTAGGATTGACAATTGGGATAACAGCATGGTAGTTTTGGACCTCATCATACTGATCCATCGGATTCTCTTCAGTATGGGGAATAGGAATCTGAGCGACGACAGGTTGGGCTTGCGGAATGGCACTAACAGTAACTCCAGATGTTGGAGGTGGTTGAGATGTGGCAGGAGTGAAGTCCATTGGTATCCCATAAGTGATGGGGTTGGGAACAGGAACAGAGAGCCTTGAGGTAGATGCTTGAACAGGCACAGTGTTGTGGGCAGCAGCGGCTTCACGCAGTTCTTCCTCCTTTCTGGCCATCATGATGGCTTCAAGAATCTGATTGATATTTCCTTTGATAGAGTCCAATTCTTCTCTGAAGGCGGCTTGCTCTTGTTGAATCTGCTCCATCATTCGTCTAGTATTAGCTCGGGTTGCGTACCGGTGTCGAGGAATCAGCTTGATTTACTGGAGAAGGAAGGAAGTTGAAGTGAGATTCTGAGGTTGAAAATGCAATGCAAGATGCATAACAGATGCAATGCAATGCGATGACATGAGATGCAATGCAAGATGCAAGATCCAGGATCGCGGATCACAGGTTCAAACATTTATGAGGTTGGCCGATCACGGGTAGATGACCAAAGTCTCTGATCAAAGAAACCTTATAGGTAGGCTCTATGAGGAAAGTTCTAGGTTCTTTATCCACAAACCCACTCACGAGATAGTTTCTACGTTGACGGATAAGGTTCCCAGGATTACAAACACAAATCGTATCAATGTCACGTAACAGGCTAGCTGCATTATGACGATAATGACGACAAGGTCTCCCCTGAGTGGGGTTCTCATGCTAGGCGCACAAGGAGCGAGTCCTTGGAGACTAACACTACATAACCACCAATATAGAACTTGGTTCTAAGAGTGGTTCACACAGTCACGGACCCTTCATGAATCAAGTCGTGCAACAGGCTAGCTGCGTTACAACAGGATCTACGAAAAGGTCTACTCTAGGGGAGCTTTCATGCTAGGCACACAAGGAGCGAGTCCTTGGGGACTAACACTACTCGACATCCAATTCTAAACTATGTGTTCTCTCTTGCATGGAGCAAATATCCCCAGCAGAGTCGCCAGCTGACGCACCTCGAAAAAAATTGCTTAATCGAAGACACGACCCTCACGCGAAAGGCGCGAAAAACTGTTCGACAGAGTCACCACCAAACTTTATTTATCCCAAAAAAGGGAAAGTAAAATATCGAGAAAACCTTTGAGAAGGGATAAGAACATGGTAGTCACAACCACATTCTGGGTTCGGGAGTCGGTTACGTGAGAGGAAGGTACGAGCACCCCCTCACGTCCGTTGTACTCAACGGGAACCTCTTAGTTCGAATTATGAGGAATGTTATCTAAGCCTGTTTGTTTTCTTCTCAACGATATATGCGAAAAGGTAATGTAAAAGGTTTCGATTACTAAGGGAAATGGGGTGGTTTTAGGATAGGGTGCTCGGCAAGATCATCGCGACCTCGGGCCTACGTATGCTCATTCGGACGAGAATAAGGAATCAGAGCAATCGTAGTTCGACTATGGGGTTTGACGAAAAAAGATGGTAGTGTGCTCGCCAAGATCATCGCAATCTTATGCCTACGTATCTTTACTCAGACGAGAATAAATAATCAGAGCAGCCGTAGTTCGTGGTACACCCATGAAAAGAGGGGTTAGGGTTTGAATTTTAGGAGACAAAAGATTGAATGACATACAACCCAAAGGGCGTGCCTCGAGAGCAGTCACTCAAGAATTCAAAGAATGCGAGACTCCAAGAACTCAGTTCTTTCGTGATTTGATTGCGAAAATGTTTGATAGGGATTAAGTGTTTTAAGACGAAAGGGTGAATGAATAACAACCCATGGGCGTGCCTCAAGAGCCATTCATTCGAACATCCAAGGAATGCTAGATTCAAAGAATCTCCTCCTTTCGTTAGTTGATTAAAAAAAAAGCGTTTGGTTACGAATTCGAATCGGATTAGGGTTTGCGAAGAGAGGTGAGGATCGATACTAGTCCCTAGGGGTGCTCCTAGTAACGAAATCACGAGATGTGCGAGTGTGCGTTTGATGTCGAGGCAAAAGGCGCTCGACTTACGAGAATGTTTTAAAGAGTGGCTCGACGACGAGTCGAGAATTGGTTTGGAAATGGTTTGATTTGTTAAGTGTTTTAGGGAGAATGACGATTATTCGATAAACGAGACGTCGGCCTCGCAACCAATTAATCGGGGAATTACTGGGATGCTAGATCCCAACGACACCTTTTTCATTCAATTGATTTGCGAAATATTGTTTGTCGAACCACGAAAGTACCACATGGAATGCTAGACTCCAATGGCATTCCTTTGTCCAAATGGTTAAGACACGTGTTTTAGAAGCGAAAGGTCGAGTGATCACAACCCAAGGCGTGCGCCCCAATGATGGTCACTCAAGAACCCAAGAAGTGCTAAACCTCAAGAGCTCAATTCTTTCGCGATTTAATTAAAAAAAATGACTTGAATATGTGTGGAGTGTTTTAATCGGGAAGTAAGCGTTTGAACGAATAAAAATGATTAGATAAATATGAATGTGAATGTGATATGGATATGAATAAAATGTAAATGATAATAATCAAGATAATATTGACAAAATATTAAAGTTGACATAAAATAAAATTGGTCTCGTCTTAATCGAATTTAATCGAGAAATCGATAAACAACGATTTTTGACTTTCATGGACCAAAATGAAACTAAAAGAAATATAAAGTGACAATTAAATTGAAAATGTGAATATAAAGAATAAAGGTCTCACCTTTATCGAGATTTAATCGAGAAATCGATAAATCAATTGATATTTAGTTTTCATGGACCCAAAATGAATAAAAAATAATAAAATGAAATAAAATTGAAAAAAAAAGAATTCAAAGGATAAAGGTCTCACCTTTATCGAGATTTAATCGAGAAATCGATAAATCGATCAATATTTTGGTTTTCATTGACCTAATAAATGAGTAAAAATAATGTAATGACATAAGTTGAAATAAAAATAAATAATAAATATGTAAATAGGCCTCATATAAATCAAGATTTAGAATTGATTTTAAAATCAACTTAATCAAGATTATTGTTATGTCATTGGCCCAAATAAAATCGAAAATAAAATAAAAATGAAATTTTAAAGTGAAATAGAAATCAAATAATAGATGCTAAACACTAGAATTGAAAACTTAAAAAAAACTATGAAATAAAAACCAAAGAAAAAGCTAAAGAAATAAGAATCGGGGTGCAACATGAAATTGAGGGGTGAATACATTATCGGCATGGGCCTTAAAGCCTTCCCCATCCATCAGCACTGCGCAAGAAAAAAGAAAAAAAAAACGAAAAAGAGGGGATGTGGGTGCGGATCCAGTTGTGAGGTGTATGCTTTAAGGCCACTCATCAACAAAAATTAAATCCACAGGCCCATATGAGTTAACAATTAAAATTAAAAAAAGCAAGTTGGATAAAGTGGAAAGGCAAAAAAAAAGGTAGCACATTCCAACATTCTCAGAAATTCATCACCGAATATCTAAAATCAAATCAAACTATGTTGCTCTCATTTTGGATATAGAGCACCATCATCATCAACAATAGCGTAAAACCTCGGCGGTTTCGAAATCCATTAGCTCAGAAGAAGGCCTTCATCATCGCGCGAAGAATAGGAACAACGGAAACAGAAAAAAATTTTTTGGGAAATAGTCGAACCCAACCTTCTACTCGCTCGTCTCAATCTCCCTAGTTCTCTTGCTCGGGTTCAGGCCGTTCAGGTTTGCTCTTGTTCTGGCTCATCCGGTTTCGGTCAAACTTCTTCTTCTACTCTTTCTCTTGGAGGCGTGCGTTACCGTGATGACGAAAATGTTTGTTGTATACAGGCAAAAATAGCGACTTGAGATGGATGTTTAGTGGTATGCGAATCCGACGGTAACGCGGTTGTCATTGTTGTTGTTCACAGCGCGATAACAGTGGATCTGTGAGGGAGTATAAAGGAAGGTTTAAGACTTTTGGGTCGAGATTAGTTGTTTATTGACTCGCGGATGTTGTTTGAGATTTCGGGGCGGATGAGGTTTGTTTGGTAGCTATGCAGAGAAGATGATGAGGGATTAGAATGAATAGGTTGAAGAATGTTGAGTTTTTGAAGGTTTGTTTTTATGATGTTAAGGTTTATGGCCGCTAGCTCCTCTTTGTGAGTGAGAATGAGAGAATTTATAGGAGCGGAAGGGTGATTTGGGAAGAGAAATTGTGGGCTGTAAATGTTGATTGCAATTGATTTGTTGTACGGATTAATTTTGCAGGTGTTTTTGGAATATTCGTTTTTGCAATTCGTTCTGTATTGGTGGTTATTTGTACAAGTAGCAGCATTATGGTTTTGAAATGTACAGGTAATGTTTGAATTGATGGTTGCAGACATTAGAATTGGTTTGTGTTGGTCTTTGCACAAGATGGGCGTGTTGTGGGAATTGTTTTTGGTTTCAAGTTTGTGGGTGCAGGGCGGTGGTATAATGTGTGTGTTTTGGTGATGGCAGAATGTTGCTGTGAGAGTGGATACATTGTGAATTTGGCTTGGCAAGATGGGCTTTTTGTGACATTTTTTGTAGAAATGGTTTTTATTTTGGAATCAATTCAAGTGGGCTTATGGTTTTTTTGTAGATGTAGTGTATAATGGTAAAAAAGAAAGTGGATTAAGAAAAGATTATTAAAAATAATTGAATGGGTAGAAATTGGGTTAAAAAGAAATAGTTGAATGAGATGGATTTAGAAAAAGGAAATGGTTATTGAATTTGGATTTGGATTGGATTTGAAATGTGGAAATTGGTTGAAAAAAGAAAGATAATTAAAAAAAAGGTTATGGACATAAATAGGTTATAGATTTATGGATTAAAAGAAAGATTAATGGATAATGGATATGGTTAAAAATTGGAAATGGATAAAGGATGGTTCATGAGTTTGTAAAATGGATATGGATAATTATATGTTGAAACGGATATTTAATTGGATGAATAAAAAAAGAAAGGGTTAAAAAGTAGATATGACTTAAAATAAAAGGATAAGAAATAAAAGAGAGATGAAGTTGAAGACAACACATTTTTTTGGATTTTTTCGAATACTTGTCAGTGAGTGGATGCACAGATGAAAACTATAAACAGGTAGGACAAATTTGGGGTATGACAACAGACAACCGGCCACTCCACACTCACAGCTTCACGATTAATTTGCAACGATGCAAACATTGCAAACATCGAAGCTTCACCCTCCACAAGTTCATCTACTTGCTTAGCAGATAAGAACATCAACTCCCCACTGGCATCAATCTCAGGAAACTCTACAGCCTTGGTATAACAATTGATGTGAACACGATTGAACTCTAACCAGTTTATTCCAAAGATCACATCGATCTGGTGCAAGGGTAAGCACACCAAATCCATCACAAAACTCTTCTCAAAAATCGTCACAGGGCATCTCAAACACACAAGGGTAGTAGTAACAGAACCATTAGCTGGAGTTTCTATTACCATATCCCATTCATATCAGATAACTTCAAACCCAATCTATTAGCACACTCAAGCGAGATAAAAGAATGAGTAGCACCAGTATCAATAATAGCAACCAACTCGATATTATTAATAAAACAAGTACCTCGAATCAGGTTGTCCTTCTCTGGAGCTTCTGCACCACTCAAAGCAAACACACGTCCACTGGTCTGGTCAGCAGTAGCAGTCTTCTTCGGCTTTTGACATTGAGTACTGATATGACCTTTCTCACCACAATTGAAACAGGTCAGACCTTCATCTTTGCAGTCAGTAGCTCTATGCCCCTTCTTACCACATCGGTAGCACCTCACCACATTATTGGTGCATACATCAGCATGGTGACCTTGCTCACCACACTTGTCTTCTTCCCATTTGAAGCCTTCTACTTCCCTTTGTCAGCTAAAGTTGTATAAGGCTTACCCCTATACTGCCCTTTCTTCTCACTCAACTGCTTGTAGTGAGCAGATTGAGCTCGGTTATCCTCGTTGTAGATTATGCTCTTGTCAACCAACTTAGCATACCTGCGGATCTGCTGATATCCAATACCCTGCTTAAACTCTGGTCTTAGCCCATTCTTGAACTTAAGACACTTGGACATTTCAGCATCAGCACGATTGTAGTGCGGACAAAACTTCACCAACTTCTCAAACTTCGCGGCATACTCTGCCACAGTCATATCCCCTTACTTCAGCTCAAGGAATTCCACTTCTCTCTTGCCACGAGCATCCTCTGGAAAATACTTCCCCAGAAACTCCTGCTTAAACACAGTCCAAGTTATCACAGTGCCAACATCCGTGAGTCTCTGACGGGTGTTATCCCATCAGTCCTCAGCCTCCTCTTCCAGCATATGTGTTCCAAACTGAACCTGTTGCTCATCAGAACACCCCATCACCCGGAAGAGCTTCTCGATCGCCTTCAGCCACTTGTGTGCACTTGCTGGATCATACGTACCCACAAAAGTCGGTGGATTGTTCCTTTGAAACCTCCCCAAAGCACAAAACTCATCAGGAGCTCCACCATTCAGATTCAGCTGCGCCACCACATTAGCAACCGATTCCAACGCATCAGCAATCACACGATCATTTCTTCCAGCCATTCTGTACACCACCAACAAGGTTAGAAGAACTAAAACATCGACAGTGTACACACACTTGTCGACTAACAGGGGACTGACAACACTTAAAAACCTGGCCGGACGGACCGACCTGCTCTGATACTACTAATGTAACACCCTTTTCTACTCCCAAATAATGTTGCAGCAAAAATAACTCAAATATCAGAGTAAAACATAAAAATTCCCTCGAAGGGTGCACATTTCTCATTAAGTCAAAATAACACAATTACCCTGTAAACAAAAAGGGTTTTTCCTCAAAGTTTCACAAAAAGTCTTCACATGGCAGCGGAACTCAAAATTCTCAATAAAAGGTTTTCCACAACGTCGTAATAATAAAAAATAAAACCACCTCATCGCATGACAACAAAATAAAGAAACAACATAGTTCGACTCAAAGGACCCCAACCCGATGTTACACTATCAGAGCAAGACCCTCTAAATTGACCAAAGCAACTAAACTTCAAGTCCTCGGAAGCATCCAAAGCTAAGCCTGATCACCTGCACGTTACCCATGTGGAGTCAACATTCAAACAGGCAGGGTGAGTAATCGCAATTCAATATAATTATATAAATAAAAGACATTAACAAGGAAACAGTTGTTTTTATCAATTACTTCATTGACTCACCCAAAACATCATATAAAACATCACATCACCAATATCACTCATATGCAATCATGCAATGCCACCAGGAATGAAATGCAAAGTCATAAGAATGCATGTGGTACCAAATCGTCATAATAATGGACACTAGGCCATCAACCCTCCACAAGGGAGCACATCACAAACACCTCAATCCACACAATGGGATTGAAGCCACCACTGGACCGAAGTCCTAACATCATCAATACACCAAAGTCTAAATGCTATGAATGCATGATGCACAATGTCAATATCATCATCATCAACAAAAGTCATTACGTGCATCAACATTCATCAAAATCTCATGTTAATCCATGTCATCATTTAATCATCACAACATCATGAATCGTCATCACATAATCATCCATATACTCGTGGTACTTCACATCGTCATTCTATCCTCAAACATCACATATAAACATCTAATAATCACCAATAACATCATATCATCATCTAATCATCAAAACATCATTTTCATCACTAAATAACTCATCATATAACACGTCAACACATAGCAGCAACTTACAACAACATCACAGCATCACTATAATATAAAACAGATATTTTTCATGAATTTTAAATCAATAAAAATATTATTTTTCAGTCCCAGGTCGCGCAAAGCGCGCCCCACCTGCGCTAAGCGCGCTACTCACTGCCTCGAAGAGGCGAAATTTCTTCAGACCGTGCTAAGCGCGCTAGACCGCGCTAAGCGGGCTTTGCGATTTCTGCAGAAAAACCCTGCGATAACAGCACTTCTCCATCTGCGATTTTCTGTACTAAACTCGATTTTTAACAGCAAATTTTCATAGATTTTGTACCAATAACCTACATCTAACATTTGCAATTCAACCAAACAAATCAAACAAGACTAATTCATCAATTCCAAATCATATTATCACAAAATCTTCCTAAAACCCTCATTCAACCCCATGGATTTCCCCCAAAACCCCAATCACCCACCAACACCTAACCTTTATATCAACATATTGCAAAGTGATACTCCTCATACCTTAGAATATTGTCTCCTTCGACCTCTCTTGAAGTTTCGCCGGAATTCTTCTATGCCCTAGCCTCCTTCTCACTTGTTCTTCAGAGCACCTTTGCCTTTTCCTCAAAATAATACGAATAATGAGTTCCTTTCATTATTCTCTCTTAATATACCCTTAAATGTGCTCTTCCCATTATATCCTCACTAATTCTCCTCAATTGTCCACTTTACCCTTCATTCTTCTAATATTATTTAAAATAAATAATAATACAAATATATTCATATCATATACTATTATTTAATTAAAATAACCAAAACTTCACAAAATCACCGACCTCGACACGAAACACCAAAATTCACAGAAATCCACGAATATAATATTTAAATAAATTAAATAAATATTCTACAAAATTTGGGGCGTTACAGGCCCCCAGCCTCACCAAAAATATGTTGTTTTTCCAAATGATCAAATGCACTAATAAGAGCACAAGTGTCTATCTGCCTCTTATTTTATTTTAAAGAGAGTAATTCGTGGTGACCACATCCTTATTCATATCTGAGCCCCTGGTACCAGACGTATAAATTCTTTTTCATATTGACCTCATTGGGAGACAGAAGGGTCAACTTGAAACAGTAAGAAGGAATAGGTCAGTGGAAGTGCACCATGTATTAATACTTCTGAAAACCCCCTCTGCAAGAGCGGGCACGTCCAACCGGGTCCAAAGATAAATAGAAGGCTAGATGAGCCTCAAAAGTCACAAGTTTCACCAACATGAAACGTTTAAGGAAATTACCCTAGTCAGAGGTAAAGTGGCCAAACTAAGGCAGTTGAGGGCAAAGGAATATCAATCCTTGATCTCGAGAATTATCTTTAGAAGTACAGACTACACAAAAAAGGTCAAAAAGATCCCCAAGTAAGATTTTCAAGATCTGTACTCGGCACATAGTTGGAACACCTTCATCAAAGCCCATTTTTCGAGATGAGGATGCAAGGGGGTGACCTTAAAATGACCCATGACAGCCACCTTAAAATTAGAGAATGTCAAGTGTATCCCTAACCCGGTGAAGAGGCATTCAGATAGAGGAATTAAACAACCCATAAAAGATTTGCATATCCTCTCATCCAGTCCTACTAGGAGAATCAGCCAATCTGAGGGATTGCCAACAACGATGATGGCTATGGTTACAACCTTGAAAGTGTATAAAACAGAAAGAGTCCCAACTATTTTTGCAGCCATCCAATGGTATCTATTGGCATTAGTCGGTTCAATTAATCAAAGGCCTTTATGTCAGCTCTATGATGATCGTTAGGGCTGACTTAGGATACAGCATCAGGCTACCCTTGACACTCCAAATGACGAGCAATTTCATTATCGCTAGGATCGCAACCCCTCACTCCCTAGTACATTTTAACAAAACTATTATCATTTAATCTCCTTCGAATAACAGCTTCTATTTCTGCCTCGGTCAAGATAAGAGGATGCATCAGTTTCTCGACAAGGTTTTCACCTCCATCGAGTTTCACCGGAAAGAGAGTCTTCGAGGAATCCATTAAAGTATTCTCATCTAAAAGAAGGGGGTTGAATTGTGTTAGCTTTTATTTCCTTTCTAAAAATATCTTATCAGATTCTGAACACAAAGTCGAGAAACTGATATAGAGTCAAGTGTTTACAGCGGATAAAAACAAGTTCAGAGGTAGAGAGTCAAATAAAGACAGACACAAGCAAGTTTTTCCTGGTTCCTCCCACAAAACAAGAGTAGTCCAGTCCCATACACTTCCAAGGGATTTCACTATAATCACTACTAATTACAATTTCTCAGGCACACAAGCAAGATAATTCCAGTGCTCAAACACACAAGTAAGAGACTTCTAATGCTCAAGCACACAAGCAAGAGACTTCAGATGCTCAAGCACACAAGTAAGAGACTTCTAACAATCTAACTTATAGATAAAAAATTGTTTGATTCTTACACTTGATATAGAATCAGAGGTGTAAACAAAATACAACTTAATAAAACTCGTAAGACTTATGAATTTCTAAGATATACAAATGATAAGAAAGTCTAAGTTAAACTTGTTTTTTTTGTTTGACAGAGTAACAAATCTTTTTATTGTCATGGATTGGTTAACTTTCTTCAAGTCTTAAGCTCCTTATGTAGAGAGACATAAAAGAGTCATTGAAGAGAAGAGTTAGCATAAATGAGTCTTGGAGAAGTTTGATCATAAAAGTTGGAGTGTTTCTTGATATGGTTAATACCTTTGAAAAAGAAATTTTAATTTCCTTTGCTTCAACAGGAATTATATGTTACATCCCAATTGTCTGTGCAAATTTTTGTTTGGAACTACACGTGGTCATGAGAAGACAAATTGCTCTGAGTCTGATAGTAACCTATTAGAGTCTTCTCGATTCTTACGTTGTTTGGCTTCAAAGTCTAAGAACTTCATAGAAAGTTGACCTCCTCGAAAGTCTAAGTATTCAGAGTCTGTGTCTTCAGAGGTTGACTTTCTTTAGAGTCTGGTCTGAGTCTTCAGAGTCTGTGTCTTTATAGGTTGACTTTCTTCAGAGCCTCGTCTTCAGAAGTTGACCTCTTTCAGAGTCCGAATCTTCAAAGTCGGGTTCTCAGGCTCTGATCCTTCAGATTCTGGATCTTTTAGCTTCATTTTCAGTACCAGTACTAAGTTTATATCAAAAAACTTTAGTCTATGATCCCACACACTTGAACATTCATTAGTATACCCAATTGTTCTTTAAATACTTTGTCATCATCAAAATCTTAGAGATATGGTAAAAATAAATTTTGTTCCAACAATATCCCCCTTTATGATGATGACAAACACAAGTATTTAAGAACAATGGTTGTTAATTTAATTAACAAGTTTACTTTAGTGTCTGAGGTTTGTAAGCTCCCCTTGAATCTAATAGTCCAAAAAATGAGGTTTGTAAGCTCCCCCTAAGTTCTATCCAGGTTGATTAAATGTGATCTTTACAGCACAATTAATTATTCTTCAGAATTTAAGCAAGAATTAATTCTTAACTATTAGATTAAGGCGCTTAAATACTTATTTATCTTACTCCCCCTTTTGTCAAAAACAAAAAATAAAGGAAACATGAAAAGATACTAAAGAAAAATATCATTAAACCAAAGAAAATAATTTTTAGATTGCAAAATATTTCAAAA
The DNA here is from genome assembly GCA_022829125.1 of Lathyrus tuberosus. Taxonomy (NCBI): domain Eukaryota; kingdom Viridiplantae; phylum Streptophyta; class Magnoliopsida; order Fabales; family Fabaceae; genus Lathyrus; species Lathyrus tuberosus. The sequence continues at coordinate 11,165,779 of JALAZF010000105.1, read as the reverse complement.
ATAACATAAGGTGTTAAGTCCTAAAGTCTAGTGTTCTTTCTTCAGAATCTCCCTGATGGCTTTAATATCTGGCCCCATATATTTTGCCTTGCAACCACAGACTTTCACCGAGCAACTATTTCTTCTCGTCAAGGGGAAGTTACTTGATCATTCTAGGATCAAACGTGATGAAGCCTGGGAGATGATGGTCATTTATATGGGAGTTGACCCAATGGATGGCCTTGTGCAGTGTGAGAGCACCAGAGGTGCTCATGCCAAATTTTCATACTTACAGAAGCTATATAAAGACAACTTGGAGTTGGCTGGTGATCCTGACGGCGATGATCTACAGGTTACCTACCATAGGGAGTGTGCTTTGAGGTGTTTTCTCATATTCTTGGTTGGCACGTCCATGTTTGTGGACAAAAGTGCAACCTGTAACACCCTAACAACCCCGACGCAAAAATAATATGAATTTAAAGTAACTACACACATAGGGTATCACTCAAACACATCATAAACCTGCTTCGTAACACATGTTACTCAAACATGTCATAAATTAAGCATTTGTTGTCACATACTCGCCTTATCATAGGCTTATCGCATCGAAAATTAAATCAAATAAAGTACCTCAACACGATTAAGTCTCATAACAATTTCTTTCAAACATAAAACTTGGTTATGGAAAAATGCCTTCAACATCAACAACACATAACATAATAACAAATAGAAAAACATAATGTTCGTCCACCCAATGTTACAAATCAGAGCAACAAAATCTAAATATCGCATAAAATGGGAAAAAGAAGAATGACCTTAACGTCATCCTTCAACTTTTAAGCAGATACTCATTTGCCTGCTCGTATGTACCCCAAGAAGGAGCACAAAAATACATAAACAACAAAAGGGTGAGAATACACTCGAAATATATAATGGTGCAAAAGTATGCAAGGGTGGCTTAAACAAACTTCAATAATCATTCAACACGATTCACATTCACCACATAAGTATCCTTAACCACCAATATCAACACATTCGTTCAATTACATATGCAAACAATGAATGCAATGTACTTAACACCAAGACTCTACATGCATGTCGTACCATTATGGATAACACAGGTCCATCTCATTCCTGAATTCTCACCATAGAACCAGCGCACACCAATCTGTTACTATCACCATTAGTAATTCTTCACTACTTTCCATCTAGGACCAGCTATTAGCTCCTAAATCAACACCATCGGACAAGAGCACACCAAAACTGTATCAAAGTTCGTACACCATGAATGCATGATTTACAACAACATGTAACATCACTAAATTATCACCATATAATCACCATAATTCTGCACAGCATCACAACAATATATTAATTCAATAATCAATAATAAACAATACCAAAATACCTTCAAATAGTGGCCAAACAGTAGCCTATTCACAACACAACATCAAAATCAAAATCGACAATTCAGTTCAAAGTAACTGAGTGAATGACGCTCATTCTGGCAATATAAAGGGTTACCCGTCACCAGTGTGACACCCGTCACCACCCACGCCACCTCATATGTCATCCTTATGATGCTCATCCCATTAAATTGTGAGTAAGGAGCATGACGGTCTACCCGTCAAGCAGCTGGCACCCATCTGTGCCTCAAAGGCCATGATGACCTGGTCGTCATGAGGGTGATGCCCGTCACCCTGAAGTAGAAAATAGAATCTACAGTTTTGGCCATAGAGTTCAGTTCAAAACTCTGATTTTATCTTCTCAGCCCCCAAATTTAACAACATCAAGGAAAATAATAACTAGCATTAATTCTTCATTTATCTAGAAATTAACATGCATTTTCTTCAATTAATCATGGGTTTAACATGTTTTATTCATCAAAATCACAACAACATAGAAGCATCCATTCATACCTACTTCATTAACAAAAATACACAATTTCCATGGTAAAATAGTACACGAATTTCACATAATATATCGTATAATTCATGCTATTACGGGATTTATATCATGTTAATCAATCATTCATCAAAAAGGAAAATTAGGGGAAAACCTAATGGGGTTAAGGACTTCCCTCTACCTAATCATGCATTACACCATATAAGAAGTGATCCCCCTTACCTTAGATTTTCAAGCAGCATGTTCTCTAATCGGAAAATTGGTGCTTCCCTCCTTAAGCTTAGATTTGTTCTTCACACTTGAAATTCTGGCACTATAACACATGTTAGTACTGATGTCTTCACATCAGAACATAATGTCAACACAGATGTTACGACATCTGCCATCTGACAGAAAAGTAAAATAAACAAGACTGGAAATAAAATGCATAAACATAAATAACGCAATCAATTGGTAACCCAGCTCGGTGCAACATCACCTACATCTGGGGGCATCCAAGCTAGGAAGGAAATCCACTGTGATAGTATTAGTTCAAAGCTAAACTCCCCTGTTTACAACTTCTAACCTAATCCCTACCTTGTGCAAACTTTTACCTAGAAATCACCATCTAGATATGAGATCCCCCTCTCACTTTCTAACAACCAGTCACAGTCCTAGTGACTGATGCCTCAAGAAACCAAAAAGATAGAAGAACATTCTTCCAACTACAATACTAGGTTTTGCTTAAAAGCTTCAACCAAGAACAATACTCAACTCCTTGTTTAGAAGCTTTAGAGTGATAACAACAAACAATACATAATCTATCTACCACAATGTATCAAAAGATACAAAGGGTGACTTACAAAATCACACACAAGAGACTCTCAAAACCTAACACTACAAAACCACCCCTTATTTTTACAAAACTGAAAGCCCGTATCTTCATTAGGTTTAGGTATTCTTTTGAATACTCCTTAACAATCCATGGGCTTCAAAATCTTCACCCAAATATTCCTTGATCCATACGCTAAGGGCTGCACCAATTGTGTAGAAAAGATCTCCTAAAATCTTGGAACAAAACATAAAGTTTCCTAAATTGTCTCATCATCCAATTTTAGCAACTTGTGTACAGCTGGAGATACTAAAACTTGTTCAAGATAAAATCTTCTTGACCTGCAAAAATTACTGATATATATCCAAAAGGAATATCACATAACTAAACCAAATCTGTCAAGATTTAAAAAACAACCAGAACTAATGTTCTAGTACAACATGTTACAACATTTGTCAGAACATCTGCTCACAAGGTGAACTGAACAACATGTCAGAACATCACACACAACATCCTGTTGTGAACCATGTTTTAGAAAAAATTGTTACCAATCCTAAAACCATGGATCTAACAATCTCCCCCTTTGGAAAATTTTGGCTAAAACACCTTTTTCACAATAAACCTAGAGAGAGGAATAAAATCACAATACAACACAAGTTACATGTAAAACATGTGAACTCTGTAAATGAGGAAGAAGAAAACCTGCATCTTCAGAATCATCCAAGTTACTCCCCCTAAAACACAGAACTGATCCTTGTCACGGACGAATAAATCTTCCTCTCAAGGGGAAAAAGAAACTTTTCCCGAAGCACAAGAAAACCAACCTTGAGCTTCAACCAAGGCACAAGAGGGAAAAACCAAATCTCCAGAGAGACCAACCTGAGATACTCAAGTACACACAATAGAGACCCATGCAGCAGGAGCCTCACACAAAACTCAGAACACTAGAATCCTAGACTCACATAAACCCAGCCACAAAACACAACCGATAGGATGTTAGAACATCGGATAAGACATCCTGCACATACCACATCAGAAGAAACAGCAGACACTGAGAGACACAAGATCCACATCATAAGGAAACAACCTTAGACAACACTCAACCAACCATTTTCTCCCTATTTTTAGCCAAAAATTGAAAGAAATAGAGTAAAAAGAAACTGACACAAAAATAATCAAGAGAAGACACAAAACTGACACAAACCACACTAGCCAAGACTGACTCCACTGAAGAAACAACAAAAAGAAGAAAAGGAGCAGACTCATTAAAGGAGACAAAGACTAAGACACAAAACAAAACAAAACAAAACACACCAGCCAAAGCAAAATGGAAACCCCCTAAAGAACCTTCCTAGCATCAGCGTTTTGGAAGATTTACTCATGCTGAGACCTAGCTTGAGAGGATGGTGAGGTAGTAAGGCTTTTAAATATAAGAAGAGTTACCTAGATTGAAATGACCATTTCTAGTAACGACACTCTATTAAACGAGAGCGATATTGGAAGAAAATAAAATCATCCTTAGTAACTATGCACATATTCTATGTTCCTCTTTTTCTACTCCCAAGTTTTGACCAAGACAATTCCCATGTCATTGAAAACTTTTATCCTTGAACACACATGCACCAACAACACATTTTTTTTCTCAGACCTTAAAAAAAACAAAGATGACTAGTCAACCTGTCCTTATCAAGCTGACCAGAGAGAATCTCTTGACAATTTTGACTGAACCAGCGTGTCATGATATTGTAATCTTCTCTATTTGGAGCACCAAACAACCTCAGCAACATACTTAAACCAGAAAATACAATTTAATCTTGTTGATCCAACATATAGGATTGATGCTCAAGAAGAACCAGCCACTACACCAAACAAGACATTAGATGGCGCTTTTTAGGCCTTAGACAACGCTTAAAGCGCTGCTTAAGGTTGCGCTGTCATAGGTAAAGACAGCGCTTTTTATTTATGAAAAAACGCTCTCTAAAGTATACATTAGACAACGCTTTTTCTGTAAAAAACACTCTCTAAAGTGGGCCTTTAGACATCGCTTTTGAAAAAGCGCTGTATAATGTATACGTATAAAATTTTAATGAATTTTTTTATATACCTTTAGAGAGCGCTTTTTAATGAAAAAGCGTTGTCTAAAGGCCCCCTTTAGACAGCGCTTTTTAAAGCGCTGTCTAATGTATGCCTATAATTTTAGTTATCAATTTTTCTATACCTTTAGAGGGCGCTTTTTAGGAGAAGCGCTTTCTTTTGTGATCTATAGACAGCGCTTTTTCTAGAAAGCGCTGTCTTTTCTCTACATATAATTTTAATGATATTTTTTTTAAAATCCCATTTTAACCATTTTTTTATGCCGAAACCTGTATAATTCAAGTCATTTCAATAAACCTGTATATTTCACATTTCCATTAACAATTTCTAGTATGGTTCATTAACCATTTCCACTAATCCCATAAATCACATAAACCACATAAACCATTTCCATTATAATACAAGTTATTTACATTAACTATTCACAAAACTATACAATTACAATCCAAAAACACATAAAGGGCATAAACCATTCACAAAACTATACAATCCCATAAAATAAACCATTCACAAAACTATACATTCACATAATCCCATAATCCTATACCTTATATAGGATTCTTTTTTCAATAAGGTATTCGCACAATTCCTCCTTAATTTCTTGCAATTTATCCTTTGTGTAATGAGAACACGCGTATTCATCAAAGTACTACATAACAAAACAAAATATGCATGATTTAGTTAAAAAATAATAAATTATATGACATATCCGATAAATATTAAAATAAATCCTAAGTTATAAATCCATGCATACCGTAATAGGAATCTCTAATCGATCCATTTGAAGGATTTCTCTCATAAACCTCAAAACGAAATACCCGTAGTCTATGCCATTACGCTGACGAGGGCACTACACATAGACAAACAAATAAGAATTAATATATAGTTGTTTTGTGTTATCAAGTAACATCACTAATAAGCAACATTGTGAAAATTAATATACCTCCACTTTGACCCATGTAACGTTGGTTGCTTTAGCCCGTGCTACTCGAGATTCTCTTTGTGCTCGGTATACGAGTATTGCTCTATAAATGAAAAACGTAAATTTAGAACAATCTCATAGAAATAATTAAATATACAAATACACACGAATATTTCGAACAATCTCACTTACGTATCAACCACATCCTTCATATCCTGATATGTTGACCAATCAGTATCCAATGAATTTAGATAATAGAGCACTTCTCTTGTAGGATTAATGGCAACTAACAACCAGTGTCCACTGTAAAATATAACAAAAGTTTAGATGGATAATTTCTACGCAAAAAGATACAAATTAAAGATTAGAATGAAATTAGAATGAAAATCTTACCCGTTTCCAGTATTATACGGTAAAAGAAACAAACTTTCTGTCTTGCTGGCCATAAATCTCTCAGTTAAGTGGTCTCTTACTGAAAGTGCATTCATACCAATTGCCGGTGTATTGACAAGGGTGCAAGAGAAGAAACAGAATCTGTTTGACAATTCCGTCCCCCGCATCATATTTTCATACAAGCACCTTAAATAAAAACATAATAAACATTAGACTATTTTCATTGAAATGTGTAAATAAATTGTTCAACTAAATAAATAATAGATTGATCGGAGTACCAGATGTATGAATGCATAACACTGATGCCTAATTCAATATGCTTGAAAATCTGCTCCATGTCCTCTCTTCCGATTATCTCGGAATGAGGAAAACCAAAAACACCTTCGTCCATGTCTATTTGACGAATAGCACCATCCATCAAATCTGACATTGCCATAAGTGTTTCTAGACACGACTGAAAGCGAGGAGGAGCTCTTTTTGCCTGCACGGTCCTAGTAGGAGCTTTTTTCTTGCTGGCCTGTTGTGAAGCTTGAGCAGGAACCTAACAATCATATAATTTAGGTAAAGTAGAAAATCATGAAACTTTTGAATTCGGATAATAGAATAACACTTAAAATGTACAATTAAAATAAATGTGTTAATTTAATTAAAATAAATATGTGCTAATTACCTCGGGAATTTTATTTTGACAATTGATATTAGCTTTGTCACTAGTATCTTTCAAACCGGAACCGTGCTTTTCCGCCTCATATCTCTCTTTATCCTTTTGCAATTCACGGACTTGCGCCTTTAGTTCCTCCAATGATTGCATGACTTCTCGGTTGCTGGGATTTTTTCTCTTTGGATACAAGGAAGATGGAGTCACACCAAATCATTTACCTCTCACCCGGCCGAAATACTCAGGAACATTTAGTACTCGACTAAGAATGCTCATGCAATCCTCCTCGCCTGTGGTTAAGGATTTAGATAGAGTCTCCTGAAATTCATTGACATATTGAAAATTATTAGTGGGGATTACAAATTAATTATATTTTAATAAAAGTTTAATTAACTTAAAGACATAATGTTATACTTACACATTCGTCATAAACATGCTGAACATCTTCCCTAACAACTCCATCCTTACCCACATGAGCTTCCTTCCACAAAACATGTACCGGAAGTGATGATTCTTCACTTTTTGTCTCTTCTAACTACACATTTAGTTAAATAATAAATTCATCAAGTATAATACAATAATACAATTAATAAAATCATAGCATTAATATATACTTACCAATTTTTGCTGTAACCGTGCATATCCCAAACGCCCTTTTCTGTATGGATACGCGGGTTTTGCTGCTCTTTGGCGCAAGATGAAAATGTAAAAATCAATATCACCTTGATCTCCAATGTTTTCATCAATTACTTTGTTAGATAAAAGCACTATAGACCATTTTGTACTTGTCGGATCAGTGAAATAGAACACTTGTTTAGCTTGAGAGGCTAGAATAAAAGGCTCATCTTTGTACCCCACCCTATTAAGATCCACTTGCAAAAATCCAGACTTATCCATTCATACGCCATTATTATTTTCAACCCACTTGCAACGAAATATAGGAATCTGAAACTTCTCATAATCAAACACCCAAATGCGCTCGATAACCCCAAAATATGACAGATTTACAAATTTGGGGTTTAAATCTTTCACACTTGAAATGTGCATTGCTTCAGCTACCACGGTGACACCACTATTTTGCATAGTACTTTTATCATCTTGTTCTTTGGTATAAAATGTGTATCCATTAATTGCGTATGCGCGATAAGAAAACACAACCAAACTTGGACCATATGCTAAACATCTCAACCTTTCTGTTATTGAAGCGGGATCTGAATAATACTTTGAATAAATATGATCCTTAAACCAAGGTATGAAACTTCAATTGTGCTCTCGTACTATCCAATTCTCATTTCTATTCAGATTTAAACCTCGGAGAACATCCTTGTGCATTTGAACATACGACTCAACCTCATTCTCATTGTGCAGAACATACAAATGCACTTGATCCCGTTCGACCCTTGATACTGTCACAACTTCATTTCCAATTAACTTTTTTCCTTCTTTTTTATCAACAATATGAAATTTGGGGAGTCCAATTGATTGTACATTGGACAGATATTCAGTATAAAACTCAATCGCTTCTTCAACAATGTATCGTTCGGCAATACAACCCTCTGGTCGACTTCGGTTTTTCACATACCCTTTTAATATTTTTATATAACGTTTTGCAGGGTACATCCATCTCATATAAGCCGGTCCACACAATTGTGTCTCTTTCACCAGATGAACAACTAGATGAACCATTATGTCAAAAAACGAGGGAGGAAAAATCATTTCAAGATCACACAAAGTAATAACTATTTCTTTTTGCAATGTTGGTAAGATCGCAGGATCGATCACCTTACTGTAAATTGACTTGAAGAAAAAACACAATTTAGTTATTGCGCTTCTTACTTTTTCTGGCAGAATCGAACGTATACCTATTGGTAGAAAATGTTCCATTATAACATGGCAGTCATGCGTCTTTAAAGTCTTTAACTTGAGGTCTTTTATAGACACAAGTCTTCTAATATCTGAAGAGTATCCTTCTGGAACTTTAACTTCACTTAGAAATTTACACAATACTTTTTTCTCCTTTCTAGAAAGAGTATACGCAGCAGGTGGTAGATATGTTCATTTTCCTTTCTTCAATGGTCCTAATTCGGTTCTTATCCCCATCACTATCAAGTCCTTTCTTGCTTTAAGGCCATCCTTAGAATTTCCTTGTATATTGAGTAACGTACCAATAACATTGTCAAATACATTTTTTTCAATATGCATAACAACGAGAAAATGTCTTACATACAACGACTTCCAATATAGCAGTTCAAAAAAAATTGACCTCTTCTTCCACCCACTCTTGACAAGTGTATGTGCAAAAGGCTTTCCAAACTGAGTACTCACATCTTTCACCTATTCAAAAATTTGATCACCTGTCAATATAGTTGGAGCTCTACCATGTTCTGGCTCTCCATTGAATGCTTTTCTCCACCCACGATAGTGATGATTAGAATTTAAGAATCTACGATGACCGAGAAATACATTCTTCTGACTAAACTCCAATCGCGTCCAATCTGTTTTATCTTCATAAATAGGACATGCACATTGACCTTTTATGCTGTACCCTGATAGATTTCCGTATGCTGGAAAATCATTAATTGTGCCAAACAACATCGCCCTCAAGTTGAAACTTTCTTTCCTATACCCATCATAAACCTCCACACCGTTCTCCCACAAAAACTTTAAATCTTAGATTAAGGGTGCCAAGTATACGTCTATGTCATTCCCTGGTTGTCTAGGCCCAGAAATTAACATAGATAACATCATGTACTTACGCTTCATACAAGGCCATGGAGGTAGGTTATAAATCATTATGATCACAGGCAAAGTGCTATGTGAGATACTTTGAAGACCGTGTGGGTTCATTCCATCAGTAGATAATGCCAAGCGAAGGTTTCTTGCTTCTTTTCCAAATTCAGGATAATCATCATCAATTTTCATCCACTGTGGTGAATCTGCCCAATGTCAAAACTTTCCATCAATAATTCTTTCATCTGCATTCCAAGTCAAGTGTCTTGAATCGGTCTCACTATGAAACATGCGTCTAAATCTCAGAATTATAGGAAAATACCATAAGACTTTTGCTGGAGACAACTTTTTCTTATATCGAGAGACACCGCATTTAGGAAACTCATTTAACGATGCATACTCATTTCGAAACAAAACGCAATCGTTTGGACAGGCATGTATCTTATCATAGCTCATGCCAATAGAGCACAACATCTTTTTCGCCTCGTATGTTTGATTGGGAAGAACATTATCCTCTGGAAGCATATCTTTCATAAGGGTCAATAACTCTGTGAAACTTTTATCCGACCATCCATTGCCCGCCTTTAAGTTGTACAACTTTAATACCGCATACAATCTTGTGAATTTGGTGCAACCATTATATAACAGTTTCTCTGCATCGCTTACCAACCTCTCAAACATTTTGGGACAATCCTTAAGATCTTCTTCAAGTGCTTCTGCAATCTCTTCGACTCGATCAGAATCGTATGTATCTGTGCCATTGTCGTTTGAAGCATAGGTCGTATTATCCCCCGGTTCAACATTCCCGTTAATTTTCTCACCATGCAAATTCCAACATGTATAACTTTTATCAATTCCACTCCTCATTAAATGCGATGCCAACTGAACCGCGTCAACCCGACTCCCAAAACAACAACCCAAGCAAGGACATCTCATTTGACTGGGGTCTTTGGCGTGCGCAACAACAAACTTAACGAATTCTGATACCCCATTCTCGTACTCTTTCGATAATCAACTTGAAGACATTCATTTCTTATCCATAGTTATACTAATTGAACTAAAAAAAACAAAAATAAAAAATATTTACCTGTAGGGAAATGATCCGACTTTCACACTTTGATCACAAGTAACCCCTATATATAGCAAATTCAATAAGTTAGTAACTCCATCATATCAGTTCATTCAAAGCACTACTAATTACAGTGGCGAGAGAGAACAACTAATTACCTTTAGAGATGTAAACAACTTCTAGACCCACACAGTGTCCAGATAGGTTAGAATTACCAAGATCCCCCTGTACACGTATCATAAAATGAAATATCATTAACTAACCAATTATGAGTCATAACTTGATAAGTGGCAACATGTAATCACAAACTCGGATGTTGAAAACTAAAATGCGGAAACTCTAAATCATGTCTACGAATTTTGCATGTGCAACAAAATGGAAAAAATGCTTTGAGGATTCATTCAACACAAAATGGAAGTCACATGTAATGAAGCAATTCATAACATGAAAGTTCAAACCTTTTCAAGACGACATTAAAGATATATCATAAGAAGATGTGCCTTTATAATCAATTATTTTAATAGAGCCTAGAGTTTCAATAAAAAGTTCATGACCACGTCCCAGCCTACGACACCAAGTTTATTTTATGTTTTTGCACCCAAAACGCAGCTGCTATCAAGGCAGCAGCTACCTCATTTGACCATAATTCTCTGCAATATCAATAATCGCTTTCCAACTGCGATCTTTATCGCAAATATGATTCCCTATAATATCAAGAACCATATTTTTTAAAAGGTACATTTTAATCAAAATCATTTCACTAGGGTATAGGGTTTATAAACAGCTATTGACCGCATTCTAAGCCACAACATCAAATTCTTTGATGTCTTCATAGCTGCAACATCAATTTCATTCAACCACAATCCTCTCAATATTATCAACCATTTTTCAAGGGAAAGCACTAACCATCTGCAACTATTAATGCGTCGGCAATTGTCTATAATATTACAAATCACTTCCAAACCCCTCACCATAAACAAAACCCCGAGTAAAAACCTTATGTGACCACAACACTGCCATTGAAAAAAGAAAAAGCATAGCAGAATTTTTTTACAAACACAATCTTATTTCTTCAATTCATTCAAAAACAAGATAACACAAACTCAAATATCTTCACTCAATCTTCAAAGCTTTAAACTCATATCCATTCATGCAGGTAGAATAAGTTTATGGATAACAGAAGCAACAACAACAGCAACAGAACGACAACAACAACAAAAGAACGACGGCAATGCTGACGGCAAGAATGAACGGCAACAACAACAACGACGGCAAGAACAATGTATGAAGCAAGAACAACAACAACAACGTACCTCTTCTTTTCATTTTCGTCTTCTCCTTCATGAATGCAAGAATGAACAATGACAACGGTGACGGCAACAGTTTTAGAATGATGGCTACGGTGACGGTAAAGGTTTCAGAACGACAACAATGAAAGCAAGGGTTTTAGAAAGCATGCAAGAACGATTGAACGCAAGGGTTTCAGCAGAAAGAACGATCGAGAGAAGAAAATGAAAAGAAGTTTTTGAAAATGATATGAAATGTGTTTTATATTTTAATTCATAAATGACCTTAGAGGGCGCTTTTCAAAAAGTGTTTTCTTAAGTGCTACCTATGAGAGCGCTTTCCTTAGAAAGCGCTTTCTAAAGTGAGGAGAATTTAAGACCTATAGCAGCGCTTTCTGAAAGCGCATTCTAAGGTTAACCTATAAGAGCACTTTCTTAAAGCGCTTTCTAAGGTAAAACCTATAGCAGCGCTTTTCAAAAAGCGCTTTCTAAGGTGGCTTCCATTTAGGGCATTTAATAGCGCTTTTAAAAAGTGCTTTCTAAAGGCTATCTTTTACAATGCTTTTTTTAGCGAAATTTTTTAAAGACTTATAGCAGTGCTTTGTCCAGAAAGCGTTGTCTTTGGTGCGATGTGAAAAGCCAATTTTAGCGTAGTGAGCCCAACCAGATCAAGGCAGAAACACTATTCTAAAGAAAACAACAGAATTCCACGGCTAATGAATTCAACAAGGGTCAACTGAAAAACTGAACACAATGTCAAGAAATCATGTCTGACATCTCACATCAAGCAACAAAATCTCCTTTGAGGCTCACAACCTTCTGTAGAGAAAAATAAATTTTCCCAGACAACAACCACCACCACTGTTTCTTGGGACATTCCCAAGAATCATGACCAGTCCCAAAACATATATCAGAGTCACAAGCACAACAACAAAAACTCACATATCTAGAACCACAACCACACTGTCAAGGCAAGAAGGGCACACCAGACAGCACAATGTCAAGACATCTCGTCTGACATTACAACCTTACCAGAAGTACAAAAACATAGGCTGCATGAGAACATGCAAGCTTTATACAGGCTGCAATAATGCAGCTACATATCGGACAGGTACACAGCTCCCCCCATCACACATAATCAGAACTCCCCCTCAAGGAGAAAACCTAAATGCCAGTTCAAACACATGAACATATTCATGCTCACACAATCCCCATAGCAGCCTCACCCATACTTAAGAGACACCGGAGATCCCTTAACACTTCAGGTAGGCAGGTTTTCATGCATATTTGGTTTGACATCATGCACCCAAATCACAACAGTATATGAACATCTTCTCAAGTTCCATTCTTCACAACCTCCCTCAGAGGTACATGCCGTAGAAGAGGCCACAACCTCACAGATAGTTAGAGCACTACAGAGATAAGAATATTTGGCCTGGCATCCTACTTCTGCACACCACAGCATGAACTTGAACAAATGGATCCTTCACCATGACAGGCTGTCATGTACACACCACAAACCACCCCAGATATGGCCAGTAGCTTTACATCATACTCTACCATGATCAGACATTTTAATACTAAATCTAATGGTGAGAAACAAACTCCACACCATGAACTCCAAATTGGCTCCCATGTATAATCTGCTTTCTTTTCTGGAGAGATAATTAACTGAGATGATGTTACAACATCAGGTCAGACATCAGTCTCAATTACAAGGATTGATCCATTTACTTTAGTTTGGGAGTAAACACTCATAGGGATTACTATATGCATAGTAATCCATGCACATCCCTTTACAAGGGACACATGTGAATCACAATAGGTTACAGCAGTAGCTGATCAACTTCCAAGGATAGATCATAGACACTTACAGACCCAGCGCAACACAAAGAGAGATAAACTCTTACATACTTCAAGAAGCTTCTTCTCAGAAGCACAATGTCCAAATATCATGTCTGACATTACAGAGACAACAATTATCTTTATGTACCCAAAGAGGAGATTCCCTCTAACAGATACCTCTTGAGCTGACAAAATTTTTTTTCTGACTGATCATTATACCATAAACAGACTTTTCAGCATATGTCAGCTTCTCCTCTGCCCTTCAATCCTCTATCCTTCAAGACTCCTCTTTGCACAGTCCACATTAACACCATAAGATGAAGTACATTAGCATTTGCAAAGGCTACTGTTCTAACATGTGGTGACTACAAACACCTTAGACAATAAGCTTGAGAAAGTAGATCCTTGGGGCACACACAAATAACAACTGATATTTGAGACACCTTCCACCATAAGTGTCCAAGCAGAATCCCTTGCACAAGGACCTTGATCATGAGAAATCAACATCAAGATTGGAACATCCAGTTCTAAAACTCCTTTACTCTAGACAGGTGTTTGGAACACTTATACCAAACATCTTAAATGAAAGGAAAAATGAATCATCAACTTGCTTGAGCTTTAGCCATTTCTTGATTCACAAAGGTTGAGGTGGACTTTAGAGATAACCAACCAGATACACATGCCTAATAAGACCCGCTTTTAACAAGAAGAGACAGCTCCTGAGCATACATTGCCCTTGGCATGAATATTCTAATGTTCGGCACAAGGTTGAGACAATATGATATGACATCATTGATCCATCTTATCTATTGAAGGAAGCTCATTCCTCTACACTTGGGTTCTCACTTGCTTGATATAGCCTAGAACACCCTATCCCTTTTAGGCTTCCAGACATCATCCCATCTTGAAGAACTTCTTCACCATACTTGAAGACTGCCTTCTTTAAGCACAATTCTCCAAGAGAAACAGCCAGCTCATCCAATCCCAAAAACAGAGTCCACAACAAAAACTAACCTTTTAGGAAGGTAATCACAAGAACAATCAGATCCAACTTTCCTAGAGCAGAAAGATCTTTAAGATGTCAGGGTGAATGTTCTTAGACATTTATCCTTGAATTTCAATCCACAGTACAAAACCTAGTTTACTTGACTCTTACAGACCTTCAGCATATGACAGATCACAAACTTCTACAAAGGTCATTATCTTGTTCTTCAAAACAATATTGTCACACATAAAGACAGATCAATAAAATATAGACCTAACAGGTCCACTAGAGCAAATGGTGTCTTGATCTTCTTCTTCAACAGCAGACAGATGCATGACAGGTTTCTTGGATAGAGACCTCAAAATCCTGCTGGCCAGATGTCCCTTCAAGAAAGTCTTGAGAAGACCCCAAACACTTTTGGCCACCATATATGTATTTAACTATCTGAGCACATGCCTATCAACTCCATGGATACACCATTTCTAGAGAGCAAGAGCCAACACAAACCCTTCCTCACAAGAAACACACTTTTTGGTGAAAACATTCCAAGATCAACTGTCCTTCCAAAGATCATACAGTACCAGAAAAGTACTCCCTAAAGCTCACCTGAAACTGACTAGGGTGCCAGCTCTGATACCAATTGAAATTATGGCACTGTAACACATGTTGATACTGATGTCTTCACATCAGAACATAATGTCAAGACAGATGTTACGACATCTGTCATCTGTCAGAAAAGTAAAATAAACAAGACTAAAAATAAAATGCAGAAACATAAATAACACAGTCAATTGGTAACCTAGTTCGGCCGGTGCAACACCACCTACATTTGGGGGCATCCAAGCCATGAAGGAAATTCACTATGATAATATTAGTTCAAAGCTAAACTCCCCCCTTTACAACTTCTCGCCTAATCCCTACCTTGTGCAAACTTCTACCTAGAAATCGTCATCTAGATATGAGATCCCCCTCTCACTTTCTAACAACCAGTCACAGTCCCAGTGACTGATGCCTCAAGAAACCAAAAAATCAGAAGAACATTCTTCCAACTACAATACTAGGTTTTGCTTAAAAGCTTCAACCAAGAACAATACTCAACTCCTTGCTTAGAAGCTTTAGAGTGAGAACAACAAACTATACACAATCTGTCTACCACAATGTATCAAAAGATACAAAGGACGACTTACAAAATCACACACAAGAGACTCTCAAAACCTAACATTATAAAACCTCCCCTTATTTTTATAAAAGTGAAAGACCGTCTCTTCATTAGGTTTAGGTCTTCTTTTAAATACTCCTTAGGAATCCATGGGCTTCGAAATCTTCACCCAAATATTCCTTGATCCATACGCTAAGGGCTGCACCAATTGTGAAGAAAATATCTCCTAAAATCTTGGAACAAAACATAAAGTTTCCTAAATTGTCTCATCATCCAATTTCGGCAACTTGTGTATAGCTAGAGATATTAAAACTTGTTCAAGATAAAATCTTCTTGACCTGCGAAAATTACTGAGATATATCCAAAAGGAATATCACAGAACCAAACCAAATCTGTTAAGATTTAAAAAACAGCCAGAACTAATATTCTGGTACATCATGTTACAATATCTGTCAGAACATCTACTCATAAGGTGAATTGAATAGCATGTCAGAACATCACACACAACATCCTGTTGTGAACCATGTTTTAGCAAAAATTATTGTCAATCCTAAAACCATGGATCTAACAACACTTTTTCTCCAACTCCTATTTTGTACGTACTATAAAACTTCTCCCAAGATTCACACTCCTTTATTTAAAATAAAACCTAATTCTGCTCCATTTAAGTATTTCCCTTACTACCCTCAACTTATTCTCCAAGTCTCCTTATTGTCCCTTATTCATCTACTAACTCATATTTTCTCTTTAATTTTAATTACTGCATAATTTCTAACATAAAGCCACCAATTTCTATTTTTATTTCTAATATTAAATATAATTTCCTACTCTAAATTAATTTAAAATAGTAATATTTAGTTATTGTTAATTATTCTACCATGCACCCATATTCTCCCATACCCTACCAAAACCGTTACACCCCTAACAACACATATAATCACATAATTTATTTTAATTAAAACACCTAATAACTGAATAAATACATAAACAATTCAATTAAATCAATTAGTCAAATTTGGGGGTGTTACACAACCTACGTTGATGTGGCATACCTTAAGTACTTCATCGACTTGACGACCATTCACGAGTGAAATTGGGGAGTCACATGTTTGGTATACTTGTACACCAAGCTGAGTGAAGATTCTCTTTGGACGACAAAGTAAATAACAAGCTCATGCACCCTGCTGACAGTAATTTCTATAGCCTTTAATAATTTTAAAAGCACTTATTTTTAACACTTGTTCCTAATATTTTTTTCTTATTGATTTTCAGAGATGGATCATATCCCACTTTCATCACATACACGAGTTTAATCGTGTGCTAGAGTATATTGAGGATTAACCACGTGTTTGCTTATATTTCCCGTGTAAAGGGAATGATGTTGCATGTGCGGCTGTTCCATGTGTATATTGATCGGACTCAACATGATAACATCGACTGGACACCATACACCACTCACCGAGACACTGTTGCCTTTGACCCCATTTCATTTTACTCCAGATGGCTGACATGTGGGATGAATCTGATCTATAGGTGTCTTCCGGAGCGATGCATGTGTCAGTTTGAATATGTACAAATTATTTCGAGATCCCCCTTCAAGTCTGCTCCTAACAGCATCGTCCGCAGACATCTTGATGCCATTCTGGCATATTACCAGAGTTATCTAGTACCAAGGAGTATCAGAGTATGTCAGCTACAAGTAAGTGGTTTTATGTGGACGGTTATATGACTTGGTTCTATAGTGTGTCACACCTTGTGATGACACCAGACGCTCTTGAACGTCCACCTAGGCCTGTTCATGAGGAGATCCTGGAGATTGAGCATGTCAGGGATGACCATGACATTGATGTGTTATTGATCTGTCAAAATATTATTGTTAGATGTCAAACATGCCTTATATTTCTTATTAATACTTGACATTTTTCAACTCTTTTATGTTTAATTGTGGATTTTATTCTTGAATTGTTGTCATTCTTCAAACATTGTGAAAATACCTTTGGTGCTTGTAATATGTGTGTTATTGTGCAGAAAAAGGCACTAATTTATCAAAGAAGTAAGACACAAAGAAAGGATCCAAGTTGCCAAAGAAAGGAAGAAACATTAGCAAGTTTGCCTTGACTTGCCAGCGAATGTTCGCTTTGCGAACATCTGGCGAAGCTCCAACGAACAGTCCCAGACTTTGGGCAGTAAGAAAAGGGACTAAAGTTCACTTTACGAACTTCCCAGCAAAAGTTCGCTGATTCATCGCTCCAGCGAAGACCTGGCGAAGGACACCTTGGATGAGGCAGTAGCTAAAGGGGCCTAAGTTTGCTTTGCGAACTTGTAGGCGAATAGTTCGCTTTGCGAATAAAAGTTCGCATTGCGAACTTATGCAAAAACTCAGAGGCGGTTTGATAGATCAGAGGCACCTCAGGTGCCAATTTCGTAGTTCGCTAGGCGAAGGAAAAGTTCGCAGTGCGAACTGGGCTGATTTCAAGTGTACTATAAAAGCACTTTATGTAATTTCTTGGGATCATAACCTCATTTTATCACACCATAACCTAGTTTTCTTACTTTTCTTCATCCAAGAGAGATATTTCACATTGAGAAGCTGGATTTGCATCCGATCTCGATTATTCGACGCGGATGCTTTTTCATCTCCTCCTGAAACTTATGAAACAAGCTACCATGAATATGTGTAGCTAAACACATCTTGTGTCAAGATTAGTGGTAGGTAATCCATCATTTTGTATGTATTGATCTTGATTGTAGTGTGTGAACTTTGTTGATGATAAATATAGGTGAAAAACTTTGTTTGTATGGTTTATATTTTGTTTTAGTTCATGATTGAGAAATATGTTCTAAAACTTGACCTAAGTTTCAATCCATTAACAATCATGAGGCTAGAGATAGTTTTGAAAGTTGATGTTCATAAATATTGATCTTGAATGTTATCATATTGATAGTTGGAGTGAGAGATCATCTACGGATCAATATGGTAAATCCCACAAAAAGTGTTAGAGATAAACTTATTGATAGGATATGTGATTATATTCTTCGTTAACAAGTTCACATCCTTTATCAAGTAAATACGTATAAAACGGATTATCGGACCCTAATCTTAGCATACTTTTACCAAATCTTTAAAACCAATTTCTATACCGTTGTACTAAATTCTTATGCAAACGATCCGTTACAAAACCACCAAAATCTTTGTTACTCTAAGTTTAAAACGATTTCGACTATAGAACGGCGGCAATACACATACAGTCCCTGTGGATACGATAAAACACCCCCCGAAATACTTTTCAACAATTATGCAAATTACGTATGAGGGCATAAAGTCTGGGTTGTTTGAGAGAGGTGGCGATGATGTGGTTTCCCTAACACGTTTCATTCTTATCGAGTCATAGAATGCCTTGGGTTACCGGCGGCATAGGAGGAGCTAGGGGTTAGGATTAGGCATATGGATTAGGTTATGCTTTTATTTGTATTTTGGGATGTTTTAGTATTACTTTTCATACTTTGCGAACAATATTTGTAATATTATGGGATGTTTTTTTTAATTAATGCATTACCTTGTTCTATGATATTCGTGTTTATTAATGTTTGAATCAAATTATGGTACTGTTAGTCGAATTAAAAAGACTTTGAATTAAAAAAAAAACAAACTTAGGACAACGTTTCTGTCCAAGATACATGCAGGTAAATTTTCGGAGATGCATTTTAGAATTCATCCTAAAAATATTCGCAGGTACACCCCCAGACCAATTTTTGATAAAAATGAAATGATCGCTTGATTTACGAAGAATTGAGAGATTTAAGGTACGTTCAAAGATGCATTTTCGAAAATACCAGAAGGTAATTTTAGATTTTCAAAAGTGAGTTAAGATGGAAAAAAATCCCAATATTTATGTTTATATTCTTCAACAAAATTATGAAGACATTGTGAATGTTGCACTTACACTTTTACTTCGGGCTAAGATTCCTTCTTGTTTTTGGCCTTACTAGGTGATTCATGTTAGAGAATTTCTTATCACACCACCCATGTTTCTTAGGCACCACCTGAATTTTTGGTTTTTCCCCTGATTCCGGATGTGCATATCCGGACGCACTAATTTTTTTAAAAACGCGGATGCGTTCCGAAAGTGCACATCCGGAAACATTCCTGATCTGCAGATCCGAAAAACAGCAGAACTTTATTTTAAAAAAAAATCGGTTTTGTTGGTTAGTCGCATATGTTAATATATTGTCGCAACTTAATATACATTCGACAACATCCATATATAAAATAAAATGATATATATACATAATAAACCTCTGTCAAAATACAGTACATACCTGTAATATAAATAGAATACATCAAACAAAAAATTAGTGCGTATGGCGAAGGAACTCTCCTGGCTCCCCTGTTCCTCTGCCCTTACCCGCAATCCTGGCTCGATGTTTGCGGTACTGAAGTGCCCCCCGAGTAATCTCAATAATCCTATCCACGGCAAGTCTGGCACCAGAGCCCTCAGGGAGGTGATCGTCCGCAATGGCCTGCCGCGTTATCTGCTCTATCTGACGACAGCGAGGTAGGACATCCTGAGTATGGCCCAGCTGAGACTGCCGCTCCTCTAATATCTCCTGATGAGCAGGTCTGGGTGGCGATCCCTCAGCAATGGGCACCATGCATGGGTGTGAGACGGTATGGAACCACACAATGTACCCAACAACAATGCTCCAGTCTCTCTACGCTCTGGTCGGCCGAGCCTCTTCCGGTACCAAGCGGGACTGGAAGTCAGCATATATCTCATCTATCTGCCTGCGGGTCAAGCCTAGAGGAGCAGACTCATGAGGCATCCTGGGGATCGTCTGCGTGTAACCAAACTGACGCAAGACGCGCCCCGACAGGTATCGAGCAGTAATGGTCGAACTGCATGCCAACCATCATGAGAACAGTGAAACCTCATCGAACAGGCGCGTCACACGGTGATCGGCATAGGGGTGATACAAAACGTCCTCAGCAATCATCCGATCAAGATACACTCTGTAGGGGTCGGGCACCTGGTTCCCTATGAGCAGGAGAAATGCAGCAGCACGTGGCATATCCTCAGTGTACCCGTCGACACTCCCCCAACCAGTAATGTTGGGAAAGTGCTGTAAAATCCACGCCTGAAATGGAAAACATGACATGGGTGTCAAACATTATAATGAATATAGAAAGAAAAGAAATTAAAAAATCACTTAGAATATTAGATTGTTACCACGTATAGCGTACAACTGCCTGCCACAGTCTTGGATGCCCAGAGGCAACCATCAGAGAGCCTAGCATAGGTGTATGCCAGCGCAGCCGCCCCCCAGTTGTACCTATGGATCTCTGTTTGATCCAAAAGGTACCTGAGGTAGACGACATCAACATAATAGGCGCTGGTGTCCACAAACACCTGTGTGCCGAGCAAAAACAAGTAGTAGCATCTCAGGGCACGCTGCTTGTGGATCTCCACCTCAGCTGCATCCTCTTCTGCCTGTCGTGCCTTGTCAAGTTCCTCACCAAATCTGCGTATCAGAAAGGACAATCGGACGTGTACGCCCCTCAACTGGGTCACCTCCGCAAGTACCTCATCTAGGCTAGCCCCAAGCTCTGCAATCAACATCTCTATCACGTCCACCTTCGACATCCTACCGTGACGGAGAAGGGTACCCGTGATCGGTAGATGTAAAAGGCACGAGATGTCGTCGAGTGTGATCGTGATCTCGCCGTACGGTAGATGGGATGAGGATGTCTCAGGGTGCCATCTCTCAACAAAGGCCATCACCATACCGTACAGGATCTGGGAATACCCAATCCTAGACAGGCCTCCAAGACCAGAGGTAGCAAGTGCAGACGTGAACCACTAATCCCCTGGCAACATCTCAAGCATGTCTATAACCTTGCCCCCATGGTTATAGAACTTCTGGAAATCCTTCTCCTGAAAATTTCCAAATAAAACAATGTTACAAATGAAAATATTTTCAACGTAAACAATTCTATAAATAAACCAAGAAAGGTTACCTCTCCTAGCCAGACATATCTGGCAGTATGCTTAGAGTATCCCACGAGTAGGGACATATCAGACGGTCCCCCGGGGTAACCGCCCAGCTCATCGAAATCGTCATCGGCGTCAACACCCTCATGTGCTGGGTGATCACCCTCTGGAACAGGAACAGGAACAGGGGAAAGAGTAGGAGCAGCTGATGGAGTTGGAGTCTCCCGACGACGCCTGCGTGTGGGCTGGGACCCTGATGAACTACCAGTAGAAAAGCAACGCCTCCGAGATGTAGAATCGGTGGCTGAAGGGGGAGTGGCTTGTACCTGTGATGTGGAAGTGGCCTGAACCTATGATGTGGATGGCTGTGGTATAGGATGTGGTGTAGGATGTCCCTCAGCTGTAGGGGCTACCCCAACTCCCTCTGCGCCGGAAGCCTCGGCTGTAGACTGCATTCGCTCACGTCGGACAAATGCGTGCTGAGCTGTCCATATGATACGATCGTCTCTGCCAGCCATCTAATCTGCAAAGCATAATAAATAAATTAGAATATTTTTAAAATAATTAAACAAAAACAAACAAACAAACTAAAAAAAAAACCAAGTGTCTTCCGGATGTGCACATCCGGAAATATGCAAAATATTTTACGTTGGGTGTCTTCCGGATGTGCACATCCGGAAGGACACAGAATTTTTAACGTTGGGTATTTCCGGATGTGCACATCCGGAAGCACTCAGAATATTTAACGTTACAATCTTTCCGGATCTGCACATCCGGTACGTATTTTGAAGTTCAAAATGGCAGCCATGACTACTGTACCATGCAAAAGGGCATTTTAATGCCCTGATCGTCCGTTTGAAGCAGAAAACAAAACCTACATTGTCTCTAACCTATGTTATTCATACAACCTAACAATTTCTACACCTAAATTTCTACTCTAAATCGATTACTCGAAAATAACTCTGAACTCTAAAATTTGAAAACTTACTGATTAAAATGAGATACAGAGGATTTGGAGTGTCTTGATCGTTGTAGAAGTTACTCTGCACCGAACTCGAGTGAAAAAAATCGAGATTTGTGGGATTGAAAATTTGAGAGTTTGAGAGAGTTTGGAAAATGAAAATGTGAAGAATGTGGGGCAGGAAGAAGGTCTGGCGCGAATTAATAAGAAATCCTTCCGAAAGTGCACATCAGAAATGTTTTCAGATATGCATATCCGGACACATCAACGTTTTTTTAAAAATTGGTGCGTCCGAATGTGCACATCCGAAAACTGGGAGCAAAAAAGAAATTTCACGTGGTGCCTAAGAAACTTGGATGGTGTATTAAGAAACTCTCTTCATGTTATTTTCATCATTAATAGACTACTTCAAGTTAAATCCTCTTATAATGTGTTATTTCAAATTTCTACTAATATTACTTTTTTTTCAATTTTTTTGGTTGCCCTTATTTTGCTGCCCCACCCTTAAATATAACAGAAAAGGCATGATCATAGACCTAAAACATGCACATAACTAAGATCATAATCAAGGTTTTAAGGCTGGTGTTTTGTTTGACTTGAGTAACAATGATTGTTGACTGAAACAATCTATTTACAATGTTAAAGAAAATAAGTAGACAATATTTATATCCATGTTGAAACAACTTTTCTGAGATAAACAAAGTTAAAACATTTTCCTTTCTGTTATTTTAGGTTCTTAATCAAAGTATGATTGCTTGACATTCATTCTAAGTTGAAAAATGCTATTAACTATTGCTTGACATTGATAATTTAATGAATCCAAAAAATAGACTATTTTTTATAAATATTATCAAAGGGTACTATTTAGAATTTAATTTTACAAGTTTTTATTAAGATTAATTAGTATACACATTTACACTGTCAATTCATCACCATCCTCTGTTGATATTACTTAATTAAAATTTAAATAAAAGTCAAACTTCTTTTAACATCTAACAGTTATAATTAACTAACAGTATAAAATCTTTTTACAATGTCCGTGCATTTCAATTAAATTCTTTTTTATTATATCAATCCATTTTATTTGTTATATTATTAGGCTATCTGCACTCTGCAGCACTTCCCTTGATGCCATGCCTCCACGGGAATATTGCCTAGGCAGAGCAGCAGCAAGATTCCCTTGGATTGAAGGTATTGAAATCAAATTAGACTGCACTAGTTTGGACACAACCAGGCTTCTCTGAGATCCTCACTTTGGTTAAGATGCCAAATCCATATTGCAGATTATAAGACTTTTTCAGCAAGCCTAATTGAAACAGAGTCCGAGATAAAACTTACTATAACAAATGCAACCAGCAAAAATAAACTCTATATACGCCTAAGTTTAACCTCAATAAATTCAAGTTGCATAGAGACTTGTGGAATTGAGCTAACAGAACTATAAAAGAAAAGTATTTAAAAAAAAATCAACTACTGTTATTTCAAGTTCAAGCAGTCGACATAATTTGCAGAAGGCATTAATCTGGTCCATATTTTCTATGATATCATTAGATAAATCAAAAAATTGAATAAATATTCATTTGAATAAAATTACAGTGTTGGCTATTGCCTATTGAACCTAGCACTTCCTCTGATTGGGTTGAAATTTGTAACAGAAATGCCATTAAAAAAGTAAATTCAACCTAAGCACATAGAACAATAATGAAATAATACAAAAATAACAACAAAAAACCAAGTGAGAAAGAGAGGAAACATATTACGTTGGGATGGCAGATGAATTATGCAGAATAGTCTAGAACCACAATTCTTTGCTTTTGGCATAAATATGTCACTCTGACTATAGACAAAGAAACTCATATAGCTTCCAACATACCAGCAACACCCTGTTTTGCAGCACACACTTCCTTGAGCAACATATTTCTTCAACTCATAATGAACAGTAATCCATGAAGTAATCAACAAACACAAGGAATATAACAAACAGAAATTAAAATACAAGTTGAAGAATCCAGTAGATTGGTGCTTCATAAACCTCATGCACAAGTGGCATAACATAGCATACATTGCTACGTACATTTTACTATTAAGAAAAAGGTGATATCAAACTCTCTTGGTAGATTTCAGGAACCATCCAACCATTGATGTTTTGAATTCCAGGAGGTTTAAAGATACCATCTCTTGCATTGTAAACAACCAACCCAGACACAGCAGACAGACACTCCAGCAGTACCTTATCATCATCAGAAACATAAAGTGCCTTGGTATAAGGACAAGACCCAACAACTCCCGTGTAAGGAAGACGGAGCATTTTAGTCCAAGAATCTTTATTTCCATACTCTTTCATACGCCAAACATCAGAAAAGGTATCACTATGAGAAAGTATGGACAAGCAATCCCTCAAGACCCCCAACCATAAACTAACCACAGTCACCCCTCCATAATCAGGAAGCAGCAACTCTTGATAAGATTCCTTCTCCAAATCAAGGGAAACAATGACCCATGAAGAATTCGAATCTCTAGATGCCAACCAATTAATAGTTCCACTAACAAATTTTCCCGAGTCAGAGCAAGGGACACCCAAAGGGAAATCCTGAATCCTTCTCCAAGCATTGGTACCCAAAGTAAGAACCTTCACTTCAGTTTTGTAACTGCCACCAGATTCATAGCAGGAAACAGCAACCACCTTGTAACTGTCATTAAAATGATCATACCCAAATCCATATATTGTGTAACTCCCGTCTAGTTTTGGATTACCCAAAGAGGGCAATTTCGTAAATTTCCTGATGGAAGGGTTCCACAATAGAACAAAACCTTGATTGAGTGCGAAACAGAGGATGCCGTGGCAAGAGTCAATGATTTGATCAAAACCGTTTCGATGGTTCAGAGGGTACTCTAGCTGTGTGGCGGTGGCGGTCACTTCGGTGAAGACGGAGGAGAGAGGGTAATCCGTGAGGAGAAACTTGCGAAAGGGGCTAGCGAAGGTTAAAAGGAGATGGTGGCGCTTTGTTGACACGCGAAGGTGTTTCTTGGCGAATTTGGGATCTGAGATAAGAGATTTCCATGACTTACAGACGGATTGGAGTTGCATGAGTAACTTCACCGGAAGCCTGGAGAGAATTTCTAACATAATCTCGAATGGAAGAGTGGGAAGTGGCGTCACGTCGGAGGAGGATGGTGATGGTGAAGTTAGGGTTCCGGTAGAGGAGTTCAAACGCTGCTTCTTGATGGCGGTTGTTTCGTCCGTAAGTGGATCAGATGAAACGGCTTGGTTTCCATCATCGGTTTCGCTACTCGGCGCCATTTCTGAGTGCGTGGCTACCACTGACTGTAGGTAAATGAATTTACTATAAATAACTAGTACTTGAACCGTGCGATGCACGAAAACTTAATTATTTAAATGTCTAATAACTGTGAAATTATAATAATTTTAAAATTGGATACCGTGTTTCTAAAAAACTAATTATATTATTAAATAAGTTTTGACATAATATACGATTTTACAATGTCAGTTAATTATAACCGTTAGATGTAAAGAGAAGTTTGACTTTTAATTTAATAATCTGTAAAGTAATCCAAACGGATGATGATGATGTATTGACAGTGTAAAATTTTGTACACTGTCAGTGCATAATAATTAATCTCTATACTAAAAAATATGAAATTTATAATTATATAAATCATTTTAAATTATTGTTTCACCTAGTGTGACCAGTTTTGACGGCAAAATTGTTACAACTTTTATATATAAATAAATAAATAAATGTAAAAATTTCAAAATTATCTTACGGAAAAGTTGTGATTTAACGACTTTTATATATAAAAATTTTAAGTTAGTAGAAAAAAATTAGTTTTAATTAAATAATTAAATAAATAAAATAAATGATATATAAGAAGTCAATGAGATAAACAGTTTCATAATTTTGTATCTCGTGGTAGGTAACAATACAAGAGGCTTCGACAAATATGCCTTAATGTCATCAAATTTTTTTTGATGTTCTGGTTCCCATTTAAATCTTCCCTCCTTCTTCAAACATAGCAATGGCAAGAATACATTCGTCTTGCCACTTAGATTCGGTATGAATCTTCTTAGAAAGTTTATTTTCTCAAATAGAGACTAAAGCCTTTTTTTATTTGTCGGAGGCTTTGTGTTGAGATAGCCTTTGTCCTGTTCAGATTTATTTCGATGTCTTTCTTATGGATGACAAAACCTAAAAAATCGCCTGCATTGATACAAAAAGCACACTTTAATGGATTCATCTTCAGTTCATCTTTTCTCATCCTTTCAAAGAACTGTCGAAGGAGGTATAAGTGACCATTTTTTAATGAGGACTTGATGACTATGCCATCTATATAAACTTGCATAAACTTGCGTGCTGCGCGTCCTGTTTTGTCAGAATATATTCGTTTGTACTGTTGCACTGTTACCAAGATATTTTCACATTGTATTGTGGTACAGTTGTACTATGTAGCTTTGTCTTCTTGGCTTCTCAACTTCAGAGGCTTTTTATGAGCATGATTAAGAAGGGAAAACATAGCTTGGTTCTTAAGATTATCAAGTCTTCGAATCCTCAGAGCAACACCTTCAGAGTCTTCAGCACTTGGTTCTTCAGAACCTTGTTCGCTTGGTGCGTTGTATTCATATCTTCAGAGGCTTCTGATAGTATCTGGTTGAAGCATGAGTAGAGATTGTGGTTAGGTCTTCAGAACCTTGATCAGAGAGCATAAGTCTTCAGCATCTGGACTTCGTTCAATCAGAACCTTTGTCTTCAGATCTTCAAAACTCGTTCTCTTTTCCTTTTGTATCAGAGTCTTGTGAACTTCATATTAGCTTAAAATGAGTTCTGCTTTTCAAGTGTATAGGCGGAGTATTTTCCTTTAAGCATTATGTTCGCGCCAATTTACGGAAGCATAACCTGTTTGTTAAGTTCTCACAAATAACAAACATTAGTTGTACAAAATTATTCATGCAGAAATACTCATTTGATATCATCAAAACTTAGAGATAATATTGCAGAACCAAATCTTGTTCTCACAAGCAACTCCTAAAGGTTACAAACTTCGGGAAAGGGAAGCACCAAGAGTTACTGCCGTAATGACTGTACCACCACCCGTGGTACACACTGTCCCGGAAGGACAGATTCCACAGATACCTTCTGGTAGAAATGAAAGTATGAATGACAAAATGAAGGAATTCCATGAACAATTCCTGGAGATGCAGAAGGAACTGCAAGCTATTTGCGGTCAGGATCTATTTGGAAAGGACGCCGCAGACCTTTGTTTGGTCCCCAATGTGAAAGTTCCACACAAATTCAAGGTGCCCGAATTTGAAAAATACAAGGGTAACTCTTGCCCTCAGAGTCATTTGGTGATGTACGCTCAGAGGATGTCAACTCAGACAGAGAACCAACAGCTACTGATCCACTACTTCCAAGATAGTTTAACCGGTTTAGGGTTTAGGGTTTAGGGATAATCTGGACAATATAAGTATAATATGGACATGGCACCGGACAGAGATCAAAGACATGGCACCGGACAGAGATCAACTCAGAGCCATGTCGCAGAAGGATAAGGAAACCTTTAAGGAGTATGCTCAGAGATGGCGTGAAATTGTCGCCCAGATTTGTCGACCTCTTGAGGAAAAAGAGATGACAAAGATCTTCTTGAAAACCTTGAGCTCATTTTATTACGACAGAATGGTCGCCAGTGCACCTAGTGATTTCACCAAGATGGTGGGCATGGGAGTTCGTCTTGAAGAAGCAGTTCGAGAAGGACATTTAATGTAACGCCCACATATATATACATGCATCAAATCATATATTATACATGAAAAATACATTTGGTACTGAAATATACAATAAGTTCTTAGTAAACACATTATAAATATACATGCCCAAAAGCCTAATACAAAAAAACTACGGCATAGTATATCTACAAGATGTTTCAAAAGACAAAACACTAAGAACTAGATCACTAAGGATCTCAAAACTCCACAACGGAAGCAAAGCCATCAGATAAGTAAGGATAATCACACGGCCTTATCCTTACCCTTCGCGGAACCTGCAGTACCTGTGATGTAAACAACAACAGTGGGGTGAGATACATCAATCTCAGTGAGTTCCCTATCTTAAAGTCCTCTCGGCTCTACAAGGTTCTAACAAACCTAACTCAAGTCAAAGGGAAGGGGAGTGACTTTAAGTACACACACCACTATATGGAAACATGTTATGAGTTCATCAACTCACAATATCACTAATCGGTAACCACACCAAGGCATCCCCTTTTCCCGTCCACTTCTACGTCTAGAAGACGACCTGAGTCATGGATCCTTGAACCTACTTGACATACGAATGGATTCGGGTTCTACGGGCCATTAACCGTTATGAACCTTCACTTCACACGGGCCATTAACCGTCACAAGCATACGCTCCCAGAGCGCCATTCGTACTGCACGCGGGAATCAAACCTGCCAAGTAGTCATGCATATGTTTCAGAGGAGCTCGAGACCCATGAAACGCAACTCAAAAAAACCGGTTACGATTACGTGATCACACACACAAACGTGATTGTATTCGACAATCACAAGGCCATAATGCCTTCTCACAAACCACAAAGGTTCACACACATGTTCCATACTAGTGTCTCTCTCTCCTCTAGACCATTACTCGGCAAGGATGCACATCTACATCGAACCTAGTCACAACTTAGAATCATATCATTAGGTTTTGGGGTAAGGTTTCCTCACTCTTCCTAATTTGTCTTAAGCATGCATATTCTCTCATTCCTACTTAACAACAATTATATAGACATGGCATAACACAAATATTACAAGTAAACACATATAATCACGCACCACATAAAACATCACTTTCCTTCATTCTCCACTAAATGAAGTATCCCTCATCATACCTAAGATTTTCACTTTTTATCAGATAGAGGGTCGTCATAGCTTTCTAATGACACCAAGAACGCCCCGATCCGAGTTACGGATCAAAAGTTATGAAAGGAACAAGTTGGGTGTTCTGTCATGTTCGCATTGCGAAGAAGCCAGCGAGTGCTCGCTACTCATTCGCAGTGCGAACCTCTCAGCGAATGCCTATCCAATCGCTGGTTTGCTGCACCATTCGCAGTGCGAACGTCTGGCGAACAGTGGCAGAACCAAAACAAGCTAAGGTTCGCAGTGCGAACCACTGGCGAATGCCTAGCGAACGTTCGCCTTCGCATTCGCAGTGCGAACTGCCAGCGAGTCCACGATTTCCCCTTCGCTGGGGGACTCGCAGTGCGAATCTGGGAATTTCAGAAACTCCATCAGCGTAACAGCTGATCTCCCATGGTTCCAAAACCCCCACCAAAACATATCCTAACATCATACAATCAAATCTAAATGATTCTACACTCCTATAACCCATACTACTCAGTTTATAACACATTTTAACCGTTAATTTCCAAGATTTGCAATTCATCCAATTTCCTTAAAATTCTAACCTAAGTCTTAGAATCTAAGAGAGTCTAAAACAAAAGCATCTAACTAGAACCCACCTTGAAGAGATGAAGGTGGTGAAGATTTGAAGATGATTGGATGAAGATTTGATGATGAGATGATGATAATCTTGCTCTTGAACTTTTCTCCTTTTCTCTTCCTTTCCTTCTCTTTTCTTTCTCTCCAAAATCCTTTCTATCTTTTTCTTTGGAAAATGCAAGGAAAGAAAATAATATAGGGAAAAATATCATCAATTAGCAACACTACTAATTGTCCGAAAAGTCTCTAAAGTCCAAATATTTAAATACCTCTGAGTCAGATAATATTAATTGGATTTACTCTAATTTCGTCAGTTACCCTGATTACCTCTGCAGATTATTTATCAGAGTGCACTGGGACTCAGTTGATCACAACTAGTATTATCCAGAGCAATTAATTTACGGGGTATTACATTTAATTAAAGACGCTGGACCATCAAGCAGTACCAAAAGATACGGTAGCACTTTCCCTAAGAAAAAAGAGCAAGATATTGGTAATATCTCTCTCGGAAAGCAAAGGGGACGGTACCAACCAGTAGCAGCTGTAACTTCTGCTATCAACCCTGCGGCTGTTCCAACGTTTCAACCTCAGGTTGCTCAAAGCCACCCAAATCAACAACCATATCAGCAAAGGACACAACAGCCTCTTCAGCAGGCTCGTCCTCGGTACAACAACAACCATACAACGCGATCGCCAGGGTTCGACCCTATCCCAATGTTGTATGCAAAACTATTTCCACTATTACTGATCAAGGGGCACGTCCAAACCATGTCACCTCTTACAATACCGGAGAATCCGCCTTTTTGGTTCAAAGCAGATTAGACATGTCCTTACCATCAAGGAGGACCAGGGCATAACATAGAAAACTGTCTCAGCTTCAAATCTGACGTACAGAAGCTTGTCAGGAGCGGGGTCTTATCCTTCAAGGATACAAATCCAAATGTTCAGACAAACCCGCTGCCTCAACACGAGAAAGTTGCAGTCAATTTAATAGAGGAAAAGTCTAACCACAACTATCAAATTCATGACGTACTCTTATTAAGGGCTAACCTGGTCAAGATGCATCACAGACAGAGCGGATATGGGCATGTGTCATCTCATAATTATCACCAGTAAGATATCTGCTCTAAAGACAATCAAGGATGTTCTGTGGTGAAATCATCTCTACAGGAACAGTTGGATCTCGGTTGGATCCAGGATCACAGAATTCGTGGGGTCAACATGACCTATACAAATTCCAACATCATTCAGAACCACGACATCCGTGCGATGAATGTTAACTTGGTGGCAATGCACTCAAGTCAAAGCCAACATCATGATCTGCCGCGGCATGATTATGATTTCTGTCTGATTTGCTCGGTAAATAATCAGGGATGCTCTTTTGTACAAGAGGCCCTCCAGCGTCAGATGGATCTTGGATGGATCCAGGATTACTGTGATAGAAATCCCTATCAGGTCAACATGATTCAAATCTTCGATATTCTCCTGATGAATACCGGCTTAGTGGAGTTACACGCTAAGCAAGTCCAGCTCAGTTTTCTGACTTCGCATGAGTATCAGAACTGTAGAGTGTGTCGTGAGAGTGACCAAGGATATGCACTCGTTCAAAGGACACTTCAACACTTGTTAAACCACTGGTGGCTTCCGATCTATCTAGATGAAGACACACAATAAGTCAGTATGATCGACGGGAACCCTACTTGGCATCAAAATCAGGATGTTCGATCGATGGAAACCGACCTAGTAAGGTTACACTGCATTCAAAGCGGACGTGGTCGGGTGCCACCACACAATTATGAGCGTTGTAGAGTCTGCTCGGAAAATAATCAAGGATGCTACCTCGTACGAGCAGCCCTCCAAGGTCAGTTGGACCATAATGAAATTCAACCATGGTCAAGCTCTGGTTCAATGTCAAACTATCATCCTGATCAAAGTAGAGATGTTGTCTTAATCCCTAAGCCAGAAGGGGCCAAAGATATATGCGCCATAATCCCTTTACTCCATGAATAAAGAGTTCCTCTTGATAGTGGAAAGGTTCTCAACCTCGAACCAATTGAGGCTGGCTATGATGGTCAGAAAAATCAGAAGGCTCCTGTAGTTATCTATCTGCCGGGACCAGTACCGTACAACTCTGATAAAGCTATCCCTTACAAGTACGGTGCAACAACAGTGGAGAATGGAAAAGAAGTTCCATTACCCTCCGTCGTGAATATTGCAGACATCAGTCGAGTAACACGAAGTGGTCGAATCTTCAACCGAGGAGTTGGAGAACCTACCAGAGAAGAGGAACCTCAAACAAAAGTTCCCGATCAACCAATCGGTCAGTCCAGTGGTCCCGACCTCTTAAAGAACAATGATGAGATGCTGAAGCTCATCCAAAAGAGTGAATACAACATTGTGTACCAACTCTTGCAAACTCCTTCAAAAATATCTATGTTATCTCTATTACTCAGTTCCGAAGCTCACAGGGAGGCTCTACAGAAGGTCTTAGAGCAAGCCTTTGTGGAACAATAGGTAACAATAAGACAATTCGACAGCATCATCTCCAACATCACTTCTTGTAACAACTTGGGGTTTAGTGATGAGGAACTGCCAGAAGAAGGCAAAGGTCACAACATGGCGCTCAATATTACAGTCAACTGCCAGGGCGATGCTTTAGTCAGCGTACTGGTAAACACCAGATTGACTCTGAATGTTACGCCGAAGTCTACTTTAATGCGACTATTATTCAAAGGATCTTCGATGAGAGGCAGTGAGGTCATCGTCAAAGCATTTGACGGATCTCAGAAAGCAGTTATCGGCGAAATCGATATTCCCATAACTATCGGTCTTCACACTTTCCTAGTCACTTTCCAGGTCATGGACGTTCGAGCAGCATACAGCTGTTTATTAGGAAGACCTTGGATACACTAGGCCGGGGCAGTCACTTCGACACTGCACCAGAAACTGAAGTTCATCAAGAACGACCAACTAGTCATAGTCTGTGGAGAACAAGCCTTGATCGTGAGTAACTTATCGTCGTCCACTTGTGTAGAACCAGAAGAGGTTGTTGGAACTCAGTTCCAAGTACTTTCGGTGAGTAATGACAAATTAGAAAAAGGAATGTCGATTTCCTCGTACAAGGATGCTCTCGAAGTGATCAAAAGTAATAATACAAAAGGATGGGGACAACTTGTCATTCTTACTGATAACAAAACAAAGAAGGGTCTTGGCTTTTCCTCAACCTGTACCCAGACTACTACTAACGATGACAGTTTTCATCCCATTCAGGACTTCTTCCACAGTGGAGGTTTCCTTCACCCAGTGCCTCAAGAAGTGCATACCATCAACGAGGGTGATTCCTCCGATACAGATAAAGAGTGAAAGTCCTATCTTAACGAGAACGGTTATATGTCTCGGGAAGAGGTGCCTACTCCATTTTGCTATCTCGCACAAGGTCCGAGATATATACCAAGATCAGATTTCAAAATGATATACGGAGATTGTGATCCGGAAGGATGTCGTGATCCACTAAACTCATTAGAGGAGGACACTCTAATGAAAGAAAACTTTGACCACGACTATTATGGCCCAATGGATGGCCTGCCTATGTGGCAGCTGTACCCAGGAGACTTGGGGCAAAAGATTCAGCCGAACGATGCATATCAACTGAGCATTATTGAAAAGAATACCTGCGTCCCCACCATGTCATGGGATAATTATTCAGGGCATTCAGAAAATATCCAGCGCGACGATGAGTTTGCAAAGATTGCAGGGTTAGAGTTCATTAACTATGCTTTTCCCAAGGTCAACGTCATCGAAAGAGATGACTCCTCCTGTCCCAAAGAAGTGTGGGACACTCTGGGACAACCAAGTGGCAAGTTCGACTACTTGGTCAAGTACACCGCTCCTAAAAGCTCTCGTATCAGATTCGAAGACATCCAGCCTACTGAATGGGGAGATTTACCTGAGTACAAATACTATGCAAGATAGAACAGAAGAGTTCGTCTACAATAACTCTGCCTGGGAATCAGATTCTAACGATCCCGCTCCACCAGAAATCAGCGTCATTTCTGAAGACAAACCAAGAAAGAAGGTACCAGACTTTGTGATTCACCAAGGAGTTCGCCGCCAATGGGTCGCAGTCAACATTCCGAAAGTCGTCCATAAGTCTAAGTAATTGTCGTCTTTATTTGAACCTTTCACCCTGCCCAAGTGAAACGGATGTTTTGATAGGGCTCACTTTCTGTAAATTTCTCTCTTCGCTTCACCCAAAGCGACCGAGTTTTGTGTTATAGGGCTGTAGTTTCAAGAATCGACAGAATCATAAATAAAATAACGTCATTCTGTAATTTCCGCATTTATTGATGTTTTTTCTTTTCGATTTTTCAGAAAATGGTAATCCTAAAAAAATAACTCAAATAATAAAAACAAGCAGTTATCAAAAAATACACTGCACACACTCTTGCATTCTCTCTATCTCTTCTAAAAACAAATCATCACGTCATGCAGATTGCTTATTTTAAACCCCATTGAAATTCCAGAAGAGATCTCCCGATTACTCAGACAAGAGGAAAGGTCCATTGAACCTCACAAGGAGCCGTTGGAAACGGTCAACTTGGGTTCAGAAGAAGAGAGAAAAGAGGTCAAGATTGGGGCACTGCTCGGTCCAACTGTCAAATAAGGTTTGATAAAGCTTCTCAAAGAGTTTCTCGATTTGTTTGCTTGGTCCTATCAGAACATGCCAGGGTTGGATACCAGCATCATGGAACATTATCTACCTTTAAGATCAGAATGTCTGTCGGTAAAACAAAGGCTGAGACGGACTCATCCAGATATGGCCATCAAAATCAAGGAGGAAGTACAAAAACAGATCGATGCGGGTTTCCTCGCCACATCATAGTATCCTCAATGGTTAGCCAACATCGTACCCGTTCCGAAAAAGGACGGAAAGGTTAGAATGTGTGTGGATTACAGAGATCTAAACAAGGTCAGTCCAAAGGACGGCTTTCCTTTACCACACATTGACATGCTGGTAGACAGTACAATAAAGTTCAAAGTATTCTCCTTCATGGATGGATTCTCGGGCTATAATCAGATAAAAATGGCGCCGAAAGACATGGAGAAAACTTCATTCATCACCCCTTGGGGCACCTTTTGTTACAAGGTAATGTCGTTCGGTTTAAAGAACGCCGGGGTAACCTATCAAAGGGCCATGACTACTCTGTTTCATGACATGATACACAAAGAAATAGAGGTATATGTCGATGATATGATTGCCAAATCTAAGACAGAAGTGGAGCAAGTGACCCACCTATTAAAATTATTCGAGCGTCTGAGAAAGTACAAACTCTGCTTGAATCCCAACAAGTGCACGTTCAGTGTCCGCTCAGGGAAACTTGTAGGGTTCATCGTCAGCCAGAAAGGAATTGAGGTTGATCCTGACAAGGTCAAGGCCATTCAAGAAATGCCTTCTCCAAAGACTGAAAAACAAGTTAGGTGTTTCCTGGGGCATCTGAATTACATTTCCAGATTTATATTCCTCATGACCGCGACATGTGCGTCGATCTTCAAATTACTCAAAAAGAATCAGGACTGCGTTTGGACAGAAGAATGTCAAACCACCTTCGACAGTATCAAGGAATACCTGTTGAATCCACCGATTCTATCACCTCCAGTGGAAGGAAGGACACTGGTCATATACTTAACAGTCTTGGAAGACTCGATGGGTTGTGTGCTTGGTCAACAAGATGAAACAAAAAGGAAAGAGCCTGCCATCTACTATTTAAGCAAGAAATTCACGGACTTTGAAACTCGGTATACTATGCTTGAGAAAACTTGATGTGCTCTGGCTTAGGCAGCCAAACGTCTTCACCAGTATATGATTTGTCACACTACTTGGTTAATCTCAGAAATGGATCCAATCAAGTATGTCTTTGAAAAGCCTACTCTCACGGGAAGGATTGCCCGTTGGCAGATGTTGTTATCAGAATATGACATAGAGTACCATGCTCAGAAAGCCGTCAAAGGAAGTATTTTAGCCGATTATTTGGCTCATCAACCGATTGACGATCCAGAATCAATTGGGTTTGACTTCCCAGACGAAGATGTTATGTATTTGAAAATGAAAGTTTGCGATGAACCGCTACCCAGTGAAGGGCCAGAACCAGGTTCCCAATGGGGACTTATCTTTGACGGAGCTGTAAATCATTATGGAAACGGAATTGGGGCAATCATCATAACACCTCAGGGTACCCACATTCTTTTCACTACCAGACTGACATTCAAGTATACAAACAACGACGCCGAATACGAAGCTTGTATCATGGGTCTCAAAGAAGCGATCAACTTAAGGATCAATAACTTGGATGTATATGGCGACTCAACCCTGGTTATCAATCATATCAAAGGAGATTGGAACACATACCAATCAGGACCAATTCCTTACAAAGATTACACGAGAAGGTTGCTACCCTTCTTCAACAGAATCGAGTTTCATCACATCCCTCGTGAAGAGAATCACATGGCTGATGCACTAGCCACTCTCTCTTCCATGATTAGTGTAGGTCAATGGAACGACGTACCTAAGCTTGACATAATGCGCCTAGAACAGCCCGCTTACATCTTCGCGATCGAAGCAGTCATAGACGATAAACCCTGGTATCATGATATCAAATGCTTCCTTCAGAAACAAGAGTACCCACCTGGGGCACTAAGAAAAGACAGGAAAACTTTCAGAAGACTGGCTGACAGCTTCTTTCTGAGCGGTGATACACTCTATAAGAGAAACTTCGACATGATTTTGCTTCGATGTGTAGATAGACCAGAAGCAAACATGCTGATGAAAGAAATTCATGAAGGATCCTTTGGCACTCATGCCAACGGACACACAATGGCAAGAAAAATTTTGAGAGCAGGGTACTACTGGCTGACCATGGAATCTGACTGCTACAAGTACATGAGGAGATGTCACAAGTGTCAGATATACTCAGACAAAATCCATGTACCGCCAACGCATCTCAAAGTTCTCTCTTCCCCCATGGCCTTTTTCCATATGGGGAATCGACATGATTGGCATGATCGAACCCAAAGCTTCGAACGGATATCGGTTCATCCTGGTAGCCATTGATTACTTCACCAAGTGGGTCGAAGTAACGTCGTACGCCAATGTAACCCGACAAGTCATGGTCTGCTTTATCAAAAACAATCTCATCTGCCGTTATGATGTTCCTAGCCAGATCATTATGGATAATAGATCCAACTTGAATAATAAGATGATGAAAGAGTTGTGTGCTGAGTTCAAAATCGAACACCATAACTCCTCTCTCTACCGACCTAAGATAAACGGAGCGGTAGAAGCGGCTAACAAGAATATCAAGAAGATCATTCAAAAGATGGTCGTAACCTACAAAGACTGGCACGAGATGCTACCCTTTGCCCTTCACGGTTATCGCACATTTGTCCGCACTTCAACAGGGGCAACCCCCTTCTCTCTAGTATATGGCATGGAGGCAGTGCTCCCCATAGAAGTAGAAATCCCATCAATTCGGGTATTGATGGAAGCTAAGCTAACAGAGGCTGAATGGTGTCAAAGTCGACACGATGAACTAAATCTGATAGAAGAAAAGAGAATAACGGCACTATGCCACAGTCAGTTGTATCAGCAAAGAATGAAGAAGGCTTTTAACAATAAGGTCCGACCTCGCGTCTTCAGGAAATGAGACCTCGTGCTTAAGAAGATACAATCTTTTCTCACTGATTCTCGGGGCAAGTGGACTCCGAATTATGACGGTCCCTATGTGGTCAAGAAAGCCTTCTCAGACGGCGCCTTGAGACTCGCCACCATGGATGGAGAAGAATTTGCCTACCCCACAAATGTTGATGTAGTCAAGAAATACTTCGCCTAAATAAAAAAAAAAGAAGAAAAAAACGTCGCGGTGGATTGAAAACCCGAAAGGGTTGTCTAGGAAAAAATTAGAGACATAATAAAAAATCATCCCGGTGGATTGGAAATCTCAAAGTACAATCCAGGCAAAAATTAGGAATTAATGGCAAGTAACTACGTCTAATCAGTTCAACTCCTCAGCAGTCGCGCCATCCATGAAAAAACTCCAGTCAAGGTCATCTTCGACAGAAGCTCAGGATGCCCAGAATTCAAAGTTGGTAGAAGGATAATAGTCGTTATGTTTCATTGTAGCCCTGTTCCCTTAAGTTACCATTTTCTAAACTTTGTAAATACTCTATGGAATCACGTTGTTGCGGTGAGAATAGGATAACAAGCTATTGATTAACTTGCATCACAGTTCTTAAATGTTCACCACCGTCTTTAATTTATCCAAAGGAAAGGTTCAAAAGCGAAAAAACCTAAGAGATCTAAGGTTCGGGGGTTGGTTACGCCTAGGGAAGGTATTAGGATCCTAAACGTCCGTAGTACTCTACGGGAACCTCTTGTTAGTATTTATGTTATCTATTACTCGCTTGCTAAGGGTGCTATACTAAAGGCTGAAACCCTAGGGGTTAGTATCTAAGTATACTCGGCAAGATATCGCATCTTGTGCCTACATATCCCAAGGGGGCGGAATCAGAGTATCCTTAGTTCTGAAAAGAGGAACTTCTTGACGGGGTCAAAGTTCCAAGGGGATGTAATGTCTAAGTCAAGACATTACATAGAGTGCGGCGACTCTAAAGTTGTAGGTTGGTTTAAGAGGGGTGGGCTTATAAATGTTCACGGCGGAGCATTTATTTGGAGTACGGCGACTCCGATCCTAAGGCTAAGATTCTAAGCGTCTGCGGCGAGACGTGGAGTACGGCGACTCCGAATCCTAAGGCCAAGGGTTCTAAAGTTAGTCTTATGACATTTGAGTCAATATTAGGGTACCTTTCCTTTGGAGTTACGGGGACGACTAATCTTAAGAGTTATTTGTGCGCACTAGCAAAGGTGGGCTAGTATTGTGTATAGTGACCAAAGGTTGAATGTGATGCCTAAAGGCAATCGACTTACATGGGTAGAAAATGGGCTCGACGTTGGATCGAGAATTTTCGTGTTTGGAAAGGTTTGACAAACATCAATAGCAAGTAAACATTCGAATAGAGGTAAGCATACAAAGGCATGATATCAAGCAGAGACAAGATAAACATACAAGCGTGCGATTCACTCAGGCGCGTGATGGATCCTAAATAGGGTACGATTATTAAGAAAAGAGTTAGATTAATTTTAAGGGGAGAATTAATATATAAAAGGTTTATATTAAGAATTATCATATTGAAAGTAATGATTAAAAAAAGCTAAAGGTTATTATTATTTTAAAAAAGGTAAAAGGTTTTTTTTCTTATTAAAAAAAGGTTTTCTATTAGTATTTTAGTAAAAAAAAGTTCTAATTTATTACTACCTCCGTTTCTTTTTAAGTGTCACTTTTTGATTTTTTACACATACCAAGAAAGTTAATCATTATTGCTACTTTTCATACAATAATTATCATTTTATCTATAATACCCCTACTTATTTATTACATTTATTATATTTTTTCTCTCTCTGCAATAAATACATAGGGGTAATTTTGATAAAAGTGCAATTAATACTTTCTTGAACTTTGCAAGTGACAATTAAAAAGAAACAAAAAATTATTCTAAAAGTGACACTTAAAAAGGAACGGAGGGAGTATTAAAAATAAGGAAGGAGAGTTTTCATTAATTTAAAAAAGTTATAATTAGTTATAATTATATTTTATTAAAAAAGTGATATTTAGCAAATAAAAGGAAGTTATTATTACTATTTTTTATAAAAGGTTCAAATTTTAACTATTTAAAAAAAGAGTTTACTTGTTAAAAAAAAGGTTAAATAATTAAAATAGATTTTAATTAGAAAAACTGAGTGATCAGGTGTGCTAGGGGGAGAGAGGGTCTATCGCAGACCCTCAGATCTCAACCATCAAATGTACGTGTGGGTGATCAAGTGGATAAAAAGGTGAGGGTGTACGGTGTGTGTGTGAATACATGATTAACTAAAAAAAAGAAAAAAGAAAAAGAGTAAACGTGAGCCTCTCATTCTCTCTCGTTATCTTCTCTCAACGGAATAAAAATAGGGTTAGAGAAAACCCTAGCCGCCGCCGTTCTCTCCTCTCATCTCTCTCAATCAAACAAACAAAAATCAATCAAACCCTAACCCCGGCATGCCCAATACCCCAATCCACTAAATTTTAGTTGATTTCAAGTACAAATATCAGAGCAGAAAGCAAAAAGAGGTCGTCGAAAGTTGATGGTGAGGAAATGCGATCAAGACCTCAAAGGGAAATCTCCGTTCGAAGATAAGTCCTCTTCCTTTTGTATGACTTTGCTTGCGTGGGTGTGTGTCTTATTGTTGGTATTGCTCTGTATTTCACTGCGTGTGTTTGTGAATCTTCCGGTATGAGTTTGTGGATGCTGTTGTATTCTTCTGATGTAAGTGTTTTGGTGTGAATGATTTGATGAATTTTCTGGTGCGTATGATTTTGATGTTTGGTTGTGTAAGGATTTGAAACTTGGTTGGTGTATGATTATTTTCTGGTTGTATGTTGGATTTGTTTTTGTGAGTTTGAATGGTTGTATGATGCATTTGGTGGCATAGCTTGTTATTTTGTTGTTTTTTTGGTTTCACGGTTTGTATGAATTGTGAATGGTTTCTACCCCTCTTGGTGTGAAATGATTTTCTTTATATAGGCCCTGATTGATTGAATGTGAATCACTGATCTTGAAAGTGGTTAATTGCATTGTCAAGTGTTGTTTTGGAAATAAAATTACAGCTGTCTTGAATGCTGTGAATCTTGTCAGGGACCTGTCTGATCTTGTTTTGGGAGTGATTTTATGGATTAAGATTCTTGCCTTGAACACATAATTCTCATGATGAATACGTTTCTATTTGCTTCAGACATGTTCCAACACTTTAGGATTCTTTCCTTTTTGGTTTTGATTGTGTCTGATTATGTGTAAATGCAATCTGAAAACATCCCGCTTCCGTACCAACTTGTTTGCATATTGCTTTGGGAAGTTTTTGAATTGTCTGAACATGTCTTGATTTTAGAATTTGATTTTTAATATTGTCTGAACTAGTCTTTGTGATTATTGATGACGTAGGTCTGCTTGTTTTCTTG
The DNA here is from genome assembly GCA_022829125.1 of Lathyrus tuberosus. Lineage (NCBI taxonomy): Eukaryota > Viridiplantae > Streptophyta > Magnoliopsida > Fabales > Fabaceae > Lathyrus > Lathyrus tuberosus. Next base: position 11,124,371 of record JALAZF010000105.1, on the reverse strand, counting down.
TCTTTGGATAGTGTGATCTTTGTTTAACGACTTTCCACCTTCAGTTCAGACATATTGGTGAGCTCCTTGTACGTGCAATCATGTCCATCTTACTTTGGAAAGAAACAAAGCTTGGTTCTTATTAATTATATGTTTCACGGATTAAATTCCCTTTGATATCCATTGTGTGGCCTTCAATTTGTATCTAACCATAATCTTTCATGTGTGCTTTTAGAGGTGAGCTTTTGGCACGGAAATCACGTTTGGAGTTGGAGGTTTCTCGAGAGATGCTTGTTACTTAGAAAATGGTATGGTATTACTTGGACTGTTCAATTAGAGTATTATTACTTGAATAAATACAAGATGAAACTCGTCATTTACGTGCAGGTTGAGGGTCATGGCTGAGGTGACTCGTAGATTTGTAAGCATTACGAACAAACATGACAGCCTAAATGCCACCGAATCACTCCTTCGAGGCAACCTCGCAAATACAGCAAACGCATCATCAACTGGGGATTTTCATGTGAGATGAGTGTCGATGAATTCGAAACCAACTCAGGTTATTTTGTCATTGGTTTCACTTTTAAGGTTCATATTCAAATCAGCTAATTTTTTATGCAATGCGACTTTGATTTGCCACTGTTTTATAATTGATCTCAAATGTCTTGGATTTTCAATGCTGGTTCCAAAGGATTCGAGTTCTTATTTGTTTTGTGTTGGGTTTTAATAGGTTTGGATTTGTACTTTGAATGTTTACCGGCTATTTTGGATTTAAGCTATTGTAATCTCGTCTATGATTCAGTTCCTGATGTCAATGATGGCTTACCATCATTGAAGTGACTAATTCCATCTGGGAATGATTTCTTGCGCATATCCACTTGCCACTTCGTTAGTCTTTCAAAACTTCGCTACCTTGAATTGGAGGACCGTCTTCTGCTTCATTATGTACCATTGCTTCCACCTAATGTATGTTGTACTCAATAGATTCAGATGCAAAAGTATCTAAAATATTGGATACTCAAAAGATATGGGAGATGTTTGAATTAAGCAATGAGGAACTCTTTCTCTCAACCGTGTCTTTGGTGTGCTTTAAAAGATTGAAATCAGTTGTCCACTTTTTATTTGTAATGTATGCTTGAATTTCTGCTATTTTTTGTTAACAAGTTCAACTTTGTTGTTGTAGATAGTTGATTACCCTTATCTTGTGTACACAAAAATCCCTTTGAAATTTGATAATCACAATTTTCTTTTGAGCTCATCATACGTGTCAGAAGCTGACTCCATTGCATCAATAACAGTAAAAAAACCTAATGATAATAGTGTTATTGCTTTTAATTTGTGCATGGTTTGGTTTTCCAATAGAAACCACTACTAAACAAATGCTTATGCGTTAGAACCTGAAGATGGCTCATCATTATCTCTAATCTCTAGTTCAACAGCAAACAATAAACGGTACCATAAAGGCATGTAGTGTTTTTTTCTTCTCATCAAATTATCAATAGTGCTTAATATAATTCTGGAGTACTGGTACCATAAAGACACATGAAACCACATTCCAAAATTATGCAAACCCCAAAGCCTCTTTCAAATCAGAGGGAGCGTATCACCATGTTGTTCCGTTTTCCTCGTGTACACAAATTTGTGGCAAGTTCGTACCAGAATTTTGTGTATCTAATCTTGGGCTTAGCTTGTGAATAATTATTAAACTTTTGAACTTTGAACTAAAGCTAGTATTTTCAATTCTTCCAATTATTTTGAAACTTTTGAGAATCACCCTTGAATCTTGACTAATTAATTTGAAGTTTTGAACTTGTACTTTGTAAAGAATGTGACTAGGGTAGAATTTTGTAAACACTTTCTTGATCTTTAAATAAGAAATCCATTGAACTTATGGATTCATTTGTAATAATTTTCCAACCACACTTTAATTCCATTCATCTGTCAATGAAAATAACATTTCAAGGTGCATATTTTTCCAACTAACAAAAGTCCAAACTTCTCCACTAAAGATTCAACTTCGCAGACAAAACTAAACTATGTCATGAGAAATCCTTAAGGGTGAGGATACCACATGTAGTGTAACTCCATACGAGATTCACACCAGCTCTCAAACAACCATGCTTAAACCAAAGGATAGAAAACCGTAATCCTCCTTGGGAAAATCTTTGTGGAACCTTGGAGAAAGGACTTGTAATGACTGAGGGGTCATTCTCTATATCAGTGGGTATAAAGACCTAGTTTTCTGTGGGGAGACTTTCTTGAGAAAACTTGAAGGAAGAAAAGGCTTTGTAGTGTTTTTATGGACTAAAAGGATAGAGGCACACAATCTCAGAAGGATCCACACACACCTGTCAAGACCAGAGAACCTCCACAAACACATACACAACACAACCTTCAAGACCTTGAATCTTCTGCAGCAGTACCTGTGTTCAAAAATGGAACAAACAGACAGAAACTAGGTAAAGCAGTTAGTTATGCACGAATGATTGACCTAAGATGTTATGCAGGCGAATCAATGAATCTAAGGGAAAACTTTGGGGTATAACAGTTGCCCCTATTTAAATATCTTCACCGGATGACATGAGCGATGAAGATCGTCATTAGGTCATGGTGAAAGATATTTAAATACAGATAACCGAAAATTTTGCCCTTAGATGCAATGACATGCAATGCTATGGACAAAACTAGACCTAATGCTGACATGCCATGAACTCTAGCATGATGAAAATGATGGGATGGAAAATTGCAAGGATGCAGACGAAAACGAACGCAAACACGGAGCGGAAGACAAACTCAATGAGCAACAAACTCACTGGGGACGACCAGACGCACTGGGGAAAAGAAACAGCACTGGGGAAACCAAAGCGACGACTCAACAGTTTCAAGCGCGACCAATTGTCGTCTAAGCAAAAGAAGCAGGATCCATATGGCAGTAGGATCGAAAGATGAGCTCCAAAGACTGTATGTAAAAAGATAGTTCATCAAGTTCAAGATTGACTAGATAAAGTTTAGGTAGGAGAATATTCTCAATGAAGGTTGATTCGGAAAGACTGTTTCCACCGGGGAAAGAAAAGCTTCACAAACAAGTGACCTTGTCAAGATAACTGACTGCAAGATATACTGATTCACTGAAGAGTGTCGTCGTCAAAGAGTCTGATTTGGAGACACACTTTACTGAAGATTGATACTGTCGAATATTCTGGAGAGATAAACTTCACTAGAGAGCAATACCGTCGAAGAGTCTGGAGAGATACACTTCACTGGAGAGCACACCGTCGAAGAGTCTGGAAAGATAAACTTCACTGGAGAGCAATATTGTCGAAGAGTCTGGAGAGATATACATTGCTGAAGAGCGACGTCGTCAAAGAGTCTGGATAGATAAACTTCACTGGAGAGCAATACCTTCGAAGAGTCTGGAGAGATACACTTCACTGGAGAGCACACCGTCGAAGAGTTTGGAGAGATACACTTCACTGGAGAGCAATATTGTTGAAGAGTCTGGAGAGATATACATCGCTGAAGAGCACACCGTCAAAGAGTCTGAAGAGATCCACTTCACTGGAGAGCAATACCGTCAAGGATTCTGGAGAGATCCACTTCACTGGAGAGCAATAGGTTGAGGATTCTGGAGAGATCCATATCACTGAAGAGTGATATCGTCGAAGAGTCGGGCGGAGATAACTGACTGAGAGTAGCAATAAGTTGTATTTGCAAGATGGTTTAATAATGTTACCATGGTAGACTGCCACTTGTTGTTTGGCTTTAAATTCCAAGGAGACGTCATTCCATCAACACTGTTAGAGAACAGGCTCTTCAAAGAGGATCCATAAAAGATTAATCCCTGAGACGCATTGCAAAATAAATGCACACTCAAAATAGGTTTGGAGACCAAAAAGTTAAAGGTGGTACCCCCAGGGACCAAAGTTCGATCTAGGATCAAGCTAGAAAGAAACGGTCAAACAAGACCCACCATTGAGAAATGAACTCAAACAGCGATTTTATCTTATCCAAGCACGGAAAAAGATAACTGAAATAACCATCATCCACGAAGGTTGAACTCTGTGGGGAAACATAGAATAAAATAGCATTTTCTGCCTAAGGTTGACGATTCTTCTTGGAGAGATCAGACAAACCGAAAAACTCAGTGCAAACACAACCAAAGATAAAGCAACAAAAGACAAACAAACAACAAACATGCACGGACGCGATGCATATGATGTTATGCCATGCTGATGCTCATGCTGACAAAACAGAAAAAGAAAACAGGAGGAAAAAGCAAAACGACGAGGAAGCTCGTCCATCTGATAACACTATTTTAGTGTGTTACTTTAACCCAATGTATGTGGCATTTCTAGTTCATGATTTCACTTATGTAACATGAGTTTAAGGTGTTTTAGCATGATTTAAGCTTTAAGCACTTTATGTGCTTCTTTTACGTTTTCTTTGTGTTTATGCTCTAAAAGGAAGTTAGATGGTGATGAGAAGAGGCATGACCCCAGTTGCCAGAGTCTGGAGCAGCATGAGGAGCTATTGGGAGAGCTGATGGTTTAATAAACCATTTCACCAAGAGAGTTGGAGATTGATGATGAAAAGCCAAGAATGACTAGGGCTCACATGGAAGCATTATGAAGAGCAATGGAGCAAAAGGAATGGATAAGATCAAGAAAGCTAGAGGATAAAAGGTAATACGGTGGGGACCACTCAGCAGAGAACGCCCAACACCAGCACCACCAGCCGTCTGCTCTGCGCCACCAGCCTGCTACAGCCGCCTGCTAAAAGCAAATTTGTCTCCCACCAACATCTGTACCAGATTACTTGCAAAGGAGGATTGATGGACAGCTGTCCCACATGAAGGATTTGATTTGGGCCTAACCTTATTTTCCTCAAGAGACCCACGATCCAAGAAAGGAGGAACTACCACTTCCACTCATCACTATTTAAAGAGAGCTTGTGCATTGAAGACAGAGAGACGAGAGATTCCACACACAACAATATTTTATTTTCAGTTTTTAAAGTTATTTTCAGTTTCAAGAGTTAGAGTATTATTAGAGAGTATTCTTTTCTTCTCCAGACCTGTACGCTCTGCTGAGAACTGTCGTGACTGAAGAGAGTTGTTGTTGTTTACCCAAAGCAAGATATCTCCAAGTTATTATTAGGTTGCATTTCTTTACTACACTTCGTAAGATGATGTTTCCTATTAATTTCATTCCAGTAGTTTGTACTCAGCTCATTATGAGCTAAACCCTTGTTTGATGAGACTAATGAAGTTAGTATAAAAGTGTTTTTATGTTAATATGATGTGTTGGCTAGTGTCTTATTTTGTTATGTGTTTTGATGCTATAAACTTGGTTCTTAGAGTGATCAACTAGGAAAAAGGTAAAAGCTTGTTGTTGAGAGAGATCTAATAAACAAGTGGATTTCATAACAAAAGTGGTTAATAAAGTAGGATAGAGATATTCTCTGAATTCAACTTGCTTAGAGATAAAAAGTTGAGACCACAGATATTTTTCAGAATTAAAACCAGACGTATTTTAGGGTTACAAGTGAGACTTAGAGATTTGTTCCCTTGCCCTAGTTATACATGTTTTTGATGTTGTAGAGATACACCACTAGATCACGCTCTGACCTTTTGAGGCACGACACTTCACATCATAAAGACATCTTAAACACCAAATACTAATGGATTTAGCTCATCAACTATTCTCTCTGATATTTTAACTCCTTTTTAGCTTTAAGTTATTTAAGTTATTTGTGTGTACTCTTGTTCCTTTTTCTCATATTTCTATTACCTTGCTTATACTTTGCTTAAACAAAGAAAGCTAATATTAGTAGTTCAAATACTTTACACTTCCCTATGGGTTCGACCTTTATTTTATCACTTGCTACATTACCAAGCATGTATACTTGCATGTGACACCATTGCTCTATTATTCAAAAGAAATGCATTATATAAATTGGAGTAGAGTTTTTGTGAACAAGTTTTTGGCGCCGTTGCCGGGTGTAGCGAGCGATTCTAGACGTGGTTGCGAAGCACTGGCGCTTTGGGGTACTACAGTTCGATTCATTTTTTATCCTATTGAAGCTGATGAAGGAAGGGAAATAGATGTCTCCAATTAACCCTGCTTGCATACTGAGTTTGAACAGCGGTCTGTTAGGTTACAGATGCTATAAAGATTGTGGGTCTCTCTTAGGTTATTTTGTTAAAATAGTGCCTGGGCGATTGATGTGAGGTATGGGATTTTGGGTTTTTTGATTAGTGTGCTCGCTAAGATTTTTCAATCTTATGCCTACGTATTCCCGTTTGACGAAACAGGGAAATCAGAGCGATCGTAGTTCGTCCTATTCTATGGGAGGAAAAAGGTCATTTTGGTGTCTTGTTCAAACCCCAAAACGTGAAGCTAAAGGATGATTTGTATCTTGTTCATAGCCCAAGATATGAAGCTGAAGGGTTTTGACTTTAGAGAGAATTTTTCATTTCTAAAGGAGATTTTAACCAGAAGGAGAAGACTTTAACTCAGTGTAGAGCAATGCTATCTTTCCTTAGGAATTTCTCATGCTAAAAGAGGGACAGTGGCATGGATGTAAATAATCCAGAGGCTTGCCGCTTACAACAATTACATGAAGGGGAAGGAGTTGTTGATGTTTGTATACTGTGAACGAGGCACAACTTTGACGGTCCAGTTAAAAGATAAAATCAGTTCTTATATGGGTAATGTGGTACTCATGGATTTGATCTGAGGACCTGGATTATTTCCTGTTCTTTAAGGAAACGGGTAATCCGAAGGGTATTGAGACTGCCCAAGTCTACGGGTGTTATTTTTGACAGGAACTTGAGAATGTCTTCGAGACTCAAGGAGATTAGACTGTCCAAGTCTAGAGTTTTATCTTTTGTACTCTGCTTAAGAGAAATTAAGAGACAGTACATTCGCGGGAGAAAGATCTAGACTCTTTGAAAGACTGTTCTATTAAGATGACTAATTTATGTTCCTATACCTTTAAGAGGTCGTCGGGACAATTTGTACGAAGCCCAAGAGGAGGCGAGAAACTTTTAAGAAGTCGACGGGATAATTTGTACGAAGCCCAAGAGGAGGCTATCTTCCCAAGGGAAAAATCATTATACGAAGCCTAACAGGAGGCTGTGAAAAATTCTAAGAAGTCGACGGGTCCTTGTACAACACCCAAGAGGAGGAGGGGATGCTTTTAGGAAGCCTGTGGGTCCTTGCACTAAGCCCAAGAGGAGGCTGATGAACAGTTCCAGAAGGGGTTTCACTTGGAACATTGGCCTTCTGTATATGAACTGTTCAAGGGGGAGATTTCTTAGATCTAGTTATCTAAAATTGTTGTAAAAGAAAATTCTCATGGTTTAGGTTATGCCGAAATATCCGGGAGAACTTCGGATGTAAGAAGACGAGGTTTTGTCTAGTTCTAGACGTAGTTGCCAGGGAAACTCTAAATATCTATACTAGTATTACACAGTTGATATGAGTTTATGAAAGAAGACTTACAGTGAAACAACCCCACAATACAGTTCTATATATGAAAGCGGGTAAAGAAAGCATATAAACACTTACTCGGTTGTAGAGCTTCCATGTTGTTTGGTTAGTTGTTCGACAAAGAAAAATTGAAAACAACAGTATATTTCAAAATCAAAGGAGAAAGTATTTTGAAAAGAGGTTGGGGCTTACAGCTCAAGGAGAGACCCAGGGTTTTATCAGTGATTGCACTGTCGTTTTTGTACAGGGACTTATACAAGTGACTGAGGCCCAAGAAAGGTTTTCTGTACAAGGGGATGGGTCTTACACTCTAATAGAGGCCCAAAAATGATTGAAAGTGAACAAAGATGAGTCTTATAGCTCAAGGAGAGGCCCAGATGGTTTTGAAAAGGGTGTTGGATCTTACACTATAATAGAGGCCTAAAATTTATTTTTTGTACTAGTGATGGGGCTTACAGCTTAAGGAGAGGCCCAGGGTTTGTTTAAAAGGGCGACGATCGCGCCGTTGTTTTTGAAAATACAGTGGGTCTTATACAATATCTGAGGCCCAAAAAGGTTTTGTTTTCAAAGGGGGTTGGGTCTTACACTCTAATAGAGGCCCAAAGGGTTTTGAATGGGTCTTATCGCTCAAGGAGAGGCCCAAGTGATTTTTGAATTAGCGATCGCGCCGAGGTTTTTCTTTTAACGCAGAGGGATTTATACAACGTCTGAGGCCCAAAATTGTTTTGGTTAAAAGGGTGTTGGGTCTTACACTCTAATAGAGGCCCAAGAATGTTTGAAAATGTTTGATGAGGGTGAAAATCAAAGAAACCCTAAATTTGTTATTCTTTAAAAGTAAATATTTAAAGAAAATCAATAAAAATGATAAAAATACCAAATAAGTTTGAATAAACCATTTTTTATTTTTGTTTAAGGTTTTTAAAATGAGGGGTTAATCACAAGATGAATTAAAACTCATTTGCTTTTGATTTTCCAAGTAAATATTCACTTTTAAATGTTTAAAAAACAATAAAAAAGGAATTTATTCACAAAAATACTAAATATATTAAATAATATAATATAAACCTGATTTTTTTTGTGGAATAAAATATTTTAACATTTTGGTGATTTTTTGCAAAAAGAACCAACCAAAAATAATTAAAATTGAAGGAGTTATTAATTTTCCAATTAATTAACAAAACATGAAAATATTGGAAAAATAGCAAAATGTGAGAAAACACAAAATGGCATGGGTGGGGTTTGAACCCACGACCTCAAGGTTATAGGGTGCGCGCCTTACCACTGGGGTGGTGATACATCTGTTGGTTAAAACACAAACACAAATATACAAGGCTTGCCTTGTGTTTTGGCCTGGCCCAAGGTAAGGCAAGGCAAGTTTTGGCTCAGAAACGTGAAGGTCATAACTTTCTCATTTCTCCATGGATTGAGACAAAATTTAGGTCTATCTTGCCTAGAATTTCACAAAGAATCCAATGGTGGTGGTAGTTTTTCAAGATCATGTCCCCATTTTAAAACCCGATAGTGGTTTTGAAATAGGCCTCTAATTGCATTTTCTGTGCTATCTCATGATACAGGCAAGAATTGCATGGTAATTTGGTGCAAACACAACATATATAACATGTATAAGATGTGTATGATCAGTGGACCTCAAAGCAATGCATGATTCAAAGAGTTCAAGTTGTGATGCTTACCTCTTTTTGAGCTTTTGGAGTTTTTTGTGCAATCTGCCAAGTTTCTTGTTCGAGAAATGGTTTGATGCTTTGGACACTCTCAAATGATCCTTTAGAAGCTTTTAGGATGATTGGAATCAGCTGGAACCTGCAAAAACACAAACTGGCCCTTTCTTGCAAAAGGGGTTAAAATGGCCAAAATAGCAACTCTCTCAAATGGTGTTCCAGACGGGGGGAACCATTTGGGACAGCTCAAGGATGATATTTGGAGTGTGTTTGAGGTTTTATCTGGTTTGGAAAGTGACTGAATCAAGACATGGCTTGAAAAATGCACACAAAGCCTATTTTGAGGTTTTGAGAGGTGACTTTGTGATTTTGGGATTACAGGTCACTTGTGAGTGTTTGGATAGCTTAGATATGACATATTGGATGTGTTTGGAATATAAGTTGTGGTGGAATTGCTCTCTAACTCAAAAACTCAGAGTTACCTTGCTAAAGAAGGTATTTTTGCCTAGAGAAAGTGATTTTGAGGAAAGCATCAGTTTGATGGCTTTGGTGTACTCAAACTGAGCACAAATGAGCTCTATTTATAGTAGAGCAAGTTTGTTTTGGGATCAATAGTGAATGGCAACTGCAGCAGAGGTTTGGCCAATGTTGAGCTATGAGAATACAAGTCTCCTCTAGCCATTGACTAGAGGTTAGAGCACAGAGTTGTGGTTCCCTAGTTGTTGGATCATTCTTGACTGAATTCAGTTGCAAATGTGTCAGTCCAAGCCACCTTGGTGCATCCAATAAATGCTCTAATAAAAAATTGGAGTCTTGTCCCTCTTTTAGGGATTTCTAGGTTTGGCATGCTACTTCTTGTTCCAAAGACTTTGGAGGCTTGGATCAGTGTTTGTTCCCTTTAGATTTGATTCTCAGATGTGTCCAAAGTGATGACAAGGCTTGGAATTATCTGATTTTGCCAAATCGAGCCAAAATGCAAAATTCTGCCTAGCCTTGGCAGTTTTCAGCAAGGCATATTGTCATTGTCATATCTCATGGCTCAAGTTGAGTTTGGTGATGTTCTTGACCATTTTGGAAAGCCCTCATATGATACAATAACTGTTTGATCATAATTGGTTTTTATACTTTTGGGATCCAAGTAAAAAATGCCCCTACATTTGGAAAAAGTGAAGGCAGATTCTGATTTAGTGAAAATTTCACTAAGTGTTGGAAAAAAGTGACATTTTCACTTTTTGTGATTTTGCTCATTCCATAACTCAAAATCCATAATGAATTGGAAGGAGGTGTAGTTGACACTTTTGTAGAGGGCCATGAGATCTACAAATCCAGCTTTGGATGGGGAAAAATGACTTTGTCGTTTAGGAGTTATGATCCTCCAAAGTTGGTACCCTTGCCACTTTGTTCCATAACTTAGAAAATTTTCTAAGTTTTTATGGTTACCTCTTTTACAAGTTATCCCACTTTTCTTGATTTTTCTTGATGAATGATGATTCAAACCATACATTAACATCATTTTAGGGTTAAAAAACCATTTTTGTGAAAAATCTCAAAAAGTCAAAGTTGACTTTTGTGCACAGTTGACTTTTTGTCAGATGAATTCCAAACTGTGTGATTCTCTATGAAATCAAGTCCTTGACCTAAATCAAACTTGATGGATTGATTTCATAGGTGTTATAGGGTGTATTGAATCATGTTCTAGGGTTTGGGAGCATGTCCTGGTCAAAAGTCAAAGCTACAGTTGACTTTTATCGCAAAACCCTAATTGTGGCTCTGATGAAATTGAGCCTTGTTGCTCAAGTTTCTTGGATCAACCCATTGTTGCAAGTGGATAAATGTGGTGTGTTAGGGACCCTCAAATCATCTCTTGAGGTCTTGGCTCATGATTTGTCCCAAAAGTCAATTTAGGGGTGAATTAGGTCAAGAAACCCTAATTCCTGATTTTTTAGTGAATGCATCCCCTGAGGCAAAATTGACTTGATGATTGGGTTTATGATGTCCCTTGGAGCATCATAGGTTATGCTTTGAATCATTGGCTCATCCCCAGAGGAAAATTTCCATCTGGAGGCCATGGTCGACCAAAACGCTAATTTGGTGACACTGGCGATCTTGAGGCTTAATCCACCTGGAAGGGAGCAACCTTGTGCTTAATCCTTGTTGTGGGAGTCCTCTTGATCCATTGTGGATATTTGAGAGACTAGACAAGTTAAAGATCATGTCATTCCTTGATTGATCCTTTGCCTAAGAGCTCTGAGAGGGCTTGAAACCCTAGTTCTGATTGTAGTGGATGCTCACCCATCTTTGGGGAGACTGCTGAGGTATGATGGTTTACCCATATTGTGATGATGGTTTGCACAAATTATGGGAAATCTTAGTGGTCAAAATTTTGGGTATGACAGATGCCCCTATTTAATCTTCTTGGACCCGAAGGTGTGAACGGCGAAGGTATTCGGGCATTCGGGGTGCAAGAGGATTAAATATCGGAATACTCGAAATTTTGATAGTGGTTATGAATGGTAGCTTACGCATTCATCTTCTTTTGCTAAGCAACGACGCTTAGAAAAGGTAAAACTTCCCCTCGATCCTGGTTGTCTACCACAGAACTGGTCTAAGTTTCTGAAACAAACTTCCCCTCGATCCTGGTTTCCTACCAAGGAACTGGTCTTAGTTTCTGATGTAAACTTCCCCTCGATCCTGGTTTCCTACCAAGGAACTGGTCTCGGTTTCTGATGTAAACTTCCCCTCGATCCTGGTTTCCTACCAAGGAACTAGTCTCAGTTTCTGATGTAAACTTCCCCTCGATCCTGGTTTCCTACCAAGGAACCGGTCTAAGTTTCTGAAATAAACTTCCCCTCGATCCTGGTTTCCTACCAAGGAACTGGTCACAATTTCTTTTGTCAATAAACTTTATTGACAAGGGACGCTATGTGTAACGATTTTCCTCAAACTTCTCGCCGAATTTTCTTGGGGAGATGCCATTTGACGGAAAAAGTTTTGATGTCAGACTTGTTGGGGGAAACCCATTCGTCTGAGTTGTAGAGTTGCACAAACTTCTCTGTTTGGATACGTCATTTGTCAACTCTTCTGGGGCAAACGAGTCTCCTGAGAGGCTGTTTCTGCTTGGGGTCTTACATCATACTTTTCTCGGGATCTTCCCGGAGAAATGCCATATGATGTGATCCAATTTTGAGTGCTGATGACCTTTTCGTCAGCGGATTTTTTTTCATAGAAAAACTGTTGTATTGTCGAATCTCTGATTAAGAGGCTTTCTCTGGGGATTTTCCTTAATCTGGGTAAGCGAAGATATCATCTTCGATGGCAAAGAGTGATGTTCGTTGAAGGTTCTCTGGTATTTCAGAGGTTCAAGTTATCAAAGTGGTTAAGGGCCAACTTCATCCCAGAAATACACTGGAGGAGAGAGGTAGTTTAGACGCAACATTTCCTGGCGAGGAAAGAACTGACAACTCGATTGAGAGAACTGTTATCACTAGGGGATAAGACCGACTAGAGTGAGAGTGATGCAATATGAATATGAATGTAAATCAATAATGCATGATGTATGTATGTATATGCTGACAAAACTGACACGACATACAAACTGACGGATGAACACGACTGGATACTCAGCCACTGCTGGAGACGAAAAGGTATCGCTGGTTAAAAATAGCAATTCTGCCTTGCTTAGGAGAGATAGTCCCTGCGGGGAACTATGTTGGTCGGGCTTAGGAGATGAGAACTCGGCCAAGGATGTCATATGGAGTATTCGCATATGACAAAACTAATCCTTCACTCAGGAGTACTGGTTTAGAAGGAGTACTTTGATTCTGCACTTTGAAGTTCACTTACTTCTGGAGAAGCGATCGATATTCTTTCGATGTTCAACAGTCAAAAGAAATTGCCATCTTTATTTTAAAAGCATGAAAAGTTTAATAAGTAAATTCGTTTTTGTTTTATTTCAAGAATCATTGATCATGTTAAAATGTCGTTCTGTAAAGCTAAAACAAATGAGAATTGCAAACAAAAGCACAAGGGCTCAAATTTTATTGATAGGATGGAAATCAGCCAAACACGTGATTCCATAAAGTATTTACAAAGGTTATAAAATGGTAATTCAAGGGAAAAGGGCTACATCGAAACATAACGACCACTATCCTTCTACCAACTTCGAATTCTGGGCATCCTGAGCTTCTGTCGAAGATGACCTTGACTGGAGTTTTCTGATGGATGGCATGACCTCTACTGGGGGATTTGCCCATTTGTTGGACGTAGTTACTTGCCATTATCTCTAACTTTTGCCTGGATTGTACTTTGAGATTTCCAATCCACCGGGATGATTTTTAATCATGTCTCTAATTTTTGCCTGGACCGCCCTTTCGGGTTTTCAATCCACCGAGACGTTTTTTTTCTCTCTTTTTTTTTTAGTTTAGGCGAAGTATTTCTTGACTACATCAACATTCGTGGGGTAGGAAAATTCTTCTCCATCCATGGTTGCAAGTCTCAAGGCGCCGCCTGGGAAAGCTTTCTTGACCACATAGGGGCCGTCATAATTCGGAGTCCATTTTCCCCGAGAGTCGGTGAGAAAGGATTGTATCTTCTTGAGCACAAGGTCTCCTTTCCTGAAGACGCGAGGTCGAACCTTTTTGTCAAGCGCCTTCTTCATTCTCTGTTGATACAACTGACCGTGGCATAGAGCCGTTATTCGCTTCTCTTCGATCATATTTAGTTCGTCGTGTCGACTTTGACACCATTCAGCCTCTGTTAGCTTAGCTTCCATCAATACCCAGATTGATGGGATCTCTACTTCTATGGGGAGCACTGCTTCCATTCCATATACTAGAGAAAAAGGGGTAGCCCCTGTTGAAGTGCCGACAGATGTTCGATAACCGTGAAGAGCAAAGGGTAGCATTTCGTGCCAATCTTTGTAGGTTATGACCATTTTCTGAACAATCTTCTTGATGTTCTTATTAGCTGCTTCTACCGCTCCGTTCATCTTGGGTCGGTAGGGAGATGAGTTATGGTGTTCGATCTTGAACTCAGCGCACAATTCTTTCATCATCTTATTGTTCAAGTTAGATCCATTATCGGTAATGATCTGGCTTGGAACACCATAACGGCAGATGATATTGTTTTTTATAAAGCGGACCACAACTTGTCAGGTTACATTAGCGTATGACGCTGCTTCGACCCACTTGGTGAAGTAATCAATGGCTACCAGGATGAACCGATGTCCGTTCGAAGCCTTGGGCTCAATCAAGCCAATCATGTCGATTCCCCATATAGAAAATGGCCATGGGGAAGAGAGAACTTTGAGATGCGTTGGAGGTACATGAATTCTGTCGGAGTATATCTGACACTTGTGACACCTCCTCATGTACTTGTAGCAATCGGATTCCATGGTTAACCAGTAGTACCCTGCTCTGAGAATTTTTCTCGCCATTGTGTGTCCGTTGGCATAAGTGCCAAAGGATCCTTCGTGAATTTCTTTTATCAGCATGTTTGCTTCTGATCTGTCTACGCATCGGAGCAAGACCATGTCAAAGTTTCTCTTATAGAGAGTATCACCGCTCAGGAAGAAACTGCCAGCCAGCCTTCTGAGGGTCTTTCTGCCTTTCCTTATTGCCCCAGGTGGGTACTCTTGTTTCTAAAGGAAGCATTTGATATCGTGATACCAAGGTTTGTCGTCAATGACTGCTTCGATCGCGAAGATGTAAGCAGGCCTTTCAAGGCACATTATGTCGATCTTAGGTAGGTCATTCCATTGACCTACGCTAATCATGAAGAGAGAGTGGCTAAAGCATCAGCCATGTGATTCTCCTCACGAGGGATGTGATGAAACTCGATTCTGTCGAAGAAAGGTAGCAACCTTCTTGCGTAGACTTTGTAAGGAATCAGTCCCGATTGGTATGTGTTCCAATCTCCTTTGATCTGATTGATAACCAAAGCTGAGTCGCCATATACATCCAAGTTTTTGATCCTTAAATCAATCGCTTCTTCGAGACCCATAATACAAGCTTCGTATTCGGCCTCGTTGTTTGTACACTTGAATGTAAGTCTAGAGGTGAAAGGAATGTGGGTACCCTGAGGTGTTATGATAATTGCCCCAATTCCATTTCCGTAATGATTGACAGCTCCGTCAAAGATAAGTCCCCATTGGGAATCTGGTTCTGGCCCTTCACTGGGTAGAGGTTCATCGTAATCTTTCATTTTCAAGTACATGACATCTTCGTCTGGGAAGTCAAACCCGATTGATTCCTGATCGTCAATCGGTTGATGACCCAAATGATCGGCTAAAATACTCCCTTTAACGGCTTTCTGAGCGTGGTATTCGATGTCATATTCTGATAACAACATCTGCCAACGGGCAATCCTTCCCGTGAGAGCAGGTTTTTCAAAGACATACTTGATTGGATCCATTTCGGAGATTAACCAAGTAGTGTGACGAATCATGTACTGGCGAAGACGTTTGGCTGCCCAAGCCAAAGCGCAACAAGTTTTCTCAAGCATAGTGTACCGAGTCTCGCAGTCGGTGAATTTCTTGCTCAAATAGTAGATGGCAGACTCTTTCCATTTGGTTTTGTCCTGTTGGCCGAGTACACAGCCCATGGAGTCTTCCAAGACTGTTAGGTAGATGATCAGTGGCCTTCCTTCCACTAGAGGTGATAGAATCGGCGAATTCAACAGGTATTCCTTGATACTGTTGAAGGCGGTTTGGCAATCTTCGGTCCAAACACAGTCCTGGTTCTTTTTAAGTAATTTGAAAATCGGCGCACATGTCGCAGTCATGAGGAATATGAATCTGGAGATGTAGTTCAAACGTCCCAGGAATCCTCTGACTTGTTTTGTAGTTTTCGGAGAAGGCATTTCTTGAATGGCCTTGACCTTGTTGTCTTACCCCAAAATTGTCCTACCCTCTCATTTTTCTTATAATAAGCATGTTGTTGCTTCATAGACTCCTCTCAAGATCATCATATGGTTTAGGCTATGGAGATTTGGTTTGCACTCTTTGTAATTAGAGGCTCTTGCAAGTGTGGTGAAGATAAAGGAAAGATGTATCCTAATTCTCAAGACCAATTAGTCAAGATACGACTTCAAGCTGATTCTAGGTTATGATCCAAGATGATTCAAATACAATGGTTAGAATACATTTCCTCAAGACTAAGATTAAGATTGCTTGAAGTTTCAAGCTATGATCATGTATCTCAAGATGATTTTTAACCATATTCCAAGTGTGACACTAAGGCTATATGGTTAAACAAACTAAGGAATGGTCATTCTCGATTCAAGGAAAAGATGATTCATCTTTAGGTCATGTTCGCTTTTAATCCAAGTTTGAATTGGTTTTCAAGGTTAATGGGTGATTGTAACTCGCAAACAAATCATGTCTCAAGAGACTCCTAGCATAATCATGGTATGACAAACATCCATATGCAAGTTTGGGTGGTGCTCAAGTAGGGATTATTTTAGGACAAACTTGGAGTTGCGATAAGGGATCAATGATAAAAAAAAATTCAAGTTGTCTCAGGCCTCATTTGAGTTTGTCAAATTATTCCAAGATAAAACCGTGCATTTTCAAGTTATGTTGCAAATTAATGCTGGAGGTAATTTGGGCATGGTTAAATGTATTGAATCCAAGCTTGAATTGGTTCAAAATTGATGGATGGCCAAGTATAATTTCAGAATGTGTAAAGGCAAAAGATCAATAATTCTATTTGGAAGATTAAGCCATGGAGAAACACTTTTTCAAGACATGCTTTGCAAAACTTTAAGGGAGTTCCATCAATTCACTTTAGGTGAAAACTTGATTCAAGTCACCAAATCATGTTGTAAAGAGAAAATCAAGAAAGTGTTTGTACCATGAGAAGTTCAAGGTAATTGAAATATAAATACACAAAATTGCATTACGCAAGAATTCCACAAAACAATTACACTACTCCAAAATTCACAATATCATTCATGTTACAATTCCTAAGGTTTCAACCAAATATGAATTCAAAGGAAATTCTAAATGTTGTGTTTAGAATTAGGTACAGAAAGCTTAAAGGAAGATTCTAAATGTCACAAAAGGCTTTTGGAGTTCAAATGTACAAGTCCAAGAAGAATCATTCAAAGGTCACATTGTGAAGAGCATCTGATACTACAACATGTTGCAAGTCTTCGTCAATTTATGTTGAGCTACTAAGCATGGGCCTAGAGTCCAAATGTCATGACTACACCGTGCTTCTTGCCAAAAGTGTCGATCCTCATCCTAGCACCCTACAAAAAAAAAAGGAAAAAAGGAGATCACCTGCCATGACATACGCATAAAACTATGCGATCTGGATATCACAAGATTTGCAGACGTTCCAAATCATGAACAACAATGTTATTAGCAATGATAGCATTCACAAATGGAATTCAGAACATTGCAAAGTCATAAGAGTAGCTATTAAAGGATGACAGTCACCAACCATTTCACAAGAGCTCTACCTCCCCAAGTATGGAAACCAGCTTGTATGCTTTAGCACTTACCGGGAATAATGACTTTTGATGATATGAATCCTTTACAGTATAACAGAGCCAATTCACCAATGCCAAAAATCAGTTGTTTAATCTTCTTCACACCAATCTCCATGTCAAGGTTCAAACACCTGAGCTTCAAATACATCATCATTTCCTCATGCTAGCCACTGCAGTATGGAAAAGAAATAAAGCAAGGAAAGTCAGTACAGTGTGCAGGAATTTTGGAATACAAAAAAATAATTTTATGAGCTCTAAGTGCATATTATAAAGTTACTTTCATTTTTATGTCAATTTCTTGTTCCTCATGACTTTCTATTCATAATCTTTCATCATTATCCCATAACTTGCAAAATAAACCAAAACATCAGTCTAAGGTGAACTTTGCAAGCTACATCAAAACTTTGCAGCAAGTAGGAGATCCAAGGCATTATGCACCATTTTAATCCACGGTGGAAAATGTACACAAGTAAAAATACCACCAAGTAAAGTTCATAACAGTCATCAAAATGGTGTATTCAGGGAAAAGAAATTCAAACAGGAAGGACTTATGTCAATTCAGCATAGTCGAGAGACTTACCGCATGATACTTCCAAAGTCAAGCCATGAATCTTTTTGTCCGAGTTCACAAATCCTCCATCAAGCTTTGTATCAAGTCCAAAATAGCACAGCCTGCACAACAAAGTACATAACCTGTTTCATGATCCAACAAGTGCAGATTTAGGTCTCTTGTTGAGACATACACAGTAAATACACAACAAACAACAACATTTGCAAAGACCACAATGACATCCTAAGGTACTTGTTAAAATGTTAAAAACCAAAACATCATGCGAACTCTACAAGGTGTACAAGAATAATGCTTAAATTCCACAAGGTTTAAAAGACAAAGTTTATGACAAGGTTCCATTTCCTAACCTCATGCTCCAAAGTATCTTCATACCAAGTCATGACCCTCATAAACACCTACATTTCCAAGCTGCCTCGAAGCAAATGGTAGTGAGCTAGTTGACCTTCAAATATGAGTGATGCTTTGTACTTAGTTGGCACTTTTGAATGGAAGTAGGCAATTCCTATCCTGTATGCGACAAGACACTATCAAGAACTTGTGTAGTTTTGATCAGTCCTAAAGGAAAAATTCAAGTGAACATTGAATGTTGGATCTTACCAACATACTCTAAGGATAATATCCTCCAACCATCAGACCATGATAAGGGACTCAGCTTCATCACACCTGTCAATGTAATAAATACACATTATGTCACAGTGTAAATGAAGATGTCAAAAGAAGATTGAAAGTGCAAGAAATGGTAATACCTTCAAACCTTCTCAGACGCAGTTTAGGCAGTAATAATTGGATGTGATTCTAAACATTCCATCCTCAAGCTAAAATGCACTCTAGACAGAAAAACTCCATACAAACTCTACCATTGAATAAGACACAGCTGCACCAAAACAATCAAAATACGCGTAAGCAGCCCTGCCGTGAGCGATGTGCAACATCATATTTCCTTGCAAAATCAGCCAGTGGTGAATATGTTAGAACATCACAAACCATTAATTAAACGGGATTGAATGCACTTGCCATTGTTATCAAGTTGATGGTTTACCTGAGTTTTTGACGGATAATATGTCCTGATGTCCAATTAAAAGGTTCTTCGAATGGAAAATTCATTAAATACCTTCAAGCAATAAACAATGCGTCAATACTAAGAATCTTAAAGGAAAATGACAATAAATCCAAATTTATCAAAAGTGCAACAGAATGCATAGCTCATCAGAATATTCAAAACATCAAGAGTCAGCTTGGGTCAAATAAAAGCCACATCATCAAGAAGTTAGTAGCAGTAAAAAGAGCCATAAATCACAGGTTACACACAGTAAAAACTCAGATAAAATCCCACGTTCTAGAAGATTTTACAGCTCATACTACAGACAAAATCAGAGAAGGAATCACTATCACCCTGGACCCACAAAATCCCACTACGAAAATTCTTTCTAACGGTATTGCAAATCCCCAGCTCACACTCTCACGAATTAGAGGATATTCCTCTGAAAATTCCCTAATTCACACGTACCAATCAACCCTGAAATTCCCTATAAAAACCACTCCAATCATTGGCAAAGGGGGAGGAAAAAGAAAAAAAAACCCTATCGTTACGCTGTAAAAATGTCCTCACAACCCATCGATCACAAAAAGCTCCAAATCTTAAGGGTCACTCAGATTCAACATTAGAATCTGGGTTTACTCTGAGCTAAACCTAAAGCTAATCAAGCTGCTCAAGCCGAAACCAGAGGAGTCGCATTCATACGAACGAAAAGCGAGAAAAGAAGGAGAATAACTTAAGCTAAGAAAGTAAACCACTCACCATTAAAGCTTCAAATCGGTAAACCCTTATCACTGCAATTGTTGATGTTTGTGGATTTGTTTTTTGTTGCTATTTTGACGTTCTTCTTCTTTTGTTATTGCGTACCATTAGCATAAAATCTTCATCACTCTGGGTTTAATTTTCGCGCTAGGGTTTGGGGTTTTCTTCGAAATAGAAACTTGTTGTGAAAAGCGATTTGGGGAGGTTTTGCTTAGATTAGCGATAAACTCTTTTGAGACTGAAAGATCAGGGTGAGAGAGGGTTTCGTTTGAGTTTAGAGAGGAGACGCTCGAGGGTTTTGAACGAGAGAGGAAGATGGTCGGAGTTTCGGAATGAGAGGAAGATGAGAGGGATTCGTTTGAGTTGAAAAGAAGGAGACGGAGGGAAAGTGGCGAACGACGTTGTTAGGTTTTCGGTGAGAGTTGAGAGAGAAGGAGGTAAAAGAGAGAGACAAACAAGAGAGAGGACTGAGTGTAGAGGTTTCTTCACCTTCCATGTTCTTTTGCTAAATTTTTTGTAAGCTGGCACGGTGAACCTCTCTTCCGGTGACAAGTGTCACCAGTCATTATCCTTTCCCAGTTCTGCGTGAAGCCTCACATGATCGTACCATGCACCGTCAGGTCTCAGCCCTCGGATTAGAGTCAAAATTGATTCTTTAAGCAGATCTAACGGCCTTGATTTCCTCCATTGGTCAACAGTTTGATCAGAGTCCACTATGGACTCTCCGTATGCTGGGCTTGTTAATTTCCGGGCCTGGTTTGTTTTTCCTAATCACACCCCACTATTTCTTTTTCTGGCCCAAAGATTTCTGTTTTTAGATAGTTTTTAGTTTTAAAAATAAAACTAAACTTTATTTACTTATTAAGAATCTAAAAAACATTTTTTACTTTATTAATTTTTTTTGAAAATATTATTATTTAGTAAATTTTTATTAAAACTTTTTCATTTAATACTAACTAATCTATTTATGACTAATTGTATTAAGTATTAAATTCTAGTTTGATTAATTAGTAATTTAGTCTTAATTCTAAAAATCCATGAAATGACTTTTCTATTTAATTCCTAATCTAGTTAGTTTCTTAACTTTTTAAAAAAAAATATTTTTCAAATCAAATTAAATCATAATCCTTTTGCCTAATTATTAATCTTTTCAATTAAAATCATAAACCATTTAGGTTAATATTTCTAATCTTTCTCTTAATTCAATAATGGAAAGGTGGACTTTTGGAGTCTAGCACTCCTTGGGTCCTTGAACGATCGCTCTTAGGGCGCACGCCTTGGGTTGTGATCGTTCCGTTTTCCATTTCTAAGATAATTAATTAAGCACTTAATCTTAAAAAAAAAACACTTTCTTAATTCAACAATCATAATTCAAAGAAAATTACCTAATCTTTTGCAAAATTTATTTTAACTTAAAATCTTAATCAACTTTGATATACTTAAATTATTTTCTTATATAAAACATTTAATTAACACTTCTAAAAATCTATTTTCTTAATTAATAATGGAAGTAGTGGGCTTTTGGAGTCTAGCACTCCTTGGGTCCTTGAACGATCGCTCTTGGGGCGCACGCCTTGGGTTGTGATCGTTCCATCTTTCATTCTAAAAAACTTAATTCGCTTAACCTCTCATACTTAAAATATTTCAATTCAATTAAAACATTCAATCTTTTAAAACACTTTCTTAAGATCATAATCGACGCTTTAATACTTAATATTTTCTTATAAAATTTTTAAATCAAGCTTCTTAAACCGTTCTCCTAATTAATCGTGAAAGTAGTGGGCTTTTGGGGTCTAGCACTCCTTGGGTCCTTGAACGATCGCTCTTGGGGCGCACGCCTTGGGTTGTGTTCGTTCCGTCTTCCATTTCTAAAACACTTAAAATACATAATCTTTTTAAAACACTAACTCCTAAAAAACTCTTAAGTCGTTCAAACCCTAATTCGATTAAGTACATCTAATTAAAATACCCTAATCAAATCAAATCATTTTTCATAATCAAATTACGAAAGTAGTGGACTCTTGAGGTCTAGCACTTCTTGGGCCCTTGAATGAACGCTCTTGAGGCGCACGCTTTGGGTTGTGTTCATTCCGAACTTTCTTCCTAAAACACTCGCCCTAATTATATGGACAAGTAAGCCAATTGTCCAACAAATACAATTTCATAATTAATAGAATGAAAAAGGTGTTATTGAGATCTAGCATTTCAGTCATGCCCCGATTAATTGGTTGCGAGGCCGACGTCTCGTTTATCGAATAATCGTCATTCTCGCTCAAAACACTTAACAAACTAAACGCTTCCTACGCAACCAAAACCCTAAAAAATACATACGCAAATCCAAACTCTTTTCTCAATCAAATCTTAACACACTTAATCCAATTCCAACAACTTTCAACAAAAAAAAACATTGTTTAAATCCATTCTTCCGCGCATATGAACTAGTGCTTCAGCCTCCTATGACGAGCAGACAAGCCAACGTTTAGCAGTTAGAATGCGAATTAAACTCTCGTTCGCCTAAAAAATACAAACCAACCGTAGTCCCACGAACTACGAACGCTCTGACTTTCCCATTGCACGAGGGAATACGTAGGCCCGAGGATTTTAATCTTCACCGAGCACAATAATAAAAAACCACCCATTTCCCCTTAGAAAGCAATACCTACCTTAGAAGAAAACCAAACAAACCAAGCTAACTTATCTCCCGAATCGAATCAAGAGGTTCCCGTTGAGTACAACGGACGTAGAGGGTGCTAATACCTTCCCTTTGCGTAACCGACTCCCTAACCTGAATTTGGTTACGACGACCATTTTCTTATCCCTTTCAAAGGTTTTATCGATATTTTCCTATTCCTTCCTTGGAATGAATAAAATTCGGTGCCGACTTTGTTTCGAACAGTTTTTTCCGCGTCCATCGCGAGGATCGTATTTTTCGAGGTACGACAGATAGCGACTCTGCTGGGGATTGACATTATCCTATGCTAGAGAGAGTCAAACCTAACTTGACTCGATTCGAGAGTGTTAGCTTCGCGTGTTTGATTCCTTATTATTTGTTTTCTCCTATTACTTCTTTATTTGCTTTGTGTTTCTTTTTTCTTTATTATTGTTGTTTATCATATTTACCTGTTGGATTTGGGTTGATATCACAAGTAAGGCTCTATACCCGAGTCTTGGAAAAAGAAGAGAGAACACCTAGTTTAGATTTTGGAAGTAATTAGTGTTAGTCCCCAAGGACTCGCTCCTTGTGTGCCTAGCATGAAAGCTTCCCCTAGAGTAGACCTTTTCGTAGATCTTGTTGTAACGCAGCTAGCCTGTCGCACGACTTGATTCATGAAGGGTCCGTGACTCTGGGACCCACTCTTAGCACCAGTTCCATCTTGGTAGTTGGTAGTGTTAGTCTCCAAGGACTCGCTTCTCGTGGGCCTAGCATGAAGGCTACACTCCGGATAGACCTTTTTGTATCCCCATTGCAAGGAAGCTAGCCTGTTGCGTGATGTTGATACGATTAGTGTCCGAGACCCTGGGAACCCTATCCATCAACATAAGAGCTATCCCATGAGTGGGTTTATGGGTAAAGAATCTAGAACTGTCCCTATAAGGCCTACCTAGTAGGAGGGTTGGGAAGTTACTTGCGTTATCCTGGATCCTGGCTATCTATATTGCATTCATTTGCATACAATTGCATCTGCATCCATCGGCATTGCATATCATCTTTCAAAACAAAAAAAAACACAAACTCATTCATCCTTTGTATATAACCCGCAGTTGATTTCCCGACACGTGTATTGGACTTAAGATTGCTCTGGGAGAACCATGGAACGCTTAAGGCAGAATCAAGTTGAGTTGAGAAAAGACGAGAACAACGTGAAAGGCAAGATGAAGCAGACGACATCTATGGGGAGAAGAAAAGAAAAGATTCAAGAAGGCTCCACAACTAGGAGTGTTGCTTCCACAGTTCCTTTTACTCCACAAGCTGCACTGAATAACCCATTAGGTGTTGTCCCTCCTGGGTCTTGTCCCCGACCAATCCGTGCACAGCCTCTGAATCAGTGGTCAGCACCCATTCTGTCCCAAGGGCATGAGAATCTAAAGAAGCCTAAGTCGCGCCCTATTCTCGACCCTATTCTTATACCATGTGGACAACTGCTATCATACCTGATTCAGAATTCTTTAGTGTTACCCACAACCCTCGGGCCAGTTCGTACCCTTCCTCCACCTGGATATGATCCTAATGCACAATGTGAATACCATAAAGGGGCACCAGGGCACTTTATTGAAGGTTGTTGGTCATTCAAGAACAAAGTTCAAGAACTTATTAACAAGAAACGTCTAGTCTTTGAGGAAGACAACTCAGGGGTAGAATGTGAGTACCACACTGGAGCCATAGGGCATGCTGTCAAAGAATGTGAAAGCTTCCAAAACAAACTGCAAAAACTAACCAGAAAGGAAGACCCTAGCATGAATGGTTTAACCCAAGGATCTGGCAAAGAGAAGATACAAGAGTCTTGTGGACCACTCCGAATCATATACCACAAGGAAAAGGCCGAGTCTTTTAATCACGTTGAAACCATGGTCTGGGATGAAACCTCAAAAAGAGGAAAGCAAGTAGAGAAGTCCAAAGATGCTGTATTATCTGAGGGGGCTCTGAAAAGGGACTTTGGAGAGCATTTCAGTGGTATTGATGACGATGATGACATCAACCTTTGGGTCCCAAAAAGGAAATCAACGGTGCCTAGGGCACCATACCAAAAACCTTGGGCTGCTCCCAATGCAGATCAACGAGCTCATAACCAAGGAAATCAGAATCCACGCCAGAATCAGATAAGGCCTCATAATAACCTAGAAAGAAGGAATGCTCCTCTTCATCCAGTTCCTATGTCGTACAGTCAACTTCTGCCGCATCTGGTCCGAAGCTCGCTGGTAGAGCCCAAAGCTATCAAGCCTTTGCCAGAACCATACCCGCCTGGGTATGACCCCAATTCGCATTGTGGATATCATGTTGGATCAATGGGGCATTCGACTGAATATTGCAAAGCTTTTCAAGCCAAGGTGCAACAGTTGATTGACAAGAAGTGCATATCCTTTCAAGAAGGGTATTTGGTTGTGCGTATCAGCATCTCAAATGTTCAAAGTCAGCAATCCTATGAGCCTCCCTGTGCATTCCCATTCTCTCCACATGGTCAATATACTCCAATCAATAGAGGTCCCCCTTGTCAGCAACAGGTTGCACAACAATATTCTTCACAACCCCGACGCTACTATAGTCAAAGACCAAAAAGGCATTTTGATCATTTGCCATTGCCACTCAGTCATATATTGCCACAATTGATTAGTAGCAAACTAATAGTGCCAAAGGGCTTGGATCCTATGATTCCTCCATACCCACCAGGCTTTGACGCCAACGCACGATGTGGATACCATGCTGGCGCTATGGGGCATTCAACTAAGGATTGCAAACAGCTCAGGAATAAGGTCCAAGACCTGATTGAGTCCAAGCAAATATCGTTTACACCTCAAGGTCTTCAAATCCATGTCGGTCCTTCATTTGATCAGGTGGGTCCATCCGCCCATGTTATGGAAGAAGTTGTTGAGAGTAGGTGTGAAGAAGGCTATCATACTGGTCTGGATGAACAAGAATGCTAGACTACCAGTGGGTCAATGAAGAAAAGCTCAGTTCCCAATGCTGGAAACTGTTAAATCATATAATCTTGCATTTGTAATTTTCTTTGTGTTAAATGCTACTTGTTTTAGACATCGTTGTTTTGAATGGTAATATTAATGAAATGATCATGTATTTTCTGAATTAATCATGTCGCATTCGCTCATTTTTCACTTATATCAAAAAACAAAAAATATACATCCATATACCTCTCGTCCACTTTCTTTACCAAGTTGTTGTTTAGTAAATCTTGGAGGGAGGATGACGAAAACAAGATACTCATAATTGCTGATGGTATGCTTTCGGATAGAATCCTGCCAAGGATGTACATGCAATGTTTCAAATCCCCAAACACTGGAGAGACAAGGAGTTAATCCCTAGTAAACCACTTCGGGCCTAGAAGTAGCAGTTTCCTTCAGATATTCAAACCCTTACACTCAACCTGGGGCAGGGTAGTGCTCAGTTAACCTGATTACGCACTCAGTTCATAAAAGCAAAATCCAAAAGCATGATGGTTGTTCATCACTGACCAATGACTTGGCAGTCACAAGCCTGACTCAAAAACAAAATAAACAAAAAAAAAAAGCCTGCTAAGTCAAGCACCTCAAAGGAGACTTAGGCAAAAATCAAGGCAACCCTGATGGATTCGAAAAGCAAAATCAGTCCATGCAAAAGATAGGGATCAAAAAAGCAAAAGAGGTCCTCAAATCCTCAGCAAAAACAAAATAAGATTCAGTGACACCATATCAAAAACCAAAAGGTCGCTGACATCCACCAAAAGCAAATAAAGTGACTGCCATTTCGAGAAGACCTTGAATCCTCATCTTCACTATTATACCGTCAAGATCTCTTAGGAGATGAATGTGTGTGTCAACTTAACTGAACGTAGGACTGGAGAGCATCACGAAGAAAGGGTGGGTACAAAACACACTTTGAGCCTTATATCCTTTGTTTCTATAACCATGAACCAGACCACGTTATAACCCTCAAAAGACCTAATTGAGGTGGGGTTTATTCTGAAAGCATACTACAGCAAGGTTGCGTAAACTGACTCCTAGAGATTTGCTAATCTTCTGAATTGGTGTCATATTCTTGCTATATCTTTCACACCAGCTAAATCAGCACCACGTTTGGACTAATGGTTCATCCGTCACACACTATCACATCATTCTAATAATGACTGATTTTCAAAACTTGCATGAACATTGCATTAAAATTACCATTTGTAAATAAACAATTTTGACTGCAAGTTAGTACTTGGCATCAAGGAAATTCCAAACAATAGTCAGAGGAACTTGATCATTCACCAATGTTGACCCAAATTCAGTTCACTTCATAACCCTATGGGACAGGGGCACGACGTCCGATGACTATGATGGAACTGGTCAGGATGAAACAAATCTCCAAGTATCATTAGATCAAGGAGGAAAGACCACTTCAGTGTTCAGCTCGTCTGGGGAAAACCCCTGTACTCAGTACGTCCAATTTCATCTGCGGCAAATCCCTCTAAAGCTTGATGAAGGACAAATCATTGTAAGATTCAAATAATGGGGCAAATCGTCTCCAATCGTATCCTGATATGATCACTTTCAAGAAGTATTCCTACAAAGACCCTATGGACTGGGGCAAACGAGTTGCAGATGGGAAGTTCCCCTTCATGCTTTCAAGTACATCAAGCAGACTATGCATAATGATAGCAATGGTTGAATCGATAAGAGTCAGAAGCCTTGGGGCAGAGCAAAAGCACAATCAACATGCATTGGTTAAGTCACTACGCTCATACGGTCAACATGAATTGATCATGTCGCTACGCTCATACAAAACCATCATGATTGAGGTCCTCCCAAGAATGAATATACAGCTTATCAGCAAAGGATTAAACTTGGGGCACCAAGAGTATCCGCATCTATTTAAAGTCCAAGTGTCGGGAAGTCAAACACTCTCATCATCCCCATAAAACCTGAAGTCCAATACTTTATTGGCAACTACCCAAAAGTCCACACTCGTTGGCACCTTCAAATTTACCCTTCAAAGTCCAGCTTTCATTGGCCACCACTAAAAGTCCACCGTTGATGGCATCCTCAATATACCTGAAAGTCCAATTTATTGGCAAATACAAAATAACCAAAGCCCAAATTCCATTGGCAACTATCAAATCCAATCCCTAGGGATACCCTCAACAAGAAAACTTATCCCCAGCGTGCCTGATCATTTGCATTGTCATACGCATGGCTTGCAGGCGTAGTATCATAACCATATCAAGCACTATCATATCATACGTGCATTAGATTCCCTAGCAGTAGCATTTTAGCATGTGTTTCAGTGCATCTCGCATTGCATGGCATATCCATCCCCAGCAACATAGCATGACAGGATCCAGGATCAATTCACAAGCATCTTGGCCAGTCTTCCATCAAAGTCGGCAGTATTCTTCAAAAGAGAAGTTGATACCCCGCACGTGCTCAAGGAATTCTATTCCCCAGCAAGTTCTTCAACCATGCAATTGATAATGACAATCCCCAGCAAATGTTGTCAGTACTCCCCAAGCAGAGGATATCCTAGAAAGTTTCTTGCGAGTCTTCCCTTGCAAAGCCAGCACATTTCCTCTGACAGGAATCTTGCTCAACTATTCTACCAGCAAATTTACCGCAGAGATACTGCTTTGGTATCATCGAGGAACCTTAATGGATAAGGGACTGCTTCGACGACCCAGAGAATCGTCTGCCTTCAGAGATACTGCTTTGGTATCATCGAGGAACCTTAATGGATAAGGGACTGCTTCGACGACCCAGAGAATCGTCTGCCTTTCAGAGATACTGGTTTGGTATCATTGAGGAACCTTAATGGATAAGCGACTGCTTTGACGACCCAGAGAATCGTCTGCCTTTCAGAGATACTGCATTGGTATCATCGAGGAACCTTAATAGATAAGGGACTGCTTCGACGACCCAGAGAATCGTCTGCCTACAGAGATACTGCTTTGGTATCATCGAAGAACCTTAATGGATAAGGGACTACTTCGACGACCTAGAGAATCGTCTGCTTTCAGAGATACTGCTTTGGTATCATCGAGGAACCTTAATGGATAAGGGACTGCTTCGACGACCCAGAGAATCGTCTGCCTTTCAGAGATACTGCTTTGGTATCATCGAGGAACC
This sequence comes from Lathyrus tuberosus, assembly GCA_022829125.1. Lineage (NCBI taxonomy): Eukaryota > Viridiplantae > Streptophyta > Magnoliopsida > Fabales > Fabaceae > Lathyrus > Lathyrus tuberosus. The sequence goes on along the minus strand of JALAZF010000105.1, from coordinate 11,095,547 downwards.
TTAATGGATAAGGGACTGCTTCGACGACCCAGAGAATCGTCTGCCTTTCAGAGATACTGCTTTGGTATCATCGAGGAACCTTAATGGATAAGGGACTGCTTCGACGACCCAGAGAATCGTCTGCCTCGCAAAGATACTGCTTTGGTATCATCGAGGAACCTTAATGGATAAGGGACTGCTTCGACGACCCAGAGAATCGTCTGGCTTTCAGAGATACAACTTTGGTATCATCGAGGAACCTTAAAGGATAAGGGACTTCTTCGACGACCCATAGAATCGTCTGCCTTTTAGAGATACTGCTTTGGTATCATCGAGGAACCTTAATAGATAAGGGACTGCTTCGATGACCCAGAGAATCGTCTGCCTACAGAGATACTGCTTTGGTATCATCGAGGAACCTTAATGGATAAGAGACTGCTTCGACAACCCAGAGAATCGTCTGCTTTCAGAGATACTGCTTTGGTATCATCGAGGAACCTTAATGGATAAGGGACTGCTTTGACGACCCAGAGAATCGTCTTCCTTTCAGAGATACTGGTTTGGTATCATCGAGGAACCTTAATGGATAAGGGACTGCTTCGACGACCCAGGGAATCATCTGCCTTTCAGAGATACTACTTTGGTATCATCGAGGAACGTTAATGGATAAGGGACTGCTTCGATGACCCAGAGAATCGTCTGCCTCGCAAAGATAATGCTTTGGTATCATCGACGAACCTTAATGGATAAGGGACTACTTCGACGACCCAGAGAATCGTCTGCCTTACAGAGATACTGCTTTGGTATCATCGAGGAACCTTACTGGATAAGGGACTGCTTCGACGATCCATAGAATCGTCTGTACTACAGAGATACTGCTTTGGTATCATCGAGGAACCTTAATGGATAAGGGACTGCTTCGACGACCCAGAGAATCGTCTTCCTTTCAGAGATACTGCTTTGGTATTATCGGAGAACCTTAATGGATAAGGGACTGCTTCGACGACCCAGAGAATCGTCTGCCTTTCAGAGATACTGCTTTGGTATTATCGGAGAACCTTAATGGATAAGGGACTACTTCGACGACCCAGAGAATCGTCTGCCTTTCAGAGATACTGCTTTGGTATCATCGAGAAACCTTAATGGATAAGGGACTGCTTCGACGACCCAGAGAATCGTCTGCCTTTCAGAGATACTGCTTTGGTATCATCGTGGAACCTTAACGGATAAGGGACTGCTTCGACTACCTAAAGACCTTAAGTTATTTTGTTCAATTTGAACCTTGCTACTTCATTCTGTCAACTCTTACTCCATAGCACTTTACTTTTTGTCAGACAAATTTTGGGGTCTTCTTATATCTAATTGACTTAAACCCATAAAATAAACGCTGTGCAGCTGTTCATTTTCTCGGGTTCAAGACAATTAGATAGGGGCATCTGTCATACCCCAAAATTGTCCTACCCTCTCATTTTTCTTATAATAAGCATGTTGTTGCTTCATAGACTCCTCTCAAGATCATCATATGGTTTAGGCTATGGAGATTTGGTTTGCACTCTTTGTAATTAGAGGCTCTTGCAAGTGTGGTGAAGATAAAGGAAAGATGTATCCTAATTCTCAAGACCAATTAGTCAAGATACGACTTCAAGCTGATTCTAGGTTATGATCCAAGATGATTCAAATACAATGGTTAGAATACATTTCCTCAAGACTAAGATTAAGATTGTTTGAAGTTTCAAGCTATGATCATGTATCTCAAGATGATTTTTAACCATATTCCAAGTGTGACACTAAGGCTATATGGTTAAACAAACTAAGGAATGGTCATTCTCGATTCAAGGAAAAGATGATTCATCTTTAGGCCATGTTCGCTTTTAATCCAAGTTTGAATTGGTTTTCAAGGTTAATGGGTGATTGTAACTCGCAAACAAATCATGTCTCAAGAGACTCCTAGCATAATCATGGTATGACAAACATCCATATGCAAGTTTGGGTGGTGCTCAAGTAGGGATTATTTTAGGACAAACTTGGAGTTGCGATAAGGGATCAATGATAAAAAAAAATTCAAGTTGTCTCAGGCCTCATTTGAGTTTGTCAAATTATTCCAAGATAAAACCGTGCATTTTCAAGTTATGTTGCAAATTAATGCTGGAGGTAATTTGGGCATGGTTAAATGTATTGAATCCAAGCTTGAATTGGTTCAAAATTGATGGATGGCCAAGTATAATTTCAGAATGTGTAAAGGCAAAAGATCAATAATTCTATTTGGAAGATTAAGCCATGGAGAAACACTTTTTCAAGACATGCTTTGCAAAACTTTAAGGGAGTTCCATCAATTCACTTTAGGTGAAAACTTGATTCAAGTCACCAAATCATGTTGTAAAGAGAAAATCAAGAAAGTGTTTGTACCATGAGAAGTTCAAGGTAATTGAAATATAAATACACAAAATTGCATTACGCAAGAATTCCACAAAACAATTACACTACTCCAAAATTCACAATATCATTCATGTTACAATTCCTAAGGTTTCAACCAAATATGAATTCAAAGGAAATTCTAAATGTTGTGTTTAGAATTAGGTACAGAAAGCTTAAAGGAAGATTCTAAATGTCACAAAAGGCTTTTGGAGTTCAAATGTACAAGTCCAAGAAGAATCATTCAAAGGTCACATTGTGAAGAGCATCTGATACTACAACATGTTGCAAGTCTTCGTCAATTTATGTTGAGCTACTAAGCATGGGCCTAGAGTCCAAATGTCATGACTACACCGTGCTTCTTGCCAAAAGTGTCGATCCTCATCCTAGCACCCTACAAAAAAAAAAGGAAAAAAGGAGATCACCTGCCATGACATACGCATAAAACTATGTGATCTGGATATCACAAGATTTGCAGACGTTCCAAATCATGAACAACAATGTTATTAGCAGTGATAGCATTCACAAATGGAATTCAGAACATTGCAAAGTCATAAGAGTAGCTATTAAAGGATGACAGTCACCAACCATTTCACAAGAGCTCTACCTCCCCAAGTATGGAAACCAGCTTGTATGCTTTAGCACTTACCGGGAATAACGACTTTTGATGATATGAATCCTTTACAGTATAACAGAGCCAATTCACCAATGCCAAAAATCAGTTGTTTAATCTTCTTCACACCAATCTCCATGTCAAGGTTCAAACACCTGAGCTTCAAATACAACATCATTTCCTCATGCTAGCCATTGCAGTATGGAAAAGAAATAAAGCAAGGAAAGTCAGTACAGTGTGCAGGAATTTTGGAATACAAAAAAATAATTTTATGAGCTCTAAGTGCATATTATAAAGTTACTTTCATTTTTATGTCAATTTCTTGTTCCTCATGACTTTCTATTCATAATCTTTCATCATTATCCCATAACTTGCAAAATAAACCAAAACATCAGTCTAAGGTGAACTTTGCAAGCTACATCAAAACTTTGCAGCAAGTAGGAGATCCAAGGCATTATGCACCATTTTAATCCACGGTGGAAAATGTACACAAGTAAAAATACCACCAAGTAAAGTTCATAACAGTCATCAAAATGGTGTATTCAGGGAAAAGAAATTCAAACAGGAAGGACTTATGACAATTCAGCATAGTCGAGAGACTTACCGCAGGATACTTCCAAAGTCAAGCCATGAATCTTTTTGTCCAAGTTCACAAATCCTCCATCAAGCTTTGTATCAAGTCCAAAATAGCACAGCCTGCACAACAAAGTACATAACCTGTTTCATGATCCAAAAACAAGTGCAGATTCAGGTCTCTTGTTGAGACATACACAGTAAATACACAACAAACAACAACATTTGCAAAGACCACAATGACATCCTAAGGTACTTGTTAAAATGTTAAAAACCAAAACATCATGCGAACTCTACAAGGTGTACAAGAATAATGCTTAAATTCCACAAGGTTTAAAAGACAAAGTTTATGACAAGGTTCCATTTCCTAACCTCATGCTCCAAAGTATCTTCATACCAAGTCATGACCCTCATAAACACCTACATTTCCAAGCTGCCTCGAAGCAAATGGTAGTGAGCTAGTTGACCTTCAAATATGAGTGATGCTTTGTATTTAGTTGGCACTTTTGAATGGAAGTAGGAAATTCCTATCCTGTATGCGACAAGACACTATCAAGAACTTGTGTAGTTTTGATCAGTCCTAAAGGAAAAATTCAAGTGAACATTGAATGTTGGATCTTACCAACATACTCTAAGGATAATATCCTCCAACCATCAGACCATGATAAGGGACTCAGCTTCATCACACCCGTCAATGTAATAAATACACATTATGTCACAGTGTAAATGAAGATGTCAAAAGAAGATTGAAAGTGCAAGAAATGGTAATACCTTCAAACCTTCTCAGACGCAGTTTAGGCAGTAATAATTGGATGTGATTCTAAACATTCCATCCTCAAGCTAAAATGCACTCTAGACAGAAAAACTCCATACAAACTCTACCATTGAATAAGACACAGCTGCACCAAAACAATCAAAATACGCGTAAGCAGCCCTGCCGTGAGCGATGTGCAACATCATATTTCCTTGCAAAATCAGCCAGTGGTGAATATGTTAGAACATCACAAACCATTAATTAAACGGGATTGAATGCACTTGCCATTGTTATCAAGTTGATGGTTTACCTGAGTTTTTGACGGATAATATGTCCTGATGTCCAATTAAAAGGTTCTTCGAATGGAAAATTCATTAAATACCTTCAAGCAATAAACAATGCGTCAATACTAAGAATCTTAAAGGAAAATGACAATAAATCCAAATTTATCAAAAGTGCAACAGAATGCATAGCTCATCAGAATATTCAAAACATCAAGAGTCAGCTTGGCTCAAATAAAAGCCACATCATCAAGAAGTTAGTAGCAGTAAAAAGAGCCATAAATCACAGGTTACACACAGTAAAAACTCAGATAAAATCCCACGTTCTAGAAGATTTTACAGCTCATACTACAGACAAAATCAGAGAAGGAATCACTATCACCCTGGACCCACAAAATCCCACTACGAAAATTCTTTCTAACGGTATTGCAAATCCCCAGCTCACACTCTCACGAATTAGAGGATATTCCTCTGAAAATTCCCTAATTCACACGTACCAATCAACCCTGAAATTCCCTATAAAAACCACTCCAATCATTGGCAAAGGGGGAGGAAAAAGAAAAAAAAAAACCTATCGTTACGCTGTAAAAATGTCCTCACAACCCATCGATCACAAAAAGCTCAAAATCTTAAGGGTCACTCAGATTCAACATTAAAATCTGGGTTTACTCTGAGCTAAACCTAAAGCTAATCAAGCTGCTCAAGCCGAAACCAGAGGAGTCGCATTCATACGAACGAAAAGCGAGAAAAGAAGGAGAATAACTTAAGCTAAGAAAGTAAACCACTCACCATTAAAGCTTCAAATCGGTAAACCCTTATCACTGCAATTGTTAATGTTTGTGGATTTGTTTTTTGTTGCTGTTTTGACGTTCTTCTTCTTCTGTTATTGCGTACCATTAGCATAAAATCTTCATCACTCTGGGTTTAATTTTCGCGCTAGGGTTTGGGGTTTTCTTCGAAATAGAAACTTGTTGTGAAAAGCGATTTGGGGAGGTTTTGCTTAGATTAGCGATAAACTCTTTTGAGACTGAAAGATCAGGGTGAGAGAGGGTTTCGTTTGAGTTTAGAGAGGAGACGCTCGAGAGTTTTGAACGAGAGAGGAAGATGGTCGGAGTTTCGGAATAAGAGGAAGATGGGAGGGATTCGTTTGAGTTGAAAAGAAGGAGACGGAGGGAAAGTGGCGAACGGCGTTGTTAGGTTTCCGGTGAGAGTTGAGAGAGAAGGAGGTAAATGAGAGAGACAAACAAGAGAGAGGACTGAGTGTAGAGGTTTCTTCACCTTCCATGTTCTTTTGCTAAATTTTTTGTAAGCTGGCACGGTGAACCTCTCTTCCGGTGACAAGTGTCACCGGTCATTATCCTTTCCCAGTTCTGCGTGAAGCCTCCCATGATCGTACCATGCACCGTCAGGTCTCAGCCCTCGGATTAGAGTCAAAATTGACTCTTTAAGCAGATCTAACGGCCTTGATTTCCTCAATTGGTCAACAGTTTGATCAGAGTCCACTATGGACTCTCCGTATGCTGGGCTTGTTAATTTTCGGGCCTGGTTTGTTTTTCCTAATCACACCCCGCTATTTCTTTTTCTGGCCCAAAGATTTCTGTTTTTAGATAGTTTTTAGTTTTAAAAATAAAACTAAACTTTATTTACTTATTAAGAATCTAAAAAACATTTTTTACTTTATTAATTTTTTTTGAAAATATTATTATTTAGTAAATTTTTATTAAAACCTTTTCATTTAATACTAACTAATCTATTTATGACTAATTGTATTAAGTATTAAATTCTAGTTTGATTAATTAGTAATTTAGTCTTAATTCTAAAAATCCATGAAATGACTTTTCTATTTAATTCCTAATCTAGTTAGTTTCTTAACTTTTTTAAAAAAAATATTTTTCAAATCAAATTAAATCATAATCCTTTTGCCTAATTATTAATCTTTTCAATTAAAATCATAAACCATTTAGGTTAATATTTCTAATCTTTCTCTTAATTCAATAATGGAAAGGTGGACTTTTGGAGTCTAGCACTCCTTGGGTCCTTGAACGATCGCTCTTAGGGCGCACGCCTTGGGTTGTGATCGTTCCGTTTTCCATTTCTAAGATAATTAATTAAGCACTTAATCTTAAAAAAAAACACTTTCTTAATTCAACAATCATAATTCAAAGAAAATTACCTAATCTTTTGCAAAATTTATTTTAACTTAAAATCTTAATCAACTTTGATATACTTAAATTATTTTCTTATATAAAACATTTAATTAACACTTCTAAAAATCTATTTTCTTAATTAATAATGGAAGTAGTGGGCTTTTGGAGTCTAGCACTCCTTGGGTCCTTGAACGATCGCTCTTGGGGCGCACGTCTTGGGTTGTGATCGTTCCATCTTTCATTCTAAAAAACTTAATTTGCTTAACCTCTCATACTTAAAATATTTCAATTCAATTAAAACATTCAATCTTTTAAAACACTTTCTTAAGATCATAATCGACGCTTTAATACTTAATATTTTCTTATAAAATTTTTAAATCAAGCTTCTTAAACCGTTCTCCTAATTAATCGTGAAAGTAGTGGGCTTTTGGGGTCTAGCACTCCTTGGGTCCTTGAACGATCGCTCTTGCGGCGCACGCTTTGGGTTGTGTTCGTTCCGTCTTCCATTTCTAAAACACTTAAAATACATAATCTTTTTAAAACACTAACTCCTAAAAAACTCTTAAGTCGTTCAAACCCTAATTCGATTAAGTACATCTAATTAAAATACCCTAATCAAATCAAATCATTTTCATAATCAAATTACGAAAGTAGTGGACTCTTGAGGTCTAGCACTTCTTGGGCCCTTGAATGAACGCTCTTGAGGCGCACGCTTTGGGTTGTGTTCATTCCGAACTTTCTTCCTAAAACACTCGCCCTAATTATATGGACAAGTAAGCCAATTGTCCAACAAATACAATTTCATAATTAATAGAATGAAAAAGGTGTTATTGAGATCTAGCATTTCAGTCATGCCCCGATTAATTGGTTGCGAGGCCGACGTCTCGTTTATCGAATAATCGTCATTCTCGCTCAAAACACTTAACAAACTAAACGCTTCCTACGCAACCAAAACCCTAAAAAATACATACGCAAATCCAAACTCTTTTCTCAATCAAATCTTAACACACTTAATCCAATTCCAACATCTTTCAACAAAAAAAAAACATTGTTTAAATCCATTCTTCCGCGCATATGAACTAGTGCTTCAGCCTCCTATGACGAGCAGACAAGCCAACGTTTAGTAGTTAGAATGCGAATTAAACTCTCGTTCGCCTAAAAAATACAAACCAACCGTAGTCCCACGAACTACGAACGCTCTGACTTTCCCATTGCACGAGGGAATACGTAGGCCCGAGGATTTTAATCTTCGCCGAGCACAATAATAAAAAACCACCCATTTCCCCTTAGAAAGCAATACCTACCTTAGAAGAAAACCAAACAAACCAAGCTAACTTATCTCCCGAATCGAATCAAGAGGTTCCCGTTGAGTACAACGGACGTAGAGGGTGCTAATACCTTCCCTTTGCGTAACCGACTCCCGAACCTGAATTTGGTTACGACGACCATTTTCTTATCCCTTTCAAAGGTTTTATCGATATTTTCCTATTCCTTCCTTGGAATGAATAAAATTCGGTGGCGACTCTGTTTCGAACAGTTTTTTATGCGTCCATCGCTAGGATCGTATTTTTCGAGGTACGACAGATGGCGACTCTGCTGGGAATTGACATTATCCTATGCTAGAGAGAGTCAAGCCTAACTTGACTCGATTCGAGAGTGTTAGCTTCGCGTGTTTGATTCCTTATTATTTGTTTTCTCCTATTACTTCTTTATTTGCTTTGTGTTTCTTTTTTCTTTATTATTGTTGTTTATCATATTTACCTGTTGGATTTGGGTTGATATCACAAGTAAGGCTCTATACCCGAGTCTTGGAAAAAGAAGAGAGAACACCTAGTTTAGATTTTGGAAGTAATTAGTGTTAGTCCCCAAGGACTCGCTCCTTGTGTGCCTAGCATGAAAGCTTCCCCTAGAGTAGACCTTTTCGTAGATCTTGTTGTAACGCAGCTAGCCTGTCGCACGACTTGATTCATGAAGGGTCCGTGACTCTGGGACCCACTCTTAGCACCAGTTCCATCTTGGTAGTTGGTAGTGTTAGTCTCCGAGGACTCGCTTCTCGTGGGCCTAGCATGAAGGCTACACTCAGGATAGACCTTTTTGTATCCCCATTGCAAGGCAGCTAGCCTGTTGCGTGATGTTGATGCGATTAGTGTCCGAGACCCTGGGAACCCTATCCATCAACATAAGAGCTATCCCATGAGTGGGTTTATGGGTAAAGAATCTAGAACTGTCCCTATAAGGCCTACCTATTAGGAGGGTTGGGAATTTACTTGCGTTATCCTGGATCCTGGCTATCTATATTGCATTCATTTGCATACAATTGCATCTGCATCCATCGGCATTGCATATCATCTTTCAAAACAAAAAAAAAACACAAACTCATTCATCCTTTGTATATAACCCGCAGTTGATTTCCCGACACGTGTATTGGACTTAAGATTGCTCTGGGAGAACCATGGAACGCTTAAGGCAGAATCAAGTTGAGTTGAGAAAAGACGAAAACAACGTGAAAGGCAAGATGAAGCAGACGACAGCTATGGGGAGAAGAAAAGAAAAGATTCAAGAAGGCTCCACAACTAGGAGTGTTGCTTCCACAGTTCCTTCTACTCCACAAGCTGCACTGAATAACCCATTAGGTGTTGTCCCTCCTGGGTCTTGTCCCAAACCAATCCGTGCACAGCCTCTGAATCAGTGGTCAACACCCATTCTGTCCCAAGGGCATGAGAATCTAAAGAAGCCTAAGTCGCGCCCTATTCTCGACCCTATTCCTATACCATGTGGACAACTGCTATCATACCTGATTCAGAATTCTTTAGTGTTACCCACAACCCTCGGCCAGTTCGTACCCTTCCTCCACCTGAATATGATCCTAATGCACAATGTGAATACCATAAAGGGGCGCCAGGGCACTTTATTGAAGTTTGTTGGTCATTCAAGAACAAAGTTCAAGAACTTATTAACAAGAAACGTCTAGTCTTTGAGGAAGACAACTCAGGGGTAGAATGTGAGTACCACACTGGAGCCATAGGGCATGCTGTCAAAGAATGTGAAAGCTTCCAAAATAAACTGCAAAAACTAACCAGAAAGGAAGACCCTAGCATGAATGGTTTAACCCAAGGATCTGGCAAAGAGAAGATACAAGAGTCTTGTGGACCACTCAGAATCATATACCATAAGGAAAAGGCCGAGTCTTTTAATCACGTTGAAACCATGGTCTGGGATGAAACCTCAAAAAGAGGAAAGTAAGTAGAGAAGTCCAAAGATGCTGTATTATCTGAGGGGGCTCTGAAAAGGGACTTTGGAGAGCATTTCAGTGGTATTGATGACGATGATGACATCAACCTTTGGGTCCCAAAAAGGAAATCAACGGAGCCTAGGGCACCATACCAAAAACCTTGGGCTGCTCCCAATGCAGATCAACGAGCTCATAACCAAGGAAATCAGAATCCACGCCAGAATCAGATAAGGCCTCATAATAACCTAGAAAGAAGGAATGCTCCTCTTCATCCAGTTCCTATGTCGTACAGTCAACTTCTGCCGCATCTGGTCCGAAGCTCGCTGGTAGAGCCCAAAGCTATCAAGCCTTTGCCAGAACCATACCCGCCTGGGTATGACCCCAATGCGCATTGTGGATATCATGTTGGATCAATGGGGCATTCAACTGAATATTGCAAAGCTTTTCAAGCCAAGGTGCAACAGTTGATTGACAAGAAGTGCATATCCTTTCAAGAAGGGTATTTGGTTGTGCGTATCAGCATCTCAAATGTTCAAAGTCAGCAATCCTATGAGCCTCCCTGTGCATTCCCATTCTCTCCACATGGTCAATATACTCCAATCAATAGAGGTCCCCCTCGTCAGCAACAGGTTGCACAACAATATTCTTCACAACCCCGACGCTACTATAGTCAAAGACCAAAAAGGCATTTTGATCATTTGCCATTGCCACTCAGTCATATATTGCCACGATTGATTAGTAGCAAACTAATAGTGCCAAAGGGCTTGGATCCTGTGATTCCTCCATACCCACCAGGCTTTGACGCCAACGCACGATGTGGATACCATGCTGGCGCTATGGGGCATTCAACTAAGGATTGCAAACAGCTCAGGAACAAGGTCCAAGACCTGATTGAGTCCAAGCAAATATCGTTTACACCTCAAGGTCTTCAAATCCATGTCGGTCCTTCATTTGATCAGGTGGGTCCATCCGCCCATGTTATGGAAGAAGTTGTTGAGAGTAGGTGTGAAGAAGGCTATCATACTGGTCTGGATGAACAAGAATGCTAGACCAACAGTGGGTCAATGAAGAAAAGCTCAGTTCCCAATGATGGAAACTGTTAAATCATATAATCTTGCATTTGTAATTTTCTTTGTGTTAAATGCTACTTGTTTTAGACATCGTTGTTTTGAATGGTAATATTAATGAAATGATCACGTATTTTCTGAATTAATCATGTCACATTCGCTCATTTTTCACTTATATCAAAAAACAAAAAATATACATCCATATACCTCTCGTCCACTTTCTTTACCAAGTTGTTGTTTATTAAATCTTGGAGGGAGGATGACGAAAACAAGATACTCATAATTGCTGATGGTATGCTTTCGGATAGAATCCTGCCAAGGATGTACAAGCAATGTTTCAAATCCCCAAACACTGGAGAGACAAGGAGTTAATCCCTAGTAAACCACTTCGGGCCTAGAAGTAGCAGTTTCCTTCGGATATTCAAACCCTTACACTCAACCTGGGGCAGGGTAGTGTTCAGTTAACCTGATTACGCACTCAGTTCATAAAAGCAAAATCCAAAAGCATGATGGTTGTTCATCACTGACCAATGACTTGGCAGTCACAAGTCTGACTCAAAAACAAAATAAACAAAAAAACAAAAGCCTGCTAAGTCAAGCACCTCAAAGGAGACTTAGGCAAAAATCAAGGCAACCCTGATGGATTCGAAAAGCAAAATCAGTCCATGCAAAAGATAGGGATCAAAAAAGCAAAAGAGGTCCTCAAATCCTCAGCAAAAACAAAATAAGATTCAGTGACACCATATCAAAAACCAAAAGGTCGCTGACATCCACCAAAAGCAAATAAAGTGACTGCCATTTCGAGAAGACCTTGAATCCTCATCTTCACTATTATACCGTCAAGATCTCTTAGGAGATGAATGTGTGTGTCAACTTAACTGAACGTAGGACTGGAGAGCATCATGAAGAAAGGGTGGGTACAAAACACACTTTGAGCCTTATATCCTTTGTTTCTATAACCATGAACCAGACCACGTTATAACCCTCAAAAGACCTAATTGAGGTGGGGTTTATTCTGAAAGCGTACTACAGCAAGGTTGCGTAAACTGACTCCTAGAGATTTGCTAATCTTCTGAATTGGTGTCATATTCTTGCTATATCTTTCACACCAGCTAAATCAGCACCACGTTTGGACTAATGGTTCATCCGTCACACACTATCACATCATTCTAATAATGACTGATTTTCAAAACTTGCATGAACATTGCATTAAAATTACCATTTGTAAATAAACAATTTTGACTGCAAGTCAGTACTTGGCATCAAGGAAATTCCAAACAATAGTCAGAGAAACTTGATCATTCACCAATGTTGACCCAAATTCAGTTCACTTCATAACCCTATGGGACAGGGGCACGACGTCCGATGACTATGATGGAACTGGTCAGGATGAAACAAATCTCCAAGTATCATTAGATCAAGGAGGAAAGACCACTTCAGTGTTTAGCCCGTCTGGGGCAAACCTCTGTACTCAGTACGTCCAGTTCATCTGGGGCAAATCCCTCTAAAGCTTGATGAAGGACAAATCACTGTAAGATTCAAATAATGGGGCAAATTGTCTCCAATCGTATCCTGATATGATCACTTTCAAGGAGTATTCCTACAAAGACCCTATGGACTGGGGCAAACGAGTTGCAGATGGGAAGTTCCCCTTCATGCTTTCAAGTACATCAAGCAGACTGTGCATAATGATAGCAATGGTTGAATCGACAAGTGTCAGAAGCCTTGGGGCAGAGCAAAAGCACAATCAACATGCATTGGTTAAGTCACTACGCTCATACGGTCAACATGAATTGATCACGTCGCTACGCTCATACAAAACCATCATAATTGAGGTCCTCCCAAGAATGAATATACAGCTTATCAGCAAAGGATTAAACTTGGGGCACCAAGAGTATCCGCATCTATTTAAAGTCCAAGTGTCGGGAAGTCAAACACTCTCATCATCCCCATAAAACCTGAAGTCCAATACTTTATTGGCAACTACCCAAAAGTCCACACTCGTTGGCACCTTCAAATTTACCCTTCAAAGTCCAGCTTTCATTGGCCACCACTAAAAGTCCACCGTTGATGGCATCCTCAATATACCTGAAAGTCCAATTTATTGGCAAATACAAAATAACCGAAGCCCAAATTCCATTGGCAACTATCAAATCCAATCCCTAGTGATACCCTCAACAAGAAAACTTATCCCCAGCGCGCCCGATCATTTGCATTGTCATACGCATGGCATGCAGGCGTAGTATCATAACCATATCAAGCACTATCATATCATACGTGCATTAGATTCCCTAGCAGTAGCATTTTAGCATGTGTTTCAGTGCATCTCGCATTGTATGGCATATCCATCGCCAGCAACATAGCATGACAGGATCCAGGATCAATTCACAAGCATCTTGGCCAGTCTTCCATCAAAGTCGGCAGTATTATTCAAAAGAGAAGTTGATACCCCGCACGTGCTAAAGGAATTCTATTCCCCAACAAGTTCTTCAACCATGCAATTGATAATGACAATCCCCAGCAAATGTTGTCAGTACTCCCCAAGCAGAGGATATACTATAAAGTTTCTCGTGAGTCTTCCCTTGCAAAGCCAGCACATTTCCTCCGACAGGAATCTTGCTCAACTATTCTACCAGCAAATTTACCGCAGAGATACTGCTTTGGTATCATCGAGGAACCTTAATGGATAAGGGACTGCTTCGACGACCCAGAGAATCGTCTACCTTTCAGAGATACTGCTTTGGTATCATTGAGGAACCTTAATGGATAAGCGACTGCTTCGACGACCCAGAGAATCGTCTGCCTTTCAGAGATACTGCTTTGGTATCATCGAGGAACCTTAATAGATAAGGGACTGCTTCGACGACCCAGAGAATCATCTGCCTACAGAGATACTGCTTTGGTATCATCGAGGAACCTTAATGGATAAGGGACTGCTTCGACGACCCAGAGAATCGTCTGCTTTCAGAGATACTGCTTTGGTATCATCGAGGAACCTTAATGGATAAGGGACTGCTTTGACGACCCAGAGAATTGTCTGCCTTTCAGAGATACTGCTTTGGTATCATCGAGGAACCTTAATGGATAAGGGACTGCTTCGACGACCCAGAGAATCGTCTGCCTTTCAGAGATACTGCTTTGGTATCATCGAGGAACCTTAATGGATAAGGGACTGCTTCGACGACCTAGAGAATCGCCTGCCTCGCAAAGATACTGCTTTGGTATCATCGAGGAACCTTAGTGGATAAGGGACTGCTTTGACGACCCAGAGAATCGTCTGCCTTTCAGAGATACCGCTTTGGTATCATCGAGGAACCTTAATGGATAAGGGACTGCTTCGACGACCCAGAGAATCGTCTGCCTTTCAGAGATACTGCTTTGGTATCATCGAGGAACATTAATAGATAAGGGACTGCTTCGACGACCCAGAGAATCGTCTGCCTACAGAGATACTGCTTTGGTATCATCGAGGAACCGTAATGGATAAGGGACTGCTTCGACGACCCAGAGAATCGTCTGCTTTCAGAGATACTGCTTTGGTATCATCGAGGAACCTTAATGGATAAGGGACTACTTCGACGACCCAGAGAATCGTCTGCCTTTCAGAGATACTGGTTTGGTATCATCGAAGAACCTTAATGGATAAGGGACTGCTTCGACGACCCAGAGAATCACCTGCCTTTCAGAGATACTGCTTTGGTATCATCGAGGAACCTTAATGGATAAGGGACTGCTTCGACGACCCAGAGAATCGTCTGCCTCGCAAAGATACCGCTTTGGTATCATCGAGGAACCTTAATGGATAAGGGACTGCTTCGACGACCCAGAGAATCGTCTACCTTACAGAGATACTGCTTTGGTATCATCGAGGAACCTTACTGGATAAGGGACTGCTTCGACGATCCAAAGAATCGTCTGCACTACAGAGATACTGCTTTGGTATCAGCGAGGAACCTTAAATGATAAGGGACTGCTTCGACGACCCAGAGAATTGTCTGCCTTTCAGAGATACTACTTTGGTATTATCGGAGAACCTTAATGGATAAGGGACTGCTTCGACGACCCAGAGAATCGTCTGCCTTTCAGAGATACTGCTTTGGTATTATCGGAGAACCTTAATGGATAAGGGACTACTTCGACGACCCAGAGAATCGTCTGCCTTTCAGAGATACTGCTTTGGTATCATCGAGAAACCTTAATGGATAAGGGACTGCTTCGACGACCCAGAGAATCGTCTGCCTTTTAGAGATACTGCTTTGGTATCATCGAGGAACCTTAACGGATAAGGGACTGCTTCGACTACCTAAAGACCTTAAGTTATTTTGTTCAATTTGAACCTTGCTACTTCTTTCTGTCAACTCTTACTCCATAGCACTTTACTTTTTGTCAGACAAATTTTGGGGTCTTCTTATATCTAATTGACTTAAACCCATAAAATTAACGCTGTGCAGCTGTTCATTTTCTCGGGTTCAAGACAATTAGATAGGGGCATCTGTCATACCCCAAAATTTTCCTACCCTCTCATTTTTCTTATAATAAGCATGTTGTTGCTTCATAGACTCCTCTCAAGATCATCATATGGTTTAGGCTATGGAGATTTGGTTTGCACTCTTTGTAATTAGAGGCTCTTGCAAGTGTGGTGAAGATAAAGGAAAGATGTATCCTAATTCTCAAGACCAATTAGTCAAGATACGACTTCAAGCTGATTCTAGGTTATGATCCAAGATGATTCAAATACAATGGTTAGAATACATTTCCTCAAGACTAAGATTAAGATTGCTTGAAGTTTCAAGCTATGATCATGTATCTCAAGATGATTTTTAACCATATTCCAAGTGTGACACTAAGGCTATATGGTTAAACAAACTAAGGAATGGTCATTCTCGATTCAAGGAAAAGATGATTCATCTTTAGGTCATGTTCGCTTTTAATCCAAGTTTGAATTGGTTTTCAAGGTTAATGGGTGATTGTAACTCGCAAACAAATCATGTCTCAAGAGACTCCTAGCATAATCATGGTATGACAAACATCCATATGCAAGTTTGGGTGGTGCTCAAGTAGGGATTATTTTAGGACAAACTTGGAGTTGCGATAAGGGATCAATGATAAAAAAAAATTCAAGTTGTCTCAGGCCTCATTTGAGTTTGTCAAATTATTCCAAGATAAAACCGTGCATTTTCAAGTTATGTTGCAAATTAATGCTGGAGGTAATTTGGGCATGGTTAAATGTATTGAATCCAAGCTTGAATTGGTTCAAAATTGATGGATGGCCAAGTATAATTTTAGAATGTGTAAAGGCAAAAGATCAATAATTCTATTTGGAAGATTAAGCCATGGAGAAACACTTTTTCAAGACGTGCTTTGCAAAACTTTAAGGGAGTTCCATCAATTCACTTTAGGTGAAAACTTGATTCAAGTCACCAAATCATGTTGTAAAGAGAAAATCAAGAAAGTGTTTGTACCATGAGAAGTTCAAGGTAATTGAAATATAAATACACAAAATTGCATTACGCAAGAATTCCACAAAACAATTACACTACTCCAAAATTCACAATATCATTCATGTTACAATTCCTAAGGTTTCAACCAAATATGAATTCAAAGGAAATTCTAAATGTTGTGTTTAGAATTAGGTACAGAAAGCTTAAAGGAAGATTCTAAATGTCACAAAAGGCTTTTGGAGTTCAAATGTACAAGTCCAAGAAGAATCATTCAAAGGTCACATTGTGAAGAGCATCTGATACTACAACATGTTGCAAGTCTTCATCAATTTATGTTGAGCTACTAAGCATGGGCCTAGAGTCCAAATGTCATGACTACACCGTGCTTCTTGCCAAAAGTGTCGATCCTCATCCTAGCACCCTACAAAAAAAAAGGAAAAAAGGAGATCACCTGCCATGACATACGCATAAAACTATGCGATCTGGATATCACAAGAATTGCAGACGTTCCAAATCATGAACAACAATGTTATTAGCAGTGATAGCATTCACAAATGGAATTCAGAACATTGCAAAGTCATAAGAGTAGCTATTAAAGGATGACAGTCACCAACCATTTCACAAGAGCTCTACCTCCCCAAGTATGGAAACCAGCTTGTATGCTTTAGCACTTACCGGGAATAATGACTTTTGATGATATAAATCCTTTACAGTATAACAGAGCCAATTCACCAATGCCAAAAATCAGTTGTTTAATCTTCTTCACACCAATCTCCATGTCAAGGTTCAAACACCTGAGCTTCAAATATAGCATCATTTCCTCATGCTAGCCACTGCAGTATGGAAAAGAAATAAAGCAAGGAAAGTCAGTACAGTGTGCAGGAATTTTGGAATACAAAAAAATAATTTTATGAGCTCTAAGTGCATATTATAAAGTTACTTTCATTTTTATGTCAATTTCTTGTTCCTTATGACTTTCTATTCATAATCTTTCATCATTATCCCATAACTTGCAAAATAAACCAAAACATCAGTCTAAGGTGAACTTTGCAAGCTACATCAAAACTTTGCAGCAAGTAGGAGATCCAAGGCATTATGCACCATTTTAATCCACGGTGGAAAATGTACACAAGTAAAAATACCACCAAGTAAAGTTCATAACAGTCATCAAAATGGTGTATTCAGGGAAAAGAAATTCAAACAGGAAGGACTTATGACAATTCAGCATAGTCGAGAGACTTACCGCAGGATACTTCCAAAGTCAAGCCATGAATCTTTTTGTCCAAGTTCACAAATCCTCCATCAAGCTTTGTATCAAGTCCAAAATAGCACAGCCTGCACAACAAAGTACATAACCTGTTTCATGATCCAAAAACAAGTGCAGATTCAGGTCTCTTGTTGAGACATACACAGTAAATACACAACAAACAACAACATTTGCAAAGACCACAATGACATCCTAAGGTACTTGTTAAAATGTTAAAAACCAAAACATCATGCGAACTCTACAAGGTGTACAAGAATAATGCTTAAATTCCACAAGGTTTAAAAGACAAAGTTTATGACAAGGTTCCATTTCCTAACCTCATGCTCCAAAGTATCTTCATACCAAGTCATGACCCTCATAAACACCTACATTTCCAAGCTGCCTCGAAGCAAATGGTAGTGAGCTAGTTGACCTTCAAATATGAGTGATGCTTTGTATTTAGTTGGCACTTTTGAATGGAAGTAGGCAATTCCTATCCTGTATGCGACAAGACACTATCAAGAACTTGTGTAGTTTTGATCAGTCCTAAAGGAAAAATTCAAGTGAACATTGAATGTTGGATCTTACCAACATACTCTAAGGATAATATCCTCCAACCATCAGACCATGATAAGGGACTCAGCTTCATCACACCTGTCAATGTAATAAATACACATTATGTCACAGTGTAAATGAAGATGTCAAAAGAAGATTGAAAGTGCAAGAAATGGTAATACCTTCAAACCTTCTCAGACGCAGTTTAGGCAGTAATAATTGGATGTGATTCTAAACATTCCATCCTCAAGCTAAAATGCACTCTAGACAGAAAAACTCCATACAAACTCTACCATTGAATAAGACACAGCTGCACCAAAACAATCAAAATACGCGTAAGCAGCCCTGCCGTGAGCGATGTGCAACATCATATTTCCTTGCAAAATCAGCCAGTGGTGAATATGTTAGAACATCACAAACCATTAATTAAACGGGATTGAATGCACTTGCCATTGTTATCAAGTTGATGGTTTACCTGAGTTTTTGACGGATAATATGTCCTGATGTCCAATTAAAAGGTTCTTCGAATGGAAAATTCATTAAATACCTTCAAGCAATAAACAATGCGTCAATACTAAGAATCTTAAAGGAAAATGACAATAAATCCAAATTTATCAAAAGTGCAACAGAATGCATAGCTCATCAGAATATTCAAAACATCAAGAGTCAGCTTGGGTCAAATAAAAGCCACATCATCAAGAAGTTAGTAGCAGTAAAAAGAGCCATAAATCACAGGTTACACACAGTAAAAACTCAGATAAAATCCCACGTTCTAGAAGATTTTACAGCTCATACTACAGACAAAATCAGAGAAGGAATCATTATCACCCTGGACCCACAAAATCCCACTACGAAAATTCTTTCTAACGGTATTGCAAATCCCCAGCTCACACTCTCACGAATTAGAGGATATTCCTCTAAAAATTCCCTAATTCACACGTACCAATCAACCCTGAAATTCCCTATAAAAACCACTCCAATCATTGGCAAAGGGGGAGGAAAAAGAAAAAAAAACCCTATCGTTACGCTGTAAAAATGTACTCACAACCCATCGATCACAAAAAGCTCAAAATCTTAAAGGTCACTCAGATTCAACAT
Organism: Lathyrus tuberosus; assembly: GCA_022829125.1. Classification (NCBI taxonomy): domain Eukaryota; kingdom Viridiplantae; phylum Streptophyta; class Magnoliopsida; order Fabales; family Fabaceae; genus Lathyrus; species Lathyrus tuberosus. Next base: position 11,076,149 of record JALAZF010000105.1, on the reverse strand, counting down.
TAGAATCTGGGTTTACTCTGAGCTAAACCTAAAGCTAATCAAGCTGCTCAAGACGAAACCAGAGGAGTCGCATTTATACGAATGAAAAGCGAGAAAAGAAGGAGAATAACTTAAGCTAAGAAAGTAAACCACTCACCATTAAAGCTTCAAATCGGTAAACCCTTATCACTGCAATTGTTGATGTTTGTGGATTTGTTTTTTGTTGCTGTTTTGACGTTCTTCTTCTTCTGTTATTGCGTACCATTAGCATAAAATCTTCATCACTCTGGGTTTAATTTTCGCGCTAGGGTTTGGGGTTTTCTTCGAAATAGAAACTTGTTGTGAAAAGCGATTTGGGGTAGTTTTGCTTAGATTAGTGATAAACTCTTTTGAGACTAAAAGATCAGGGTGAGAGAGGGTTTCGTTTGAGTTTAGAGAGGAGACGCTCGAGAGTTTTGAACGAGAGAGGAAGATGGTCGGAGTTTCGGAATGAGAGGAAGATGGGAGGGATTCGTTTGAGTTGAAAAGAAGGAGACGGAGGGAAAGTGGCGAACGACGTTGTTAGGTTTCCGGTGAGAGTTGAGAGAGAAGGAGGTAAAAGAGAGAGACAAACAAGAGAGAGGACTGAGTGTAGAGGTTTCTTCACCTTCCATGTTCTTTTGCTAAATTTTTTGTAAGCTGGCACGGTGAACCTCTCTTCCGGTGACAAGTGTCACCGGTCATTATCCTTTCACAGTTCTGCGTGAAGCCTCCCATGATCGTACCATGCACCGTCAAGTCTCAGCCCTCGGATTAGAGTCAAAATTGACTCTTTAAGCAAATCTAACGGCCTTGATTTCCTCCATTGGTCAACAGTTTGATCAGAGTCCACTATGGACTCTCCGTATGCTGGGCTTGTTAATTTCCGGGCCTGGTTTGTTTTTCCTAATCACACCCCGCTATTTCTTTTTCTGGCCCAAAGATTTCTGTTTTTAGATAGTTTTTAGTTTTAAAAATAAAACTAAACTTTATTTACTTATTAAGAATCTAAAAAACATTTTTTACTTTATTAATTTTTTTTGAAAATATTATTATTTAGTAAATTTTTATTAAAACTTTTTCATTTAATACTAACTAATCTATTTATGACTAATTGTATTAAGTATTAAATTCTAGTTTGATTAATTAGTAATTTAGTCTTAATTCTAAAAATCCATAATATGATTTTTCTATTTAATTCCTAATCTAGTTAGTTTCTTAACTTTTTTTAAAAAAATATTTTTCAAATCAAATTAAATCATAATCCTTTTGCCTAATTATTAATCTTTTCAATTAAAATCATAAACCATTTAGGTTAATATTTCTAATCTTTCTCTTAATTCAATAATGGAAAGGTGGACTTTTGGAGTCTAGCACTTCTTGGGTCCTTGAACGATCGCTCTTAGGGCGCACGCCTTGGGTTGTGATCGTTCCGTTTTCCATTTCTAAGATAATTAATTAAGCACTTAATCTTAAAAAAAAAATACTTTCTTAATTCAACAATCATAATTCAAAGAAAATTACCTAATCTTTTGCAAAATTTATTTTAACTTAAAATCTTAATCAACTTTGATATACTTAAATTATTTTCTTATATAAAACATTTAATTAACACTTCTAAAAATCTATTTTCTTAATTAATAATGGAAGTAGTGGGCTTTTGGAGTCTAGCACTCCTTGGGTCCTTGAACGATCGCTCTTGGGGCGCACGCCTTGGGTTGTGATCGTTCCATCTTTCATTCTAAAATACTTAATTTGCTTAACCTCTCATACTTAAAATATTTCAATTCAATTAAAACATTCAATCTTTTAAAACACTTTCTTAAGATCATAATCGACGCTTTAATACTTAATATTTTCTTATAAAATTTTTAAATCAAGCTTCTTAAACCGTTCTCCTAATTAATCGTGGAAGTAGTGGGCTTTTGGGGTCTAGCACTCCTTGGGTCCTTGAACGATCGCTCTTGGGGCGCACGCCTTGGGTTGTGTTCGTTCCGTCTTCCATTTTTAAAACACTTAAAATACATAATCTTTTTAAAACACTAACTCCTAAAAAACTCTTAAGTCGTTCAAACCCTAATTCGATTAAGTACGTCTAATTAAAATACCCTAATCAAATCAAATCATTTTTCATAATCAAATTACGAAAGTAGTGGACTCTTGAGGTCTAGCACTTCTTGGGCCCTTGAATGAACGCTCTTGAGGCGCACGCTTTGGGTTGTGTTCATTCCGAACTTTCTTCCTAAAACACTCGCCCTAATTATATGGACAAGTAAGCCAATTGTCCAACAAATACAATTTCATAATTAATAGAATGAAAAAGGTGTTATTGAGATCTAGCATTTTAGTCATGCCCCGATTAATTGGTTGCGAGGCCGACGTCTCGTTTATCGAATAATCGTCATTCTCGCTCAAAACACTTAACAAACTAAACGCTTCCTACGCAACCAAAACCCTAAAAAATACATACGCAAATCCAAACTCTTTTCTCAATCAAATCTTAACACACTTAATCCAATTCCAACAACTTTCAACAAAAAAAAAACATTGTTTAAATCCATTCTTCCGCGCATATGAACTAGTGCTTCAGCCTCCTATGACGAGCAGACAAGCCAACGTTTAGCAGTTAGAATGTGAATTAAACTCTCGTTCGCCTAAAAAATACAAACCAACCGTAGTCCCACGAACTATGAACGCTCTGACTTTCCCATTGCACGAGGGAATACGTAGGCCCGAGGATTTTAATCTTCGCCGAGCACAATAATAAAAAACCACCCATTTCCCCTTAGAAAGCAATACCTACCTTAGAAGAAAACCAAACAAACTAAGCTAACTTATCTCCCGAATAGAATCAAGAGGTTCCCGTTGAGTACAACGGACGTAGAGGGTGCTAATACCTTCCCTTTGCGTAACCGACTCCCGAACCTGAATTTGGTTACGACGACCATTTTCTTATCCCTTTCAAAGGTTTTATCGATATTTTCCTATTCCTTCCTTGGAATGAATAAAATTCGGCGGCGACTCTGTTTCAAACAGTTTTTTCCGCGTCCATCGCGAGGATCGTATTTTTCGAGGTACGACACTTGTCAGGATCAACCTCAATTCCTTTCTGGCTGACGATGAACCCTAAGAGTTTCCCTGAACGGACACCGAAGGTGCATTTGTTGGGATTCAAGCGGTGTTTGTACTTTCTCAATCGCTCGAATAGCTTTGACAGGTGGGTCACATGCTCCTCTTCTGTCTTAGATTTGGCAATCATATCATCGACATATACCTCGATCTTTTTGTGTATCATGTCATGAAAAAGAGTAGTCATGGCCCTTTGATAGGTTGCCCCGGCGTTCTTCAAACCGAACGACATTACCTTGTAACAAAAGGTACCCCATGGGGTAATGAATGAAGTTTTCTCCATGTCTTTCGGCGCCATTTTGATCTGGTTATAGCCCGAGAATCCATCCATGAAGGAAAAAACTTTGAATTTGGCTGTACTGTCTACCAGCATGTCAATGTGTGGTAAAGGAAAGCCATCCTTTGGACTTGCTTTGTTAAGATCCCTGTAATCTACACACATTCTGACATTTCCGTCCTTTTTTGGAACTGGTACGATGTTGGCTAACCATTGAGGATATTCTGATGTGGTGAGGAAACCCGCGTCAATCTGTTTCTGTACTTCCTCTTTGATTTTGATGGCCATGTCCGGGTGAGTCCTTCTCAACCTTTGTTTTACCGGCAGACATTCCGATTTCAATGGTAAATGATGTTCCACGATGCTGGTATCCAACCCTGGCATATCCTGATAGGACCAAGCGAATACATCGGGAAACTCTTTGAGAAGCTTTATCAAACCCTCTCTGGCAGTTGGACTGAGCAGTGCCCCAATCCTGATTTCTTTTCTCTCTTTTTCTGAACCCACGTTGATCGTTTCCAACGGCTCTTTGTGAAGTTCAATGGACCTTTCCTCCTGTCTGAGTAGTCGGGAGATCTCCTCTGGAATTTCGTTACCAACTTCTTCTTTAGCCCCAAATACCAGGAACTCAAAGTCGGGATAAGGCATCGGATCGTATGTTTCAACGAGGTTTAAAACAAGCAATCTGCATGACGTGATGGTTTGTGTTTATAAGAGATAGTGAAAATGCAAGTGTGTGCAGTGTATTTTTCTTTTACTGCTTTTTTTTATTATTGATTTTTTAGGATTACCATTTTCTGAAAAAATCGAAAAGAGAAAATAACCATTAATGCAGAAATTACAGAACGACGTTATTTTATTAATGAACAAGTCGATTCTTGAAACTACAACCCTATAAAACAAAACTGTGTCGCTTTGGGCAAAGCAAAGAGGGACATTTACAGAAAGTGAGCCCTATTAAAACATCTGTTTCACCTGGCCATGGTGAAAGGTTAAAGACGACAATTACTTTTACTCACAATAAAGGATAAGCTGCATGGCCAGCTTTCACTTGGCTCAAGAATGATGCCATGCGTGTAGTATCTTGCAGGGGGCATGCCTTTACTGCATCCAAGACTGCAACACACCAACTCACCTATAAAAGGAGGCCCCAACTTCCTCAGAAGGGATTCATTCAAAAAAATAGAAAAAGCAACAAGAGCACTTTGATAAAAGACCAACTTTAGGAAGTGTCCAAAGCTAGTTGAAGAGAGGGAGCACTTGCCATTTGCTTAGGGACCCGGTAAGTTCCCCAAACCTTCATCTATCATGCTCACATCATATATGCTCTAAATTGTTTGATTGTGTTAGTTACTTTTGATGATTGTAGCCATTTGCCTTATGCGCATAAACATGTATGATGCCTTGTGAAATCTTATTGTTTGAACTCTGTTAGTTTTGAACTGTCATTGTTACTTTGAGCCTAGATGCATGTCATAAATTTGGAGCTTCTAAGACATATTTGAATGATGAACAATTCAACATGTTCATACTGACCATGATATTTTGGCTGATAAGCTTGTGAAACTTGTATTTGTGGATTTTCTCCATGATTCGTTCTTGTTAAAGTTGTTGAAACCTGGTATATGCCTTATCGAGCTCATCATCACGGTAAGTGTGTGTTTGTCCTAGCAAGTAGATGCTTATGCTGTGGAGGTAATCCAAGCTTTCATGATTTCTTCATGTTTAAGAAATTTGTCAAATTCTGAACTTTACATTTGCCTTGCTACATTTATCACCTTTGTCTAAACATGATTATGATGAGTATGTTGGAAACATTATCTTGAATTTTGGTTGTCTTTTACATCTTAACTGAGTAGCTGCTAAGACATATGTTTGCTTGACATGTTAAACTCAGTAGACAAACTAAACTGAATAGTGATCCTTTGGGAATTATGACACAATGACATAATGGTTTTTGCTGTTAAAACAAGTCCTACCCTAAGAATCATTAGTGTACCCCTGTTGCCAGTTTTACCTTGATCATTTGGGTTGATATGTAGTGTATTGCTTGTAGTCGTGTTACCTCCCACTCAAATGAGAAATTTATTTTGGTGTACCATTTGAATCATATGCTGCAGTATCATGATCTATAAGTCACTTGTTTGCTTATTTTAACTGATGTTTAATGTTCAAACTTATAGCATGTGTGTTTGTCTTGAGTATGCAATCCATGTCTGTTAAGGTATGCTTTCAAGTCTACTTGCCAAAATGTGGAAATTGATCCTTTGTTTCCTTATATGCTACTAGTGTAACTGAACCACCATCCATGCTAATACTTACAAGGTTTCTACATATACATCATGTTTTGCTTTTAGCATGTTACCTTGTATGTCCCTATATGTGTAAGCTTTGGCCAATATTTTGTCTTAATGTGAGCGGTTGTTATTATCCTGAACTGTTGGCTTGTCAAGTATCATGTATGCGCATAACTTGCCCTGCCATGCCATTTATCCTAAACTAGTTTAATTTATGCATTTTATGGTGGATGTATGGTCCTTGTTATGTATATACCTTGTTGACAAGTGTTTGAAGACAATTGATGTTTATAGATTCAACTTTGCTCTGAGTTATCATCTATTAATCTTATGCTGCTGCTGCTTGTAATGTTTGTTAAATAATGTGTTGGCTAGTTGCGGTTACAAGTTTGTATTGGTTGGAGTTAATGTTCTACATGATTATATATATATCCTGCTTCATTTTGGATTGTTGTCTTGAAATATCTTGTTGTCTTTGCAAGCATAATATGTCAACCTTTTACATGCTGTTAAGTTTTTGTGTATGTATGTGGCATGAATGATCTCATAAACCTCATGTTAAATGGAAACTTTCATTTATTTTTGGCTATCCGGGTAGTTTAGATGTTGATATCATATGTGAGCTTGTCTTTGATTTGTGATGAAGTTATGGTTTCATTCTATAACATTGCCGGCTGTCTGGTTTGTGAGACACTGGTGTTTAACTCTTTGTTTGTTTTTTTAAGTGGTTCTCAACGTTGCTGATGTAAGTGTGGGTGTTGGAAATATTTTAATGTAGAAAGCATGTTCTCTAAAAACTAATATCTTTTGGGACCATGGTTTTCAATTGATAACTGCTCATGTTGTAACCATCATCTTGTTCAACTAATGACAACATCTTATTCTATGATTAAAATGCTCCAGTTCAGTTTTTTATTTCATGATTATTGGTTGAGTTTTGAGTAAGTTGGATTGGGTTAAAGTTAAAAGCTTTGTTTTAATGTTTTGTCTGAAATAAGATAGCCTATTTTTTTCTTTGCATGAACTCATAATCCATGCGCAGTTTCCATTGGCTGGTGGTGTTGGTTTGTCTTGTTGCATAATGTGACCAATTAGCATTACTGTATGTCTGCATGTGCGTGTCCTTTTTGTTATCACTAATCCCCATGCGTATTAAATTTTGTTTGGTTCGTTTGTTGTATGTTATATGATGCAGTTTGTTCTTGCATGATTATAAGTGGTAGGTTTGGTTTGGCTGGTAGTGCATTTAGCACCATACCTAGTTAATACGTCATGTACTACTTTTTGTTTCAGTATGCGCATGTTTGCCTCTTTTCATTATTATATTTTCATGCTTCATATTGGCTTATATATTTATGATTGCATGTTAATTAACGGATGTATAGCCGTCCCAACGGTTCACCATATGCCATGCCTTTCCACTTTCACCTCAATGTCCCAGGTTCGATCCAGCGGATCAACCTTTTGCCTTTTTTTTTCTTTTTTCGCCTTGCTTGGTGTTTTCACGACTTGGGCCTTGCGCCCAGTGCTTTCCACACCCCCAAATTCTGGCCCATTATTCTTTCCATGTTATTTTCAACTGACCTGAATTACTCATATGCACCCCCCTGCGTGCCTTTTCTCTTTTTTTATTTTTATCTCAAACTCTTATTTTGTTTAGCTTAAATGTTTATTAAATGTTAATTTGCTCATTTATTAGCCTTTAATTTTAATTATCAATTATATCCCAATGCATGTTAATTCTAATTGTGCTAATTGTTAATTTTTTTTTACTAATTGTTGACTCTAATTTTATCAACTTGTATTAATGGTGCTGTTGTTTCTTAACCATGTTGTTAATTCTTGAATTATCAATTCATGTCTTAATTTTGAGATTTTCAATATGTGGTTAAATGTTAATGTTAATTATCCATGTGTAATTAATTTTTAATTACCTTGTGTGTTGTAATTGTCAATTCTAATTGCCTTGCCAATTAATTATCAATTGTTGTTTCGAATATTAATATCTACTATGAGTATTTTTCTTGACATGTTATATTGTTAAATTGACTTGTTTAATTCTTAAAACAATACATCCATGTTGATTGGCCATATGCTTGACTTTTATATGAATATTATCCTTCTTTAATTGTCCACCTTAATATCATCCTTTATGTTTGTCTTCCTAAAGATTGAAGCATATTGATGTACCCTCTTACAATCATGTTCATCTTATCCATACTTTATCATGAAACATATTGCCATCCTCATGCTTATGTTGCCTCCATCATGTTATCTCATATCAATGATCTAACTTGTATCGTGTCTTATCTATTTTAATTTTATCACTTATATGTTTATTATGTCTTACCACTATTTGTATGCCTATTTGTTATTGTCTAAACCTTTTCAAAACAATATCAAAATTCCCGATCCAACGTCGAGCCCATTTCCTACCCATGTAAGTCGATCGCCTTCGTGCATCGCATTCAACCTTTTGGTCACCAGACACAAGTCTAGCATCATTTTGCTAGCGCCATCTCCTAAATAACGTAATTTAATTGCATTAATATCCAAAGGAAAATCCCATGTATGATAACCATGTTATTGTGCATGGTGCATATCATTTGCATTCATAATCGTCACCTTAAGATAAGGCTATTAGACAACTTAGGATAGATTTTCTAGGTTAGTCCCCCACAAACTTTGATTTCTCTAATCAAACTTTAGCCTACCAAATTCTCCATACAAGAGAATTAGATGTTAATCATCCCAAAGAAAGGGACATACAATCCCATACCCCACAAAATACAAACATTTCAAAAAAAAACTGTGGTGGTCTTTCTTAAGATGATGACTCATCTTCTTTTCCTAAACCTTTAAGACATTTAGTATCTTTAATGAAGAACTACAAATGCTCTGATTCCCTCCTGACAGGATATGTAGGCATAAGATGCGATATCTTGTCGAGCACACGTAGGAATAAAACAAGTCACCTACCCTTAAACCCTTAGCAAGCAGATAACAAATAACATAAAATGAATCAAGAGGTTCCTGTAGAGTACTACAGATATCTAGGATGCTAACACCTTCCCTAGGTATAACCAACCCCCGAACTTAGAATCTTAGTGCATTTGCATTGCATTGTGGGAATTCAGTTTTTCTCCCTTCCTTTGGATAAAATCAAAGACCGGTGGTGACATTAAAAATGCGATCCTAGTTAACCAATAACTATGGTATCCAATTTTCACCGCGACACTCACGTGGCAGCATTATGAAGAGCAATGGAGCAAAAGGAATGGATAAGATCAAGAAAGCTAGAGGACAAAAGGTAGTACGGTGGGAACCACTCAGCAGAGAATGCCCAACACCAGCACCACCAGCCATTTGCTCTGCACCACCAGCCGTCTGCTCTGCTCCACCAGCCTGCTACAGCCGCCTGCTAAAAGCAAATTTGTCTCCCACCAACATCTGTACCAGATTACTTGCAAATGAAGGATTGATGGACAGCTGTCCCACATGAAGGATTTGATTTGGGCCTAACCTTATTTTCCTCAAGAGACCCACGATCCAAGAAAGGAGGAACTACCACTTCCACTCATCACTATTTAAAGAGAGCTTGTGCATTAAAGACAGAAAGATGAGAGATTCCACACACAACAATATTTTATTTTTCAGTTTTTAAAGTTATTTTCAGTTTCAAGAGTTAGAGTATTATTTGAGAGTATTCTTTTCTTCTCCAGACTTGTACGCTCTGCTGAGAACTGCCGTGATTGAAGAGAGTTGTTGCTGTTTACCCAAAGCAAGAGATCTCCAAGTTATTATTAGGTTGCATTTCTTTACTACACTTCGTAAGATGATGTTTCCTATTAATTTCATTCCAGTAGTTTGTACTCAGCTCATTATGAGCTAAACCCTTGTTTGATGAGACTAATGAAGTTAGTATAAAAGTGTTTTTATGTTAATATGATGTGTTGGCTAGTGTCTTATTTTGTTATGTGTTTTGATGCTATAAACTTGGTTCTTAGAGTGATCAACTAGGAAAAAGGTAAAAGCTTGTTGTTGAGAGAGATCCAATAAACAAGTGGATTTCATAACAAAAGTGGTTAATAAAGTCGGATAGAGATATTCACTTAATTCAACTTGCTTAGAGATAAGAAGTTGAGACCACAAATATTTTTCAGAATTAAAACCAGACGTATTTTAGGGTTACAAGTGAGACTTAGAGATTTGTTCCCTTGCCCTAGTTATACATGTTTTTGATGTTGTAGAGATACACCACTAGATCATGTTCTGACCTTTTGAGGCACGACACTTCACATCATAAAGACATCTCAAACACCAAATACTAATGGATTTAGCTCATCAACTATTCTCTCTGATATTTTAACTCCTTTTTAGCTTTAAGTTATTTAAGTTATTTGTGTGTACTCTTGTTCATTTTTCTCATATTTCTATTACCTTGCTCATACTTTGCTTAAACAAAGAAAGCTAATATTAGTAGTTCAAATACTTTACACTTCCCTGTGGGTTCGACCTTTATTTTATCACTTGCTACATTACCAAGCATGTATACTTGCATGTGACACCATTGCTCTATTATTCAAAATAAATGCATTATATAAATTAGAGTAGAGTTTTTGTGAACACCATCCTCTGCACGAGAGATACATCTATCAATCTTGTATAGAAATCCAATGGTGGAACCAAATAGTCAAAACTTCCAATGTTTCTGACTTCTCTGGGGAAGTAGTAATCCACTTGGGGATATAATACCATGACTTCACTTAGGGGGTCGTCAAGATGATTCTGATTATCTGGATGAGAAAGATCCACTGGGAACGGATCAAACTCGTGTTCAGAGAGACTTTGATAGGGATAAAATAAATATTCATTGCTAACTGAAGTAATCTGAAATGAGAAAGTAATAGTAGATGCCACGGGGATAAAATAAATATCCGCTATAACTGAGGTAATCTGAAGTGAGAATGTAGTAGTAGATGCCATAGATGAGGCGTCACGGGGATACAATAAATATCTGCTACTTCGTTGTGAAAGCTTGTACCAGGATTGTAGTTGTAGACGTCAGAGTAGACTTCGGTGGGGACGAAATAAACATCCACTGCTGAGGAAGATTGAAATCTGAGAAAACACTGCGGAGTGAAATAAACACTCGCTTCATCAAGGAAGGTTGAGACCAATGAGATTCACTGGGGATCCTTAGGTCAACCAACTGCTAATTTCTTGTATAAATCTTGTCAGAATTGCTTGAAATAATGATTCACTGGGGAGTCGTCCGGACTTCCTGTAGTAAAAACTTGCTGGGGAATTATCATACCATTCGAGACATGAACTCTTCGGGAAATCAGGTGAAGAATGCTATGAAGTCAGTGAAATTTTGACTTGCATGGTAGTCGCCATTTTCGAGTAACAACTGTTGGAAAAGTCTTTGATTCTCGACTGCCCCAGACTGCATGAATCTGAGAGAAGAGGTACTCTCAAAATGATTTTATAGGAGACTTGGCATCTTAGATGTTCCAATGTCTTCTAACTCTTGAGAGATGGGTAGAATCTTGACGTAACTGGCTCAGATTGACGGTATTCTGTACACTGAGTCTTCAAAATTGCCCCTTGGGTAAGCCAGTGTGTGAAGATTACAAACTGAAGGACATCTTGCCCCAATTTAACTGAGTCTTAAAGTAATGTGCCCCAAACTGGTTATCCTTAACAATAAAGTAACCATCTTCAACAAAGTCCCAATCAGGAATTGAATATCTTGTAGCTGTTTGCATACGGACTTCTATGACATTAAGCAAAATTTACATGCAGAAGGAGTAAATTCTGAAACTGCCAGTACAACATCATGTTTGTTTTGAAGTTTATTGAAAAAGCATATCGCAAACTTGTGACCGAATCACTAGTTAGGATATGATATTAGTTTTCCTTTTTATAAAGCCAATGCGAACTTTGAGCGTGGCTCATAGGAGCCAGGAACATTATCTCGTTGAGTATGCTTTTGAAATGAACCCTGCTTCAATAAAGTCTTTTGAGGGTTTTAATAGTGATTTGGTTCACGGTCTACGAAAACAAAGGATATGAGGGTCAAAGTTTGTTTGTACCCACCCCTTTTGGTGAAGTTATTTTGAAATTTTGAGGGTCAAAGTTTATTTGTAACCACTCTTATTTTGATAGTTTGGAAGCTCGGTCGCTTTGATTGAGAGTTACCCTGCCCCGGGTTAAAAATGAGGTTTTGATTTTGAGGCTCAAAAGGGCTAACGAGAGGTTATCTCCGATATTGAAACAATGCCTTATATCATTAGCAGGGTTTTGTTCAAAAGCATACGATAGGAGATGTTATGTTTTAGTTCATCATCCTCCATCCAGCAGTATTGGCATCATAAAAACAGTAAACAGTTTTAAAATGAGCGAAGCGAATGGATTTCTTCGAAACAAACATTATATTGCATTAAATGTTCAAAATAACAAGTTCTTACATGAAAATGTGCTTTAATAATCAAAGAAAAATAAATGCAAACAAAATAAACAACTAAAATGATCTCGGGAAGGAAGTTCTCTTTGTTGCACCGACTTGAAAAGAAATCTCTTGAGTCTTAAATGTTGATTGTCGAGATCAGTCTGAGAAACATCTTCACATCCATTCTTGGTAGTTTCTTCCACAACCGGGACTGATGAACCTGCATGATTGGATGGGGAATTGTGAATCTGAATGCCTTGAGGCATGAAGAAGATCATCTTAGAGTCTATCAGAGTCTGAACCTTACTCGGGAGCACCCCACAGTCCTCAGTTGAATGCCCCTATACCCCAGCATAGTAGTCACATCGGGCGTTAGCGTTAAAGCCTGGTGGATATGGAAAAGGTACTGGCTTTGTCTCCTTTGGCACTATCAACCCACTCTTGATTAAATCTGGTACAAAGTGGCTGTATGGAATTAGCAGCGGAGTGAAATGCCTCTGCTTCTTTAGTCTTCGTCTAGCATGTTGACATGGCTTACGGTGGTATGATTGCTGATGTTGAGGACGTCTTCGATTAGCCCACCAGCGAATCTGAGCATGCTTCTGATGTATTCTCTGATGAGATTGTGATTGATAATTCAAAGTTGCTTGAGTAGCGCGAGCAACATCAGTACGAGCTTTCTTAACATTTGGTTGAGGATCACCAAAAGACATAATTTTCTGGTCCATTAACTTCCTTGCAATACTCTTAAGAGCATAACAGCTTTCTAGATCATGGCCAGGTGCCCCTTCATGAAACAGGCAATGAGCATTGGGATCATAATTAGGTGGAAATGGATTTGGAGGTGGACCCAAAGCTCTGGTAGTTATCAAACCTTGCTGCACCAATGAAGGGTACAACTCAGTATATGTCATTGAAATAGGAGGAACTGGAGGTTTATATGGTCTTCTGTTAGGAGCATTTCGACGAGGTAACAGAGCCCTCTGTTGTTGATAATTAAGAGCATTGGGCGCTCGTTGATAATTTGGTTGAGCCTGAGTTGGACGATAGACAGGAGCCGGTTGATAAACAAATAGTTGGTAGACGGCTACCTGTTGCATAGGCTGATAGGTAAGATCTTATTGATACTGAGGAGGTCTCTGGTCAGAAGAATAATATTGTCCCTTGCATTGTTTAACTTGGCTACGAGATCCTTTATACTTTCCTTGCAACATGGTCTTAGTAGCTTTCTCCTTAAAGTCGGGAATCTCATAAATGGGCATCGGGGTCATCCCAGAAATCAATGTTCCTTGAAGCGGGGTCCGGGAAGCAGATTGATTTGCAACCAGGGTTTCCACCAAAGCAGAGAGCCTTTCAATACCAATTTTTAGAGTAGTTACTTCCTTGCAGAGTTCCTGATTTTCTTGCTCCATGTCATTCACCTTCCTTCTTTGATTAGCATGAGTAGTGACTTGACAGTTCATCTCTCGAAACAGAGAATTCAGGGTGACAGAAACACTGAAGAGAGACACAGGAATAAGCAAAAGAAAGGACAATGCACATGCAAAGATGCAAAATGATATGAGATGCAAATGCAACTATCAAGGAGCTCAAATCGTATTTGCAGTCATTGTAGATATTATGAAATAGAACATTTTATTAAGATTTTTCAAAGGCCAGTACACCTCCAAGGTTTTATTACATAAGCAACATAACACAAAAGGAACTAGGGGTGTAATCCACTGGGTGATGCCCCTTGTCTTCTACGGAGTTCTTCCATTAACCTGTCGATCTAATGTTGCATTCTTGCTTTGTCCATGGTAAGCTTCTCTATCTCAGCCTTCAACTTCGAAACTTCATCTGATTGGACCACGGGAGGTTTGGGACGAGGATAAGGCATCCTCAAGGTCAGAGCCCTTTCACGCGCCCATGCTAGACATGCTTCAGTAACCGAGCAATCAGGATTTGTTATTGTCGTCATTCCTTATTGATTGATGCGACGCCAAGCAAGCACAATTCCGGTTTTCAATTCCAGGTTCTCTCCTTGATCGAGAAAAAGTATTGTCAAGTTTTCTGGATCGGGTACTTCTTTCATTGGGTGCCCCAATTGATGGCGGGCGAGAACGGGGTTGTAACTGACACATCCCTTCGTACCAAGAAGAGGTACATTGGGAAAATCTCCACAGCTATGGATCATGGGGATACCTTCGTACATCGGGTTATTCCAAACAATATCCGAGTGAGTAAGAGCCATGAGCTTCATAAGCCATTCTGAACCATCTTTCACATCCCAGAAATCAGTAGACCTCGGTAGGTGCAAAATAAAACACCTATAGAGGATAGAGGTGCAACACGTAATCCGACCTTCTCCCTTCAAATCCTTCGAGTGGATGGAATGGTACGCGTCGACTAACAATGTAGGCACTGGATTCTTGAGCATGAAAATCCTTATGGCATGGACGTCAACAAAATCTTCAACATTGGGAAATAGGAACAAACCATAGGCCAGCAGCGCAAAGATGTGGTCGAACGCTCCAGTGTTACCTACACTAGCAAAATGTCGAGCTTTTTCGAACAAGAATTGGGCAGGAAAACCATCGATTCCTCCTCTGAACGTTATGTGAGTTTGGATCTCTAACAGCTTTATGCGGGCCGCTCTTGCGATGTCTTCCTGGTCGGGTCTTCCTTCTCCACCGGGGAACGGAGGTGAGTCTTTGACAGGGATCCCCAACAGAGCGGAGTACTCTTCCAACGTAGGCATCAGCTAGAAATCTTGAAAGATGAAACAATGGTAGATCAAGTCGTACAGTTGAACTAGCGTCTCCAACAGACCAGCAGCTACTCAGACCTGCAACAGAGGGAGGATCCTTCCATACTTTGTGGTGAATGCCTTGGAATCTTTGATCTGACTTCCTAGTTCCCTTAGTTGCTCAACATCCGAAACCTTGAAGGTGTACGGCAAGACTCCCTTCTTCCCGTAATCCATCGTACGATGCTTGCAAAACAATTCTAAATTCCTTGATAGGGAGGGAAATGAAAATACGAATGCTATGCAACAAGATTCATGGAAACTCATCTATTTATAATCATTGAGGAATACCAAAAGGCCCGTTTTATTAATCATAAAAAAGCGGTTACAATCATTAGTACCGGAATACTAAAGATTGATTTATTACAAAATTAAAACGCGTATGTACGCCTTGTAACAGTCATAACGTAATAGCTAAATAAAAGCTAATAATGATGGATCTATGGAGACTCTTCCAACATCTTCTTTGAGTCGCCTGACTTCTTTCTTCCAACTAAGCTTCTTCTAGAAGGAACTTGTCGATTATCAGTTTTCCAAAGTGTTGACTGATGACTAGAATTGGATAAGACGTCTTGAGCTTTCCGTTTATTGAAAAAAAATAGCTCATTTCTAATAAACCTTCTTTTAGTTAGCTTGAATATTAACCGAAGTTGAAAAATGGATGCTTGTCTTAAATTAGTAACTCCATCAGCTAAGAATATTCTTCATGAGTTGACACCAAATGGTAATCAAGAATAGTGGTGACTGCAGTAGAATAGAGATGATAGCTTCCATATCTGGTCTTGAACCTTTCTTTATCTGTCAGCAAGGTTTTTCAGTCCCCTTAGTTCATCCAGGTTATGACTCTTGTAAGTGTACTTCAACGTTTTCTTTCTTTTTCAGAGTCTATGATATTCCTACAATGTTTACAAATAGTGATAAGTTCCATGAATCTTTATGACATGATGCTTATGAATGCATGTATGCGAACACACAAAGCATAAAGCACACACAAGCAAACAAACAGACAAAGAGTCCTAGGTTTGAAAGGTCATGAGCGTGGAGCCAAGGTCTAACCATCCCAATAGGTGTGTACTATGGTTTTAAATGTACCTTCCGAATGGTTTCTACAAAGTTCCCAGAGTCTACAACCCATCTTTTGGATATTATCGATTTCCCAATTATTTGGTAGTCAATAATATTCTCAAGAGAATCTCGTCTGAGTGTAGTATCGCGTATCAACCATTTCAGGATTACTCCCTCGTAGTCATCGCACTACATCCTAAAAGGCCAAGTTGGGTTAAAGGTAACTACGGTCCACAATATCCCGGGCTCCTAGGTCGAAAGTAGTAATGTATTCACGATAGCTCGTTAAACAATACCACCTTCGAGAGGGCCTCAACTGAGTATGGAATCTCAAATCGAATTCTTTGGGATTTCTCCCTCGAAATCTCCTCGACTATATCCACGATCCTATCTTACATGTACTCTCAAGTCCGGGTTAAGACTTATCTCACCACTCAAGTGTAACAACCCTGCCAAACAGAAAATCCAAGCAAGCAGATAAACAAGTATAAAAATATATACAAGTATAAACAAATAACATAAAAGAAACAATTTAGGGGGAACCCTCTTATTAAGCGGTCCCCAGTGAAGTCACCAGTTCTGTTGCGGTGCGAATAGGATAACAAGCTATTGATTAACTTGCATCACAGTTCTTAAATGTTCACCACCGTCTTTGATTTATCAAAAGGAAAGATTCAAAAGCGAAAAAACCTAAGAGATCTAAGGTTCGGGGGTTGGTTATGCCTAGGGAAGGTATTAGCATCCTAAACGTCCATAGTACTCAACGGGAACCTCTTGTTAGTATTTATGTTATCTATTACTCGCTTGCTAAGGGTGCTATACTAAAGGCTGAAACCCTAGGGGTTAGTATCTAAGTATACTCGGCAAGATATCGCATCTTGTGCCTACGTATCCCAAGGGGGACGGAATCAGAGTATCCGTAGTTCTGAAAAGAGGAACTTCTTAACAGAGTATCCGTAGTATTGTGTATAGTGACCAAAGGTTGAATGCGATGCCTAAAGGCAATCGACTTACATGGGTAGAAAATGGGCTCGACGTTGGATCGAGAATTTTTGTGTTTGGAAAGGTTTGACAAACAATAATAGCAAGTAAACATTCGAATAGAGGTAAGCATACAAAGGTATGATATCAAGCAGAGACAAGTTAAACATACAAGCGTACGATTCACTCAGGCGCGCAATGGATCCTAAATAGGGTACGATTATTAAGAAAAGAGTTGGATTAATTTTAAGGGGAGAATTAATATATAAAAGGTTTATATTAAGAATTATCATATTGAAAGTAATGATTAAAAAAAGCTAAAGGTTATTATTATTTTAAAAAAGGTAAAAGGTTTTATTTCTTATTAAAAAAAGGTTTTCATTTTAGTATTTTAGTAAAAAAAAGTTCTCATTTATTATTAAAAATAAGGAAGGAGAGTTTTCATTAATTTAAAAAATTTATAATTAGTTATAATTATATTTTATTTAAAAAGTGATATTTAGCAAATAAAAGGAAGTTGTTATTATTATTTTTTATAAAAGGTTCAAATTTTAACTATTTAAAAAAAGAGTTTACTTGTTAAAAAAAAGGTTAATTAATTAAAATAGATTTTAATTAGAAAAACGGAGTGATCAGGTGTGCTAGGGGGAGAGAGGGTCTATCGCAGACTCTAGGATCTCAACCATCAGATGTACGTGTGGGTGATCAAGTGGATAAAAGGGTGAGGGTGTACGGTGTGTGTGTGAATACATGATTAACTGAAAAAAAGAAAAAAGAAAAAGAGTAAATGTGAGCCTCTCATTCTCTCTCGTTATCTTCTCTCAACGGAATGAAAATAGGGTTAGAGAAAACCCTAGCCGCTGTCGTTCTCTCCTCTCATCTCTCTCGATCAATCAAACTCTAACCCCAGCAAGCCCAATACCCCAATCCACTAAATTTTAGATGATTACAAGTACAAATATCAGAGCAGAAAGCAAAAAGAGGTCGTCGAAAGTTGATGGTGAGGAGAAGCGATCAAGACCTCAAAGGGAAATCTATGTTCGAAGATAAGTCCTCTTCATTTTGTATGACATTTCTTGCGTGGGTGTGTGTCTTGTTGTTGGTATTGCTCTGTATTTCATTGCGCGTGTTTATGAATCTTCCGGTATGAGTTTGTGGATGCTATTGTGTTCTTCTGATGTAAGTGTTTTGGTGTGAATGATTTGATGAATTTTCTGGTGCGTATGATTTTGATGTTTGGTTGTGTAAGGATTTGAAACTTGGTTGGTGTATGATTATTTTCTAGTTGTATGTTGGATTTGTTTTTGTGAGTTTGAATGGTTGTATGATGCATTTGGTGGCATAGCTTGTTATTTTGTTATTTTTTTGGTTTCACGGTTTGTATGAATTGTGAATGGTTTCTGCCCCTCTTGGTGTGAAATGATTTGCTTTATATAGGCCCTAATTGATTGAATGTGAATCACTGATCTTGAAAGTGGTTAATTGCATTGTCAAGTGTTGTTTTGGAAATAAAATTGCAGCTGTCTTGAATGTTGTGAATCTTGTCAGGGACCTGTTTGATCTTGTTTTGGGAGTGATTTTATGGATTAGGATTCTTGCCTTGAACACATAATTCTCATGATGAATACGTTTCTATTTGCTTCAGACATGTTCCAACACTTTTGGATTCTTTCCTTTTCGTTTTTGATTGTGTCTGATTATGTGTAAATGCAATCTGAAAACATTCCGCTTCCGTACCAACTTGTTTGTGTATTGCTTTGGGAAGTTTTTGAATTGTCTGAACATGTCTTGATTTTAGAATTTGATTTTTAATATTGTCTGAACTAGTCTTTGTGATTATTGATGACGTGGGTCTACTTGTTTTATTATCTTTGGATAGTGTGATGTTTGTTTAATGACTTTCCACCTTCAGTTCAGACATATTGGTGAGCTCCTTGTACGTGCAATCATGTTCCATATTACTTTGGAAAGAAACAGAGCTTGGTTCTTATTACTTCTATGTTTCACGGATTAAATGCCCTTTGATATCCATTGTGTGGCCTTCAATTTGTATCTAACCATAATTTTTCATGTGCGCTTTTGGAGGTGAGCTTTTGGCACGGAAATCACGTTTGGAGTTGGAGGTTTCTCGAGAGATGCTTGTTACTTAGAAAATGGTATGGTATTACTTGGACTGTTCAATTAGAGTATTATTACTTGAATAAATGCAAGATGAAACTTGTCATTTACGTACAGGTTGAGGGTCATGGCTGAGGTGACTCGTAGATTTGTAAGCATTACGAACAAACATGACAGCCTAAATGCCACCGAATCACTCCTTCGAGGCAACCTCGCAAAGACAGCAAGCGCATCATCAACTGGGGATTTTCATGTGAGATGAGTGTCGATGAATTCGAAACCAACTCAGGTTAGTTTGTCATTGGTTTCACTTTTAAGGTTCATATTCAAATCAGCTGATTTTTAATGCAATGCGACTTTGATTTGCCACTGTTTTATAATTGATCTCAAATGTCTTGGATTTTCAATGCTGGTTCCAAAGGATTCAAGTTCTTATTTGTGTTGTGTTGGGTTTTAACTGGTTTGGACTTGTACTTTGAATGTTTACCGGCTGTTTTAGATTTGAGCTATTGTAATCTCGTCTATGATTCAGTTCCTGATGTCAATGATGGCTTACCATCATTGGAGTGACTAATTCCATCTGGGAATGATTTCCTGCGTATATCCACTTGCCACTTCGTTAGTCTTTCAAAACTTTGCTACCTTGAATTGGAGGACCGTCTTCTGCTTCATTCTGTACCATTGCTTCCACCTAATGTATGCTTGTACTCAATAGATTCAGATGCAAAAGTATCTAAAATATTGGATCCTCAAAAGATATGGGAGCTGTTTGAATTAAGCAATGAGGAATTCTTTCTCTCAACCGTGTCTTTGGTGTGCTTCAAAAGATTGAAATCAGTTGTCCACTTTTTATTTGTAATGTATGCTTGAATTTCTGCTGTTTTTTGTTAACAAGTTCAACTTTGTTGTTGTAGATAGTTGATTACCCTTATCTTGTGTACACGAAAATCCCTTTGAAATTTGATAATCACAATTTTCTTTTGAGCTCATCATACGTGTCAGAAGCTGACTCCATTGCATCAATAACAGTAAAAAACCCTACTGATAATAGTTTTATTGCTTTTAATTTATGCATGGTTTGGTTTTCCAATAGAAACCACTAATAAACAAATCCTTATGCGTTAGAACCTGAAGATGGCTCATCATTATCTCTAATCTCTAGTTCAACAGCAAACAATAAACGGTACCATAAAGGCATGTAGTGTTTTTTTCTTCTCATCAAATTATCAATAGTGCTTAATATAATTCTGGAGTACTGGTACCATAAAGACACATGAAACCACATTCCAAAATTATGCAAACCCCAAAGTCTCTTTCAAATAAGAGGGAGCGTATCACCATGTTGTTCCGTTTTCTTCGTGTACACAAATTCGTAGCAAGTTCGTACTAGAATTTTGTGTATCTAATCATGGGCTTAGCTTGTGAATAATTGTCATACCCCAAATTTTGAACACTAAGATTTCCCATCATTGTGTAAATCACCATCACAATATGGGGGAACCATTCTATTTCATCAGTCTCCCCAAAGATGGGTGAGCATTCCCTACAATCAAAATTAGGGTTTTAAGCCCTCTCTGAGTGCTTAGACAAGGGATCAATCAAGGAATGACATGATCTTCAACTTGTATAACCTCTCAAGCATCTACAAAGGATCAAAAGGACTCCCACTTCAAGGATTAAGCACAAGGCTGTTCCCTTTTAGGTGGATTAAGTCTCAAGATCGACAGTGTCACCAAATTAGGGTTTTGGTCGACCAGGGCCTCCAGATGGAAATTTTTCATCTGGGCACAAGCCAATGATCCAAAACATAACCTAATATACTCCATGGAACCTCATGGACCCAAACATCAAGTCAATTTGACCTCAGGGGATGCATACATCAAAAATCAGGAATTAGGGTTTCTTGACCTAATTCACCCCTAAGTTGACTTTTAGGGCAAATCATGAGCCAAGACCTCAAGAGAGGGTTTGAGGGTCTCAAATGAACTATATTGATCCATTTGGAACAATGGATTAATCCAAGAAGCTTGAGCAACAAGTCTCAATTTCATCTGCACCACAATTAGGGTTTCGCGAGGAAAGTCAACTGTAACTTTGACTTTTGACCAGGACATGCTCCCAAACCCTAGGACATGCCTCAATACACCCTATGACACCCATGGAACATGTCCATTAAGTTTGATTTAGGTCAAGGACATGATTTCCTGAAGAATTACACAGTTTGGAATTCATCTGATAAAAAGTCAACTGTGCACAAAAGTCAACTTTGACTTTTTGAGATTTTTCACCAAAATGGATTTTTAACCCTAAAATGATGTTAATGTATGATTTGAATCATCATTCATCAAGAAAAACCAAAGAAAGTGGGATAACTTGTAAAAGGGGTAACCATAAAACTTAGAAATTTTTCTAAGTTATGGAAAAAGTACCACTAATAGACTAACTTTGGAGGATCATAACTCCTAAACCACATAGCCATTTTTTCTCATCCAAAGATGGATTTGTAGCCCTCATTACCCTCTACAAAAACTTCAACTAGACCTAAGTCCAATTCATTAAGGATTTTGAGTTATGGAGTGATCAAAATCAAGAAATCACACTTTGTTAAAACACTTAGTGAAAATTTCACTAAGTCAGATTTGACCTCACTCTTTGCCAAATGTAAAGGGATTTTTCACTTGGAATCAAAAGAGATAAAAACTAAACTTGTTCAAACAGTTGTTGTATCATGTAAGGGCTTTCCAAAATGGCCAAGAACATTACCAAATTCAACTTACATCATGAGATATGACATTGGCAAGTTTCCTTGCTGAAATCTGTCAAAGGCAAGGCAGAATTTGCAACTTTGCTCGATTTACCAAAATCAGCCAAATTCAAATGCTCCTATCCACTTGGACACCTCAGAGGATTGAATCTAAAGGGGACAATCACTGAGCCAAGCCTCCAAAGTCCATGGAACAAGAAATAACATGTTGAACCTAGAATGGCCAAAATAGGGACAAGACTCCAAATTTGGATTGAAGCATTCAATGGAACCATCAAGGTGGCATGGACTGAGCCATTCTCATCTGAAATCAGTCAAGACTTGTCCAAGACCAAGGAACCAAAGCTCTGTGCCCTAACCTCTAGTCAATGGCTAGAGGAGACTTGGATTTTCATTTGCCAACATTGGCCAAACCTACTTACCAGCTGCCATTCACTATTCCTTGCAAAACAAACTTGCTCTACTATAAATAGAGCTCAATTGTGATCAGTTTGAGTACACCAAAGCCATCTAACAGATGCTTTCCTCAAAATCTCTTTCTCTTGGCAAAAATGCCTTTCTTAGCAAGGTAGCTATCGGGTTTTGAGTTTGAGAGCAATTCCAATCAAACCAATCACTCACACACCTCATATACATCACATATGAGCTGATCAAACACTTAGATCACTTTTGAAACACCAATTTCACAAAATCACCAGCTGGTTGCTCAAAATTTCAAATAAGTTGCAGCTGAGGTACCACAAAGTGATCCAGCCAATTTCAATCAAGTCCAAGCATTCAAACACAATCCATAGGGTGTAGGGAAGCTGTTCAGATCATCACCACTCACCTGTAACACCTCCAAATCAAAAATCACTTTGCACTTGCTGTCACGGCTTGGAGGTAAGCACATACTTGGTCATCTCTCAATCTATGCATATTTCCTCGCACAATAATTTGGCCATATGTTCATAATCATGTATGGAATGTTTTCCCTCAATTAATTGCTTTGTTTGAATCGTGTATCAAAAATCCTAGCCTTCATGCAAAAATTAGGGTTCTTGAGGATTTTTCGTGATTACTTGTTGTATGTTTAATTTAAATGAAATTAATGGACATAGACATGATCGTGAGGTTGAGACGAGCATAATGATATGTGGATTACATGATATGATTAAGTATTCAGTGAGATTGGAGAGAAAATGCAAATCTGAGAATCCAAGAACACGCGCGTGTTCTTCAGCTTGTTCTTGGCGCCTTTTTTCCAAATTCAAATATTTGAATTTTGTGATTTTGTTTAATTGATTCAAAAATTAATTTCTCTCTGAGTTTTAATGATTTTGAGTTGATTCTTTTTTTGATAATTCATAAAAATGTTAAAATATTTTATTTTATCAAAAAATCCCAAAAATATTATTTATTTCATATAATTGATATTTTTGCAAAGAATTAATATTTTAATTGTTTTTGACATTTTAAATATTTTTTCTACATTGATTTTGCAACTTTTGATGCTTTCTAATTATTTTGTAGGTCAATACTTAATTTTTGAAGCATTAATCCAAAATCACAATTTGTTTTTCACATGTTAAACAATTTTGATCATTTTAATTGAATTTTTATTCAATTAAATACATTTTGAAAACAAATTAGGGTTTTTGGATTAATTCAACCCTCATAAATCATTTTCAAAACTTTTTGGGCCTCTAATAGAGTGTAAGATCCAATCCTTTTTTTTGACCAAAACATTTTGGGCCTCAGTGTATTGTATAAGTCCCGATACCGTCAAAAAACGAACGGCGCGATCGTCGCCTTTTAAAAATAACCTTCTGGGCCTCTCCTCGAGCTATAAGACCCACTTAAAACTTTTTGGGCCTCTAATAGAGTGTAAGACCCAATCCTTTCTTGACCAAAACATTTTGGGCCTCAGTGTATTGTATAAGTCCCGATACCGTCAAAAAACGAACGGCGCGATCGTCGCCCTTTTTGAAAAATAACCTCGGGCCTCTCCTTGAGCTATAAGA
Organism: Lathyrus tuberosus; assembly: GCA_022829125.1. Classification (NCBI taxonomy): domain Eukaryota; kingdom Viridiplantae; phylum Streptophyta; class Magnoliopsida; order Fabales; family Fabaceae; genus Lathyrus; species Lathyrus tuberosus. Next base: position 11,052,276 of record JALAZF010000105.1, on the reverse strand, counting down.
CCCATTCAAAACTTTTGGGCCTCTAATAGAGTGTAAGACCCAACCCCCTTTTAACCAAAATCATTTTGGGCCTCACTTATTGTATAAGTCCCTCTGCGTTAAAAGAAAACCTCAGCGCGATCGCCATTTTTAAGCGAAAAGACAACTGGGCCTACCCTCGTGTTATAAGCCCCACTCTTCTTCTTTAAAACTTTTTGGGCCTCTTGAGAGAGTGTAAGACCCATCCCTTTGTACAGAAAAACATTTTGGGCCTCAGTCACTTGTATAAGTCCCCCTGTACAAATTCAAACAGTGCGCTCACTGATAAAACCCTGGGCCTCTCCTTGAGCTGTAAGCCCCAAATCTTTTTTTTTCAAAGCACTTTCTCCTTTGATTTTGAATATACTGTTGTTTTCAATCTTTCTTTGTTGAACAACTAACCAAACAGCATGGAAGCTCTACAACCGAGTAAGTGTTTATACGCTTTCATTTACCGCTTTCATATATATATATAACTGTATTGTGGGGCTGTTTCGCTGTAAGTCTCCTTTCATAAACTCATATCAACTGTGTAATAATAGTATAGATATTTCGAGTTTCCCCGGCAACTACGTCTAGCACTAGGTAAAGCCCTGTTGATCACTATGAACTTACAGTCAAAACTAGATCCACATAGGATTACCAGACACAGTCTTCCCTCCTCTTAGGGTTAAACAATATGGAGATGTGAAAGGCAGATTCTTTTTGAACCCTTTCTCAGACTGTCACTCTTAGAAATAGACTGAACTAGATCCCCAATAGGATTACCAGATACAGTCTTCTCTTCGGCTGTCCTCATTAGGAATTGTCAAGAAATTCTATTCCCCAGAGATGAATTATTCTCGGTGAAACTTCTCTTGAATTTCTTTAAACCTCAGAACTGTTCACTAAATGAATTATTCTCGGTGAAAATTTTCTTGAACGTTTCTTTGGTTTGGGACCCACGGGCTTCTTAAAAGCATCGGCCTCCTCTTGGGCATCGTACAAGGACCCACAGGCTTCCTAAAAGCAACCCCGCCTTCTCTTGGGCTTAGTACAAGGACCCTACGGCTTCTTAGAAGTAATCACAGCCTCCTCTTAGGCTTCGTATAATGATCTCTTCCTCCGGGAATGATAGCCTCCTCTTGGGCATCGTACAAGGACCCGTCGGCTTCTTAAAAGATTCCAGCCTCCTCTTGGGCTTCGTACAAATTGTCCCGACGACCTCCTAGAGGTATAGGAACAGAACTTAATCATCTTCATAGAATAATCCTTTCATAGAGTCTACTACTGTTTTTCAAAGCATGGTACAAAAGATGAACTCTAGACTTGGACAGTCTTACTTCCTTGAGTCTCAAAGACATTCCCAAGCACCCTTTCGTTAAATAGGAAGGAAACCCGTAGACTCGGACAGTCTCAATACCCTTCGGATTTCCCGCTTCCTTAAAGAACAGGAATAACCCGGATCCTTGAATCAAATCCATGAGTACAGTGTTGCTAATATAAGAACTGATTTTCTCTGTAAAAATCAGTATACTGGACCTGTCACTTAACTGAACAGTCACCATAGCCTCCTCTTAGGCTTTGTATAAAGATCCTTCTCCAGTGAGTTTTGCCTCTCTCTCGGGCTTTGTACGAGACACATAAGAGACTCCCTCGTTGAGTCAATCACCCCTTTCGCCTCCATCTCGGGATTTATACGAGATACAAAAAGGTTCTTATTGAGCCAGACAAACCTTCAGCCTCCATCTCGGGCTTCGTACGAGATACAAAAAACTCTCTTGTTGAGTCAAACAACCTCCATCTCGGGCTTTATACGAGATACCAAACGACTCCATCGCCGGGTCAAAACCTTTTAGCCTCTCTCTCGGGCTTTGTACGAGACACATATTAGCCTCCTCTTAGGCTTTGTATAAGAAAACCACTGGTTGATCCAATCAACCTTTTAGCATCAAAGTTGTGCCTCGTTCACAGTACCCAAACACAATACACTCCTTCCCCTTCATCAAATTGCTGTAAGCGGCAAGCCTCTGGATCATCTACATCCATGCCACTGTCCCTCTTTTAGTATAAGAAATTCTTATGGAAAGATAGCATTGCTCTACACTGAGTTAAAGTCTTCTCCTTCAGGATAAAACCCCTTCTTAGGAAATTATGGCATTGCTGGGATCCGCGTATCCCGGTTAAAGTAATTCTCCTTTAATCCTTCTTTAGAGATGACAAATTCTCTCTAAAGTCGAGGTCCTTCAGCTTCACGTCTTGGGCTTTGAACAAGACACAAATAGACCTTTCAGCTTCACGTCTTGGGCTTTGAACAAGATACAAATCACCTTTCGCTTCACGTCTTGGGCTTTGAACAAGACACAAAAACACTCATTTCCTCCCATAGAATAGGAGGAACTACGAACGCTCTGATTTCCCTGTTTCGGTAAACGGGAATACGTAGGCATAAGATCGAAAGCAAAGATCTTAGCGAGCACACTAAACAAAAAAAACCAAATCCCATATCTCCATCCATCAAAAGCAGTAATTCAAAAGCATCAGTCCTAACATCCTAATCCTTGTTCCCCGCCAGAAACCCTCTGTCTAGATAAAAAGAAAGAAATTGTATTGGCGAAAATACAAATAACCAGTACAAAGGCCCCCCCCCACATTGATAGCATCCGTAACCTAACAGATTGCTGTTTAAACTTAGTATGCAAAGCAGGGTTAATTGGAGACATCTATTTCCCTTCCTTATTCAGCTCACAATAGGATAAAAAATGAATCGACCTGTAGTTTAAGCTCAACCGCAGAGAGCGATCAGCGCTTAAGAACCGCGTCCAAAATCGCTCGCTACAGAAAAAATGGCGCCCACCGTGGGGCAGTTCTTTCTTTCTTACAATTTAAACCTTGGATAAGTCATTTTCATGGCGGTGGCCGCCAACAGAAAAAAATGGCGCCCACCGTGGGACCAGTTCTTTCTTTCTTACAATTTAAACCTTGGGTAAGTCATTTTCATGGCGGTGGCCACCAACAAAAAAAATGGCGCCCACCGTGGGGCTTGTCAAAGTTAGATCTAGGCACGGTCTTCCTTCTCTTCACTTATGTGAAAACCACAGATTGGGGCTTCCGCCGGGGAACCCATTTCTGTCAAGAACTTAGGATTCTTAGCTTTATAAGTCTAGGATTTTTAAGACAAATATATATACTGCTTTTCCTAATTGAGTATGTGTTTATTTTTCTGCTACTGGGAATGCGTGTGATGCCGCATGTGGTGAGTTTGAGTATACACTTAAGAAAAGCCAACCTTTTTTGTAGTGCGGAAACTATCAGAAATAGTTGTTACGCGATACTACCCTCATTTGAGGCTGGTGATCTATTCTCGGTGAATGGCACTTACTCTAAGATTGCACACAACTCGCTGGCGATCCGCTTGTTGTCTGCCTTCCTGGGAGGAGCTGATGATAATGAGTACAGGTACAAAAATCACCCTAGTATAAACCTTTGGGGATGGGTAGAGCCTTGACTTCATGACAAGGACCCTTTGACCCCATGTTTTTTCTATGTTTTTGTGTGCTGCATTCATGCATTCATTTAATAAAACATTAAAACATTCAAAAAACTTTCTCTTCTAGTCTCTCTATTTTTCAAATTAAACTAAGACTGTGATTGCAAATATCAGAGAGGAGGATTACGCTAATGGATTTCGGTAGAAGGAGAACTCACCAGTATACCTTCAAGGTTCCAAAGTTAGGAGATTTGAGAAAGTTAGCAAGGATGATCACTAGCCCTGAGGCCTTCAGAGCCAAGTACGGAGGTCTGCTACCACTGTTAAGAGTCCATGTGATTGAGGGAATCATGGATGCGCTCATTCAATTCTACGATCCGGTTTATCACTGTTTCACATTCCCGGATTACCAGCTAGCACCAACGCTGGAGGAGTATTCTCATCTGATCGATCTACACATCACAGATCGAGCTCCATTTTCTAGACTGGAAGAAATTCCAAAGAATCAGACTCTTGCAAGAGCAATTCATTTGGATGAGTCTAAGGTCAGGACTCACATGACTACTAAGGGTGGCATCCAAGGTTTGCCAGCCCAGTTCTTAACAAAGAAAGCTCTGTACTTTGCTAGTATAGGGAACGGGACTGCTTTTGAAAGCATCTTTGTTTTACTCACCTACGGATTATTTTTGTTTCCCAACATCAATAACTTCGTCGATATAAACTCCATTAAGGTTTTTCTCATTGGAAACCCTGTGCCGACTTTGCTCGCAGATGCGTATCATTCTGTACACTTGGGAAATTTATACAGTGGAGGGGAGATCACATGCTGTGTACCTTTGCTTTATAAATGGTTTATATCTCACTTGCCCAAGTCTGCCGCTTTATGGGATTGCAAGAGTGTCTTACGTTGGTCGCAGAAGATCATGTCTCTTACCAACTCTAATATAGATTGGTGTAATAGGATTTATGATGGAATCAGAATCATCAATCGTTGTGGAAACTTCCCCAGCGTACCCCTCATAGGAACTAAAGGAGGAATCAACTATCATCCGATATTGGTTCTTCGTCAATTTGGATATCCGATGAGACACATCCCACTGGGTGTTCATCTGGAAGGTCTTTTCTTTAAAGAAGGAGAAAACGACAGAGCACTAAAGATGGAAATAGTGCACGCTTGGAAACACGTTCATAAGAAAGGACGAGAGTCTCTAGGAAAACCAGACTGTGTCTCGGTGGAGCCTTATCTCCACTGGGTACAAACTAGAGCTCTCAAGTTAAAGATGCCTTATCCTCGTTACGGAATTCTTCCGTCAAAGGAATCTGTCATGTATTTCATGACGGAAACTGAAAAGCTTCAGGTTACTCTCAACAAAGTCCAGAAGGAGAGAAGGTCTTGGAAGAACAAGTACCGCACCCTCGACATAGAGTGCATCAAAATACAGCAATTACTGAAAGAGAAAGATGCTCTGATTGAAATTTTGGAGCAGCACGCTATAGAGAATCAAGATGACCAAAGGAATTTGCTCGCTCCTTTCACCTGGCAAAGGAATGACAACCCGACAATGGCCCAAGAGCCCCGGTCAAAGAAAAGGAAAGTACTAGAGTCAGCACCCGATTTCTCTTCAGAGAAGACTCGGGACCCATTAGCTTAGGTTTCTGTTTCTGCACTTTGTAATCTACTGTATTTCCATTTCTGTAATCCTTTGAACTTCAATAAAAAGGGGGTTTCCCCACCGTTTAATATTTGCAATCTAATTGTCGAAGTTTATTTTGATTAAACCAAAAAACAATTAATATAATCATTGCATTCATCATTCTCACATCGCGTATTCTTCTTACCTACGAATCTCACGTTTGTGTCTCGATTCTAGAGTCAAACTGTCTCATTCATATAACACTCGGGCCAATCGTCAGAAAAAGATGGATGATCTTGAGGAAGAAAACAGAGAGTTGAAAGAAGAGATCGACGCTCTGAGAGAGGATATGAGAAAGCTTCGTAACGACATGCAAGCCATGGCAGAAGCTCAGCTACAAAAGACTGTGATCTCAGAGATCACCTCAACGCCCATAGTAGAGAAGTATGATCCTAGGTATCAAATACCGAAAGATCGCTCTTGGGGTATGCCTGTTAACTATATCCCGGAAGTATATGTTCCGCCGATCACTGAGGATCAGGGAATCACAACAGAAGCCGCTGGGCCTGAAGGTTACAAACTTCGGGAAAGCGAAGATGCCAGGGGCATACTGAAGACTCCTGAAGGTTACAAACTTCGGGAAACGCCAAGATTCACCGCCGTAGTCACGGTACCACCCCCTGTGGTGCACACTGTCCCGGGAGGACAGATTTCGCCAATACTTTCTAGTAAAAAGGAAACTATGTTTGACCGAATGGATGAATTCCAGGAACAGTTCCTGGAAATTCAGAAGAAGCTGCAGGCCATTCGCGGTCAGGATCTATTTGGGAAGGACGCCGCAGATCTCTGCTTGGTCCCCAATGTGAAAGTCCCGCACAAGTTCCAAGTGCCCGACTTTGAAAAATACAAGGGTAACTCTTGCCCTCAAAGTCACTTGACAATGTACGCTCGACGAATGTCAGCTCAGACGGAGAATCAGGACCTGCTGATTCACTACTTTCAGAGATCTTGGCAAAGCCTTCGTCCAACAATACAAATACAATTTGGACATGGCACCCGACAGAGATCAACTCAGATCAATGTCACAAAAGGACAAGGAAACCTTTAAGGAGTACGCTCAAAGGTGGCGTGAAATTGCCGCTCAAATTTGTCCACCTCTTGAGGAAAAAGAGATGACAAAGATCTTCTTAAAAACCTTAAGCTCATTTTACTATGACCGAATGGTTGCCAGTGTGCCCAGTGATTTCACCGAGATGGTCGGCATGGGCGTACGTCTTAAGGAAGCCGTCCGAGAAGGACGTTTGATAAAAGACGCTGGATTGACGAGCGGTACCAAGAAATATGGTAGTGCTCTCACTAAGAAAAAAGAGCAAGATATTGGGAATATCTCTCTCGGAAAGCAAAGGCGATGTTATCAACCAGTGGCAGCTGTAATTCCTGCTATCAGCCCTGCGCCTGTTCCTACGTATCAACCTCAGGTTGCGCAGAGCCAACCTGATCAACAAAGGACATAACAGCCTCTTCAGTAGGCTCGTCCTCCATATAACAGCAACCGTACAACACGACCATCAGGGTTTGATCCTATACCCATGTCGTACACAGAGCTGTTTCCATTACTGCTAGCCAAGGGGCACATTCAAACTAAATCCCCTCTTGCAGTACCAGAAAATCTGCCTTTTTGGTTTAAGGTGGATCAAACTTGCCCTTATCATCAAGGAGGTCCAGGGCATAACATAGAGACTTGTCTCAATTTCAAGTCCGACGTGCAAAAGCTTGTTAGGAGCGGGCTCTTATCTTTTAAGGATACGAATCCCATTGTTCTCACGAACCCGCTGCCTCAACATGAGAAAGTTGCAGTCAATCTCATTGAGAAAGAGACTAATAATGTCTATCAAATTCACGATGTACTCTTATTGAGGACCAATCTGGTCAAGATGCATTGTAGACAGAGTGGATATGGCCATGTGCCACCTCATAACTATCATCAGTGTGATATATGCTCTAAAGACAACCAAGGATGTTCGGTAGTGCAATCAGCTCTACAGGAATAGATGGATCTCGGATGGATCCAAGAGCACCGAGTTCGTGGAGTTAACATGGTCTATACGAATTCTAACGTCATTCAGAACCACGATATCCGTGCAATGAATGTCAACTTGGTGGCGATGCACTCAAGGCAAAGCCAGTATCATAATCTGCCGCGGCACGATTACAATTCCTGTCTGACTTGCTCGGTAAACAAACAGGGATGCTCTTTCATACAAGAGGCCCTCCAGCGTCAGATGGATCTTGGATGGATCCAAGACTACCATGATAGGAACCCTTATCAAATCAACATGGTTCAGATCTTCGATATTCGCGTGATGAATACCAACCTGGTAGAGTTACATGCTGAGCAGGTCCGACTCGGATTCTTAATATCACATGACTATCAAAGCTGTAAAGCGGGTTGCGAAAATGATCGAGGTTGTACCCTTGTCCAGGAGGCACTTCAGCACTTGTTAAATCACTGGTGGATGCCAATCTATATGGATGAAGATACTCAGCAAATTAGTATCAATAACATAAACCCCACTAGGCGTGAGAGTCAGGATGTCTGATCTGTGGAAGCTAACCTAGTGAGGTTACATTGTATTCAAAGTGGGCGTGGCCAGGTGCCACCACACAACTATGAACATTGCGGCGTCTGTTCGGAAAGTAACCAAGGGTGTTACCTTGTGAGAGCAGCTCTTCAGGGTCAGGTCGATCGTGGAGAAATTCGTCCATATCTGGGTTCTGGACCCATCAACTGGACGCCGAACTACCTTGTCGAGCAAGTTGAGGATGTTGTCACGATCTCTGGTCATCATAGGACCAGGGATATTTTTGCCATTATCCCCCTGCTTGACGAATCTAAGGTTCCCAACCGGGAACGGATCGAGATTACTTATGATGGTCAGAAAAATCAGAAGGTTCCCGTAGTCATCTATTTACCGGGACCATTACCGTATGAATCAACTAAGGCAATCCCTTACAGATACGGTGCAACAACAATTGAAAATGGAAAGGAAATTCCACTACCTTCCGTTGTGAATAGTGCAGACATCAGTCGTGTAACACGGAGTGGTAGAATCTTCAACCGAGGGGTTGGGGAACCTAACAAGGAAAAGGAACTTCAGACAGAAGCTCCTGATCCACCAGTCGGTCAATCCGGTAATCCCGACCTTTCAAAAGATGACGATGAGATGCTGAAGCTCATCCAAAGGAGTGAATACAACATTGTCGATCAACTGTTACAGACTCCTTCAAAGATCTCGGTATTATCACTGTTACTCAGTTCAGAAACTCACAGGGAGGCTTTACAGAAAGTCTTAGAGCAAGCCTTTGTGGAACAGGATGTAACAATCAGACAGTTCGATAACATTGTCTCTAACATCACTTCTTGCAACAATTTGGGATTTAGTGATGAGGAATTACCTGAAGAAGGTCGCCGTCATAACATGGCGCTTAACATTACAGTTAACTGCCAGGACGATGCTTTAGCAAGCGTACTGGTTGACACAGGGTCAGCCCTGAATGTTATGCTGAAGTCTACTTTGATGCAATTATCATTCAAAGGCCCTCCAATGAGAATCAGCGAGGTCGTCGTCAAAGCATTCGGCGGATCTAGAAAAACAGTTATCGGCGAAGTTGATCTTCCCATAACTATCGGTCCTCATACTTTCCAAGTCACTTTCCAGGTCATGGACATCCGGGCAACATACAGTTGTTTATTAGGAAGACCTTGGATACATCAGGCTGGGGCGGTTACTTCCACCCTCCACCAAAAGCTAAAGTTCGTCAAGAACGATCAACTTGTCACAGTCTGTGGAGAACAGGCCTTGCTGGTGAGTAACTTGTCATTATCTGCTGGTATAGAACTTGAGGAGGTTATTGGAACGCAGTTCCAAGCACTGTCGGTGAGCAAGGACAATCATTTCAAAGGAGGAACCTCGATTTCCTCATACAAAGATGCTATCAAAGCGGTCGAGAGTACCGATACAAAAGGATGGGGACAGCTTGTCATTCCCATTGACGATAAAACAAAGAAGGGTCTTGGTTTTTCTGCAACCTGCACCCATACAACTGCCGGCGATGAAAGTTTTCATCCCCTTCAAAATCTCTTCCACAATGGAGGTTTCCTTCACCCAGTGTCTCAGACAGTTCATGCTATCAATGAGGAAGATCCCTCTGACACGGATGAAGAGTGGAAGTCCTACCTTAACAAGGACGGTTATATGTCTCAGGAAGAGGTGCCTATGCCTTTTTGCTTTCCTACAGAAAGTCCGAGATTTATACCAAGATCAGACGTCGAAATGATATACGGAGATTGTGATCCGGAAGGATGTCATGCTCCGCCAAATTCATTAGAGGAAGACACTCCGATGAAAGACAATTTTGACTACAATTATTATGGCCCAATGGATGGCCTGCCAATGTGGCAACCTTACCCAGGAAACTTGGGGCAAGAAAGTCAGCCGAGTAATGAAACTCAGTTGAGCATCATTGAACAGAATACCTGTGTCCCCACCATGTCATGGGATCAACACTCAGGTCATTCGGAAACTACTCAACATGAAGATGAATTCGCAACATTTGCAGGACTTGAATTCATCAACTATGCTTTTCCCGAGGTCAACGTCATCGAGAGGGATGACTCCTCCAGTTCCAAAGAAATTTGGGACACCCTGGGAGAACCAAGTGGAAAATACGACTTCATGGTCAAGTATACCGCTCCCGAAAGCTCTCGTATCAGGCTCGAAGATATCCAGCCAACTAGATGGGGAGATACGGCTGAGAGCACAAATGCTATGCGAAATACAACAGAGGAATCCTCCTACAAGAATTCTGCCTGGGAGACAGATTCCAATGATCCTGCTTTGCCAGAAATCAGTGTTATTTTTGAAGACAAATCAAGGAAGGTGCCAGACTTTGTGATTCACCGAGGAGTTCGCCGCCAATGGGTTGCCGTCGAGGTTCCGAAGATCGTTCATCAGTCAAAGTAATTGCCATCTTTTAACCTTTCACCCTGCCCAGGTGAAATGGATGTTTTGATAGGGCTCGTTTTCTGTAAATTTCCCTCTTCGCTTTGCCCAAAGCGACAGAGTTTTGTTTTATAGGGCTGTAGTTTCAAGGATCGACTTGTTCATTAATAAATCAGGATTGGTGCACTACTCAGTCCAACTGCCAGAGAAGGTTTGATAAAGCTTCTCAAAGAATTCCCCAATGTATTCGCTTGGCCCTATCAGGATAGGCCAGGGTTGGATACCAGCATCGTGGAACATCACTTACCATTAAGATCGGAATGTCCGCTAGTAAAGCAAAGGTTGAGACGGACTCACCCGGACATGGCCATCAAAATCAAAGAGGAGGTGTAGAAACAGATTGACGCGGGTTTCCTCGCCACATCTGAATATCCTCAATGGTTAGCCAACATCGTACCCGTTCCCAAAAAGGACGGAAAGGTCAGAATGTGTGTAGATTACAGGGATTTGAACAAGGCTAGTCCAAAGGACGACTTTCCTTTACCACACATTGACATGCTGGTGGACAGTACAGCAAAATTCAAAGTCTTCTCCTTCATGGATGGATTCTCGGGCTATAACCAGATCAAAATGGCGCCGAAAGACATGGAGAAAACTTCGTTCATCACCCCATGGGGCACCTTTTGTTACAAGGTAATGCCGTTCGGTTTGAACAATGCCGGGGCAACTTATCAAAGGGCCATGACTACTCTGTTTCATGACATGATACACAAAGAAATCGAAGTGTATGTCGATGATATGATTGCAAAATCAAAAACAGAGAAAGAGCACGTCGAACATCTGTCAAAATTGTTCGAACGTCTAAGAAAATTCAAGCTCCGCTTGAATCCCAACAAGTGCACCTTCGGTGTCCGTTCAGGGAAACTATTAGGGTTCATCGTCAGCCAGAAAGGAATTGAGGTTGATCCTGACAAGGTCAAGGCCATTCGAGAAATGCCTTCTCCGAAAACTGAAAAACAAGTCAGAGGATTTCTGGGACGGTTGAACTACATCTCCAGATTCATATTCCTTATGACCGCCACTTGTGCGCCGATTTTCAAATTACTGAAAAAGAACCAGGATTGCGTTTGGTCAGAAGATTGCCAAACTGCCTTCGACAGTATTAAGGAATACCTGTTGAATCCGCCGATTCTATCACCTCCAGTGGAAGGAAGACCACTGATCATTTACCTCACAGTCCTAGAGGACTCAATGGGGTGTGTACTTGGCCAACAAGATGAAACCAAAAGGAAAGAGTCTGCCATTTACTATTTGAGCAAGAAGTTCACCGATTGTGAAACTCGGTACACGATGCTAGAAAAAACTTGTTGCGCTTTGGCTTGGGAAGCCAAACGTCTTCGCCAGTACATGATTCGTCATACTACTTGGTTGGTCTCCGAAATGGATCCGATCAAGTACGTTTTCGAAAAACCTGCTCTCACGGGAAGAATCGCCCGTTGGCAGATGCTGTTATCAGAATATGACATAGAGTACCACGCTCAAAAAGCCGTTAAGGGAAGTATTTTAGCCGACCATTTGGCCCATCAACCGATTGACGATCAAGAATCAATCGGGTTTGACTTCCCAGACGAAGATGTCATGTATCTAAAAATGAAAGATTGCGATGAACAGTTACCTAGTGAAGGGGCAGAACCAGGTTCCCAATGGGGACTTATCTTCGACGGAGCAGTTAATCATTATGGAAACGGAATTGGGGCAATCATTGTTACCCCTCAGGGTACCCACATTCCTTTCACTACTAGACTTACGTTCAAATGTACGAACAACGAGGCCGAATACGAAGCTTGTATTATGGGTCTCGAAGAAGCAATTGATTTAAGGATCAAAAACTTGGACGTATACGGCGACTCAGCCTTGGTTATCAATCAGATAAAAGGAGATTGGAACACATACCAATCAGGATTGATTCCTTACAAAGACTATGCAAGAAGGTTGTTACCCTTCTTCAAATGAGTTGAGTTTCATCACATCCCTCGTGAGGAGAATCACATGGCTGATGCATTAGCCACTATCTCTTCTATGATTAGCGTATGTCAATGGAATGATATACCTAAGATCGACATAATGCGCCTTGAAAGGCCTGCTTACGTCTTCACGATTGAAGCAGTCATAGACAACAAACCTTGGTATCACGATATCAAATGCTTCCTTCAGAAACAAGAGTACCCATCTGGGGCACTCAGAAAAGACAGAAAAACCCTCAGAAGATTGGCTGGAAACTTCTTCCTGAGCGGGGACACTCTTTATAAGAGGAATTTTGACATGGTTTTGCTCCGATGCGTCAACAGACCAGAAGCAGACATGCTATTGAAAGAAATTCATGAAGGATCCTTTGGCACTCATGCCAACGGACACACAATGGCGAGAAAAATTCTCAAAGCAGGGTACTATTGGTTGACCATGGAATCCGACTGCTACAAGTACATGAGGAGGTGTCACAAGTGTCAGATATACTCCGACAAAATTCATGTACCGCTATCCCATCTCAAAGTTCTTTCTTCCCCATGGCCTTTTTCCATATGGAGAATCGACATGATTGGCTTGATCGAACCCAAGGCTTCAAACGGACATCGGTTCATCCTGGTAGCCATTGACTACTTCACCAAGTGGGTCGAAGCAACGTCATACGCCAATGTGACCCGACAAGTGGTGGTCCGATTTATCAAAAACAATATCATCTGCCGTTATGGTGTTCCAAGCGAGATCATTACTGACAATGGATCTAACTTGAACAACAAGATGATGAAAGAGTTGTGCACAGAGTTCAAGATTGAACACCATAACTCATCTCCCTACCGACCCAAGATGAACGGAGCGGTAGAAGCGGCTAACAAGAACATCAAGAAGATCGTTCAAAAGATGGTTGTAACCTACAAAGACTGGAACGAAATGCTACCCTTTGCTCTTCACGGTTATCGTACATCTGTCCGCACTTCAACAGGGGCAACCCCTTTCTCTCTAGTGTATGGCATGGAGGCAGTGCTCCCCATAAAAGTAGAAATCCCGTCAATCCGAGTATTGATGGAAGCTAAGCTCACCGAAGCTGAATGGTGCCAAAGCCGACACGACGAACTCAATCTGATCGAAGAAAAGAGAATCACGACACTATGCCATGGTCAATTGTATCAACAAAGAATGAAGAGGGCGTTTGACAAAAAGGTCCGACCTCGTGTCTTCAGACAAGGAGATCTCGTGCTCAAGAAGATACAATCGTTTCTCATTGATTCGCGAGGCAAGTGGACTCCGAATTATGATGGCCCCTACGTGGTCACGAAAGCTTTCTCAGGCGGTGCCTTGAGACTTGCAACCATGGACGGAGAGGAATTTGCCTACCCCACAAATGTTGATGTAGTCAAGAAATACTTCGCCTAAACTAAAAAAAAAACGTCTCGGTGGATTGAAAACCCGAAAGGGCGGTCCAGGCAAAAGTTAGAGACATGAAAAAAAATCATCCCGATGGATTGGAAACCTCATAGTACAATCCAGGCAAAAATTAGGGATAATGGCAAGTAACTATGTTCAACAGAGGCAAATCCCTCAGCAGCAGCAGTTACATCATCTGTCAGAAAACTTCAGTCAAGGTCATCTTCGACGGAAGCTCAGGATGCCCCGAATTCAAAGTTGGTAGAAGGATAGTGGCCGTCATGTTTCAACGTAGCCCTTTCCCTGTAAATTACCATTTTCTAACTTTGTAAATACTCTTTGGAATCACGCGTTTGGCTGATCTCCATCCTATCAATAAAATTTGAGCCCTTGTGCTTTTGTTTGTATTTCTTATTTGTTTTAGCTTTACAGAACGACGTTTTTAATATGATTAATGATTCTTGAAATAAAACAAAAATGAATTTACTTGTTAAAACTTTTTCTGCTTTTAAACAAAGATGGCAATTTCTTTTGACTGTTGAACATCAAAAGAGCGTCAACCACTTTTTCAGAAGTAAGCGAACTTCAAAGTGCAGAATTAAAGTACTCCTTCTAACCCAGTACGCCTAAATGAAGGATCAACTATGTCAGAGACCTCGTTTCGTCTAACATCCTCGGCCGAGTTCTTATCTCCGAAGCCCGGCCAACGGTAGCTCCCCAACAGGGGTTATCTCTCCTAAGCAAGGTGGAATTGCTATTTTGAACCAGCGATATTTTTACACGCCCCGCGATGGCCGAGTATCCAGTCATGTTCATCTTTTAGTTTGTATGTCGCGTCAGTTTTGTCAGCCTATACATACATACATCATGCATTATTGATTTGCATTTACATTGCATATTGCGTCACTATCACTCTAGTCGGTCTCGTCCCCTAGTGATAACAGTCCTCTCAATCGAGTTGTCAGTTCTTGCCTCGTTAGGAAACGCTGCGTTTGAACAACCTCGCCTCCAGTTTATTTCTGAGAGGAAGTTGGCCTTCGACCAGTTTGATAACTTGAACCTCTGAAAGACCAGAGAACCTTCAACAAATGTCACTCTTCGCCATTGAAGGTGATATTTTCGCTTTCCCGGATTAAGGAAAATCCCCAGAGGAAGCCTCTTAAGCAGAGAGTCAGCAATACAGCAGTTTTTCTTTGAAAAGACCGCTGAAGAAAAGGTCATCGGCACCTCAAAATTGGACCCCATCATATGGCATTTCTCCGGGAAGATCCCGAGAAAAGTATGATGTAAGATCCCAAACGAAAACAGTCTCTCCAGGGACTCGCATTCCCCTAGTAGAATCGACAAATGGCGTCTCCAACAGAGAAGTTTGTGTACCTCTACAATTCAGACGAATAGGTTCCCCAGCAAGTCTGACGTCAAAGCTTTTTCTGTCAAATGGCATCTCTCCAGGAAAATTCGACGAGAAGTTTGAAGAAAATCTGCTACAAATAGCGTTCCTTGTCAATAAAGTTTATTGACAAAAGAAACTGAGACCAGGTCCTTGGTAGGAAACCAGGATCAAGGGGAAGTTTATATCAGAAACTAAGACCAGTTCCTCGGTAGGAAACCAGGATCGAGGGGAAGTTTATATCAGAAACTGAGACCGGGTCCTTGGTAGGAAACCAGGATCGAGGGGAAGTTCATATCAGCAACTGAGACCAGGTCCTTGGTAGGAAACCAGGATCGAGGGGATGTTCGTTTCCACAACTAAGACCAGGTCCTCGGTAGGAAACCAGGATCGAGGGGAAGTTTACCTTTTCTAGGCATCATTGCTTAGCAAAAGAAGATGAATGCGCAAGCTGCCATTCATAACCGCCATCAAAATTTCAGGTATTCCGATATTTAATCCTCTTGCACCCCAAATGCCCGAATACCTTCGCCATTCACACCTTCGTGTCCAAGAAGATTAAATAGGGGCATCTGTCATACCCCAAATTTTGACCACTAAGATTTCCCATCATTGTGCAAATCACCATCACAATATGGGGGAACCATTCTATTTCATCAGTCTCCCCAAAGATGGGTGAGCATTCCCTACAATCAAAATTAGGGTTTTAAGCCCTCTCTGAGTGCTTAGACAAGGGATCAATCAAGGAATGACATGATCTTTAACTTGTATAACCTCTCAAGCATCCACAAAGGATCAAAAGGACTCCCACTTCAAGGATTAAGCACAAGGCTTCTCCCTTTTAGGTGGATTAAGTCTCAAGATCGACAGTGTCACCAAATTAGGGTTTTGGTCGACCAGGGCCTCCAGATGTAAATTTTTCATCTGGACACAAGCCAATGATCCAAAACATAACCTAATATACTCCATGGAACCTCATGGACCCAAAAATCAAGTCAATTTGACCTCAGGGGATGCATACATCAAAAATCAGGAATTAGGGTTTCTTGACCTAATTCACCCCTAAGTTGACTTTTAGGGAAAATCACGAGCCAAGACCTCAAGAGAGGGTTTTAGGGTCTCAAATGAACTATATTGATCCATTTGGAACAATGGATTAATCCAAGAAGCTTGAGCAACAAGTCTCAATTTCATCTGCACCACAATTAGGGTTTCGCGAGGAAAGTCAACTGTAACTTTGACTTTTGACCAGGACATGCTCCCAAACCCTAGGACATGCCTCAATACACCCTATGACACCCATGGAACATGTCCATCAAGTTTGATTTATGTCAAGGACATGATTTCCTGAAGAATTGCACACATCTGATAAAAAGTCAACTGTGCACAAAAGTCAACTTTGACTTTTTGAGATTTTTCACCAAAATGGATTTTTAACCCTAAAATGATGTTAATGTATGATTTGAATCATCATTCATCAAGAAAAACCAAAGAAAGTGGGATAACTTGTAAAAGGGGGTAACCATAAAACTTAGAAATTTTTCTAAGTTATGGAAAAAGTACCACTAATACACTAACTTTGGAGGATCATAACTCCTAAACCACATGGCCATTTTTTCTCATCCAAAGATGGATTTGTAGCCCTCATTACCCTCTACAAAAACTTCAACTAGACCTAAGTCCAATTCATTAAGGATTTTGAGTTATGGAGTGATCAAAATCAAGAAATCACACTTTGTTAAAACACTTGGTGAAAATTTCACTAAGTCAGATTTGACCTCACTTTTTGCCAAATGTAGAGGGATTTTTCACTTGGAATCAAAAGAGATCAAAACCAAACTTGTTCAAACAGTTGTTGTATCATGTAAGGGCTTTCCAAAATGGCCAAGAACATTACCAAATTCAACTTACATCATGATATATGACATTGGCAAGTTGCCTTGCTGAAATCTGTCAAAGGCAAGGCAGAATTTGCAACTTTGCTCGATTTTCCAAAATCAGCCAAATTCAAATGCTCCTATCCACTTGGACACCTCAGAGGATTGAATCTAAAGGGGACAATCACTGAGCCAAGCCTCCAAAGTCCATGGAACAAGAAATAGCATGTTGAACCTAGAATGGCCAAAATAGGGACAAGACTCCAAATTTGGATCGAAGCATTCAATGGAACCATCAAGGTGGCATGGACTGAGCCATTCTCATCTGAAATCAGTCAAGACTTATCCAAGACCAAGGGAACCAAAGCTCTGTGCCCTAACCTCTAGTCAATGGCTAGAGGAGACTTGGATTTTCATTTGCCAACATTGGCCAAACCTACTTACCAGCTGCCATTCACTATTCCTTGCAAAACAAACTTGCTCTACTATAAATAGAGCTCAATTGTGATCAGTTTGAGTACACCAAAGCCATCTAACAAATGCTTTCCTCAAAATCTCTTTCTCTTGGCAAAAATGCCTTTCTTAGCAAGGTAGTTATCGGGTTTTGAGTTTGAGAGCAATTCCAATCAAACCAATCACTCACACACCTCATATATATCACATATGAGCTGATCAAACACTTAGATCACTTCTGAAACACCAATTTCACAAAATCACCAGCTGGTTGCTCAAAATTTCAAACAAGTTGCAGCTGAGGTACCACAAAGTGATCCAGCCAATTTCAATCAAGTCCAAGCATTCAAACACAATCCATAGGGTGTAGGGAAGCTGTTCAGATCATCACCACTCACCTGTAACACCTCCAAATCAAAAATCACTTTGCACTTGCTGTCACGGCTTGGAGGTAAGCACATACTTGGTCATCTCTCAATCTATGCATATTTCCTCGCACAATAATTTGGCCATATATTCATAATCATGTATGGAATGTTTTCCCTCAATTAATTGCTTTGTTTGAATCGTGTATCAAAAATCCTAGCCTTCATGCAAAAATTAGGGTTCTTGAGGATTTTTCGTGATTACTTGTTGTATGTTTAATTTAAATGAAATTAATGGACATAGACATGATCGTGAGGTTGAGACGAGCATAATGATATGTGGATTGCATGATATGATTAAGTATTCAGTGAGATTGGAGAGAAAATGCAAATCTGAGAATCCAAGAACACGCGCGTGTTCTTCAGCTTGTTCTTGGCGCCTTTTTTCCAAATTCAAATATTTGAATTTTGTGATTTTGTTTAATTGATTCAAAAATTAATTTCTCTCTGAGTTTTAATGATTTTGAGTTGATTATTTTTTTGATAATTCATAAAAATGTTAAAATATTTTATTTTATAAAAAAATCCCAAAAATATTATTTATTTCATATAATTGATATTTTTGCAAAGAATTAATATTTTAATTGTTTTTGACATTTTAAATACTTTTTCTACATTGATTTTGCAACTTTTGATGCTTTCTAATTATTTTGTAGGTCAATACTTAATTTTTGAAGCATTAATCCAAAATCACAATTTGTTTTTCACATGCTAAACAATTTTGATCATTTTAATTGAATTTTTATTCAATTAAATACATTTTGAAAACAAATTAGGGTTTTTGGATTAATTCAACCCTCATAAATCATTTTCAAAACTTTTTGGGCCTCTAATAGAGTGTAAGACCCAATCCTTTTTTTTTTACCAAAACATTTTGGGCCTCAGTGTATTGTATAAGTCCCGATACCGTCAAAAAACGAACGGCGCGATCGTCGCCTTTTAAAAATAACCTTCTGGGCCTCTCCTCGAGCTATAAGACCCACTTAAAACTTTTTGGGCCTCTAATAGAGTGTAATACCCAATCCTTTCTTGACCAAAACATTTTGGGCCTTAGTGTATTGTATAAGTCCCGATACCGTCAAAAAACAAACGGCGCGATCGTCGCCCTTTTTGAAAAATAACCTTGGGCCTCTCCTTGAGCTATAAGACCCATTCAAAACTTTTGGGCCTCTAATAGAGTGTAAGACCCAACCCCCTTTTAACCAAAATCATTTTGGGCCTCACTTATTGTATAAGTCCCTCTGCGTTAAAAGAAAACCTCGGCGCGATCGCCATTTTTAAGCGAAAAGACAACTGGGCCTACCCTCGTGTTATAAGACCCACTCTTCTTCTTTAAAACTTTTTGGGCCTCTTAAGAGGGTGTAAGACCCATCCCTTTGTACAGAAAAACATTTTGGGCCTCAGTCACTTGTATAAGTCCCCCTGTACAAATTCAAACAGTGCGCTCACTGATAAAACCCTGGGCCTCTCCTTGAGCTGTAAGCCCCAAATCTTTCTTTTTCAAAGCACTTTCTCTTTTGATTTTGAATATACTGTTGTTTTCAATCTTTCTTTGTTGAACAACTAACCAAACAGCATGGAAGCTCTACAACCGAGTAAGTGTTTATACGCTTTCATTTACCGCTTTCATATATGTATAACTGTATTGTGGGGCTGTTTCGCTGTAAGTCTCCTTTCATAAACTCATATCAACTGTGTAATAATAGTATAGATATTTCGAGTTTCCCCGGCAACTACGTCTAGCACTAGGTAAAGCCCTGTTGATCACTCTGAACTTACAGTCAAAACTAGATCCACGTAGGATTACCAGACACAGTCTTCCCTCCTCTTGGGGTTAAACAATATGGAGATGTGAAAGGCATATTCTTTTTGAACCCTTTCTCAGACTGTCACTCTTAGAAATAGACTGAACTAGATCCCCAATAGGATTACCAGATACAGTCTTCTCTTCGGCTGTCCTCATTAGGAATTGTCAAGAAATTCTATTCCCCAGAGATGAATTATTCTCGGTGAAACTTCTCTTGAATTTCTTCAAACCTCAGAACTGTTCACTAAATGAATTATTCTCGGTGAAACTTTTCTTGAACGTTTCTTTGGTTTGGGACCCACGGGCTTCTTAAAAGCATCGGCCTCCTCTTGGGCATCGTACAAGGACCCATGGGTTTCCTAAAAGCAACCCCGCCTTCTCTTGGGCTTAGTACAAGGACCCTACGGCTTCTTAGAAGTAATCACAGCCTCCTCTTAGGCTTCGTATAATGATCTCTTCCTCCGGGAATGATAGCCTCCTCTTGGGCATCGTACAAGGACCCGTCGGCTTCTTAAAAGATTCCAGCCTCCTCTTGGGCATTATTCAAGGACACTACGGCTTCTTAGAAGTAATCACAGCCTCCTCTTAGGCTTCGTATAATGATCTCTTCCTCCGGGAATGATAGCCTCCTCTTAGGCATCGTACAAGGACCCGTCGGCTTCTTAAAATATTCTAGCCTCCTCTTGGGCTTCGTACAAATTGTCCCGACGACCTCCTAGAGGTATAGGAACAGAACTTAATCATCTTCATAGAACAGTCCTTTCATATAGTCTACTACTGTTTCTCAAAGCATGGTACAAAAGATGAACTCTAGACTTGGACAGTCTTACTTCCTTGAGTCTCAAAGACATTCTCAAGCACCCTTTCGTTAAATAGGAAGGAAACTCGTAGACTCGGACAGTCTTAATACCCTTCGGATTTCCCGCTTCCTTAAAGAACAGGAATAACCCGGATCCTTGAATCAAATCCATGAGTACAGTGTTGCTCATATAAGAACTGATTTTCTCTGTAAAAATCAGTATACTGGACCTGTCACTTAACTGAACAGTCACCATAGCCTCCTCTTAGGCTTTGTATAAAGATCCTTCTCCAGTGAGTTTAGCCTCTCTCTCGGGCTTTGTACGAGACACATAAGAGACTCCCTCGTTGAGTCAATCACCCCTTTCGCCTCCATCTCGGGCTTTATACGAGATACAAAAAGGTTCTTATTGAGCCAGACAAACCTTCAGTCTCCATCTCGGGCTTCGTACGAGATACAACAAACTCTCTTGTTGAGTCAAACAGCCTCCATCTCGGGTTTTATACGAGATACAAAACGACTCCATCGTCGGGTCAAAACCTTTTAGCCTCTCTCTCGGGCTTTGTACGAGACACATATTAGCCTCCTCTTAGGCTTTGTATAAGAAAACCACTGGTTGATCCAATCAACCTTTTAGCATCAAAGTTGTGCCTCGTTCACAGTACCCAAACACAGTACACTCCTTCCCCTTCATCTAATTGCTGTAAGTGGCAAGCCTCTGGATCATCTACATCCATGCCACTGTCCCTCTTTTAGTATGAGAAATTCTTAAGGAAAGATAGCATTGCTCTACACTGAGTTAAAGTCTTCTCCTTCAGGATAAAACCCCTTCTTAGGAAATTATGGCATTGCTAGGATCCGCGTATCCCGGTTAAAGTAATTCTCCTTTAATCCTTCTTTAGAGATGACAAATTCTCTCTAAAGTCGAGGTCCTTCAGCTTCACGTCTTGGGCTTTGAACAAGACACAAATAGACCTTTCAGCTTCACATCTTGGGCTTTGAACAAGATACAAATCACCTTTCGCTTCACGTCTTGGGCTTTGAACAAGACACAAAAACACCCATTTCCTCCCATAGAATAGGAGGAACTACGAACGCTCTGATTTCCCCGTTTCGGTAAACGGGAATACGTAGGCATAAGATCGAAAGAAAAGATCTTAGCGAGCACACTAAACAAAAAAACCAAATCCCATATCTCCATCCATCAAAAGCAGTAATTCAAAAGCATCAGTCCTAACATCCTAATCCTTGTTCCCCGCCAGAAACCCTCTGTCTAGATAAAAAGAAAGAAATTGTATTGGCGAAAATACAAATAACCAGTACAAAGGCCCCCCCACATTGATAGCATCCGTAACCTAACAGACCGCTGTTTAAACTCAGTATGCAAAGCAGGGTTAATTGGAGACATCTATTTCCCTTCCTTATTCAGCTCACAATAGGATAAAAAATGAATCGACCTGTAGTTTAAGCTCAACCGCAGAGAGCGACCAGCGCTTAAGAACCGCGTCCAAAATCGCTCGCTACAATAATTATTAAACTTTTGAACTTTGAACTAAAGCTAGTATTTTCAATTCTTCCAATTATTTTGAACCTTTTGAGAATCACCCTTGAATCTTGACTAATTAATTTGAAGTTTTGAACTTGTACTTTGTAAAGAATGTGACTAGGGTAGAATTTTGTAAACACTTTCTTGATCTTTAAATAAGAAATCCATTGAACTTATGGATTCATTTGTAATAATTTTCCAACCACACTTTAATTCCATTCCTCTGTCAATGAAAATAACATTTCAAGGTGCATATTTTGCCAACTAACAAAAGTCCAAACTCCTCCACTAAAGATTCAACTTCGCAGACAAAACCAAACTATGTCATGAGAAATCCTTAAGGGTGAGGATACCACATGTAGTGTAACTCCATACGAGATTCACACCAACTCTCAAACAGCCATGCTTAAACCAAAGGATAGAAAACCGTAATACTCCTTGGGAAAATCTTTGTGGAACCTTGGAGAAAGGACTTGTAATGACTGAGGGGTCATTCTCTATATCAGTGGGTATAAAGACTTAGTCTTCTGTGGGGAGACTTTCTTGAGAAAATTTGAGGGAAGAAAAGGCTTTGTAGTGGTTTTACGGACTAAAAGGATAGAGGCACACAATCTCACAAGGATCCACACACACCTGTCAAGACCAGAGAACCTCCACAAACACATACACATCACAACCTTCAAGACCTTGAATCTTCTGCAACAATGCCTGTGTTCAAAAATGGAACAAACAGACAGAAACTAGGTAAAGCAGATAGTTATGCATGAATGATTGACCTAAGATGTTATGCAGATGAATCAATGAATCTAAGGGAAAAATTTGGGGTATAACACACGCGCTTGGCGGATTTCCATTCTATCAATAAAATTTGAGCCCTTGTGCTTTCGTTTGTAATTCCTATTTGTTTTAGCTTTACAGAATGACATTTTAACATGATTAACGATTCTTGAAATAAAACAAAAATGAATTTACTTGTCAAAAATTTTCTGCTTTTAAAATAAATATGGAAATTTCTTTTGACCGTTGAACATCGAAAGAACATTGATCGCTTCTCCAGAAGTAATCGAGCTTCAAAGTGCAGAATCAAAGTACGCCTTCTAAACCAGTGCGCCTGAATGAAGGATCAACTATTTCAGATGTGAATACTCCATCTGACATCCCAGGCAGAGTTCTTACCTCCTAAGCCCGACCAAGGTTGTTTCCCACCGGGACTATCTCTCCTAAATAAGGCAGAATTGCTATCATGAACGAATGGTGCTTCTTCGTCCCCCGCAGGGGCCGAGTATCTAGTCGTGTTCATCCGTTAGTTTGTATGGCGCGTCAGTTTTGTCAGCATAAACATACATGCATCATGCATTATTGATTTAAATTTATATTCATATTGCATCACTATCACTCTACTCGGTCTTGTCACCTAGTGATAAAAGTCCTCTTGTCAATCGAGTCGTCAGTTTTTTCCTCATCAGAAGGCGAATCAGCTAAGCAATCTCTCCCCAGTTTATTTCCGGGATGAAGTTGGTCCTTGACCACTTTGATAACTTGAACCTCTGAAAGACAAGAAAACCTTCGACAAAAGTCACTCTTCGCCATTGAAGATGATATCTTCGCTTTCCCGGATTAAGGAAAATCCCCAGAGAAAGCCTCGCAACCAGAGATTCGGCAACACAGCAGTTTCTCTCTGAAAATTTGCTATCGAATGAGGTCATCAACACCTCCAATTTGGATTACATCACATGGCATTTCTCCAATAAGATCTTGAAGAAAAGTATGATGTAGTATCCCCAAGCAGAAAGCAGTATCTCAAGAGGCTCGTTTTCCCCAGTAGAGTCGACAAATGGCGTCTCCAAAACAGAGAAGTTTGTACACCTCTACAACTCAGACGAATGGGTTCCCCAGCAAGTCTGACCTCAAAACTTTTTCCTATCAAATGGCATCTCCCCAGGAAAATTCGGCGAGAAGTTTGTGGAAAACCGCTACACATAGCGTCCCTTGTCAAGAAAGTTTATTGACAAAAGAAACTGAGACCAGTTCCTTGGTAGGAAACCAGGATCGAGGGGAAGTTTATATCAGAAACTTAGACCAGTTCCTTGGTAGGAAACCAGGATCGAGGGGAAGTTTATTTCAAAAACTTAGACCAGTTCCTTGGTAGGAAACCAGGATCGAGGGGAAGTTTATTTCAGAAACTAAGATCAATTCCTTGGTAGGAAACCAGGATCGAGGGGAAGTTTATTTCAGAAACTAAGACCAGTTCCTTGGTAGGAAACCAGGATCGAAGGGAAGTTTATTTCAGAAACTAAGACCAGTTCCTTGGTAGGAAATCGGGATCGAGGGAAATACACCCTACAACACCTATGGAATCCATCTATTGAGTTTGATTTAGGTCAAGGGCTTAATTTCATAGAGGATCGCGCAGTTTAAATTTCATTTGACAAAAAGTCAACTGTACAAAAAGTTGAAGTTTGACTTTTTGATTTTTTGGTCAACCAAGGTTCCTTAACCCTAAAACCATGTTAATATGTGATTTGAATCATCATTCATCAAGAAAAACCAAAGAAAATGGGTTAACTTGTAAAAGGGGGTAACCATAAAAAACTTAGAATTTTTCTAAGTTATGGAACAAAGTGGCTAGGGTACCAACTTTCAAGGATCATAACTTGAGATCCAAGCAACCATTTTGGATGATCCAAAGATGGATTTGTAGCTCTCACGACATACTTTAAAAGTGTTAACTACACCTCATTCCAATTCCTCATGGATTTTTAGTTATGGAGTGATCAAAATGGCTAAAAACATGAAATGTCACTTTTTCCAACACTTAGTGAAATTTTCACTAAGTCAAAATCTGTCTTGCTTTTTTTCAAAATGTAGGGGCATTTTTCACTTGGATCAAAAAAGTTTCAAGACAAACTATGATCACACATGTGTTGTATCATATGAGAACTTTCCAAAATGACCAAGAACTCCATCAAACTCCACTTGAGATAGGAGTTATGACAGCTACAACATGCCTTGCTGCAAACTGTCTTGGCAAGGCAGATTTGTGCACAAGGGCTCGATTTGTCCAAATTGTGTAACTTCAAGCATGGTTATCCATCTACACACCTCAAGGGGGAACAACCAAGGGACAAACACTGATTCATCGACCTCCAAAGTCCCAAAATCTACAAGTAGCATGCCACACCTAAAAAGGCTAAAGATGCCTAAGACTCCAATTTTGTTTTGGAACATTTAATGGATGCTTGGAGGTGGTATGTATCAGAGCAAGAATGAATACTTCAGTCAAGCCTTATCCTTGAATCAAAGAACCATAGGCCTGTGCTCTAATCGCAAGTCAATGGCTAGAGGAGACTTGAGATTCCATTTGATCCACATTGGCCAAAGGCTTGCTGCAGTTGCCATTCCCTATTCCTTGCAAAACAAACTTGCTCTACTATAAATAGAGCTCAATTGTGATCAGTTTGAGTACACCAAAGCAACCAAACTGATGCTTTCCTCAAAATCTCCATTTTCACTCTAACTTTGCCTTCTAAAGTAAGTCACTATCGGGTTTTGAGTTTGAGAGCAATTCCAACCAAACCAATGGTTCACACACCTCACATATAACATATAGAAGTGATCTAAACCCTCACATAACATCTGGAACACCCATTTCACAAAATCATAAGCCACCTGCACAAGCTTTTGACAGATTTGCAGTTGAGGTGCCAAATCAAGTTCCAGCTCAATTCAATCCATTCCAAGCATTCAGACACACTCCATAGCACCTAGGGAAGTTGCCCACATCATTGGAACCAAGTTGTAACACCTCCAACACAAAACACGATCACCAGCTGCAAGAGGTAAGCCTTAACTTGGTCATCTCATGATTCATGCATATTTCCTCGCACAATAATTTTGCCATATGTTCATAATCATGTATGGAGTGTTTCCCCTCAATTCATTGCTTTGTTTGGGTCGTGTATCAAATTTCTAAGCCTTCATGCAAAAATTAGGGTTCTTGAGGTTTCTCTTTGATTTCTTATTCCATGCTGAAAATAAATGAAATTAACGACCATAGACATGATCGTGAGGTGAAAACGAGCAGATTGATATGTGGATTGTGTGATTTCATCAAGTATTTAGTGAGATTGATGAGAAAATGCAAATCTGGGAAAATCAGAACACGCGCGTGTTCTTGGCGCCTTTTTTGAAAATTCAAATATTTGAATTTTGTGATTTTATTTAATTGATTCAAAAATTAATTTCTCTCTGAATTTTAATGATTTTGAGTTGATTCATTTTTTAATAATTCACAAAAATGTTAAAATATTTTATTTTACAAAACTTTCCCAAAAATATTATTTTTTTTCATATACTTGATATTTTTGCAAAGAATTAATTTTTAATTGTTTTTTAACATTTAAAATATTTTTTCCCTCTTGATTCTCCAAACTTAAATGGTTTTTAATCATTTTGTAGACAAAAACATGATTTTTGAAACACTGATCCAAGATCACCACTCATTTTTCACATGTTTTCAATAATTTTTATTAATTTTTAAACAAAATTAATTCCATTTTTAACCAAATTAGGGTTTTGATTAATTCCACCCTCATAAATCTTTTCCAAACACTCATGGGTCTCTAATAGAGTGTAAGACCCATTCCTTGTAAATAAGATAGCTTGTTGGGCCTCAGATATTGTATAAGACCCACTGTGTTTTCAAACCTCGGCGCGATCTCTGTTTTCAAACAAATCATCTGGGCCTACCCTCGTGTTGTAAGTCCCATCTTTCTTTTTTTCAAAATAAATCTTTGGGCCTCTAATAGAGTGTAAGACCCAACCCTTTTGTAAATAAACCATTGTGGGTCTCACTTATTGTATAAGTCCCTCTGTACATTTTCAAAACAACGGTGCGATCGTCGCCTTTTTAACAAAATTATCTGGGCTTCTCCTTGAGCTATAAGACCCATCTTTATTCATTTTCAAACTCTTTGGGCCTCTCCTTGAGTTGTAGGACCCATACCTTTGTACATAAAACCTTTTGGGCCTCAGACGTTGTATAAGTCCCAGTACAATCTTTTCAAAGCAATTTCCCTTTTGATTTAGGTTCAAATATACAGTTGTTATCAAAACTTTCTTTAATTTCTTTGAACAACTAACAATACAGCATGGAAGCTTGATCGTCTGTAAGTTTTATCCGCTTTTATTTACTTGCTTTAATATATATAACTGTATTGTAGGAAGCTGCGCATGGTTAGTCTTCTTTTATTCTTTTAAATACATGTCAAATATATATAACTGTATTGTGGGAAGCTGCGCATGGTTAGTCTTCTTTCATAACCTTTTACATACTTGTCATATATCAACTGTATATATACTAGTATAGTTATTTAGAGTTTTCCCCGGCAACTAGGTCTAGAACTAGGTAAAGCCATGTTGGTCACTCTTTAAATACAGTCAAAACTAGATCCCCATAGGATTTCCAGATACAGTCTTGCCTTCTCTTAGGCTTAATCAATATGGAACAAAGAGAAAGGAAGTATTCCTCGTGAACCTTTTCTCAGACTGTCACCCCTAGAAATTGTCAAAGAAATTCTACTCCCCGAGATTGATCTATTCTTGGTGAATAGCATCTCTTGAGTTTCTTCAAACCTCAGAACTTTCACTAAATGATCTATTCTCGGTGAATAGCATTTCTTGAAATTTTCTTGGTTTGGGACCCACGGGCTTCCTAAAAGCATCCCCGCCTCCTCTTGGGCTTTATACAAGGACCCTTCGGCTTCTTAAAAGTTCTCATGCCTTCTCTTGGGCTTAATACAAGGACCATGACGACCTCTTAAAGGCATAGGACAGAACTTAGTCATCCGTCGTTAGAGCTGTCTTTCTAAAAGGAGTCACAAAAACCCTCAGACCAATGTTAGGGTTGATACTCATCCCTTAACGAATCGGCCTTCTCTTGGGCGGTGTACAAAGATAGACCTTTCCAATAGACTTGGAGAGTCTAAATCCCCTCTTGAATCTCAAAGACATTCTCAAGTTCCCTACAAACATAGGAAGGAACCCCAGATTCTGGATTAATCTCCAGCAGAGCTAAAACTTGTGGGTTCTAAAACCCCGTCTCTCTCCTAAAACTCCCCGACTGGGGTCAGCTTATCATCATATAACACTATCTCAAATCAGAACCTCAAGGTATCTGATCTATCAGCTCTTCTGCATTCTTAACAGGAGTTGATTCCCCGTTTGGACCTGCCTCAGGATCTCAATAATTCCCAGCATAAGATAGCCTCCTCTTAGGCTTTGTATAATGATCCTTTCCTCAGGAAAGTCAGCCTCCTCTTGGCCTTTGTACAATGATTTTCTCCATCAGAGTTAACCTTTTCAGACTCTCTTGTTGAGTAAACCACTTTTCAGACTCTCTTGTTGAGTCAATCAATTATTTCCCAAACTCTCTTGTTGAGTCGATCACCTTTTCAGACTCTCTTGTTGAGTCAATCCCTCTCATAGACTCTCTTATTGAGTCAATCACCCTTTTCGTACTCTCTTGTTGAGTCAACCCCTTTTAGCCTCGGTCTCGGGGTTTGTACAAGACAAATAAAAACCCTCTCTTGTTGAGTCAACCTTTTTTAGCCTCAATCTCGGGCTTCGTACAAGACAGATAAAAGCACTCTCTTGTTGAGTCAAACCCTTTTAGCCTCAATCTTGGGCTTTATACAAGACAGATAAATACCTCCCCAGCGGAGTCAGCCTCCTCTTAAGCTTTGTATAAGGACTTCCCCAGTGGAGTCAATCAACCTCTTAGCTTCAACCTTAGGCTTTGATCAAGGCACACAAAAATCAACCATCCCTCTTTAGAGATGACAAATTCTCTTTCAATCAGCCTTTTAGCTTCAATCTTGGGCTTTGAACAAGACACAAATACTTTGTTTAGCCTCTGTCTTGGGCTTTGAACAAGACACCAAAACATCTTTTTCCTCCCTTAGAATAGGAGGAACTACGATTACTCTGATTTCCCTATTTCGTTTAGACGGGAATACGTAGGCATAAGATTGCGAAATCTTAGCGAACATACTAATCAAAAACTCTAGGTCCAGTACCTTCACACATCAATCAAAACTTAGGTACAACACTTTCCCAAAAACATCAACAAAAACTCACTCTATCTCTCATATTTCCCAAGAAACTTTCCCAACCCATTAACGGATAAACACCATCAAGTACAAAGCGAAACCTAAAGCTAATATCCTGTGGATAACCACATATAGGATGGGTAACTGACAACTGCCCATTGTATAACCTGACCCCGGACCCCCCAATCTCTTTAAGCATTTGTTCAGTTAAACATTCGCGTGCAAGGTTAGTTTTAGATACCTTCCCTTTCCCTTCCAGCTTCATAGGATAAATAAGAAATCAAAAAGTAGCACCCCCTTTCTCCTCGAGGAGGAAAACCCAACTTCAGTGATAAGGTGGTCGCGTCACCGACAAAATTCGCTCGCTACACGTACAAAGCTTCAAAAGGCACCATTCCAGTACTGGAATGATAATTGTTATTATAAGTGAGCTCAATCAACGGCAAATGGATATCCCAAGCACCTCCTTGTTCAAGCACACAAGCCCTCAACAAGTCCTCCAAAGATTATATAATTCTCTACATCTGTTCGTCCGTCTGCGGGTGGTAAGCTGAACTCAATCTCAGTTTTGATCCCAAAGCTTCTCGCAAACTCTCCCAAAATCTGGAAGTGAACCTTGGATCTCTATCCGACACAATACTCAATGCAACTCCATGCAACTTCACAATCACCCGAATATAAATCTCTGTCACCCTCTGCAAAGGAAAACTGATATTAATCGGAATAAAATGTGCTGACTTCGTCAATCTATCCACCACTACCCAAATGGCATCATATGCCCTCTCGGAGTATTAGGCAAGCCAGTCACAAAATCCATAGAAATGTTGTCCCACTTCCACTCTGGAATATCTAACGGTTGCATCAAACCAGCAAATTTCTGATGTTCCACCTTTGACTTCTGACAAGTCAAACAAGCATACACAAACTTAGCCACATCCCGCTTCAATCGAGGCCACCAAAATATCTTCTTCAAGTCTTGATACATCTTTGTAGCTCCTGGATGGATACTCAAGCTACTCCTATTACTTTCTTCTAGAATCATTCTTTTCAACTCAAAATCATCAGGGATACAAATCCTATCTCGGAATCTTAACACACCTTGTTCATCCACTCTGAATTCGTTACTTTCTGCATGTTCATTTCTAATCATCAAATCCACCAGTTTCACATCCAACTTCTGACCCTCTCTGATACTATTAAGAAATTTATTGTTGATCTTCAGCATACCCAACATCACACTATGCGGTGTTTGTTCACAAACTAAGCTCATATCTGTGAACTGCTCAATCAATTCCAACTCTTTAACCATCATGGCAGACATATGCAAGGTCTTCCGACTCAAAGCATCAACCACAACATTAGCTTTACCGGGATGATAGTTCAAGCCAAAATCATAATCCTTTAAGAATTCTAACCACCTTCTTTGTCTCATATTCCACTCGTTCTGATCAAACAGATACTTCAAGCTCTTATGATCACTATACACCTTAAATCGGGAACCATAAAGATAGTGCCTCCAAATTTTCAATACGAATACCACTGCCGCTAATTCCAAATCATGAGTTGGATAATTCCTCTCATGGACCCTTAACTGTCGTGAAGCATAAGCAATAACCTTACCTTCCTGCATCAACACACCTCATAAACCCATCAAAGAAGCGTCGCAATACACCACAAACGGTTCATTTGGTTCGGGTAGAATCAAAACTGGAGTTATAGACAATCTATTCTTCAGTTCAATGAAACTCTTCTCACAATGAACATCCCACACAAACGTTTTACCTTTGCAAGTCAACTGAGTCAACGGAAGTGCCAACTTCGAAAAGCCTTCAATAAACCTACAGTAATAACCAGCCAAGCCCAAAAAGTTTCTAATCTCAGTTACCGACTTCGGAGCCTCCCACTGTAGAACTGCATCTACCTTGGATGGATCCACAACAATACCATCACCTGAAATAACATGACCAAGAAAACTTACCTCTCTCAACCAGAATTTGCACTTCGATAACTTAGTATATAGCTTCCTTTCTTTCAACACTTGCCGCACAATCCGCAAATGCTCAGCATGTTCCTCTTCTGACTTAGAATATATTAGAATGTCATCAATAAAGACAACCAGAAATTGATCCAAGTAAGCATGAAAAATTCGATTCATATACTTCATGAATATCCCAGGTGCATTAGTAACTCCGAACGACATCACTACATACTCATAATGTCCATATCGAGTCCTGAAAACCGTCTTCTGAATATCTTCATCCTTTACTCGTATCTGATGATAACCCGACCTCAAGTCAATCTTGCTAAACACACGGGCACCCATTAACTGATCCATCAAGTCATCTATCCTTAGAAGTGGATACTTGTTCTTAATCGTCACTTTATTCAGCTGTCTGTAATCGATACATAACCTCATACTGCCATCCTTTTTCTTCACCAATAACATCGGAGCTCCCCAAGGCGATACACTTGGTCTCACGAATTTCTTTTCCAACAACTCTTCTAACTGCTCTTTCAATTCTGCTAATTCTAACGCTGACATCCTGTATGGTGCCATAGAAACTGAAATTCTGGTACAGATGTGTGATGTCATAGTGCAATGTCACAACATCGCAATTTGCTGAACAAGGCAATAACAGAATCAATAAATAACACACTGAATTGTTTACCCAGTTCGGTTCAACAACCTACATCTGGGGGCATACCAAGCCAGGAAGGAAGTCCACTATAAGTAGTATCAAATTACAGACTCAACAGACCAGTTGACAATCTACCTAATTTAATTACTACTCAATGACCCTTCTACCTAAGTCCTCCCTAGGTAAGAGACTCCATCTCACTTCCTATCATCACAATGATGTCTAGCAGTCAACTACACCGTTACTGCATCAACAGCTCGATTACCAACAACTGTACAACCATAGAAGACACCCTTCCATGACACCCTTTCATGACACCCTTTGGAGTTGCTTCAAAGCTTCCTCCAAGAACAATACCAAACTCATTACCTACAGGTTTCTGAGTTAAACACAGTGACCATCTCACAACCCGAGTGGTTCACTTAGACAAAGCCCTAATGATCTACATCTTGGACCCGTACCTCTTCTAGGTTACAACCATTCTATTTATAACATAATCCCAACTGGATTTGGGCCTTCAAATCATATCATATCTTCTGTAACAAATCTGCTACTAAATAGATCTTCAATCATATCTTCAATTAAATCTTCAATTATTAATTCTGAATATTCTCCATATCTTTATGCTTTAAATGCGCAACAAACTGATCTTCATAACTGATTGTAACTGAATATATCTCTCCCTTGATCTTCACCTGCATTCTCTTATTCGCTTTAGCAGAATATCTCATTCACACCAGAAACACGTACAACCCTAATTAATCATCCCAGACCTGATGTTGTAATGTTCTGGTATAGTGATGTTAAGACATCGCATGTGACATCACTTTTCAGCACTTTAACTCTTCAACAGAATGTTAGCCAAAACATAACAATACTGTTAGAAGCTCATGTTGCAACATCAACTATGACATCAGCATTGTTTTAACAAAATTTCAGCCAATTACAGAACTTACAATCTCCCCCTTTGGCTAATTTTGGCTAAAACATATATAACCAGTTCAACTCAGATTACAACCAATAAAAATCCGATCCTAACACTAAACCACAGTAGCTGCTGTGTACTGCATCCATGGAGAATCATCTTCTTGGCATTCTATGATGTTAGGACATCATGTTAAACATAACATCACCACCTAACAGCAATTCCAGGCAGCACATCAGGAGGTGCACATGAGGAAGAAGATATCCAACACTCCCCCTTAATTACAACACATTTCTTTTTCCTTTCAACCCTGACCTGGAGTAAATGTAGAAGACTCGTCCATAAAAGAAATGTTTGTCTATTCATCAAAGACCAATGGTGGCATAAGAGAATTCTGCACACCTTCTTTGATCAGACCCCCTGGTCAATCTGTGGCATAACCTGACACGTTGAGAAGTACCATTCTGCCAGCCCAGGTAACTCAGAACACAAGTCACAACTGTGTTCATAACTCAGGACACAAGTCACAAAAACTCAATACCAACTCAAGGGTATGACCTCCTTCTGCAACAACTGGAACTGCAACCTCCAGACATGACATCTGCGCAAACCACTTGGCCCCCCAAACTTTTCTTTTCTCCCCCTTTTTAGCCACAAATTGGAAAAGGAAACCCTCACAGAACCAGACCCAAGAAGTGTTTACCCAAACACGAATAAAATCCATAAGACTTATGAGAAAGAACACTCACTGGCTGAAGGAGAACAAACTCACCCCTATAAATAGCTGCCTAGTAACTTAGAAACTAACGAGCCTTGAATATGTCAATGGTCTTGGTCAGACAAACGCTATTTTAGGTATCAAAAACTGCATTCAAATTCAATGCCTACCTTCCAAAAACTGCCTTGACTTCCTTAAATATTTCACAACTGAATCTTACCATAAATTAGGCTAATAATGCTCCATGGATATTCGAAGCCACGTGTTTCACTTTATCCTAACACCACCGTCCAAAATACTTCCCTGTTTGGCTGGTGAAAAACATGTCCTATATCATGTTCTGACATCACTTCAGACATTGCCTGCTGACTCATTAACCCAAGACTCTACAACCACATCTTCTTATCTAATGAGTATAGGTGCATCTTCTCACAACTTTTACTAGATTGCTTCTAACCATCAGCCAAGTACACCACTTTTGCTTTTCAGACCTCTCCTGCATAGGAACTATCTTCACACAACTATGATAGAACCCATCATCACACAGCACAAGCTTGACCACCACACATGCTGCAATATGCTATAGTTAACAACCTTACATACAATGCCTTTTATGATATCCCACCAATAATGCCTCATTCCTCATGGGGATTTTAGATATAAGGTCTGCCAGGTCCAACAAAGACCCATTTGATCTCACACGAGATACAGATTGTCACCACCTTCTGGTCACATTAATGACAACACCCTTATGTCCTTACATCCACCAGCTCCTAATGAAGTCTTCATCATGAAAGTAGCCAAGTATTTCCTGAATTGCTTACCATCAAGATTAGAATCTGCCCATTCTGATCCACACTATGTCAGAACTGCCACTTCAGACAATAATGCTGCTTCTTCAAACTCCACAAGTATGGTACAAATCCAACCATAATGTTGTAACAACATGCAGGACATCAGCACGAGTAAAAAAAAAAACCACCCCAGCAGTTATAACATCAAACAACTAGGCCAGACCTAGCCTCATTATACTAGAACCACTTCTACCCAGGCATCAAACACGAAAATCTGGTAACCAATGTGCCAAGAACAACAGTTTCCCAAGACATACAGATTCCCACACCAAAGACTACTCTGACTGGTCAGGCGATACAACCAATGCCATTTTATTCATTAAAAATAACAAACCTTCTTGCTCTTATCAGTACACCAAGGAAGGAATCATGAGTCAGTCTAACAAGAGTGGAGCAAAGAGACACATGCAGGAGGACACGAAGCCAGATCCTCAGAAGTTGAAGGACACAACTCTGTCCAAAGCTGGAGCATCTTCTGGAGCAACAAGAACACGCAAGACATCAGAAACCAGGATGAAGACTATCAAGAAAAACCAAGTGCAGCTTCAAGCATCTGATGATGAATGGGATGAAGATTGAAAGACTTTTCTTGATTCGAGGGGTTAGGATAATCTTTAGACACTTTGTTTGTTGTTTTTACTACTCTTGTAAGCTTTCATTAATGCAATAAATTTCAGTTTTACTTCTGTTCCATTTACACAACTGTCCAAGACACTAAATCCTCATGTAAACAACATTCCAATTTGCTTCAAATTAAGTGCCAACACCAAAAGCTCCAGTAATATCAGTCTCCCCCTATCAAGGATAACCAGTGTACCTTTGCAAGAAGAACACCTTCCATCAACACAATCCCCTATGCAAATTTTCCACAAACCAAGCTGTCCTTCAGACTCCTCCTCAGAAGCATGTGCACATATGATTCAAACAATTAGCTTCACCAGGGTAAAACCATTTATGTCCACACCAATAAGCCATCCAACAGCCTAATGTCATAACATGTTATCTGACATTTTCTCCTAACCAATCTCCACAATCTTGATCAGCATGCAATCTTTACAATATATATACCTTTGTAGCCTAAACCCATAGACAAGTATTCCCCCCTGTCATGGTTACTAATGCTCTAGATGAGGATGAACATTTGAGCATACTTCTAAGCACATGCATTTTGGTACCTCTGTCCCTTTCTCTCAAGGCAGTCATTCTCTATTAACCTCTTCATCTAAGGCAGACCTTCTACTTCATCATTCTCCCGTATGATTATGTAGACGCTCCTTAAGCATGATGTAGGCATCAATCTTCTGAACCAGGGCATAATCTTCCTCCCATCCTTCTTCAAGAAGAATAGTCTCCTTGAGTCTTTCACTCATTGCCCTACTGCCCAAGAGTAACTCAACCTCATCCATGACAAATTGGATGATACTCCATAGTCATCAATCAACCCCACCAGTTGACTCATCTCCAAAGTGCTTAACCCTTGAAAATACTTCTCAACACTTCTACAGTCCTGTGCTTTAACCTCAGACAAATACAAAGTCTCCCGTCAATGTATATTGTCATTAGTTGAATGTACAACACCATCCTAATCAGACAAACATGCAAGATACATCCTTTTCCTGCAGACTCGAGGCACTGGTTGATCCTTCTCTCGCTAATCCACACCACTGATCACTTTACATTAGGTAAATGGCTTGACCTGATAATTCACGTGAGCATAACAAACTTCCTTTCGCTGAGAAGGCAAAGACTGAAATAATGTTTCAACATCACCAATGAATCTGCATCTTCTAATATTTCAAGAATCTTCAAACTTTTGATGCCATCCTCATTAAGGTACCACAACTAAGCTTAAGAGATAACTTATCAAGATCTTCACTCCCGCATGAAAACTTTGACAGTGACACTCTTTTGCTTTGGCTCTCCCTTCTTCTTTTGATCCTTCCAGCCACAAGGCTAATGCAGGCACCAGCTCCAATTGACCAAAAGCTGCTTGACATAATATGCTCAGCTTCTTTCTTGATGAATCTTCACACAGCCCAGATGCCTCCTCTTCCAAGTCAGGAGTAGGTTCCAAACGGATGTGATCAACACATTTGTTTAGCCCCCCCCCCTCCCAAGCATCTGTTATGTCACAATCTCTTCACCCCAACAGATCCTTTAATACAAACCAGAGATTGATCATGCAAGGTTTTCTCCAGACCTCTTTTCAACATGCTTATATAAGAGTTCCTTTATGAGTGGACTTGGGATGAACAAGTTGGTTGAAGATGTCCTCACAAATCACCAGGAATTTTCCATCAGATATATCTATGCAGCAGAACATACACCAGAAAACTCCTCTACTACCTTCAGGCATAATAACCCTTGCCCAACACTCCAAGTGCACAAGGTCAAACCACACAGCAGCAGCCCTGAGAACTTCATTCTACACTCCAAGGGATAATACAGAGTACTTTGACTGTCTTCCTTGCTCATGAACCAGAAAGTATCTTCCCTAGATCTCATCCAGAAACAGACAGGATGCCTGCTCTGATACCAATTGAAATTCTGGTACAGATGTGTGATGTCATAGTGCAATGTCACAACATCGCAATCTGCTGAACAAGGCAATAACAGAATCAATAAATAACACACTGAATTGTTCACCCAGTTCGGTTCAACAACCTACATCTGGGGCCATACCAAGCTAGGAAGGAAGTCCACTATAAGTAGTAACAAATTACAGACTCAACAGACCAGTTGACAATCTACCTAATTTAATCACTACTCAATGACCCTTCTACCTAAGTGTAGCGAGCGATTTTGGACGCGGTTCTTAAGTGCTGGTCGCTCTCTGCGGTTTGAGCTTTGACTACAGGTCGATTCATTTCTTATCCTATTGTGAGCTGAATAAGGAAGGGAAATAGATGTCTCCAATTAACCTTGCTTTGCATATTGAGTTTAAACAGCGGTCTGTTAGGTTACGGATGCTATCAATGTGGGGGGCCTTTGTACTGGTTATTTGTATTTTCGCCAATACTGTTTTCTTTCTTTTTTACCTGGGCAGAAGGTTTCTGGCGGGCAACAAGGATTATGATGTTAGAACTGATGCTTTTGAAATACTGCTATGGGATTTGGGTTTTTTGTTGATTGCGCTCGCTAAGATCTTTTCTTTCGATCTTATGCCTACGTATTCCCGTTTACCGAAACAGGGAAATCAGAGCGTTCGTAGTTCTCCTATTCTATGGGAGGAAATGGGTGTTTTGGTGTCTTGTTCAAAGCCCAAGACGTGAAGCAAAAGGTGGTTTATATCTTGTTCAAAGCCCAATATGTGAAGCTGAAATGTCTATTTGTGTCTTGTTCAAAGCCCAAGATGTGAAGCTGAAAGACCTCGACTTTAGAGAGAATTTGTCATCTCTAAAGAGGGAGAAGGAGAATTACTTTAACTGGGATACGCGGATCCGAGCAATGCCATAATTTCCGAAGAAAGGGTTTTAACCTGAAGGAGAAGACTTTAACTCAGTGTAGAGCAATGCCATCTTTCCTTAGGAATTTCTCATGCTAAAAGAGGGACAGTGGCGTGGATATAGATGATCCAGAGGCTTGCCGCTTACAGCGATTAGATGAAGGGAAAGGAGTTGTTGATGTTTGTGTACTGTGAACGAGGCACAGCTTTGATGCTAAAAGGTTGATTGGATCAACCAGTGGTTTTCTTATACAAAAGCCTAAGAGGAGGCTAATTTCCGCTAGGAAAATCATTATACAAAGCCTAAGAGGAGGCTATTTTGTGTCTCATACAAAGCCCGAGAGAGAGGCTAAAAGTTTTTGACCCGACGATAGAGTCTTTGTGTCTCGTACGAAGCCCGAGATAGAGGCTATTATTTGTTTGACTCAACGAGGGAGTCTTTGTGTGTCTCGTACAAAGCCCGAGAGAGAGGCAAAAAGGGTTGACTCAACAGGAGAATCTTTTATACTCAACAAGAGAGTGTTTTTGTATCTCGTACGAAGCCCGAGATGGAGGCTAAAAGTTTGTTTCAGTTGAGTGACAGATCCAATATACTGATTTTAAAAGAGAAAATCAGTTCTTATATGAGCAACACTGTACTCAGGGATTTGATTTGAGGATCAGGGATATTTCCTTCTCTTTGAGGAAACGGGAAATCCAAAGGGTATTGAGATTGTCCGAGTCTGCGGGTTTCCTTCCTATTTAACGAAGGGGTCACTTGAGAATGTCTTTGAGACTCAAGGAAGTTAGACTGTCCAAGTCTAGAGTTTTATCTTTTGTACTATGCTTTGAGAAACAGTAGTAGACTCTATGAAAGGATTGTTCTATGAGGATGACTAGGTTCTGTTCCTATACCTCTAGGAGGTCGTCGGGACAATTTGTACGAAGCCCAAGAGGAGGCTGAAAACTTTTAAGAAGTCGACGGGTCCTTGTACAAAGCCCAAGAGGAGGCTATCATTCCCGGAGGAAGAGATCATTATACGAAGCCTAAGAGGAGGCTGTGAATACTTCTAAGAAGCCGTAGTGTCCTTGAATAATGCCCAAGAGGAGGCCGATGCTTTTAAGAAGCCCGTGGGTCTATCATCTCCTTTCCATTAGGAGAGATAACTCTTTTAAAGATAAAAACCACTGGTAAACGTGTGAGGTTTACTATCCAGCGACTTTTAGCTTTTAAAGAGGGTTCCTTAGTTAAGGTCCAAGATTATGACCGTAGTGGGTACCCAAACCCCGAGACATTCAAGGCAAGCTATCCACAAGGAATAGATCAAGTCAGGAAAGTTCGAGAATTTGGAAGAAACTCAAAGATGCCATTCACGGAGAATACATTCATCTTGGGGAGTAGAGCTTCTTGACGATTCCTAAGGAGGACAGCCGAAGAGAAGACTGTATCTGGTGCTCCTATTGGGGATCTAGGCGTCTATTTCTACGAATAAATGAAACGGATTTACCTAGTGCTAGACGTAGTTGTCGGGGAAACTCGAAATATCTATACTATTATTACACAGTAGATATGAGTTTATGAAAGGAGACTTATAGTGAGCAGCCCCACAATACAGTTTATAATATGAAAGCAGTAAACGAAAGCGACAACCACTTACTCGGTTGGAGTGCTTCCATGCTGTTTGGTTAGTTGTTAAAGAAAGATTGAAAACAACAGTATATTCAAAATCAAAGGAGAAAGTGCTTTGAAAAAGAAAGATTTGGGGCTTATAGCTCAAGGAGAGGCCCAGGGTTTATCAGTGAGCGCACTGTTTGACTTTGTACAGCAGGACTTATACAAGTGACTGGGGCCCAAAAAGGTTTTCTGTACAAAGGGATGGGTCTTACACTCTCTCAAGAGGCCCAAAAAGGTTTAAAGAAAATAGTGGGGCTTATAACACGGGGGTAGGCCCAAATGATTTTTCGTTTAAAAATGGCGATCGCGCCGAGGTTTTCTTTTAACGCAGAGGGACTTATACAATAAGTGAGGCCCAAAATGTTTTGGTTAAAAGGGGGATTGGGTCTTACACTCTAATAGAGGCCCAAAGTGTTTTGAATGGGTCTTATAGCTCAAGGAGAGGCCCATATGATTTTTATTTTTAAACGGGCGACGATCGCGCCGTTTACTTGTACAGAGGGACTTATACAATGAGTGAGGCCCAAAAAGTTTTTGTACAAGAGGGGATGGGTCTTACACTCTCTCAAGAGGCCCAAAGAGTTTTGAAAATGATTTATGAGGGTTGAATTAATCCAAAACCCTAATTTGTTTTCAAAATGTATTTAATTGAATAAAAATTCAATTAAAATGATCAAAAATTGTTTAACACATGGAAAACAAATTGTGATCTTGGATTAATGCTTCAAAAATTAAGTATTGACCTACAAAATAATTAGAAAGCATTAAAAGTTGCAAAATCAATGTAGAAAAAATATTTAAAATGCCAAAAACAATCAAAATATTAATTCTTTACAAAAA
This sequence comes from Lathyrus tuberosus, assembly GCA_022829125.1. Taxonomy (NCBI): domain Eukaryota; kingdom Viridiplantae; phylum Streptophyta; class Magnoliopsida; order Fabales; family Fabaceae; genus Lathyrus; species Lathyrus tuberosus. The sequence continues at coordinate 11,012,248 of JALAZF010000105.1, read as the reverse complement.
TATCAATTATATGAAATAACTAATATTTTTGGGATTTTTTGTGAAAATAAAATATTTTAACATTTTTGTGAATTATTAAAAAAAGAATCAACTCAAAATCATTAAAACTCAGAGAGAAATTAATTTTTGAATCAATTAAACAAAATCACAAAATTCAAATATTTGAATTTCTAAAAATGGCGCCAAGAACAAGCTGAAGAACACGCACGTGTTCTTGGTTTCTCAGATTTGCATTTTCTATCCAATCTCCATGAATACGTAATCATATCATGCAATCCACATATCATTATGCTCGTCTCAACCTCACGATCATGTCTATGTACTTTAATTTCATTTAAATTAAACATACAACAAGAAATCACGAAGAGACCTCAAGAACCCTAATTTCTGCATGAAGGCTAGGATTTTTGATACATGATTCAAACAATGCAATTAATTGAGGGAAAACATTCCATGCATGATTATGAACATATGGCCAAATTATTGTGCGAGGAAATATGCATAGATTTAGAGATGACCAAGCATGTGGTTATCTCTAGGCCGTGACAACAAGTTCTAAGTGATTTTTAATTTGGAGGTGTTACAGATGAGTGGTGATGATCTGAACAGCTTCCCTACACCCTATGGATTGTGTTTGGATGGTTGGACTTGATTGAAATTGGCTGGATCATTTTGTGGTACCTCAGCTGCACTTTGGTTAAAACCTTGAGCAACCAGCTGGTGATTTTGTGAAATTGATGTTTCATAAGTAATCTAAGTGTTTGATCAGCTCATATGTGATGTATGTGAGGTGTGTGAGTGATTGGTTTGATTGGAATTGCTCTCAAACTCAAAACCCGATAGTGACTTGCCTTAGAAGGCAAAATTGGAGTGAAAGAAGAGATTTTGAGGAAAGCATCTGTTAGATGGATTTGGTGTACTCAAACTGACCACAATTGAGCTCTATTTATAGTAGAGCAAGTTTGTTTTGCAAGGAATAGTGCATGGCAGCTGGTAAGTAGGTTTGGCCAATGTTGGCAAATGAAAATCCAAGTCTCCTCTAGCCATTGACTAGAGGTTAGGGCACAGAGCTTTGGTTCCCTTGGTCTTGGATAAGTCTTGACTGATTTCAGATGAGAATGGCTCAGTCCATGCCACCTTGATGGTTCCATTAAATGCCTCATTCCAAATTTGAAGTCTTGTCCCTATTTTGGCCATTCTAGGTTCAACATGCTATTTCTTGTTCCATGGACTTTGGAGGCTTGGCTCAGTGATTGTCCCCTTTAGATTCAATACTCTGAGGTGTCCAAGTGGATAGGAGCAATTGAATTTGCCTGATTTTGGCAAATCGACCAAAGTTACAAATTCTGCCTTGCCTTGACAGATTTCAGCAAGGCAACTTGGCAATGTTGTATCTCATGGTGTAGGTTGAATTTGGCAATGTTCTTGGCCATTTTGGAAAGCTCTTACATGATACAAAAACTGTTTGAACAAGTTTGGTTTTGATCTCTTTTGATTCCAAGTGAAAAATCCCCCTACATTTGGCAAAAAGTGAGGCAGAAACTGACTTAGTGAAAATTTCACTAAGTGTTGGAAAAAATGACATTTTCACTTTTCAGCCACTTTGATCACTCCATAACTCAAAATCCTTAATGAATTGGAATGACTTGTAGTTGAAGTTTTTGTAGGTGATAATGAGGGCTACAAATCCATCTTTTGATGAGAAAAAATGGCCTTGTGGTTTAGGAGTTATGGTCCTCCAAAGTTGGTACCTTTGCCACTTTATTTTTAACTTAGAAAAATTTCTAAGTTTTATGGTTACCCCTTTTACAAGTTATCTCACTTTTCTTGATTTTTCTTGATGAATGATGATTCAAATCATACATTAACATCATTTTAGGGTTAAAAATCCATTTTGGTGAAAAATCTCAAAAAGTCAAAGTTGACTTTTGTGCACGGTTGACTTTTTATCAGATGAATTCCAAACTGTGCAATTCTTCAGGAAATCATGTCCTTGACCTAAATCAAACTTGATGGACATGTTCCATGGGTGTCATAGGGTATATTCAATCATGTATTAGGGTTTGGGAGCATGTCCTGGTCAAAAGTCAAAGTTACAGTTGACTTTTCCCTTAAAACCCTAATTGTGGTGCAGATGAAATTGAGACTTGTTGCCCAAGCTTCTTGGATTAATCCATTGTTCCAAATGGATCAATATGGTATATTAGAGACCCTCAAATCATCTCTTGAGGTCTTGGCTCATGGTTTGTCCCAAAAGTCAACTTAGGGGTGAATTAGGTCAAGAAACCCTAATTCCTGATTTTTGATGAATGCATCCCCTGAGGCAAAATTGACTTGATGCATGGGTTCATGAGGTTCCATGAAGTATATTAGGTCATGTTTTGGATCATTGCCTTGTGCCCAGATGAAAATTTCCATCTGGAGGCCCTGGTCGACCAAAACCCTAATTTGGTGACACTGTCGATCTTGAGACTTGATCCACCTAGAAGGGAGCAGCCTTGTGCTTAATCCTTAAAGTGGGAGTCCTTTTTGATCCATTGTGGATGTTTAAGAGATTATACAAGTTAAAGATCATGTCATTTCTTGATTGATCCTTTGTCTAAGCACTCAGAGAGGGCTTGAAACCCTAATTTTGATTGTATTGGATGCTCACCCATCTTTGGGGAGACTGATGAAGCATGATGGTTCATCCATATTGTGATGATGATTTTCACAATGATGGGAAATCTAAGTGGTCAAAATTTGGGGTATTACAGATGCCCCTATTTAATCTTCTTGGACCCGAAGGTGTGAATGACGAAGGGATTCGGGCATTCGGGGTGCAAGAGGATTAAATATCGGAATACCCGAAATTTTGATGGTGGTTATGAATGGTAGCTTACGCATTCATCTTCTTTAGCTAAGCAATGATGCTTAGAAAAGGTAAACTTCCCCTCGATCCTGGTCTCCTACCAAGAACTGGTCTCAGTCTCTTTTGTAAACTTCCCCTCGATCCTGGTTTCCTACCAAGGAACTGGTCTCAGTCTCTGAAATGAACTTCCCCTCGTTCTTGGTTTCTTACCAAGGGACTGGTCTTAGTTTCTTTTGAAATAAACTTCCCCTCGATCCTGGTTTCCTACCAAGGAACTGGTCTTAGTTTCTTTTGTCAATAAACTTTATTGACAAGGGACGCTATGTGTAGCGGTTTTCCTTCAAACTTCTCGCCTAATTTTCCTGGGGAGACGCCATTTGAGTGGGAAAAGATTTGATGTCAGACTTGCTGGGGAACCCATTCGTCTGAATTGTAGAGGTACACAAACTTCTCTGTTTTGGAGACGCCATTTGTCGATTCTACTGGGGAAAGCGAGTCTCTTGAGAGACTGTTTTCGTTTGGTATCTTTCATCATACTTTTCTCGGGATCTTCCCGGAGAAACGCCATATGATGGGGTCCAATTTTGAGGTGCCGATGACCTTTTCATCAGTGGTTTTTTCGGAGCAAAACTGGCGTGCTGCCGAATCTCTGATCACGAGGCTTTCTTTGTGGATTTTCCTTAATCCGGGAAAGCAAGGATATCATCTTCGATGGCGAAGAGTGACATCTGTTGAAGGTTCTCTGATCTTTCAGAGGTTCAAATTATCAAAGTGGCCAAGTGCCGACTCTGATCTAAAGATACACTGGTGGCGAGATTGTGCAGACGCAACACTTCCTGACGAGGAAAGAACTGACAAACTCGATTGAGAAAACTGTTTATCACTAGGGGACAAGACCGGCTAGAGTGATAACGATGCAATATGAAATGTAAATGCAAATAAAAAATGCATGAAGTACGTATGTATATGCTGACAAAACAGACGCGACATACAGACTAATGGATGAACACAATTGGATACTCGGCCATCGCGGGGCGAAGAAGTACCGTTGGTTCAAAATAGCAATTCCACCTTGCTTAGGAGAGATAGTCCCGTTGGGAGCTATGTTGATCGGGCTTAGGAGATGAGAACTCGGCCGAGGTGTGTCAGACGAAACAAGGTCTCTGACATTATTGATCCTTCATTCAGGAGTACTGGTCTAGAAGGAGTACTTTGATTCTGCACTTTGAAGTTCGCTTACTTCAGGAGAAGCGATCGATGTTCTTCTGATGTTCAACAGTCAAAAGAAATGCCATCTTTAATTTAAAAGCAGAAAAAGTTTAACAAGTAAATTTATTTTTGTTTTATTTCAAGAATCGCTGATTAAGTTTAAACAACGTCGTTCTATAAAGCTAAAACAAGTAAAGAATTACAAACAAAAGCACAAGGGCTCAAATTTTATTGATAAGATGGAGATCAGCCAAACGCGTGATTCCAAAGAGTATATACAAAGTTAGAAAATGGTAATTTACAGGGAAAAGGGCTACGTTGAAACATAACGACCACTATCCTTCTACCAACTTTGAATTCGGGATATCCTGAGCTTCCGTCGAAGATGACCTCTGACTGGAGATTTCCTCCGATAGATGATGCAACTGCTGCTAAGGGACTTGCCTCTGTTGAACATAGTTACTTGCCATTATCCCTAACTTTTGCCTGGATTGTACTATGAGATTTCCAATCCATCGGGATGATTTTTTTCATGTCTCTAACTTTTGCCTGGACCGCCCTTTCGGTTTTTCAATCCACTGAGACGTTTTTTTTTTAGTTTTTTAGTTTAGCCGAAGTATTTCTTGACTACATCAACATTCGTGGGGTAGGCAAATTCCTCTCCGTCCATGGTTGCAAGTCTCAAGGCGCCGCCTGAGAAAGCTTTCGTGACCACATAGGGGCCATCATAATTTGGGGTCCATTTGCCCCGAGAATCAGTGAGAAATGATTGCATCTTCTTGAGCACAAGGTCTCCTTTTCTGAAGATACGCGGTCGGACCTTTTTGTCGAACGCCCTTTTCATTCTCTGTTGATACAACTGACCGTGGCATAGTGTTGTGATTCGCTTCTCCTCGATCAGGTTCAGTTCGTCGTGTCGGCTTTGACACCATTCGGCTTCGGTGAGCTTAGCTTCCATCAATACCCGGATTGATGGGATCTCTACTTCTATGGGGAGAATTGCCTCCATGCCATATACTAGAGAGAAAGGGGTTGCCCCTGTTGAAGTGCGGACAGATGTTCGATAACCGTGAAGAGCAAAAGGGTAGCATTTCGTGCCAATCTTTATAGGTTACAACCATCTTTTGAACGATCTTCTTGATGTTCTTGTTAGCCGCTTCTACCGCTCCGTTCATCTTGGGTCGGTAGGGAGATGAGTTATGGTGTTCGATCTTGAACTCTGCACACAACTCTTTCATCATCTTATTGTTCAAGTTAGACCCATTATCAGTAATGATCTCGCTTGGAACACCATAACGGCAGATGATATTGTTTTTGATAAATCGGACCACTACTTGTCGGGTTACATTGGCGAATGACGCTGCTTCGACCCACTTGGTGAAATAGTCAATGGCTACCAGAATGAACCGATGTCTGTTTGAAGCCTTGGGCTCAATCATACCAATCATATCGATTCCCCATATGGAAAATGGCCACGGGGAAGAAAGAACTTTGAGATGTGACGGCGGTACATGAATTTTGTCGGAGTATATCTGACACTTGTGACACCTCCTCATGTACTTGTAGCAGTCGGATTCCATAGTCAACCAATAATACCCAGCCCTGAGAATTTTTCTCACCATTGTGCGTCCGTTGGCATGAGTGCCAAAGGATCCTTCATGAATTTCTTTCATGAGCATGTCTGCTTCTGGTCTGTCGACGCATCGGAGCAAGACCATGTCAAAATTTCTCTTATAAAGAGTGTCACCGCTCAGGAAGAAGTTTCCAGCCAATCTTCTGAGGGTTTTCCTGTCTTTTCTGAGTGCCCCAGATGGGTACTCTTGTTTCTGAAGGAAGCATTTGATATCGTGATACCAAGGTCTGTTGTCTATGACTGCTTCAATTGCGAAGATGTAAGCGGGCCGTTCAAGGCGCATGATGTCGATCTTAGGTATGTCATTCCATCGACCTACACTAATCATGGAAGAGAGAGTGGCTAATGCATCAGCCATGTGATTCTCATCACGAGGGATGTGATGAAAGTCGACTCTGTTGAAGAAGGGTAACAACCTCCTTGCATAGTCTTTGTAAGGAATCAATCCTGAATGGTATGTGTTCCAATCTCCTTTTATCTGGTTAATAACCAGGGCTGAATCGCCGTATACGTCCAAGTTTTTGATCCTTAAATCAATCGCTTCTTCGAGACCCATGATACATGCTTCGTATTCGGCCTCGTTGTTCGTACATTTGAACGTAAGTCTGGCAGTGAAAGGAATGTGGGAGCCCTGAGGGGTAACAATGATTGCCCCAATTCCATTTCCATAATGATTGACAGCTCCATCAAAGATAAGTCCCCACTGGGAACCTGGTTCTGGCCCTTCACTGGGTAGCGGTTCATCGCAATCTTTCATCTTTAGATACATGACATCTTTGTCTGGGAAGTCAAACCCGATTGATTCTTGATCGTCAATCGGTTGATGAGCCAAATGATCGGCTAAAATACTTCCTTTAACGGCTTTCTGAGCATGGTACTCTATGTCATATTCTGATAGTAACATCTGCCAACGGGCAATCCTTCCCGTGAGAGCAGGTTTTTCGAAAACGTACTTGATTGGATCCATTTCGGAGACCAACCAAGTAGTATGACGAATCATGTACTGGCGAAGACGTTTGGCTGCCCAAGCCAAAGCGCAACAAGTTTTCTCAAGCATTGTGTACCGAGTCTCGCAGTCGGTGAATTTCTTGCTTAGATAGTAAATGGCAGACTCTTTCCTTTTAGTTTCGTCTTATTGGCCAAGTACACATCCCATTGAGTCCTCTAGGACTGTGAGGTAAATGATCAGTGGTCTCCCTTCCACTGGAGGTGATAGAATCGGAGGATTCAACAGATATTCCTTGATACTGTCGAAGGTGGTTTGGCAATCTACTGACCAAACGCAATCCTGGTTCTTTTTGAGTAATTTGAAAACTGGCGCACATGTCGCGGTCATAAGGAATATGAATCTGGAGATGTAGTTCAAACATCCCAGGAATCCTCTGACTTGTTTTTCAGTTTTCGGAGAAGGCATTTCTTGAATGGCCTTGACCTTGTCAGGATCAACTTCAATTCCTTTCTGGCTGACGATGAACCCTAGTAATTTCCCCGAACGGACACCGAAGGTGCACTTGTTAGGATTCAAGCGGAGCTTAAATTTTCTTAGACGTTCGAACAATTTTGACAGATGTTCAACGTGCTCATCCTCTGTTCTTGATTTTGCAATCATATCATCGACATACACTTCGATTTCCTTGTGTATCATGTCATGAAACAGAGTAGTCATGGCCCTTTGATAGGTTTCCCCGGCATTCTTCAAACTGAACGGCATTACCTTGTAACAAAAGGTACCCCATGGGGTAATGAACGAAGTTTTCTCCATGTCTTTCGGCGCCATTTTGATCTGGTTATAGCCCGAGAATCCATCCATGAAGGAGAAAACTTTGAACTTTGCTGTGCTGTCAACCAGCATGTCAATGTGTGGTAAAGGAAAGTCATCCTTTGGACTTGCCTTGTTTAGATCTCTGTAATCAACACACATTCTGACCTTTCCATCCTTTTTGGGAACGGGTACGATGTTAGCTAACCATTGAGGATATTCAGATGTAGCGAGGAAACCTGCGTCAATCTGTTTCTGTACCTCCTCTTTGATTTTGATGGCCATGTCCGGGTGAGTGCGTCTCAACCTTTGCTTTACTGGCGGACATTCCGATCTTAGCGGTAAGTGATGTTCCACGATGCTGGTATCCAACCCTGGCATATCCTGATAGGACCAAGCGAATACATCGGGGAATTCTTTAAGAAGCTTTATCAAACTTTCTTTGACAGTTGGACTGAGCAGTGCTCCAATCCTGATTTCTTTTCTCTCTTTTTCTGAACCCAAGTTTACTGTTTCCAACGGCTCTTTGTGAGGTTCAATGGACCTTTCCTCTTGTCTGAGTAGTCGGGAGATCTCTTTTGGAATTTCGTTGTCATCTTCTTCTTCAGCCTCGAATAACGGGAACTCAAAGTTGGGAGAAGGCATCAGATCGTATGTTTCAACGGGGTATAAAACAAGCAATCTGCATGACGTGATGATTCGTGTTTAGAAGAGATAGAGAAAATGCAAGTGTGTGTAGTGTTTTGATTTTACTGCTTGTTTTTATTATTGAATGTTTTTTAGGATTACCATTTTCTGAAAAAGCAAAAAGAGAAAACAGCAATTAATGCGGAAATTACAGAACGATGTTATTTTATTAATGAACAAGTCGAATCTTGAAACTACAGCCCTATAAAACAAAACTCACTCGCTCTGGTCAAAGCGAAGAGGGAAATTTACAAAAAGCGAGCCCTATCAAAACATCCGTTTCACCTGGGCAGGGTGAAAGGTTAAAGATGGCAATTACTTTGACTAGTGAACGACCTTCGGAACCTCGACAGCAACCCATTGGCGGCGAACTCCTCGGTGAATCACAAAGTCTGGAACCTTCCTTGATTTGTCTTCAGAAATGACGCTGATTTCTGGTGGAGCAGGATCATTGGAATCTGTCTCCCAGGCAGAATTGTCGTAGGAGGATTCTTCTGTTGCATTTTGCATAGCATTGGTACTCTCAGCTGTATCTCCCCATCCAATTGACTGGATATCTTCGAGCCTGATACGAGAGCTTTCGGGAGCAGTGTACTTGACCATAAAGTCGTATTTTCCACTTGGTTGTCCCAGAGTGTCCCAAACTTATTTGGAACTGGAGGAATCATCCCTCTCGATGACGTTGACCTCGGGAAAAGCATAGTTGATGAATTCAAGTCATGCGAACGTTGCGAATTCATCTTCATGTTGAGTAGTTTCTGAATGACCTGAGTGTTGATCCCATGACATGGCAGGGACACAGGTATTCTGTTCAATGACGCTCAGCTGAGTTTCATTACTCGACTGACTTTCTTGCCCCAAGTTTCCTGGGTAAGGCTGCCACATTGGAAGACCATCCATCGGGCCATAGTAATTGTGATCAAAGTTGTCTTTCATCAGAGTGTCTTCCTCTAATGAATTTGGCGGAGCACGACATCCTTCCGGATCACAATCTCCGTAGATCATTTTGACATCTGATCTTGGTATAAATCTCGGACTTTCTGTAGGAAAGCAAAAAGGCATAGGCACCTCTTCCTGAGACATATAGCCGTCCTTGTTAAGGTAGGACTTCCATTCTTCATCTGTGTCAGAGGGATCTTCCTCATTGATAGCATGAACTGTCTGAGACACTGGGTGAAGAAAACCTCCACTGTGGAAGAAGTTTTGAAGGGGGTGAAGACTTTCATCGTTAGCAACTGTTTGGGTACATGTTGCAGAAAAACCAAGACCCTTCTTTATTTTATTGTCAGTGGGAATGACAAGCTGTCCCCATCCTTTTGTATCGGTAGTCTCGACCGCTTTGATAGCATCTTTGTATGAAGAAATTGAAGTTCCTTCTTTGAACTGATTGTTCTTGCTCACCGATAGTGCTTGGAACTGAGTTCCAATAACCTCCTCGGGTTCCACACAAGTAGATGATGATAGGTTACTCACAAGCAAGGCTTGTTCCCCACAAACCGTGACAAGTTGATCGTTCTTGACAAACTTTAGCTTTTGGTGGAGGGTTGAAGTAACCGCTCCAGCCTGATGTATCCAAGGTGTTCCTAATAAACAACCGTATGTTGCCCGGATGTCCATGACCTGGAAAGTGATTTGGAAAGTGTGAGGACCAATAGTTATGGGAAGATCAACTTCGCCGATAACTGTTTTTCTGGATCTGTCGAATGCTTTGACGACGACCTCGCTGACTCTCATCGGAGGGCCCTTAAATGATAATTGCATCAAAGTGGACTTCGGCATAACATTCAGGGCTGACCCTGTGTCTACCAGTACGTTGGCTAAAGCATCGCCCTGGCAGTTAACTGTGATATTGAGCGCCATGTTATGACGACGACCCTCTTCAGGTAATTCCTCATCACTAAATCCCAAATTATTGCAGGAAGTGATGTTAGAGACAATGCTATCGAATTGTCTGATTGTTACATCCTGTTCCACAAAGGCTTGCTCCAAGACTTTCTGTAGAGCCTCTCTGTGTGCTTCTGAACTGAGTAACAGTGATAATACTGAGATCTTTGAAGGAGTCTGTAACAGTTGATCAACAATGTTATATTCACTCCTTTGGATGAGCTTTAGCATCTCATCTTTGTCTTTTGAAAAGTCGGGATTACTAGATTGACCGACTGGTGGATCAGGAATTTTTGCCTGAAGTTCCTTTTCTTTGTTAGATTCTCCAACCCCTCGGTTGAAGATTCGACCTCTCCGTGTTACACGACTGATGTCTGCAATATTCACGACGGAGGGTAATGGAATTTCCTTTCCATTCTCGATTATTGTTGCACCGTATTTGTAAGGGATTGCCTTAGCTGATTTATACGGTAGTGGCCCCGGTAGATAGATGACTATGGGAACCTTCTGATTTTTCTGACCATCATAGGTAACCTTAATTAGTTCCCGGTTGGGAACTCTAGATTCGTCAAGTAGAGGGATGATGGCAAAAACATCCCTGGTCCTATGATGACCAGAGATCGTAACAACATCCTTAACTTGCTCGGCAAGGTAGTTCGGCGACCAAATGATGGGTCCTGAACCTGGATATGGACGAATTTCTCCATGATTGACATGACCCTGAAGAGCTGCTCTCACAAGGTAACACCCTTGGTTACTTTCCGAACAGACGCTACAACGGTCATAATTGTGTGGTGGCACCTAGCCACACCCACTTTGAATACAATGTAACCTCACTAGGTTATCTTCCAATGATCGGACATCCTGACTTTGACGACGAGTAGGATTCCTGTTATTAATACTAATCTGCTGAGTATCTTCGTCCATATAGATTGGCATCCACCAGTGATTTAACAAGTGCTGAAGTACCTCCTGGACAAGGGTACAGCCTCGATCGTTTTTGCAACCCGCCTTACAGCTTTGATAGTCATGTGATATTAAGAATCCGAGTCGGACCTATTCAGCATGTAACTCTACCAGGTTGGTATTCATTACGCGGATGTCGAAGATCTGAACCATGTTGATTTGATAGGAGTTCCTATCATGGTAGTCTTGGATCCATCCAAGATCCATCTGACGCTGGAGGGCCTCTTGTATGAAAGAGCATCCCTGTTTGTTTACCGAGCAAATTAGATAGGAACTGTAATCGTGCCGCGGCAGATTATGATACTGGCTTTGCCTTGAGTGCATCGCCACCAAGTTGACATTCATCGCACGGATGTCGTGGTTTTGAATGGCGTTGGAATTCGTGTAAACCATGTTAACTCCACGAACTCGGTGCTCTTGGATCCATCCAAGATTCATTTGTTCCTGTAGAGCTGCTTGCACTACAGAACATCCCTGGTTGTCTTTAGAGCAGACATCACACTGGTGATAATTATGAGGTGGCACATGGCCATATCCACTCTGTCTATAATGCATCTCAGCCAGATTGGTCCCCAATAAGAGTACATCGTGAATTTGATAGACATTGTTAGTCTCTTTCTCAATCAGATTGACTGCAGTTTTCTCATGTTGAGGCAGCGGGTTTGTAAGAACATTAGGATTCGTATCTTTGAAAGATAAGAGCCCGCTCCTAACAAGTTTTTGCACGTCGGATTTGAAATTGAGACAAGTCTCAATGTTATGCCCCGAACCTCCTTGATGATAAGGGCATGTCTGATCCGCTTTAAACCAAAAAGGCGGATTTTCCGGAACTGAAATGGGAGACTTAGTCTGAATGTGCCCCTTAGCCAGCAGTAACGGAAACAGCTCTGCGTACGTTACGGGTATAGGATCAAATCCTGGTGGCCGTATTGTACGGTTGTTGTTATATGGAGGACGAGCCTGCTGAAGAGGCTGTTGTGTCCTTTGTTGGTCAGGTTGGCTCTGCACAACCTGAGGTTGATACATAGGAACAGGCGCGGGGCCGATAGCAGGAGTAACAGATGCTACTGGCTGATAACGTCGCCTTTGCTTTCCGAGAGAGATATTCCCAATATCTTGCTCTTTTTTCTTAGGGAGAGCACTACCGTATTTTTTTAGTACCACTGTCGATCCAGTGTCTTTTACCAAATGTCCTTCTCGGACGGCTTCCTCAAGACGTACACCCATACCGACCATCTCGGTGAAATCACTAGGCGCACTGGCGACCATTCGGCCGTAGTAAAATGAGCTTAAGGTTTTTAAGAAGATTTTTGTCATCTCTTTTTCCTCAAGAGGTGGACAAATTTGAGCGGCAATTTCGTGCCATCTCTGGGCGTATTCCTTAAAGGTTTCTTTGTCCTTTTTTGACATTGATCTGAGTTGACCTCTGTCGGGTGCCATGTCTAAATTGTACTTGTATTGTTGGACGAAGGAAGTACCAAGATCTCTGAATGTACTGATCGTAGTACGGTTTAAACCCATGTACCATTTGAGTGCGGCACCGGTTAAACTATCCTGGAAGTAGTGAATCAACAGGTCCTGATTCTCCGTCTGGGCTGACATCCGCCGAGCGTACATCACCAGATGGCTCTGAGGGCAAGAGTTACCCTTGTATTTTTCAAAGTCGGGCACTTGGAACTTGTGCGGGACTTTCACATTTGGGACCAAGCAGAGGTCTGCGGCGTCCTTTCCAAATAGATCCTGACCGCGAATGGCTTGCAGCTCTTTCTGCATTTCCAAGAACTGCTCCTGGAATTCATCCATTCTGTCAAACATAGTTTCCTTCTTACCAGAAGGTGTCTGTGGAATCTGTCCTTCCGGGACAGTGTGCACCACAGGGGGTGGTACCGTGACTACGGCAGTAAGTCTTGGCACCTCCCGAAGTTTGTAACCTTCAGGCCCAGCGGCTTCTGTTGCGATTCCCTGATCTTCAGTGATCGGCGGAACATATCCTTCCGGGATATAGTTAACAGGCATGCCCCAAGGACGATCTTTCGGCATCTAATACCTAGGATCATACTTTTCTATGATGGGCGTTGAGGTGATCTCTGAGATCACAGTTCTTTGTAGTTGAGCTTCTGCCATGGCTTGCATGTCGTTACGAAGCTTTCTCATATCCTCTCTCAGAGCGTTGATTTCTTCTTTCAACTCTCTGTTTTCTTCCTCAAGATCATCCACCCTTTTCTGACGATTGGCCCGAGTATTATACGAATGAGACAGTTTGACTCTAGAATCAAGACACAAACGTGAGATTCGTAGGGAAGAAGAATACGCGATGTGAGAATGATGAATGTAATGATTATATTAATTGTTGTTTTTTTTGTTTAATCAAAATAAACTTCGACAATTAGATTGTAAATATCAAACAGTGGGGAAACCCTTTTTTATTGAATTCCAAAGGATTACAGAAATGGAAATACAGTAGATTACAAAGTGCAGAAACAGAAACCTAAACTAATGGGTCCCGAGTCCTCTTCTTTGACCGGGGCGCTTGGGCCGTTGTCGGGTTGTCATTCCTTTGCCAGGTGAAAGGAGCGAGCAAATTCCTTTGGTCATCTTGATTCTCTACAGCATGCTGCTCCAAAATTTCAATCAGAGCATCTTTCTCTTTTAGTAGTTGTTGTATTTGGATACACTCTACGTCGAGGGTGCGGTACTTGTTCTTCCAAGATCTTCTTTCCTTTTGAACTTTGCTGAGAGTAACCTGAAGCTTTTCAGTTTCCGTCATGAAGTACATGACAGTTTCCCTCAGTGGAAGAATTCCGTAACGAGGATAAGGCATCTTTAGCTTGAGAGCTCTAGTTTGTACCCAATGGAGATAAGGCTCCACCGAGACACAGTCCAGTTTTCCCAGAGACTCTCGTCCTTTCTTATGAACCTATTTCCAAGCTTGCACTATTTCCATCTTTAGTGCTCTGTCATTTTCTCCTTCTTTGAAGAAAAGACCTTCCAGATGAACACCCAGTGGGATGTGTCTCATCGGATATCCAAATTGACGAAGAACCAATATCGGATGATAGTTGATTCCTCCTTTAGTTCCTATGAGGGGTACGCTGGGGAAGTTTCCACAATGGTCAATGATTCTGATTCCCTCATAAATTCTATTACACCAATCTATATCGGAATTGGTGAGAGACATGATCTTCTGCGACCAACGTAAGACACTCTTGCAATCCCAAAAAGCAGCAGACTTGGGCAAGTGAGAGATAAACCATTTGTAGAGCAAAGGTGCACAGCATGTGATCTCCCCTCCGCTGTACAAATTCCCCAAGTGTACAGAATGATACGCATCTGCGAGCAAAGTCGGCACTGGGTTTCCAATGAGAAAAACCTTACTGGCGTTGATATCGACGAAGTTATCGATGTTGGGAAACAAAAATAACCCGTAGGTGAGCAAGACAAAGATGCTTTCAAAAGCAGTCTCGTTCCCTATACTAGCGAAGTATAGAGCCTTTTTTGTCAAGAACTGGGCTGGCAAACCTTGGATGCCACCCTTAGTGGTCATGTGAATCCTGACCTCAGACTCGTCCAAATGAATTGCTATTGCAATAGTCTGATTCTTTGGAATTTCTTCCAGTCCAGAAAATGGAGCTCGATCAGTGATATGTAAATCAATCAGATGAGAATACTCCTCCAGCGTTGGTGATAGCTGGTAATCCGGGAATGTGAAACAGTGATAAACCGGATCGTAGAACAGAATGAGCGCGTCCATGATCCCCTTAATCACATGGACTCTTAACAGTGGTAGCAAACCACCGTGCTTGGCTCTGAAAGCCTCTGGGTTAACGATCATCCTTGCTAACCTTCTCAAATCCCCTAGTTTTGGGACCTTGAAGGTATACTGGCGAGTTCTCCTTCTACCGAAATCCATTAGCGTAATCCTCTTCTCTGATATTTGCAATCACAGTCTTAGTTTAATTTGAAAAACAGAGAGACTAGAAGAGAAGTTTTTTTAATGTTTTAATGTTTTATTAAATGGATGCATGAATGCAGCACACAAAAACATAGAAAAAACATGGGGTCAAAGGGTCGTTGTCATGAAGTCAAGGCTCTACCCATCCCCAAAGGTTTATACTAGGGTGATTTTTGTACCTGTACTCATTATCATTAGCTCCTCCCAGGAAAGCAAAACAACAAGCGGATCGCCAGCGAGTTGTAAAGCAATCTTAGAGTAAGTGCCATTCACCGAGAATAGATCACCAGCCTCAAATGAGGGTAGTATCGCGTAACAACTATTTCCGATAGTTTCTGCACTACGAAAGGGTTTGGCTCCTCAGCTTCTCATACTTAACAACCGGCCTATTGGCTAGAAGAGTGAATGGGTTACGTTGGTCAGCCTCCACTGAGGTTGATGGTCGACCCCGTCGCCATCACTTATCTTAAGTGTATACTCAATCTTTTCACATACGGCATCACCCGCATTCCCATTAGCAGAAAAATAAACACGTATAGCAATTAGGAAAAGCAGTATATATATTTGTCCTAATCATCCTAGACTTATAAAGCTATGATTCCTAAGTTCCTGACAGAAAATGGGTTCTCCGGCAGAAGCCCCAATCTGTGGTATTCACACAAGTGAAGAGAAAAAAGGTTTGTCCAAGGTTTCCACCTTAAACGTTTAAGAAAGAAGATTTGGCCCCACGGTGGGCGCCACTTTTCTGTAGCGAGCGATTTTGGACGCGGTTCTTAAGCGCTGGTCGCTCTCTGCGGTTTGAGCTTTGACTACAGGTCGATTCATTTTTTATCCTATTGTGAGCTGAATAAGGAAGGGAAATAGATGTCTCCAATTAACCCTGCTTTGCATATTGAGTTTAAACAGCGGTCTGTTAGGTTACGGATGCTATCAATGTGGGGGGCCTTTGTACTGGTTATTTGTATTTTAGCCAATACTGTTTTCTTTCTTTTTTACCTGGGCAGAAGGTTTCTGGCGGGGAACAAGGATTAGGATGTTAGGACTGATGCTTTTGAAATACTGCTATGGGATTTGGGTTTTTTGTTGATTGCGCTCGCTAAGATCTTTTCTTTCGATCTTATGCCTACGTATTCCCGTTTACCAAAACAGGGAAATCAGAGCGTTCGTAGTTCCTCCTATTCTATGGGAGGAAATGGGTGTTTTGGTGTCTTGTTCAAAGCCCAAGACGTGAAGCGAAAGGTGGTTTGTATCTTGTTCAAAGCCCAAGATGTAAAGCTGAAAGGTCTATTTGTGTCTTGTTCAAAGCCCAAGACGTGAAGCTGAAAGACCTCGACTTTAGAGAGAATTTGTCATCTCTAAAGAGGGAGAAGGAGAATTACTTTAACTGGGATACGCGGATCCGAGCAATGCCATAATTTCCGAAGAAAGGGTTTTAACCTGAAGGAGAAGACTTTAACTCAGTGTAGAGCAATGCCATCTTTCCTTAGGAATTTCTCATGCTAAAAGAGGGACAGTGGCGTGGATATAGATGATCCAGAGGCTTGCCGCTTATAGCGATTAGATGAAGGGAAAGGAGTTGTTGATGTTTGTGTACTGTGAACGAGGCACAGCTTTGATGCTAAAAGGTTGATTGGATCAACCAGTGGTTTTCTTATACAAAAGCCTAAGAGGAGGCTAATTTCCGCTAGGAAAATCATTATACAAAGCCTAAGAGGAGGCTATTTTTTGTCTCGTACAAAGCCCGAGAGAGAGGCTAAAAGTTTTTGACCCGACGATAGAGTCTTTGTGTCTCGTACGAAGCCTGAGATAGAGGCTATTGTTTGTTTGACTCAACGAGGGAGTCTTTGTGTGTCTCGTACAAAGCCCGAGAGAGAGGAAAAAAGGGTTGACTCAGCAGGAGAATCTTTTATACTCAACAAGAAAGTGTTTTTGTATCTCGTACGAAGCCCGAGATGGAGGCTAAAAGTTTGTTTCAGTTGAGTGACAGATCCAATATACTGATTTTAAAAGAGAAAATCAGTTCTTATATGAGCAACACTATACTCAAGGATTTGATTTGAGGATCAGGGATATTTCCTTCTCTTTGAGGAAACGGGAAATCCAAAGGGTATTGAGACTATCCGAGTCTGCGGGTTTCCTTCCTATTTAACGAAGGGGTCACTTGAGAATGTCTTTGAGACTCAAGGAAGTTAGACTGTCCAAGTCTAGAGTTTTATCTTTTGTACTATGCTTTGAGAAACAGTAGTAGACTCTATGAAAGGACTGTTCTATGAGGATGACTAGGTTCTGTTCCTATAGCTCTAGGAGGTCGTCGGGACAATTTGTACGAAGACCAAGAGGAGGCTGGAAACTTTTAAGAAGCCGACGGGTCCTTGTACGAAGCCCAAGAGGAGGCTATCATTCCCGAAGGAAGAGATCATTATACGAAGCCTAAGAGGAGGCTGTGAATACTTCTAAGAAGCCGTAGTGTCCTTGAATAATGCCCAAGAGGAGGCCGATGCTTTTAAGAAGTCTGTGGGTCTATCATCTCCTTTCCATTAGGAGAGATAACTCTTTTAAAGATAAAAACCACTGGTAAACGTGTGAGGTTTACTATCCAGCGACTTTTAGCTTTTAAAGAGGGTTCCTTAGTTAAGGTCCAAGATTATGACCGTAGTGGGTACCCAAATCCCGAGACATTCAAGGCAAGCTATCCACAAGGAATAGATCAAGTCAGGAAAGTTCGAGAATTTGGAAGAAACTCAAAGATGCCATTCACGGAGAATACATTCATCTTGGGGAGTAGAGCTTCTTGACGATTCCTAAGGAGGACAGCCGAAGAGAAGACTGTATATGGTGCTCCTATTGGGGATCTAGGCGTCTATTTCTACGAATAAATGAAACGGCTTTACCTAGTGCTAGACGTAGTTGCCGGGAAAACTCAAAATATCTATACTATTATTACACAGTAGATATGAGTTTATGAAAGGAGACTTACAGTGAGCAGCCCCACAATACAGTTTATAATATGAAAGCAGTAAACGAAAGCGATAACCACTTACTCGGTTGGAGTGCTTCCATGCTGTTTGGTTAGTTGTTAAAGAAAGATTGAAAACAACAGTATATTCAAAATCAAAGGAGAAAGTGCTTTGAAAAAGAAATATTTGGGGCTTACAGCTCAAGGAGAGGCCCAGGGTTTTATCAGTGAGCGCACTGTTTGACTTTGTACAGCGGGACTTATACAAGTGACTGGGGCCCAAAAAGGTTTTTTGTACAAAGGGATGGGTCTTACACTCTCTCAAGAGGCCCAAAAAGGTTTAAAGAAAAGAGTGGGGCTTATAACACGGGGGTAGGCCCAAATGATTTTTCGTTTAAAAATGGCGATCGCGCCGAGGTTTTCTTTTAACACAGAGGGACTTATACAATAAGTGAGGCCCAAAATGTTTTGGTTAAAAGGGGGATTAGGTCTTACACTCTAATAGAGGCCCAAAGTGTTTTGAATGGGTCTTATAGCTCAAGGAGAGGCCCAGATGGTTTTTATTTTTAAACGGGCGACGATCGCGCCGTTTACTTGTACAGAGGGACTTATACAATGAGTGAGGCCCAAAAAGTTTTTGTACAAGGGGGGATGGGTCTTACACTCTCTCAAGAGGCCCAAAGAGTTTTGAAAATGATTTATGAGGGTTGAATTAATCCAAAACCCTAACTTGTTTTCAAAATGTATTTAATTGAATAAAAATTCAATTAAAATGATCAAAAATTGTTTAACACATGGAAAACAAATTGTGATCTTAGATTAATGCTTCAAAAATTAAGTATTGACCTACAAAATAATTAGAAAGCATTAAAAGTTGCAAAATCAATGCAGAAAAAATATTTAAAATGCCAAAAACAATCAAAATATCAATTATATGAAATAAATAATATTTTTGGGATTTTTTGTGAAAATAAAATATTTTAACATTTTTGTGAATTATTAAAAAAAGAATCAACTCAAAATCATTAAAACTCAGAGAGAAATTAATTTTTGAATCAATTAAACAAAATCACAAAATTCAAATATTTGAATTTCTAAAAATGGCGCCAAGAACAAGCTGAAGAACACGCGCGTGTTCTTGGTTTCTCAGATTTGCATTTTCTATCCAATCTCCATGAATACGTAATCATATCATGCAATCCACATATCATTATGCTCGTCTCAACCTCACGATCATGTCTATGTACTTTAATTTCATTTAAATTAAACATACAACAAGAAATCACGAAGAGACCTCAAGAACCCTAATTTCTGCATGAAGGCTAGGATTTTTGATACATGATTCAAACAATGCAATTAATTGAGGGAAAAAATTCCATGCATGATTATGAACATATGGCCAAATTATTGTGCGAGGAAATATGCATAGATTGAGAGATGACCAAGCATGTGCTTACCTCTAGGCCGTGACAGCAAGTTCAAAGTGATTTTTGATTTGGAGGTGTTACAGATGAGTGGTGATGATCTGAACAGCTTCCCTACACCCTATGGATTGTGTTTGGATGGTTGGACTTGATTGAAATTGGCTGGATCATTTTGTGGTACCTCAGCTGCACTTTGGTTAAAACCTTGAGCAACCAGCTGGTGATTTTGTGAAATTGATGTTTTAGAAGTAATCTAAGTGTTTGCTCAGCTCATGTGTGATGTATGTGAGGTGTGTGAGTGATTGGTTTGATTGGAATTGCTCTCAAACTCAAAACCCGATAGTGACTTGCCTTAGAAGGCAAAATTGGAGTGAAAGAAGAGATTTTGAGGAAAACATCTGTTAGATGGCTTTGGTGTACTCAAACTGACCACAATTGAGCTCTATTTATAGTAGAGCAAGTTTGTTTTGCAAGGAATAGTGCATGGCAGCTGGTAAGTAGGTTTGGCCAATGTTGGCAAATGAAAATTCAAGTCTCCTCTAGCCATTGACTAGAGGTTAGGGCACAGAGCTTTGGTTCCCTTGGTCTTGGATAAGTCTTGACTGATTTCAGATGAGAATGGCTCAGTCCATGCCACCTTGATGGTTCCATTGAATGCCTCATTCCAAATTTGAAGTATTGTCCCTATTTTGGCCATTCTAGGTTCAACATGCTATTTCTTGTTCCATGGACTTTGGAGGCTTGGCTCAGTGATTGTCCCCTTTAGATTCAATCCTCTGAGGTGTCCAAGTGGATAGGAGCAATTGAATTTGGCTGATTTTGGCAAATCGACCAAAGCTGCAAATTCTGCCTTGCCTTGACAGATTTCAGCAAGGCAACTTGGCAATGTTGTATCTCATGGTGTAGGTTGAATTTGGCAATGTTCTTGGCCATTTTGGAAAGCTTTTACATGATACAACAACTGTTTGAACAAGTTTGGTTTTGATCTCTTTTGATTCCAAGTGAAAAATCCCCCTACATTTGGCAAAAAGTGAGGCAGAATCTGACTTAGTGAAAATTTCACTAAGTGTTGGAAAAAATGACATTTTCACTTTTCAGCCACTTTGATCACTCCATAACTCAAAATCCTTAATGAATTGGAATGACTTGTAGTTGAAGTTTTTGTAGGTGATAATGAGGGCTACAAATCCATCTTTGGATGAGAAAAAATGGCCTTGTGGTTTAGGAGTTATGGTCCTCCAAAGTTGGTACCTTTGCCACTTTATTTTTAACTTAGAAAAATTTCTAAGTTTTATGGTTACCCCTTTTACAAGTTATCTCACTTTTCTTGATTTTTCTTGATGAATGATGATTCAAATCATACATTAACATCATTTTAGGGTTAAAAATCCATTTTGGTGAAAAATCTCAAAAAGTCAAAGTTGACTTTTGTGCACGGTTGACTTTTTATCAGATGAATTCCAAACGGTGCAATTCTTCAGGAAATCATGTCCTTGACCTAAATCAAACTTGATGGACATGTTCCATGAGTGTCATAGGGTATATTCAATCAGGTATTAGGGTTTGGGAGCATGTCCTGGTCAAAAGTCAAAGTTACAGTTGACTTTTCCCTTAAAACCCTAATTGTGGTGCAGATGAAATTGAGACTTGTTGCCCAAGCTTCTTGGATTAATCCATTGTTCCAAATGGATCAATATGGTATATTAGAGACCCTCAAATCATCTCTTGAGGTCTTGGCTCATGGTTTGTCCCAAAAGTCAACTTAGGGGTGAATTAGGTCAAGAAACCCTAATTCCTGATTTTTGATGAATGCATCCCCTTAGGCAAAATTGACTTGATGCATGGGTTCATGAGGTTACATGAAGTATATTAGGTCATGTTTTGGATCATTGCCTTGTGCCCAGATGAAAATTTCCATCTGGAGGCCCTGGTCGACCAAAACCCTAATTTGGTGACACTGTCGATCTTGAGACTTGATCCACCTAGAAGGGAGCAGCCTTGTGCTTAATCCTTGAAGTGGGAGTCCTTTTTGATCCATTGTGGATGTTTAAGAGATTAGACAAGTTGAAGATCATGTCATTTCTTGATTGATCCTTTGTCTAAGCACTCAGAGAGGGCTTGAAACCCTAATTTTGATTGTATTTGATGCTCACCCATCTTTGGGGAGACTGATGAAGCATGATGGTTCATCCATATTGTGATGATGGTTTTCACAATGATGGGAAATCTAAGTGGTCAAAATTTGGGGTATTACACTAAGTCCTCCCTAGGTAAGAGACTCCATCTCACTTCCTATCATCACAATGATGTCTAACAGTCAACTACACTGTTACTGCATCAACAGCTCGATTACCAACAACTGTACAACCATAGAAGACACCCTTCCATGACACCCTTTCATGACACCCTTTGGAGTTGCTTCAAAGCTTCCTCCAAGAACAATACCAAACTCATTACCTACAGGTTTCTGAGTTAAACACAGTGACCATCTCACAACCCGAGTGGTTCACTTAGACAAAGCCCTAATGATCTACATCTTGGACCCGTACCTCTTCTAGGTTACAACCATTCTATTTATAACATAATCCCAACTGGATTTGGGCCTTCAAATCATATCATATCTTCTGTAACAAATCTGCTACTAAATAGATCTTCAATCATATCTTCAATTAAATCTTCAATTATTAATTCTGAATATTCTCCATATATTTATGCTTTAAATGCGTAACAAACTGATCTTCATAACTGATTGTAACAGAATATATCTCTCCCTTGATCTTCGCCTGCATTCTCTGATTCTCTTTAGCAGAATATCTCATTCACACCAGAAACACGTGCAGCCCTAATTAATCATCCCAGACCTGATGTTGTAATGTTCTGGTATAGTGATGTTAAGACATCGCATGTGACATCACTTTTTAGCACTTTAACTCTTCAACAGAATGTTAGCCAAAACATAACAATACTGTTAGAAGCTCATGTTGCAACATCAACTATGACATCAGCATTGTTTTAACAAAATTTCAGCCAATTACAGAACTTACAGAAATGTCTGGTACCAGGGACAATATCAATAGAGAATTCCACCTCCCTCTCTAGCTAGCAGCACATCTAATATTTCATCCGGAAACACATCTAGAAACCATGCACAACTGGCAGCCCATCGTTGTGGCTTTACTCCCTATTTCCAGAACACCAACATCGCAACATGGAAAACATCTGAGCCTCATCTCCCAAAAGTTCTTATACTTACTTAGCAGTTATAAACCTCGCCTTTCACCTTCGTCGAATTTAAGTTCACTCTCTGGGCAAGTGGCAAATATCTTCTGGAAAACATCAGAAAATTACACATCGTTGGCATAACTCTAGCCGTCACATCTCTCTCTACTCCATGAGAAGCAACCATTAACCATACATGTTCATTCTCCTTTAGAAGCATCCCAACTCTATCTAAGGACAAGAAACTCATATCCGCCTCATCTTCAGATATAGGAATCTGCATCGACTCATCAAAACAATCTGTAAGCACTTGGCTTAACTCCAACAACTCACTGTTCACACCATCTAAGCTGGCAAGACACGTCTATTCCATCCAACATGATCCCGTCTAATATCAACAAGAGATTAAGGGTGATCAGTTCCTCAATTTGTCAATAGACAGTCGATAATCATGATGGGGCATAAACCATTTTACCAAACTATAATAGCGTTCCTTGCATCTTGTGCACAAAGCTACCTAAGGCACAAACCTTTAGTTGACATAAGCATTCTCTCCGTATTTCCTTCAATTTCAGAAACAATACAACTCTCACAAGCATCCTTGAAATCAGCAGCACACTAGACTACTCATCCAAACGATTGGAAAACACAGGGTTTAACTCCTACTAACCCGTCAAAAGAATAACATCATCTTGTTCCAACTGAAGACAAACTATACTCATCCTTAGGAAACACGTCATGATACTCCTCACATCACTGACCAATCTCTAGCCAAAACATCGCCTTCCCCCCTCATAAGGAAGCGAACAACGAGGACACCTGACCGTCTTCCCTCAAGGATCACACCATTCTCAAACAGATGAACAGTCCAGCACTGCACTCCCTCATGCAGTAACATGATATCCAATCTCCCAACAATAGGAATATCCAAGAGAAGCGGACGCTTCTCCCCCACATGTTTCATTCCCATCCTGCAGATGGAAAACAAAGCAAGCATCGATAGTGTTTTCACACACATGTCGCATACTAGGGAACAACATAATTAAACAACCTGGCCGGACCGACCGACCTACTCTGATACCATTGTGTAACACCTTAAAACCCCCACGTAAAATAATACAATTATCAGAGTAAAAATTCAAATAGAAGTTTAGCACTTAGGATGTTACTTCCAACATACACCTGCTCAAGCAAATAACATGTAACACATACTTGTTATTATTAAAGGTACTACAAAATCATTATTAAAAATTCTTCTCAATAAGCAGCGGAAAACTTCTTCGAATCGACAATCAAAACTTCTCATATTTAAACCACATATTCATCATCAATTAAAACGAAATATAATAAGTGTAACAGAAATAAAACATAAGCGTTTCATAATCCTCAGTGTTACTTATCAGAGCAAACGCTGACTCAAACATAAAGTGAAGGACTTCGTCTTCACTAACTGCAACTCCGAACTATCCTCGATTATCTGCACGTTACCCACGTGGAGGCAACATTCAAACAGAAGGGGTGAGATATCATAACTAGATAAAGGAAAACATGATAAAAAGTAGGCAACAACTATATCATGCATATCACCCGTTCCACAACATACCACAACAACATCCAACATACAATACAACATTCACGTAACAACAGATGCAACAATTATGCAATGCAATGAGACTCAACAACTTGATTCAATGCATGTGGTACCAATTCGATCCCTTTTTTATGATCATAATTTCCGTCGGAATTTCCATATTCACACCCCACACGGACACACAACAACCGTGATCTCTCATACCCCACATGGGCACACGAACACCCGTAATCGCTCACACCCCAAATGGGCACACGATTACCTTAACAACAACAACAACAACAACACGATTCCATTTCAAGGAATCCAGGGCGCTCACACCCCACATGGGCACACGACTTATCATACAACTTATGCAACATGATATGCATTCAACGATAACATACAACGACGACCAATGCATATAACTATCATACAGCTAATACATCACACCACGACTTTCCAACACGCAGAATATACCTGCCAAAACATGCAACAATTGCAATCCACCGCTATAATACACATTCGCACAACTGAACTCAACATCTCAACGTTCAACACATCACAACGTACACGGAAACACAATTAATGCGTTGAATAGTTGGAATTCTAGCATTGAAAATAATTTTAACAGAAATTACACGAATCCAGCTTTCCAACGATTCGAACGGCGACTGAAACGGACCTACGGATCAAAAGATATGAATTTTCGAAGTTTTCCAAAAATCAGTCCCAGTGTAATCGATTACCACAAACCGGTAATCGATTACACCCCCCAAAAATCCAATTTTTACGTTTTCAGTGGTAACCGGTTACCACCATTAGGGTAATCGATTACCCCTGGTACATAAGCACTTTTCTGCTATATTTTTACACCATAACTTATTTCTAAGTCGTTTCAAAACCAGTTTTTCTTAGAATTCGTCCAAAACACTTTTCAAAGCAAATATACACTTTTCAAAAGTTTAAAAACTCAAGTTTTCCTCTTCAAAGTCGTTCATAATATTGTTCTGACTCTGACACGCGAATTACACGTACAACACTCCACATTTACAACATACACCTCTCAATCTAACGAATTCAACAACAACAATCACACAAGACACAATTTTCAACAAAAATCAACACAACAACATACAATCCATTGAATTATCAAGAATCAATCACTCATCAAAACCATCACATTCATGAACAAAGAGAAGAAAATTCAAAACCCTACATGTTAGAAACTACCCACCAATCATCATGGCAACCTTTAGATAGTTAGAACCCCACTCTTACCTTAGAGTTTTGCCAAAACTTCAACCTTAGCAATGGAGGTTATCCCTCTTCTTCTCCTTTGCCCCAGCTCTTCTTCTCTCTTGTTTTCACGTAAAATCATTTTCTCCCTATTTCCCCTATTCCTTATATTATTATATTATTATATTATTATATTATTATATTATTATTATTTAATCCAACTATTTAAAATAATACCAACAATAATAAACTAAATACTTATTTAAATAATAATCTCCTCCTATTATTTAATTAATTAAGTAGTAACTAATTTAAATAATTAGCTATACTCCTTACACCACCAAGTTCTACACTTTTACTCACATACCCCTAACACCTTGAAATCTTATTCTTAAGGCTACTACCCCCACCAAGGGTACCCGAAACATCACCAAATACGCATAGTCACATAAATATACATATCAACACATAAATATAATTACGAATAATAATTAAAATAAAACGGGGGCGTTATAACTCTCCCATACTTAGAATATTTTCGTCCTCAAAAATTTTACCTTATACGAATAACTCCAGATACGACTCTCGCATCCTGCTCTCTAATTCCCAAGTCATATTTCCACCGGCAGTGCCTCCCCACACTACCTTCACAAGAGTGATTTCTTTACCTCTCAATTGCTTCACCTCGCGGTCTTCAATCCATATTGTTAAAGCCTCGTCCGTAAGGTTATCCCTTACTTCTACATCATCCATCGGAATCATGTGTGACGGATCCGAAACATACTTCCGAAGCTATGACACATGGAACACGTCGTGAAAATTCAAAAAATTGGGTGGCAATGCCACTCTGTAGGCAACAGGTCAAACTCTTGCAGAAATCTGATATGGACCAATAAACCGAGGAGTATGCTTTCTCGACTTCATTGCACGTCCAACACCAGTCACCAGAGTGACTCTCAAGAACACATGGTCTCCTTCTTGAAACTCAAGATCTTTCTTCCTCTTATCATGGTAGCTCTTTTGCCTACTCTGCGAAGCTTTCATCTTTTTCTGAATCAGCTTCACCTTTTCAGTAGTCTGCTGAACAATCTCAGGTCCAAGTACTACACTCTCACCAGATTCATGCCAACACAAAGGCGTCTGACATCTCCGACCATACAAAGCTTCAAAAGGCGCCATTCTAGTACTGGAATGATAATTTTTATTATAAGTGAACTCAATCAACGGCAAATGGCTATTCCAAGCACATCCCTGTTCAAGCACACAAGCCCTCAATAAGTCCTCCAAAGATTGTATAGTTCTCTCAATCTGTCCATCCGTCTGCAAGTGATAAGATGAACTCAATCTCAGTTTCGATCCCAAAGCTTCTCACAAACTCTAACAAAATCTAGAAGTGAACCTTGGATCTCTATCCGACACAATACTCAACGAAACTCCATGCAACTTCACAATCACTCGAATATAAATCTCTGCCAGCCTCTGCAAAGGAAAATTGATATTAATCGGAATAAAATGTGCCGACTTCGTCAATCTATCCACCACTACCCAAATGGCATTATGCCCTCTCGGAGTATTAGGTAACCCAGTCACAAAATCCATATAAATGTTGTCCTACTTCCACTCTGGAATATCTAATGGTTGCATCAAACTAACAGGTTTCTGATGTTCCACCTTCGACTTCTGACAAGTCAAACAAGCATACACAAACTTATCCACATCCCGCTTTAATCCAGGCCACCAAAATATCTTCTTCAAGTCTTGATACATCTTTGTAGCTCCTGGATGGATACTCAAGCTACTCCTATGACTTTCTTCTAGAATCATTCTTTTCAACTCAGAATCATCAGGGATACAAATCCTATCTCAGAATCTCAACACACCTTGTTCATCCACTCTGAATTCGTTACTTTCTGCCTGTTCATTTCCAATCATCAAATACACGAGTTTCACATCCAACGTCTGACCGTCTTTGATACTATTAAGAAATTCATTGTTGATCTTTAGCATACCCAACATCACACTATGCGGTGTTTGTTCGCAAACTAAGCTCATATCTCTGAACTGCTCAATTAATTCTAACTCTTTAACCATCATAGCAGACATATGGAAAATATTCCGTCTCAAAGCATCAACCACAACATTAGCTTTACTGGGATGATAGTTCAAGCTGAAATCATAATCCTTTAAGAATTCTAACCACCTTCTTTGTCTCATATTCCACTCGTTCTGATCA
Source organism: Lathyrus tuberosus (assembly GCA_022829125.1). NCBI lineage: Eukaryota > Viridiplantae > Streptophyta > Magnoliopsida > Fabales > Fabaceae > Lathyrus > Lathyrus tuberosus. Next base: position 10,984,666 of record JALAZF010000105.1, on the reverse strand, counting down.
AACAGATACTTCAAGCTCTTATGATCACTATACACCTAAAATCGAGAACCATAAAGATAGTGCCTCCAAATTTTCAATATGAATACCACTACCACTAATTCCAAATCATGAGTTAGATAATTCCTCTCATGGACCCTTAACTGTCGTGAAGCATAAGCAACAACCTTACCATCCTGCATCAACACACCTCGTAAACCCATCAAAGAAGCATCGCAATACACCACAAACGGTTCATTTGGTTCGGGTAGAATCAAAACTGGAGTTGTAGCCAATCTCTTCTTCAGTTCAATGAAACTCTTCTCACAATGAACATCACACACAAACGTTTTACCTTTGCAAGTCAACTGAGTCAACGAAATTGCCAACTTCGAAAAGCCTTCAATAAACCTACAGTAATAACCAGCCAAGCCTAAAAAGCTTCTAATCTCAGTTACCAACTTCGGAGCCTCCCACTGTAGAACTGCATCTACCTTGGATGGATCCACAGCAATACCATCACCTGAAATAACATGACCAAGAAAACTTACCTCTCTCAACCAGAATTTGCACTTCAATAACTTAGCAGATAGCTTCCTTTTCTGATCCGCAAATGCTCAGCATGTTCCTCTTCTGACTTAGAATAGATTAGAATGTCATCAATAAAGACAACCACAAATTGATCCAAGTAAGCATGAAAAATTCGATTCATATACTCCATGAATACCCCAGGTGCATTAGTAACTCCGAACGACATCACTACATACTCATAATGTCCATATCGAGTCCTGAAAACCGCCATCTGAATATCTTCACCCTTTACTCGTATCTGATGATACCCAACCTCAAGTAAATCTTGCTAAACACACAGGCACCCACTAACTGATCCATCAAGTCATCTATCCTTGGAAGTGGATACTTGTTCTTAATCATCACTTTATTCAGCTGTATGTAATCGATACATAACCTCATACTGCCATCCTTTTTCTTCACCAACAACACCGGAGCTCCCCAAGGCGATACACTTGGTCTCACGAATTTCCTTTGCAACAACTCTTCAAACTGCTCTTTCAGTTCAGCTAATTCTAATACCGACATCCTGTATGGTGCCATAGAAATGTCTGGTACCAGGGACATCATCAATAGAGAATTCCACCTCCCTCTCTAGCGGCACATCTAATATTTCTTCTGGAAACACATCTAGAAACCACACACAACTGGCAGCCCATCGTTGTGGCTTTACTCCCTATTTCTAGAACACCGTCATCACAACATGGAAAACATATGAGCCTCATTTCCCAAGAGTTCTTATACTTACTTAGCAGTTATAAACCTCGCCTTTCACCTTCGTCGAATTTAAGTTCACTCTCTAGGCAAGTCGCAGATATCTTCTGGAAAACATCAGAAAATTACACACCGTTGGCATAACTCTAGCCATCACATCTCTCTCTATTCCCTGAGAAGCAACCATTAACCATACCTGTTCATTCTCCTTCAGAGGCATCCTAACTCTATCGAAGGACAAGAAACTCAAATCCGCCTCATCTTCAGATATAGGAATCTGCATCGACTCATCAAAACAATCTGTAAGCACTTGGCTTAACTCCAACAACTCACTGTTTACACCATCTAAGCAGGCAAGACACGTCTATTCCATCCAACATGATCTCATCTACTATCAACAAGAGATTAAGGGTGATCAGTTCCTCAATTTATCAATAGGCAGTCGACAATCATGATGGGGCATAAACCATTTTACCATACTATAATAGAGTTCCTTGCATCTTGTGCACAAAGCTACCTAAGGCACAATGTAACACCCCCAATCTATACCCCCAATTAATTAAATCGATAGCAAATAAATCAGAGTATAATAAAACCGTTCACGGCATAGATGGAGGCGTCACATCAATTGAAACAAAATACAACAACCTGCTCATATAGATATGCAACAATCAGGTAGCACATAACAGAGGAACTCAGTTCCTAACACCCACAATTCAGATACAGAATAAAAGCGGAAAATCTGCAACTGAATCTCATATATATATATATATATATATATATATATATATATATATATCACATAAAATTTTGTCTGCCATATACAGAGTCATACATGTACAATCCAAAAAGAACATATACATATACACAATATCACAAACGATCTCCCCGACTACCCGGTGCTACATATCAGAGCCGACTGACAAAAGAATGAAGACCTAAGCTTAACAAAAAAAGACCTCCAGCATCTAATCTACAATGCCTCATAGAGCATTCAAAACAGCAGAAGGGTGAGAAACACAATCATAATATAATTGCATACAATTATATAATAACACAAAAGTACACATGTAAAATATTCTCACCACAACTTACACCAGAATTCAAATACAAAACAACACAATGCATATCTCATATATCCATCACCAAGGCATATCAATCCTGTTCAATGCATTTATCACCAACATATATATATCTCAACTCATCAATTCCATTCACAATTCCACACAAAATCAATCCATTCATGATTTATGCAAATGCAAAGAGACCGACACAACGACTCTATGCAAATGCAGTACCATTCCATCCATCATTCTCATCATTAGTTCACTCAGGAACTATTGGAATCATCGCTTGTTACTTAGTGTAACTCCCCGTTGGGAAAACGATGTTCCCCGTCGCTTTAGGTCCTCTTTGTATAAGGCACACGACGTTTATGGATCACTTTAGGTCCTCTTTGTATAAGGCACACGATCCGATCGCTTTAGGTCCTCTTTGCATAAGGCACACGATCGTCTATAATCATCGTTTTAGGTCCTCTTTGTATAAGGCACACGATGTTATAGCGGATTCCCTCTGGAACCGTTTCGTCGCTCATACCCTACAAGGGCACACGACATCACAAGATGCATATCATGATGCTTGGCATACAATGACTCATGACAATCCAACGCATACATATATACAATCATGTGAACCATCTCAACATCAAGAATCATGCATATACAATCAACCACAATCACAATGCATTTACTTGCCCTTAGGCCACAAACCATCATCACAACATTTCATCACATGCAATTACATCATAAAACAGCACACATGTTATACGATATATATCAAAAGCATATTGCATGATAACACATCAAATACCCACCATTAAAACGGTAAAAGTCGACAAAACGACACAATTCCAAATTCCCGACATAATTAAATCGGCCAACAATCTCAAAACTATTTTAATAAGAAAGAACATTTCAATAGTTTTCTAACGGTACCAAGAACGCCTCGATCCGAGTTACGGATCAAAAGTTATGAATTTTCAAAGAAAATAATTTATTGAGAAACAACCAGATTCGCCTGGCGACTTAGGATTTCGCCTGGTGGATCCCCCTTTTGCCAGCACTTCGCCTGGCAAACTAGTGGCGAACCACAAATTTAGAAAAACCCCAAGAGTTATAGAAGCTAACCCATTTCTGTCTTTCCTATTTCGCCTGGCGACTTACAATTTCGCCTAGCGAATCCCCCTTCGCCAGCACTTCGCCTGGCGAACTAGTGGCGAGACCTAATTCGCCTGGCAAATCGCACCAGAACCAAAAAATTCTGCTTCGGGTTACATGATTCCAAAACCCCCAAAAATCCCATTTTTCATCCCAAATCAATTCCAACAACAAAACAAATATCAGCAATTACTCATAAACACAGTGTGATCATACAACGAGATTTATATCGATTTCCGACCGCGAAAACATCAATTTTTATTCATTTACTCATTTTCAACCTAGAAGTGAAAACTATGGAAAGACAAGAGAACATTCAAACACACACATACATAATCATACACAAGCATAAGATAATCGATTTTCACACCCTTACCCGATTTAATCGTGTTTGAAAAGTCGGTTGGATCAATTTCTTTCTCTCCAAGTTTTCTCCCTTTTTCTTCTTTTCTTTTTCTTTTCCTTCTTCTCTTTTTTTTTCTCTCTATTTTTCTCTCTTTCTAACCTCTAAGTTCTATTTTAAATGAAAAACATAATATCTACCCATCAAAAGACCAAAATACCCCTACATTCAAATATCTCGCAAACGCTCTCAAAACGCGATAAAACATATTCACGATGAAAAATAATATATTACCAAATAAAAGTCAAGAATAAAATAATATAAAGACCAAAATAATTAAATCAAATCGATTAAATAAATCTAACAAAAACTGGGGCGTTACAACTCTCCCCCACTTAGAAATTTTCGTCCTCGAAAATATTACCTGAGACGAACAACTCCGGATACGACTCCCGCATCGGACTCTCCAACTCCCAAGTCAAATTTCCCTCAGTAGCGCCTCCCCACGCTACTTTCACAAGCGCAATATCCTTGCCTCTTAACTGCTTCAACTCGCGATCCAAAATTCTCCCTGGTAATGCCTCAACCCTAAGGTTCTCCCTTACCTCAACCTCATCCATCGGAATCACATGCGACGGATCCGGAACATACTTCTGAAGCTGTGAAACATGGAACACATCATGCAAATTTGAAAGACTCGGCGGCAACGCCACCCGATAAGCCACAGCACCCACTCTCGCGGATATCTGGTAAGGACCAATAAACCGAGAAGTAAGCTTCTTCGACTTCAATGCACGTCCAACACCCGTCACCGGTGTAACTCTCAAAAATACATGATCGCCTTCTTGAAACTCAAGATCTTTCCTCCTTCGATCATGATAACTCTTTTACCTACTCTGAGAAGCCTTCATCTTCTCACGAATAAGTTTCACCTTTTCCGTAGTTTGTTGCACTAACTCCGGCCCAACCGCCGAACTCTCACCAGATTCATGCCAACACAAAGGTGTTCGACATCTTCTTCCATACAACGCTTTAAAAGGTACCATTCCAATACTCGAATGGAAACTGTTGTTATACGTGAATTCCACCAACGAAAGATAACTATCCCAAGCACCACCTTGCTCAAGAATACAAGCTCTCAGCAAATCTTCCAATGACTGAATAGTTCTCTCGGTCTGACCATCCATCTGAGGATGATAAGCCGAACTCAATCTCAACTTGGAACCTAACGCCTTTTGCAAACTTTCCCAAAATCTGGAAGTAAACCTCGAATCTCGATCTGAAACAATACACAATGGAATACCATGTAGCTTCACAATCACACGGATATAAATCTCAGCCAAATGCTCCAAAGAAAAACTGATGTCAATCGGAATGAAATGCGCCGATTTAATCAGCCTATCCACAACTACCCAAATTGCATTATGTCCCCTCTGTGTATTCAGCAACCCTGTCACAAAATCCATAGAAATGTTGTCCCATTTCCACTCGGGAATATCCAACGGTTGCAACAATCCACTAGGCTTCTAATGTTCTACCTTCGACTTCTGACACGTCAAACACGCATAAACAAACTGAGCCACATCCCTCTTCAATCCAGAGCACCAAAAGATCTTCTTCAAATCTTGATACATCTTATTAGCTCTCGGATGTATACTCAAACTACTCCGGTGTCCTTCCTCTAAAATCATCTTTTTCAAGTCCGAATCATCAAGAATACAAATTCTACCACGAAATCTCAAAACACCCTTACCATCCACTTTAAAGTCACCATTCACACATTGATCTCCAACTGTCATCAAATCAACAAATTTCACATCCAACTTCTGCTTCTCGCTAACGGTTAATAGAAAATCATTAGTAACCTTTAACCTACCAAACCTCACGCCATCAGATGTCAATTCACACACCAAACTCAAATCTTTAAATGCCTCCAAAAGTTCCCACTCTTTAACCATCAAAACAGACATATGCAAAGATTTTCGGCTTAACGCATCGGCTACCACATTAGCTTTTCCAGGATGGTAATTCAAGCCAAAATCATAGTCCTTCAAAAATTCCAACCATCTCCATTGCCTCATATTCAACTCTTTCTGATCAAACAAGTATTTCAAACTCTTATGATCACTAAAGACTTCGAATCTTGCACCATAGAGATAATGCCTCCGAATTTTCAATACAAAAACCACTGCCGCTAATTCCAAATCATGAGTAGGGTAATTCTTCTCATGAATCCTTAATTGCCTCGAAGCATAAGCCACAACCTTACCTTCTTGCATCAACACTCCTCCTAAACCAATCAAAGACGCATTGCAATACACCACAAACGGGTCAGTAGGATTTGGTAAGACCAAAATCGGAGCTGTAGTCAATCTTCTCTTCAGCTCACTAAAACTTTCCTCACACTGAATATCCCAAATGAACGCTTTACCTTTACAAGTCAGCTGGGTCAAAGGAAGTGCTAACTTGGAAAAGCCTTCAATGAATCTTCGATAATATCCAGCTAAACCCAAAAAGCTTCTAATTTCAGTAACAGATCTAGGAGCCTCCCATTGTAGAACTGCATCTACTTTAGATGGATCCACAGCAATACCATTACCTGAAATCACATGCCCAAGAAAACTCACTTCTGACAACCAGAACTCACACTTGGACAACTTGGCAAAAAGTCTCCTTTCCTTCAAAATTTGCAATACCATTCGCAAATGTTCCGTATGTTCCTCCCGAGACTTAGAATAAACCAAGATATCATCAATAAACACAACAACAAATCGATCCAAATGCTCATGAAAAATACGATTCATATACTCCATAAACACACCCGGCGCATTAGAAACCCCGAACAGCATCGCAGAATATTCGTAATGTCCGTAGCGTGTCCTAAAGGCCGTCTTCTGAATATATTCCTCTTTCACTCTAATCTGATGATAACCTGACCTCAAATCAATCTTACTAAACACACACGCACCTACCAACTGGTCCATCAAATCATTAATTCTCGGAAGAGGATACTTATTCTTAACCGTCACCTTATTCAGCTGGCGATAATCAATACACAATCGCATACTTCCATCTTTCTTTTTCACCAATAAAACTGGAGCACCCCAAGGCGATACACTCGGCCTCACAAACCTCTTCTCTAACAATTCATTCAACTGCTTCTTCAACTCAACCAACTCAGATGCCGACATACGATATGGTGCCATAGACACAGGTCTAGTACTAGGAACTAGATCTATAGAAAACTCCACCTCTCTTTCTGGCGGCACATCTGAAATATCCTTTGGAAACACCTCTGGAAATTCACACACAACTGGAAACACATCAAGTGCAACTTGACTATCCATGGTCAACGATGCAAACAACCCGAACAACTGAGCTTCATCCGCCAAAAGTTTCTTCAACTCTTTGGTAGATAAGAAATTCGATTCCTCGTGTTCCTCTAGAGAAGAAAATCTTACCAACTTATGATAACAATCAATATGAACCCGATTGAACTGCAACCAATTCATTCCCAGAACTACATCTAAACCCTCCAACGGCAGACACACCAAATCCATCTCAAAATCTTTACCATAAATGGTCAAAGGACAACTTAAACAAACCAAAGAAGTAGTTACCGACCCCATTGCTGGAGTATCAATAACCATCTCTCCACCCATCGATGACAACAAAATATTCAAACGCTTCACGCACTCAGACGAAATAAACAAATGAGTCGGTCCGGTATCAATAATAGCAACTAAAGGCGTACTATTAATAAAACAAGTACCTCTGATCAGACGATCTGCACTAGTAGTCTGAGTTCCTGCCAATGCAAATACTTTCCCTCCAGCTTGAGCTTGCTTTGGTTTCGGACACTTCGTACTAATATGACCAGGTTCCCCACAGTTGAAACACTTCACCACATTCCTCTTACAATCAGCTGCGACATGTCCTAAACCTCCACAATTGGAACACTTCCTCATATCCTTTCTACATTCAAACTGACGATGTCCTAAGTCATCACACCTAAAACATCTCGGAGGATTAGACATACCTCCCCCACTTGGCCTCTTGTCAAAATTACCCCTTTGCTTACCCTTGTCAGCTGGTGACACATAAGGACCACCACGAAATGGTTGCTTCCCTTTCCTTTCGTTCACACTCTTATAGTGAGTAGAACGAGCTTTGCTATCCTCCTCATAAATTCTACAACAATCCACCAAATCTAAAAACCTTCTAATCCTTTGATAACTGATTGTCTGCTTGATCTCAGAACGCAATCCGTTCTCAAACTTCACACATTTGGAAAACTCTGCAGTTGCTTCAGCATAATGTGGATAAAACTGAACAAGCTCCACAAACCTAGCAGTGTAATCCACAACAGACATGCTACCTTGTTTCAACTCCAAGAACTCTATTTCTTTCTTTTCTCTTACATCTTCAGGAAAATACTTCCTTAAAAACTCCCTGCTAAACAAAGTCCAAGTGACCTCTTCACCTGCAGCTTCTAACACATGACGCGTACTAACCCACCAATCATTAGCCTCATCCTGCAACATGTGAGTACCCAATCTCACTTTATGTTCTTCAGCACAGTCCATCACTCAAAAGATTCTTTCAATCTCCTTAAGCCAAATCTGAGCACCATTAGGATCATATCTTCCTTTGAAGATAGGCGGTTTGTTCTTCCTAAACTCATCATTCCCACCAGCATTAGGTGCACCCCGCACAGCCTGAGCCATAGCTTGCATAGCAGCAGCAAGAGCAGCGTCATTCCTACCATCCATATTCTGTTCATTTCCAATAACAGCAACTATGGTTAAATAAATAGCTCACCCCAAACACAAGGACCGACACGGACTAGCACGAACTGACACAAACTGGCACGGACTGGCTCTGATACCACTTAATGTAACACCCCCAATCTATACCCCCAATTAATTAAAGCGATAGCAAATAAATCAGAGTATAATAAAACCGTTCACGGCATAGACGGAGGCGTCACATCAATTGAAACAAAATACAACAACCTGCTCATATAGATATGCAACAATCAGGTAGCACATAACAGAGGAACTCAGTTCCTAACACCCACAATTCAGATACAGAATAAAAGCAGAAAATCTGCAACTGAATCTCATATATATATATATATATATATCACATAAAATTTTGTCTGCCATATACAGAGCCATACATGTACAATCCAAAAAGAACATATACATATACACAATATCATAAACGATCTCCCCGACTACCCAGTGTTACATATCAGAGCCGACTGACAAAAGAATGAAGACCTAAGCTTCACAAAAAAGACCTCCAGCATCTAATCTGCAATGCCTCATAGAGCATTCAAAACAGTAGAAGGGTGAGAAACACAATCATAAAATAATTGCATACAATTATATAATAACACAAAAGTACACATGTAAAATATTCTCACCACAACTTACACCGGAATTCAAATACAAAACAACACAATGCATATCTCATATATCCATCACCAAGGCATATCAATCCTGTTCAATGCATTTATCACCAACATATATATATCTCAACTCATCAATTCCATTCACAATTCCACACAAAATCAATCCATTCATGATTTATGCAAATGCAAAGAGACCGACACAACGACTCTATGCAAATGCGGTACCATTCCATCCATCATTCTCATCATTAGTTCACTCAGGAACTATTGGAATCATCGCTTGTTACTTAGTGTAACTCCCCGTCGGGCAAACGATGTTCCCCGTCGCTTTAGGTCCTCTTTGTATAAGGCACACGACGTTTATGGATCGCTTTAGGTCCTCTTTGTATAAGGCACACGATCCGATCGCTTTAGGTCCTCTTTGCATAAGGCACACGATCGTCTATAATCATCGTTTTAGGTCCTCTTTGTATAAGGCACACGATGTTATAGCGGATTCCCTCTGGAACCGTTTCGTCGCTCATACCCTACAAGGGCACACGACATCACAAGATGCATATCATGATGCTTGGCATACAATGACTCATGACAATCCAACGCATACATATATACAATCATGTGAACCATCTCAACATCAAGAATCATGCATATACAATCAATCACAATCACAATGCATTTACTTGCCCTTAGGCCACAAACCATCATCACAACATTTCATCACATGCATTTACATCATAAAACAGCACACAAGTCATATGATATATATCAAAAGCATATTGCATGATAACACATCAAATACCCACCATTAAAACGGTAAAAGTCGACAAAACGAAACAATTCCAAATTCCCGACATAATTAAATCGGCCAACAATCTCAAAACTATTTTAATAAGAAAGAACATTTCAATAGTTTTCTAACGGTACCAAGAACGCCTCGATCCGAGTTACGGATCAAAAGTTATGAATTTTCAAAGAAAATAATTTATTGAGAAACAGCCAGATTCGCCTGGCGACTTAGGATTTCGCCTGGTGGATCCCCCTTTTGCCAGCACTTCGCCTGGCGAACTAGTGGCGAACCACAAATTTAGAAAAACCCCAAGACTTATAGAAGCTAACCCATTTCTGTCTTTCCGATTTCGCCTGGCGACTTACAATTTCGCCTAGCGAATCCCCCTTCGCCAGCACTTCGCCTGGCGAACTAGTGGCGAGACCTAATTCGCCTGGAGAATTCCCAATTCGCCTGGCGAATCGCACCAGAACCAGAAAATTCTGCTTCGGGTTACATGATTCGAAAACCCCCAAAAATCCCATTTTTCATCCCAAATCAATTCCAACAACAAAACAAATATCAGCAATTACTCATAAACACAGTGTGATCATACAACGAGATTTATATCGATTTCCGACCGCGAAAACATCGATTTCTATTCATTTACTCATTTTCAACCTAGATGTGAAAACTATGGAAAGACAAGAGAACATTCAAACACACACATACATAATCATACACAAGCATAAGATAATCGAGTTTCACACCCTTACCCGATTTAATCGTGTTTGAAAAGTCGGTTAGATCAATTTCTTTCTCTCCAAGTTTTCTCCCTTTTTCTTCTTTTCCTTCTCTTTTCCTTCTTCTCTTTTTCTTTCTCTCTATTTTTCTCTCTTTCTAACCTCTAAGTTCTATTTTAAATGAAAAACATAATATCTACCAATCAAAAGACCTAAATACCCCTACATTCAAATATCTCGCAAACGCTCTCAAAACGCGATAAAACATATTCACGATGAAAAATAATATATTACCAAATAAAAGTCAAGAATAAAATAATATAAATACCAAAATAATTAAATCAAATCGATTAAATAAATCTAACAAAACCTGGGGCGTTACAACTTTCCCCCACTTAGAAATTTTCGTCCTCGAAAATATTACCTGAGACGAACAACTCTGGATACGACTCCCGCATCGGACTCTCCAACTCCCAAGTCAAATTTCCCTCAGTAGCGCCTCCCCACGCTACTTTCACAAGCGCAATATCCTTGCCTCTTAACTGCTTCAACTCGCAATCCAAAATTCTCACTGGTAATGCCTCAACCCTAAGGTTCTCCCTTACCTCAACCTCATCCATCGGAATCACATGCGACGGATCCGGAACATACTTCCGAAGCTGTGAAACATGGAACACATCATGCAAATTTGAAAGACTCGGCGGCAACGCCACCCGATAAGCCACAGCACCCACTCTCGCGGATATCTGGTAAGGACCAATAAACCGAGAAGTAAGCTTCTTCGACTTCAATGCACGTCCAACACCCATCACCGGTGTAACTCTCAAAAATAAATGATCACCTTCTTGAAACTCAAGATATTTCCTCCTTCGATCATGATAACTCTTTTGCCTACTCTGAGAAGCCTTCATCTTCTCACGAATAAGTTTCACCTTTTTCGTAGTTTGTTGCACTAACTCCGGCCCAACCGCCGAACTCTCACCAGATTCATGCCAACACAAAGGTGTTCGACATCTTCTTCCATACAACGCTTTAAAAGGTGTCATTCCAATACTCGAATGGAAACTGTTGTTATACGTGAATTCCACCAACAAAAGATAACTATCCCAAGCACCACCTTGCTCAAGAATACAAGCTCTCAGCAAATCTTCCAATGACTGAATAGTTCTCTCGGTCTGACCATCCGTCTGAGGATGATAAGCCGAACTCAATCTCAACTTGGAACCTAACGCCTTTTGCAAACTTTCCCAAAATCTGGAAGTAAACCTCGAATCTCGATCTGAAACAATACACAATGGAATACCATGTAGCTTCACAATCACACGGATATAAATCTCAGCCAAATGCTCCAAAGAAAAACTGATGTCAATCGGAATGAAATGCGCCGATTTAATCAGCCTATCCACAACTACCCAAATTGCATTATGTCCCCTCTGTGTATTCAGCAACCCTGTCACAAAATCCATAGAAATGATATCCTATTTCCACTCGGGAATATCCAACGGTTGCAACAATCCACTAGGCTTCTAATGTTCTACCTTTGACTTCTGACACGTCAAACACGCATAAACAAACTGAGCCACATCCCTCTTCAATCCAGACCACCAAAAGATCTTCTTCAAATCTTGACACATCTTATTAGCTCTCAGATGTATACTCAAACTACTCCGGTGTCCTTCCTCTAAAATCATCTTTTTCAAGTCTGAATCATCAGGAATACAAATTCTACCACGAAATCTCAAAACACCCTTACCATCCACTTTAAAGTCACCATTCACACATTGATCTCCAACCGTCATCAAATCAACAAATTTCACATCCAACTTCTGCTTCTCGCTAACGGTTAATAGAAAATCATTAGTAACCTTTAACATACCATGCCTCATGCCATCAGATGTCAATTCACACACCAAACTCAAATCTTTAAATGCTTCCAAAAGTTCCCACTCTTTAACCATCAAAACAGACATATGCAAAGATTTTCGGCTTAACGCATCGGCTACCACATTAGCTTTTCCAGGATGGTAATTAAAGCCAAAATCATAGTCCTTCAAAAATTCCAACCATCTCCGTTGCCTCATATTCAACTCTTTCTGATCAAACAAGTATTTCAAACTCTTATGATCACTAAAGACTTCGAATCTTGCACCATAGAGATAATGCCTCCAAATTTTCAATACAAAAACCACTGTCGCTAATTCCAAATCATGAGTAGGGTAATTCTTCTCTTGAATCCTTAATTGCCTCGAAGCATAAGCCACAACCTTACCTTCTTGCATCAATACTCCTCCTAAACCAATCAAAGACGCATTGCAATACACCACAAACGGGTCAGTAGGATTTGGTAAGACCAAAATCGGAGCTGTAGTCAATCTTCTCTTCAGCTCACTAAAACTTTCCTCACACTGAATATCCCAAATGAATGCTTTACCTTTACAAGTCAGCTGGGTCAAAGGAAGTGCTAACTTGGAAAAGCCTTAAATGAATCTTCGATAATATCCAGCTAAACCCAAAAAGCTTCTAATTTCAGTAACAGATCTAGGAGCCTCCCATTGTAGAACTGCATCTACTTTAGATGGATCCACAGCAATACCATTACCTGAAATCACATGCCCAAGAAAACTCACTTCTGACAACCAGAACTCACACTTGAACAACTTGGCAAAAAGTCTCCTTTCCTTCAAAATTTGCAATACCATTCGCAAATGTTCTGTATGTTCCTCCCGAGACTTAGAATAAACCAAGATATCATCAATAAACACAACAACAAATCGATCCAAATGCTCATGAAAAATACGATTCATATACTCCATAAACACACCCGGCGCATTAGAAACCCCGAACAGCATCGTAGAATATTCGTAATGTCCGTAGCGTGTCCTAAAGGCCGTCTTCTGAATATATTCCTCTTTCACTCTAATCTGATGATAACCTGACCTCAAATCAATCTTACTAAACACACACGCACCTACCAACTGGTCCATCAAATCATTAATTCTCGGAAGAGGATACTTATTCTTAACCGTCACCTTATTCAGCTGGCGATAATCAATACACAATCGCATACTTCCATCTTTCTTTTTCACCAATAAAACTGGAGCACCCCAAGGCGATACACTCGGCCTCACAAACCTCTTCTCTAACAATTCATTCAACTGCTTCTTCAACTCAACCAACTCAGATACCGACATACGATATGGTGCCATAGACACAGGTCTAGTACTAGGAACTAGATCTATAGAAAACTCCACCTCTCTTTCTGGCGGCACATCTGAAATATCCTTTGGAAACACCTCTGGAAATTCACACACAACTGGAAACACAACAAATGCAACTTGACTATCCACGGCAACGATGCAAACAACCCGAACAACTGAGCTTCATCCGCCAAAAGTTTCTTCAACTCTTTGGTAGATAAGAAACTCGATTCCTCGTGTTCCTCTAGAGAAGGAAATCTTACTAACTTATGATAACAATCAATATGAACCCGATTGAACTGCAACCAATTCATTCCCAGAACTACATCTAAACCCTCCAACGGCAGACACACCAAATCCATCTCAAAATCTTTACCATAAATGGTCAAAGGACAACTTAAACAAACCAAAGAAGTAGTTACCGACCCCATTGCTAGAGTATCAATAACCATCTCTCCACCCATCGATGACAACAAAATATTCAAACGCTTCGCGCACTCAGACGAAATAAACAAATGAGTCGCTCCGGTATCAATAATAGCAACTAAAGGCGTAATATTAATAAAACAAGTACCTCTGATCAGACGATCTGCACTAGTAGTCTGAGTTCCTGCCAATGCAAATACTTTCCCTCCAGCTTGAGCTTGCTTTGGTTTCGGACACTTCGTACTAATATGACCAGGTTCCCCACAGTTGAAACACTTCACCACATTCCTCTTACAATCAGCTGCGACATGTCCTAAACCTCCACAATTGGAACACTTCCTCATATCCTTTCTACATTCAAACTGACGATGTCCTAAGTCATCACACCTAAAACATCTCGGAGGATTAGACATACCTCCCCCACTTGGCCTCTTATCAAAATTACCCCTTTGCTTACCCTTGTCAGCTGGTGACACATAAGGACCACCACGAAATGGTTGCTTCCCTTTCCTTTCGTTCACACTCTTATAGTGAGTAGAACGAGCTTTGCTATCCTCCTCATAAATTCTACAACAATCCACCAAATCTGAAAACCTTCTAATCCTTTGATAACCGATTGCCTGCTTGATCTCAGAACGCAATCCGTTCTTAAACTTCACACATTTGGAAAACTCTGCAGTTGCTTCAGCATAATGTGGATAAAACTGAACAAGCTCCACAAACCTAGCAGTGTAATCCACAACAGACATGCTACCTTGTTTCAACTCTAAGAACTCTATTTCTTTCTTTTCTCTTACATCTTCAGGAAAATACTTCCTCAAAAACTCCCTGCTAAACAAAGTCCAAGTGACCTCTTCACCTGCAGCTTCCAACACATGATGCGTACTAACCCACCAATCATCAGCCTCATCCTGCAACATGTGAGTACCCAATCTCACCTTATGTTCTTCAGCACAGTCCATCACTCGAAAGATTCTTTCAATCTCCTTAAGCCAAATCTGAGCACCATCAGGATCATATCTTCCTTTGAAGATAGGCGGTTTGTTCTTCCTAAACTCATCATTCCGACCAGCATTAGGTGCACCCCGCACAGCCTGAGCCATAGCTTGCATAGCAGCAGCAAGAGCAGCGTCATTCCTACCATCCATATTCTGTTCATTTCAAATAACAGAAACTATGGTTAAACAAACAGCTCACCCCAAACACAAGGACCGACACGGACTGGCACAAACTGACATAAACTGGCACAGAATGGCTCTGATACCACTTAATGTAACACCCCTAATCTATACCCCCAATTAATTAAAGCGATAGCAAATAAATCAAAGTATAATAAAACCGTTCACGGCATAGACGGAGGCGTCACATCAATTGAAACAAAATACAACAACCTGCTCATATAAATATGCAACAATCAGGTAGGACATAACAGAGGAACTCAGTTCCTAACACCCACAATTCAGATACAGAATAAAAGCGGAAAATCTGCAACTGAATCTCATATATATATATATCACATAAAATTTTGTCTGCCATATACAGAGCCATACATGTACAATCCAAAAAGAACATATACATATACACAATATCATAAATGATCTCCCCGACTACCCAGTGCTACATATCAGAGCCGACTGACAAAAGAATGAAGACCTAAGCTTCACAAAAAAAGACCTCCAGCATCTAATCTGCAATGCCTCATAGAGCATTCAAAACAGCAGAAGGGTGAGAAACACAATCATAATATAATTGCATACAATTATATAATAACACAAAAGTACACATGTAAAATATTCTCACCACAACTTACACCAGAATTCAAATACAAAACAACACAATGCATATCTCATATATCCATCACCAAGGCATATCAATCCTGTTCAATGCATTTATCACCAACATATATATATCTCAACTCATCAATTCCATTCACAATTCCACACAAAATCAATCCATTCATGATTTATGCAAATGCAAAGAGACCGACACAACGACTCTATGCAAATGCAGTACCATTCCATCCATCATTCTCATCATTAGTTCACTCAGGAACTATTGGAATCATCGCTTGTTACTTAGTGTAACTCCCCGTCGGGAAAACGATGTTCCCCGTCGCTTTAGGTCCTCTTTGTATAAGGCACACGACGTTTATGGATCGGTTTAGGTCCTCTTTGTATAAGGCACACGATCCGATCGCTTTAGGTCCTCTTTGCATAAGGCACACGATCGTCTATAATCATCGTTTTAGGTCCTCTTTGTATAAGGCACACGATGTTATAGCGGATTCCCTCTGGAACCGTTTCGTCGCTCATACCCCACAAGGGCACACGACATCACAAGATGCATATCATGATGCTTGGCATACAATGACTCATGACAATCCAACGCATACATATATACAATCATGTGAACCATCTCAACATCAAGAATCATGCATATACAATCAACCACAATCACAATGCATTTACTTACCCTTAGGCCACAAACCATCATCACAACATTTCATCACATGCATTTACATCATATAACAGCACACTAGTCATACGATATATATCAAAAGCATATTGCATGATAACACATCAAATACCCACCATTAAAACGGTAAAAGTCGACAAAACGACACATTTCCAAATTCCCGACATAATTAAATCGGCCAACAATCTCAAAACTATTTTAATAAGAAAGAACATTTCAATAGTTTTCTAACGGTACCAAGAACGCCTCGATCCGAGTTACGGATCAAAAGTTATGAATTTTCAAAGAAAAGAATTTATTGAGAAACAGCCAGATTCACCTGGCGACTTAGGATTTCGCCTGGCGGATCCCCCTTTTGCCAGCACTTCGCCTGGCGAACTAGTGGCGAACCACAAATTTAGAAAAACCCCAAGAGTTATAGAAGCTAACCCATTTCTGTCTTTCCGATTTCTCCTGGCGACTTACAATTTCGCCTAGCGAATCCCCCTTCGCCAGCACTTCGCCTGGCGAACTAGTGGCGAGACCTAATTCGCCTGAAGAATCGCACCAGAACCAGAAAATTCTGCTGCGGATTACATGATTCCAAAACCCCCCAAAAATCCCATTTTTCATCCCAAATCAATTCCAACAACAAAACAAATATCAGCAATCACTCATAAACACAGTGTGATCATACAACGAGATTTATATCGATTTCCGACCACGAAAACATCGATTTCTATTCATTTACTCATTTTCAACCTAGAAGTGAAAACTATGGAAAGACAAGAGAATATTCAAACACACACATACATAATCATACACAAGCATAAGATAATCGAGTTTCACACCCTTACCCGATTTAATCGTGTTTGAAAAGTCGGTTAGATCAATTTCTTTCTCTCCAAGTTTTCTCCTTTTTTCTTCTTTTCTTTCTCTTTTCCTTCTTCTCTTTTTCTTTCTCTCTATTTTTCTCTCTTTCTAACCTCTAAGTTCTATTTTAAATGAAAAACATAATATCTACCCAACAAAAGACCAAAATACCCCTACATTCAAATATCTCGCAAACGCTCTCAAAACGCGATAAAACATATTCACGATGAAAAATAATATATTACCAAATAAAAGTCAAGAATAAAATAATATAAATACCAAAATAATTAAATCAACTCGATTAAATAAATCTAACAAAAACTGGGGTGTTACACACAAACCTTTAGTTGACATAAGCATTCTCTCCGTATTTCCTTCAGTTTCAGAAACAACACAACTCTCACAAGCATCCTTGAAATCAGCAGCAATCTACACTACTCATCTTAACGATTGGTAAACACAGGGTTTAACTCCTACCAACCCGTCCCAAGAATAACATCATCTTGTTCTAACTGAAGACAAACTTTGCCCATTCTTAGGAAACACGTCAGGATACTTCACACATCACTGACCAATCTCTAGCCAAAACATCGCCTTTCCCCCTCACAAGGAAGGGAATAACAAGGACACATAACCGTCTTCCCTCAAGGATCACACCATTCTCAAATAGATGAAGAGTCCAACACTGCACTCTCTCCTGCAGTAACATGATATCCAATCTCCCAACAATAGGAATATCCAAGAGAAGCGGACGCTTCTCCCCCACTTGTTTCATTCCCAGCCTGCAGATGGAAAACAAAACAAGCATCGACAGTGTTTTCACACACATGTCGCATACTTGGGAACAACATAATTAAACAACCTGGCCGGACCGGCCGACCTGCTCTAATACCGCTGTGTAACACCCTAAAACCCCCGCGTAAAATAATACAATTATCAGAGTAAAAATTCAAATAAAAGTTCAGCACTTAGGATGTTGCTTCATACATACACCTGCTCAAGCAAATAACATGTAACACATACTTGTTATTATTAACGGTACTACGAAATCATTATTAAAAATTCTTCTCAATAAGCAGCGGAAAACTTCTTTGAATCGACAATAAAAACTTCGCATATTTAAACCACATATTCATCATCAATTAAAACAAAATATAATAACTATAACAGAAATAAAACATAAGCGTTCCATAATCCTTAGTGTTACATATCAGAGCAAACGCTAACTCAAACATAAAGTGAAGGACTTCGTCTTCAATAACCGCAACTCCGAACTATCCTTGATTATCTGCACGTTACCCACGTGGAGGCAACATTCAAACAGAAGGGGTGAGATATCATAACTAGATAAAGGAAAATATGATAAAAAATAGGCAAGAACTATATCATGCATATCACCTGTTCCACAACATACCACAACAACATCCAACATTCAATACAACATTCACGCAACAACAGATGCAACAATTATGCAATGCAATGAGACTCAATAACTTGACTCAATGCATGTGGTACCAATTCGATCCCTTTTTCATGATCATAATTCCCGTCGAAATTTCAATATAAGTCGCTCACACCCCACACGGGCACACAACAACCGTGATCGCTCACACCCCACATGGGCTGACGAAACCCGTAATCGCTCACACCCTACATGGGCACACGATTACCTCAATAAAAACAACAACACAATTCCATTTTAAGGAATCCAGATAAGGCGCCCACACCCCACATGGGCACACGACTTATCATACAACTTATGCAACATGATATGCATTCAACAACAACATACAACGACGACCAATGCATATGACTATCATACATCCAATACATCACACTACGATTGTCCAACACGCAGCATATACCTGCCAAATATGCAACAATTGTAATCCACCGCTACAATACACATTCGCACAACTGAACTTAACATCTCAACGTTCAACACATCACAATGTACACGGAAACACAATTAACGCATTGAATAGTTGGAATTCTAGCATTGAAAATAATTTTAACAGAAAGTACACAAAACCAGCATTCCAACGATTCGAACGGCAACTGAAACGGACCTACGGATCAAATGATATGAATTTTCAAAGTTTTCCAAAAATCAGTCCCAGTGTAATCGATTACCACAAACCGGTAATCGATTACACCCCCCAAAAATCCAATTTTCATATTTTCAATGTTAACCGGTTACCACCATTAGGGTAATCGTTTACACCTGCTACATAAGCACTTTACTGCTATATTTTTACTCCAGAACTTATTTTTAAGCCGTTTCAAAACCAGTTTTTCTTAGAATTCTTCCAAAACATTTTACAAAGCAAAAACACACTTTTCAAAAGTTTAAAAACTCAAGTTTTCCTTTTCAAAATCGTTCATAACATTGTTCTGACTCAGACACGCGAATTACATGTACAACACTCCACATTTACAATATACGCCTCTCAATCCAACGAAATCAACAACAACAATCACACAAGACACAATTTTCAATAGAAATCAACACAACAACATACAATCCATTGAATTATCAAGAATCAATCACTCATCAAAACCATCATATTCATGAACAAAGAGAAGAAAATTCAAAATCCTACATGTTAGAAACTACCCACCAATCATCATGGCAACCCTTAGATAGTTAGAACCCCGCCCTTACCTTAGAGTTATGCCAAGACTTCAACCTTAGCAATGGAGGTTCTCCCTCTTCTTCTCCTTTGCCCTAGCTCCTCTTCTCGCTTGTTTTCACGTAAACCAACTTTCTCCCTATTTCCCCTATTCCTTATATTATTATATTATTATATTATTATTATTTAATCCAACTATTTAAAATAATAACAACAATAATAAACTAAATACTTATTTAAATAATAATATCCTCCTATTATTTAATCAATTAAGTAGTAACTAATTTAAATAATTAGCTATACTCCTCACACCACCAAGTTCTATACTTTTGCTCACACACCCTTAACACCTTGAAATCTTATTCTTAAGGCTACAACCCCCCACCAAGGGTACCCGAAACATCTCCAAATACGCATAGTCACATAATTATACATATCAACACATGAATATAATTACAAATAATAATTAAAATAAAACGGGGTCCTATAGCTAACACAGTAACACGGACCCACCATCTCCACAACCTACATAATCTTCACTCTAAAAACTTTGCATTTTGGCCGCCGCCGACGTTCACTTGCAACAACAACAAGCTGCGACCATTTTGACGCTTCGAGCTGCTCCATAAAACATCGCACATGCTTTCGCTCGCAGCTTCGGTCACATAGTCGTTTTGTTTCGATAACGACTGCGGTCGGTTAGTTATTCCTTTCCCTTTTACTTTTTATGGCTCATCTTTGTGTTTAGTTTGTTAGATGTAATTCAGGTTTTTTCGAAGTCGAAGGACTTATAGGTTTTGGCTAAGTCGAAATGTTGTATAGTTGTAGTGTTATAAGTCAGCTATATTCGACAGAGTCGAATATAGCTGATAAAGAGTTCAGTAGAAATGTTAGTTTGTGGGCCTGGGCTTTGATAGCCTATATAAAGGGTCTTTTACATTGTATTTTTACACAACAGCTTAATAATAAAATTTTACAAAGTTTCCAAACCCTATTCTCTTCTTATTTTCTTCTCTGTCTTTCTCCTTCTTCTTCTTTCTCTCAAACATTCATCTTTCTTGAACGTAGTTCCAACAAATTGGTATTATAGAGCCCGGTTGCGATTCAGAGAGAATCTAAATGGCAAACGGAACAATAACGTCCACACAATTCCCAGCGAATCTACCGGTTTTCAAAGGAGAAAACTACCAACGGTGGGTTGCGCAGATGAGGGTTATTTTCAGATTTCAAGATGTGGTTGAAATCGTGAATAATGGTGTAACTGAATTGGGAGCGAATGCGAATGATGAACAGAAAGCTGTGTACAAGGATCAACGGAAGAAAGATGGCAAAGCGTTGTTCTTGATTCACCAGTGTGTGGATCCGAATGTGTTTGAGAAAATTATTGAAGAAGAATCTGAAAAAGGAGCGTGGGACAAGTTAAAGAACTTGTATGGAGGTGATGAGAAACAGAAGAGGGTAAAGCTGCAAACCTTGAGAAAGCAATACGAAATGATTCAAATGAAGGAAGATGAATCAGTTTCGGAGTTCTTTTCAAGATTGGTGATGCTGTCGAACCAGATGAAGTCTTGTGGAGAAACAATCACAGATTTGCAGAAGATTGAGAAGGTACTAAGATCTCTGACTGCAAATTTTGATTACATTGTAGTGTCCATTGAAGAGTCCAAGAATCTTGCTGAGATGAAGATTGAAGAGCTACAGGCTTCTTTGGAAGCTCATGAGATGAGATTGAAGCAAAGAAGTTCAGAAAGAGAAAAGGTATCGGACCAAGTACTACAAGCGAAATTCACCAAGAAATCTGGGAAGGCGAAGCAGGGAAGGAACCTTGCTGGTGATGAGAAGTCAAGCAAGAGTTCAAAGAATCATGATGATTCAAAGAAAGTCATGGGAAACAAGTATTCTGGGAAGAAAGTTAACATGAAAGACGTGCAATGTTACAATTGTCAAAGTTTTGGTCATTATGCTCGAGACTGTCGAAAGAAGAAGGAAGCACGAGCAAAAGAAAGTGACAAAGCGCAGTATACACAGGCAGAAGATAGTGATTCTGAAGGTGTGCTACTAATGGCAGACACTCAGTCGAACGATAATGAAACAAATTTGTGGTATCTTGATTCAGGTTGCAGCAACCACATGATTGGTAATAAGAACTGGTTCACGAAGCTTGATGAATCAGTTAAGAAGGTGATAAAGTTTGCAGATGGTAGACGGATCACATCAGGTGGAAAAGGAAAAACATATCTGTAATGAGAAGAGATGGTAGACAAGCCAGCATTACTGATGTGTTGTATGTGCCTTCTATGACAAGTAACTTGATAAGTATAGGTCAATTACTTGCTAAAGGACATAATATGAAGCTGGAGAAGAACCAAATGAAGGTGTATCATGCTGATGGTAGGTTGATATTGAAAGCACCATTGGCTGATAACAAGACGTTTAAAGTTCAGATTAACATGATTAATCATGAATGTCTTGCGTCAACTACAGAAGAGGAAAAGAATTGGCTATGGCATCATAGATATGGGCATCTAAACTTCAGGAGTTTGGGTATGCTCAATCAAAAGAAGATGTTTTATGGTTTACCTCAGGTGAAGGAACCAAATCATGTGTGTGAAGAATGCTGTAAAGCAAAGCAGGCTAGAAAAGCATTCAAGCATGATCTGCCAATTAAGTCAAAAGGAAAGTTAGAGCTTGTTCATTCTGACGTATGTGGACCTTTTGAAGTTAGGTCGAATGGTGGCAAGCGTTACTTCTTAACTTTCATCGATGAATTCACCAGATATATGTGGATTTATATGATCGAAAGTAAGAGTGAAGTATTCACAAAGTTCAAGAAGTTTAAGTTGCTTGTCGAAAAGCAAAGTGGCTGCAAGCTAAAGAAACTGAGTACTGATGGTGGTGGTGAATACACCTCTCGAGAGTTTGCTAGATTTTGTGAAGAGGAAGGTATAGATCATGAGGTTATTGCACCCTATACACCTCAACATAATGGGATAGCTGAGAGAAAGAATAGAAGTATACTGAATATGACGAGAAGTATGTTGAAGACTAAAGAGGTGCCAAAGAGATTTTGGGCTGAAGCAGCTTCGACAGCAGTATACATTCTGAATAGATGTCCAACGAAGAAGTTAGTCAAGAAGACTCCTTATGAAGCATGGACAGGTGAGAAGCCAAACGTAAGTCATCTTAGAATTTTTGGATCAATATGTTTTAGGCATGTTCCTGAGCAATTGAGAACAAAACTAGATGATCGAAGTCAAACCATGGTGCTCATAGGTTATCATTCGACTGGTGCATATAGACTATATTCACCAGAAGATGATAAATTTGTGATCAGTCGAGATGTTCTGGTAGATGAAAATCAAAAATGGGAGTGGAGTCATGGGTCAGTTCGACAGGATACTGGTCGACAGATGGAAGAGACAGTTCCAACGGTGTTTGAAGAAGACCAACAAACTGAGGCCACGACAAGTCGAAATGAAGAACCTCCTGAGCAGAATGTCAGAAGATCAACTAGAACAAGAGCTGAGTCGACAAGGTTAGCTGGATATGAGAGATTTCCAGATAATGCAATCAATGCAGATGGTGACTTAATAGAAGAAGCAATGATGATGGCTGAAGCAGAACCAATTAATTTGGATGAAGCCATGAATGATTCGAATTGGTGTGAAGCCATGAAGGAAGAACTCAGGGCAATCAAGAAGAACAATACCTGGGAACTTGTCGAAAATGCCAGCAAGAAGCCTATTGATGTGAAATGGGTTTACAAGCTGAAACGAAGGCCAAATGGTGAAATTGCCAAGCATAAGGCAAGACTAGTGGCAAGAGGTTTTCTACAGAAACCTGGTATTGATTTCGACGAAGTATATGCGCCAGTGGCTAGGTTGGAAACAATCAGGATTATTGTTTCGACAGCAGCGTATAGAGGATGGAAGATACATCAGTTGGATGTAAAATCAGCATTTTTGAATGGACCTTTGGAGGAAGAAGTTTATGTCAGTCAACCACCAGGATTTGAGGTTAAAGGGCATGAGTCGAAGGTGTACAGATTGAGGAAGGCTCTCTATGGATTGAAGCAAGCCCCTAGGGCTTGGAACAAAAGAATAGATAGTTTCCTAATCGAAGCAGGGTTCACAAAGTGTGTGTCTGAGCATGGAGTTTATGTAAATGATGTCGACAATGATAGTCGAATCATTTTATGCCTGTATGTTGATGATTTACTGATTACAGGTGCAAATGAAGCTGAGATAAGAAAAGTTAAGTCGAAGCTAATGCAAGAGTTCGAAATGTCCGACCTAGGGAATTTGTCATATTTCTTAGGAATGGAATTCAAAGACACAGCTGAAGGTGTGTTCCTGCACCAGAAGAAGTATGCTCAAGATATTTTGAAGAGGTTCAAGATGATTGACTGTAAAGCTACGACAACTCCATTGGAAACATGAGCAAAGTTAAAGAAGGTAACTGATGATGAGTTTGTAAGTTCGACACTGTACAAACAAATTATTGGATCCTTGAGGTATCTTTGCAATACAAGGCCGGGCATTTGTCAGAGTGTCAGATTGTTAAGTCGATTTATGGAGTAACCCCAAGAATGTCATCTTATTGCAGTAAAGAGAGTACTGAGATACATTAAGGGTACGATTGATCATGGTGTGTTGATGCCATGTCGAAATAGGTCTAAGTCGAAAGATGTGGAGGTATATGGTTATACTGATTCAGATTTCAGTGGAGACCAAGATGAGAAGAAAAGTACTGCAGGCTATATTTTCATGATCGAAGGAGCTCCAATCTCTTGGAGTTCGAGAAAACAAAGCATTGTGGCTTTGTCATCATGTGAAGCTGAGTATGTAGCTGCATCGTATGCAGCATGTCAGGCAGCATGGATAGAGATGTTGCTCGAAGAACTCAAGATCAAGGAACCTGGGAAGATGAAGTTGTTTGTAGACAACAAGTCAGCTATTGATCTTGCTAATCATCCTATGTGTCATGGTCGAAGTAAGCACATAGAAAGAAGGTGTCATTTTCTCAAGGATCAAGTGAACAGAGGGAAGTTGGATCTTGAATATTGCAAGACTGAAGTTCAACTAGCTGACATACTTACCAAACCTTTGAAGAAAATCAGATTCGACGAGTTAAAGAAGAGCATTGGGATGAGAAGTCTCGAAAACATGAATTAGGTGGTGTGTTAGATGTAATTCAGGTTTTGTCGAAGTCGAAGGACTTATAGGTTTTGGCGAAGTCGAAATGTTGTATAGTTGTAGTGTTGTAAGTCAGCTGTATTCGACAGGGTCGAATATAGCTGATAAAGAGTTCAGTCGAAATGTTAGTTTGTGGGCCTGGGCTTTGATAGCCTATATAAAGGGTCTTTTACTTTATATTTTTACACAACAGCTTCATAATAAAATTTTACAAAGTTTCCAAACCCTAATCTCTTCTTATTTTCTTCTCTCTCTTTCTCCTTATTCTTCTTTCTCTCAAACATTCATCTTTCTTGAACGTAGTTCCAACATAGTTTAGATTATTGCATGAAGTTTGATTTTTATTACTTAAATTTGATAGTCGTTCTAGCATTTCTATGGTTTAAAGTAGTTATTTTTTCTTTTATTATTATTGAGTGTTCATGTACACATATCAGAGCTACTTCAAAAGCAAAAATGGAAGATTGTGATAGTCCTAAGGAGCTTTTCTTCTATTGGTATTTCGAAGCCAGACACTCGAACTATATTTTAGGGCCACTGAGAGATCAATATGATTCTAGTTTGATGTATTAAGCTTAGCAAGATGTAATTTCAATTTGAATTATAACTAAATTGGTAAATTGAAAAAAAAAAGACTAAATCCACGTGTTTTCTTGATTTTAATTATTTCCATCTTTTTTTTTAAATTTGTATGATATTAGAAAAATAAAAAAGAGCATTTTAATTATTTATTTTTAGTATTTCATTTCTATTTTCATTAGTCATTTGTTATATATTTGAAAAGGTAAAAGAAAAAATTGTTTTAATTATTTTTGTTTTGTAATATTGAAAAATACCAAAAATGTATCATAATTATTAATTTTTTTAAATATTTTTATTTAATATTGATTAATTAATTTATTAATTAAGTTTATTAAATATTTATATTTAAATTAATTAATAATTCTTTTGTTGCCCGATTTTAGTTTGCCACTTGCTTGCTTCCATTATTTTGGGCATGTTCTATCGGATTAATTCTTGATGTTCTTCTTTGATTAATCTATTTTTCACGATGCTTTGCCGTGAATGTTTGTGGATTTTATCATGATGCTTTGCCACGTATCTTTATTGATTACATGATGTTTTACCATGTATTCTATGTTTTTATCTTACTGTTAATTCACATAATGCTTTTCCATGTATGCCTTGTTGATCTCACGATGTTTTGCCTTGAGTGTTTATGGATTTTACTTTGTTGCTTTCACATGATGCTTTCTCATGTGTATTGTGTACTTTGTTGATGCTTCTACACGATGTTTTGCCATGTACTATGTGTTTACTGATTTCATTTTGCATAACTCACATGATGATTTTCCATGTATTCGCTCCTTACACGATACTTTGCCGTGAATGTTGGTTGATTTTACTTATTGTTTATTCACATGATGTTTAGCCATGTGCACTCTGTTGATGTTATTTGTTCATACATGATGATTTTCCATGTATATGTTCATTCCACGATGTTTTTCCATGTACTTTCTATTTGTTGATATCTTTTAGCTTAAGTCGCATGATGCTCTGGCATGTGTATTTGGGTCATTCCATTTGTTGTTCATACTACATGATGGTTTTCCATGTATGTTGTTGATTTCATCTGCTAATTCGTGATGCTTTGCCACGTACCTTTATCTGTTACTTCCATACATGATTTTCATGTCATGTACTTGTTGCCTTCCTGTTGATTACATGATGTTTTGCCTTGTATCTTTGTTGACCTTTTTGTTGTCTGATTACCACAATGTTTTGCCATGTGTATTCTGTGATTTCTTATTTGTTTGACTATACATGATGTTCTTTCCATGTACTATGTCTGTGTCTTTATTTGATGCCATTTACATTATGATTTTCCATGTACCTATTGCTTTATTTTTATGCCTTGTTAACCAAATCCAAGGGAAGATGATTGTTTGTCATGTGTCTGCCTCTTGTATGATTCCATCTTTCTTTACCTATCTTTACTGTTGTACTTGGTTCTTAAAACCTAACAACTCGTAGTTCTGAACTACGATTGCTCTGACTTCCTTTTAAGGATGCGTAGGCATAAGATTACAAGATCCTAGCGAGCTACCTTTTTCTTTTTTCCCCTTTTTCTTTTTACTTTGCCCATCTTTATCCTTAGCAAACAATTTTAGCCAAAACACAAATTTTTCAAGAGGTTCCTGTAAAGTACTGCAGATGCTTAGGGTGCTAGTATCTTCCCTTAGTATAACCAACCCTCGTACCTTTGATCTCTCTTTGCTTAGCTTTAGGCCTTGCTTTTTGCTTTGCATGTTTACTTAGGGTTTTTTTGTTCGATATTTTCTCCCTTCCCTTGGAAAAATAAAAGTTCGGTGGTGATATCATCGTTTTACGAGTCAAGCTAATCCGATAGCTTTGGTCTTCGATTCTCACAGCGACAGGGAATAGGGTGATTGTTATGCCTTTGAGTTAATGTTGATTTGGTATTTTAAAGTTTTATACTTTATTTATGAAGTTTGAAACTTTATTGTTTTGAAATGATTTTTCGCTGCGTGATGTCACGTGTTTTGATGAGTTTTGGATGGTGGTCGTTGGTGACACCTTAAATTGTCGAATAATTATTTTTATATAAGTTTCAAGGTTTAGGTCATTGGATTCAATTTTGATTTATTTCATTGAATATCAAATCCAAAAGTGTGTTTTGGCTGGACAGAGTAGCGGTCATTCTGTTGTTGTCGGTTGGCGTCAGGTTGCATTTGTTCGTTGGAGGTAGTGTACCTTCTCGTGTGGCTACTGTTGTGTCGGTTGCTTCTGGTACAATGTGTGTCGGAGTTGTAGTGTGATTAGGGGCTGGTGCTTTGAGTGGGACTCTTGTTGTTTTGATTCATGTATTTTTATGGGTAGGTTGGTGTTGTTACTGGATTTGGGTGGAAATATTGTCATGACAGTATAATGAACGTGTAATGGTTTTGGTATTCCTAAATGGTAATTTTTATGCCCCTTTAATAAATTTGGCTTTAAAAAAACTAGGTCGAATGGAAGAGTGGGGAGTAGGTGTTAGATTAATTATTTAATTAACCAAATATGGATTGACATAATTAATTATTAATTAATTATATTATGGTCAATTGATATTAAACACTAAATAGATGAATTATTTGTTAGAAGTAATTCAAGTTCTCTGTCGAAGTCGAAGTCAGAGTCTTTATAGGGTTTGTGTCGAAGTCGAATTATTTGTAGTGTTGTGTAGTCAGCTGTATTCGACAGAGTCGAATATAGCTGTTACGGAAGTTAGTCGAAATGTTGTTTGGGCCTGGGCTTTGATAGCCTATTTAAAGGGCATTGTAATTTGTAATACACAACAGCTTCATAATAAAATTTTACAAAGTTTCAAACCCTAATCTCTCTTCTTATTTTCTCTCCTTCTTCTTCTTCTTCTTTCTCTCAAATATTCATCTTTCTTGGAACCCAGTTCCAACAATTGGTATCAACGAGCCCGGTTGCGATTCAGAGAGAATCTAATGGCAAACGGAACAACAACGTCCACACAATTCCCAGCGAATCTACCGGTTTTCAAAGGGGAAAACTACCAATGGTGGGTTGCGCAGATGAGGGTTATTTTCAGATTTCAAGATGTGGTTGAAATCGTGAATGATGGTGTAACAGAATTGGGGGCGAATGCGACTGATGAACAGAAAGCTGTTTACAAGGATCAACGGAAGAAAGATGGCAAAGCGTTGTTCTTGATTCACCAGTGTGTGGATCCGAATGTGTTTGAGAAAATTATTGAAGAAGAATCCGCAAAAGGAGTGTGGGACAAGTTAAAGAACTTGTATGGAGGTGATGAGAAACTGAAGAGGGTGAAGCTGCAAACCTTGAGAAGGCAATACGAAATGATTCAAATGAAGGAAGATGAATCAGTTTCAGAGTTCTTTTCAAGATTGGTGATGCTGACGAACCAGATGAAGTCTTGTGGAGAAACAATCACAGATTTGCAGAAGATTGAGAAGGTACTAAGATCTCTGACTGCAAATTTTGATTACATTGTAGTGTCCATTGAAGAGTCCAAGAATCTTACTGAGATGAAGATTGAAGAGTTACAGGCTTCTTTGGAAGCTCATGAGATGAGATTGAAGCAAAGAAGTTCAGAAAGAGAAAAGGTATCGGACCAAGTACTACAAGCGAAATTCACCAAGAAATCTGGGAAGGCGAAGCTGGGAAGGAACCTTGCTGGTGATGAGAAGTCAAGCAAGAGTTCAAAGAATCATGATGATTCAAAGAAAGTCATGGGAAACAAGTATTCTGGGAAGAAAGTTAACATGAAAGACGTGCAGTGTTACAATTGTCAAAGTTTTGGTCATTATGCTCGAGACTGTCGAAAGAAGAAGGAAGCACGAGCAAAAGAAAGTGACAAAGCGCAGTATGCACAGGCAGAAGATAATGATTCTGAAGGTGTGCTACTAATGGCAGACACTCAGTCGAACGATGATGAAACAAATTTGTGGTATCTTGATTCAGGTTGCAGCAACCACATGATTGGTAATAAGAACTGGTTCACGAAGCTTGATGAATCAGTTAAGAAGGTGATAAAGTTTGCAGATGGTAGACGGATCACATCAGGTGGAAAAGGAAAAACATATCTGTAATGAGAAGAGATGGTAGAAAAGCCAGCATTACTGATGTGTTGTATGTGCCTTCTATGACAAGTAACTTGATAAGTATAGGTCAATTACTTGCCAAAGGACATAATATGAAGCTGGAGAATAACCAAATGAAGGTGTATCATGCTGATGGTAGGTTGATATTGAAAGCACCATTGGCTGATAACAATACGTTTAAAGTTCAGATTAACATGATTAATCATAAATGTCTTGTGTCAACTACAGAAGAGGAAAAGAATTGGCTATGGCATCATAGATATGGGCATCTAAACTTCAGGAGTTTGGGTATGCTGAATCAGAAGAAGATGGTGTATGGTTTACCTCAGGTGAAGTAACCAAATCATGTGTGTGAGGAATGCTGCAAAACAAAGCAGGCTAGAAAAGCATTCAAACATGATCTGCCAATTAAGTCTAAAGGAAAGTTGGACCTTGTTCATTCTGACGTATGTGGACCTTTTGAAGTTAGGTCGAATGCTGGAAAGCGTTACTTCTTAACTTTCATTGATGAATTCACCAAATATATATGGATTTATGTGATCGAAAGAAAGAGTGAAGTATTCACAAAGTTCAAGAAGTTTAAGTTGCTTGTCGAAAAGCAAAGTGGCTGCAAGCTAAAGAAACTGAGAACTAATGGTGGTGGTGAATACACCTCTCGAGAGTGGGCTAAATTTTGTGAAGAGGAAGGTATAGAGCATGAGGTTATTGTACCCTATACACCTCAACATAATGGAATAGCTGAGAGGAAGAATAGAAGTATACTGAATATGACGAGAAGTATGTTGAAGGCGAAAGAGGTGCCAAAGAGATTTTGGGCTGAAGCAGCTTCGACAGCAGTATACATTCTGAATAGATGTCCAACGAAGAAGCTAGTCGAGAAGACTCCTTTTGAAGCTTGGACAGGCAAGAAGCCAAATGTAAGTCATCTTAGAGTTTTTGGATCAATATGTTTTAGGCATGTTCCTGAGCAATTGAGAACAAAACTAGATGATCGAAGTCAAACCATGGTGCTCATAGGTTATCATTCGACTGGTGTATATAGACTATATTCACCAGAAGATGATAAATTTGTGATCAGTCGAGATGTTCTGGTAGATGAAAATCAAAATTGGGAGTGGTGTCATGGGTCAGTTCGACAGGATACTGGTCGACAGATGGAAGAGACAGTTCCGACAGTGTTTGAAGAAGACCAACAAACTGAGGCCACGACAAGTCGAAATGAAGAACCTCCTGAGCAGAATGTCAGAAGATCAACTAGAACAAGAGTTGAGTCGACAAGGTTAGCTGGATATGAGAGATTTCCAGATAATGCAATCGATGCAGATGGTGACTTAATAGAAGAAGCAATGATGATGGCTGAATCAGAACCAATTAATTTGGATGAAGCCATGAATGATTCGAATTGGTGTGAAGCCATGAAGGAAGAACTCAGGGCAATCGAGAAGAACAATACCTGGGAACTTGTCGAAAAAGCCAGCAAGAAGCCTATTGATGTGAAATGGGTTTACAAGCTGAAACGAATGCCAAATGGTGAAATTGCCAAGCATAAGGCAAGACTAGTGGCAAGAGGTTTTCTACAGAAACCTGGTATTGATTTCGACGAAGTATATGCGCCAGTGGCTAGGTTGGAAACAATCAGGATTGTTGTTTCGACAGCAGCGTATAGAGGATGGAAGATACATCAGTTGGATGTAAAATCAGCATTTTTGAATGGACCTTTGGAGGAGGAAGTTTATGTCAGTCAACCACCAGGATTTGAGATCAAAGGGCATGAGTCGAAGGTGTACAGATTGAGGAAGGCTCTCTATGGATTGAAGCAAGCCCCGAGGGCTTGGAACAAAAGAATAGATAGTTTCCTAATCGAAGCAGGGTTCACAAAGTGTGTGTCTGAGCATGGAGTTTATGTAAATGATGTCGACAATGATAGTTGAATCATTTTATGCTTGTATGTTGATGATTTGCTGATTACAGGTGCAAATGAAGCTGAGATAAGAAAAGTTAAGTCGAAGCTAATGCAAGAGTTTGAAATGTCCGACCTAGGGAATTTGTCATATTTCTTAGGGATGGAATTCAAAGACACAGCTGAAGGTGTGTTCCTGCACCAGAAGAAGTATGCTCAAGATATTTTGAAGAGGTTCAAGATGATTGACTGTAAAGCTGCGACAACTCCATTGGAAACAGGAGCAAAGTTGAAGAAGGTAACTGATGATGAGTTTGTAAGTTCGACACTGGACAAACAAATTATTGGATCCTTGAGGTATCTTTGCAATACAAGACCGGACATTTGTCATGGTGTGCTGATGTCCGGTCGAAATAAGGGTACGATTGATCATGGTGTGCTGAGATACATTAAGGGTACGATTGATCATGGTGTGCTGATGCCATGTCGAAATAAGTCCAAGTCGAAAGATGTGGAGGTATATGGTTATACTGATTCAGATTTCAGTGGAGACCAAGATGAGAAGAAAAGTACTGCAGGATATATTTTCATGATTGAAGGAGCTCCATTCTCTTGGAGTTCGAGAAAACAAAGCATTGTGGCTTTGTCATCATGTGAAGCTGAGTACGTAGCTGCATCGTATGCATCATGTCAGGCAGCATGGATAGATATGTTGCTCGAAGAACTCAAGATCAAGGAACCTGGGAAGATGAAATTGTTTGTAGACAACAAGTCAGCTATTGATCTTGCCAATCATCCTATGTGTCATGGTCGAAGTAAGCACATAGAAAGAAGGTATCATTTTCTCAAGGATCAAGTGAACAGAGGGAAGCTGGATCTTGAATATTGCAAGACTGAAGTTCAACTAGCCGACATACTTACCAAACCTTTAAAGAAAGTCCGATTCGACGAGTTAAAGAAGAGCATTGGGATGAGAAGTCTCGAGAACATGAATTAGGTGGTGTGTTAGAAGTAATTCAAGTTCTCTGTCGAAGTCGAAGTCAGAGTCTTTATAGGGTTTGTGTCGAAGTCAAATTAGTTGTAGTGTTGTGTAGTCAGCTGTATTCGACAGAGTCGAATATAGCTGTTAAGGAAGTTAGTTGAAATGTTGTTTGGGCCTGGGCTTTGATAGCCTATATAAAGGGCATTGTAATTTGTAATACACAACAGCTTCATAATAAAATTTTACAAAGTTTCAAACCCTAATCTCTCTTCTTATTTTCTCTCCTTCTTCTTCTTTTTCTTTCTCTCAAATATTCATCTTTCTTGGAACCCAGTTCCAACATTATTTGATTGAATTTTGTGCCTGAATAGACCATGATGGGTTGGACCATTCAGTTAAGTCAAATGAGAGGTCTCTGCCCTCAGCCGTTTAGCTATTTAAGTATCTTTCCATTAGACAATTAACATACTCTAAAACCCTAAATGATAATGAGGGTAGTAATTCTCTCATACTCACTCGCTTCAACCAAAAGTCTCTTCAATTCGACAAGGTACATCGTTCCTATTATTACTGATTATTCATGGATTAAATAATATGTTATAATTTGTATCTATTAGATTTAATTAAATTTATCAATTGGTATCAGAGCCTGTTTGAGATACATTTTATGACTATTGTTTGAATCACAACCTTGTTGTAAAACACTTTGTAATGTTGTTTTTGTGGTTTGAGAGGATAAGCATATTGTGCATAATTATATCACTGCATTAGCAATAGTTGATTTATTTCTAATCCCTAACGTGCAAAAATGGTGGATTTGTATGATCCCTTTAATTACTTTGTTAATTATTCAAAGTTATGATATATTTGTTATGTTAGATTAAAAGATCATGAATTGAACATGTTTTGGATATCCCGCTGTCGCAATAATTATTCGATGACAAATTGCGTATTTCATTCAATGTACTTTCAAATTCTTTTGTTTGATATGTAATAGATTTTGGCTATATGCTACTGTCTATGATTCAACTTCTTTTTTGAAATTATATAAGGGGTTGATTCAAAGTAAACATGTTTTCTATTCTTTATAATCCCATGTTTTTTTGAAAATTATCAATAATATGAACTAAACAATTTGTTTCCCTAGCCACATGTGTATCGTGGACATTAAATTATAATATATTTTCAAATTATTTACCTCTCAAATTGTTATGAATCTTTCCACTATCACAATTAATCATCAAATTGAATGAGTCTTTTCAAAATTATCTGCTAATATATAGCCTGATTTTTCAAAAACTTTAAAACGATTATATTGTGATAAAAGAAAGTAACCACTTTAATGGATCAATTTATAATGGCATGATATTATAATTACATTATAATTAATATTAATAATATTTGGTATATATTTCATAATTATTTGACACTTTTAAATCTTTCTTTCATGTGTCAATAAAAATTGATTTTAATTTTATTCTAGTTAATAAAATTTATTTAAAGACATTTATTTTGTTAACTCTATAGCTATTATATATCCGACATCATTTATGTTTTTTGTTAAAGCCATTTATTTTGTTAAAATGATTTATTTTTTGTTGATTTCTAAATCACTTGAGATGACACACTGATATATTATGTAAGTTATCAAAGTTTAGTGGTTTTTCGAGTAAGCATGAATGTCACATTATCTATAAAGTAAATCGTAATTTATTTATTGTTTTGAATCTCACGTGACTTATTATTATATAATTTTATATAAGAAAAAAATTTGTGTATGACACTATCCATTCCTTAAAAAAATATAAAGAGTACAATTATATAAAATGAATTGAATATTTTTCATAATATTTTAAAATTAAAACTCTCTATTTATTTTCATAAATTAATTTCTTATTATATGCTCAAATCAACTTTCTAACTAAGATTGGGACATGCTAATGATCTCCCTAATTTACCCTTCATTACAAAACTCTTTTA
Organism: Lathyrus tuberosus; assembly: GCA_022829125.1. Lineage (NCBI taxonomy): Eukaryota > Viridiplantae > Streptophyta > Magnoliopsida > Fabales > Fabaceae > Lathyrus > Lathyrus tuberosus. Next base: position 10,949,621 of record JALAZF010000105.1, on the reverse strand, counting down.
CACTACCATTTGCCCTTTTTGGTAATTCAATAAATTAAAATCCATTGACCAATCATATTTCACCTTTTGTACACTTGGCACCAATTTTTCAAATCCTTTCCCTCTCACAATTTCTTCTCTTTCCTTCATCACAACCTTTCTAGCTTTCTCACCCACTTTCTATCTTCATATGCGTTAAAACCTTCATTCATCTCCTCAAACCCTAAATCGGCAGTCATCCCCTTTCTCCCTCGTCTTTGTTTCTCCATCCTCTGCTACTATGAAAAGGTATGTTTTTTCCCTCTTCTCTCTCTTTCCCGGTTTCTCTATACCCCATTTTTATTTCTCTCTCTTTACACGGTTCTTCGTTTTCTCTCTACCTCTTTCTCTTTTCCTATCAAACCCTAGGTAGTTCATCACTATCATCGATGCTGCACGACCATCTCAACTGCAAAAGGTATGTTTTTTCGGTCTTTTATTGTTCTTTCTTTCATGTCTTCTTCTTCTTATTGGTTATTTTCATGTTCATATTGTATTAGAGACAGAAAGAAGAAAACACAGGTACAAGTTATTGATGATTGCGTTATTTTTTTTTCGTTTTCATCTATTACCGTAATGGCGGTTGTATTTTTTTTGTTTTCACCTCCACAGAAACATTTGTTCAATGTTTATGTTCATTTAATTTGCCATAGCTTTAACCTCTAAGTTGTTAAGAATTTTTTTTTTCAGCTTTCTATGTTCATTTTTTTTGCAGGTGTCGTTGAAGTCGAATGCTTCTTCACCAAGCTCATTGAGAAAGAGGTTCCTTTAAAGCCTTAACTATCCCTCTTTTGTTTAATTTTTTTTCATTTTTCTATTGCTTTATTTCACTATGATTATTCATTTTATGGCATCAACTTTGGAGAATGTAATAATCTTGGCTGGAGATCATCTAACCAGAATGGATTACATGGATCTTGTGCCGGTATTCAATTTATTTGTTTCATATGTTGAAATATTTAATTTCTTCATTTCATTTTCAGTGTTTTTTGATCATCTTGAAACATATAAACAGAGTCACATTGACATAAATGCGGATATTAGAGGGTATCATGCGCCGTTGTTGGTGACAGGTACGAATAATGTTGAGTCTTCTTTTAACAATTTTCTTCCTCTTTATTTGATAAACATACATAATTTCAAATTCAGTTTTATCTAAGTCTCATTTCCATTAACCCGATTTTTAGCTGCGCATAGTTACAATCTCACTTCATAATTAGGCAAGACTAAGAGGTGGCATAGTTACACTGCAATTTGGATTTTTAGTTTTGGAACTTTTAATTGTTAGAGTTTTTTCTTTCGGTTAAGCCCATCATGTCTATGAGATTTTCTCTACATTCCTCTATCAGTAATGTCTTTGAGCTTTTTTCTGCATGCATGTATCAGTTATGTAATTAAGATGAAGCAATCATCATTAGTATAATATAACTATATCTCCCCAATTTAAGGGATATCAAATGTGCAAATATATTGGTGCATGCAAGTGGATCTGTCAAACTTGCAGATTTTGGGTTAGCAAAGGTATTCCTTAGCTTATACTTCTCTATCTAGGGTTTTTTTATTTCTTCAACATCTTAATTTCAATTATAGATATTTGAGCAATGTGCAACTACTTACAATTCCCATTTTCTGATATTGCTATATAAATTACTTTTCAGGAAACTAAGTTGAATGATGTTAAATCATCCAAGGGGACGACATTCTGGATGGCCCTTGAGGTTTGCCTTCACTCTTAACTGAATAATAGTATCCCTCACCTAGAATTCAAACAAATTATTAGAGCGCGAAAAATAATATTCATAAAAACTTGACCATTTATTTTTAACATGTTTTAGTTTCTGGTTTAGTTTGGTTCATGTTTTACAGTTCTTATGGGGAATCGACACAAGACTATAAAAACATGATGTTTTGTTACTGGTCGGTCTTGGTATAGCAGCAACTCCTTTCATCAGCATCCTGAAAGTTATGCTCAACAACATTATCAAAATGGAGGAGCTGGCGGTGAGTATTATTGATAATATGAACATTTTGTTGTGCTTTGGGCCATGGCCATTAGCAAAATTCAAGCTGAGGTTATTTGAGTTAGCCCATGCTCTTTATAATGTGACTATAGACTGATATTGGTATGGATCATGTCAGGGTTCACCCCAAGTTTCTACATTCTAATGTCCCAAGTCATAATTGGGCTCTTGGAGGTAAACTAAGAATATTTGTAACCATTTTCATAATATTTAGTGAACTTATATTCCTGGTCCTTAGCCCTTAGAGACTCATCATAAATTATTAATTGTACTTTGACTATTCTTCTGCAGCTTTTGCTGAGCTTTTGTATTCAATTATTCTTGTGGTCATTTGTCTTTCTTCTCAATGTTCTCAGGTTTAGTTATATAGTCTTAGTTGAGTGTTAGTGTGGTTTTTGTTTGTTTCCGAGTAGTATATGGTTTCACATTTGCGGTAGACAGAATCCATAGTCCAATTTGATCCTTGTATATAACATGTTGAGATTTTAGTTAACCATTTTACCCGGTCTACAAATTACAATCAACCATACATGTGACTTTGAAATTTATTATGATTAAATTTAAACAATTTTTATAATACTATGGTCATGAGGGATTGATTGGCAGTGTAATTAATATCCTTCTCTTACATTTGTTGTGTGTGTTAATATCTGCAACAGATTGTAAACATAAACATTTCAGGGTTGTGACGGCTCGGTTCTGTTGAACTCCACAGCCAATAACATTGCAGAGAAGGATGCGATTTCGCTTTTAACTTTGATTGGCTTTGATGTCATTGATGAGATAAAAGACACGATCGAGGCAAAATGTCCCAAAACTGTGTCTTGTGCTGACCTTAGAGAGAGTTTGTGGAGTCATTATTAGAGATATCAGTGACTGTCCTTGCTCCTTTCAGAAACAGGCATGGACTATTTTCTGAATTGCATGCATTTTTTGGAGCCTACTTAACCAGCTAAAAGCTCCTGATATTATTTATTTATTTTAGATATTGAGTTTTTGCAATTGGGAATGGACTATTTTTCATGCCTAACAGGCATTATTTGTAGAACTGCATTATTATTAGCTCTTTGTTGGCTTTAGGCATTATGTGTATTGTTGTGTTGTTTTTTCATGGATCTTAATTGGTGGAAGATTTTGGAAGATTCCACGCCATTCTTTAGTTTCTACTTGGATACTTATTGGCATCAACTCCACATTTTCTCCACCTTTGTATCTTTTATCTTTTATGTTGTTTTAATTATATGAACTTTGGATTATGCTCAATTTATGTTATTTTATAAAATGAGGAGCACGCGCAAAGGGAGATTATGTATTTATCACAGGTCCTTGAACATAATAATAATGAACTCTCTATGTTATGGGGCATACAGATATTTTAATTCACTTTAGAGTGAATGCTTTCCTACCTGTTATCGCTCTGATGTAAACATGGTCATCTCTGCTCCAACCGGAAGTGGCAAAACAGTACTCTTTGAGCTTTGCATTTTGAGGCTTCTCGCCAGGTCCATATCATCTGAGGGAAGATTCATACATGTGAAGGGATCTCTTAAAACAGTAAGTAATTTCCCATAATATTGTGACAGTGAAAACTTTTCTCACAGGAATCTAGCTGGATTTTTAAGAAATAGGATTGTGAAAGGTATTAAGAGTTTGGTTATATATGTTTTGTACTATAGATAGTGTGTTTTAATTTTGTTTTGTTTTTGAAATTGAATGCAATTTAATTCTGTTTGGTTTTCATGTAAGTGACAGGGAACTTGGGTAATTACATAGACTGTGTGTAATTGTGTATTATTGATGTTCTTTTATGGTAGAGGATACTCTGACTTGTGATGCTGTTGTAAAGATTTGTTAAATGGTTATTGGGCGGTTTGTAATGTATAAGTTTGTGGTGTGGTTTCAGGTGAATGGCTACTGCATATTTTTTTATGGAATCATTTGTTGTAGTCTTTATGTTCAGAAAAGGATCAGTAACTTACTTCCTGATTCTGTTTTAGAGTTCCTTCACTTTGTTTGATGAAGAAAATATGGACTGTTGCAGTAATTTATATAAGACTTCTGAGAAGTGCTTTTAATTGAAAAGGAAATGGAATTTTTTTTGTTTTGTTTCATTTGATATATGGCAAATAAGATTTAAATGATTTAAAGTACTTCTACTTAGTTATTTGATTCGTTGAACTTATCTTTTATGTTTTTTACTATTCCAACTATCCATATGGTGAATAGAACAACCAATGGCACAGTGGTTTTGTTGAAGTGCTTATACAACATCATGCTGGCTTGCTGTGATTTATCAAACTCACTGAAATGCCAAAGAAGAACAGAAACTCACAGAAGCTTTACATGTTTTCATGTCAAAGGCTTCAAAAAAGCTTTACAGAAGCCATTGTTTCCCAATTTTGATTTGTTAGAGTTCAAATTTCAATGTTCCAGTTTTTAGCTACAAAACTGATGCAGAGTAAGATCAATGAAACTAAGGATGTGATGAAGCGGAAAGCCAATGAGATTGATAAAAGCAACGTATGATTGGGGGACTTCAATTTAAAAAATATTTTAAGTTTTAACTTTTGATTGTTCATAATTTAATTGAACTTAATACGTTTATTGCACAGATTGAAAAGAATAGAGGTGATAAAGGAGGATTTGGTTCGATAACATCAATGGGTTCTGGAAGTATTCAAAATAGCTTAAGTGATATCAGCATATCTAGCACTGGAACTGGTTTTGGATCTAGTACTGATGTTGATTCCTTTTCTACCAAACCTTAAGGTTGGTCTTCATGGATTCTCACAAAATCATCTAGAATGTTTGTAATGTAACGACTTAGAATGGCAATGGATCATGCAGTCTCCAAGGCTGTGCTTTATTCTATGCCCAAATTAACATTTTTCTGAATTAAGAGTCATCTTTTTATTAATTTACTCTCCTATTTTCTTCCTTAGGTCGTCCAACTACATCTCTGCTGCTCCGCCAAAAGGTCTTGGTATGAAGCTTGGCAAATCTCAGAAGACAAATCAGTTTTTGAATCATTGAAAGCAGAAGGTGAGGTCATTCTTGAAGATGTTCTTGAGGAGAAATTAAATGTGACTTTGAAACGAGACGGCGGAGTTGCTAGTTTTGATGTTCAAGGCACATTGTCTCTACAAATTCTTAACCAAGAAGATGGACATATTCAAGTTCAGGCATTGTATACTTACTATAGTGTATGATTGTATATACACTTTTCTCATGGTTTATGTGAGGTTTAGTTTGCACCGATATGTTAGGCAAACAATTATCTATGTTTCTTATTGTTGATGTTTAAAAAACAGTATGTATGCAAGTTGGCATGTTAAATTACTGTATGAGAAATTTTAAGGTTGTTGAGGTTGTAAGTGGAGATTGCATCATTGTTACTTATGATTCTATTCCATATGGCAGATTTCTTATGGAACTTCTTTTCATATCATTTCTAATTTAAGCTATAACTAATAGAACTTCTTTTCATATCATTTCTGATTTAAGCTATAACTGATTAACTCTATTTTTCATGTGAAGGTACAAGTGGAATATTCTAGGAATGTTGGATTTGTTGACAATGACCAAGCCAATTCAACTGCTGCTCCTGCACGTCAGCAAACTGGGTTGAATGTTGGCAAATTGATAATTGGTCGTGGCTTTGTAACTGACATTAGACATCCCGACTTCGAAGCGATATCTAACTTCTATGATGCTCTTCTTGCTGCCAAATCATGTGTCATTTCTGGAAGTAAAGGGGTCCATTCTGCCAAGGATCCTCCAGTGATGCATCAAATGCTCTGCGGAAGCAGTTTTTTCAAAATTCAAGAACATTTAGAAAACAAGTTATAAGTATATGGAAACTGACACATATCTTATTAGGATTCGTTATGATTATTTGTTGATATATCTGTTTTCGACATAACAGGGCATTGCGGATGCGGTGAGGCAATATTTATGGCTCTTTGAGGAGCATAATGTTTTAGACTACTTAGTTCTACCTGGTGACCATTTGTATCGGATGGATTATGAGATATTCATACAAGCACACAGGGAAAGTGATGTTAATATCACCGTTGTTACATTGCCAATGGATGAAGCGCATGCCACTGCTTTCGGTTTAATGAAAATTGTTGAAGAGGGGCGTATAATTGAGTTTTCAGAGAAGCCGAAAGGAGAACAGTTGAAAGTTATGAAAGTGAGCCTATAAAATATATGTTTATTGTTGTTGTTATTTGTTCTTTAGTATGTAACTGGTTAAAATATTCTTCTTTGATATGACTTTTCTCTATTAGGTTGATACTACTATTTTGATTGATTGATGTAGTTTTAAATACTGATTGGAAAACACACTATGAGTTGATCGTCTAAGAGGTAACAATTTGTATTTATTAAATATTTGATCATAATGTTCACCTTGTGCAAGAGACTATGCATGTCTTTTAGATGTGTAGAATCAACAGTACTGTGCCAACTTTTATTTCTTAAAATGTTTGAATTGCACGAAATAGCAGATAAGTACAAGAAAATGATCTTTTCTTCTAAAGAATGTTTATCGAAAAACTTAATTTTCTAATCATATTATTTTCCATTGAACAAACTGTCACCTCAATAACCTTTTGTCGTTAATAGGTATTTATTTCACATATGATTTTAGAAGCTTTAGAGTTTGATATGTCACCTTAGAAGACTAATAAACATACCTGTTAAGTATTCTTGTGAATCACACAAATTGGTCGCGTTGGTTTATCAATTATTCAATATTTCCATAATTGCTTTCCTTACCTGTCTCGGGATTTCGTTGGAAAATTTCACACCTTCTAAGCACTCAGTTTTAAGAATCCAAAAGTGTAAAATCTACAAGGGAAAGTTATTACTTGGCATGTGTCATTACAATACTTGAAAACTGTTTTGTGGAACAAATTTTGTTTGAATCAAGATTAAATGTTGTGGCATGATAAGGAGATTTGTATTGTGACTTTGGTGGTATGAACTATTTTATTTAATTTAACTTTCTTAAAAAAGGTGGTGCTTGTGCATTCTTTTAAAAAAAATTTCAACGGCCTGTGAAATTTATATACAATTATGATTTGCTAAAGCTGCCATGTTTAAGTTTGGTGAAATTTCATAGGTATCTCCATTCATTTAAGAATGAAGATTTGTATTTTTTCTTATACTATCATATATTAAGATTTGTATTCACAAGATATTAATTCTCATTTGTTGTTGATTCTCAAATAGGTGAAACATATTCAGCCATCTCAAATAGGTGATTCTCAACGCACGAGTATACTGTTGTAATTTTACATGTTGAAGTGTGTACTGAAATCATTGTATCCAATATTGTTTTTATTATTATTTTGTAATTGTTGTATTAATAAAGATCTAATATAAAAGTTTAATGTCATGATCTTTTTTTTTTTTGAAAAACTCATTATATTATTGTTCAACCATGAGAAAAGAAAATATAAGTAGTTGTTGTTTCAAGACCTTGAGAATCTGTTGGATTGCAGTGAAAACACAAAGCTACCAACTCCTATAAATTTTATCACTGAAATTCATTATTTTCATGGGACACTATCACCACAATACCTTTTTTTATTTTAATCAACAAAGTATTTGTAAATATTTATAGTTATTAGTGATATTTGTAAAAATTTATAGTTATTAAACATATTAGATTTATCATGTTGGTGATTAATTACATATTTATTTTAAATATTTGCAATTATTAATCATTTTATAATAATAATAATTATATATTAGCAACAATCAAGCCTTATCGAATGATTTAAGATATGAATGAATTTACCCGTGCGAACGCACGGGTCTTCTACTAGTAAATATATAAATAAAATTTTAGTCTTACGAGTATATTTGAAATCTTATTATTTTAAGAGTTTTATTCTAGCTAATTATGTAATAAATCTTAATTTGCATAATCGTGTTAGAGATTTACTCTCTTCATCCTACACTTTATGTGGATGGTTTAGCTAGTGTTAAAAGCTTCACTCTGTGAAGAAGAATGTACAGACTAGATAACAGGATAAGAGTGAAAAGGATTCTATTATTGATTATCCAATAGAACAATGTTGATACAAATATATACAAGTTGATTCAGCAAATGAAAGCTGAGCTGGAAATAGAGAGTTGCTAACAGAAGTTAGTTACAGCTAAAAAGATAGACTATAGGTGGTGCACACTAAAGTTGCTGCACCATATTCCTAACACCCCCCTCAAACTGAAGAGTGTGAAAGCTGCTGCACCACCTTGAGTTTGGTCCTGAGATCTTGAAAAGCAGACGTTCCAAGCGGTTTTGTAAGGGTGTCAGCTAACTGGCAACCTGCAAGAACATGTTGGATTTGCAACCTCCCAGCGACTATGCGTTCTTGGGCAAAGTGCATATCTAATTTAATATGTTTCGTTCGAGTATGTAGGAAGGGATTGTGAGACAAGAGGACAACACTTAAGTTCTCACAAAGCAATGTTGGTGGATGAATAGGAATACAAAGTTCAGATAAAAGAGATTCTAACCAAAGAAGTTCAAATGTGGTGTGAGCCAAAGCACGATACTCCACTTTTATGTTAGAGCGAGCGACTAAGGACTGTTTCTTTGAGCTCCAAGACACCAAATTTGGCTCAAAAAATATGCAGGAACCTCAAGTCGACCTTCTGTCATCTGGATCACTTGCCCAATCCGAATCATTATAGGCTTAAAGTGAAAACTTTGAGGGAGAAAGTGAGGGAGCTAACATGAGACCATATTTGATGGTATCCATTAAATATCTCAGTAGTCTTCTTACAGCAAGCCAATGTGTATTAAGAGGACATGACATAAATTGAGAAGCTTTGTTCATAGCAAAAGCTATGTCATGCCTGGTCAAGGTAACATATTGGAGAGCTCCAATCATAGACCTGTGGAGGTGAGGATCAGAAAACTGGTTTGTACCATGTTTTCTCAACTTATAGCTAGTTAACATTGGCGTAGGAGCACCATTGGCATTGTCCATCTTTTCTCTTGTGAGGAGATCTTTGTCATACTTGGATTTATTTAGAAACGTAGAGCCATTAGTGCATAATTCCACTTCAAAACCTAGAAAATAGCTAAGTCGCCCCAACCTTTTTAAAGCAAACTCATGATGCAACTTGTCAATTAATGTATGTATAAGATTAGTATTAGAACCAGCGATGAGTAGATCATCAACATAAACCAGAGCATACAAAGTAACACCAAGCTTAGAATACAAAAAGAGAGTTATCACATTTAGAGGTGTTAAAACCAAACAGTAACAAGGATTTGGTTAGTTTCTCATATCAGGCCCTTGGGGCATGTTTAAGACCATAGATAGCTTTATGAAGTTTGCACACAAGATTTTTATTAGAGCTCACAAATCCAGGTGGTTGAGTCATGTAAACCTCATCATGAAGAATGCCATTAAGAAAAGCATTATTAACATCTATCTATTGTATATCCCATTTGTAAGTGAAAGCAAGAGTAAGAATCACCCTAATAGTAGTAGGTTTAACCACTGGAGAAAACGTTTCTATGTAATCAAAACCTTGTTCTTAATGAAATCCCTTTGCCACAAGTCTCGCTTTATACTTGTGAATGGATCCATCAACATTTTCTTTAATCTTGAATACCCACCTACATCCTACTGCCATTCTGTCAGGGGGAAGAGTGGTGAGTGTCCATGTGTTGTTAGTTTGAAGAGCATTGTATTCATCTGTCATGGCTTTAACCCACTCAGGCTTAGTTAAGGCTTGTTTGATACTAGTTGGGTCAAATTCAGAATGAGCTAGAAACACTTTGGGTTTTGACTTACCAGTTTTGGCCTTAGTCAACATGGGATAAGTGTTTTTAGGCAGCAGAACAGTAGGAATATTTGTACCAATTGAGGGAGATTGGGAGGACTCGGAAATAGGAATGCAAGAGGATATATTGAGTTCATATAAGCAAAAAGTGGTATTGTGCTCTTGAGTAGAGAAAGACTCTCTTAGAGGACTTACTTGTAGTGGAACAAACTGTGTTTCAATAGCAGGTGAGATGTTTGTAGAGGACACTTCTTGGTAGTTACCCTCAGGATAACCAGAAGCCTCATAACTAGATTTATGTCTCTCATTTAATATTAAAGGTTGGGGAGAAGGACCAAGATACACATTCTTGGCTCCTAAATTGTAATTTGTGTTTGTTATAAGGTCTAAGTAAAGGAAAACATGAACACTCAAACACTTTCATTTTAGACTAGTCTGGATCTTTACCATACAAAGTATGAAAGGGTAAATGATAATTTGGTAAAGTGGAAGTAGGAAGCCTATTGATAATGTGAACTGAGGTAGAAAAGTTATAGTCCCAATATTCAATAGGTAAGGAGGCATGAGTAAGCAATTTAAGTCCCATTTCAATGATTTGCCTATGTTTTCTCTCTACTGTCCCATTTTGATGAGAGGTATGGGGACAAGTTAGCCTATGGGTGACCCCTAGTTCTGTCAAGTACTTAGTGAAAGTTCTAAATTCTCCTCCAAAATTAGACTGAACAGATTTAATAGAAACATTGAATTATGTTTGTATAAACACTGAGAAAATTTTGAAAGCATGTAAAGCCTGATATTTTTGTTTAAGCATGTACAACCAGGTATACCTAGTATGACCATCTACAAATGCTATGTAATATCTATAGCTAGAACTAGAAGGATTTAGGGAAGGACCCCATAAATCAGTGTATATCATATCAAAGGGTTTTTGATACATTGTTGTAGTTAAAGGGGCATGCAGTTTGTATGCCTTGCCAATATTACAAGAAGTGCAGAATGATTGTCTATTATTATTAGTAGTAGAAGAAATGTCACACAACTTGAGTATAGTAGCAATAGAATTAAAATTGGAATGGCCAAGCCTATGATGCCACAAAGTGCTAGTATTACAAGTGTCTATACTATGGGAGTTAGATTCAGAAACAACATAGTTGTGAACACCAGTACAAGGGACAGATTTACTGATATGACCGAGAGACCTTTTTAGATTGATAGGCGGCTGAGGAAAGCAATATAAGACACTGACATCTAGAACTCCTTCAATAATAATTTGTCTAGAAGCCTGTGATTTAATGTAGCATTTATCAGGTAGGAACTCAAATATAACATTATTATCACTAGAGAACTTTGAAGCAGACAATAGATTTCTAGTTATAGAAGGAACGTGTAAGACATTAACAAGGGTTAACACATAAGAGAGATTGATTTTAGATTGAAATTGTGAGGACCCTATGGCTTGTATGGTAAGAGTTTGACCATTACCTACATAAACTTGATTGGTTCCTACATAAGGTTTTGTGTTTTGCAAGAGAAAAGCATAAGGTGTTAGGTGATGAGAAGCACCAGAATCTGTAAACCAAGCTTGGGATTCTAGCACAGATGGTAGATGATACTCTTGAGTGTATACTGAGGGTCTGTTTGTGGTGTCCATCATAGCAACAGTTTGAGAATTCTGTGAACCTTCAGAACTGACTTCTTGCTTATGAGAGGTGTTATTCTTGTTGGTGGTTACTCCATTTGAAGCATTGCTTGAGGTGGAAGGCATGAAATTTTCATCGAACCTATGCCAGCAAGTAATTACTTCATGTCTATATTTACCACATAACTGACAAGTTGGGCGATTACCAGGTGTATATCTGCCTCTTCCTCTACCTCGACCACGAGTAAACCTCCCTCCGCCACGACTTGCAGGATAAGCTCCCCTGGAGTTGTTAGCTTCTTGAGTAGTATGTGCCACATTTGCTGTAACAGGGGTAGCTTCTAATTCCTCACGAAATTTATCCAACTGTGTTTCTTGCACCTAGAGAAGAGCTTCAATATCACAAAGCGTCGGAGGTGACGGACGCCCATACATCTGCATAACAAATGAGTTATACTCCTCAGGAAGCCCTTGCAGGGTTGAATCAACCTGATCTTATTCAGTAATGTAGTCACCCACCGCTAAGAGTGAATTAGCTATAGCCTTAATTCGTAAAACATACTCAATGATAGATTTTGTTCCCTTCTTGGTGGATTTCAACTCAACCCTCAGCTGTCTAACCCTAGCCTTCACTTGAGCATTGAAGAATTGGTGAATTTTGTCTCAAACTTCATAAGAGTGTTTACACGCAAGCACTCTTGGTAACACCGATTCAGAAATCGTTGATAACAGCCAGATAAACATCACTTAATCTTGCACAATCCAAGATTCATAATCTTTAGAAATCATACTTGTGACACGATCTTGATCCGATTTGAACTTTTATGGTATTTGCGGGTTGACAACGAATTTGTGCATTTTCTGAGATAGAATCGCACCTTCAACTTATTGATTCCAAAGGAGGTAATTGTTTTCCTGCAGCTTAATCGATAGCTTTGGACCAAACCATTCGAAGACTTAATCGCAGCAAAACCATTGAAGTTTTCTTGAGATTTCACAGGATCCTTGAAAACCGATTCTTGATTTCCTTCAGACGCCATTGTTGAACTTGAACGTAACAGACCCAAGAACGTAACAGAGACAAATCACGAGCAAAAAAAGGAATGAAAATAGAGTAGATTCGATCGAGCAGAATAGCGCGAATGATCGATCACGTGAATAATACCATGTTAGAGATTTACTCTCTTCATCCTACACTTTGTGTGGATGGTTTAGCTAGTACTGAAAGCTCCACTCTGCGAAGCAGAATGTACAGACTAAATAATAAGATAAGAGTGAAAAGGATTCTATTATTGATTATCCAATAGAACAATGCTGATACAAATATATACAAACTGATTCAGCAAATGAAAGCTACGCTGGCAATAGAGAGTTGCTAACAGAAGTTAGTTACAGCTAGAAAGATAGACTACAGGTGGTGCACACTAAAGCTGCTGCACCATATTCCTAACAAATCGTAATCTCACCTATCGTGGATACAATTATACAAATTTCATATTTTGAATAAAATATAATAAATCTTAATTTGTATGATTGTAACTCACCTATTGTGGGTACAATTGTCCAAATTTTGTCTAGTAAAATAATTAAATTTATATTAATTATAAAAAAATATTATATTGATAATAGTTGTACCCTATCGACGTATTATTATTAATATAATTTGTTTTGTTCAATGTACTTATGATTTGTGATTATGTAAATTATTGTTCGAGTACCTTATCGGCATTAGAATTTTCTGTGATATAATATTTATACATTGTTATATTTCTTAATTAAAATTGTTGAAAGTATTATTTGAGAAATAAGCAATTATTTTAAAGACATGGAATACTTTATGAAACCTAATAAATTTTATTCAATATATTTTAAAATGGATTTCAATTCTTTTTGTATTATGTAAGTGATGGACATGCCCTATCGATGTGACGTTATTTGACATGATCAGTGTGTGATAGAGAAAATATTTGAGTATTTGTTTAAATATTTTAACATGTCAATTATATAAAAATGAGAAACAAATATTATTTGTTTAAAAAAAATATATTATTTTATATAGATTTATATTGAGGATGTTGTAGTTTTATGTTATTGATGAAAAATCTATGGCTACTTTTGTTATATCCTTAATATTAAATAAATTAAAATCTCATTTTGTCCGCTACGTATAACATACAATGTTTCTCAAATGTGTCTAGTTATATTTGTAACATTTGAGTTTTGAGTGAATTATTAAGATGTTGTATATAATCCTATGTTTTATTTAAAATTATATGTATTTGATCTCACTCAAATGATGAAAAATCTCTTATATGACCATCATACTCTTTCATGTGAAATTATTTAAATAATGACATATTCTATTTATATGCAAAATATGTGGTTGGGTTTGTAAAACTCTAATGATGATATATTATAGAATCGCTTCTCTGTATAGTTTTGCACTAAAATAAAATTAGTATCCCATTTTATAATCATGGTATTTAATATTGGTGGACTCTGATAAATCTTTATCATATTGGATCAGTGGGAATACATGTATACACAATAATAAAATATGATAAAATTTATATTAATATTCTCATAGTATAATAAATTCTTGAGCGCATTATAAATATGACATGTTCTAAAAAAACTTTAAAATATAAATTAATTCTAAGAATTCTTATACTGAGATATATATTATTCTCTTAATCTCAGGAAATATCATAACTTGATGTTTAGGTCGATATTGAAAAGACACAATGATTCTTTAACATGCAATAATATTCTGTTATTCTATCTTCAACATCCACACTCTTGAGGTCATGAATACAAAAGTACAAGTAAATAGCAATACTCCTATTGAGTATGATATTGTGTTATGAAGGTACTTATAATTAAATGTAATTACTCTCGTAATAGGGTATCTCTATGTATAATTACTAATCTTAGACCTATGTGGATATTTTATGACCTTTAATTTGAAAAATCATTAGTAAAATCACTAACTACATACTTATACACATGAGTAAGTCTTATAATATTTTGGACTAGTGGGAGTTTATCATTAGCATATTCTTATGCTTATGCCATTCTTAATAACATATGTTTCTTAACTTAAATATGTTACTATAAATTCATCATTTTTTATATAAAGTTGTGAGTTTTAACATGTATGATTTGTCTTTCCTATCGAATACAATTTTTGTAGTGTTGAAATTTATTTCTTTTAATTGATTAGTGTTTCGATCATTGTTGATATTCTAATATTAAAATCAATATTTTTTAATAATTAATTATTGTCATCCAAGTGGGAGATTGTTAGATTAATTATTTAAGTAATCAAATATCGATTGACATAATTAATTATTGATTAATTATATTAGACAATTAACATACTCTAAAACCCTTAACGGCAATGAAAATAGTAATCCTCTCATACTCACTCACCTCAACTGGAAGTCTCTTCAATTCGACAAGGTACATTATTCTTATAATTATTAATTATTTATTGATTAAATAATATGCTATAATTTGTATCTATTCGATTTAATTAAATTTAGAAAATTTCTTATTACACCATATAGGTTTCTTAGGCACCACGCGAATTTCCGTTTTTGCCCCCAGTTTCCGAATATGCACATCCGGACTCACCATTTTTTAATAAACGTTGATTTGTTCCGGATGTGCATATCAGGAATAATTCCTTATGTGCAAATCCGGAACCATTTCTTATAACTTCGCGCCAGAGCTTCTCCCCCCTCATTTTTCACATTCCAAACAATCAAACTCTCTCAAACTCTCAATTTCTCATTCCCACAAATCCCGACTTTTTCACTCTAGTTCGGCGCAGAGCAACTTCTACAACGATCAAGACACTCCAAATCCTATGTATCTCAATTTAATCGGTAAGTTTTCAAATTTTAGAGTTTCGGAGTTATTTTCGAGTAATCGATTTAAAGTAGACATTTAGGTGTAGAAATTGTTAGGTAGTATGAATAACATAGGTTAGAGACAATGTAGGTATTGTTTGCTGCTTCAAGCGGACGATCAGGGCATTAAAATGCCCTTTTCTATGGTACAGTAGCCATGACTGCATTTTTAGAACTTGAAATACGCACCGGATGTGCAGGTCAGGAAAAATTTTAACGTTGATTGTTTTCCTGATGTGCAAATCCGGAAATACCCAACGTTAAATATTCTGAGTACTTCCGGATGTGCATCTACGGAAGTTTTCCTGATGTGCAAATCCGGAAGCAACTTGGTTTCTATTTTTGTTTTTTTTTATTGTTTATTGTTTTTTTTATTATTTTTAAAAAATTCTAATTTATTTATTATGCTTTGCAGATTACATGGCTGCCAGAGACGATCGTATGATACATGGACGGACAACTCAGCATGCATCTGTCCGATGTGAGCGGACGCAGTCTACAACCGAGGGTTCCGGCACAGAGGCAGTTCCAGCAGCCCCTACAGCTGAGGGACATCCTACACCACAGCCTTCCACAATACAGGTTCAGGCCACTCCCCCGTCAGCCGCCGTTTCTACATCTCAGAGGCGTCGGGTTCCTACTGCTGGTTCATCAGGGGCCCCGCCCGCATGCAAGCGTCGTCGAGAGACTCCAGTTCCATCACCTGCTCCTATTCCATCACCTGCTCCTGTCCTCTCACCTGCTCCTGTTCCATCACCCGCACCTCAGGAGCCTATTCCTGTTCCTGTTCTTGAGGGTGATCACCCAGCACATAAGGGTGGTGACAGCGATGACGATTTCGATGAGCTTGAGGGTTACCCCGGGGGACCGTCTGATATGTCCCTACTCCTGGGGTACTCTGAGCATACTGCCAGATATGTCTGGCTAGCACAGGTAACTTTTTTCGATTTATTTATAGAATTGTTTTCGTTGAAAATATTTTCATTTGTAACATTGTTTTATTTGGAAATTTTCAGGAGAGGGATTCCCAGAAGTTCTATAACCATAAGGGCAAGGTTATAGACATGATTGCGGAGCTGCCAGAGGATGAGTGGTTCCAGTCTGCACTTGCTACCTCTGGTCTCGGAGGCCTTTCTAGGATTGGGTATCCCTAGATCAACTAAGGTATGCTGATGGCCTTTGTTGAGAGATGACACCCTGAGACATCCTCATTCCATCTACCTAACGACGACATCTCGTATCTTTTACATCTACCGATCACGGGTACCCTTCTCCGTCACGATAAGATGTCGAAGGTGGATGCGATAGAGATGTTGGCTGAGGAGCTTGGGGCTACCCCAGATGATGCACTTGCGGAAGTGACCCAGTTGAGAGGCGCACACGTCCGGTTCTCCTTTCTGACACGCAGATTTTGTGAGGAGCTTGCAGAGGCAGGACGGGCAGCAGGTGATCCAGCTGAGGAGGAGATCCACAGGAAGCGTGCCCTGAGATGCTAATATCTATTTTTGCTCGGCACGCAGCTGTTTGTGGACACCAACGCCACTTACGTTGATATCGTTTACCTCATGTACCTTTTGGAACCCACAGAGATCCATGGTGTAACACCGTAAAATTTTCCCTCTGATTTTTTTAAGCTTTTTCTGGCTTTTGTTTTGCACTCGTATGCATCTCCATTAGGTCATGCATTTAGCATACCATTCATCGCATTTTGCATAACACAATCATTAGGTCACGGTTCGGTAATAGTGTACATAAACGGTTTAAGCGGATTTTATTTGGTAATTATTCGGGTTTATTTCCCATATTGGTGCGGATCATCTCTTTATTTGAAGATTCATGGCTAGTTGAGATTTGAAGGATTGTCACTTAATTGAGAAGTGTTTATTTCCAACATAAAATCACTTCCCGAAGGCACCTAAAATCATGGGTTAAGTCGCAAAAATTCAAGGAAAATGTGGTAGAAAAATCAAGGCAAACGCATTTAAATTCAATTTATTTCAAGTGATATTTCAAGTGACCATTAATCTTACATTGGGACTTGGTACTTATGCTAAACTCCAACATGTCTTGTCTCTAACTTCCATTAACTACCTATTTATCCCTAAACCCATACATTTACCCATTTGCCATTAAACTAATTAACTAACTCTAACTTCCTTAAATCTCACAAACTAACACAAAATCAAACTAATTTTTACCAAATTTCAACCATTGATAATAATTGATCTAACGCTAAAATTGGTGATCCGCAACTAGCATATAAATTAATTTTTAACCATTGATAAAGTGGTGACTTGGATCACGATCTAACGAACCTCAATTAACCAAAATAATATATAAAACCCTTCTTTTTTCCAATTTTTGGGGTTAGCCACTATGAACCATTTTTAATCATTTTTTCTCCCATTTTGCTTCTAACCAATTTCAACACTTTTCATCACCTTCACAAAAGTTCATCTTCATCACCATTTAGGATTTCACATTGAAATTCTAAACTTGGTGGAACTTAGCCACAATCAATTTCTATAATCATCATTCAAGTGGATTCAAGGATATTCAACACTCAATTTGTAATTTTTTCAAGATTTGAAGAGTCTAAGCATTTATTTTTCTTAAGGGGGATTCCAAGATCTTGCATCGAAGTTTTCCGGGTTCCTTAATTGCAAAGCATCACAAGAAGTGGTGGACTTTCTCCACTAGGTAAGAATTTCTAAAAATTCCATGGCTCTCATTCTTAGATTTACATGATTTAGGGTGTTAAAATATTGCTCATACATTGCATCTAGAAGTCCTGAAATGATGACACACCATGAATCTTTGAATTTAAGTTTATGTGTTGTTCTTGATTTTGTGATTTTCAATTTGAATTTGTGACTTTCGTGGCAATTTTCACTATGTTAGTGTTGTTATTTCGGGAAACTAATGGCGTATTGTTGTTCTACGTTTCGTGGGCTTCAATTTAGTATATTATTTCGCATAATTTGATGGAATATTGAGTGAGTTATAAGTTGTTCATGTGGAATAATAACAACATAATAATAATAATCAAATAATGAAGCTACAGTGCAAAGCAATCTGGGTCGTTTGATCTTGATCGGACGCTCGAGAATAATAAGAATAATAATATCATGTTAGCTACAGCGAAATTCATTTTCAGCCCCACGATCATGATCGGACGCTGGATAAATTATGTGATATTAGCATGTGATGGTTCAGCGAAGTTAAATCCTAGCCATAGGATTAATCCAACGCGTGAGAAGAGGACACCATATTAATGAAACATGTGCCCCTCACATGACCCCTTTAGTCCCTTTATTTCCTTTTTTTTTTTAGCAAAAATAGGCTTTTTTCCTACGCCCTGGGCCCCCTACGAAATGCTAATGCCACCCCACCATGAGCCCAATGTTGCGGTGAGAATCGGATTACAAGCTATTAATTAACTTGCATCACTTTTCTTTGAATTCACAACCGACTTTGATTTATCCAAAGGAAAGGTTCAAGATCGAGAAAAACCTAAAGGGGGGGATCTAAGGTTCGAGGGTTGGTTACGCGTAGGAAAGGTATTAGCATCCTAAACGTCCGTAGTACTCTACGGGAACCTCTTGTTTTAACTTGTTATATCTTACTCACTTGCTAAGGGTGCTATGCTAAAGGTTGAAAGCCTAGGGGTTTGTTTCTAAGTATACTCGACAAAGCATCGCACTTTGCACCTACGTATCCTTACGGGAGTGGAATCAGAGTATCAGTAGTTCACCGATCTAAGGGTGAGGGATGGGAACCATTGACTATGGCCAAAGTTCCAAGGGGAAAATGAGTATGAGCTCATTTTAGAGTTCACGATAACTCTCTAAGTCTAAGTTATAGGGGAAAGTGAGTTCTCATGATGATGAGAATCACATGGAGTTTAAGAACTCCAACCCACTTCTAGGTTGTGATTTCATTGGCTCTCATGAGGCCAAGAAATAAGGGTGAACCTAGAAGGATAAGGTAGGGTGACTTCAAGAGTCAATTTTAAGATGAGCTCCCTTTGGAATGGGGGAAGGATAATAGTTGTAAAATTACTAAAAGATGACAAGTTATAACTCAAACATGAAGATGTAAAAGACATGAATAGGATGAGATGAAATAAAATAGAAATAGTCTCGTCTTAATCATGATTTAATCGAGAAATCGATAATCAATGATTCTTGACTTTCATCGACTAAATAGTAAAAGAAACTGAAATAAAAAGAAAGTGGTCTCATGTTGATCAAAGTTTTTGTCGCTTTAATGAGATCAACCAAACCATGAAGTTGGTTATGTCCTCGACCGAAATAAAGAAAATAGAATCGGAATGAAAATAAAGTTGGTCTCGTCTAAATCAAGATTTAATCGACAAATCGATAATCTTGGATTTTTGACTTTCATCGACCAAAATAAATGAAATAGAACCGGAATGAAAATAAAGTTGGTCTCGTCTAAATCAAGATTTAATCGACAAATCGATAATCTTGGATTTTTTACTTTCATCGACCAAAATAAAGAATAAAGGTGGCCTCCTACAAATCTAGATTTTTAGTGATTTTGAAATAATCAACAAAGTCAAGATTTATATGATATCATTGGCCAAAAAGATTGAAATAAAATGTGAGTAGAATCAAGACTTAAAATGGTTAAACATTGAAGTCAAAGTCAGGAGCAAAAATTTTAAAACTAAGAATCTTAAAAAAAAAATATTGGAACAAATTGAATAAAATAGGAGAGGATCATATGGGCCCAAGGCCCATCACCCCTCAAAACGAAAAAAGAGCGGTGGACTGCCAGCAAAGGAAACGGGCTATAAACCCAAGAAAACCATCACCAGTAAAACCTAATCTTATGTTGACTCACTAAACGGTTCAGAAGAAAACAAAATTAACAACACGGTATACACGCGCGTTCTTTATCCTTCTCTCTTTTTTTGAAAAAGAATAGTTCAGAAGAAAACAACAAAACAAGTACGCCTCAGATCCGTCGTCATCGTCGCGTCACGCCCTTGAGATGAACGACGTCATGAGAAATGAAATAGAGGCAAACGATTCAACCTCCTTGTGTTATGCTCTCGCATCGTCGTCTCGATCTCTCTTCTTCTCTTTCATCTTAAATCCACTCTCGGTTCTATGTTGTGTTTCGAATGGGTTCAATCATTTTCCTTATTTCTGGTTTGTGGTTCTGATGTGTGGGTTGTGATTGTTGGTTTGTGAGCGGGTTTCGGTTTGAGTTATTCGAGGGTTTGAGTTATTTGAGGGTGGTTTATGCGTCGATTGGAAGTTGAAGGTGAGTGATGGAAACGGTGATGAGTTTCTTCTACTGATGAGGTATTGGATTGATGAGCGATGGAAGATTCTTTGTGGTTTATGGAGGTGGGTTGAAGGAAAAGGTTGGAGAAGACCAAGATGAAAAGTGATTCCAGAAGAAAAATTGAGGTTTGTTTTTATTCAATCATTCTCTTTCTCGTCTTGATCTCTCTCTTCATCTTTTCGGTTTCTGGTTCTGTTTGTGATTATGGTTTGTCGGTTGAAGATTGAAGATGGAGGTTATGGAAACTGGGTTGAGGAGGTGAGGTTTTTTGAAGGAGGATTTAAGGTTGTTAAGGGTATGGTTTAAAGAGAAGGTTGGAGGCTCTGTGTTGTTTTTGGCGACGATGAAGGTTGAAGAAGGTTGATGTTTGTTTCAGGTTTTGTTTTGATTCGAAGGGAATGATGGAGGATGGGTTGTTATGGTTGATGTTGTGGTACCAACCAGATTGGTGGCGGACGAGAGGTTATTATTTCTGGTTCTTTGGGGTTTTTGAATGTAAAACCAGAAAACAAGTTATGTTGTTTTTCGGTTGTTGGAACTTGGAAGGTCCCCTCTACTCTCCTCTTCTTCTGCTATTTAACTCCTCAAGAAAAATGGAATTTCTTTCTTCAATTTCTTTTTTGAATTTTTTATCGTTGTTGAATTGTCATTTTCACTGCAGATCTTGGAGCGTTGTGAGCAGGCTGGGGGAGTTTTTGAGCAAGGTTTTGGGCTGCCGTACGGTTACGCAGGTTGGACTTTTTTGGAGCATTGTCTTTATCAATTGAGGTGTTGTGTACAGATTGTAAACAGTGGCAGCTGGCGTAGGTGGAATAGATTCCTACATCTATTCTTTGCTGAATTTTCTTGTAGACATATGATATTGTAACTTCATGCTCAAAACCAACTCAAAGAAGTTTTGGGCCGTCCTTAATACATCAAGAGTTTATAGAACATGACCCCATGAAAACGTAGCATCATTACTCAAGTATTTAGTCAAAAGTTTCAGCATGTTCAAACAAAAGATTTTGTTTAATTGGGTTTTAGAATGAACAAGAATAAAAGTCGAGACTGAAATCTTGAATTAACACTTGGAAATTTGACATGAAAATAGGGATCCGAATTGAATTGGAATTGAACTTTTGAATGAGATTTGCAACTTGAACTTTGAATTGGAATTAAGAAAATGAAGCTTGACGCTTGAACATGAACTCGAAACTCAATCGAAACATGAATTTAATCATTTGAAAAGAATCTAATATGACATTTGAATTCGACACTTTAATGGAAATTGAATCATGGACTTAGAATGAAATTGGATCTTGGAGAGAAAGATAACTTGAACTTTAGAATTTTTGAATCTTTGAATAAGATTTGCAATCTAGACCAAACCAAAAATCAATTCCAAAAGTGAGGCACCAGAACTATATTGAAACCTGAAATTAATTTCACCATAATTCCGATTCTATCTTGAAATAGTCTTGACTTTTGAAGGCTTGAATCAACTTGACTTCACCAGATAAATTTGGATCTTTGTACAAAACCCTAATATGGACCCTCACACACAAATGTTTGAATTTAATCCACACTTATCTCC
This sequence comes from Lathyrus tuberosus, assembly GCA_022829125.1. Taxonomy (NCBI): domain Eukaryota; kingdom Viridiplantae; phylum Streptophyta; class Magnoliopsida; order Fabales; family Fabaceae; genus Lathyrus; species Lathyrus tuberosus. The sequence goes on along the minus strand of JALAZF010000105.1, from coordinate 10,927,322 downwards.
AAAATAGTCACTAACATATATGACTTGAGACATGAACTGTGCCGCCACTGCACTAAAACCCTGATTGAGATTCAACTGACCCTGATGGTTATCCACCTTTCAACAACTGCCTTTACCATAACCTGATAACCTGATACTGATCCTTGATTCAGTCTTGCAAGGCCTGGGCCTCGTAGAACTTATGATGAAACCACATTGTAATGGATTGTTGAGAAAGATCAGTCTCTCAGGAGTACGAGGACTTAATTGGTGAATGACCTATTGAAATTCTGGTACAGATGTGTGATGTCTTTGTGCAATGTCACAACATCGCAATCTGCTGAACAAGGCAATAATAGAAACAATAAATAACACACTGAATTGTTCACCCCAGTTCGGTTCAACAACCAACATCTGGGGGCATACCAAGCCAGGAAGGAAGTCCACTATTAGTAGTATCAAATTACAAACTCAACAGACCAATTGACAATCTACCTAATTTAATCACTACCCAATGACCCTTCTACCTAAGTCCTCCCTAGGTAAGAGACTCCATCTCACTTCCTATCTTCACAGTGATGTCTAGCAGTCAACTACACCGTCACTGCATCAACAGCTTGATTACCAACAACTGTACCACCATAGAAGACACCCTTCCATGATACCCTTTCATGACACCCTTTGGAGTTGCTTCAAAGCTTCCTCTAAGAACAATACCAAACTCATTACCTACAGGTTTCTGAGTTAAACACAGTGACCATCTCACAACCCGAGTGGTTCACTTAGACAAAGCCCTAATGATCTACATCTTGGACCCGTACCTATTCTAGGTTATAAGCAATCTATTTATAATATAATCCCAACTGGATTTGGGCCTTCAAATCATATCAAATCTTCTGTACCAAATCTGCACCAGATCCTGCTTTTAAATAGATCTTCAATCATATCTTCAATTAAATCTTCATCATAATTTACTCTAATCTCCATATCTTTTTGCACTAAAATAGTAACAAACTAATCTTCAATAATCTTCACTTTTTAATTCAGCTGCAAGATCTTCTCCATAAAAATATCTTATTTGATTTGAATTTAAAAACAGATTTTATCTTCAAATCTTTTTAAATCTTCAGCCCTTAAACACAGCAACAAATCTGCTCAAAATCAGATTGCAACAGAAAATATTTCTCCCAAGATATTCGCACACTAAATCTCTAACAGATCTGATCAAATCAAACTTAAATGCGCAGCCCTAAAACATCACCACCTGATGTTCTAATGTTCTGGTATAGTGATGTCAAGACATCGCATGTGACATCACTCTTCAGCACTTTAACTCTTCATCACCTTAACATTCACTAATGTTATGACTCAATGTTAAGACATCAGACACATGACATTAACACTGTTCAACTTTGTTTTACCAAAATTCCAGCCAATACAAGAACTAACAATCTCCCCCTTTGGCTAATTTTGGCTAAAACAATCTCAGCCAACATCAGAGATACCTGCCATATCAGCACTCAACTAGCAGCAGCAACTCCCCCTCAAAACTGCAACCAGCAAGACAGCTGCACAAACTACACACTCCAATACTGCTGCACTCCAATACTTCAGCAATTGGCAAGCTCCACCTCAAGGCAAGAACCAGCATAACCAGCTGTTCAACATGCACACTCCCCCTCAGTTTCTGCACTTCTGCATCACATCACTTTAGCAACATTTGACATTTGTACTCTTTGATACTCTTGGCTCACTTGGCTATTTCTCCCCCTTTTTAGCCACAATTAGACAAACTCTGAACATCGCAGCAAGCACAAAAGAAATTCCAAAATCAAATTCTGAATCATCCAACCATTGGTGTAAATGTATACTTCTGATTCGATCCATTGACACACAGATCTCTAGAACCAGGTCTAAACTGTCAAGTACACCATGAACTTTACCAGTAACACAATGTCACGACATCTTGTCTTGACATTACAATCTGGATAAACCACTTTTTCCACAAAAGATAAACTCTCCCTATGTAAGATAACCAGTGCTCCTTTGCAAGAAGAACACCTTAAATGAATGGAAAACATAAGACTCATCTTCATGTCTTTAAGAGCGCACCCTCTGTTCAACACACCTGCTGAACGCATTCACTTAAAGCTTAATCCTCAACCAATCCAAATACCAGAACTCACAAGATTCCCTCTTGGTTGGATATCTTCTCATGCTCCAAAACTCACATCTTGCCAAGCTGATCAACTTCTCTCAGGAATGAACTTCTTAATCATTCATCCACAAGATCTCAGGCACAAATATACTGCTTTACACTTTAAGTCAAGTCCTCTTTCTTTGAATTAAAACCACACACCTAGACAAGTGTGACATCTCCCATCAACACAAACCCCTACTGAGTTCTTCCAGAAATTGCAGAGAAAAGCGAATTCTCCCAGACATAAGCAAGGCTGCCATTCAGATTCCTCCTCGGAAGCATGTGTGCATATGATTCAAACAATTAGCTTCACATGGCTAGAAATATTCTTGTCCACACCAACATGTCAGCTAATAGCCTAGTGTTATCTGACATTATATCCTCATAAGATGCAATCTTCACAATATATGTACCTATGCAGCAAAATCCATAGACAAGTACTCCCCCAGTCATGGTTAACTAACGCTCTAGATGAACACTTGACACCAGATAAAAACACAATGAAATTGCCACAATCTCAACATTAAGAACTGCCACTTCTTGTATTTGTTGAGCATAATTTCAACATGTTTATTTAAGATACATGGTCTGCCAAGTCCAATATAAACGCCACACTTGATTTGGAATTTCTTACATATTCCATAACAATTGTCTTTAGATCACTTTCACCACAAGATAAGGACCCTCCTTAACCACATTCCTTCTGATCAGATCAATAATTCTGATTCTTCCAACTTCATACGTACAGTCCCAGACCTTCACACCAGGAAGGGATGTTGTAACATCATGTAGGACATCCGCATTAGATAACTGCTCACATCTTCGGCATCACAAGCACTTCTGATACATTCAGCTGATAAAGCTTCCTCAGGTTGTCATCTTCAAATATCAAGCTACTCCAGTCTTTACTACATTCTCCATCCAAGGTAGACCTTCTACTTCATCATCCTCCCGTATGACTATGTAGATGCTCCTTAGGCATAATGTAGACACCAAGCTTCAAACCAGAACAATATCATCCTTCACCAAGGATAATCAACCAGATAATGTCCCAACACAAGTTGAAACATCTGCTACACACCAGGATATCATCACCATGATTCTTGATATGCTCCACCAACTGGACTTACTATCCAAAGAACTAGAGAATTAAACTCTCATCCTCCTTCAAGACGAATAATCTCCTTGAGTCTTCAACTCATCACCCTTCTGCCCAAGAGTAACTTGTTCCAAGACAATCCTCAATAATAACCAGCTGCCACAATCTTGATTCTTCGAATCCACTTCTGAGATCAACCAAATGCCACATTTTGACCCTTTTCACGTATGTCAAAGCTCTCACAGAGATATCTTGATCCACCCAGGAAACTTGATCTTCAAGTCACATGTTCCACTTGCTCAAAAGCAAACACACTTAGACTCCCTAAGCCATGGTCATGTAACATCTTCTCCTTCCTGCAGCTCCCGCAAACTTCCATGAGAACGATCTTTTTGAAGCATCTTATTGGTCATTCCTGTAGATCACCCTCTCATTAGCTGATGTGCCACATCACCAGCTGAGACTCCTGATGTTAAGCTAGATGTCATAACATCCAACTGTTGAATTCAGCTCTTCCTTCTGCCACTCAGAAGAACCTCCTCCCTTTGCAGAAATAGATTTCCATGCTCTCATAGACATGATTCAACAATCAACTATGAGTAGACAACCTCCATCCTGCTTAGAAACTCCAAAGACTTCAAACCTACCACATCTGAATCTTCAAAAAATAAGTAGTCCAAGACTACCCCATAGCAATACTAACGAAGGTCACTTCCCTTAGTAGAGTCGTCAGTAGAAAGCCAGAGATAACTGCCACTTATCCTCGACCTTCACAACCAGAGCAAACACCATGCTCTAGCCTGATCCAAGCTGTAACCATCATGATGTGATGTCTTCATATCTTTCAGCCTTAAAGCCAGCAACTTGTCTGACTTGAGATGTTGGATGTCATCAACATTCCACAATCAATCTGCCTCTCATAATCCAAACTCTTCCCAGACAATTTGGATGAAACTCCAAGAACATAGTCACCACTCAACCCCACCAGTTGATTCAACCCCAAAGAGCTTACCTCTTGAAAACACACCACAAGGAAAAATAAATTCTCAATACTTCTGCAGATCTGCACTTTAACCTCAGACAAATACAAAGTCTCCTGTCAATGTATATTGTCATTAGTTGAATGCACAACACCGTCCAAAGCAGACAAACATGCACGATACAACATTTTATCTGGTCTGACATCCTTTTCCTGCAGACTTGAGGCACTAGTTGATCCTTCTTTTGCTAATCCACACCAGTGATCACTTCAGATTAGGCAAGTGGCTTGACCTGATACTTCACCATGAGCACACTTAACTTTCTTTGACTGAAATGATGTTTCAACGTTAGTTCCGACATCACATCAAACAAATGCTATGGCTTTGGAGATTACATCCACACATGTCTCTTGTAGGGAACACAAGAGAGCAAATTAAGCTAAGCTTGATGAAACTTCCTTCTCCTAAGCTTAAGAGATAACTTATCAAGATCTTCACTCCCGCATGAAATATTTGACAGTGATACTCTTTTGCTTTGGCTCTACCCTCTTCTTTCATCATCTAGAAGGAATCACTATTCTGAACAGATTGGTCTTCAACGTCTGACTTGAAATATATTCTTCTTCTAATCCATCCATGTCAACCAACTTTAGAAGATCCATTCACCTTATGAACACTTCTCTCCAAACAAGGATATGAGATAATCTTCATAGAATATCCTGCTGAGGAGACCAAACCCTAATGTCTTCCCAAGAGACTATCTCACCACCAGAGAAACAGGGACCAATCAGGGTTACCTTGCAGCGGAACACATACCAACTCCTCAACAACCTTCAGGCACTACTCAAAGATCCTTGCAAACTATCAGTATAAACCACGTGCTAACAAATCTTTATCCTGAATAGTCCAATCTTTCACTCAAAGGGATCACACAAGCAACTATATGAACTGACCAAGTCCATAACAGACAAAACATCCTTGCACAGCAAAGCTATCTTCCTTGCTCATGAACCAGAAAGTATCTTCCCTAGATCTCATCTAGAAATAGACAGGATGCCTGCTCTGATACCAATTGAAATTCGGGTACAGATGTGTGATGTCTTTGTGCAATGTCACAACATCGCAATCTGCTGAACAAGGCAATAATAGAAACAGTAAATAACACACTGAATTGTTCACCCAGTTCGGTTCAACAACCTACATCTGGGGGCATACCAAGCCAGGAAGGAAGTCCACTATTAGTAGTATCAAATTACAGACTCAACAGACCAGTTGACAATCTACCTAATTTAATCACTACCCAATGACCCTTCTACCTAAGTCCTCCCTAGGTAAGAGACTTCATCTCACTTCCTATCTTCACAGTGATGTCTAGCAGTCAACTACACCGTCACTGCATCAACAGCTTGATTACCAACAACTGTACCACCATAGAAGACACCCTTCCATGATACCCTTTCATGACACCCTTTGGAGTTGCTTCAAAGCTTCCTCCAAGAACAATACCAAACTCATTACCTACAGGTTTCTGAGTTAAACACAGTGACCATCTCACAACCTGAGTGGTTCACTTAGACAAAGCCCTAATGATCTACATCTTGGACCCGTACCTATTCTAGGTTACAAGCAATCTATTTATAATATAATCCCAACTGGATTTGGGCCTTCAAATCATATCAAATCTTCTGTACCAAATCTGCACCAGATCCTGCTTCTAAATAGATCTTCAATCATATCTTCAATTAAATCTTCATCATAATTTACTCTAATCTCCATATCTTTTTGCACTAAAATAGTAACAAACTAATCTTCAATAATCTTCACTTTTTAATTCAGCTGCAAGATCTTCTCCATAAAAATATCTGATTTGATTTGAATTTAAAAACAGATTTTATCTTCAAATCTTTTTAAATCTTCAGCCCTTAAACACAGCAACAAATCTGCTCAAAATCAGATTGCAACAGAAAATATTTCTCCCAAGATATTCGCACACTAAATCTCTAACAGATCTGATCAAATCAAACTTAAATGCGCAGCCCTAAAACATCACCACCTGATGTTCTAATGTTCTGGTATAGTGATGTCAAGACATCGCATGTGACATCACTCTTCAGCACTTTAACTCTTCATCACCTTAACATTCACTAATGTTATGACTCAATGTTAAGACATCAGACACATGACATTAACACTGTTCAACTTTGTTTTACCAAAATTCCAGCCAATACAAGAACTAACACCTATCCAAACCTTGATTGATCAGCCCTTGAAACCTCTTGAAATAAAAACTGATTCACAAATGAAACAAAACGAACAAAAACAGATAAAATGGTTAGTTATGCAACATGATTGACCTGATATGATATGCAAGAGATCAATGGATCTAAGGGTAAAATTTGGGGTACAACAGTTGCCCCTATTTAAATATCTTCACCGGATGATATGTGAGATGAAAATCCTCATGAAATCATGGTGAAAGATATTTAAATATAGATAACCGAAAATTTTGCCCTTAGATGCAAAGACATGCAATGCTACTAATATGATGGTATGATGCCATGAAAATGCAAAGATGCAGACAAAACAGGACACCAAAGAAAGAAGAGCTACCAAACACAGAGGAGCTCCACCGGGGAAGAAAAAAAGTTAGTAGCCACAAGGAAAACTCCTTGGGGATGCAGGCTAACCAACAAAAGAGACTCACTAGGGAAATCCCGGGGCAACACCGGGGATAGAAAACAAAAGGGATTCTCCACTGGGGAAAGATCCAGGGAGATGGACGACAGGTTCAAATATGACCGGACGATACTGGGGAAAAAACACAATCTTACTGGGCCTGAAACCAGAAAGAAAACGTGATCTCCACGGGAGTTCAGTTGAAATAAAAAGATAGACACCCAAAGAAAATATTTTCTGGGGATTTCTTACACTGAAGAGTTCAAACGGGATCTTCAAGAAGAACCAGAAAAGACAGAGACGAACTCTGCGCGCCAGATAAATAAACAACTGGAGTGTAAAGGGGAACAAGGTTAATGAGCCAAGAATAGACTCAGGTACTCATATGAATTGGTTGAGATAACAAGTAATCTGCTTTATGAGGAAAAACCAGTATGAGCTGGATTTTGGGTTTAAGTTCTCATATGACCTGGGTGATGTTTTAAAAGGGAAGGATCCTTACTGGTGGTAAAATCAAGAGACGGTCTACTGAGGAATATCCAGAGTAGTGGATCAACGAGTCCACGTATGACTGGCCGACACTCTGGGACCGAAAAGTAACCTTTTTTGGAAGTAGAACCAAAAGATGGGCTCCAATAAATGTATCTAGAATGATTGATCATCAAGTCTAAACATAACTAGATGACATTCTAGAAAGGATCCGCAATGAAGGTTGAACCCGAAAGACGGTCTTCACTGGGAAAAAAACATCCAAAGTGATGGAACAACAGGTTCAAGCATGACCGGTTGGCATTTTAGAAAAAGAAGAACCTCATTGGAGATAGAACCAAAGATGGGCCCCAATAAAGGTATCTAGAATGATTGATCATCAAGGCTAGATGACATTCTAGAAATAAAGATCCTCAATGAAGGTTGAACTGGAGAGACGGTCTTCACTAGGAAAAAAACATCCAAAGTGATGGAACAACAGGTTCAAGCATGACCGATTGGCACTTTAGAAGGAGATATAACCTCATTGGAGATAGAACCAAAAATGGGCCCCAATAAAGGTATCTAGAATGATTGATCATTAAGGCTAGATGACATTCTAGAAATAAAGATCCTCAATGAAGGTTGAACCAGAGAGACGGTCTTCACTGGGAAAATACATCCAAAGCGATGGAACAACAGGTTCAAGCATGACCGATTGGCACTTTAGAAGGAGATATAATCTCATTGGAGATAGAACCAAAAATGGGCCCCAATAAAGGTATCTAGAATGATTGATCATTAAGGCTAGATGACATTCTAGAAATAAAGATCCTCAATGAAGGTTGAACCGGAGAGACGGTCTTCACTGGGAAAATACATCCAAAGCGATGGAACAACAGGTTCAAGCATGACCGGTTGACACTTTAGAAGGAGATATAACCTCATTGGAGATAGAACCAAAAATGGGCCCCAATAAAGGTATCTAGAATGATTGATCATCGAGTCTAAACGTGACTAGATGACATTCTAGAAAGGATCCACAATGAAGGTTGAACCGAAAAGACGGTCTTCACTGGGAAAATACATCCAAAGTGATGGGACAACAGGTTCAAGTATGACCGGTTGGCACTTTAGAAGGAGATATAACCTCATTGGAGATAGAACCAAAGATGGGCCCCAATAAAGGTATAGTATCTGATAGGTTAGTACCGGGGTTGCATAACTGAAGATAAGACTTCTTGGGGAATATCCATTATGGTTGCAAAAAGGCTGAATAGTACCATAGATAGATAAGCTGCTTATAAGAGACTGCCAAGCTTCTTCAAGAGATTGCTGCTTCAAAGATATGTTGATATCACAACACTGTTGGAGAAATAATTTTGTCTTCAATGAGGGTCTGTAAAAGATGCTTCCTGCGAGACATAGTGCAAAATAAATGCACATTCAAAGATAGGTTTAAAAACCACACCTACCAGGGACCAAAGTTCAATCTAGGAACAAGCTAGAAAGAAACAGTCAAACAAGACTCCAATTGAGGAATGAACACAAATGGGGATTTATCTTATCCAAATGTGGAAAAGATAACTGAACCAACCATCATCCACGAGAATCAAACTCTATGGGGAATTCAGAAAGAATGGGCACTTTATGCCTAGGGCTGACTTTCTATTGGAGAGAATAGACAAACCCAGTCACTTGGGGAGATAAACGTCAAAGTGAACAAAGACAGGTAAACACCAGAAAAGGATGCAGAAATGCTAAGATGCTATGCATATGAGTGCTTGTGCCATGCTTATGCTTACAAAACAGACAGGAAGCGAAACCAGAGATGAAATAAACATCTCGACAAAGGACACCCAGCCGAACTCAACAGGTTAGACCAATACTGGGGATGAAGAATAATCAACAACTTTACTGGTGAAAAGAGTATTCCACTTGAGGTATAACATCATGAGGATTGCCATCGTGAGCTTGATCTCTTTGGGAGGAGAATCCATTAACTGAAGTAACAGCTTATTGGGGAGCTAGCAAAGGATATCACGAGAACAGGGTAATTTTGTGTCCTAATGGCATAATGATCATCTTCAAATCTTATCTGCCCCAGGCTATATAGTCTGTCAGAAGACGATAACAAGAGGATTTTATAGAAGAATTGCATACAATATGCTTCAATATCTTCAAACTCTTGGATAGATCTCGGCGTAACTGCCCCAGATTGTCTGCATTCACACAACAAGGTCCTTGGACTTGCTTTAGACTGGTTGTTTGACGATTTGGGAAACAAACTTGCCCATGTCAGCTTGGTTGATCTGTGAAGAAGACTAACTGTTTTTTTTAGAGATTTACCGAATCTCGACCTGATTGCCCCTGATTAACTGATAGGTAATCAAAAGGATTTTACAGAAGAATTGGCATACCAGATGCTTCAATGTCTTCAAACTTTTGAAAAAAAATGAACCTAGACATAATTGCCCCAGTTCAACTGTATTTGAAATATCAAGTCCTTTAGACTATAGTAGAAACAACTGGGGAACAGACTTGCTCCTGCTGATGGGTCACTGGAGTCCACACTTGTCATAAGATGACCTTAGGAAGACTTCCCCCAATATTTTGAACTTGGAGAGTTCTGCCCCTGATTCAATAGCTCTTGAACTAGTGGATTGGCAAACCCCTCCGCTTGGTTGCCCCTGACTGAGCTTCCTTTATCAAGTCGAATTCCTTAGCTGACTGCGTTTGTTGGGATTTCTTTGACATTAAATTATTTTTGCAAACATGTATTGTTCATTAAAAATTGGCAATTTCAATGCGATATTCATGCAAGCTTTTAAAATCAAGTTTTATTGATGAAACACACACGGTGGAATGATTAAATAAAAACAAAGTGGATCTAGTTATTTATGGAATGACAGAGGAAGTGATCAACACACGCAAATAACAAAGATCATTAGGAGTCAGGTTAATCAACCTTGCTGTAGTATACTTTCAAAACAACCTTACCTCAACTAGGTCTTTTAAGGGTTGTAACGCGGCCTGGTTTACGGTTTATAAAACAAAGGATAAAGGCTCAAAGTTTATTTATGTAAACGCTTGTGATTGGCTGAAATTTTGATAAAACAATGTTAGTGTCATGGTTGATGTTGCAACATGAGCTTCTAGCATGATTGATATGGTTAGATAACATTCTGGGTTGTTAAAGATGTAAGGGTTGCAGCTGTGTGCTGATGTTACACCCGATGTCGTGACATCAGTAGTGAACATCAGGTCTGAGATGATTGATTAGGGCTGCACATGGATCTGGTTTAATGAGATATTCTGCTGAAGAGAATCAGAGATTGCAGGCGAAGATCATGGGAGAGATATGTTCTGTTGCAATCAGTTATGAAGAAGATTAGTTTGTTACTAATTTAATGCAAAAAGATATGGAGAATAATTAGAGTTAATTATGAAGATTTAATTGAAGATCTATTTAGTAGCAGAATCTTTTGCAGATTTGTAGCAGAAGATTTGATATGATTTGAAGGCCCAAATCCAGTTGGGAAAAAGCTATAAATAAAATGCTTGTAACCTAGAATAGGTACGGGTCCAAGATGTAGATCATTAGGGCTTTGTCTAAGTGAACCACTCGGGTTGTGAGATGGTCACTATGTAGTTACTCAGAAACCTGTAGGTAATGAGTATTGTATTGTTCTTGGAGGAAGCTTTGAAGCAACTCCAAGGGGTGTCTTGGTAGTGTGTCTTCTAAGGTTATGTGCTTGAAGAGTTTTTGGAAATCAAGTTGTTGATGCAGTGATGGAGATGTTGACTGCTAGACATTATTGCGATGATAGGAAGTGAGATGGAGTCTCTTATCTAGGGAGGACTTAGATAGAAGGGTCATTGGGTAGTGATTGAATTAGGTAGATTGTCAACTGGTTTGTTGAGTCTGTAATTTGATACTTCTAATAGTGGACTTCCTTCCTGGCTTGGTATGCCCCCAGCTGTAGGTTGTTGAACCGAACTGGGTGAACAATCCTTGTGTTAATTTACTGCTACTATTATTGTCTTGTTCATACAGCATATTGCGATGTTGTGACATTGCACTTGACATCACACATCTGTACCAGAATTTCAATTGGTATCAGAGCAGGCATCCTGTCTGTTTCTGGATGAGATCTAGGGAAGATACTTTCTGGTTCATGAGCAAGGAAGATAGTTATGGACTTGGTCAGTTCATATAGTTGTTTGTATGATCCCTTGAAGTGAAGGATGGACTATTCATAAGAACTGCTGTTGTGAGTGTGTTGACACTTGGTTTATGGTGATGATGTGCTAGGGTTATTGAGTAGTGCCTGAAGGTTGTTGAGGAGGTGTTATGTGTTCCGCTGCATGGTATCTGATGTAACCCTGGTTGGTTCCTGTATCTCTGGTGGTGAGATTCTAGGAAGGTATTCTCTTAGAAAGACATAAGGGGTTAGTCTCCTCAGCAGGCTATTCTATGATGTTGTAGTTGATGCAAGACAACTTCAACCGTTTTGTTAGAGATCCAAAGATACTTGAGGATTATCTCATATTGGTGTTTTGATAGAAGTGATCAAAAAGTGAATAGATCTTATTAAAGACTGTATGACATGGAAGGTTCAGTTTTTTTTTAAAAATATTTTCCAAATCAGGCATTGAAGACCAATCTGTTGATTCCTTCTTGATGATGAAAGAAGAGGGTGGAACCAAAGCAAAAGAGTATCACTGTCAAATCTTTCATGCGGGAGTGAAGATCTTGATAAGTTATCTCTTAAGCTGAGTTGTGGTGACCTATTTAGGAGGGTCTTTCTGGTTATGATGTCAATTGTAGTTCTGGAGGAAGTTTCTTCAAGGAAGAAGTTGAGCTTGATCTGTTCTCGTGTGTACCCCACAAGAGGTATGTGTGGATTAATAGGGTTGTAGTCTCCAAAGCCATAGCAGGTGTTTAATGTGATGTGGACTGATGTCGGAACTGATGTTGAAACATCAATTCAGTTCTTTGCTTTCTCTGCCAAAGAAATTTTGTTGTACTCTTGGTGAAGTATCAGGTCAAGCCACTTACCTAATCTGAAGTGATCAGTGGTGTGGATTTTTAAAAGAGGGATCAACTAGTGCCACAAGTGTACAGGAAAAGAATGTCAGACCAGATCAAATGTTGTACCTTGTGATAAATAGCTTGACAGTAGTTGAGTATTTGTCTGCTTTTAATAATGTTGTGCATTCAACTAATGACAATATACATTGACGAGAGACTATGTATATGTATGAGGTAAAAGTGCAGGACTGCAGAAGTGTTGAGAATTTATTTTTCTCTATGTGGCTGTTTATTTCTCTGTGTGGTGTGTTGGAGAATTTTCAAGGGTTAAGCACTTTAGAGTTGAATCAACTGGTGGGGTTGATTGGTGGCTATGTACTTGGAGTATCATCCAAATTGTCTGGGATGAGTTTGGATTAGAAGAGGCAGATGGATTATGGAATGTTGATGACATCCAACATCTCAAGTCAGACAAGTTGCTGGTTCTAAAAGACGTGAAGACATCATAATCTTGATGATTATAGCTTGGATCAGTTTACTTCTGATCTAAGTGGTTTGGAGCATGGTGGTTGCTCTGGTTGTGAAGGTCAAGGATAAGTGGCAGTTATCTCTGGCTTTCTACTGACGGCTCTACTAAAGGAAGTGACTTTCTTTAGTATTGTTATGGGGTAGTCTTGAACTACTTATTTTCTGAAGATTCAGATGTGGTAGGTTTGAAGTCTTTGGAGTTTCTGAGCAGGATGGAGGTTGTCTACTCAAACTTGATTGTTGAATCAAGTCTATGAGAGCATGGAAATCTATTTCTGCAAAGGAAGGAGGTTCTTCTAAGTGGCAGAAGGAAGAGCTGAATTCAACAGTTGGATGTCTTAATGTTCTGACATCTAGCTTAACATCAGGAGTCTCAGCTGGTGATGTGGCACATCAGCTAATGATAAGGTGATCTACAGAAGTAAACAATAGGATGCTTCAAAAAGATTATTCTCATGGCAGTTTGCGGGAGCTGCAGGAAGGAGAAGATGTTACATGACCATGGCTTAGGGAGTCTAAGTGTGTTTGCTTTTGAGCAAGTGGAACATGTGACTTGAAGATCAAGTTTCCTTGGTGGATCAAGATATCTTTGTGAGAGTTCTGACAAACGTGAAAAAGGTCAAAATGTGGCATTTGGTTGTTTTCATATGAGGATTCATGAATGAGGTGATCAAACTGTGGCATCTGGTTGATCTCAGAAGTGGATTCGAAGAATCAAGATAATCAGAGTGTGGCAACTGGTTATTCTTGAGGATTGTCTTGGAACAAGTTACTCTTGGGCAGAAGGGTGATGAGTTGAAGACTCAAGGAGATTATTCTTCTTGAAGGTGGATGAAAGGTTAATTCTCTAGTTCTTTGGATTACTATGCTATAGTAAGTCCAGTTGGTGGAGCATATCAAGAATCATGGTGATGATGTTTTGGTGTGTGGCAGATGTTCTAACTTGTGTTGGGACATTATCTGGTTGAATATCCTTGGTGAAGGATGATTTTGTTCTGGTTCTGAAGATTGGCGCATACATTATGCCTAAGGAGCGTCTACATAGTCATACGGGAGAATGATGAAGTAGAAGGTCTGCCTTGGATGGAGAATGTATAAAAGACTGAAGTAGATCAGGTATTGATTGATTGGTAGTCTGAAGATGAAGAGTATGTTAGGGGATGAATGCCTTTAGAGAGTTAGCCCATGTGTTGCCTAGGTTTGTTGGTATAGGCTTGAGGGAGAGTAATCATGTTTGAACAGCTGGTGTTTCTCTGCTGCAAGTACCTCTTGAAGAGATTGGATCTCAGTAAAGCTTTTAAGTAAGCTGAGAATTCGTGGAGTCTATATAAGCATAAAGATGTTCATGTGCTTGAACTGAGGAGTGGTGTTTCCATTGTGTGCCTCAGGGGCAGTAAAGTGGGGTCTTGTTTGATGTTTATGATGTCAGATCAGATGTCATGACTTTATGTACTACTGCCTAGGATGAGTAGATACATTTTTGTTGCTGAACTTGTGCAAATATTTAGGGGGAGCATGATAGTATGTCATGCGTGATTGTTGCTGCTGAAAAGATGTGGAACTCCTTACTGTGTCTGGGAGAACTTATTTTTCTCTGCAGACTTTGGAAGAGCCTTGTGAGAAGGTAATCTTTTTCTGACTAATAGTAGATACTTTGACGGGAGACTTAGTATCTGTCTATTATTGATGTTATGCATAGGGGTAAATACTTTGATGGGAGTCTAAGTATTTGTCTAGAGAATTATGCAAATCTGCAGTCTGGATATTATGGTTCAGGAATGTATCGTTTATCTAATGTTGATGTCCTACATAATGTTACAACATCTTTGTCTGGAGTGGGGCTATGTGTGTGGAATTGGGAGAAGCAGCATTAGTGTCTAGAGTGACAGTTCTGACAATACATGACTACTTTCATGATGCAGACTTCATTAGGTGCGAAGGTTGTTGTCAGTGGAGTAATCTGTTCAGAATGGCTGGAGATAAGGAGAGTAAAAGGTGGTGGCAGTCCTTATCTTGTGTTACAAGTAATCTAAAGACATTTGTTATGGAATATGTGAGAAATTCCAAATCAAGTGGGCTTTTATATTGGACTTGGCAGACCATGTATCTGAAATATACGTGATGAGATTATGCTCAACAAATACAAGAAGTGGCAGTTCTTACTGTTGAGAATGTGGCAATTTCATTGTGCTATCTGGTGTCAAGTGTTCATCCTCATAAGGAGCATTGGTTGTTCGTGTCAGGGGGAGTTAAGGCTGTTGTCTTTGGTCTATTACTGCAGGGGTGCAAAGTTGTGTGAAGATTGCGCAGAGTATTGTCATGATGGGACATGCACTATTGAGTATGGTTGGGAGTTCCTAAGGCTGGTATGCTAGGGCTTATGCAGGAGGAGGCAGAAGAGCTGAAGTGTTGAGAAGTTATTATTCTCTGCTGTTCTGAAGGAATCTAGAGGGGATTGTGAGTTGTGTTAATCCAACAGAAAAGAGAATGTGCTCGCGTTTTGAGGAGTCTTGGGTTGATAATTTTGTGAGCCAGCAGACAATGTCTGATAAGATGTCAGAACATGGTATAGGACATGTTTTTTTTGAGCCAAACAAGGAATTATTCTGGACGGTGGTGTAAGGATAAGGTGAAACACGTGGCTTCGACTTGGCAGGGAACTGTTTTGGCACAATTTATGGTAAAAATCAGTTAGGAAACAATAAAAATGGTCAAGACTGTTTTGGATGGGAGGCATTGAATTTGGAAGGAGTTTATAGTACCTAAAATAGCGTTTATGTGACTGAGAACCTTGACATATTCAAAGCTCGTTAATTCCAAAGTAACTGATCAGCTATTTATAGGGGTTATTCTTCTCTCCTACAGCAAGTGAGTGTTCTTGTTTCATAAGTCTTATGGCTTTTGTTTGTGTTTGGGTGAGCACTACTTGGGTTTGGTTCTGTGAGGGTTTTCTTTGCCAATTTGTGGCTAAAAAGGGGGAGAAAAGGTGTGCAGAGGTCTGGGTTCTTAAGTTCCAGATGTGGTTCAGAGATGTCAAAGAGGTTGGCCTATCCTTAAGCCATGTTGAGAGTTTTTGTGACTTGTGTCCTGAGTTATGAACACAGTTGTGACTAGTGTTCTGAGTTACCTGGGTTGGAAGATTGGCACTTCTTAAGTTCCATCTTATGCCACAGGTCGACTGGGGGCGTCTGATCTGATAAGGTGTGCAGAATTTTCTTATGCCACCATTGGTCTTTGATGTCTAGACAGACATTTCTTTTCTAGATGAGTCTTCTACAATTGTTCTGGGTCTGACCTGGAAGGAAAAAGAAATGTGCTGTATTGAGGGGGAGTGTCAGCTATCTTCTTGTGCTGTATTGAGGGGGAGTGTCAGCTATCTTCTTCCTCATGTGCACCAAATGTTTCAGGACTTTCCAAATCTTAGGTCCTGATGTGCTGCCCGAAGTTGTTATGCAGAGGTGATGTCCTAACATGATGTCCTAACATCATTCAAATTTGCCCAAGAAGATGATTCTCCATGGTTGCTGAACTCGGTAGTTGCTGATGAATACTGACAGTAGTTTAGGGTAGTTATTACTGATGTAATCTGAGTTGTAATGTTTATATATGTGTTTTAGGCAAAATTAGTCAAAGGGGGAGATTGTAAGCGCTTGTGATTGGCTGAAATTTTGATAAAACAATGTTAGTGTCATGGTTGATGTTGCAACATGAGCTTCTAGCATGATTGATATAGTTAGGTAACATTCTGGGTTGTTAAAGATGTAAGGGTTACAGCTGTGTGCTGATGTTACACCCGATGTCGTGACATCAGTAGTGAACATCAGGTCTGAGATGATTGATTAGGGCTGCACATAGATCTGGTTTAATGAGATATTCTACTGAAGAGAATCAAAGATTGCAGGCGAAGATCATGGGAGAGATATGTTCTGTTGCAATCAGTTATGAAGAAGATTAGTTTGTTACTAATTTAATGCAAAAAGATATGGAGAATAATTAGAGTTAATTATGAAGATTTAATTGAAGATCTATTTAGTAGCAGAATCTTTTGCAGATTTGTAGCAGAAGATTTGATATGATTTGAAGGCCCAAATCCAGTTGGGAAAAAGCTATAAATAGAATGCTTGTAACCTAGAATAGGTACGGGTCCAAGATGTAGATCATTAGGGCTTTGTCTAAGTGAACCACTCGGGTTGTGAGATGGTCACTATGTAGTTACTCAGAAACCCGTAGGTAATGAGTATTGTATTGTTCTTGGAGGAAGCTTTGAAGCAACTCCAAGGGGTGTCTTGGTAGTGTGTTTTCTAAGGTTATGTGCTTGAAGAGTTTTTGGAAATCAAGTCGTTGATGCAGTGACGGAGATGTTGACTGCTAGACATCATTGCGAT
The DNA here is from genome assembly GCA_022829125.1 of Lathyrus tuberosus. Classification (NCBI taxonomy): domain Eukaryota; kingdom Viridiplantae; phylum Streptophyta; class Magnoliopsida; order Fabales; family Fabaceae; genus Lathyrus; species Lathyrus tuberosus. Next base: position 10,909,972 of record JALAZF010000105.1, on the reverse strand, counting down.
GATTGGAAGTGAGATGGAGTCTCTTATCTAGGGAGGACTTAGATAGAAGGGTCATTGGGTAGTGATTGAATTAGGTAGATTGTCAACTAGTTTGTTGAGTCTGTAATTTGATACTGCTAATAGTGGACTTCCTTCCTGGCTTGGTATGCCCCCAGATGTAGGTTGTTGAACCGAACTGGGTGAACAATCCTTGTGTTAATTTACTGCTACTATTATTGTCTTGTTCATACAGCAGATTGCGATGTTGTGACATTGCACTTGACATCACACATCTGTACCAGAATTTCAATATATCCCACCCAATCTTCGTGATGAACTCCAATCCTACACTCAGTTAACTCAAGCTATACATTCAAATATCCAAAAGCTAGGAAGTCACTTGATTCGAGAGAGCTGACTGGCGCCTTACACGAAGCGTTTGCATCTGATTGCATATCCAAGTTAAACGGAGAACTACCCTGCCCCAAGGTTGAGATTGAAGGGTTTTTTTATGCGTAAAGAATGAAAACTCCTATTTCTAGGCTCGAAGGGGTTAACAATGGATTATCTTCCTTATTTCTCCAGTGTTTGGGAATTGAAACAATGCCTTACATCCTTGGCAAGGTTTAATCGAAAGCATACCACATCAATTATTGATAATATTTTCATCATCCTCCCCAATCTTTGTTTAAACAAACAGTTTGATAAAGGGAGTGGAACAAGATATATATATATATATATATATATATATATATATATATATATATATATATATTTTTTTTTTTTTTTTTTTTTTTTTTTTTTTTTTGCTTTTATGAAAATAAAATGAGTGAAACGAATGGACTTAATCAAAAGGTGCACAAACATTTCATTAATCTTGCCAATTTGAAATAAGAATAGCTTATAAGCAAATGCAAATTCAAACATGCAAAGAAAATACAAAAAAAAATGCTAAACAACCAAAAGATTGTCATCTTCGGGGAACTGGGATTTCCTCTTGATTTGCCATGGAACTAGCCATCTTCAGAGTTGTTTGTCGAGATCAGTCTGAGAATCATCTTCACATCCATTCTCGGAAATTTCTTCCACTTCAGAGCCTGATGAATCCTCTTGATTATGTGAAGGGTTGTTGATTTGAATGCCTTGAGGCGTGAATGAGATCATATTGGAGTCAAGCAGCGTCTGAACCTTGCTCCTAAGCACCTTACAGTCTTTAGTTGAATGCCCCTATGCCCCAGCATGGTAGTCACATCGGGCGTCGGCGTCAAAGCCTGGTGGATATGGAGGAATCACAGGATCTATCTCCTTCGGTACTATCAATCCACCTTTGATTAAATCTGGCAAGAACTGATTGTATGACATTGGCAACTGAGTGAAATTCCTCTCTGGCTTTCTTGGCCTTCGTCGTGCGTGCTGACGCGGATGACGACGAAATGACTGTTGATACTGAGGAGGTCTTTGATTTGGAGAAAAATATTGACCCTGTAGAGAGGATGGTATCTGACGCTGAGACTCAAAAGATTGCTGACTCTGAACACTTGAGTTGCATGAACGCTGAGGCTGAAGTGTCGGAGGTTCCCAAGTGGAATTACTTTCTTTCTCCCATTCTTCTTGAGAACTGACAATTGATTCACTCTCACTAGCTGGGATGTCCGAGATGCCTTGGATTTTTCCGCTCTTGAGACCGCTCTCAATGCACTCTCCAGCTTTTACCAAATCAGAGAAGTTTGACGCCACAATGCTAAACAACTTTTCTCAGTACGGGCCTTGCAAGGTATCCACAAACCAGTCAACTAATTCCTTATCTAAAAGTGGTGGTTGAATGCGAGCAGCTACTTCTCTCCACCTCTGAGCATATCCTCTGAAGGATTCATTGTCTTCTTGAAATAGTCTAACAAATGCAGGCGGCTGGGAGCCAAGTCAAGATTGTAGTTGTATTGCTTAACAAAGGCATTGGATAGGTCTGACCATGATTGGATGTTGCGACTCTCTAGCTGCATGTACCAATTCAATGATGCCCCACTCAGACTGTCTTGGAAACAGTGGATCATAAGTTTGTCGTTACGGACATGTGAAGTCATTCTTCTGCAAAACATCACCAAATGCTGCTTCAGACAGCTATCCCCTTTGTACTTCTCAAACTTTGGTGTCTTAAACTTAGGAGGTATCACAAGGTCAGGTACCAAACACATGTTCAGAGCATTCAAATCCGCAGAGTCACGATCCTTAAGTGCATCAAGCTTCTTCTCCAAGGCACGACATTTTTCCATTAACTCAACGTCTCGTGGATCCTTGGTTTTCAACACAGGGACTACCTCTTGGGAATCTGGCTCAGAGAACGCGAAGCTACGGTATTCCACGACATCAACAGAAGAGGAATGTCCACCTTGGACAATGGCACGCTCTTGTATAACCGGATTCTCAATAGCCATCTGCACAGGTTGAGCTTGGGCAGCATTGTTCACAGATATACCCTGCATAGTGTCATCTCTCTTTGCCAAGGTTGTCATAATCTGATCCAAATGGTTTCTCAACAAGTCAAAATCTTCTCTGGTCACAAACTGATTCTGGTCTTCTGAGTTCATGATCCTCCAAAATCTACTTCAAGTCCAATGATGGTGTTGCAGTGAAAATCGGATAACAAGCTATTACTTAACTTGCATCATTTTCTTTTACAACCGACTTTGATTTATCCAAAGGAAAGGTTCAAGATCGTTAAAAAAACCTAAAAGGGGGAGATCTAAGGTTCGGGGGTTGGTTATACAAGGGGAAGGTATTAGCACCCTAAGTATCCGTAGTACTCTACGGAAACCTCTTGTTAGTATTTGTGTTATGTTATGTTTGCTTGCTAAGAACACGAAATAGGATTAGTCTCGTCCTAATCATGATTTAATCGAGGAATCGATAATCAATGATTCTTGACTTTCATCGACTAAAAAGTGAATGAAACTGAAATAAAGAGAAAGCGGTCTCATATTGGTCAAAGTTTTGTTGATTCAATGAAGTCGACCAAACCATGAAGTTTGTTATGTCATCGACCAAAATAAAGATAATAAAACCGGGATGAAAAAAATAAGGTTGGTCTCGTCTTAATCAAGATTTAAATCGATAAATCGATAATCTTAGATTTTTGACTTTCATCGACCAATAAAAATAAGTAAAAGTGGCCTCATATTTATCAAGACTTTATTGATTTGAAATAATCAAAGTCGTAGATTTGTGCAATGTCATCGGCCTAAAGTAAAGAAAATGGACTCGAAATGAAGAATAAAGTTAGTCTCGTCTTGATCAAGATTTAATCAGAGGATCGATAATCTTTTGATATTCGACTTTCATTGACCAACAAAAATAAAGAAATGAGCCTCATACATATCAAGACTTTTTAGTCATTTTGCATAAATCAACTAAGTCATGATTTTGTAATATCATTGGCCCTAAAAATCGAAATAAAGCTCGTAAGCGAAAAATAAAAATCAAAACAAAATTCGAAAGAAGAAGTTATGAATTCAAGAGATAACATGATAAATTGAAACTAAAAATTCAAAGTGCTCCTAAAATAAAAACTAGAGAAAAAAAATTAAGAAATAAATGGAAAATAAAATAAAAATAGTATGAAATAATAAAAGGGTGGTGATGAAGCATGTTTTTTTTTGTCTTTTTGAATTTTTATCTTATCTTTTAAACATCATTCATAATAAAACCAAACAAAAATTATAGGATGTTACAATACTTTTTCCATAAATATATTAACATGCTAATGAACTTGATAACGGCATAGATAAATGATCATGGTACTTTGAAAACGGAGAAATAAAATAGGTGAATGTTACCTAGTGGAGACGGTCCACTGCCTCTTCAATGACACGAGTTATGGAAATATGAAGACGAGTCTTCTCTCCAGAAAATTTGCAAGAATAATTGAGGGAGAAAATTTAAGAGAGTATTCAGCCTTTGTGTGGGGTGAATCTGGTGTCAAATGAGAGAATGAGAGATCTTATTTATAGTGTGAATAAAGTGGGAGTGTTGATGTGGCAATCCATGTGACTTTATGAGAATGATTCTTGGCCATTGATAATTGAAGTGTAAGAATGTTTTTTGGCCATTGATAAATCCAAGTTGGCAATCCATGTGAAGTGTTTGTATTGTAGTGGTCCCCACTTACCATGAAGATAAACAAAATAAAAGTAATAATAATAATAATAAAGCTTAGTAATAATAAAACTAATAATGATAATAAAACTAATAATGATAATAAAACTAATAATAATAAAATTAATAATAATAATAATAATAATAAAAAAGATAATTGAAAATAGTTAGTGAAAAAAGAAATAAAACAAATTAAATTCTAACAAAAAATGCATGATTATTGATATGTTTACTAAAATGCGAAAACAGAGACCAATGAAAAGGATATGCAAACTATCAGAATATCAGAGGGTAAAATTTGGGGTACAACAGTTACCCCTATTTAAATATCTTCACCGAATGACATGAGTGATGATAGTCTTCATGAAATCATGGTGGAAGGTATTTAAACATAGATAACCGAAAATTTTACCCTCAGACGCACTGACATGCAATGCTATGGACAAAAATGCTGACATGCAATGAACTCTAATATGATGAAAATGGTGGAATGCTAAATGCAAAGGGGAAGACAAACAAAACACTAAGGATGAAGGGCAATCTACCACAGGTGAGCTTACTGGGGAAGGATAAGGTTAGCATTCACGAGAAAGACTCATTGGGGATACAGACTGTCCAACGATAGACCCACTGGGGAGACTCTAAGGATGCACCAGGGATAGAAAAATAAAGAGGAAATCCTACAGGCCCTCACTGGGGATGGGAGCCAGAGAGGGGCTCTCCACTAGGGAAAAGTCCAAGGAGATGGACGACAGGTTTATAGGTGATCGGACGACACTAGGGAAATGAAAGTACACTCTTTATTGGGCATGGAACCAGAAAGAAGACATGATCTCCCCTGGGGATCAATTTGGAATAAAAGGATAGACACCAACAAAAAAATTTCTGGGATTTTCTTATACTGAAGAGTTCAAACGGGATCTTCAAGAAAAACCAGAAAAGACAGAGAAAGACACATCCAGAAAAACATCAGATGGCAAAAAAACCAGTCATCCAATAATGGCTGTGAATGAAGGGTATAAATCATAATATCTAATAATGGCTTTAGATGAATGTGAACAGAGACTACATTCAAGAATGGCTTTGAATGCAAAGAAACCAGTCATCCAATAATGGCTTTGAACAAAAGGTATAAATCACAATATCTAATAACGGCTTTAGATAAAGTGAACAAAGACTCTATCTGAAAAATATCAGAAAGAGAGACACATCCGGAAAGGCATCAGATGGTAGAGAAATCGGACATCCAATAATGGCTTTGAATGAAAGGTATAAATCACAATATCTAATAACGGCTTTAGATAAAAGTGAACAAAAATTACATTCAAGAATGACATTGAATGCAAAGGAACCAATTATCCAATAATGGCTTTGAATAAAAGGTACGACTCACAATATCTAATAATGGCTTTAGATGAAGTGAACAAAGACTACATTCAAGAATGGCTTTGAATGCAAAGAAACCAGTCATCCAATAATGGCTTTGAATGAAAGGTACAAGTCACAATATCTAATAACGACTTTAGATAAAGTGAACAAACAAGACTATATGACGTTGAATAAAAGGACACCAGGCATTCAATAATGGCTTTGAATGGAAGGTACAAATCATAATAGCTGAGAATGTCATCGAATTATAGCGAGAAAGACATCCAGGAATGGCACTGAATGCAAAGGAGAAAACTTATCCAGGAATGGCACTGAATGGACAAATAAGACTTTCAGGAATGACATTGAAATATATCCAGGAAAATTTGATGAGGATACAGAAGGTATGAAAAACTTCTAGGAATAGCACTAGGAGAAACAAGAGGAACAAGATATCCAGGAATGGCACTGGAGATCACAAGAGACAGACATCCAGGAATGGCACTGGAGTGAGAGCATATAAAGAGTCAGGAATAGCACTGGAATGAGAGATAAAGATCCAGGAATAGCACTGGAATGAGAGAAGATAAACATCTATTAACAGGATTAGATGCGCAAGATAATGACAACATTCAGGAATGGCACTGAATGAAAAGGACAGGTAACGTTTTGGTAAGACGTGGATAATGACACGAACTCAGGAGAAATGCAAATGAGGATGAAACACTCATGATATGCATATGTATATAAATTATGCAGATGATATATGATCAAATGCAAAATGCGGATGCTGACGACACCGCTCAACTCTTTTGGTGAGAAGACAAGACTGTAAGACTGATTCCTCAACACAGAGATCACTGCCATTTTGTCTGGGGACTAGAGATGCTTTTGCTGAACACATCTTTGTCACACTAATAAACTGTATCTGGTGATGATCCTCGTAAAGAAGAATGGAGAGCTGCTTAGGGATTCTTCAAGTAAACTGCCCCAGATTAGCTGATTATTGTAGATGAGCTGATCATTGCTTCAGCTTGATTGATTCTGGAAATGACCGTTTCATGGTGCTCTTGGAAAGCTTGTCGCAGTCTGAGTCTTGAAAGATGATTATTTTACTGTACACTGAGAAATCTTGCCCCAGCCTGAGCCTTGCAAAATCTTCTGTATAAACCAATTCTAAGAAGTCGCCATTAAACCACAAATCTTGAACTGATTCTCAACAGGATATGGAAGGAACTTGCCCCTGATTGGATCACCGACCAAGTTTCTTATTTGTTTGAAAATTCCTTGAGAAGAAAAGTTAGTTTGCAAACAAAAGTATTTGTACAAACATGGTAAATGCAGAGTTCATGCAACTTTTGAAATCAAAATTATTTTGAAAAAAGCGAAGTATATGAGTCACTGGTCTGAACACGGCGGTCCAAGACATTCAAAAGTGAGAGTTAAAGCATAAGTGTGATGCAAAAACAAATGATCTGCAAAGATCTTTTGGAGTCAGTTTACGCAACCTTGCTGTAATATGCCTTCAAAATAACCTTGCTTCAATTAGGTCTTTTGAGGGTTATAACGTGGCCTGGTTCACGGTTTAAGAAACAAAGGATAAAAGCTCAAAGTTTATTTGTGCCCACCCAATCTTCGTGATGTTCTCCAGTCCTAGGCTCAATTAACTCAGACCATGCACTCAGGTTCCCAAAGGTTGGAAATTGCACTGATGATAATAATGATGATGGTTCAGAAGTTAAGAGACTTTGAAATGGCAGTCATCGCTTCTCACAACATTTGGTTGTCGTACAAGCTTGTTCTTTCTTCTTTTTTTTTCTTTTTTTTTCACTCTCTTTTTTTTTAGTAACTACCTGGATTAATGATTACAGTGAACAATCATTGGCGTTTGACTTGAAAGACATCTTCGATACCTGCTTGCTGTGTGCGAAGGAACATTTGTGAACTTTGTCGAAAGGCGTCTTGAATGTTACTCTTGTATTTGAATGCACAATCAAGTTAACTGAGAACTACCCTGCCCCAGGTTAAGATTGCGGGTTTTTATTTGTAAAGAAAAGAAACTCCTACTTCTAGGCTCGAAGGGGTTAAAGAGGGGTTAACATCCTTATGTCTCCAGTGTTTGGGGATTGAAACAGTGTCTTACATCGTCAGCAAATTTTTGATTTGAAAGCATACCAACAGCAATTATGAGTATAAAGTATCATCATCCTCCCTCCAATCTTTGCATAATCAAAAAGAAAATGAGATAAAGTATTTATTGAAAAAGAAAGCATGGAGATGTAAATAGCAAACACAAATGAATTGAATCAAAAATTTGCAGTGCTCATTTCATTAATTGTGAAAGTACAAACATAATTTGAAAACAAACAGCTATTACAAAATGAGGGAAATGCAAACAACAAGAAACAAGGGCCTAGTGACTAATCAACACAAGGATGAGCTGTCCTGTCTGAAACACTGGCTTTTAGGAGGATAATCTGCTGAAGTCGACTGAAGCTTCACTTGGCGTGCCCTGGCAGAGGGTTGTTCTGAACATTGGGATTGTCCTTAAAGGAGAGGATTTTGTTCCTCATCAGCTCTTGTACTCTAGCCTTTTCCAAGTTATGGCCTGCACCACCTTGATGGTATTCACAATGAAGATCAGCCCTATAGCCGGCTGGAAGAGGATTTGGAGGAGGAGGCAGAGGCCTTGTGGTAATCAAACCTTGTTGAACCAAACCAGGATAAAGTTCAGTATAAGTCATGGGAATGGGATCAAATTGACCCCTATTACGATACTGGCTCTGTCCTGCAGTCGGACGTTGGAAGGCTTGAGTTGGTTGTGGTGCAGCGACCACAGGAGTAATAACAGCAACAACAGGGTGAACAACATACTGAGGTCGGGGACGAGGCCTTCTTGCTTCAACCATGATAGCATTAGTCTGATCTTCCTTCTTCTTCTGAAAGTTCCCATAGGATTTCTTCACAGCATTAGAAGATTCAACAGCCTTGGATACTTTTCCTTTCTTAAGACCTTCCTCTAATCTTTGGCCAATAGTAACCAAATCAGTGAAATTGGAGGAAACACTTCCAACCATCTTCTTCTAATAGAATGGGGACAGGGTATCCATGAATATTCCGGTTAACTCTTTCTCAGCCTAAGGAGGTTCAACCTGGGAAGCCAACTCTCTCCAGCATTGAGCATACTCCTTGAAAGACTCTTTATCATTCTGAGACATGTTTTGCAGTTGACGGCGATCAAGAGCCATGTCTACTTATACTGCTTCATGAAGGCATTTGTGAGGTCTTGGAAGCTATGGATAGAGTTTTGCTCGAGACCTATGTACCATTTGAGTGATGCTCCACTCAAGCTGTCTTGAAAACAGTGGATAAGCAACTTCTGATTCTTGGCATGAGCAGTCATCCTGCGAAGATACATGACCAAATGAGCTCTTGGGCAAGAGTGACCCTTGTACTTCACAAAATCTGGAGTTACGAACTTAGCAGGTATAACAAGGTCTAATACTAAGCACATATTGTCTGCATCCACATTAAAGAAATCAGTACCCTCAACGGCTTTGAGTCTCTTCTCTATGCTCTGAAACTGCTCTCGAACAACTTCAGGTTCAACAAAGTCTTCATGGTCTTCACCTTGAGCACTGGCAGCATTGTACTCATAAAGGGGATTCTCGAAAGAAGCTCGAACAGTTTGTGGAACAGCATGGACCACGGGTCTGGGCTCGGTGAAAACAGGAGCTTGAAAGACAGGCATAGCAGTCTGACCAACCATAGCAGTAGATGCAATTGGTGGAGAGTAGTCGTGTGGCAAACCAAACTCTGGCCAAGTTGAAGGTGGCATCTGAACTGGTGAAGGATCAGTGCTTGAAACTTCCTGGATGACAGTCCTTTGGGGTGGCTCTCCCCTAGCAATCAAGACTTGAATCATCTCAGTGAGCTTGGTCACGCTTGACTTAAGGTCATCGATTTCCATTCGGACCCCAGCGTTGTGTACCTCTTGCTCTGACATCCTTCATCTGTAGTTAGCTCTAGTCCGATATTGGTATCAAGGAATCAGCTTGACGACTCACAGATGACACTAGAAGATAGAGACCATTAGAAATGAGTAGCTGGGCAGACAGACGTATGCAATGAGACATGCAAAGATGCAAATCAAATGCAATGCAATGCAAACAGGATGCAAAAACACATGCAACAGGATCAAGGGTTCGAGATTACAACATGAAGTCTGGGTAAAGAACCAACCACAGGGTGTGTACTAGGGTTCTTGTACCTGCAGAGCAAGGTTCTAAGAAGTTCTAAGAAGTTCCCAGGGTCAACAATCCATCTTTCAGATTTTAAGGATTTCCCAGATGACTTGGTAATCAATAAAATTCTCAAGAGAATCTCGTCTGAGTGTAGTATCGCGTGACAACCAATTCAGAAATAGACTCCATCATGGTCACTGCACTACATCCTAAAAGGCTTAAGTGGGGTTTGGTAACTACGGTTCTCAATATCATGGGTTCCTAGGTTGAGAGTAGCACGTCTTCACGAACAGATTCGTTCAACATAACTAGACTCTCAAGAGGACCTCAACTGAGTGATGGTGTCTCAATTCAACTTTTCAGGATTCGACTCCCTCAAAGCCTCCTTGAATACCATCGTCCTATCATAAGTACGCTCAAGTCCGGGTTAGGACTTATCTCACCACTCAATAGTAACACCCTGCACACAGAAGATCCCAAGCAGAAACAGGTATACATATATATATATATATATATATATATATATATATATATATATATATATATATATATATATACAGATATGAATATACAAATGTACAAGCAAGCAAACATGTAAATAACACTAAGATAAACAAGATAGGCTTAACCCTCTTAGGGGGAGTCCCCAGTGAAGTCGTCATTTCTGTTGCGATGAAAATCGGATAACAAGCTATTACTTAACTTGCATCATTTTCTTTTACAACCGACTTTGATTTATCCAAAGGAAAGGTTCAAGATCGTTAAAAAAACCTAAAGGGGGGAGATCTAAGGTTCGGGGGTTGGTTATACAAGGGGAAGGTATTAGCACCCTAAGTATTCGTAGTACTCTACGGGAACCTCTTGTTAGTATTTGTGTTATGTTATGTTTGCTTGCTAAGAACACGAAATAGAATTAGTCTCGTCCTAATCATGATTTAATCGAGGAATCGATAATCAATGATTCTTGACTTTCATCGACTAAAAAGTAAATGAAACTGAAATAAAGAGAAAGCGGTCTCATATTGGTCAAAGTTTTGTTGATTCAATGAAGTCAACCAAACCATGAAGTTTGTTATGTCATCGACCAAAATAAAGATAATAAAACTGGGATGAAAAAAATAAGGTTGGTCTCGTCTTAATCAAGATTTAAATCGATAAATCGATAATCTTAGATTTTTGACTTTCATCGACCAATAAAAATAAGTAAAAGTGGCCTCATATTTATCAAGACTTTATTGATTTGAAATCATCAAAGTCATAGATTTGTGCAATGTCATCGGCCTAAAGTAAAGAAAATGGACTTGAAATGAAGAATAAAGTTAGTCTCGTCTTGATCAAGATTTAATTGGAGGATCGATAATCTTTTGATATTCGACTTTCATTGACCAACAAAAATAAAGAAATGAGCCTCATACATATCAAGACTTTTTAGTCATTTTGCATAAATCAACTAAGTCATGATTTTGTAATATCATTGGCCCTAAAAATCGAAATAAAGATCGTAAGCGAAAAATAAAAATCAAAACAAAATTCGAAAGAAGAAGTTATGAATTCAAGAAATAACATGATAAATTGAAACTAAAAATTCAAAATGCTCCTAAAATAAAAACTAGAGAAACAAAATTAAGAAATAAATGGAAAATAAAATAAAAATAGTATGAAATAATAAAAGGGTGGTGATGAAGCATGTTTTTTTTGTCTTTTTGAATTTTTATCTTATCTTTTAAACATCATTCATAATAAAACCAAACAAAAATTATAGGATATTACAATACTTTTTCCAGAAAAATATTAACATGCTAATGAACTTGATAACGGCATAGATAAATGATCATGATACTTTGAAAACGGAGAAATAAAAGAGGTGAATGTTACCTAGTGGAGACGGTCCATTGCCTCTTCAATGACACGAGTTATGGAAAAATGAAGACGAGCCTTCTCTCCAGAAAATTTGCAAGAATAATTGAGGGAGAAAATTTAAGAGAGTATTCAGCCTTTGTGTGGGGTGAATCTGGTGTCAAATAAGAGAATGACAGATCTTATTTATAGTGTGAATAAAGTGGGAGTGTTGATGTGGCAATCCATGTGACTTTATGAGAATGATTCTTGGCCATTGATAATTGAAGTGTAAGAATGCTTTTTGGCCATTGATAAATCCAAGTTGGCAATCCATGTGAAGTGTTTGTATTGTAGTGGTCCCCACTTACCATGAAGATAAACAAAATAAAAGTAATAATAATAATAATAAAGCTTAGTAATAATAAAACTAATAATAATAAAACTAATAATGATAATAAAACTAATAATAATAAATTTAATAATAATAATAATAAAAAAGAAATAATAAAAAAGATAATTGAAAATAGTTAGTGAAAAAAGAAATAAAACAAATTAAATTCTAACAAAAAATGCATGATTATTGATATGTTTACTAAAATGCGAAAACAGAGACAAATGAAAAGGATATGCAAACGATCAGAATATCGGAGGGTAAAATTTGGGGTACAACAGATGGCTTCAGGAAGTCAACTGGGTTACAGACAAAGGACGGATGAGACTCAAGACTGAGAAATGCAAATGCAATGCAAATGCGCATGCAATGCTAATGCGAGCCAAATGATTTCAAGGAACTCAAAGGCAAGTTGCAAATATTTTTTCTGAAAGCTGAAGAGTTTTGCTTTAAAAACCATGATCTCAATTGATCTCTACAAAGGAAAGAGCGCATGAGTTCCTTGAAACCGGAAGGCTGTTATGGGTGGACGAATGTAAGCACAAACACACATATACAGGTATTCACATATTCACACATATGTACAGGCAAACAAATGAGGGCCTAGGTTTAAAGATCACGAGCATAGAGCCATGGTCTACCCATCCCAAAAGGTGTGTACTATGGGTTTTCCTCTGTAGAACAGGGTTCTAAAAAGTTCCCAGAGTCGACAATCCATCTTTCGGATTTTAAAGATTTCCCAGATGACTTGGTAATCAATAAAAATCTCAAGAGAATCTCGTCTGAGTGTAGTATCGCGTGACAACCAATTCAGAAATAGACTCCATCATGGTCACCGCACTACATCCTAAAAAGGCTTAAGTGGGGTTTGGTAACTACGGTTCTCAATATCATGGGCTCCTAGGTTGAGAGTATCACGTCTTCACGAACAGATTCGTTCAACATAACTAGACTCTCAAGAGGGCCTCAACTAAGTGATGGTGTCTCAATTCAACTTTTCAGGATTCGACTCCCTCAAAGCCTCCTTGAATACCATGGTCCTATCATAAGTGCACTCAAATCTGGGTTAGGATTTATCTCACCGCTCAAGAATCCAAGCAAAACAGGTATACAGATATATACAGATATGTACATGTATAGCAAATAAGCATAAATAACATAAACAAAACAAGGTGGGCTTAACCCTCAAAGAGTGTCCCCAGTGAAGTCGCCATTTCTGTTGCGGTGAGAATCGGATTACAAGCTATTAATTAACTTGCATCACATTTCTTTGAATTCACAACCGACTTTGATTTATCCAAAGGAAAGGTTCAAGATCGAGAAAAACCTAAAGGGGGGAGATCTAAGGTTCGGGGGTTGGTTATGCGTAGGGAAGGTATTAGCATCCTAAACGTCCGCAGTACTCTACGGGAACCTCTTGTTTTAACTTGTTATATCTTACTCGTTTGCTAAAGGTGTTATGCTAAAGGTTGAAAGCCTAGGGGTTTGTTTCTAAGTATATTCGACAAAGCATCGCACTTTGCGCCTACGTATCCTTACGGGAGTGGAATCAGAGTATCCGTAGTTCACCGATCTAAGGGTGAAGGATAGGAACCATTGACTATAGCCAAAGTTCCAAGGGGAAAATGAGTATGAGCTCATTTTAGAGTTCACGATAACTCTCTAAGTCTACGTTATAGGGGAAAGTGAGTTCTCATGATGATGAGAATCACATGGAGTTTAAGAACTCCAACCTACTTCTAGGTTGTGATTTCATTGGCTCTCATGAGGCCAAGAAATAAGGGTGAACCTAGAAGGATAAGGTAGGGTGACTTCAAGAGTCAATTTTAAGATGAGCTCCCTTTGGAATGGGGGAAGGATAACAGTTGTAAAATTACTAAAAGATGACAAGTTATAACTCAAACATGAAGATGTAAAAGACATGAATAGGATGAGATGAAATAAAATAGAAATAGTCTCGTCTTAATCATGATTTAATCGAGAAATCGATAATCAATGATTCTTGACTTTCATCGACTAAATAGTAAAAGAAACTGAAATAAAAAGAAAGTGGTCTCATGTTGATCAAAGTTTTTGTCGCTTTAATGAGATCAACCAAACCATGAAGTTGGTTATGTCCTCGACCAAAATAAAGAAAACAGAATCGGAATGAAAATAAAGTTGGTCTCGTCTAAATCAAGATTTAATCGACAAATCGATAATCTTGGATTTTTGACTTTCATCGACCAAAATAAATGAAATAGAACCGGAATGAAAATAAAGTTGGTCTCGTCTAAATCAAGATTTAATCGACAAATCGATAATCTTGGATTTTTTACTTTCATCGACCAAAATAAAGAATAAAAGGTGGCCTCCTACAAATCTAGATTTTTAGTGATTTTGAAATAATCAAAAAAGTCAAGATTTATATGATATCATTGGCCAAAAAGATTGAAATAAAATGTGAGTAGAATCAAGACTTAAAATGGTTAAACATTGAAGTCAAAGTCAGGAGCAAAAATTTTAAAACTAAGAATCTTAAAAAAAAATTTGGAACAAATTGAATAAAATAGGAGAGGATCATATGGGCCCAAGGCCCATCACCCCTCAAAATAAAAAAAGAGCGGTGGACTGCCAGCAAAGGAAACGGGCAATAAACCCAAGAAAACCATCACCAGTAAAACCTAATCTTATGTTGACTCACTAAACGGTTCAGAAGAAAACAAAATGAACAACACGGTAAACACGCGTGTTCTTTATCCTTCTCTCTTTTTTCGAAGAAAAAAAACAGTTCAGAAGAAAACAACAAAACAAGTATGCCTCAGATGCGTCGTCATCGTCGCGTCACGCCCTTGAGATGAACGACATCATGAGAAATGAAACAGAGGAAAACGATTCAACCTCCTTGTGTTATGCTCTCGCATCGTCGTCTCGATCTCTCTTCTTCTTTTTCATCTTAAATCCACTCTCGGTTCTATGTTGTGTTTCAAATGGGTTTAATATTTTTCCTTATTTCTGGTTTGTGGTTCTGATGTGTGGGTTGTGATTGTTGGTTTGTGAGCGGGTTTCGGTTTGAGTTATTCGAGGGTGGTTTATGCGTTGATTGGAAGTTGAAGGTGAGTGTTGGAAACGGTGATGAGTTTCTTCTACTGATGAGGTATTGGATTGATGAGTGATGGAAGATTCTTTGTGGTTTATGGAGGTGGGTTGAAGGAAAAGGTTGGAGAAGACCAAGATGAAAAGTGATTCCAGAAGAAAAATCGAGGTTTGTTTTGATTCAATCATTCTCTTTCTCGTCTTGATCTCTCTCTTCATCTTTTCGGTTTCTGGTTCTGTTTGTGATTATGGTTTGTCGGTTGAAGATTGAAGATGGAGGTTTTGGAAACTGGGTTGAGGAGGTGAGGTTTTTTGAAGGAGGATTTAAGGTTGTTAAGGGTATGGTTTAAAGAGAAGGTTGGAGGCTCTGTGTTGTTTTTGGCGACGATGAAGGTTGAAGAAGGTTGATGTTTGTTTCAGGTTTTGTTTTGATTCGAAGGGAATGATGGAGGATGGGTTGTTATGGTTGATGTTGTGGTACCAACCAGATTGGTGGCGGACGAGAGGTTATTATTTATGGTTCTTTGGGGTTTTTGAATGTAAAACTAGAAAACAAGTTATGTTGTTTTTCGGTTGTTGGAACTTGGAAGGTCCCCTCTACTCTCCTCTTCTTCTGCTATTTAACTCCTCAAGAAAAATGGAATTTCTTTCTTCAATTTCTTTTTTGAATTTTTTATCGTTGTTGAATTGTCATTTTCACTGCAGATCTTGGAGCGTTGTGAGCAGGTTGGGAGAGTTTTTGAGCAAGGTTTTGGGCTGCCGTACGGTTACGCAGGTTGGACTTTTTTGGAGCATTGTCTTTATCAATTGAGGTGTTGTGTACAGATTGTAAACAGTGGCAGCTGGCGTAGGTGGAATAGATTCTTACATCTATTCTTTGCTGGATTTTCTTGTAGACATATGATATTGTAACTTCATGCTCAAAACCAACTCAAAGAAGTTTTGGGCCATCCTTAATACATCAAGAGTTTGTAGAACATGACCCCATGAAAACGTAGCATCATTACTCAAGTATTTAGTCAAAAGTTTCAGCATGTTCAAACAAAATATTTTGTTTAATTGGGTTTTAGAATGAACAAGAATAAAAGTCGAGACTGAAATCTTGAATTAACACTTGGAAATTTGACATGAAAATAGGGATCCGAATTGAATTGGAATTGAACATTTGAATGAGATTTGCAACTTGAACTTTGAATTGGAATTAAGAAAATGAAGCTTGATGCTTGAACATGAACTTGAAACTCAATCGGAACATGAATTTAATCATTTGAAAAGAATCTAATATGACATTTGAATTCGACACTTGAATGGAAATTGAATCATGGACTTAGAATGAAATTGGATCTTGGAGAGAAAGATAACTTGAACTTTGGAATTTTTGAATCTTTGAATAAGATTTGCAATCTAGACCAAACCAAAAATCAATTCCAAAAGTGAGGCACCAGAACTATATTGAAACCAGAAATTAATTTCACCATAATTCTGATTCTATCTTGAAATAGTCTTGACTTTTGAAGGCTTGAATCAACTTGACTTCACCAGATAAATTTAGATCTTTATACAAAACCCTAATATGGGCCCTCACACACAAATGTTTGAATTTAATCCACATTTATCTCCAAAATAGTCACTAACATATATGACTTGAGACATGAACTGTGCCGCCACTGCACCAAAACCCTGATTGAGATTCAACTGACCCTGATGGTTATCCACCTTTCAACAACTGCCTTTACCATAACCTGATAACCTAATACTGATCCTTGATTCAGTCTTGCAAGGCCTGGGCCTCGTAGAACTTATGATGAAACCACATTGTAATGGATTGTTGAGAAAGATCAGTCTCTCAGGAGTATGAGGACTTAATTGGTGAATGACCTATCCAAACCTTGATTGATCAGCCCTTGAAACCTCTTGAAATAAAAACTGATTCACAAATGAAACAAAACGAACAAAAACTGATAAAATGGTTAGTTATGCAACATGATTGACCTAATATGATATGAAAGAGATCAATGGATCTAAGGGTAAAATTTGAGGTACAACACCCAAGTGAGATAATTGACTAGGACATTGTTACTAACAACACCTCCCTCCATTTTCTTAGTTTTTTTTATTGCATTTTCTGAACACGTTAAAAAATTGAATATTAAAAATACTAAAGATTTCTAAAAAATTATGAAAAATTTTATTTATGTTCCTAGACATTTTAATTAATTTTTTATGAATTTTAATTTCATTTTTGGACTTTTTGGATTTTGTTTGGGATTTTTTAAAGATATGTGTTCATATGGATATACCTTGTGATTCAAGGCTTGAAAAGTGACTTTCTCTTAATGGTTGTGACCCAAATTTTTGCTTGTATTTTGAACCTACATTGTAGGATCTTTACATGTTAAATTCATGCTTTGATCATAATTTTTAGGTCACTTGTTAAGTGCTTTTTGTGACTTGTGTTTGTATGATCATTAAATGGAAAATGCCTAATGTTTGCAATTAATTGAGCACTTTTTGTGCATGATTTAGATCTAATATTTTTCATGTGATCACCTACTGGACTTATTATGAATTGGTTGTTTGTTCATAATTTTCAAAAGTTATTTTCTATTTTTCACCAATTTTCCAATGTGAACATATCATATGTAAGCATGCTAGAACTAAGTCAAGTTTAATGCTAATGTGTGAGCTACTTAAAACCAATTTTGAGAGCATGATTGATCCTAGATACAATGACATTTTAGGTGCTTTTTTTTATCCTTAAATGTTTCTTTTTGTTCATGACTTAAATGATTCTTTTTGAACCCTAAGTTGTTTATTCGATTACGATTGATGTTTGCTTAGGTGTTCTAGGTTGATGATGTAATTGTGCTATCCTCTTTAGGATATTTTTGTTTGTACATCATGTAAAATATGGTTTAACATGAATCATAACCTGCCCTCATGAATTTATATGTCATTTCATGTGATTCTAATTGGTATTGTGCTTCCATAAGTTTGAACATGAATGAAAAGTTAACTTTGTTGTTTTCACTTGGACTTAGAATGTGCCATGTTTGTACAAAGTTTTTGACATTTAAATGTATCATTCCACCCATCATTTGCTACTGCCCCTTGTATGGTATGTACCCCTAGGGTTCCCCTTTCATTGCTTATGGTCTAATTTTTCTCCTAAGGTAGAATTAGAGCCCTTCCTTGTGCATTAGGACATAGTTTTGTGACTTTGCTTTCGACTACTTGATAGTTGAACTTGGCATGGAGATGGTAAGTTACTTGTAATACTTTGAATGCTATTTTATACTTACATGACTCTCTTTCCTCTCACTTTTATTTTACTTCTCTCTTTTGTGATTGTATAGAATAATGTTTACTTGTGGTTATTCACATGATCCCTTAGGATTCCTAGCTCAACTTAATTTCTGATTAAGTTTGAGGTAGGAGAGACATTAGGATAGCAATCCATGTATGCTAACATTAGGTAGACTTCCCTTTCTTACCTCAACCATAGGGCCATCATTGTATGATAACATTAGAATCTAGTTCCCTTAGTTTTTTCTTTCGACTTTGAGTTTCTCTTCTCTCATCTCAAAACAAAATCAAAAACATGTAATAAAGGCAACGAGTATTGTACGCCATGAGTCTTAAGTACATGGGAAATGGATGGTGGAGGGTCTCCCTTCACCTTTTTAGAGTGTTTAGCATACGTCCCATTGGGGGCGACCATGCGACGCATTCGCTCCTATGTCATAGACTTTAGTGCAATATGAGTTTCAAACTAACTTCAAAACACTTTCTTCTAAAAAACAAAACGAATAATCATTCTTTTCTCATCTCCCTCACTCCATTCATAAAGGACTTGTCATTTCCGTTCTACCGCAAATAGGTAAACGCGTAAGACTCCATACAACAAGCAACAACACCTAAACTGCTGGAACGTGAACGTTGACGTCTTCCACTAAAAAACACAAAACAACAAGACCCTGTTAGGTCGAACTACGACTGCTCTGACTTCCTCCTTCGCGTTAGATTGAGGATACGTAGGCACGAGACGCGATGTCTTGGCGAGCAACCTTCCCCCACAAATCTGTAGTCCTCCGAATTACATCGACTCTGATTCTTCGTTCATCTACGAAGATACGTAGGCATAGGACGACGATGTCCTATCGAGTTACTTCTTTTCTTTATCCTTCCCTTTTCTCCCGTTCCGTTTCCAGTTAGCAGTCGAGCTTCAGATAACCTACACCCTGTGATCGATAACAACAAGCGTGGATCCCATCGAGTACGATGGACGCGAGAGGGTGCTAATACCTTCCTCTCGCGTAACCGACTCCCGAACGCAGGCTATGGTTGCAATGACCATTCCTTTCCCTTTGTTGAGGTTTTCTTCGATCGTTTCCTTTTCCTGCGTCGGGATAAATAACATTTGGCGGTGACTCTTCTGTTCTTTTCTGCCGGTTGATTTTCGCAGACGCGACACATGGGTACAACTGGGGGGCGACTACGCTGGCATACACCTATTCTAGGCTCTCAGATGGTTGCCTCTGGGCAGCCAAGACTGTGGCAGACAGCTGTACACTATACGTGGTAACAATCTTATATTCTAAGTCTTTTTTTTCATTTCTTTTCTTTCTATATTCATTATAATGTTTGACACCGATGTTATGTTTTCTATTTCAGACGTGGATATTACAGCACTTTCCCAAGATTATTGGTTGGGGGAGTGTCCGGGGGTACACTGAGGATATGCCACGTGCTGCTGCATTTCTCCTGCTCAGAGGGAACCAGGCGCCCGAGCCCTACATAGTTTATCTTAATCGGATGGCTGTTGAGGACATTTTTTATGACGCTTATGCCTATCACCGTGTGACGCGCCCGTTCGATGAGGTTTTGATGTTCTCAGGATGGTTGGCATGCAGTTCGACCATTACTGCTTGATATCTGTCGGAGCGCGTCTTGCGTCAGTTCGGTTACACGCAGACGATCCCCAGGATGCCTCATGAGTCTGCTCCTCTAGGCTTGACCCGCACGCAGATAGGTGAAAGATATGCTGACTTCCAGTCCCACTTGGTACCGGAAGAGGCTCAGGCGACCAGAGCGCCGAGAGACTTAAGCGTTGGTGTCGGGTACATCAAGTGGTTCTATACCGTCTCACACCCATGCATGGTGCCCACTGCTGAGGGATCGCAACCCAAACCTGCTCATCAGGAGATATTAGAGGAGCAGCAGTCTCAGCTGGACCATATTCAGGATGTCCTACCTCGCTGTCGTGAGATAGAGGAGATAGCGCGGGCGGCCATTGCGGATGGTCACCTCCCTGAGGGCTCTGGTGGCAGACTTGCCATGGATAGGATTATTGAGATTGCTCGGGGGGCACTTTAGTACCGCAGACATCGAGCCAGGGCGGCGGGTAGGGGCAGAGGAGCAGGGGAGCCAGGAGAGATCCTTCGGCATACACAGTTGTTTTTTGTTTGATGTATTATATTTTTATTACATTTATGTACTGTATTTTGTCAGAAGTATTATTATGTATATATATCATTTTATTTTATATATGGATGTTTTCGAATGTATATTAAGTTGCGACGATATATTAACATATGCGACCAACCAACAAAACTGGTTTTTTTTGTAAAAATAAAATTCTGCTATTTTTCCTGATCAGATTAGGAATTATTCCTGATATTCACATCCAGAACAAATCAACGTTTTTAAAAAAAATTGTTCATCCAAATATGCATATCCAAAAACTAAAGACAAAAACAGAAATTCGTGTGGTGCCTAAAAATTCTATACAGGGTAATAAAAAATTCTCTAAATTTATCCGTAGGCATTTGGGTATTCTTGGGTGTAATGGTGGTGGAAGACAATGATATGTCGATATTTTCATCGGCATAAATATTTGACGGGATTCCTTCCTGTCTGTTCTAGTAGCAAGTGGCTCCCATTTGTTAGATATTTCAACACAAAAAATAATTAATATCTAATCAATTGTATTGTAACTTTTTTGATAAAAAAGTTAAATATTTAGTAAGAATTCATTGAATGAAGTCGTAAAATAGTTTTATAACTTTCATCCATAGATATTAATCACATGATAAAAGTATTTCATATAAATTATATATAAATTAAAAAATTATTTAAATATAATATGATTTAAGTAAATTTTTATATTTTAATTAAATTCTTACTATATTTATAGTAAAAATTTAATCTTCAAAATAAGTATCACACATTTGGATCTTGCAGATCTAATAAATTTAAAGATGAATTATATATATATATATATATATATATATATATATATAGAGCATATCAAGTGAGAGAGATTTTAAAAAGAGAGATAAGAGGAACAAATAAAAACCGTTAGATCAGTCAAAAATTATTATTAAACTTATTCATTAATGTGACTATTAATTTCTCTCTTATTAACCTACATTTCATCTCTCTTATTAACTTAATCTAACGGTTGTTGTTTGTTCCTCTCATCTCTCATTTAAAATCACTCTCACTTGATATGTTATATATATATATATATATATATATATATATATATATATATATATATATGGCCAGTCCACTAAATTCCGAGACCCGTTTTAATTTTAAAAATGGGCTCAATTTTTTAAAAAGAATATATAATTAAAATAATTAAAAATTACATATAAAATATATTTATATATTAATTAAAAATAAATTTAATTATAATTATTTTGACTGTGATCCATCTCATTTTTTGTATGTATTGAGTTTTTATCAGAACATTTTTTTTAATTTTATTAAATTTTTACTATAATATTTTTTATGTTTATTAATATTAATAAAAGAAGTTGCAACTTCTAAAATGTAGGATCTCTAATATTTAGAGCCCTGTGCGGTAGAGTTTGTTATTCTTGCACAGGACCATATATATATATATATATATATATATAGGGTTCATATCCTATGAGAATGCAATTTTTATATAAGAACATGAGAATGAATCTGAATCATTAAATTTTAAAATAAATGGTGGAGATTACGTGTGGTTTTTGTTTTTCTCTTTCCTCCATTATTAAAATAAATGATGGAGCAGAGAGAAAAAAACTGACACATAATCTCTACCATTTATTTTAAAACCTAATGGTTCAGATTCATTCTCACGTTCACATAAAAATGACATTCTCATATGATACGTTCCCTATATATATATATATATATATATATATATATATATATATATATATATATATATATATATATATATATATATATATATATATATATATATCTTTCACATCTATCATATAAAGATTTCACATAAAGATTTCTTCTTTTTAATCCATAACTCAATCACCAAATTAGACATTAATATATTAAACCTTTTATATTTTTGTAAATGCGCATTTATGTGGATTTTTTAATTTTTTAATAAAACAAATACAAACTCTGATCTGATACAAATTAAAAATAAAATTAAATAAAAGATTACCTTAATATTCATTATCATTAAAAAAGAAACAAAAGAAACATTAGGCTTAAAAACACATAGATATTTGTTATTGTTGATGACAAAAATAAATATTGTTGAATTTATTTAATAAAATTTACTGCTCAAACTTTAAATTTGATTAAATCTTTTGTTTCACTTATTCATAGTTTTTTTACTTACTTATTCATAGTTAATTTCATCATCAATAGACTTCCAACTAAGCTTCTTCAATTTAAATCATATTATAATGTGCTATTTCAAATTTCGCCTAATATTAAAAAATTTTGTTCGCTCCCCCACCCTTAAATATAATAGGAATTAGGAAAAGCTTGATTATAGATATAACAGTCACAGGTGTCTATCTCTCTCCACCAGTATTTTTTTAATATGTTTTTGTAATAAAATCATCTGATGGAGAATGGATAAAAAACTGATCCAATGGTTTGTGTAAACTTGCAGTGGATCACAGTCCATAAAAGGTGTGTGTATATATATATATATATATATATATATATATATATATATATATATATATATGAGGATTTCGTAATACACCATGTGAATTTCTTAGGTATCACTCGAAATTCCTCGTTTACCCCTAATTTTTGAATATTCACATCCAGACGCACCATTTTTTTAAAAATACGTTGATTTGTTCCGAATGTGAATATCAGGAATAATTCCTGATCTGCAGATCCAGAAAAATATATTAATATTTTTTTTTCAATTCTTAGTTAATAAGAATTATTTTAATGAATATATAAGATTAGATTGCTAAATATTTTATAAGGTTATTCCATAAAAAAGTCATGCCACATTTTATAGTTCTCGTTCAAACCATATATATATATATACCACTTACTATATTTACCACTTATTATATATATACTGTTCTGGACTGGACTAATGGTCAGGGCATAGTCCAATCAACTTCTGCTCCAGAACGGCCTAATTGCCTAAGTCCAATCCACAAACGGGCAAAAGTTACCTGTCTGCCCCTCCAACCGGGCACGGACTGCATCGCTCCTCCCCGGAAATGTTGTCCGTTACGCACGGCTTCTCCACTCCCCGAACAGATAAGGGCATGTGCCCGAAACCACGCTTATGCCCGACATAACAGCTAGTTTCGGGCACCCTGCCCGACATAACGACTAGTTTGGGCAGTTACCCATTTTTCGGGAAAACGGTTATTTCGCCCCGAAAATAGGACCGTTGGCTACGCGCTGGGGACTCTATATAAACCCTCTCGCTTGAGAGGGTCAGGTATCCAATATTCACCCTACGAACTAATACTTTGTACTTGCCCTTTTTCTGACCCTTTCTTACTTGAGCGTCGGAGTGCCTTGTAGGTACACCCCCCTCCTCCTCTCCATTCGCCCAGCTTCTCAGACGTTCTTGGTGGCCCACTTCAACAGGATCTGATCCATCCTTCACGATCATATACCACTTATATATATATATACCACTTATTATATATATACCACTTATATATATATATATATATATATATATATATATATATATATATATATATATATATATATATATATATATATATATATATGGTTATGCTAATGCACACCCATGTAGGTGTGCATTAGCAACATACACCTTAGTGTATTTTTGTGTGGGGCTCACTAATTTTGGGTGGAACCCACATTAAAAAGATGAAGAAAAAAAATAGATGTAGTGTATTTTTGTGTGGGACCCACCAATTTTAGGTGTATAAAAATATATATTGCCTTATTGACAAAGTAATACAAACAAATTATTAACAACTTATTAACAACTTAAAAAGTAATACAAACAAATTATTATGTTTATGATATATTGACTGTATAAAAAATTTTATATTTACAGTGCATAATAATTAATCTTTTAAAAATACAATAATAGTATTATAAAATAAGTAAAAAATAATAATTAAAAATAACAATTGAAAAAATAATAATTATCTTTATATTAAGAAATTATAATACTATCTCCGGTCCTTTTTATAAGGAACATTTCACTTTTTTAGATTCATTAAATAATTAATGTATTTGGTCTATAATGCAGACCAGATACATTAATTATTTAATGAATTTAAAAAGTTGAAATGTTTCTTATAAAAAGGACCGGAGGGAGTAACATTTATTTTAACAGAAGGTTAGAGCAACAAATCTGACAGACATCCTATGATGATAACTTCAAAATATTTATCAAAACGCATGGTGGCCACATGTTCTGTATCCAAAAGTTGTATAGTAGTTCTAACCCATATTTAAACAAAATAACGGTCATCCACCTATGGTGGCAAACATGACCTGTAACCATAAGTTATATATCCAAAAAAGGACATTGTGAATATCCGAATTCCCAAATCTATCCTCGAAGCTTGTAGGACAAATCAAGATCAACAGTAAAATATTACTTCTTTAACGTTATCCAAGATAAATGGCAGCAGAGTCGACACAAAGTTGGTGGTACTCTTATTACCACTTGCAGAACCAGAATCAAAATTTTCGACTTCACTTATGTAGTATCGAGCGCGGAAAGCTAGCAAGTGTGCATAATAAGCAGGAGGAACTGCATACAAGATGACATTTTAGTTAAAATAAAGTTGTATAGCTGACAACAAAACATGAAAATGCTGGTGTCTACCACGGTTCCTTAGAAAAACAAAATCAGCAAAAAGTTAAATTTTGAGTTGCACTATAGTGCACAGGACAGTGGTTAACTGATGTAGAGTTATCTGTTAGAATGCATGTTTAAACCCACACGACCTCAGTTCCCCGATTTTAGCCACTATGATAACAAATAAAAAGTTAAAGTTAGTTATGTCATACCTTCCGAATTACGACCTCAGTTCCCCGATTTTAATTAATTTTTTATGAATTTTAATTTCATTTTTGGACTTTTTGGATTTTGTTTGGGATTTTTTAAAGATATGTGTTCATATGGATATACCTTGTGATTCAAGGCTTGAAAAGTGACTTTCTCTTAATGGTTGTGACCCAAATTTTTGCTTGTATTTTGAACCTCCATTGTAGGATCTTTACATGTTAAATTCATGCTTTGATCATAATTTTTAGGTCACTTGTTAAGTGCTTTTTGTGACTTGTGTTTGTATGATCATTAAATGGAAAATGCCTAATGTTTGCAATTAATTGAGCACTTTTTGTGCATGATTTAGATCTAATATTTTTCATGTGATCACCTACTGGACTTATTATGAATTGGTTGTTTGTTCATAATTTTCAAAAGTTATTTTCTATTTTTCACCAATTTTCCAATGTGAACATATCATATGTAAGCATGCTAGAACTAAGTCAAGTTTAATGCTAATGTGTGAGCTCCTTAAAACCAATTTTGAGAGCATGATTGATCCTAGATACAATGACATTTTAGGTGCTTTTTTTTATCCTTAAATGTTTCTTTTTGTTCATGACTTAAATGATTCTTTTTGAACCCTAAGTTGTTTATTCGATTACGATTGATGTTTGCTTAGGTGTTCTAGGTTGATGATGTAATTGTGCTATCCTCTTTAGGATATTTTTGTTTGTACATCATGTAACATATGGTTTAACATGAATCATAACCTGCCCTCATGAATTTATATGTCATTTCATGTGATTCTAATTGGTATTGTGCTTCCATAAGTTTGAACATGAATGAAAAGTTAACTTTGTTGTTTTCACTTGGACTTAGAATGTGCCATGTTTGTACAAAGTTTTTGACATTTAAATGTATCATTCCACCCATCATTTGCTACTGCCCCTTGTATGGTATGTACCCCTAGGGTTCCCCTTTCATTGCTTATGGTCTAATTTTTCTCCTAAGGTAGAATTAGAGCCCTTCCTTGTGCATTAGGACATAGTTTTGTGACTTTGCTTTCGACTACTTGATAGTTGAACTTGGCATGGAGATGGTAAGTTACTTGTAATACTTTGAATGTTATTTTATACTTACATGACTCTCTTTCCTCTCACTTTTATTTTACTTCTCTCTTTTGTGATTGTATAGAATAATGTTTACTTGTGGTTATTCACATGATCCCTTAGGATTCCTAGCTCAACTTAATTTCTGATTAAGTTTGAGGTAGGAGAGACATTAGGATAGCAATCCATGTATGCTAACATTAGGTAGACTTCCCTTTCTTACCTCAACCATAGGGCCATCATTGTATGATAACATTAGAATCTAGTTCCCTTAGTTTTTTCTTTCGACTTTGAGTTTCTCTTCTCTCATCTCAAAACAAAATCAAAAACATGTAATAAAGGCAATGAGTATTGTACGCCATGAGTCTTAAGTACATGGGAAATGGATGGTGGAGGGTCTCCCTTCACCTTTTTAGAGTGTTTAGCATACGTCCCATTGGGGGCGACCATGCGACGCATTCGCTCCTATGTCATAGACTTTAGTGCAATATGAGTTTCAAACTAACTTCAAAACACTTTCTTCTAAAAAACAAAACGAATAATCATTCTCTTCTCATCTCCCTCACTCCATTCATAAAGGACTTGTCATTTCCGTTCTACCGCAAATAGGTAAACGCGTAAGACTCCATACAACAAGCAACAACACCTAAACTGCTGGAACGTGAACGTTGACGTCTTCCACTAAAAAACACAAAACAACAAGACCCTGTTAGGTCGAACTACGACTGCTCTGACTTCCTCCTTCGCGTTAGATTGAGGATACGTAGGCACGAGACGCGATGTCTTGGCGAGCAACCTTCCCCCACAAATCTGTAGTCCTCCGAATTACATCGACTCTGATTCTTCGTTCGTCTACGAAGATACGTAGGCATAAGACGACGATGTCCTATCGAGTTACTTCTTTTCTTTATCCTTCCCTTTTCTCCCGTTCCGTTTCCAGTTAGCAGTCGAGCTTCAGATAACCTACACCCTGTGATCGATAACAACAAGCGTGGATCCCATCGAGTACGATGGACGCGAGAGGGTGCTAATACCTTCCTCTCGCGTAACCGACTCCCGAACGCAGGCTATGGTTGCAATGACCATTCCTTTCCCTTTGTTGAGGTTTTCTTCGATCGTTTCCTTTTCCTGCGTCGGGATAAATAACATTTGGTGGCGACTCTTCTGTTCTTTTCTGCCGGTTGATTTTCGCAGATGCGACACATGGGTACAACTGGGGGGCGACTACGCTGGCATACACCTATTCTAGGCTCTCAGATGGTTGCCTCTGGGCAGCCAAGACTGTGGCAGACAGCTGTACACTATACGTGGTAACAATCTTATATTCTAAGTCTTTTTTTTCATTTCTTTTCTTTCTATATTCATTATAATGTTTGACACCGATGTTATGTTTTCTATTTCAGACGTGGATATTACAGCACTTTCCCAAGATTATTGGTTGGGGGAGTGTCCGGGGGTACACTGAGGATATGCCACGTGCTGCTGCATTTCTCCTGCTCAGAGGGAACCAGGCGCCCGAGCCCTACAGAGTTTATCTTAATCGGATGGCTGTTGAGGACATTTTTTATGACGCCTATGCCTATCACCGTGTGACGCGCCCGTTCGATGAGGTTTTGATGTTCTCAGGATGGTTGGCATGCAGTTCGACCATTACTGCTTGATATCTGTCGGAGCGCGTCTTGCGTCAGTTCGGTTACACGCAGACGATCCCCAGGATGCCTCATGAGTCTGCTCCTCTAGGCTTGACCCGCACGCAGATAGGTGAAAGATATGCTGACTTCCAGTCCCACTTGGTACCGGAAGAGGCTCAGGCGACCAGAGCGCCGAGAGACTTAAGCGTTGGTGTCGGGTACATCAAGTGGTTCTATACCGTCTCACACCCATGCATGGTGCCCACTGCTGAGGGATCGCAACCCAAACCTGCTCATCAGGAGATATTAGAGGAGCAGCAGTCTCAGCTGGACCATATTCAGGATGTCCTACCTCGCTGTCGTGAGATAGAGGAGATAGCGCGGGCGGCCATTGCGGATGGTCACCTCCCTGAGGGCTCTGGTGGCAGACTTGCCATGGATAGGATTATTGAGATTGCTCGGGGGGCACTTTAGTACCGCAGACATCGAGCCAGGGCGGCGGGTAGGGGCAGAGGAGCAGGGGAGCCAGGAGAGATCCTTCGGCATACACAGTTATTTTTTGTTTGATGTATTATATTTTTATTACATTTATGTACTGTATTTTGTCAGAAGTATTATTATGTATATATATCATTTTATTTTATATATGGATGTTTTCGAATGTATATTAAGTTGCGACGATATATTAACATATGCGACCAACCAACAAAACTGGTTTTTTTTGTAAAAATAAAATTCTGCTATTTTTCCTGATCAGATCAGGAATTATTCCTGATATTCACATCCAGAACAAATCAACGTTTTTAAAAAAAATTGTTCATCCGAATATGCATATCCAAAAACTAAAGACAAAAACAAAAATTCGTGTGGTGCCTAAAAATTCTATACAGGGTAATAAAAAATTCTCTAAATTTATCGGTAGGCATTTGGGTATTCTTGGGTGTAATGGTGGTGGAAGACAATGATATGTCGATATTTTCATCGGCATAAATATTTGACGGGATTCCTTCCTGTCTGTTCTAGTAGCAAGTGGCTCCCATTTGTTAGATATTTCAACACAAAAAATAATTAATATCTAATCAATTGTATTGTAACTTTTTTGATAAAAAAGTTAAATATTTAGTAAGAATTCATTGAATGAAGTCGTAAAATAGTTTTATAACTTTCATCCATAGATATTAATCACATGATAAAAGTATTTCATATAAATTATATATAAATTAAAAAATTATTTAAATATAATATGATTTAAGTAAATTTTTATATTTTAATTAAATTCTTATTATATTTATAGTAAAAATTTAATCTTCAAAATAAGTATCACACATTTGGATCTTGCAGATCTAATAAATTTAAAGATGAATTATATATATATATATATAGAGCATATCAAGTGAGAGGGATTTTAAAATGAGAGATAAGAGGAACAAATAAAAACCGTTAGATCAGTCAAAAATTATTATTAAACTTATTCATTAATGTGACTATTAATTTCTCTCTTATTAACCTACATTTCATCTCTCTTATTAACTTAATCTAACGGTTGTTGTTTGTTCCTCTCATCTCTCATTTAAAATCACTCTCACTTGATATGCTATATATATATATGGCCAGTCCACTAAATTCGGAGACCCGTTTTAATTTTAAAAATGGGCTCAATTTTTTAAAAAGAATATATAATTAAAATAATTAAAAATGACATATAAAATATATTTATATATTAATTAAAAATAAATTTAATTATAATTATTTTGACTGTGATCCATCTCATTTTTTGTATGTATTGAGTTTTTATCAGAACATTTTTTTTAATTTTATTAAATTTTTACTATAATATTTTTTATGTTTATTAATATTAATAAAAGAAGTTGCAACTTCTAAAATGTAGGATCTCTAATATTTAGAGCCCTGTGCGGTAGAGTTTGTTATTCTTGCACAGTACCATATATATATATATATATATATATATATATATATATATATATATATAGGGTTCATATCCTATGAGAATGCAATTTTTATATAAGAACATGAGAATGAATCTGAATCATTAAATTTTAAAATAAATGGTGGAGATTACGTGTGGTTTTTGTTTTTCTCTTTCCTCCATTATTAAAATAAATGATGGAGCAGAGAGAAAAAAATTGACACATAATCTCTACCATTTATTTTAAAACCTAATGGTTCAGATTCATTCTCACGTTCACATAAAAATGACATTCTCATATGATACGTTCTCTATATATATATATATAGATCTGTCACATCTATCATATAAAGATTTCACATAAAGATTTCTTCTTTTTAATCCATAACTCAATCACCAAATTAGACATTAATATATTAAACCTTTTATATTTTTGTAAATGCGCATTTATGTGGATTTTTTAATTTTTTAATAAAACAAATACAAACTCTGATCTGATACAAATTAAAAATAAAATTAAATAAAAGATTACCTTAATATTCATTATCATTAAAAAAGAAACAAAAGAAACATTAGGCTTAAAAACACATAGATATTTGTTATTGTTGATGACAAAAATAAATATTGTTGAATTTATTTAATAAAATTTACTGCTCAAACTTTAAATTTGATTAAATCTTTTGTTTCACTTATTCATAGTTTTTTTACTTACTTATTCATAGTTAATTTCATCATCAATAGACTTCCAACTAAGCTTCTTCAATTTAAATCATATTATAATGTGCTATTTCAAATTTCGCCTAATATTAAAAAATTTTGTTCGCTCCCCCACCCTTAAATATAATAGGAATTAGGAAAAGCTTGATTATAGATATAACAGTCACAGGTGTCTATCTCTCTCCACCAGTATTTTTTTAATATGTTTTTGTAATAAAATCATCTGATGGAGAATGGATAAAAAACTGATCCAATGGTTTGTGTAAACTTGCAGTGGATCACAGTCCATAAAAGGTGTGTGTATATATATATATATATATATATATATATATATATGAGGATTTCGTAATACACCATGTGAATTTCTTAGGTATCACTTGAAATTCCTCTTTTACCCCTAATTTTTGAATATTCACATCCAGACGCACCATTTTTTTAAAAATACGTTGATTTGTTCCGAATGTGAATATCAGGAATAATTCCTGATCTGCAGATCCAGAAAAATATATTAATATTTTTTTTTCAATTCTTAGTTAATAAGAATTATTTTAATGAATATATAAGATTAGATTGCTAAATATTTTATAAGGTTATTCCATAAAAAAGTCATGCCACATTTTATAGTTCTCGTTCAAACCATATATATATATATACCACATACTATATTTACCACTTATTATATATATACTGTTCTGGACTGGACTAATGGTCAGGGCATAGTCCAATCAACTTCTGCTCCAGAACGGCCTAATTGCCTAAGTCCAATCCACAAACGGGCAAAAGTTACCTGTCTGCCCCTCCAACCGGGCACGGACTGCATCGCTCCTCCCCGGAAATGTTGTCCGTTACGCACGGCTTCTCCACTTCCCGAACAGATAAGGGCATGTGCCCGAAACCACGCTTATGCCCGACATAACAGCTAGTTTCGGGCACCCTGCCCGACATAACGACTAGTTTGGGCAGTTACCCATTTTTCGGGAAAACGGTTATTTCGCCCCGAAAATAGGACCGTTGGCTACGCGCTGGGGACTCTATATAAACCCTCTCGCTTGAGAGGGTCAGGTATCCAATATTCACCCTACGAACTAATACTTTGTACTTGCCCCTTTTCTGACCCTTTCTTACTTGAGCGTCGGAGTGCCTTGTAGGTACACCCCCCTCCTCCTCTCCATTCGCCCAGCTTCTCAGACGTTCTTGGTGGCCCACTTCAACAGGATCTGATCCATCCTTCACGATCATATACCACTTATATATATATATACCACTTATTATATATATACCACTTATATATATATATATATATGGTTATGCTAATGCACACCCATGTAGGTGTGCATTAGCAACATACACCTTAGTGTATTTTTGTGTGGGGCTCACTAATTTTGGGTGGGACCCACATTAAAAAGATGAAGAAAAAAAATAGATGTAGTGTATTTTTGTGTAGGACCCACCAATTTTAGGTGTATAAAAATATATATTGCCTTATTGACAAAGTAATACAAACAAATTATTAACAACTTATTAACAACTTAAAAAGCAATACAAACAAATTATTATGTTTATGATATATTGACTGTATAAAAAATTTTATATTTACAGTGCATAATAATTAATCTTTTAAAAATACAATAATAGTATTATAAAATAAGTAAAAAATAATAATTAAAAATAACAATTGAAAAAATAATAATTATCTTTATATTAAGAAATTATAATACTATCTCCGGTCCTTTTTATAAGGAACATTTCACTTTTTTAGATTCATTAAATAATTAATGTATTTGGTCTATAATGCAGACCAGATACATTAATTATTTAATGAATTTAAAAAGTTGAAATGTTTCTTATAAAAAGGACCGGAGGGAGTAACATTTATTTTAACAGAAGGTTAGAGCAACAAATCTGACAGACATCCTATGATGATAACTTCAAAATATTTATCAAAACGCATGGTGGCCACATGTTCTGTATCCAAAAGTTGTATAGTAGTTCTAACCCATATTTAAACAAAATAACGGTCATCCACCTATGGTGGCAAACATGACCTGTAACCATAAGTTATATATCCAAAAAAGGACATTGTGAATATCCGAACTCCCAAATCTATCCTCGAAGCTTGTAGGACAAATCAAGATCAACAGTAAAATATTACTTCTTTGACGTTATCCAAGATAAATGGCAGCAGAGTCGACACAAAGTTGGTGGTACTCTTATTACCACTTGCAGAGCCAGAATCAAAATTTTCGACTTCACTTATGTAGTATCGAGCGCGAAAAGCTAGCAAGTGTGCATAATAAGCAGGAGGAACTGCATACAAGATGACATTTTAGTTAAAATAAAGTTGTATAGCTGACAACAAAACATGAAAATGCTGGTGTCTACCACGGTTCCTTAGAAAAACAAAATCAGCAAAAAGTTAAATTTTGAGTTGCACTATAGTGCACAGGACAGTGGTTAACTGATGTAGAGTTATCTGTTAGAATGCATGTTTAAACCCACACGACCTCAGTTCCCCGATTTTAGCCACTATGATAACAAATAAAAAGTTAAAGTTAGTTATGTCATACCTTCCGAATTACATCCATCTCATAAAGCAAAACCTGACTGAACTGACCCTCACTTACTCCATCTCTGATAAGCAGAAATTAACAATGCAAAATAAATCATATATAAAATTAAAACAAGTTATAATATATACATATACATCAATATACATCAGTATGTATCATTTAGAAAAAACCAACTTCAACCTGTAAAATATAATCCTTTTAGGCTTAAACCTAGTTGTTTATAGAAAGCCACACGCCACTCCCTGAAAATTAAAAGAAAATCGGCTATGTCTCATCATGAGGAATCCACAAATCTAACAAAATTATCGTATCAAAAGTTATCTCCTCGCAATGAACCTGAGCAGAAACAATTCATCTGTATCTTGTAACCCAAAGTCAGTCCATTGATGCCACCACCTTACAATATACAACAACGCGGGGTCCCAATCTCGACATAAATCGCTCGTGCTATTACCCAACCAATTCTTCAAACATGTGTCGACTCAACTCTATTGGTTGTTGTATTTCCAAGGTGTCGGACATTATCCGAATGTGCACATCCGGACAAGTTCATGCTAAATACGTACCGTATTTACACATCTAGAAGACGCGTAACTTGTTTTTCCAAAAAGTAGATTGATAATGTGAGCAATGTAGTGGATGAAGTTGAATATTTACCTGAAATTCAATCTTTTCTTGCTCCCTTTGATTTGTTGCACCAAAAAGTTAGAGTTTTTGAGTGAGAAATGGAATTGATGAAGTAGGGTTTTTTAGGTTGGTGAGGGTGAGTGTGCAAGAAGAAATGTTGAGAATGGGAATAGGGAAGTGATCATACAGGTTCAAATATATCAACAATTCTTCCGGATCTGCATATACGGAGACCTTCCGCATATGCACATCTGGGACAAATTTTTTTTTTTAACGCCATGGAGCGTCTGGATTTGCACATTCGAAATCAGAGGGCATAAGTAAAATTTCGCACGGTGTCTAAGAAACTTAGATGCTGTATTAAAAAATTCTCACATATATCTAAACCACCATAATCAATGTTTGGTTAGTGTTTGTTTGACTTGAATAACAATATTTTTTAATCCCATGACAATATTTTCTTTGAGAATACCCCTTCTAGAGAAACATTGTTGCTGGAACTACGGGTAAAGATTTCAAATCGTTGCGACCTACATGACACTCCTTACCCTGCTACCCACCTTGACACTTTCTGAGAATAAACATCTATCACACAATCAAATACTCTCAATCCTACTACTACCCATTGTTAGTTAGTTATGATTCTTAAATTTGTATAAGAGATGAGAAATGAATGATGTTACGTCCTTCTTCTCTTCTCTTGAACCATCTTGAACCATCCTCCGTCTTTGTGATTAAAAGGGCAACTTTATCTAGTTGAAAGAATAAATAATCCTCCCTCTTAGTAATTAAAAGGGCAACTTTATCTATTTGCAAGAATTATAAATACAAGTACTTTCAGGGTTAATATTCTTGTGCTGTTGATAATTCCACATTTAAATGAAGGAAGAAAAGAGAATTCATAAGCAATAAAGACATGGTATGATTGTGAAGTTGTTAGGCAACATGATTGGATATAAGACCTTGGAGAATCAGCTGTTGCAAATTTTGGTTCGAAAATGAGTGATTAGTATTATTGATCTCAACAAGTATTTTTTGGTTACTTTTTTGGCTCACCATTGAAACAACCAATGAAATTGCAGACAACCAAAAGGAGAACTAAGGAATTGATTCACCAAATGAAATATGTATGACTCTGAATAGATGATAGTACATTATAATTTAGCTTGCCAACAAGTCTTTTGTACCGTCTTAGATGAGTAAATGGATCCTCCCGTCGAAAGAGATGTTTAACATTAGGATCTCTGAGACTCAAGTTTAACGTTAGGATTTCAATGAGACTCAACAGTTTTACAATGTAATCAAACCTAGGCATAGAGAACAATAATAGAAAAATAACAAAAAATTCAGTGACAGAGAAAACATATTACGTTGGGATGGCAGATGAATGATGCAGAATAGTCTAGAATCACAGTTCTTTACTTTTTGCAAAAATGTGTCACTCTAACTATACACAGAAATTTCATGTTGCTTCAGAAATACCAGCAACACTCAATTTTGCAGCATACATCACAAAATTTGTGTGGCAGTCCTCAAACATTTTAAAATACAAGTGACAACCAAAGGACATAACACCCAATTCTAGTGTTAGAAAAACCAAACTACTAACCATATAATGAAATGCACAATTCAAGAACCAACAAAAAAAAAACTCTTAACTATCAAACATATTAATCCTAACACACTTTCTCAAGCAACATATTTCTTCAACTAATAATGAACAATAATCCATGAAGTAACAAGCAAACATAAGGTATATAACACAAACAGAAATTAACAACAAGTTGCAGACAGGGATTTGAAGAATCCAGTAGATGGGTTCTTCATAAACCTCATACACGAGTGGCATAACATAGCATACATTACTACATACATTTTACTACAAAGAACAAGGTGATATCAAACTCTCTTGGTAGATTTCAGGAACCA
Organism: Lathyrus tuberosus; assembly: GCA_022829125.1. Classification (NCBI taxonomy): domain Eukaryota; kingdom Viridiplantae; phylum Streptophyta; class Magnoliopsida; order Fabales; family Fabaceae; genus Lathyrus; species Lathyrus tuberosus. Next base: position 10,874,141 of record JALAZF010000105.1, on the reverse strand, counting down.
TCCAACCATAGATGTTTTGAATTTCAGGAGTTTTAAAAGTACCATCTCTAGCATTGTAAACAACCAAACTAGATCGATACTTCAGTAGTACCTTATCATCCTCGGAAACATAAAGTGGATTGATATAAGGACAAAACTCAATGTCCATGTAAGGAACACGGAACAATTTAGTCCAAGAATCACTATTTCCATACTCCTTCATAAGCCAAATTTCTGAAAAAGTATCATTATGTGAAAGTATGCACAAGCAATCCCTCAAGACTCCTAGTTCTAAGAATAAAGTAAACAGAGTAACCTCTCCTCCATAATCATGCAGCAGCAACTCTTGATAAGATTCCTTCTCCAAATCAAGAGAAACAATAACCCATGAAGAATTTGAATTTCTAGATGCCAACCAATTAACAGTTCCACTAGCGAATTTTCCCGTGTCAGAGCAAGGGACACCCAAAGGGAAATCCTGAATCCTTCTCCAAGCATTGGTACCCAAAGTAAGAACATTCACTTCAGTTTTGTAACGGCCACCAGATTCATAGCAGGAACCAGTAACCACCTTGTACCTATCATTGAGATGATCATAGCCAAATCCATATACTGTGCAACATCCCTCTAGTTTTGGATTAGCCAAAGAGGGCAATTTCGTAAATTTCCTGATGGAAGGGTTCCACAATAGAGGAAAACGTTGATCCACTGCGAGACAGATGATGCCATGGCAAGAGTCAACAATTTGATCAAAACAGTTTCGATTGTATGGAGGATACTCTAGACGCGTGGCGGGGGCAGTCACTTCGGTGAAGACGGAGGAGAGAGGATAATCCGTGAGGAACCTGGGATAGAAGTTGGGGTAGGTTGCGAGGAGATGGTGGCGCGTTTTTGACACGCGAAGATGCTTCTTGGAGAATTTGGGATCGGAGATAAGAGATTTCCAGGACTTACAGACGGATTGGAATTGCATGAGGAATTTCACGGGAAGCCTGGCGAGAATTTCTAACATAATCTCGAATGGAAGAGTGGGAAGTGGCATCGTGTCGGAGGAAGATGGTGATGGTGAAGTTAGGGTTCCGTAGGAGGAGTTCAAACGCTGCCTCTTGGTAGCAGCGATTGTTTCCTCCGTAAATGGATAAGTTGAAACGGCGTCGTTTGCATCATCGGTTTCGCTAGCTGGCGCCATTTCTGAGTGTGTGGCTTCTACTGGCTGTAGCTAAATGAATTTAGTTAAATACTAATAACAAACCCGTGCGTTCGCACGGGTTAAAGTAGTTTTATTTAAAATGTAAAATTTAAAATAAAAATAAAAAAAAAATTATTATTTAATATACAAAACTTAAAATTATAAATTGTTAATAGAATAACTTATATAAATTATTCTTCATGTCACCAGACACCAAATTAGTTTTTATAATAAATTTACTTTTGACCAAAGGTGATGTAAACATTACTGTTAGAACTTCGTTGTCTTAAAATCGAATAAACAGACCAAATATAAAAAAAATCACCTTAATAAAATAATTCACCGGAAAATAAAATCAATTCACAAATATGAAGTGCAAATATATTGAACTTCAACACTAAATTCATTCGATAAGGCTTGATTGTTGATAATATATAATTGTTATTATAAAATGATTAATAACTACAAATATTTAAAATAAATATGTAACAAATAACTAACATGATAAATTCAATATGCTTAATAACTATAAATATTTACAAATATCACTAATAACTATATATATTTACAAATACTTTGTTTATTAAAATATTTTTTAAAAAAAAATTGTGGTGATAGTGTTCCGTGAAAATAATGAATTTCAGTGATAAAATTTACAGGAGTTGATAGCTTGGTGTTTTCACTGCAATCCAACATATTCTCCAGGTCTTCATCACTAACAGTTTTCTGTATAATTTTGTCCTTAGGTGTTTCATCATCTTAAAACAACAACTGCTTATATTTTCTTTTCTCATGGTTGAACAATAATATAATGAGTTTTTCAACAAAAAAATATCATGATATTAAACTTTTATATTAGATATTTATTAATACAACAATTACAAAATAATAATAAAAACCATATTGGATACAATGATTTCAGTACATACTTCAACATGTAAAATTACAACAACATACTCTTGCGTTGAGAATCACCTATTTGAGATGGCTGAATATGTTTCACCTATTTAAGAATCAACAGCAAATGGGAATTAATATCTTGTGAATACAAGTCTTGGTATATGATAGTATACGCATAAATGCAAATCTTTCATTAATTGTCATTCTTAAAGAAATGGAGATACCTATGAAATTTTACCAAACTTAAACATGACAACTTTAGCAAATCATAATTGTACATAAATTTCACATGTCGTTGAAATTTCTTTTAAAAGAATGCACAAGCACCCCCCCTCTTTCAAGAAAGGTATAAATTAAATAAAACAGTTCATACCACCAAAGTCACAATACAAATCTCTTTATCATGCCACAATATTTAATTTTGATTCAAACAAAATTTGTGCCACAAAACAGTTTTCAAGTATTGTAATGACACATGCCATGTAATAACTTTCCCTTGTAGATTTTACACTTATAGATTCTTAGTGCTTAAAAGGTGTGAAATTTTCCAACGAAATTCCGAGACAGATAAGGAAAGCAATTTTGGAAATATTGAATAAATGATAAACCAACGCGACCAATTTGTATGATTCACAAGAATACTTAACAGGTATGTTCATTAGTCTTCTAAGGTGACATATCAAACTCTAAAGCTTCTAAAATTAGAAAATTAAGTTTTTTCGATAAATATTCTTTAGAAGAAAATATCATTTTCTTGTATTTATCTGCTATTACGTGCAATTCAAACATTTTAAGAAATAAAAGTTGACACAGGACTGTTGATTCTACACATGTAAAAGACATGCATATTCTCTTGCACAAGGTGAACATTATGATCAAACATTTAATAAATACAAATGTTTTTGGAATGTAACAAAAAATTAAACCAAAAAATAACAGTTATTATGATTTACCTCCACTTCTAGCAAAAGATTTTCAAGTTCAACTCTTATCTCATTGAAGGATGGACGAGTACTTGGAATTGCTTCCCAACATCTTTGCATCAAATCTAATAGTTTAGGGTGCCCATGCTTTGGAAGTTCTGGTCGTAATCCCTGAAAAGATGTACAAGATCACAACCGGATCAGACACAAAAGTGCAAACTACTGGTTGAACACTGCAACTTATACACAATCACGTTAACATTTATGAAATGTTGTATCATTATTTATGTGGATTAACATTAATCAGTTATTTTTAATACTACGTCTTTCGAATTTTTTAGTTAAATACTTATATCACTTGTGCATAAGTTTATCAACTACAGAACTTGACCGATGAATGACCACTGATTGGAAGTTGTACTTAATGGCCTGTGAGGGCTTATAATGACAATAATCAACCAATTATAACATTCCCTAATTTATGTTGAATTCATGTGCAAACAATATTAGTTAACAAAACGGACCTTCAATCTAGGGGTGAGTTGATTAAATGTGATGGTAAAGCGAGTGAATTTATATCTAGTGGGAAACATGAGAGCCTTGCTTTACTTCCAAAGTAGACGGGCCACTGACAAAAATTCATGAACATAAAATTTCAAGCAACCCACAATAGTATGGGATAACCTTCTTCAAAAAAATTAATTATATATTAAATTTAAATAACAAAATTTGTCCCTGTAAATGATAGTAAATGACCAACATTTCTCCTTACCAGAACTCCAGAACCTTCACCCATAAAAAACCATCACAGTCTTTATCCCAAGGCCTGGAAACAGTTATAGGGTCATCATTTCTCTGAGAGAGTGCCCTGCAAGCAACAAAACCCCCCAAACTAATAGGAATAATAACAGCTGCAGTCCCACCTGTTATCATAAAATCCTCCTCACCCCTACAAATATGATTGGCAGCGACATAAAAGCAATAATTTGAAGTAGCACAAGCAGTGGAAATATAATAGTTTGGATCCATGAAACCCAAATGAGATTGCAAATAAATGAGATTATACATGAACAAATGAGATTGAATTCATAGAAATTATACACGAACAAATGAGATTGCAAAACAATCTTACGCTTAGAATTTGAATCAAATATAGATACTAAAGAATGGACCTACCGGTGACCAAGGGTTCGGTTCATTCAGGACTTTTTCAGGAGAGTTTTGTACATAGCCGCTTTTCATTGTTAAAATCTCCTGCAGATGCAACAAATAAGATGAATCAAACATGGCAAAAATCACCACATTACAAAGAACTAATTGATTTATGTAAAGTCAGGAGCCTTAACCTTAAAAACAAGTTTGATTCCACTGTCATATGCAATTACTAACAATTAACTAACTTTGACCATTTACAAAGTGGATTAGGGAACAAAAACCTTCCTTTACCCAATAACAATAATAATACCGAACACAACCTGACATTCACATTATATAGAATTATATCAAAACCTAAAGCAATGCAATCCAGTAGTAATACCCATTGATCCGAACCAAAAGCAATGCAAGCCATCAGTAATATACCAAAACCGCAGGTTCTGCCACAGAAGCATGCCATCTTGTCCAAAATAGAACATACATAGATGAGTCACTAACAACATAAGTTCATGTGTGCGGGAGGGTGATGAAACTGTACCAGCAAACTCGGTCCAGACTAAAACATACTTCTCCCGTAATTTTCTAATTCGTCGTACATTCAAGTTAAATAATAGAGTCTTACAATGTCTTTGATGACATCAATTGTCCAAGCTTTCAGCAATTGATCCATTGAAAATGTTGTAGGATAGGTCAGTGTATGTGTACATGGTATTCAAAATTATATTTACCATGATAGCGAAACAAAAGATTTAAACCTCTCAGTATTCTAACAGTTACACTATTTTGAAGCGGTTTAAATCAAAACATGATGAAACAGTAAATCGGTTATCAATAAATCAATGAGGACTATAACTTGTTTTCTATAATTTAAAGTTTAGGCATACAAAGTTTAATCACAGATAAATTCAATCACAGATAAATTTAGGCATACAAAGTTTAAAATAACATGAGAAACAGTGAGGATTGGATCCAAACAAATGTGACTGGATTCACAAACCAACAGAATGATATCCAATAAAGCCAAAAACAATGGAGGAAATAGTATCAATGGAAAAGTATTAATTCTGCATTAGATGAATGGCCTAAGTAAAGCACAGATGGTAACCTTTTTTACATCTTTTATGGGCCAGATCTTCAAGTGCATATTGTAACGCCCAGAAATATTTAATTATTTACTTAATTGGATATTTATTTAATTGTTGTGAATTATTCGGTTGATTTTGGTGTTGCGGTGAATTAAGTCGTTAAGTCGGCATTGTAAGTTGGTAAGTCGTAGAAATAATATTAGAAATAATATTATAGTCGCGGAATAATATTAGAAGTAATATTATAGTCGTAGGAGAGTATTCGAATTAAGTGGGCTTGGTTTCGTGTCGGAATTAGTAAATTAGGGGGTGTATGTTTTAGGCCCATTAGATATTATAATTGAATATTATTATTTTAATAATATAAGAGGAAAACAAAAGAATAGAAAAGAGTGGCAGTTGTTGGATATCAGAAAATGGAGAAGAGGAAAGAAGAACGTGAGAGAAGTTGGGATCGAGAGAGAAACCACGACCAGTGACGAATTTCCGGAATCCGAAGATTCGAGCTACCTTCAATCCAATCAGGTAAGGGTGGGTTCGATTATTATAACTGGGTTATGATAAATGTTATTTTGGTGATGATTATGGTGTAGAACTAGTATTAGAATTACCCTAAAAATTCCCTGTGAAAGCTGACGTTATTTCGATTAAAATTAATCTCTGAAATTATTAATTTTGCTGTTTGGAAACTGAGTTTTTAGTGATAGTTTAGAGACCCATTTAATATTTGGGGTACTATCTGACGTTGAAAATCTGGAAAATACTTCCCTGCTACTATTTCAAAGTAGCGCAAAAAGGGTAATAATTGTTAGAAAGGAGATGAATTAATTAATGTAACAAGTTGTTTACTATGGTCAACAAAGGGCGGCGCAGGGCACCCTTAGTCAAAGGAGAGTTAGCCATTTTGTTTTAAGGCATTGGGTTTATTCGTTCACTGCATCATCATAGGCAATAGTGTTAATTAATATATTGATAGTAGTAGCATATTCAATGGTATAGTTGGTATGAATTAGTTCTATTTTAATTAATATGTGTGATGGTAGTAGCATATAGATTGGCCAAGGGAGTATGCGCTTTACTGTTGTACTATTATCATTATCATGCAATTTGTCTTATTAACCATGGAAAGGGATTAGAAATGTGCTTTAACGTTATATTGTATCATTATCATGGCTTTCTCTTTAAATTGATTAAAAATGTTCTTGTTTTATTTAATACATTACATATGTTGTTTCATAAAGGAGAGGATACGTGCATAATACTCCACATAACACTTATATTGAAAAGATGTGGGACGCATGCCTTGGTTCTAGATCAAGGGTGGCGTGGGCCACCCATAAATTATGGGAAATTTGTCATTTTGTTTCACATAAATAATTAGTTTTAATAAACAAATCAAGGTGTGCTGGATAATGTGTAATCATTTGGGTGAATTAAAGGAATTGACTGTTGTTTTATATATATACAATAACCTTAATGAAAATGAAAGTGTCCTGAGTAATAAAAATAAGCATTAGTCTTAATTATTTTGGATGAGTTAAGGACATTAGTAATTCATGTAGCAGGAACTAAACAGGTTTTAGCAGAAAAATGGAAATTTAATTAGTAGCAGTGATAGTTTGGACAGCAAAATGAAACATAGTAGTAAGCAGAATTTTGACAGCAACAGGATTAATAACAAGTCATGACAGAAACTTGGAAATGATTTTAAGGAAATTGTAACAGAAAGTAGAAGTGTGTAATAAACTGGGATTAAATGACAGAAGTTAAAAACAGTGCAGTTTTAGTCGGTTTAGCCGGTCTAGGCGAAAAACTTAGTTGTCCGGAATTTAACGAAAATTTTCGGGGTAAGTCGGGTAATTTAGTAGATGACTTTTGCTGAATTATTTTGTTGAAATAATGTCGAAAAAGTCGAATTGCCGGTACAGCTGAGTTGTAATATTGTTCCGGCTTACGGACGAGTTGTAAGTTGTAGGCTTGACAAGCCAACGTTGATATAAGTTGTTTGTGTCGAAAAAGTTGCTATGTTGTTAAGTTGATCATGTGTGGATGTTGTTGAGTGGTTTATGTTGTTGAGTAGTGCATGTCATGAACATACATTGCATTTTGTGTCGGAGCGTTGCTCACACCACGTTGGCCTGGATTGGCATATGTTGAAAGTTGAAAGTTGAAGGCTTATGCCTTGATGCCTCGATAAACTGGCAATATTAAGTTGGGAGTTTTACTCCGATGGTACCACATGCATAACATTGTCGAGTCGCATTAAGTCGCATTTTCTTAAGTTGTTGTTGATTTCCTTTATTTGTTGGTTGTTGATGTGAAGTGGTGATTATTTGTATGATTATTGCCTACATATTATTTATCATACTCCGTTTATAATTTTCGGTAACTCACCCCTTCTGTTTGAATGTTGTCCCTATGTTGGCAACGTGCAGGTAATCAAGAGGAGTAGTCGGTTACCTTAGTTCGAGTCGGTGGTTGTCGCTCTGATACGTAGCACTCGGGGGGATGACGCATGTCTTTTATTTATCTGTCTACATGCTGAATTTTTAGTGAACGTGTTGAAAAACACTTTGTTGTTTAATTTGAAGTTGTTTTATTTTGAATAAGGATGCTACTAAGTTGTTAATGAATCCGCTGCGTTGTGTTTACTTAAGCTGAATAAAGTTGAAGACCAGTTGTTGTTTTATGTTTCCCTGAAGCGTTATGTATCTTTCATGATTAATTATTACGTGTTGGATTTTAAAGTTGAAAATGTGATATCCAGTTTTGTGTCAAAAATTTTATAACTCTGATTTTAATATAATTACTGGGTAGAAATGGGGTGTTACATTAGTGGTATCAGAGCCTGGTTGGTCCGTCCGGCCAAGTGTCGAATCGTAGTTGTCTAACAATCGAGTATTGTTATTTGGTTCTAACTTTTGTTTATGTTGTAGTGATAATTTGAGATGGCTGGAAGGAACGATGCTGCAATGGTTGTTGCAATGCAAGCAATGGCTCAGGCTGTGCAGAACTTACCGAATGCTGGCGAGAATGATGGATCTCGTAGTCTGGCGACTTTTCAGAGGGAGAATCCGCCTACCTTCAAAGGCAAGTATGATCCTGATGGAGCATTGGACTGGTTGAAAGAGATTGAGAGGATCTTCCGTGTGATGGACTGCACTCCAGCGCAGAAGGTTCGTTATGGGACTCATATGCTAGCAGTCGAAGCTGATGACTGGTGGCTAGAGACTCGTCAGAGGTTGGAGACTACAGGTGAAGTTATCACGTGGGATGTTTTCCGAAGAGAGTTTCTGAGAAAGTATTATCCAGAGGATGTCCGTGGTAAGAAGCAGATTGAGTTTCTTGAGCTGAAGCAAGGAACTATGTCGGTTACTAATTATGCTGCAAAATTTGTTGAGCTGGCTAAGTTTTATCCATACTATACCGGTGACGATGCTGAGTTTTCTAAATGCATTAAGTTTGAAAGCGGTTTGCGCTCTGAAATCAAGAAAGCTATTGGGTATCAGAAGATTCGTGTCTTTTCTGATTTGGTCGATAGTTGCAAAATTTATGAAGAGGACAATAATGCTCACTACAAGATTGTTAGTGATGGAAGAGGCAAGCAACAACAGAACCGTGGTAAGCCTTATGATGCTCCAGCTGGAAAAGGTAAACAAAGAGCGACTGAGGGCAAGAAGACTAGTAGGGGAGATGCTCCTGCTAGCATAACTTGTTTCAAGTGTGGAAAATCTGGTCATAAGAGTACTGTGTGTACTGCTGAGGCGAAGAGGTGTTTCCGATGTGGTAAGATTGGGCATACAATATCTGATTGCAAGCACAAGGAGATGATCTATTTTAATTGTGGTGAAGAGGTACATATTGGTAATCAGTGTCCGAAGCCAAAGAAAGCTCAGACCGGAAAAGTGTTCGCGTTAGCAGGAACTCAGACAGCTAATGAGGACAGACTTATCAGAGGTACATGTTTCATTAATAATACTCCTTTAATTACTATTATTGATATTGGTGCTACACATTGTTTTGTTTCTGCTGATTGTGTTCAAAGATTGGGTCTTAAATTGTCTGCTATGAATGGAGAAATGGTCGTCGAGACTCCGGCTAAGGGATCGGTGACTACTTCTCTTGTGTGTTTAAGGTGTCCTTTATCGATCTTCGATAAAGACTTTTATGTTGATTTGGTTTGTTTGCCGCTGACCGGAATGGATGTAATCCTGGGTATGAACTGGTTAGAGTATAACTATGTTCACATAAATTATTATCGTAAGTCGGTGAGGTTTTCCTCTCCGGAAGAGGAAGGGGTTGGATTGTTGTCTTTCAGAGAGTTACAGCAATTGATGAAAGAAGAAGCTCAGATGTTTTCGTTGATGGCAACGTTGTCTATTGAGAGCAAAGCTAAGATTGAAGAATTGCAAGTAGTGAATGAATTTCCTGAAGTTTTCCCTGATGAAATTCCTGATGTGCCGCCAGAGAGAGAGGTTGAATTTACAATTGATCTGGTACCTGGTACTAGACCCGTTTCGATGGCACCATACAGAATGTCGGCATCCGAATTATCTTAATTAAAGAAGCAGTTGGAAGAGTTACTTGAGAAGAAGTTTATAAGACCAAGTGTATCGCCGTGGGGAGCTCCAGTTTTATTAGTAAAAAAGAAAGATGGGAGTATGAGACTTTGTGTTGATTATAGACAGCTGAATAAAGTAACAATCAAGAACAAGTATCCACTTCCGAGAATAGATGATTTGATGGATCAGTTGGTGGGTGCTCGTGTGTTTAGCAAGATTGATTTGAGATCGGACTATCATCAGATTAAAGTGAAAGATGAGGATATTCAGAAGACGGCGTTCAGAACACGGTATGGACATTATGAGTATTCAGTGATGCCTTTCGGTGTTACTAATGCGCCGGGAGTATTCATGGAATACATGAACCGCATTTTTCATACTTATCTGGATCGTTTTGTGGTTGTATTCATTGATGATATTCTGATTTATTCTAAGTCAGAAGAAGAGCATAAGGAACATTTGAGAACAGTGTTGGAAGTTTTGAAAGACAAGCAGTTGTATGCGAAGCTGTCCAAGTGCGAGTTCTGGTTGAAAGAAGTTAGTTTTCTGGGTCATGTGATTTCGGGTAGTGGTATTGCCGTGGATCCTTCTAAAGTAGATGCTGTGTTGCAATGGGAAACTCCAAGGTCGGCTACTGAGATTAGAAGTTTTCTGGGACTAGCTGGTTATTATAGAAGGTTTATTGAAGGGTTTTCTAAGTTGGCACTTCCGTTAACTAGATTGACTTGTAAAAGTAAAGCTTTTGTGTGGGATGTTCAGTGCGAAGAAAGTTTTACAGAATTGAAGAAGAGGTTGACGTCGGCTCCGGTTTTGACATTACCGAATCCAGGAGAACCATTTGTGGTTTATTGTGATGCTTCGTTGATGGGTTTAGGAGGTGTGCTGATGCAGAATAATAAAGTAATTGCTTATGCGTCTCGACAGTTGAGAACCCATGAAAGGAATTATCCTACGCATGATTTAGAACTTGCTGCAGTGGTTTTTGTGCTGAAGATTTGGAGGCATTACCTCTATGGCTCTAGATTTGAAGTTTATAGTGATCATAAGAGCTTAAAGTATTTATTTGACCAGAAAGAGTTGAATATGAGACAGCGAAGGTGGCTGAAATTGCTGAAAGATTATGATTTCGGTTTGAATTATCATCCGGGCAAAGCTAATGTTGTGGCTGATGCTTTAAGCCGAAAGATCTTGCATATGTCAGCAATGATGATTAAGGAATTGGAATTAATTAAGCAGTTTCGAGATATGAGTTTGGTTTGCGAAGTGACACCGCAAAGTGTTATGCTGGGTATGTTGAAAATTAACAATGATTTTCTGGACAGTATTCGAGAGGCTCAAAAGCGGGATGTGAAACTAGTGGACATCATGAATGATTGTGGTCAACCGGATAAGAGTGACTTTAAGATTGATGCACGAGGTGTGTTGAGGCTGCATGATCGGATTTGTATACCAGATAATGCAGATATGAAAAAGAAAATTCTTGCAGAGGGTCATAGGAGTAATCTGAGTATTCATCCGGGAGCTACTAAAATGTATCAAGACTTGAAGAAGATATTTTGGTGGTCCGGAATGAAAGAAGATGTGGCACGATTTGTGTATGCATGTTTGACTTGTCAGAAGTCGAAAGTTGAGCATCAGAAGCCTGCTGGGTTGATGCAACCGTTAGAAATTCCATAATGGAAATGGGATAGCATTTCTATGGACTTTGTGACAGGGCTGCCTATGACTTCAAGAGGACATGATTCAATTTGGGTGATTGTTGATAGGCTTACGAAGTCGGCTCATTTTATACCTATTAACATCACCTATCCGATTGCGAAGTTGGTAGAGATTTATATCCGAGTAATTGTGAAGTTGCATGGTGTTCCTTTGTGTATTGTGTCAGATAGAGATCTGAGGTTTACGTCGGAGTTTTGGAAGAGCCTACAGGAGGCGTTGGGTTCTAAGCTGAGGTTGAGTTCGGCGTATCATCCTCAAACAGATGGTCAAACTGAGAGAACTATTCAGTCGTTGGAGGATCTGTTGAGAGCTTGTGTTCTTGAGCAGGGAGGTTCGTGGGATACTTATCTTCCATTGATCGAGTTCACTTATAATAATAGTCACCATTCTAGTATCGGAATGGCACCTTTTGAAGCGCTGTACGGTCGGAGGTGTAGAACTCCGTTGTGTTGGCATGAATCTGGTGAGAGTGTAGTACTTGGACCGAAATTAGTTCGAGAAACTACCGAGAAAGTGAAGTTGATTCGAGAGAAGATGAAAGCTTCTCAAAGTAGACAGAAAAGTTACCATGACAAGCGGAAGAAGGATTTGGAATTCCAAGCGGGCGATCATGTGTTTTTTAGAGTCACGCCTGTGACTGGTGTCGGGAGAGCTTTAAAGTCTAAGAAGCTCACTCCTCGTTTTATTGGTCCGTATCAGATTTTAGACAGAGTTGGGAAGGTTGCTTACCGAATGGCGTTACCGCCAAATCTTTCGAACCTGCATGATGTATTTCATGTGTCGCAGCTTCGGAAGTACATTTCAGATCCGTCTCATGTGGTTAATATGGATGATGTGCAAGTACGGGATAATCTCACGGTGGAGACGAAGCCTGTGCAAATCGCGGATCGCGAAATGAAGACTTTGCGAGGGAAAGAGATCACGTTGGTGAAAGTTGTCTGGTTGGGAGCTACTAGAGAAAGCATGACGTGGGAATTGGAGAGCAAGATGCGAGACTCCTATCCCGAGCTGTATGAATCAGGTAAATTTTCGAGGACGAAAATATTCTAAGTAGGGGAGAGTTGTAACGCCCATAAATATTTAATTATTTACTTAATTGGATATTTATTTAATTGTTGTGGATTATTCGGTTGATTTTGGTGTTGCGGTGAATTAAGTCGTTAAGTCGGCATTGTAAGTTGGTAAGTCATAGAAATAATATTATAGTCGCGGAATAATATTAGAAGTAATATTATAGTCGTAGGAGAGTATTCGAATTAAGTGGGCTTGGTTTCGTGTCGGAATTAGTAAATTAGGGGGTGTATGTTTTAGGACCATTAGATATTATAATTGAATATTATTATTTTAATAATATAAGAGGAAAACAAAAGAATAGAAAAGAGTGGCAGTTGTTGGATATCAGAAAAAGGAGAAGAGGAAAGAAGAACGTGAGAGAAGTTGGGATCGAGAGAGAAACCACGGCCAGTGACGAATTTCCGGAATCCGAAGATTCGAGCTACCTTCAATCCAATCAGGTAAGGGTGGGTTCGATTATTATAACTGGGTTATGATAAATGTTATTTGGGTGATGATTATGGTGTAGAACTAGTATTAGAATTACCCTAAAAATTCCCTGTGAAAGCTGACGTTATTTCGATTAAAATTAATCTCTGAAATTATTAATTTTGCTGTTTGGAAACTGAGTTTTTAGTGATAGTTTAGAGACCCATTTAATATTTGGGGTACTATCTGACGTTGAAAATCTGGAAAATACTTCCCTGCTACTATTTCAAAGTAGCGCAAAAAGGGTAATAATTGTTAGAAAGGAGATGAATTAATTAATGTAACAAGTTGTTTACTATGGTCAACAAAGGGCGGCGCAGGGCACCCTTAGTCAAAGGAGAGTTAGCCATTTTGTTTTAAGGCATTGGGTTTATTCGTTCACTGCATCATCATAGGCAATAGTGTTAATTAATATATTGATAGTAGTAGCATATTCAATGGTATAGTTGGTATGAATTAGTTCTATTTTAATTAATATGTGTGATGGTAGTAGCATATAGATTGGCCAAGGGAGTATGCGCTTTACTGTTGTACTATTATTATTATCATGCAATTTGTCTTATTAACCATGGAAAGGGATTAGAAATGTGCTTTAACGTTATACTGTATCATTATCATGGCTTTCTCTTTAAATTGATTAAAAATGTTCTTGTTTTATTTAATACATTACATATGTTGTTTCATAAATGAGAGGATACGTGCATAATACTCCACATAGCACTTATATTGAAAAGATGTGGGACGCATGCCTTGGTTCTAGATCAAGGGTGGCGTGGGCCACCCATAAATTATGGGAAATTGGTCATTTTGTTTCACATAAATAATTAGTTTTAATAAACAAATCAAGGTGTGTTGGATTTTAATAAACAAATCAAGGTGTGCTGGATAATGTGTAATCATTTGGGTGAATTAAAGGAATTGATTGTTGTTTTATATATATACAATAACCTTAATGAAAATGAAAGTGTCCTGAGTAATAAAAATAAGCATTAGTCTTAATTATTTTGGATGAGTTAAGGACATTAGTAATTCATGTAGCAGGAACTAAACAGGTTTTAGCAGAAAAATGGAAATTTAATTAGTAGCAGTGATAGTTTGGACAACAAAATGAAACATAGTAGTAAGCAGAATTTTAACAGCAACAGGATTAATAACAAGTCATGACAGAAACTTGGAAATGATTTTAAGGAAATCGTAACAGAAAGTAGAAGTGTGTAATAAACTGGGATTAAATGACAGAAGTTAAAAACAGTGCAGTTTTAGTCGGTTTAGCCGGTCTAGGCGAAAAACTTAGTTGTCCGGAATTTAACGAAAATTTTTGGGGTAAGTCGGGTAATTTAGTAGATGACTTTTGCTGAATTATTTTGTTGAAATAATGTCGAAAAAGTCGAATTGCCAGTACAGCTGAGTTGTAATATTGTTCCGGCTTACGGACGAGTTGTAAGTTGTAGGCTTGACAAGCCAACGTTGATATAAGTTGTTTGTGTCGAAAAAGTTGCTATGTTGTTAAGTTGATCATGTGTGGATGTTGTTGAGTGGTTTATGTTGTTGAGTAGTGCATGTCATGAACATACATTGCATTTTGTGTCGGAGCATTGCTCACACCACGTTGGCCTGGATTGGCATATGTTGAAAGTTGAAAGTTGAAGGCTTATGCCTTGATGCCTCGATAAACTGGCAATATTAAGTTGGGAGTTTTACTCCGATGGTACCACATGCATAACATTGTCGAGTCGCATTAAGTCGCATTTTCTTAAGTTGTTGTTGATTTCCTTTATTTGTTGGTTGTTGATGTGAAGTGGTGATTATTTGTATGATTATTGCCTACATATTATTTATCATACTCCGTTTATAATTTTTGGTAACTCACCCCTTCTGTTTGAATGTTGTCCCTATGTTGGCAACGTGCAGGTAATCAAGAGGAGTAGTCGGTTACCTTAGTTCGAGTCGGTGGTTGTCGCTCTGATACGTAGCGCTCGGGGGGATGACGCATGTCTTTTATTTATCTGTCTACATGCTGAATTTTTAGTGAATGTGTTGAAAAACCATTTGTTGTTTAATTTGAAGTTGTTTTATGTTGAATAAGGATGCTACTAAGTTGTTAATGAATCCGTTGCGTTGTGTTTACTTAAGCTGAATAAAGTTGAAGACCAGTTGTTGTTTTATGTTTCCCTGAAGCGTTATGTATCTTTCATGATTAATTATTACGTGTTGGATTTTAAAGTTGAAAATGTGATATCCCGTTTTGTGTCAAAAATTTTATAACTCTGATTTTAATATAATTACTGGGTAGAAATGGGGTGTTACACATATAACATCAGAAACATACTGAATGGTTTCTATAAATAAGGTAGTAGATAAATAGTAAGAAACTACTGAATGGTTTCTATAAATACCTGTGATTCCAGATCTTCAAGTCTTCTTCAGAGGGTTTAAGAATCAAATCAACAAAGGCTTAGCTCAAATTATTTGTTGGGGAGACATAAAGCTTGTCTGCAATATCTCTAGCCTTTTCTAGGAAGACTTCATCGCCAGAGAGATCATAAGCACTAAGAAGCCCACCCAAAACTCTGAATATTGAATATAACCAAAATAATTGACAGATGAGTGAAAATGGACTACAAAGCATAACTTGCATCAGACATAACAACATCAATCAAGGTTATAACATTACCCAATGATCTCACTGGTAAGCTAACAATAATGAAAAAATGAAACAAATAAATCAGGTGTATAACTTGCATCATACATAACAATTCGATTGATACATTTATGCCAATATAGAACCTAAATATGATGTGCCAAATGATCACGAAATGACACATAGAAGAGAATACAAAATAGTAACAGAACAAATATAGAACATTGAAAACAGATAAATGAGAATACATAATACATGTGAATAAGTGAGTTATGATCTACCAATAAAGTCATTATGAATGTGCATCAAAGCTTTCATCTATAGCTTGGAATGCATTTTGGGTTCACACCCATGAACATCTTTCATGAATTTTGATACCGGTTCTGGTGCTCCTTTGCTGGCCCTATAAAATCTACCATTTGAATCGATGTATGTTACTGCGGTACGCTTGTCTACAAGATTGAATGGTAGAAAATGAATAGACGATGTTAATACTTCTACTACTAAGAAATAAGCCACCAATCTAGAGAACCATATGTTACCCAATAAGCATCTTGCAAAATAGAATTGAAGTTAGCTCAAACAGAAGTAGAACTGAAGTCAAAGGAACATTACAAACAGATGCTAGTGTAGCAGCCATTCCAACCTGCAGCTCATCGCACAAATTTTGTAGGAATGCCGCTTTGCTATTTGCCATTTCTAACTCGCCACTTCAAACAGTCTGTCGAAGTCGCTTCCTCCTCGTCTTCACTCTCGATGGACATTGTTCAACTCATCAGAATCTGATTTGTCATCATCTGCAAAAGATACAAACTTAGGTCCTTTCTCTCATTAAATTGTTGATAACTAAATTGACATAAATAGAGGCATGCTTAAATTATTCTAGGATCCAACGCATACTATATCAAACCAATTTACACTTTACAGAACACTTCCAAGAATTATGCAGGAGATCTTTCAGACATTGCAACAATTCAAAACAGATTGTTCAACAATTAACCAACGATCTTTGAATTTGATATGTGCCCACCAAAAAGAAAGTGATAGCGCATGCAAGAATTTATATATGTGATTCGACTTCTTTTGCCTACATCCGAATGCTCTAACAAATCTGAAATATTTCAAATAAGTTATATAGAAACTTGAAAACTCATCATGTTGTCTATGAGAGAAAAAGAGGTGGTGGAAAGAAAAGAACTGAGATCCAAACATCAATGAAGTTTCGTCTAACCATGGGTTCAGGGGACTGGATTTCAATTTCATCTTTACTATATATCTGAAATTTTTTGTGATCAAACCCATTATTGGAGTCTCCATTAACAGGACCTAGTTCTGGTGAACCAGGTGGGATGATCAGAGCCACGTTCAGCTTATTTTCTTCTACAAATTCACTTCCAGCTCCTTCATATTTTGTTATGCTCCTAGATATAGATAGTTAGGCAGAATTACTATTGGCAGTGTCAATTCAAATTCACCATAAAACATTAATCTCATTCATAAACGTTTAATTTATCTTTGATATGAAATTAATACCTAAACTTATGAGAGCCTGAACTCCAAAATTAGCCAATCACTGGAGCCTGATCAACTTTCTTAAGAACCTTCCCATCAGTAGAGAATAAAGATTACTTCACCTACACATTAAGTACAATACAACTTTATTGTTTAAACTTGTAAAAAAAAGATACACACAAAAAAAATTGGGGAAATGGTGGGAAAGAAGATCCAACACCTGAACACATAAATGAAAAGCATTGTGGACAACATCGATGGCAGCTTCAAGTTCTTTGTGATACTTCTCATTTTGCTTCAGAAATGGAAGGGTTGCCCTAAAGGAATGAATGAACGAAAATTGGAATGAGTAGCAAGAGGAAATTGAAGAGTTTGGTTTAAACAACAATACCTATAATACAACAGCAGTTTGAGCAAAAAGAAAAGGTATCTGTCCCGACACTTTTGTCCTTGCAGTGCTTACTAAACATTAGAATCTTATATATAGATTCATCCATCAAATCAAAAGCTCTTACTAAACATTTCATAAGATTCAAAAATTATTTGGACTTTATCAAATAACTTCAAAAGTAAACATCAAGTACAAAATTACACGAATTACACGAGTATGATGGTTAAAATAATATGAGAAAGTTTGGTTTAGGATGCTCTACCTCAAAGAACAAAGTTGTGCCACACTATACCTTTGCGCCATTTCTTCGACGAACCGAGGAGGATGAGAACTTGCAACAACATTGTACCAATTTATTCCCCAACTTCCAGCTTCAGTTCCACACTGAAAGTTCAGAACAACAGTAACTCCTTGCACTCAAAGCCACAAAAGTTACATAAATTCTTGCTAGCGGTGTCGGTACAGAACTCTGGCATTGCCAAAAAGAAGAAAAGGAAATAAATACATGAAAAAGTAGAAGGTATTATAGTA
Organism: Lathyrus tuberosus; assembly: GCA_022829125.1. NCBI lineage: Eukaryota > Viridiplantae > Streptophyta > Magnoliopsida > Fabales > Fabaceae > Lathyrus > Lathyrus tuberosus. Next base: position 10,856,012 of record JALAZF010000105.1, on the reverse strand, counting down.
TTTGTAACAAATATGAATACATCAGCTAGATAAATCAAATGATTATTCAAAAATGGAAAAGACAGTTTTGTCAATCGGTTGCTGAAAATAGCAGGATGCTTGAGTTCTGATAAAGTAATGTCATACCGTTATTCGACAACATTTGATACAAAATCCCGTAAAGAAAATGCCCTAACTCTTTCTTCTCTTGTTCCTGTAACGAAAATGCAAAGAAAACTCCTGAAGTCAGTAAATCAAAGAGCGGTAAATCAGGAAAAAAACGTTAAATCAACATAAAGTCAGTAAACCAAAGAAAATACCTTTACTTTCCAATGGCTGGAGATGGAGATCCATAAAGTTGCTCTGAAATTAAATATTTTTGGTTCTCTAAAGAGAACATGTGGAGAAGAGAAAGAAAAATGTTTTCTTTTTCCATTTTGAGCTGTGACGGTCGGAGAATGAGAAGCGGTGGTCGGCGACATGTTTCGACGGCTAGGGTTGGATGGAATGAAAGAGAGATGAGAAGAGAGGGAGACAGTATGAAGAGAGGGAGATTGTATGAAGAGAGAGACAAATTTCAAAATTCAAATGAATGGAGGGATTGAAAGGAAAATGAGTTAGCCATGTGTACAAAAGGAGAAGTATGATTGATGGAAGATTAATGAGTTAGTCAATTACCAAAAAGGGCTTTTTGTAGTGTAAAATTTTATTGAAGAAAATGGTAGTTTAGGGAGTGCTTAAGCACCTTCCAATCTTAGGTAGGAAGTTGACTAGCTGAGTACTAGTTTCTCTGAAATTTCCCATGGCAAGTAATTTCTCATCTTAGAATTTTGCATATATTTTAGGCTTAAATGCACTTTTAGTCCCTCTAATTTAGGCTTTTTACACTATTAGTCCCCCTATTACAAAACCTGCGATTTTGATCCCTTAAATTAGATACATTTTGCATTTTTGTTGTTCCCCTCCATTTTTGCATATGTGACATTGATGATTAAGATTAAAAAATTATTTTTAATGACTTGTCATTGATGACTAGGATATTTTAATATTTAATAATACTTTTAATTAATTTAATATTATTTTATTAGAGAATTAATAGTTTAAATTATTATTTAATAGTTTAAATTTTTAGTTTTTTCTTTTTCAAAATTAATTTATGTAACATTTGATCCTGACACGTCACCCACTCAGTCAACCACTCTCCCTCTCTCACATGTGGTTCACTTTGGAATTGGTAGATTTACCATACTATATAAACACTATTTCCATTGTTTGAGAAATCGATGTGGGACTATTTTTTGCACTATTTCAGTCACACTCTCTCTTCTTACTATAAGTCTTCAAAATCAATCCACTGTCCTTCATTGATCCTCACACATAAACCAACACACACGCACCACAGTTATGGATTCACCTTCTCACTTTTCCATTCAATCTTTACAACCACCTTGCTTCACATTACTCCACCCCACACTTCATGTATCATGAAAAATGATCTCCATATACATACTCTTCTTCAACAATCCATCACCCTTACTTCTTTTACTTCATTTTTCCATCACTAATTTTCACTCCATACAATCACTGTTGCAAGGAAGAAAAGAGCATGAAAATACCAAAGTTATCCCTATTGAACACTCTACCAACTATCCATTCACCAGAGAGATCAGGAACAAAAACTCCTCCATTTCATATCACAGTATCAGTGACAAGAATGTTAGGATGAGGAAGAAGATAAAACATTATGGTAGCTTTGATAATCCATTTCATGCCAAGCCGATCTTCTGTTTGGGTAAAAAAATTTAAACTTTTTTCTTAGTTAATTTTTTTTACACAATTATGAAGTTTATTATGCTAATATTTGGGTTATTCAATCAATAAATGTTGATCAAACTTTGTAGCATGCTCTATCATGTTCATGTGGGTTTGAATAGCAATCTTAATGGACAGTTTTGTTCATGTGTAAAGAAATGGTCCCATGATGTTTGGCACTTGTTTTGATTTTGCAGACAAAGATGTGTGAAAGATGGAAGCGTGTGGTTCAATGGAAGAGTGAAAAAGTGAACAAGAATCAGTGTTGGTGGTTTTAGGGCCATGAAAACTCACGAAGGGTCTTCCATGTACACACTTACATTCTTGTTTACCATTCCACTAAACTCACAACAAGCAATAACAACCCAACAGTCACTCACTTCAATCTCTCCACTTTCACTCTACTTGTTGATGTTGTTTCAGAGGTGATTGCAGTTTGTGTGTCAAAGATAAATGCTATGGTTTGTGTTAATTGCAGTAGCAGCATTGAGTCCCACATTGTTTATTTCTATTATAATTCAAGGGTTTATAAAGCTTGATCAAGTATGAGCTATCACTTAAATAAGTTAGGATTGAAGTGGGCCTTTGGGAGTTTGATATATGTTGATACAAAATGGGCTACAGGCCCTAAATTCTTTTCAAAATTTAAACTATTAAATAATAATTTAAACTATTAATTCTCTAATAAAATAATATTAAATTAATTAAAAATATTATTAAATATTAAAATATCCTAGTCATCAATGACAAGTCATTAAAAATAATTTTTTAATCCTAATCATCAATGCCACATATGCAAAAATGGAGGTGGACCACAAAAATGCAAAGTGCATCTAACTTAAGGGACTAAAATCGCAGGTTTTGTAATAGGGGGACTAGTAGTGTAAAAAGTCTACACTAGAGGGACCAAAAGTGCATTTAAGCCTATTTTTTACTTTTCATAATGTGGAAAATAATACCTGTAGAACTAAAATGACTTTGTAAAACTTGTAATATTATGTGTATATGTTACTCATTATATTATCTATCAAAGATTGTGGTCATGGTCAAATACTATGGTCTTTTTCGATTATGGTCATGGTCAAATATTATGGTCTTTTTCGATTGTGGTCATGGTTAAATATTATAGTCATAGTAAAAGATTGTGGTCAAGGATTATGGTTGAATAAAATCACAATTTGTAGACCAAAGAAACCAACACTCATGATTTTGTACCCATGGTTTTGTAACAACTCCCATAATTTTGTGAAGATTAGCACCTATAAATAGAGGTGCATTTCTCATTGATAACACAATAAAAAAACATTGCAACATAACATAAAAGAAAAATTTAGAGAAAAAGAATATATTGTATTTTCTCCTATAAGGTTCTTTTAGTGAGTTTTCTCCTATTACAAGAGAGAGTGTAATTTTTTTCTCCTTGTATTTAGAGAGAAGTGTTGTAATTTCTCCCACTTAATGAAAATCTTTTCTACTGGTGCCTGTGGATTTTCCCTTATTTGTTGAGGGTTTTCACGTAAATATTCTGTGTCAATTTACTACTCATTGATCTCTTATTTTTGTGATATTTATCTTGCTACTCTGATACCCAAGAGTGGTATCAGAGTTGTGTTGGTGTCGGTCTCTATTTCCGCTGCGGCGTACGGTTACTATTCACACGTGTGGTTGTATACTTTTGCAGTGATTGTTAACGTATACTAGATTTATTCTAGTGTGCGGTAAAAATATACAATACTGCTAACGTATACTGTGTTATTCACGGTGAAATTGTATAAACCAGTTCAGTGAGAAAAAAATGGCTGCAAAATTTGAGATTGAAAAATTTAGTGGGAGTTATTTCTCCCTGTGGAGATTGAAGATGCAGGCAATCCCGAGGAAGGATAATTGCTCACCAGCAATTAAAGGTAGACCTACAGATATAACTGATGAAAAGTGGAGAGAGATGGATGACAATGATGTTGTCAATTTGCACTTAGAAATAGCAGATTCAGTTTTGTCAAGTATAGCATAAAAGAAAACTTCAAAGGAGACAATGGGATACTCTGATCCAACTGTACGAGGTCAAGTCACTTCACAGCAGAATTTTCGTAAAGAGAGACTCTACACTCTTCAAATGAGTGAATCCACTTCGGTGCCAGATCAAATCAACAATTTAAATACATTATTTGCTCAGCTATCTGCATTAGATTTCACAATAGTGGAAAATGAACGAGCAGATCTTCTTCTTCAGAGTTTACCAGATTCGTATGATTAACTTGTCATCAATATTACAAATAATAATATTGTTGACCGTCTATCCTATAATGATGTCTCTGGAGCTGTTCTTGAAGAAGAATTCAGGCGTAAAAATACGGAAGTTCGACAAGAAAGCTCAAAACGAATATAAGCTTTAAAGATTACAAGAGGTTGATCAACGGAACGTGGTCCCAGTGGGAGTCAAAATCATGGTAGATCAAAATCTCAAAGAAGAATGTTGCGGTGAGAATTGGATGTCAAGCTATTGAATTAACTTGAATCGCAAATCTTTGAAGTTCACCACCGAACTTTGATTTATCCAAAGAAAAGGGAAAAAATCGAGAAAAAAACCCTAATTGCAATGTAACAACAATGCCAGAGATCTAAGGTTCGGGGGTTGGTTATACCAAAGGAAGGTGTTAGCGTCCTAAGTATCTGTAGTACTCTACACGAACCTCTTATTTGTATTTGTGTTATGTTATGGTTTTCTTGCTAATGGTAGTGTGCTAAGGGAAAGACCTAAGGTATTTACTAAGTATGATCGCTAAGATATCGCATCTCGAGCCTACGTATCCTGACTAGGATGGAATCAGAGCATTCGTAGTTCACCTCACTACGGGTGAGGAACCCTTGATAGTGATCAAGGTTCCAAAGGGAAGGTAAGTGTCCATGGCAAGACACCTACATAGAGTTAAGAAACTCTAACCTAATGCTAGGTTAAAAAGGGGAGGTAAGTGTCCATGGCAAAACACTTACATAGAGTTAGGCAACTCTAATCCTAAGGCTAGGATAAAAGGGAAGGAAGTGTCCATAGCAATGACACTCACATAGAGTTAGGCAACTCTAATCCTAAGGCTAGGATAAAGGGAGGGCTAGAGACTCTAACAAGGTCTCAAGGGAAAGTAAGTGTCCATAGCAATGACACTTACATAGAGTTAGGCAACTCTAATCCTAGGGCTAGGATGGGAAAGCTAAAGACTCTAACAAGGTCTCAAAGGAATAGTAGGCAAGGCTAAACTGACTTATGACAATAGGTCAACTAAAAGGATTTTTTCCTTTGGATTAAGATTAAGAAGAGATTTTGAATGCAAAAAGAAAGGATAATCTATGGGAGACTGAATCCTAAATGTTGTCATACAAAGGATTGAGAGCCTAATGTATATCCTACTCCAAGCTTAATCGAAAATTAAGTTGGACTAGGAGCCTTATGGGAGCATGTGAACAAAGCACAAGTAAACATTACACAATTCAATCACAAACAACATCAAGTAACAAACAAGATTCAAGTAAAGATATAAATTCATGTCAAAGCATCACAAGTAACTAGTATCATGGAAGCAGACATCAAGCAAAATCAAGAACGAGCATCAAGCAAATAGTAAGAGATGGAAGGATCTAACCAAAAAGATGGCGAATGACAAGCATTCCCTTCTATTGGACTGGTGAGCCACCAACAAGCTAAGAAATAGCCAAACATCATATGAAAACAAAATCCTAGCCAAGATTTCATAAGGATCAAAAACCAAGTAGGAGCTTCATGTAACAGATAACTTCAATATCAAAGAATCAACACCTGCACACAGAAAATTTCCTAATACAGACAAAGCGGCATAAAAGGTCCAAGGTCTCCAAATCTCAACTCCAAGAGCATAGGCCAAGGGTCCTATATCTACGTCCAAAGTCCAAAGCTCGGGATAGTAACCACAGTCCACCAATTAAATGTCTTTTAGGGTCAATAGTTTTATCATGTTTTTGTGTTTTTTGAATAATGACAAGATGATATGAACAATGACAATACGAACAATAATATATGAACAGTGATATATGGATAGAAAGATAATGCAAAAATAATGAACAAAAATTAAAGTCAGTTGTTAATTGTCATTAATCGGATGATCACCTTTTGAATTGGGTCCAATGTAGTGCTAAGTAATTGTAGCACGATCTATGAGGAAGATCATGCTATGGGAGGCTGGTCAATAACAATGTTTGTGTTAAAACACGATAGAGAAATGATATATAGATCATTCTCAAAGAATCGTGTCACACGAAAAGAAAAGAGAATGGTCTCGTCTTAATCACAAACTTTCGTCGATTAATCGAAGGTAACCTATCACGATCCCAAAGTATAGAAAATGATCTCGATTATCATTCACTATAGATTTGAAATAATGAAGGTTAAACAACCTCAATAATTGACATCCGTGATGCTAAAGACGTCATCGACCAAAAATGAAAAGAAAATCGAAATGGAAATAAAAGAAAATAACAATCGAAAAATAAAATCAAAGCAAAAATAGAATGATAATTGTCTAGAAAAATCTAAATCAATTAAATGATAAAAACTTGTTACTAATAAAAAAGTAGAAGATATCCTGTGGGCTTCAAAAACAAGCCCATCATTCTTCAAAGAATAAAAAGTACGGTTGACACAAAAAGAAAGGGTGGTGCGGATTGAAGTTCCAAACGGGCTGAGCCCATGATCTACCCACCTCACAAAACAATTACCAGAATAAAAATAAAATATAAATAAATCATGAAGGTCAAAAGAAGGGCACAGATCAATTGATGAAAACGAAAGCCGCCTTCAAAATACACTTATTCCTTTCACCCTCAAATAAGTAGCAACATGTCAGAAGTAGAACAAAACAAAAGCAACGTTATCATCAACTTGTCAAAAAAAAAAACGAATTGAAAACACGGTCATCAATAGTATTCAACTTTCTTCGCTCAATCCGTCTCAATCTCTCGCTCGATCTGATTCGCACCGCCGTCTCAGGTTTGTATAGTTTTGGGATTTCGTCTCCAAACTCTCTACTTCATCTCATTCTTCTCCCTCTCTCTGGTTGTTGTGGTTTTGTGGGTTTTTAATCACTCTTCTTTATCTCTCAATCTTTCTTTGCTTTGTGTTGAAAGTGGTTCTGTGAGTTTCATTTGAGTATGTTGTTGTTTGTTTATGGTTGATGGGTTGTTGTTGATCTGAAGGAAGGAAAGGGGTTGAGTATGAAGGTTGATGAAGGTTAGGAGGGTTTTGGGGAGAGATTTCAGCAGGGTTACGTTGGCTTTTTTAAAGCTTCTCTAAAGAGTGAAATCAGGTGGGTTTTATAGGAGAGGTTTGTGGGTATTTGTGGAAGAACTGATGAAATCCATTGTGAATTCGCGTTTCCGTTATTTTGCAATGAGGGTCGCAAGTTTTATGTCGTACAGGTTGATGCGTTGTGAATCAAATTGTTGTGTGGGTTCTGGTTGTGACATGGCTTGTTTTGTCGTTTGTGTGATCATTATGCTCGTTGTGATTTTCAGGTTGTGACTTGGTGTTTGTTTGTGGTGTGCTGCAGGTTTATGGATCGTGAAGGTGCATCATGGTTTTGAGAGTTGTTTGCTGGTGTGTAGTGAAACAAATCATGTTGTGGTGCTTGTGAATCAGGTACAAGTTTTGCCTTAGAAAAGTTATGTTGGCTTGGCAAGGTGTGTATTATTTTGTGGAATGGTTGTGCGTAGGGTATATTGGTTTGGTGCAAAAGTTATGACTGAGGTTATTGGTTTGGCAAGGTTGTTGTATAGTTCATGGCTACAAATTGTTTGTTGTTGTTGCTGTCCTTTTCATGATGCAGGTTTGTGGTTGTTGGAGTGTGTTGTGGACTAATGCGTTGTAGCCGGTTTGGAAGAGTTTTTTTTAGTAGGCTTTGCTTTTGTGTAGTAGACTGCAGGCTGTTCAAATTGCAGCAGGTTTTTGTCTGGTGTGGGGAGCGGTGCGTGGTGTAAAGATAGTTTTGATAATAGGTTTTGTTGCTTTTTGGGTGTAGTGGAAATAGGTGGCCTCAAGTTTTGTCTGAAAAGTCTTGTTGTGGAATAGCTTGTACGTGATGTAACTAGCAGGATGTGAAGGTTTTGCTTTGTACATGGATGCCTTCAAGTTGTCTTGGTTTGGTATTATGTACCTACTGCTTGTTCACATATTTGCTTGATTTTCTTTCCACGGTGCATTGACTTGAGGAATTGGGAAAAATTGGCAGGAAGGCATAAACTTGGTATGGAGTTGGACGAACATTGGCTTATGAAGAAGACTCTTGAAGAAGAAACATGGCTAAACATGGAACTTGGAGGGTGTGAATAGTATCCAAGGCAAATGGAGAAATTCTTGATTTCTCATATTTCAATACTTTAGCCTTAGATTTAGTAATTATTTGTAGGATTGACACTTTTGTATCAAGGAACTTACACTTTAGTAAACTTGTGTTTTTTTTCCAAATTTGTAGTCTTAAAAACTTGAATGTAATGAGGATGAAGTGTTCTAAGCATTCCTTGTTTCAATTGTTTCAATTTTGATCACGTAACACACTTTTGAAACTTGCAATTTAAAGTTTTGTAATTATGAATCCTTGTATTCATCTTGAAATCAATTAAAATTTTCTATTCTAGAACTTGTACCAAATGCACATTGGAATTCAATTCATCTTGTACTTTCTTTGATTTTTTTTCTTTGTTGTCTTGTAACTTTCTTTGAAAGTAATTTGGACCTTGCACTCTAAACCTTGTCAAATATGAATTCAAGTTGGTGGGAGTTTGAATTTGAAAATTACCCTAGAATAAAAAACCTTGGATCTTGTTTGCTTCCAATAAGTGACCCTGTATAATTAACCTTCCACACAACTTGCACTTATGTTTCTTCTATCAAATCCACCACAAGTCAAACATGAATGAAGTCACACCTTCCTCTATTTAACCAAAAACTCAATCCACCAAACCCTAACTTGGAAGTGATTTTGATCCTTTGATGACTTTCAACTATGAAGTACTTGAATTCAACACAATTTGATACTCTGATCCACACACAACTGATCTGAATTGGCCTAAAAAACCTTAAGTGAAGCTTCAGATATACACGCCATAAATCATGTATACCCTGACCTTGGCTTTGATCTTTAGAAAAACCTTTGCCTGACTAACAAATTAGGTCATTGAACCTCAACCATCACGGTACACATGTTTGACCTGATAGCCTGGCCTGAACCTTGATTCGATCCTACAAAGTCTGTGCCTCGAGGAACTTGTGATGAAGCCATATTGCACTTGATTATTGATGGATAAAGATCTCTTGAAAGAATGAGAACTTGCTTGGTTGATGATCCATCCAAAACCTTGACTGATCACTCCATTGAACCTTCTGAAGTAAACCCTAATTCACAAGAAACAAAATAAAACAAAGCCTGACAAATTGGTTAGCTATGCATGAATGATCTAGGATGATATGTAAAAGATCAAAGAATCTAAGGGTAAAATTTGGGGTATGACAGTTGCCCCTATTTAAATATCTTTACCGGATGACATGAGCGATGACCATCCTCATGAAACCATGGTGAAAGGTATTTAAATACAGAAAACCGGAAATTTTGCCCTTAGATGCAATGACATACTATGCTATGGACAAAAGAAAACTAATCTATAATGCCGACATGCCATGAACTCTAGCATGATGATTCATGATGAAATGATAAATGCAAAATTCAGACAAAAACGAAAGCAAACAGGGATAGAGTCAACACAATAGGTAACAACTCACTGAGGATAACAACAACACTGGGGAACAGAAATAAACTGGGGAGATCTAAAGTGATTGATCAACAGGTTCAGGCATGATCGGTTGACACTTTAGAAAGGAAAGATCCTCACTGGAGGTAGAATCGGAAAGACGGTCTCCACTGGGGAATATCCAGAGTGATTGATCAACAGGTTCAGGCATGACCAACTGACATTCTGGGGGGAAAATGATAAGACAAGACACAATCCTCAAAGCCTTAGGATTGGGCAAAAACAAAGACAATACCCTCAAAGCCTTAGGATCAATCCAAATAAAACAAGACAAAAGCTAACATCCTCAAAGCCTTAGGATGAAGCAAAGACATAATCCTCAACTCCTTAGGACTGGGCAAAAACAAAGACAAGACCCTCAAAGCCTTAGGATCAAGCCAAACAAAACAAGACAAAAGCTAACATCCTCAAAGCCTTAGGATAAAGCAAAGACACAATCCTCAAAGCCTTAGGATTGAGCAAAAACAAAGACAAAACCCTCAAAGCCTTAGGATCAAGCCAAACAAAACAAGACAAAAGCTAACATCCTCAAAGCCTTAGGATGAAGCAAAGACACAATCCTCAAAGCCTTAGGATTGGGAAAAAACAAAGACAAGACCCTCAAAGCCTTAGGATCAAGCCAAACACAACAAGACAAAAGCTAACATCCTCAAAGCCTTAGGATGAAGCAGAGGCACAATCCTCAAAGCCTTAGGATTGGGCAAAAGCAAAGACAAGATAAAAGCTAACATCCTCAAAGCCTTAGGATGAAGCAGAGACATAATCCTCAAAGCCTTAGGATTGGGCTAAACAAAAGACATGACCCTCAAAGCCTTAGGATCATGCAAGGGTAAGGTAGGATCCTCAAAGCCTTAGGATTAAACCAAACAAAGCTGGAGTTCTCAAACAAGAATAAACATCCAGGCCTTTGGAAATTCCTTAAAACAAAGAGATCAAACGGGATCTTAAGGAAACATCAGAAAAAATATAGGGTAATTAAAATCTTCTGTATGTGCCAACATAATTGGACTTAAACCACAAGCAAAGGTAACAAGGCCAGCTTCCAACGGATTGATGCCACCAATAACTGAACTTTAACAAAGATGCCAATGACAATTAGACTTCACGGGGATATATTGGTGATGGCCCAAGTTCAATCTAGGAACAAACTAGAGAGAAACAGTCAAACGAGACTCTGCCCATTGAGGATTGAACTCAATTGGGGATTCATCTTATCCAAACATGGACACGATAACTGAAGCAACCATATTCCACGAGGAGTAATCTCAGTGTGGAACTATAAAAGATGTGCACTTTTTGCTTAAGGCTGACGACTCTACTAGAGAGATGAGACCAACCTGGTTACTTGGTGATAAACACTGCCGAAGTAAACAAACAAAAGACATCAAGGTAGCAAAATGCTCATATGCCATGTATGAATGTATGTCATGTTTATGCTTATGCTGACAAGACAAACAAGGAGAAGAAAATTGGAGATGAAAGAAACATCTCGACGAGGATACTCGACCAACCTCTGCAAGAAGGAGACATCTATCAAGAGATGAATAGAAATCCACATGTAGAACCACAACATTACTTCAAGGTTTCAACCTTCTCTGGGGAAAATAATATTCCACTCGGAGATATAATATCATGACTTCACCTGATGGATTGCCATCATGAATCTGATTTCCTTGTTGGAAGAGAAATGTCCACTAGGAAAGGGTCACCCATGATTAGAGACTTCATAGGGGATAAAATAAATATCTACCTCATCAGGGAATAGATAAACATATCCAGTTTGCTGGGGCCAAAAGGAACCACAGGAAATCACCAGGGAATGAAGGAGTCCAAATAGTCACTAAGGAACAGTAAAGTCCAAAGATTCACTGGGAGACATACATCTATTTCACTTGGGGAAATATGAAGCCAAGGCAGCTTACCGGGGAAAATAAGGTAACTTCAGTGGGGATCAAAAGATGACTCCACTGGGGAGCAAATCCTCAGCAACAATAAACATGTATCACATGGTGGACACTGGGGAGATTCTCTGCAATCTTGAAAATCACTTACGATCAAAGGATCGGTCAAAGAGTATTGTCACTTTATGCTTCGTTGGGGTTTTTTTTTCTGAAAATGGTCTAAAAGTGCTTATGCAACATTGAAAGTAGTGAAAGGTTCTCTAGCAGTGATGAAAGCAGAGAAGGTCGCTGCAAATCTATACATGCTTTCGGGAGACACGATGAAAAGAGCAAATGCATTAGTAGTAGCTGGAAGCTAGGAAGAAGCAACGATGATATGGCATCGTAAACTAGGCTATATGTCAGAACGAGGCTTGAAAGTTCTTACAGAACTTAATCTCATACCCGGATTAAGTCGATAAATTTACCTTTCTACGAGAACTCTGTGATAAGCAAGCAGCATAGACTAAAGTTTTCTAATTCAACTTCTAGAAGCAAACACATACTAGACTTGATTCATTCTGATGTGTGGGAGTCACCAGAATTGTTTTTTGGAGGAGCAAAATATTTTGTATCATTCATTGATGATTACTCAAGGAAACCATGGGTGTACCCAATCAAGAAGAAGTCAGATGTGTATTTAGTATTCAAGGAGTTCAAAGCACAAGTGGAACTTGAAACCAGGAAAAGAATTAAGTGCTTGAGGACAGATAATGAAGGAGAATATACAGATGGTGATTTCCTGACATTCTGAAAGTAAGAAGGTATTAAATGGAAGTTTACTGTTGCTCATACACCTCAGCAGAATGGTGTAGCAGAGCGGATGAATAGAACTCTCCTGGAGAGGACGAGAGCTATGCTAAAAACAACAGGATTGGCAAAGTCTTTCTAGGCAGAAGTTGTCCAAACTGCCTGTTACGTGATAAATTGATTGCCATCAACTGCGATTGATTTAAAGACACCAATGGAGATGTGGAAGGGAAAACCGAGTGATTATTCTTCTTTGCATGTATTTGGATGTCTTGTGTACGTGATGTACACTACCAAGAAAGAACAAATCTGGACCCAAAATCCAGGAAATGCATATTCTTGGGTTACACTGACAATGTGAAGGGGTATCGTCTGTGGGATCTTGCTACCCACAAGATTATTGTTATAAGGGATGTAATTTTTGTAGAAAATGAACTACAAAAAGAACAAAAAGATGATAACACTATAAAGGAGACTACTACGGTGGAGATGGAGGAAAAGTCAGGAGAAAATGATTCTTCTAAAGCAGAGCCAGAGCACGAAGAACAAGAACCAAATGAGGTCAATAATGTAAATCCCAGAAGAACCACACGTCAGATAAGAAAACCATCCCATCACTCAGAATATGTGATGGCAAGTCATGATGCATACTGTATTCTATCAGATGATGGAGAATCATCAACCTTTCATGAGGCATTAAATGGTTCAGATGCTTTTCTGTGGATGGCAGCAATGCAGGATGAAATTGAAGCCTTACATAAAAATAACACATGGGAACTTGTTGAACTTCCGAAAGGTCGGAAACCATCGACAACAAATGGGTGTTCAAAATTAAGCGAGATGGCAACGATCAGGTGGAACAATATCGTGCAAGACTAGTGGTTCAAGGATATGCTCAGAAAGAAGGTATTGATTTCAATTAGATATTTTATCCAGTGGTAAGACTCACCATAATCAGAGTGGTCTTGGCGATGTGTGCTGCATTTGATCTAAATCTAGAGCAACTTGATGTAAAGACTGCATTTCTTCATGGAGAACTTGAAGAGGAAATATATATGCTCCAACCCAAAGGCTTTGAAGAACAAGGAAAGGAAAACTTGGTTTGTAGGTTGACCAAATCTTTGTACGGTTTAAAAAAGGCGCCAAGGTGTTGGTACCAGAGATTTGATTCCTTTATCATGAGCCTTGGATACAACAGATTAATTTTATACCATTGTACGTATTACAAAAGGTTTGATGACAATGATGATTTTATAATTTTGATGTTGTATGTGGATGACATGTTGGTGGTAGGCCCCAACAAAGACCGAGTCCAAGAATTGAAGACGCAATTGGCTAAGGAGTTTGATATGAAATACTTGGGACCATCAAACAAGATTTTAGGGATGCAAATTCACCGAGACAGAAAAGACAGAAGGATTTGGCTTTCTCAGAAAAATTATCTTCAGAAAGTCTTGTGCCGCTTTAACATGCAAGAGTGTAACCCAATATCTACTCCACTTCCTGTCAATTATAAATTATCCTCAAGTATAAATCCCAACAATGAAGCGGAAATGATGGAAATATCTCAAGTACCATATGCATCAGCGGTGAGAAGCCTTATGTATGTTATGATATGACCAGATATTGCTCAAGCAATTGGAACGGTCAATTGGTTTATGGAAGATCCAGGTAATGAACACTGGAATGTTGTTAAGAGGGGCCTTAGATACATCAAAGGAACCTCAGGTGCTGCATTATATTTTAGGGGAACAGAATTCACTATCATAGGCCACATTGATTCAGATTTTGCAGGCGTCATTCATAAAAGAAAATCTACTACTGGCTATGTATTCACACTTGCAGGAGGAGCGGTAAGCTGGTTATCCAAATTGCATATTGTTGTAGCTTTGTCTACTACAGAAATTGAATACATGGCCGCTACCCAAGCATGTAAGGAAGCAATTTGGATTCAAAGGTTATTGGAAGAACTCGGGCACAAGCAACAAAAGATTACGGTGTACTGTGATAGTCAGAGTGCCTTTTAGAGGTAGTAGAAAAAGGAAGTGTGGATATGCGGAAAATCCACACCAAAGATAACCTAGCAGATGCAATGACGAAGCCGATTAACTCTGATAAGTTTGCATGGTGTAGGTCTTCCTATGGCCTATTAGAGGCGTAATCAACATGAAGTTGATAAGGTAGAGAAAAATTTGGAAGATCACAAATGTGACTTTAAGTGGGAGATTGTCAGAGATTGTGGTCATGGTCAAACATTGTGGTCATGGTAAAAGATTATGGTCAAGGATTGTGGTTGAATAAAGTCACAATTTATGGACCAAAGAAAGCAACAACCATGGTTTTGCAACCATGGTTTTGTAACAACTCCCATGGTTTTGTGAATATGAGCACCTATAAATAGAGGTGCATTTCTCATTCATAACATAACATAAAAGAAAAATTTAGAGAGAAAGAATATATTGTATTTTCTCCTATAAGGTTCTTTTAGTGAGTGTTCTCCTATTACAAGAGAGAATGTAATTTGTTCTCTCCTTGTATTTAGAGAGAAGTGTTGTAATTTATTCCACTTAGTGAAAATCTTTTCTACCGGTGCCTGTGGTTTTTCCCTTATTTGTTGAGGGTTTTCCATGTAAATATTTTGTGTCAATTTCTTACTCCTTGATCTCTTATTTTTGTGATATTTATCTTGCTACTCTGATACCCAACATTATCTTCTTTAAACGTGGTTTGTATTAAATTCATTCACGTTCACGTTGTCATACCCCAAATTTTGACCACAAGATTTCCCATCATTGTGAGGATCATTGCCACAATATGGATGTACCATCATACCTCATCAATCTCCTCAGGGATTGTTGAGCATTCACTACAACCAAGAATTAGGGTTTTGAACCCTCTCAGGACACTTAGACAAAAGATCAATCAAGAAATGACATGATCTTCAACTTGTCTAACCTCTCAAACATCCATGAAGGATCAAGAGGTCTCCCATATCAAGAATCAAGCACAAGAGTGCAACATCTCAAACTGATCAAACCTCAAGATCGACAGTGTCACTAAATTAGGGTTTTGGTCGACCAAGGCCTCCAGATGAAAATTTTTCATCTGGGCATGAGCCAATATCTCAAAGTATGATTCAAAATGCTCAAAGGGACCTCATGGACCCAATCATCAAGTCAGAATAGCCTCAGAGGAAGCATTCATCAAAAATCAAGAATTAGGGTTTCTTGACCTAATTCACCCCTAAGTTGACTTTTGGGGCAAGACATGAACCAAGACCTCAAGACATGATTTGAGGTCCTCAAATAAACCATATTGATCTATTTGTAACAATGGATTGATCCAAGAAGCTTGATTCATAAGTTTCAAATTCATCTAGACCACAATTAGGGTTTTTTTGAAGAAAAGTCAACTGTACCTTTGACTTTTGACCAAGACATGTTCCCAAACCTTGGGACATGATTCAAGACACCCTAAAACACCAATGGAATCCATCCATTAGGTTTGAATTAGGTCAAGAACTTGATTTCATAAAGGATCACACAGTTTGGAATTCATCTGACAAAAAGTCAATTGTGCCCAAAATCAAGTTTGACTTTTTGAAAATTTTCACAAATATGGCTCCCCTAAGTCAAAAACAATGTTAATATATGGTTTTGATCATCATACATCAAGAAAAATCAAGAAAAGTGAGATTTCTTGCAAAAGGGGCAACCATAAGAAACTTGAATTTTTCTAAGTTATGGAAGAAAATGGATTTGGTATCAACTTTACAAGGTTATAACTCCTAAACCCTAAGGCATTTTTCTTCCATCCAAAGCTCAAATGAAAGTTCATGTGACATACTTCAAAAGTGTCAACTACAAAAGATTCCAATTCCTCATGGATTTTGAGTTATGGATTAATCAAAATCATATAAACATGGATTTGACCATTTTTTCAACACTTAGAAAATTCTAGACAGAATCTGTCTAGGTTTTTCACCAACTTTTGGACCATTGTTCATCATGATCCAAGCTGAACCAAGACCAATGGTTGACATCAAAGTTAAAGTATGTCATAAGGGCTTTCTAAGAAGTACAAGAACTCCTTCTAATTCAACTTGAGTTAAGAGTTACATCCATTGAAAGTTGGTCATTCAAAACTGATTTTTTACAAGACAGATTTGTGCATTTTGGCTCGAGCTAGCTAAATTAGACAATTACAAGTCATGTTATCCATTTGGACACCTCAAGGGATAACATCTAAGGGACAATATCTGATCCACAAGCCTCTCAAGTCCAAGGATCTACATATAGCTATGTGATCCCTAAAAAGATTAAGAATCTCAAAGACTCCAATTTTGTTTCAATGCATTCAATGGATTCACAAGGTGGCAAGCATTAAGACATTACTGATTGAATTGATTCAAGCCTTATCCCTGCAACAAAGGACTCATAGCCTGCTCCCTAATCTCAACTCAATGGCTAGAGGAGACTTGATATTCCATTTGATTACCATTGGCCAAAGACCTGTACTAGCCACCATTCACTATTGCAGCCAAAACAAACTTGACACACTATAAATAGAGCTCATTTGTGGTCAGTTTGAGTACACCAAAGCACCATAACACATGCTTTCCTCAAAATCACTCTCAAAAAACCAGATTTTCCTTCTATTTCAAGTCACTATCGAATTTTGAAATAGGAAGCAATTCAAACCAAACCAATCATTCCAACACCTCATATACATCATATATGAGTGATCCATGACCTTGAAACACATCTGGAACATCAGAATCACAAAGTCACCTCCCATTTGCTCAAGCTTTTGGTCTGTTTGCAGTTGAGGTGCCACAACAAGTTCTGAGCTGATTCAATCCATTCCAAGCCTTCAAACACATTACTTGAGGTCCATTGAAGCTGTCCAGATCATTTCACAACATCTGTAATGCCTCCAACATAGAATTCGATCACCATCTGCAAGAGGTAAGCCTGAAGCCTTCAAACTCCATACTACATGCATCATAAATGTGTTTTTGAGTTACCATCTTGTTTCTGCATGTATATAGAGTGATAACCCTCAATCAATTGCTATGTATGAATCGTGTATAGGATTTCATGGTGCTCTTGAAGAAATTAGGGTTCTTGAGTTCATCTTCTGATTTCTCACTCCACACTTAATATAAATGCAATTAATTTATATGGTTGTAATCCTTGTTAAAAAACGAGTGAGATTGATGTTTGAATCGTGCAAAACCATTGAGTAATCAGAGAAAAAACGAGTTTTTGCAAATCGTCCATGGCGTGGTCACGAGGAAGAAGAAAGTGACCGTTGGTGCCATAATTCTAATTATTTGAATTTTTAAAATTTTGATATTTTATTTAATTGATTTCAAAAATTAATTTCTCTCTCATTTTTTATCACTTTTTATTGGTTCTTTTTTAAAAAGTCACAAAATGTTAAATTATTTTATTTTACAAAAAAATCCAATTTATATTATTTATTTAATATAGTTAGAATTTTTGTAATTAATTTCATTTTATTTGTTTTTAAACATTTTAAAATGAAATTTTCATTTTGACTTTTTCACTTCAATTGAATTTCAATATTTTATGTGATTAAACATGATTTTTCAAAATATTTTTCAATGCTTACCACTTGTTTTTAAATATATTTGATATTTTATATTTAATTTCCTTTGAAAATTATATTTTTTAATTAAAATTAGGGTTTCTCTTAATTTTAATTTTTTCAAACTTCTTTTCAATCACTTTTTGGGCCTCTTGATAGAGTGTAAGTCTCATCTCTTTGTACATAAATAAATTTGGGCCTCAATCATTGTATAAGTCCCGATGCGATTTTAAAAATTTCGGCGCGATCGCCATTTTCAAAACAATTTTTCATCTGGGCCTCCTCTTTGGTTGTAAGTCCCATTTTTCTTCTTTTTCAAACACTTTTGGGCCTCTAATAGAGTGTAAGATCCATCCATTGTCACACACAAACTTTTTGGGCCTCAGTCATTGTATAAGTCCCGATACGATTTTCAAAACAACGGTGTGATCACTGTTTTTCATATGGGCTTTTCCCTGAGTTATAAGTCTTATTCTCTCTTCTTTTCAAAACATTCTTGGGCCTCTAATAGAGTGTAAGTCCCATTCCTTTGTAAATAAATAATTTGGACCTCAGTCATTGTATAAGTCCCGATACAATTTTCAAAATAAACGGTGCGATCGCTGTTTTTCAGCTGGGCATCTCATTGAGCTATAAATCCCAACTCTTGTGTAAAAATAACTTTTTTGGTCCTCTAATAGAGTGTAAGACCCATCCTTTTTGTAAATACAATAATTTGGGCCTCAAACATTGTATAAGTCCCTCTGTGATTTTCAAAACTACGACGCGATCGTCGCCTTTTCAAAAGAATTCATTTGGGCCACTGCTTGAGTTATAAGCCCCAAACAACTTAATTTTTATTCAAATTCAAAGTTTTTTTTAATCAAAACTTTCTTCAATTTCTTGAATAACTAACCATACAGCTGTAATTGCTATGCTTGGGCTTGCTCAACTGTAAGTTCCATTATCTCTTCTCAACATATTTGTTTATATATTTCATCTGTATATATATATGCTTGTATATACTTGCTTAGAGTTTTCCTCAGTAGTTAGGTCTAGTTCTAGATCAAACCAGTGGTTACTCTTTAATACAGTCAAAACTAGTTCCCCATAGGAAATTCCAGATACAGTCTTGCCTCCTTTTGGGCTTATACAATATGGAACAGAGAAAGGCATTATTCCCTATGAAACTTTTCTCAAGACTGTCACAACTAGGGGTGACAAAACGGGCCCGGCCCGTTGGGCTTGCTCGTTTTACCCACACTTTAGTGCGGGGTGGGCCAAGGATTTAGGCCCTCGCCCTCTAATGTGTCCGCCCCGCCCCGCCCCTTTTTCTTCGCGGGCTTTTGCGGGCACGAGCATTTACATAAAATTTTGTATTTTTTAGCTTAAAAGGTGCAGTGTCCACGGGTTTTCCCCGCCCCGCCCTCACTTTTTTGCAGGGTGAGCCTAAGTTTTAGGCCCGTATCCTCAACTATGACCGCCCCGCCCCGCCCCGCCCCGTTTTTTTGCGGGCATTTGCGGGGCGGGCCTAAACGGGGTGGGCATGCCCGTTTGCCACCCCTAGTCACAACTTAGAAATACTTGTACAATAAATTCATTTCCCCAGAGAGGATTAATTCCCGGTGAAACCTCTCTTGAATTTCTTCAAACCCTAAAATTGTTCTGCAAGGAAAGGATTAATTCCTGGTGAAACCTTTTTTGAACTTTTCTTAGGCTTGGACCCACAGGCTTCCTAAAAGCATCCTCAACCTCCTCTTAGGCTTTGTACAAGGACCCTCAGGCTTCTTAGAAGTTCTCAGCCTCCTCTTGGGCTTAGTACAAGGACCTGAAGACCTCCTACAGGTATATGACAGAACTTGGTCATCTCTACTAGTTCAATCCTCCAGAGAGTCAGAATTCCAAAACATCAAACTAGTTTACGGTTGATTCTCATCCCTTAAAACATCAGCCTCCTCTTGGGCATCATACAAAGATCATTCTCCAGCTAAGAGCAAACCTCTTCATACTAGTAGACTTGGAAAGTCTCATCACCTCTTGGATCTCCAAAAAATCCTCAAGTTCCCTAAAAGCATAGGAAGAATCCTGATAATTTTATCCATACCCCAGTCCCCAGGAGAGTCCAAACTTTTAAGGTTTTTAATCTCACCTTTAATTTTCTCTGATCCCCACAATGTTCAATAATCCCCAGCCAGGGTCAAATTACCATAAACAAAAACCTTGATCACTTCTTCAATCACCAGCAAGAGTTGATATTCCTTATGGATTCCCCAAAAAACATATTGGACATGTCTCTGGATTTCAATAATCCTCAGCAGAAGTTAGCCTCCTCTTAGGCTTTATATAAGAATTTCCCCGGCCAACCTCCTCTTAGGCTTTGTATAATGACTTTCCTCAGCAGATTTAGCCTCAATCTTGGGCTTTTTACAAAACAGATTATATTTTCCAACTGAGTCAAATTCTTTTAGCCTCAATCTTGGGCTTTGTACAAGACAAATAAAACCTCTCCCCAGTGGAGTCAATTCTTTTAGCCTTAATCTTGGGCTTTGTACAAGACAGACAAAACTTTCCCAGGAAGAGTCAATTCTTTTCAGCCTCAATCTTGGGCTTTGTACAAGACAGATAAAAAAAATCCCTAGTAGAGTCAACCTTTTAGCTTCAACCTTGGGCTTTGATCAAGGCACACAAAAGTCAACATCCCCTCAGAGGAAATCAAAAGTTCTATCTGTAGGAAGACATTTCTCTGTATATCACATCTCAAAACAAATAATCAGAAAAACCCTAATTCCAGATAACTGATGTAAGTGGCACACTTGTTGATTAAAAAATCCAAGTTGTAGTCCATCTCTTATCCTGGTAAGCTTTCTTTTCCATCTAATTGCTGCAAGTGGCAAGCCTATGGATTATTTACATCCAAGCCAATGTCCCTCTATTAGTATGGAAGACTCCTAAGGAAAAATGGCATTGCTCTACATTGAGTTAAAGTTTCCTCCTTCAGGACAATCCCCTTATAAAGGAAATTATGGCATTGCTGGATTCCATACATTCCAGTTAACGTAATTCTCTTTTATAATCAGTTACCCAATGTGATAAACAAGTGAGATATCTCCCTTTAGAGATGACAAATTCTCTATCAGTCAAACCTTTAGCTTCAATCTTGGGCTTTGAATAAGTCACAAATACTCTTTTTAGCTTCAATCTTGGGCTTTGAACAAGACACAAATAACCTTTAACTTCAATCTTGGACTTTAAGCAAGACACCAAACATCATTTTTCCTCCCTTAGAATAGGAGGAACTACGATTTCTCTGATTTCCCATTTATCTTTAACGGGAATACGAAGGCATAAGATTGCGAAATCTTAGCGAGCACACAAATCAAAAATCTTAGGTCCAGTACCTTACCAAAAACAACAAAAAACCTGAAAACAACAAAAAACCCGAAAACAACAAAAACATCATTTCAATATTCCCAAAGGAGAAACTTTCCCAACCTATAACAGATAAATACCAGAAAGTATGAAAATATGCCAAAGAAGATCTATAGATAACCATATATACACTGGGTAATTAACAACTTCCCTTTGTATAACCTAGCCCCGACCCCCCAATTTCTTAGCATTTGTTAAAGAAAACATTTGCGTGCAAGGTTAGTTTTATATAGCTTCCCTTTCCTTTCCAGCTTCATAGGATAAATAAGAAATCAGAAAGTAGCACCCAATTCCAACCATTGCGGTAAGGTGGTCGCGTCACCGACAAAAATCGCACGCTACAATGTTCACGTTCACGTTCACATTCACATTCAAAGCTTTAATAACGTAAAATACCATTCAGATATAAATCATTTGATTATAATTGAATGTTTGCTAAAGCATTGAATGAGTGTTTCTTTTACTGCATGAACATCTAATTCGAATAGAGAATGGATAAGAAATTTTTTGCCTTCATTGTATGTCAAGTTGAAACTTAAATTATACCACTAGATAGAGAAATAGTGTGTTGATTCTTGGATATGTTCAATACAATATATTTAATGTAATATTAATAACATATATAGTTGCACCACTATAGTTTAATACAATAATAATATTTGTGAGTGTTGTAAACTCTAGAATTATGAAATTAGATTTTCAAAAACATAATTTGAAAAACCAATTTCAAGCTTCAAAAACCAGTTTTATAATATGATATTTAATGCATGATACAGAGATTGTTATTATTGTTATAATTGTTATACGAAATAAATTTCTGAATCGTTTGTGCAAATATTGAATTATGAATCGTTTGTGCAAATATAGAATTATGAAATAAATTTTATGAGGTTATTATTGTTATAACCATTTCTGAATCGTTTGTGCAAATATTGAATTTGCAAACTTCAGTTTGATCTCAATAAAGAATTCAGTTGGACCAACCGGAAATAGGCATGATTTAGATATCACATTATATAAAACTTCCATGTTACTCATCCATATCGATCTATGTCATCAAGTGCATTTATGTGGTGGTCGTCGCGGTTCTGTCACTATATACGTCAGTGACAGCAGTCACGGTGGTCCCTTTATTGATGTATGAGGTGGACCAGATTGTAAAGTTGAAATCTAAAGAAAAAATAGTATTCATATGTGCGCCTAAAGATCTGTGATATAATTATTAAAAATATATTGCCCAAGTGGGAGATTGTTGGAATATTTTATAATTTAAATATTATTTAAATTATTATATTCCAATACTTATTATGTGGACACATATATATAATTATATTAGTTATTTATCAAAATTAAGAGCCTTAATTGATTAAGTGGTCAAATAAATTTAAAAGGCTAATTAGATTTCTATTTAGTAATTAATTAATTAATTAACTGGATATGGGCTCAAATATGAGTGGATGTCAGGATGACCAATTTCGGAATAATGGGAACCCTAATTGTCCATCACCCTATATATGGGCTATGGTCCTCAATATACCATACACAAGCAATTTATTTCTTTTCCCCATCTGAAAAGAATTCAAGGTATTAGGAGTACCAGTTGAGGAAGAACCACGCAAGCCATAAGATATTTGTTATTTGTCTCTTAGCCTTCAGGATCGCCGCTAACAAAACTCTCTCAATGGATCTAGATATTCCTACAATCAACTTGTATATTCTTTAATTTATACATGCTTGTATAATTCTGTCTCCCGCACAAAATTATATATTATAATTTCTTGAGCATATATGTTTTGATTAATCGTTAGTAATCTAATATCAATCTTGTTAAGAATATAATTCCTTGTGTCGAAGCAGGTAGTGCTCGAAAGAAACAAGGATGTGTCGAAA
This sequence comes from Lathyrus tuberosus, assembly GCA_022829125.1. Taxonomy (NCBI): domain Eukaryota; kingdom Viridiplantae; phylum Streptophyta; class Magnoliopsida; order Fabales; family Fabaceae; genus Lathyrus; species Lathyrus tuberosus. The sequence continues at coordinate 10,832,793 of JALAZF010000105.1, read as the reverse complement.
TTAGCCTAGTGTATATGTGTGTGTCGAAATGTTGAAGCAATTTGCTCGACAGGATTTCGACTTAGGCCTATTTTAGTAATATTAGCTAAATTGGATATTTTAGGATTTTGTGTTTTGGGTTTTGGCTTAGGGACCAAGCTAACCTAAAACTATAAATAGAGGGAGTAACCCCTATTCTTGTAACAACTTGAATTCACATAATTTTGTAGTTGCAAAGTGAATAAGTTTTTCACAGTTTGTGGGCAGAGAGTTACTCTGTAGAAATCACCATCTTCTTCAATATTTTGTCAAACCCTAATTTTCTTTCTTTTACAATTTTTCTTTCTTTTCATTGTTATTGTGTATCGATAATAATCTTGTTCATCAAGATTGATAGAAATTCTCCATAGGTTGAGGTGGATTTCCAACATCTGGTATCTAGAGCATTAGCTGAGCGATTCGTGGGAAGAAAATCACGATGGCAATGAATCATCCAAACGGGCATTTTCCGGAGAGTCTTCTGATTCCCAAGAACAATAATCATGAGAATTTGTGCAAGCAGGTGAAGGTTGTCTTCTGTTATCAAGATCATTGGGATCTTGTGAATGAGGGAGTAACACCACTTGCAGAAAACACGTTGGATCAAGAAAAGGCAAATTGAAGAAGAAAGATTATAAAGCTCTCTTTATAATTCATCAATGTGTTGATCCAAATAATTTTGAAAAGGTTAGTGATGTAGTATCAGCGAAAGAAACATGGGAAATTCTAGAGAAATCATTTGGAGGCGCAGAAAAGGTGAAAGAGGTGAGGTTACAAACTCACAAAAGAACCTATGAATTGCTTCAAATGGAAGACAATGAAATAATAACATTTTTCACTAGGGTTACAAAATTGGTGAATCAAATCAAGGTATGTGGAGAAATGTTGACATCGATATCAGTTGTTGCAAATATCTTGAGGTCACTGGCTCATAAATTCGACCATTGACAAAGGAAGAGCTTCAAGGGACGCTTGAATCTCAAGAACAAAGAATGGCTAAAAGAGATGCATGAAAGTCGAAGAGTGATGTGGCTTTGCAGGCGCAATCAGCAAAAGAAAAGAAAGGCAAAGGAAGTTGGAATGGCAACAAAGGCAAAGGAGACTACAACAATTCGACTGGTCGAAATAAACAACAAGGAAATTGGTCAAATCAGAGAAAACCCTGGAACCAAAGCAACCAAAGAGGTGGTGTTGTAGGTAGAGGAAGAAGTGGTGGTTGAAAACCTAAAAAAAGTCACATTCAGTGTTACAATTGTCAGAAGTATAGTCACTATTCTAGTAATTGTCCTGAAAAGCAGAAGAATCAAGAAACTGATGCAAAGATGGTGAAACATGAAGAAGAAGAGATGTTACGGATGGTCATAACAAGAGATGAAGAAAGATTCAAGGACCAATGGTACTTGTACTCAGTATGCTCATCACACATAATTGGTAGGAAAGACTAGTTTGTCAGCATAAAGCCCTCAATGAAGAACATGGTGAAATTTGCAAATGACAATACTCTAGCAGTTGAAGGTATCGGTGATGTTATGAATATGAGGAAAGATGGAAAAAGGTCAGTAATTTTCAATGTGTTATTGAAGCTAGCAGAAATAATAACCTAGCGCATCGCACACTCGATGGTACAACAGAGTCGCCACCGAATTTTATTTATTCTAAAAGGAAAGGGAAAACATCGATAAAAACCAAGGGAAAGAGAAACAGGTAAGGGAGTCGATTATGCGAGTGGAAGGTATTAGCATCCCTCACATTCGTCGTACTCGAAGGGAACCATTTTGTTTGTTCTTTTCTTGGATGGGTATTATTATCTAAAGGTTACTTGCGAAAGGGAAAAAAAGGTTTATAATTAGGGTGCTCGCAGAGGATTGGGGCCCTCGTGCCTAAGTATCCTTATAGTGTAATGAGGAAATCATAGCTCCGCAGTTCGAAGAACTGTTGCACCCTAATTTTTGACCCTAAGATCCCTTTTCCTTTTGCATAACATCCTAGGCCAATCATCCCTGCATAACTAACCACTTTATCTAGCTTTTGGCTGTTTGTTTCATTTGTGAAGACAGGTACTGCTGCAGAAGATTCAAGGTCTTAAAGGCGGTGATGTGTGTGTGTTTGTGGAAATTCTCTGACCCTTTACAAGTTGTGTTGAATTCCTATGGAAGGGCAACCAAAATCAAGGTTAATTCAAAATGGACGTTGCTCACGTAAATAAGGCTCTAGCAAGGAGTTCTCAAAACGAATCTCAAGAATTATGCCCTTTACAAAATTGGTTCACTATCCTTTTTCACAAAGTGCAAACCCAAGATTATGGAGCATCTTTTACTTGTGCCATACGAGCCATATGCTGTGATTTCGTGGACATTTCTAAAGAATCATTAAAGAATTGTTACAGTTACGTCAGCAAGGAGACAAAAAGTGTATCAACACAATGATTCAAATAATAGTGAGAGATATAAGGTGATTTCTGAGATGTTGCCCCCTCAAGACTTGATGCTTCATATTCTTGATTTGTTTCCTCCCAAATGCCTTGTTAATTTCGGGCCACCATTGTCCAAACCTTCCCTTTTGTACTCATGGCAAGTTTCTCTTATTGATGAGCTTGGTATTGGTGAATTGCATTCATTAAGTTTGAAGCAATGTTTATGATGTTACTGGGTAGCTTCGTATGTGAGTTCTGATATGGAGTATGGGTGAAGTTATTCGGTAACATTCCTAAGTTGAATGTGGTTACAAAAGACTTGCTTAACAAAAGGCTGAAAAGAAATATTTGTTGCTTAGAATTGTATGGTAAGTGCTTATAATTAGTATGAGGCGTAATGATGTGCTGATTTCCTTTATGATATGCTGGCTAATAGAATTAGTTCTGATAAGGCTATCTTTGTGAGTGTGTTGGGTGTTTATGCCATCAGTGTGTTCGGTTTTGAGCAAAACAGTTCATGCACATCTGTTGAAAAGCAATATCGCCATGTATGACCAAAATAGTGAACTAACAAGTGCACAAAAGGTTTAATAATAATGGAAAAGAAAACGTAATTACAAATCTAAACACAAGGTTTCGAAGGTCCCGATTCAAAATATTCAAAGACCCCTAAAATCGGGGCGTCACAAGTTTTTGTACAAAACTCAAGTTACGATTACAAGATCAAGCATACTAGATTCTAAATTCGGTTACAAGAATGCCCGAAGTGCCTTTACAAGAGGTCCACATGTTATAAACTCCTAAAAATTCCAAAATCACCAAAGTCACAATGATATGCAAGAATAGTGGTTTGAGGAATATGCCGACGAGATAGTTTCCAACGACCATGATGTAAGGGGTACTGTTGAGGGAGTCAACCTTGGATTCTCACTTTTAAATGGTGCGCTTACATAGATGTATACTAAGAATGACTCGTCACTCGCCATGACTATTGCCAACCGGTGCTCCACGCCTTCGTTACCTTGAGAAGTTACCATGAGAATTCCACAATTCCTAAAACCTGCAAAGAATTTCAAGAAAGCAGCTAAGAAGGGAGTCATTACAAGTTTGTCTAAACAAAAGTTTGAAGAGCATAACTTATCTTGAGCAGCTACCAAGTTTGGTAGAGGAGATTGGTCCTGCCTGGAAGAAAACTCAATCTATTCCTAAATTAAAAGAAGAGAACCAATCAAGTTCTAATAGAGATATAAAGAAAATCATGGTAAGGTCTGAACGGTGGAAAGTAACCGAAGTTGTAGCATTTTCTGAATACGACTCGGAAGCCATACCTGATGGAGTTTGGAAATTATTCCAAGCGCGTCTAAGAGGATACTGACCAAGAAGCAATGGAAATCGAAACCTGCAGCAGGTCTCCTTATTGTGCCCCCTAACTCTGCAATACTATCATCTCCGGTGTTCAACATATCAATACGCGGACATCTTCTGTCTGTTTGCTTCACAAGACATTACGAAGAATGAGGAAACCAACGCAAGAGTAACATTGGAAGTTGTATATCATAACTGATTGTTCTAATTGCCTGTAATATGGAAAATAAAATTTGACATTTGAACTTACATTTGAATGTGAGCATATGGTAAACTCAAGCATAGGAGTTGTACCTTAAATCTTAGGTGTTATGATGTACCTTGAAGCCCAATTCCAGGGTTTGGAAGAAATTTCCACGGCTCCCAAACACAATCAGAACAGAAACTCGTTCCATTTTCACCTGCAAGAGGTCGACTGGGGTAAGGCCTCTAGCTTACCATAGTTGGCAATCTCAGAAAAATCATCTAATCAAACGTACAGATCCATCCAGCATTCAAAGAGGAAAATTAATTTGAATTAAAAGTGTGTTCCAACAGTTTTGAACCAAAGTGGAAATGACTTTCAGCCACAAGACATTATCAGACATAAAATCAGCAGTGTTATTTCCTTCCAAAACACACTCAAACATACTCATACAAAAAAGGAAAACTCATTAGCGCCTATCAATTTGGACAATCATCATACATCATCCATTTCTTCCCAAATCATAAGAAAACATGTTTAAGGTTTTTTTGAAAACTTACCAAAACAATAGTGAGACTTTTCCTAAACCAGAGACTCATACACGTTTAAACCAAAACGGAAAGAATTATCACAATTAGTAGGGCATTCAATTCCAAATCAAAGAATTCAATGTCATAACACCTATATAAAGAGACATCAGAAAACTCAGAAAGGGGATACCAAAATCATACACGGTTCACCTCCATAAACCAAAGAATACACTGATCTACCAGCATCAACAATACGTAACCAGAAATTCACAACTACACAATCATTCAAAAACACGTCTGAACGAGTCAATTCATCACAATTCAAAACCAATCATTATATCAATATACTACCAGAAACTCTCAAATCATACATCAACCAAAAATTAACCACAAAGTTCATACACTAAACCACCCACAAATCTAATATCAGAAAACCCTCAGTCCATGATTCAAACCCCCATTACAGTTACCCAAGGTCCCCAATCCCTCAGAAAAATCCGCAAACACACATGCATTCAAAAGAAACAATTCGAAAGAAACAAGCTCATAAGCAACAACAAAGTAAAAGAGAGAAGAGGATCCTTTCGACTTATCTGTGAGGAGGAATTTCCGAAGTTGGACGCCATATCATCCTGCTCGCCTGGGTTTCTTCGCCGTTTCCTTTTCCCTTTTCTTCAAATCCTTTGTATTTGTAATCTTCATTATTAATGAGAACATCAGGGTTAGGGTTTTGTGGGGATTAGGGTAGATTTAGGTCTTGTTGATTTTGTTTTAGTTTCGTTCGGATTCGAGAGAAGCCGACAATGGAGAGACGGTGAGGGGCGGCCGAGAAAAAAAAAATCGATATAGAAGATGAGAGGTTGAGTTTGAGAGTTGCGAGAGAGATACGAAGGAGAGTTCTCAGTTCTTTTTCCCCTTTCGTTTTTCTCTTTTTTAATTAAAAAAAAAAAACCTTTCTTTTCATAACTAAAATAAAAAAAAACCTTCTTTCAAATTAAAACTTTTTATAATATAATTTTAAACCTTTTCTTTTATTATAATAATTAAAATTAAAACCTTTTAATAAAAAACCTGTTATTTTAATGAATTAGTTCAAAACTTTTTTTAATCAATTTAAAACTTTTTCTTTTATATTAATAATTTAATTTAAAACTTTTCTTTTATAATAATTGGTAAAACTCTTTTTATAATGAAAATTAAAACTTTTAATAATAACCAATTTAAATAATCAATTCAACTTTTATAATAAAAATTAAAACTTTAAACTTTCTGTTTTATAATAATTAATCTAATCTGTCTATGTAACCTAATCTTTTTTTTAATAATAATCAAAACTTTTAAAATGACTATCTTTTAATAAGAAAACCTTTTATTTATTAGCTTTATCAATATAACTTTAAAAAACTAAATAATAAAAGCTTTATTTATGAAAATATTAAAACCTTTTTATAAATTAGTGTGAAACTTTCTTTAATTGACTTTCGTAACATAACTCTAAAAACTAAAATAAAATAATATTTAAAACTTTAAGAAATAATTAAAATCCTTTTTATTGTTAATAAGAAATCTTTCCCCCTTTTTAACTAATAATAATCTTTAACCTAATAATAAAATAATAACTTTTATATTAATTCTCCCGTTGAAAGTCAAAACTCTCTAGATAGATCCCTCGTGTTTGAGTGTACGCTTGTATGTTCGCTTTATTGTTACTTGTTGAATGTATGTTTTTATTGTTCTAAACCTTTTCAAAAACTAAAAATCCTCGATCCAACGTCTAGCCAATTTCTACCCATATAAGTCGATCGCCTTAGGGCATCGCATTCAACCTTTTGGTCACAAGACACAAGTCTAGCATCACTTTGCTAGCACTCTCGCCTAATATAAACAATTAATCGCATAAAATATCCAAGGGAAAATCACATGCATGATAACCATGTTATTGTGCATGGTGCACATCATATGCATCATAATCGACACCCTTAAGTTAAGACTATTAGACAACTTAGGATAGATTTCCTAGGTTAGTCCCCCACAATTTTGATTATTTAATCAAACTTTAGCCTACCTAATTCTCCACACAAGAGAATTAGATGTTAATCATCTCAAAGAAAGGGACATACAATCCCATACCCCACAAATACAAACATTTTCAAAAACTGTGGTGGTTTTCTTAAGATGATGACTCATCTTCTCTCCTAAACCTTTAAAACATTTAGTATCCTTAATAAGGAACTACAAGTGCTCTGATTCCCTCCTGACAGGATATGTAGGCACAAGATGCGATATCTTTTCGAACACACTTAGGAATAAAAATAATAAATCACCTACCCTTAAACCCTTAGCAAAACAAATAACAGATAATATAAAATAAATCAAGAGGTTCCTGTAGAGTACTACAGATATCTAGGATGCTAAAACCTTCCCTAGGTATAACCAACCCCCGAACTTAGAATCTTAAGTGCATTTGCATTGCATTGTGGGAATTCGGTTTTTTTCCCTTCCCTTGGATAAAATCAAAGACCGGTGGTGACATTAAAAATGCGATCCTAGTTAACAAATAACTATGGTATCCAATTTTCACCGCGACAAGAACTAAGGGAGAAAAGGAAGGAAGGTTGAAAAGAAGGTGGAAAGAAGGTTGTGAAAGAAGGGTGCTCGACAGGATCTCGCAATCCTGTGCCTACGTATCCTCATAGTGCAATGAGGAAATCAGAGCTCTGTAGTTCATGGAACTAAGGATAAGAAAGCAAGTGAAAGTGGTGTCAAAACCAAGATAAGGAAAGAGTGATAGGAGTGGTGCTCAAACCAAAGAAGAAATAGAGTTTAAAAGAGATAAGATAAATGGTGTCTTAACCGAGAATCGATGATTAACCAAGGGGAAAGGAGTTGTAGGGTTTGTTAACCAAGAAGTGGTGCTTAACCCAAGAGGAGAAGTTCCAGGGTTTGTTAACCAAGAAGTGGTGATTAACCCAAAGAGAGAAATTGGTATTTTAACTGAGAATTGGTGATTAACCAAAAGAAAAGAGAGAATTGTATTTTAAGCAAGAGTCGGTGATTAACCAAAAGAAATGAGAGAATGGTATTTTAACCGAGAGTCGGTGATTAACCAAAAGAAAGGGTATGTTAACCAAGAATTGGTGATTAACCCAAAAGAAAAATGGTATTTTAACCAAGAATCAGTGATTAACCAAGGAAAGGGGAAGACAGTCTTTTAACCGTGAATCGGTTATTAACCAAGGAAAGGGGAAGATGGTTTTTTAATCGTGAATCAGTGATTAACTAAGGAAAGGGTATTTTAACCAAGTGGTGATTAACCAAAAGAGAAAGATCATGATCTTTTAACCGAGAATCGGTGATTAACCAAGGAAAGGGTATTTTAACCAAGAGGTGATTAACCCAAAAGGAAATAGGGTATGGTATTTTAACTGAGAGACATTGATTAACCAAAGAAAAGGTGTTTTAACCAAGAGAAGGTAATTAACCCAAAGGAGATTGGTATTTTAACTGAGAGACAATGATTAACCAAAGAAAGGGTATTTTAACCAAGAGAATGTGATTAACCCAAATGAGAATTAGTATTTTAACTGAGAGACAGTGATTAACCAAGGAAAGGGTTTGTTAACCAAGAAGTGGTGATTAACCCAAAGGAAAGGAGAAAATGGTATTTTAACCGAAAGACGGTGATTAACCAAGTAAAGGATATTTTAACCAAGAGGTGATTAACCCAACAGGAAAGAAGTTAATGAGGATTGTGTTTGATCCACAACAGAGTATTATTGATGTTGATTAACGAAGTGTCTGAGGTGTTGTTTTTTGAATGTGGGGACAAGACTTGTCAATCATGTGATTCGAATTGCACTAAAGTCTATGAGTGGAGGTGGATACTTCAAATGAGCGAGCCAAGCATCTCGTGTTAAAAATATTCAGAATGAGTGCAGGAAAGCTCCATTCTCACTCCTTCTGCACTACTTAAGGCTCGTGACGTGCAAATTGAACTGTAATTGACAAGTTTGGAGAATATTCCTTTTGATGTTGTGTTTTGTATAGTGCTCTAATGTTGTTGGTGTCTTCAAGTTCTAGAAGGAAGCTTGACTCGAGAGTGACTTGGTTGTGAAACAAGTGAAAGGGTAATCTGGTCAAGTGATAAAAAATCACTTGACTGGATGAGGGGGAATCAATGAATGGACTATTCAATCAAATAATACTTTGATCAATTAGTCAAGGGAAATTCAAGAAGGTGAATCAAAAGTTTAACTTCTAAGACTAATACCTAAGGGCCATGCATGTGTGATTGGTTAGAAAATTAGTTCACTAATCCTAAGATTAAATGATTAAGATTCTAACAAGTCAAAATTAATGAGAAGTTTTTAACCCTAAAACAAGGATTAATTTCTACCCAACAAGGTTTAAAATCTAATTAACATGGATTATTTTCAAGACAAATTTAAATCACCCAAAATTCCAAGCCTTTTTATCAACAATTAAAGGCAAACAATTCCAATTAAAATGTGTTATCAAGATGAAATTAGGAGTGTAAACTTTGAATTAAAAAGAAAATGAAAATAACAAGTGTACACTTCCAGAACTAGGAGTGCAATTAGTAATGTATTGTTGGAAATGGCCCTAGGCCCAAAGATCTCACGCAGCAGGGGCCAGAGATTAGAAGAAAGGTGTAGTAACAAGGTCTAGGAGCCAAAATGCGTAGGCCCAACGTGAGAAGGCCTGCAATGCAATGACAAGAGAAGAGAGAGGGAGCAACGAAGGCTCAACCTCACTCAAAGCCCTTTCAACCAAACTTGTCTTATTTAAGAACTTGGGGTTGTCTGGCTTATGTTAGAAATCTAGATCTGGAGCGAGTTAAACTCGCTAGTAGAGCCTGTGAATGTGTATCCATTGGGTATGCAGCAAACAGTAAGGCATATAGGTGTTATGAAATAAATGATAAAGTTATCATAGAATCAAATGATGTTGAATTTTATGAAGACAAATTTCCTTTTAAATCGAGAAATAGTGAGGGCACTGAATCGAATCACATTCCTGTGATAAGAAGCACTAAAAGCAATAATGAAGTAGAAACAAAACTTTGACGAAGTAAATGAGTAAGAGTTGTTAAAGATTATGGGCCCGATTATGTTGCATATATAGTAGAGGAATATCCAAAAAAATCTTCAAGAAGCCTTGTCATCTCTAGATGCAGATTTATGGTAAGAAGCTATTAACGATAAGATAGATTTTCTAGAATCTAACAGGACATGGTACTTAGTAAGCTTGCCTCCTAGTTGCAAACCAATCGGTTGTAAATGAGTTTTGAAAAAGAAACTAAAACCTGATGGAACTGTTGATAAGTATAAGGCTTGCCTTGTAGCCAAAGGTTTTAGGAAAAGAGAAAATATAGATTTCTTCGACACATTTTCACCAGTCACTCGAATTACATCCAATAGGGTATTGATTTCAGTAACAACTATTTATAACTTAGCGGTACACAAAATGGATGTTAAAACCGTTTTTATAATTGTGGTTTAGAACAAGAAATCAATATGGACCAACCAAAAGGATTTGTGATTCATGGGCAAGAAAATAAGGTCTGTAAGTTAGATAAGTCTCTGTATGGTCTAAAACAAGCTCCAAAGAAATGGCATGAAAAGTTTGATAACTTAATGATATTGAATGGGTACAAAGGGAATGAAAGTGATAAATGCGTTTGTTACAAATCTGAGAATCACATCTGTATTATCATCCAGACCGTTAATGATGTACATGATCTACTCATATTTGGATCAAACATCCAGGCCTGTTAATGATGTGAAATCAATGTTAAGCAACAACTTTGATATGAAATACCTCGTAGAAGCAAGTGTAATTCTTGGTATAAAGATCACGAGATCTGGGCAAGGAATTTCTTTGGATCAATCACACTATGTGGAAAATATCTTAAAGAAATATAATTACTTTGATTATAGACCTACGAGCACACCATACGATCCAAGCTTGAAACTATTTAAGATCACCGGTGAAAGTTTCAGATAAACACAGTCAGCGAGCATCATTGGCAGTCTTAGGTATGCCACTGATTATACAAGAATTGAAATTGCATATGTTGTAGGATTGTTGTGCAGGTTTACTAATAGACCGAGTAATGAGCATTGGCAAGCTATTGATCAAGTCATGCGGTATCTTAAAAAGACCATAAATCTAAGTTTGCATTCAAGATCAAGGTAATTGGTTATATAGAGCGGATGTTGATGTCCACTAAGACTCTATGGATGGCAGTGGCATTGAGAAGGACCGGAAAGAGCTAATTTCTCCACCTCGTCCATAACAACCTCCACCCATTCCCCATGTGAAAAACGAAATCCCTGCAGGTAATCCATACCTCCACAAGAGTATTATCAAGTACGAGTTGAATGCTCTAAGAGTTGAGGCGACGGATCTGAGGGAAGCCTAACAAGCAAGAAATGCACAACTACAAAATATACATTTTGTTACATCTTATTACATCATCCATATAATCAACCTAAGTAATAATTCTTATTTAGGCACCTTCATTTGTTAAAACACTTTTCACCACGATCCATACTACCAACCGTGGTGATGGATAAATGGTTACACGCTTCGAATCCTAGAACCAACATTTTTCCATTTTTCGTTACAAAAAAGGGTGTGTTCCCTAAAGTTTTATTTTAAAACAAAATTAAACATTTTTCACCACGACCCATTTTCACAACCGCGGTGAAATAGAATGAAAATTCACCACGGTTATTTTTATCAACCGTGATGAAATATATTACCTATAAAAAGCTAACTTATATCACCTCAGAACAGATTGCGCTCAAAGGAAACCCTAACTTATCTCCCCTTAACCCAAACTCTCGAAACTCAAACATAACATCTCCAATGTATGAATCAAGGAAAGGTTACACGAATCTTTGCAAGACGAAACAAATACCTCATATCTTTGTCTTCATTTTCAAAAAATATTTTTAATGAAAGGTATTTTCGTGAATCCTAGTATGAGTTATAACATTTCTAGTTTTTCTTGTTCAAAATATACGTGAAACGTTTGTCTTTGTTCAACATAGGGTTCATCATTTTCTTGTATTTAAATGTTTTTGTTTATGTTAAAGTTGCCATTTTTGTTGATAAATGTTGTTGTTTGTGTTGAAGTATGTTGATAAATAATAAAGTATGTTGATGAATATTGAAGTATGTAGATGTTTTGGTTGATAAAGTATGTTGATAAATATTGAAGTATGTTGATGCATGTTGATGTTTTTGTTGATAAAATATGTTGATAAATGTTGAAGTATGTTGATGAATGTTGAAGTATGTTAATGTTTTTGTTGATAAATTGTGTTGATAAATGTTGAAGTATGTTAATGTTTTTGTTTATAAAGTATCTTAATAAATGTTGAAGTATGTTGATGAATGTTGAAGTATGTTGATGTTTTTATTGATAAAGTATGTTGATAAATGTTGAAGTATGTTGATGAATGTTAAAGTATGTTGATGTTTTATTTGATAAAATATGTTGATGAATGTTGAAGTATGTTAACGTTATTCCTTGTACATTGCAATTTTCATTTCATTCCTTCAACATGTCCTAGCAGATGAGTTTATTATATCCTATGTGGTTTGAGTGTTTTACCAATCCTTCACTAAATATATAACATTCGAATTGAATCAGAAAATAATAATATGAAAAATTAATTTATATTAGAAAACCACTTACACTAATTAATGTTTTTCGAGGTTTATGCATCCTATTAGTCGTAGCTTACTCTTTAATGGTTTGAGGTTGATTCAATGCTTCTAGTTCTTTTGTTATCACTTTCTTCACTGCAAGTTTTGTCTTCAAAGTAACTAATACTTTGAAGAATGAACTAGTAGAGAAGGAAGTGTTAGTTGAAAAATTAGAAGCAATGAAACAAATTCTAACCATTAAAGAGTAAAATGCGGATAATGGATTGTATAAAGCTCATATAACATTGATTAGTGTAACTTGTTCTTATAATATAACTTAATTCGTCAAATTATTAATTTCTAAATCAAATTGAAAAGTTATATGTCTAGTGAACAATTAGTGAAATAAGCATTCCACATAAGATATAATAAACTCGAATGAACATATCACAAGGGTTGGTAGTTGTAACTGTGGTGAAATGGTGTACGCTAAGTCTATCACAACGGTTGGAAAGTTCAACTCTGGTGAAATGTTGAAAAATCTCTCAAAACGCAGGTGTTGGGTATCGTACCCCTGACCTCCACATTTTATTATGGTTTCTTTCATAACCGTAGTGATATGTTACGAGTTACTGGGTTTTTACGACGGGTACCAGCCAGTTGTGGTAAATAGGCACATACTACCACACCCTAAGTTACCACGGTTCACCGACCATGATGATATCCATTTTCAAACCATGGTGAAAGACCCTTTTTATAGTAGTGATGACTGAGAGGTATAAATTATTAGGATTTCATGTTTTCTAGTCTATTAGTTGTTTATTTAATTTATGTTTCTGTGTGAATGTAACGCAATGTTAAAAACCCCCCAAATTTGAACCATGTTAAATTTTGTTGTAAAAAGCTTGTGATGGTGTCTTTGATAAGAAAGTATATCGAAATCAATGGAGAATGGGTTAGGTTAAGGTCACAGGATTTTTTTTAATAAAGTCGTTATTGTCTGGACACCTAAAGTCTCCCAAATTGGATATCGATTTAAACTTGTATTATATTGTAGTCTCTGAATCCTTTGAGAATTATTTTCCAAATATTTTATCTAAAACAAACTAGCATACATTTGATTCACACACTATGTTTGGTTAGCTGATGAAAAATTAAAACTGAAAAAAATGAAAAGGGTATTAAAAGGAAATTGCACCTACTATGTTGGGTAACCTTCACCCATTTATTCAACCAACAATGATTGATCCCCAATGCTTAAGAAAAAAACGTGTTTGTAAAATTCACCTGTGTGAATAAAAGCAACTAGTCGGAGTAAGTCGGGTTCACCTTCAAAAAGTTGCTTGTCCCAAACGCTAGTTTGTTTACATATTATTAATAAGTGAATAACAATAACAAAAAAAACTCCTCGATTACTCTCATGTGTGTGCAATAATCATTCTTATTTATATTTCCTTAATTTGATTGTTCCGAATGAAAGGAGAAGAAAATCAGATAAAGAGGCTTAGGTATAAAATCATAGTTGAATTAATATCCGAGGAGGGAGTATTTAGTCTCTATTTTACATTTTGTGTTCCACGATGTCCCTGGTGTTAAATTTTGTATTGAGGGGATTAATCTTTAGCCAATTCAAACCTGGATTCACGTGTGAGTATTGGCGATAACATTTTCACGAGGTTCATATTTGTTGTGTTGTTGCGTATGAATTTTTCCCAAGCAAGCTAAGTTGCTTGAGAACAAACAACAGTTCAAGTGTGAGGGAGTTTGATCATGAGTAATTTTACCATTTTATTTAGATTTCTTCCCATATTTTTTTGTGTGTTTTATTAGCATTTTACTACAAAGAATGGACATTTTTCATTGTGTTTCAGGTATAGATCATTTTGCGCGAACCGTTGAAGGAAAACTGAAAAAAAAAAAAGCAAACAAGGAGCGAGTAATCAACAATCACGATGAGCATTCTGTCATTCAAAATGATAACTGTCATGGTTCCCATAATAAACAAGAAATCAACGAAGTAGAACCTACGGATAGACCTTCATCTTTCATAACTCTCGCCATGGACCCAGAATCTAGATTTTCAAGTCATGACGGACAGACTGTCATCAAAGATGACTCCCGTCATCTACCCAGGATTCACATTTTATGCAATTTTCATTTTATCTTTAAGCGTTTTCCATCATGTTCTCTTAGGGTGTGTTTGGCTTGGAAGAGAAGTTGTGAATAGAGAAATAGAAAAAAGAGAGTGTAAGAAGATAGAAAAAGATGAGAAATAAAGTAAATTTGAGGTATTGTTTGGTTTAAGATAAAGAGAGAAGAAATAGAGAAGGGAGAAGTGTTACATATTTTTAAAATTACTATAATATCCTTATGATAGATAATATTTTTAAATAAATAAATTAAATTCTTTTAATTTTAAATTTAATTAATTAATTAATTATATCTCTTTTCAAAAGTTACGGAGGAGGTGTGGACAAGTAACCCTATTGATCTGAATAATTTAAGGATATTTAGGTGTCCATCATATGTGCATATTTTTAGTGAGGATCGGTCTAAATTTGACCCCATGTCAAAATAGTGCATCTTTATTGGCTATAATAAAGGTGTGAAGGGGTATAAGTTGTAGGATCTGGTTAAGAGGAAGGTGGTTGCCAACATAGATGTTGTATTTAATGAGCAGTCGATGTTGGAACAGTCAGATGTGACATTTATGCCAGATATTGAGGTAGAAAATTCCAGTCGGGACAAGATTCAGGTGGACATTGAGGAGCCACCTATGAGTCCAAGGTAGACTGTAGCCAAATAGCATGATAAAACAGGCTCAAATTCTGGTGGAGTGCAAGATTCAAGTGGATTACAAGATTATACACTTGTGTGTGATAGGAAGCCTCGTCGTATTACACCTCCAGTGAGATATGGATTTGAAAACTTAGCAGCATATGCTCTTCTTACCAGTTCAGGAGACCTTTATACTTTTCGAGAGGCTATAGCTAGCCAGGAGAAAGATAAGTGAATGAGTGTTATGGTGGAGGAGATGGAGTCCTTGAAAAAGAATGAGACATGGGATCTTGTTCAACTACCACAGGGAAAGAGAGGTATTGGTTGCAAGTGGGTGTACAAGAAAAAGTCAGCAGTAACATAAAAAGAAAGGTAAAAGTTTAAGGCTCTCGTAGTTGCAAAAGGGTATTCACAGAAGAATGGGATTGATTATGATGAGATTTTCAGTCAGGTGGTTAGTCACACTTCTATCACGACATTATTGGCCCCGGTAGCCAACATGGATATACATTTAGAGCAGATGGATGTGAATACATCTTTCCTTGATGGTAATATAGAGGAAAGTCTATATGGAGCAGCCAAATGGTTTCAGTGAGACTGGACATGGTAGACTTGTTTGCGAATTGAAGAGGTATTTGTATGACTTGAAGCAATCTTCAATGCAATTGTACAAGCACTTTGATTCATACATGTGTCACTCCCGAAAGATTCACATCCAACGGTACAAACGCGAGAGTGGCGCAGAAAACACAGAGTCGCCAGCAATGTGTATTTATCCCGAGAGAGGGAAAGGAAACACTGCATAAACCTGAAGAGAAAGGGGGAAAGACATGGTCATCGCAACCATAGTCCGGGTTCGGGAGTCGGTTATGCGAGGGGAAGGTGTTAGCACCCCACGCATCCATCGTACTCGATGGGATCCACGCTTGTTGTCTAAACAGTGGGTGAGTTGTCCTACTATCTATGGCTGAACAAAAGAAAACGGGGATGGGGGTGACCAAGACGGACTCGGTAGGACATATTCGATGCCCTAGGCCTACGTACTCCCTCAGTGCAATGGGAAAGTCAGAGTCAACGTAGTTCGGACGGGAACTGTGGGGAAGGTTGCTCGCCAAGACATCGCCGTCTTGTGCCTACGTATCCTCAATCGGACTAGAGAGAGGAAATCAGAGCAGTCGTAGTTCGACCTAACGAGGTCGGTTAGTGCTTTTTATGAGCGACGTTAGATTCGCGTCCGGCAGTTAGGGTCGATGCCTGTTTGCGACTTAGACGGAAGGTAACGTGCTCTTTTCTGAAAATGGTCTGGAACCAAACAATCCCGAAGGATAAAAAGATTTGAATTTGTTTTGTGTTTTTCAGACAGAAGTGTTTTTTAAGTTAGTTCATAACTTGCATTGCACCAAAGTCTAGGGCACAGGGACGAATACTTAACGAATCGTCCCAAGACAGAACGCTCGCTAAGCACTCTAGAAAGATGAGAGGAAGCCCCTCATTTCTCATTTCCCATGCTTAAGGCTCGTGCGCAATACACTTTATCTTTATTAAGTGTTTTCAAGAAGTTTTGAGATGAGAAGAGAGAAGACCCAAAGGAAACTCTAAAGGGAAACTAAGAGTCCTAATGTTATCATGCATGGGTAACCTATGGTTAGTGAGGCTTAGGAGGGACAACTACCTAAAACCTAATGCTAATCCTACTCCAAGCTTAATCAAAAATTAAGTTGGACTAGGTAGCTCTAAAGGGAGAGAATCCAAGACTTAAACAAGTCTTGAGATTCATGGGAGAAAGAGAGTGAAAGAGAAGAATGAGAAAGAGAAGGAGAAGATGAGATACAATAAATGGCAGCAAGCACATCACATCATAAACACCCAACTAAAATCATAAAAAATGTTTCAAAGATCAATGCAAAATAATTCAAGTAAGCATGCAAAGATAAACATGAAAAAAGGCAAGCATACTTGTATGGAATGCACAATTAAGCATACATGGACTTCATATCAAAATGAAATGAGAAAAAAATAGATGAATATGAAAGCAAGTCAGAACCAAGATCATACCTTCATCAACAATTCTCATGTGCAAGAAAAGATCAAAACATGAAACATTATGCACCAAAGAAAGTCCACAAAAGGAAGTCAAAGCTCTAACACTTAAGCATACTCAAACATGATTCAAACATGATCCATAAATGGAAAAACTTGGTTATAAGGGACCTCAACCAGGGGTAAACATCATACCAAAAGCTCATGCAAATAATCACAAATAAACTCAATCAATCAAACATGGCAAAGCAATTAGGGTTAAGAGATGTCAAGAGATGATCATGCATAAATCACTTAAGCACAAATAATCAAACATATATCAAATGACATTCATAAATTGTGGAATTAAAACCCAAGTGACCTAAGTTAGAGGCTAGCAACATGCCAAAAGATCACACAAAAATTCACAAGTTAAGTACCTCAAACAATGCCTCAAAGTTGCATAAGAACAAAGAAGAACAATGCACAAATAGAGGGACTAAAATGCAATATGAAAAGAGTTTAAAAATATGAGAAAAATGCTTTTAAGTACCTCAAGATGTCCTCTGAAATATTCAAAAATAATGGGATGCAAATCATGTACCAATGATGAGAACAAAAATCAACAAGATCAAGTGTGCACAAATGAGACAACTCACAAAGGAAATTAATCATGCAATTAATTCAGAGGCACAAAATAAAATAAAAATGGAAAATAAAATTTGCCAAAATTTTATAAAAACCTAAACATGCTTCATGAATTTTTTTGGGATTTTTGGATGCATTAAACTAATTTTAAAAAATAAAAATGGAGATGCAACAATTAAATAAAATGAAAGGAAAGAAATAAACATGTGGGTTCAAATAGCAGTCCAAACACGCTCAAAACCAAACTGGGCTCAAGGGGGAGGTGTTGATATCAAGCCCAAGTCAAAAGACCCATCAGCGAAGTCAACACTCCCCACATGGAATTCAGTCAACACATAGGATACACACAAGCCATTGGATCAATCATGCGTTCCAAATCAAATCAAACAAATAATTAGGTAGCCATGATGAAAGGTACAGATCCACACGCACATGCTAAGAATGATGCATGCACACACACCAAATCAATCAAAAATCAAAAATAGAACACGTGATAGGCATGTGGCATTTTAATGTGTTGGCATAATCAGGTTCATTGGATTAATCTAACACACCAGGTCAAGTCAACAGATCAAGCAAGTATGTAAGATGAAAGGCCTAGATCTGCGCGTGCACAATAGTTAACATGGAAAGACACACACACATATTAAATAAAACATCAGAAAAATAAATGAAGTGGCAAGATCTGAACCATCAGATCTAACCCTTGGACGGCTGTGATTTCATCTTCTCCACTTAAACCCCCACCGCCCGGAAACATAACCAGACGCCGGAGCCCTAGCTCCGGTCGTCTTCTCCGGTGACCTGAGATCTGTAGAGCTTGAAATACACTAAGAACGCCTTCCAAAAGCTGCAGATCTTCCTCTTTTGAGCTCTATTTGAAAAATAAATGCAAATAGAGGCTTGAAATTGGCTGGATCTGAGATTTTGAACTTGAACTCTCTTGAAATCAATTTGATGAAATCCTTGCTCAGAACTCCAAATGATGGATGATTCTTGTTCTATGGAGCGTGCTGATCACAAATATGGGAAGAAATCTCACTGAAACCCTAAGAGAAAGGAGTTTCGAAGGAGAGAAAGTTTGGAGTGAAAAAATGAATTCTGAGCAGAAATGAATGCATGACCTAGCTTTGGACGTGTGAGTTAGCTTATATATACCTCATTTGACCTGTGATCATGATTAAAACTTGATTAATCCCTTGGTTAATGACTTTTGGATGGTTTTGCAAAAATGCAAAATGTGATCAACCCACTAATCCACACGTGCAAGATCATGCTTTTCATGATGAATCACTCACACTTCCCTTGCTGATCACATTTGAATTGGATTTGGGCTTTGTAGTGGTTTAATTTGTGAGATTCAATCCATCTTGCAAAATTGTATTATGTGAAGAAAGTGAGGTACATGGCATGAAATGACTTGATTCAACTTGTGCCAAATGAAGTGTACTTGGATATTAGAATGTGACTTGAAGCAATGGAACCAATTACAAGTCAATTTGTACCAAAATGCAAAAGGTGGAAAAAGTGGTACATGTGAAAAACCTTAAAAAACACCTTGCATTGTTTTGACCATAACTCGAGTTTCACAAATGATATGGAAACCATCTAGTACTTTTTGGAAATGGGAGAGAAAGATCTTCAACTTTCATGTTGGAGGAAAATTCATTTGAAGCTTCCTTGATGATGAAAAGTCAAGTTGAATGTGGTGGAAAAACTTGCCAAAAATGGAAATTTAGTAACTATTGCACAAACCCTTGATTCTTGATAAATGGTATGAGACTTGACCCTTGAAGACCATATGAGGATGTGAGACCTTGAAAACCCTGAAGAGAACCTCAAAATTCCACAGTTGACTTCCCCTCTCACTGTTGACTTTTCTTGGTCTACAAGCAATTGATCCACTGAACATCTTTCACAATGAAACACTAGCCAAGTCTTTCCTCCATGAGTACTTGTAAGCATATAGAACCTCATGAGAGCATGCTTGAATCCACAAACCCCTTCAAGAAGTCCTTTGAACCCAAGAACCCTAATTTGGTCCCTCTGGTTAGGAGGGAAAGATTCACTTGAAATCCTTTGCCATTCTTGATCTTATGATGATATGATGAACCCCTCAAACCATCTTGAGGCTTGAAACTCCTTTGAGATGAACCAAGCACCTTGATCCCATGCTAAGAACCAATGTTATGCACAAATGCTAATGCAAGAAATGCAAAGAAACATAAGTCAGTTAGCTAAAAGTAAGAGGGCAAATTTCGAGGTGTTACAACATGCTCTGGGTTGACTATAGAAGATGAGATTATGATTGTTGTATTTATGTGAGGAGCCTTGATGATGGTTCTTTTATTTGCTTGTTACTTTATTTTGATGATATGTTGATTGTTTCCAACCATTTGCATGATGTAAATGAGTTAAATACCAAGTTGGGTAAGGAGTTTGATATGAAGGATCTAGGTGCTGTAAAAAAGATTCTTAGGATGGAAATTCACAAGGACAAATGAGATAATAAATTATAGTTGTCTCAGAAAAGCTATGTTGAAGGTGTTTTGAGGAGATTTGACATGAGCAAAGAAAAGCCTATGAGTACTCCATTGACGAATCATTTTAAGCACTCTTTGGAACAATTCCTGAAGACAGACTCAGAGATTAAAGGTATGTCTAAGATTCCTTATGCTAGTGAAGTTGGTTTTTGATGTTTGTTATGGTTTGCACTATACCGGATTTGGTGCAAGCAGTTAGTCAAGTGGGCAAATTCATGTCCAATCCAGGGAAGTAGCATTGGGAAGAAGTCAGGTGGATCCTAAGGTACTTAAAGGCTACAACGGATCATGGTATCATGTTCAACATGGAGCAGGGTGTTCCATCAACTGTGGGATATGCAAATTCTGACTATGCAGGTGATCTGAATGATATGAGGCCTACAACATGTCATGTCTTTACTCTTGTGGTAGAGCTTGTATGTTGGAAATCATTAGTTCAATTCATAGTAGCTATGTCTAAAATTGAGGCCGAATACATGGCAGTAGTTGAAGCTGCCAATGAAGCATTATGGCTTACAGGGTTAGTGAAAAAGTAAGGTGTTAAGCAAGGTGGAGTACAATTGCATTGTGATAGTCAGGTTGCTATCTATTTGACAAACAACCAAGTGTATCATGTTATGACCAATCATATTGATGTGAGGTTCCACAAGATCAGAGAGTTGATGGTGTACAAACAGGTTCACACTTTAGAGAATGCAGCTGATATGTTGACCAAATCAGTCACCAGTGACAAGTTCAAATAATGTTTGGACTTATCACATGTTTCTCAGTGTTAAGTAGGAACTACACGCCCCCAATTGTTAGGATATGATATTATGCAGTTAATCTTCATAGGATTTGATATTCGTCAAGGTGAAGATCGTTAAGTTTGATTCATAGGTAATTTACTCGTGGATAGTCATGATCTTTAGTAGCTACAAATTATAAGACTTTCCTAGCAAGCCTAATTGAAACACAGAGTCTGAGATATAGTTTGGTGCTAACACATCATCAACAATCCGACAAAGAACATTAAATTATATCATATTGGTGAAACTAGACACAAGCTTTAATGCTCAACTTAAATACTCAACTAAACATTTTATACTACTCCATGTAGGACTTAGGCTCCCATAATACCCAAGTCCCCATCAGACAATCTGAAAGAGAATGAAGGAATTTACTCACCATTGAAACGACAAACAAAATGTCTTAATCTGAATAGATGATAGTAAGATAATTTAGCTCACCAACAAGTTTTTGATACCTTCTTAAATCAATAAATGGGTCCTACTCTCCATTGAGAAGTCTAGCATTAGGATCTATAGGAGACTCGACAGTTTTTACAATGTAATATGCTAGTTTCCTCGAGAATGTCTAATACATACTACATTTCCTTTGAGAAATAACTACTATAGGATCCATAGAGTGGTCAATAGTTTTACAATGTGACATGACATTTTCCACGAGAATGTCAACACATATTTCCGTTGAGAAACATTTGCACCAAATCAGATTGAATTTAATTATAAAAAATTTGATGCATATAATGTATATGTTTATTTGTAACAAACCCTATGCGTAGCATCGTTCGTACTAAGTTTAGTGAGAAAAATTAATTAAATCGTATCAAACCAGGATAAAAATTAAAAATTAATTCGAACCAAAACGTTTCAATTTACTCAAAACAAAACAAGACTATAATTATTTGTTTGATATACCGTTTCAAAATTTTATATTGTACCAAAAAGTTAGAAGATAACTTTTTCTAAACTAAATAATTAAACTATTTTTCGTTTTTTTAAATTAAAAGTTATTTTAAGTATTTATATACTTTTAATTTTAATTCGGTTTATTTAATGATTTAATTCTAAAACTGTTTGTGCAATATAATTCAATTCACTAATTAAACATAACAATTCAATTATTGAATTTTAGCTTGAATTTAATTTTTGGTTCGGTAGTTCAGTACACTTTTTTTTTACAGTTTTATCAATGCATACAATCTATATGTTAAAGCTTGAAGGAGATGTTAAGAGTTCTAAATATAGGACTCATAAGCCCTTTAGTGTTTTAGTGTATAGGATTTATACTCATGTAATCTTTCATTTGTATGTAATGAAATGTATTTATACGATTTCTACATTAAATATTGAAGTGTTTTGAGAAAATAAATAAATATTGAAGTGTTTTGAGAAAATAAGAAGTACGGAGAATTAATGTACATGCAGACCAAGGACTGTTGAAAATTTAAAGGAAAACATGTATGTCTTTGAACAACCAATATGCTGATAGAATGAGGCAACAACTTACAGATTATTTACACTTTGACATTTTACAATCAACAGATTGCATGCAGGTGCACTTATATGTTGAGATAAAACCTATAACAAATGCAACCAGCAAAAATAAACTCTATATGTTTAAGTTTAACCTCAACAAATTCAAGTTACATAGAGACTTGGGGAATTGAGCTAACAGAACTATAAAAGAAAAATATTTTCAAAAAAATCAACTACAGCTATTTCAAGTTCAAGAAGTGGACACAAAGAAACTCTAACTATAGACAAAAAAACCTCTAATGAAATGCACAATTGAAGTATCAACAAAAAAAAACTTAACTATCAAACATTAAACCTAACACGCAGTTCCTCAAGCAAGTAACATATTTCTTCAACTCATAATGAACAATAATTCATGAAGTTATCAGCAAACACAAGGTATATAACAAACAGAAATTAACATACAAGTTGCAGACAGGGAGTTGAAGAATCCAGTAGATGGGTTCGTCTTAAACCTCATACACAAGTGGCATAACATAGCATCTACACTACTACATACATTTTTTACTATTAAGAACAAGGTGATATCAAACTCTCTTGGTAGATTTCAGGAATCATCCAACCACTGGTGTCTTGAATTACAAGAGTTTTAAAAGTACCATCTCCAGCATTGTAAACAACCAAGCCGGACCGATACTTCAGCAGTACCTTATCATCCTCGGAAACATAAAGTGCCTTGGTATAAGGACAAGACACAACATCTTGCATGTTAGGAATGCGCAACAATTTAGTCCAGGAATCTTTATTTCCATACTCCTGCATGAGCCAAACATATGAGAAAGTATCAATAAGAGAAAGTATGCACAAACAATCCCTCAAGACCCCTAAAGATAAAGTAACCACAGTCTCCCCTCCATAATCAGGCTGCAAAAATTCTTGATAAGATTCATTCTCCAAATCAAGAGAAACAATGACCCTTGAAGAACATGGATTTCCAGATGTCAACCAGTTAACAGTTCCACTTAAGAATTTTCCCGAGTCATAAATATGGACACCTGGAGGAAAATCCAGAATCCTTCTCCAAGCACTGGTACCCAAAGTAAGAACCTTCACTTGAGTTTTGTAACTACCATCAGATTCATAGTAGTTCGAAACAGCAACCACCTTGTAACTGTCACTGAGATGAGTATAGCCAAATCCATATGTTGTGTAACTCACCCCTCGTTTTGGATTATCCGGCAATTTCGTAAATTTCCTGATGGAAGGGTTCCACAATATAACCAAACGTTGATTGAGTGAGAAACAGAGGATGCCGTGGCAAGAGTCAACTATTTGAGCAAAACAGTTTCGATTGTTGAGAGGGTAATCTAGATGCGTGGCGGTGGCGGTCACTTCGGTGAATACGGAGGATAGAAGATAAGACGTGAGGAAGATCTCGCTAGAGGGGCTGAGGAAGGTTAAGAGGAGATGGTGGCGCGTTGTTGACACTCGGAGGTGTTTCTTGGCGAATTTGGGATCGGAGATCAGAGATTTCCAGGACTTACAGACGGACTGGAGTTGCATGAGGAACTTCACGGGAAGCCTTGAGAGAACTTCTACCATAATCTCGAAAGGAAGAGTGGGAAGTTGCGTCGCGTGAACGGGATCTTCGGAAGTGTCGGAGGACGAAGGTGCCGGTGAAGTTAGGGTTCCGGTGGAGTTAAAACGATGCCTCTTGGTGGCGGTTGTTTCGTCCGTAAGTGGATCAGATGAAACGGCGTCGTTTCCATCATCGGTTCCGCCACTTGCCGCCATTACTGAGTGTGTGCGGCTACTACTTGCTGTAGCTAAATGGATTTTTAAATACTATTACTAGTTTCTCTGAAATTTCTAATGGCAATTACCAAATAATTTCTCACACTAGAACTAAAACGACTTGTGACACTTCTAATTTTATGTGTCTATAATTGGTGATCTCTTTGTTATCTTCTTCAAAAATGGTTTGTATTATACATTACCATTAGTATAGACAATGAATATGAATCTTTTTGCCTTCATTATATATTTAATTTAAAATAAACTGTACCAGATAGAGACATCTTGCGTTGATTCTTGGATATGTACAATATAATAGAGTTTAATTGGTATACGTGTAAAATAATTTCCAAAAACATATTTTGAACCAATTTCAAGCTTCAAAAACTGGTTCTATAATCTGATATCTAATAAAACTGATTTTAAGATTTCATGCCTTCAAACACTTTGTCCATTTATGTATTTAATGTGTACAAATAACATATAGTGTTGATTTGTACCAGTCATCAACTTGAACAATAACTCACGTATTTTTTTAACTCAAAATGGATTTCATGTCTACTATTTGCAATGTTACAAGAGTTCAAAACCCACTATGACAGTGGCGACGTTTCCAGGCACCAATATCATTTAGCTCTGCTGATCGCTAAGATTAATATGAACTCCTCTTCCTCTAGGTAATGCCTGATCAAAAAGATGTGGATACTTGTTACGAACTTTCTATGATATCGAAAGGGACCGTCTATCATCCACACAGCGCTTCCTATGTATTGTGTATTATCAGACAACTATGTGGATATACAATGGCTTGTCTGACTTCTAAAAGCAAATAATCCAAACTTTTGGTTTCAACTTTGAAGCAATCCATTCAGACACTTCGTGAAGAAAGTTTCCAAGTTGCCTTTTCATCACAAACCATGTCAAGAACCTGCATACAATACCTACAAGGTTACTCAATAATGAAAAGAAGACATAACATACTTATATACAAACATACATGCGTCAACTCAAAATTGCTCTTACCAGTGCCAAAAGTGGTGAATATCTGTGTCATTAGACAAGGTAGTAATCAGACAGGAGAGCAGCTCCGATGACAACTGACAACCACAACAAACTTACAATATCTGCCATCCCAAAAGATGATTCAGACAAGAAATAAATTTTGTGAGTTTCAACGTCCCCTTTGAAACCTCTAGCTATCATAGCCTGCAGTAATTTATGTCAGACTATCAGAAGATAATGGATGCAAACAAATTGGCACCTAAATGTCAGTATGTGATAAAAGTCCTACTATGTCACACTCACTGGAAATTGAGTTTTGGAACATGTATGGCTAATTGAATGAAAGTATTTTTTTTCTCGAACTCGGCACTGTTGACGAGTTCAACATACAGTTCAATATATGCAATCAACACAGACGAATTTCGAACCATTTTTTCTTTTCATAATATTCATCGGTTCTAAAATGAGTTGAGTGTGATAAAAGTTGATGCACTTCAAGCAACAATGACAAGGCAGAGAGGGAAGGAAAAAATTTGTAGATTTATGACAAACCTGAGAAATTTGCTCTGCATGGCTGAAAATATTTTTGAAGATGCGACGGAAGTAGTTAAAGAAAACTGCAAAGTCATATAATGTAAAAACACAAAATTAAATTAAAGAAAAAGAATTACAATGAGAAAATCTCTCAAGTACAATAATTAAGTGTACTAAAAATTCAATTTTCAATAAATTAAAAATGGTTTTTCAGTTCTATAACGAAATTTTCTACCCAAACTATCCTACCACATTACATCATGATTAACCTGCATACTAAAGCTTGGTTATTCGGAATTATTGGTCCTTTAAAACGAGATACAATGTATCTGTTACTATTAGTAGTATAAACTTTCATGCCTTCAGTAATTTTGTTCAGAATCAGATTGGCATTGATTAATATGCTGACATGACAAATAAGATTACAGGCTGTAGCATGCCATATAACACAAATTCGGCATAATATTATGCAAGAAATTTATTTGTGTGGAAAAGAAAATGTTGCACCATAACGTACGATGCTAATTACTAGTTTAATTGACCTTATCATGGAAATATACAAACAGACATGTTTTAATGGCAACATAAACAAGCACTTTCTTTTATCAATTTCTAACAACAACACATTGTCCCAACCAAATGTGAAGCTTATAGAATGTAAATGAGATTTATACACAGTCTTTATCGAAATGAGATTTATACCCATCATCTATCTAGTAAGTTGAAACACAAATAAGTGATTAGAAAACAGAACAATATTTTTAGATGATTCCTGGATACAAGAAGTTTACTTACTATCAATTGTTTCCATAACAGTTAGTTGTTTCCAATTTACCCTACGAGATACAATTCCCATAGCAATGTTCCGGACCTACAACAAAATAATTTGGCTATTAAATTAGTACCGTAAAAGAAAATTAAAAAAAAAAAACTTAAGCCTAATAGTATTAAACATGGTTATAACTATTGATTGAAGTTGCTGCCTGAATGTTAAATTTCTCTTCCTCTTATAGTTATGCATTCAACTTCGACGTCTATGAAACCATTTTTTTTTATCTTCCTTGCAATTACACATTTTTCTTTTGGAACAATTAATTCTTAATTCTTACCTCGTCGAAAACTAGACTGATAAATCTCAATGACAGTAAAAGGGTAAGTACAATTTCTGATACAGATACACCTATGTATCTCAGAGGAAGCATAAACCATCGCAAAGCAGATGCTAGTTGTTCAGGTGTAGTGGTTGTTAGACATAGACTTGCACTTTGAAATACCTTCAAAGAAATGTGGACCAAATTCTTAGAAATCAGAATAAAAAAAAATAATATATAAAAAAAAAAAAGTTATACTGTTTAAGAAAGCTTCAAACATGCAACAGTGAAAATTAAAAGTCGCAGCAGAAATGCAGAAAGCATCTTACTGTAAAAGTCAAACATGCAACCGTGCTTCCTACAGATAATCCTTTCCTCGTAAAGGTTAATGGACCTAACTTTGAGATTACATATGTGTAACCTGTTAAAGATACAGGCAAATTAGGAATCCCCGTCACCGCAAGTGGTGGAGTTCTCGGCTGAACAAGTGCAGGCACGCCATCTGAACCAAGCCCTAATGTTATGAATAACAATGCCGATAGAAAATAAACTCGCCCCAATTGATCCTATAAATAGAAATTAGATAAAAAAAAATTCCCAAATTAACACAAACATTTCAAGAAAAAAATAACTGTAAACAAATCGCAAGTTGCGGGCAGTTATGGGAAGAAACAAGCTAGTTTTTCTATCATGAATTAGCATTAAGCATGAGAAAAAACATGTCTATGAAACAAGAGAATAAGAAAAAAAAAACAACTAAAACATGACGATTACAAAATATAGTGAATCAGAGAATAAGCCAAGGAATAATGATCCCTTACCATCCAAGCATTTCTTGGTAGAATCCAAATTGAAAGCAAAGTCAAGTAAGCTACTAATC
Source organism: Lathyrus tuberosus (assembly GCA_022829125.1). Taxonomy (NCBI): domain Eukaryota; kingdom Viridiplantae; phylum Streptophyta; class Magnoliopsida; order Fabales; family Fabaceae; genus Lathyrus; species Lathyrus tuberosus. The sequence continues at coordinate 10,805,053 of JALAZF010000105.1, read as the reverse complement.
CAAATCGCATAATAATATGTGACCTTGCTGGTAGAACAACCAGAACTAAAAGC